>OU383778.1:6052263-7301846 GCA_910950805.1 Acrocephalus scirpaceus scirpaceus | reverse complement strand
ACAAGCAGTGCTAGTAAGATGAAAGAGGATGGATTCATACCCATTAACATCAGTTACCCATAATATCAGTTTAAATGCAAGAAACACTAGGGGATATGTAGTGCTGTGTCACAGGTGAAAGTGATTACAACTGAGGACCTATTCTGGTCACAGCTCAGGTTATACCACCTTCTGGGGTTCATCATAAACACGGAGGGTTTTTTGCATCAGGTACCAAAAATTTATGGATTCCATTAAATCTCTAATTTGTATTTTTCCTATAACATAAACGCATAGCAGAGATGCGGAACTGAAACTGGTGTTTGTCTGGCTTACTTTGCCTCAGGTCACATTGAAATGCTGAAGAGCAGTGCAAAGGACTTGTGAACGTAGATGCATTCACCTGGTGTGATACTCAGATACTGCAGAAATGGGGGTCTTAATACAGCTGTGGCCTTCTCACATGGTTCAGCAAATCCACCCCTGTTCACATAACTCTTTAAGGGAAAGAGTGTCAGAAGCTAACACTGTGGTGTAAAATAGTCTGTGGGGATCCTAGGAAAATTAACATGAGCTTTGCTAAAATAACATGCAGTTACACCAGCAACTGAGTCAATATTCTTCTTATTATACCCAAAATACACATCATATACTACTTGCAAAATCCTTTATTGATACTAAACAAAGTGCTATTGTAAATGTTGACAAATATACATTGGTATATTTTCCTTTCCATGATGACACTTTTTTACTTGTAGGGCACTAAAGCTTGACATTTATAAGTAACACACATTCAAGAGTGTATCATAACTATCAAAAGATATAGAGACTTTATAATTATATAAAAACTTTGATAAGTTATTTGGATTTGCTATGAACATGAGCATGATAATGCACATGGATTAATCAATACACCTTTCAAAGGAGCCCCATTTGGGAAAATGCAAAAGCCATATTTTGCAGTCAGTAATAAATATTTCATTAAATTATCTCTAATTTAACTTCCACTCCAATTGGCAAACCTCTAGTGGTATGTACTTTTTTCCTCTTGATTTTCCACTGGTAACATGCAGTCATCTCACAGGACTTTCCTTTCTGATCTATGGTATATTGCTTCACCTTAGATTAATCTCTTAGTCATTACCTCATTTAAGTAGGTAATATTTGACCATCTAATCAGCTTAAAACAACCAGAGTAGAACAATATGGGCTTACATTCGGCATTCAGAAACATTTCTGAAACAACAAGAAAGAAATCTGACCAAAATATATGATCTATATTATTCTTGCTATGCATGAAAACACACAGTGTTTTTACTGACATAATTAAATTGCCCACATTTCTGACTTTTTCATAAAGAAAAAGTAAAGCCCTCAGTGTTTAGATGATTAGATGAATTAGGTGTTTAGATGATTTGCTATGTTGATTTAAAGCAGAGAATCCAGTAGTACTTACTCAGGCATTTACTCTTCTTGTGGAACATAGACAAAATTAAATTAGTGCCATAGCTTCTTAGCATGAGAGATTTCATCGAGATTTTTTATTTTCCTGTTTTAAGTACTCCTTTTCAGTGCTTGCATTTGTATATACTACTATGAATAGGAAAAATTCTGTTTATCATGTCATCCAACTATGGAAAGAAATACTATATTCACAGTTCAAACTTGTCAAGTTTTTTGATACATAAGCAACAATTCTTTTTCAAGACTTTATTGTTTTCTAGGAAGACAGTAAAGGCTTCTAGATGCTCTTACAAATTAGTAACTACTGATCCTGATGCCAGATTTTTGATTGTCAGGTAAGAGCTGCTGTTTTTGTGGTGGCTATTACAGCACTTGCACCTTTGGGACAGTGGGGATGTTGCCCATCTCCAAGATTAATTTTTTTCAGAAACCTGAATGGAAGTGAATGTAGAATAGTAAGGAAACTGAATGTAGTGTCAAAGAGGGTCTCATAAGATTACCCTACAAATGGAACACAGGACACTAACAATTTAAGTACAGATTAGCAGTATGAAAAGAAACCCCAGAGTAAATGGTTTTCCTCCCTGTATGTCATAGTGAAGTGATGCTATAGGTTAGTTGAGTCATCAGTGATCTAAAATGAGTTGACTCAAATGTTTGCTTGTAAAGGCTTAGCTACTTTTATTTGTCAAAAGACTCTCGCCTTGCCTAGACTGAAGGTTAGATAAAATGCATTTGCTAAGACATCTTTTCAGTTCTTTATAGGTAATCTTTTCTCTATGAAGTTTCATTTCTCATTCCCTGCTCATTATCCAGCCTCAAGTTTTTGGATGTGTGCCTCATAGGCTTGATACTATCCTTCCTCCCCAAAAATATGTGAGTAACTTTCCACGTTGCATCCTACTGCTTTGTCACATTCTTAGTTTATTTTAAATTAACAAAACTTCACAAATTTCAAAATTTTCTATACTCGGTATTTTGACATGATCAAAGTTTTGATAGACGTGCAAATTTGTTCCTGTTTGCCTAAAACCCAACTGGAAGAACAAATCCTACAAAACCAAAACTCTTCTTCAGCTGTAATTTCCATCACTTTCACATGGCAAGTGCATGTAGTAGCAGTGCAGTAAACCATGAATCCCTCTCACAGTCCTTGAGATCTGCAAGGAGATGTGAGACTCTCTTTACCTATTCTTCCATATTGAAATACAGCAAATCATCAGGGTTTCCTTTGCCTTTAATATTATGGATAGTCTAGCACAGAGGAATAGAAAGATCTGTATTGGTTCTTGCAACAAGAGCCTCAGGCAGTCCACACTGTGAAGCAAGGGAAGACAAGAACTGTCTCTTATGAAGTACATATGAAAGTACCCAGCAGTTGAGACATGCTGGACTGGAGATGCTCAAGAGTTTCCACGTTACATCAACTTCAATTCCCATGTGATCTTTTTCTAAAATTTGCCACTTTGAGAGATAATTTATGATTACCATCACATTATCATCTTAGCAGAACTTCTTCTGATGCTGCTGTAGCATCCATTTGTCATTTGGCTTGTTGATCAGCTGTTCATCTTGAGAGAAGAATACTGTATATTTCCTTTAGAAAAGGGCAAGCAAAAATTCCAGACACTAAAACCCAAATAATACACTACAAATTCTAGAATGTTGCTTCAGGAGATACACTACATTTTATATATCTATACTTATGTAATATTATTTCAGAGTCTATTATTTGTTAGAAAGATATAATTACTGTTATAACTCACTTGCATTACCCAAATTAGGTAGCACATGTAATCCAAATATAGAAGAAAAGCTGGATATACGTCCTTGAGCAAAGCAAAATTGTAACCCCAGTGGAGATTTGATTTTATAGTTGATAGTATCTATGCTAAAAAACAATGTTTAATCATGAAAAAACCAGTTTCTTCTCTTCAAAAATAGTACAGTCAGTGTAATATCAGTAATTGACAGGGAAAAAAAAGAACCATAGAACTATTCTAGTGGCTTGTCTGCAAAGTACACTGAAAGAGGAAACTGCAAAAAGGCTCTGGACCATGAAATAAGGTAAATAAAGCATTATAGATCTAGAAAATAATAATGAAAACTATAGGAAAGAATAAATAAAGAAGAACATGAATCCTTTTCTCATAGGTAAATAGAATAAAAGGAGAGAATTTAAAGAATAAAGCTACCCTCATAATGGCAAACTGCTAAATATTTTGAGACTCATTCTATTATTTAAGATGTCACAGTGTACTGCCATTAAAATTATGGACCTGCTTTATCTGTGGGGCATACTCAAGTCCAAAATATGGCAAAACATTGAGTTTCACCATTTATAGACAAGCTTATTTTCTTCTTAAAAAAAAATCTAAAATGCAATATCTCCCAAGAACATCTGGTGACAGTGATGTAGATACTGTTTGTTCCTTTAGATGAGATGCATATATTCAGTGTCATTTTAGTTCTCATACTGTGGGAAAAAGGGATCATGGGTTTCTGTTTTCTCCTTTCTCAAATGGCAGAATTCATTCTCTCGTGATGTGAGGAAAGAGCAGTGTTTATACTTCTCTTTGTGCTGGGAGCTGAAATAAAATATGTCATGGCATCTGAAGCTGCTAGAAGCATTTTTCATATTCATGCATTCCTGAAAGGGAAATCATATAACTAACAGGTGAGCATCCGGAATGCTACTGTCCCTTCATGCTCAGTCTGTCTTTTCAGGCTTATCTTTCTAGGATTGTTTCTTAACCATTGGGGGTTTTGTTTTTATTTTTAGTCTATCTGGCAGAGTTTAGTACAAACATCTACGCTGCCACAAAGGTGTCCTTTTTTTTTCTTGGAGTTAGCCCTGCTCCTCCTAAATATGCATAGATATATACTTTGGACTGTCTAGTCATGATTCACATGCTCAAAGCATAAAGTTTGGAACATGATGTGTAGACTTTGGAATAGAGTCTCTTCAGTATGGGCTGCTTACAAGAGAGATCTGGATGAAAAAATAAAGCACTTAAATGATTTCCCTGTGACAGAAATGGAGATATTATTGTGATATCACATTTATAATGATAATCTGCTTAAGTTTAGCTGTTGGATATTGCAGACTTCTCTGTTTTCTTCCTGAATAGATTGCTTACTTCTTTTGTGCAAGGACTTCCTGGTTTGGAGTCTGATCTTGATGGTTTGGTAAGCTTCAGATATTTCTGTAAAGCTGGAAATTAAGTTCTGCTTGGACTACTCTGGACCTGATGCTGTTCTAAACAGCCAGGAACCCAAAGGTAGACTACAGAAAGTCTTTACATGTGCTGGTAGTCTTGGGATCCCAAATAGTATTTGCTTCCCTTTATTTGCCCCTCCTTGCAGGAAGGCAACTCAAAACCCTGTAAGTTCCCAAGAATGGATTAATCTGTCTCCTGAAGTTATTTTAAAACAACAGATTCAGTCTGGGAACCAGTGCACAGCAGTCTGATAAAAACTTAAGATGGTCTCTGAAAGACACATGCTTGTGACTTAGAAAATGTTTGCAAAAAATTCATGTTCCCATCAAAAGGTCATTGCTGATATATCTTAATTTTATAAGAAAAAAAACTTTTACTGGAAAATTCTCAAATGTCTTCATTAGAGAAACTTAATCCACACTAAATACTTTCTGGGGCTTCAGTCTAAATTGACTTAAAAAGTCAGGCAATGACATGAAAATTCAGGCAATTGTCATAAACTTATTGGACCTGAGAAGCACAGACAAATGGTTTGAGTTCATAATTTCAAACTGGAAAGAAAAATTTTACATTGATGCACAAAATCATTTTTATTTGATAGCATGGATTCACTTAATGGAGCATAATGAGGAAGATAAATTGATACCTCCTGGTTTCTAACCTCTTATTCCATTCATTATCTTTCTTCGATTTCCATTAAGTATAATGACGCTCCTGCTTTCACATGTTTCTTTATTAAATTCCTTCCAAGAGAGGGAAAACCCACCAATCATCCTAAATCCTGAAAATTCTCAACTGGTTTTCATATTTTTCATATCATACAGACTTACTAACAATGTTAATTATTGATAAAGGCTTGATTATTCTTTAATTACTCTGCCAAGATCTGGTATAAAGTACAAGCCCATGAATTTTATGGCATATTGTGAGTGAATTGGTTTTAATGATATCTTCATGTACCAACATGTGTATTTCATTACTAAGCTTTTTTTTACTGGGATTTTAACATGACCATTATTAATAAAACTCCTGGGTTATGTACATGAATAAGAAAATTATTACTGCATAGTTTTCTGAGGCACCTGACATGATGGTACACTTTTATTTATTGCAAAATTCCAAATATCGGCATTGGATCTGGGTGTGCAAATCATAAAGCTCTTCCTCACTGTCACCCTTACTCTCATATTAATATCTATTTTATTAAGTGACGTATTGAAAAATATGCAGTCTGTGAAAGTGTGTACATTCCTCAGAACATGCTCTATTGGGTAGAGAGTTAAAACTCTCTTATCCTCTGTGGCCCTGATGATCTGACTTCCTGAAAATTAATGTTTGGCTTCGGGGAAGTTTCCACTTGGAACTGTAAGAGATTTCCCCTGCATCTATACTTTTAAAGCTGAGATGAGAGTCGGATGCAAGTCTGTGACTTTCTGTACCCTGGAAGATTATTATGCATAAAATGAAAACAGTAAGCTCCCTAAATAGTCATTCTAAGAAAAGATTGAGCACCCATTGCCTGAAACAAGAATGAATCCCTTTCACATTGAATAAATTTTTAGAGCAGTGTTAAACTAGCTTGACTAAAATGACTATTGTTATTGACTGATAATAAGACAATGATAGTTTAATTTATTCTATCTGCTTGTTTATTGCAGTCATGTTATGAAGGTGACATTTATGTATCAGCTTTGATTTGAGCAAATAACTTTGACATTCAGCAACAGATGGTCAATCTCTCAATTTTGCTTTGAAGTTTAGAATTCTATTGTTCAAATATAAACTTTATCCTCTTTACCTGCACCCAGTTTTGTACGACAGGATAGAAATAGCCAGAAATAAAAAAGAATTGCATGCATCTAGTGGTGGGACAATTGTGTGTTTCCTATAATTTGCCCGTTCTCCTTTAAAACCAAGAAAAGGAGACATTACAATCAGATTTAGCAAAAGGGAAAAGCCATCAATACCCATTGTGTAAGTATGAAAACTGGCTTTGAGATTTTTCTTTCCATTTTTATTATGCTTTTTTCACAGACAAGTTCTTATCTGAAATACCTCTCTCACTATACCCACATTCAAAAATACTTGTATCCTGAATAATTAAAAAGTCTATTTTAATCTCCTTTTCATAATATCCTATGCACTGCAAAAATGTCACATATCACTTTGTAAAAACAATTAAAAATATAAGAGGAGCAGATGGTATGGCATTTTGAAGGTGGTAGACTGCAAAAAGATGCTGAGTTCATTCACAGGGTTGCCTTGTTCAATTAAAAAAGATGCCTTGTTAATCCCAGTGATCTCTGTAGGACTGATGATCTCACACTTCACATTTAAATATGCACACATAATCAGTTTAAGAGTCTTCCAAAAGCTGACATGTTACATTCTTGAAGAAAAGCCAGGGATTTCTGTACTGTAGCATAACACAAGAGAATGTATTTTGAACAGAGATTAGGGTAATGGCTGAGATTCAACAGTCTTTGGACCAGAATTCCCTTTTGATTTCTGAAGACAAAATCATGATCCACTACTGATAAATCCTGATTTAGAAAAACTGGAATAGTTTTTCTAGACTGAATAATAACTGAAAACCCTGAGACAGAAATTACTGGGTCTATCATTGCATTTTGAGCCTATTGTCTAGGTATTCCTAAGCTCTTGAAAGCTGATTTAGCTTTTATTTTTCACTCACTTTCTAGAAGGAAAAAAAATCTATGCTTTTGAGCGATAGATACCATGCAAAGAACATTTTCTGTGGATATGGATATTTAATTAATTGAGGGCTTTAATTTTGCAATTGGAATATAGGGATAGAAAGCTGTCATTCATCTTCGATTCTGAGTGAGTTTTTTACTCTCAGTATGACTCACCATTTTTTTTTTACAATGGGAGAGAAAGCTCATGGTTCATAGTGTCAAGTGAAAATGAATATATTAAAACAATACTGGTGACTGCAAATGTTAATGACTTCCCTTGTTGCTCTCTGATGCTGAGGCTATTAATTGTCTGCCAATTTTGTCTTGCCTGTTTTCAAATATTGCCAGCCTTTGCTGAAACAATGTGGAAAATGTTCCCATTAGGAACAGGAAACAAATAGTCCATGCTAACCATAATTTTTCCTTCAATTATTTCATCATGTATTATATTTCCAAAGCCTGCTAACTTACAGGTACATAAATACATGGCACTCATTTAAAGATCAGTTTCTAGTCTCATACCTCTATGAATGAAATATATGGTGTATTTCCTGATTTGTGAGTCTTGTCCAAACTATGCTTTGAAGACAGAACCAGGAATTTCTTACTGCTTCTGTCACCAGGCTGTCCTTTCAACTAAAAAATAATTTATTTATATAACATTTTGTGAACTAAGGGCTATGATATTTTCCCTTTTTCAGAAGGATACAATCAGGAGGATACATTAAAATTATGACTGAACAGTTTAACTAATGTGGGACTAGGCTCCATTTGTTTTGTACTAAATTTTTAGGAAAGCCTAAAACCCCACTCCTGTACCTTCAGGTGGAGCTGTGCAGGTGGCCATTGAAGCAGAAGCACAGAAAAATGCAGCCTGAGCACGGCTTTAGTATAACAGGAAGCTCCTGGTAACAAATGGATACAGAAGCATTGCTGCAAAGGGCAGGCACACAGAGTAGGGCAGTTGTGTGTTCTTCGGTGGCAGCCAGCTGGTTAATCAGCACAGATGTGTTGGCTACTCAGTGGATTTATAGCTCTCAGCTGCAGAACGTGCTGATTCTTCCTCACTGAAGTCACACCAGAAGGTAGAGGGAGGGAAAAAGGAAGGTGAAGGTAAGAAATAAAGGATCAAAGGGCACAAATCTATAGGGAACTAGGCTTTTATTACAGTCACTAGATTCAAAACAATCTATCCAGCTGTGATACAAGGTTGAAATGGCCCAAGACCCTTGCTCTGGGTTTGGATTGAGGGGCAGTGAGGCTGTGGAGATGCTGAGAGCAAGATAACACTGTCAGATACTTTACTTTAATATTTGCTGTCTACTTTGCCCCATCAGTCTCCTACTTAAGCAATTTTCTGACTTGGAATTTTGTTATCAGATTTTTTCATAACCTCACATACACAGTGTGCTAGCAAGAGTGTGCCCTATAAGAAAAAAGTAAAAGAAACTCAAACTGTTTCGTATTGTAAAGGTACTGTACACTGTAATTAGGATACATTGAGAAGGTGTGTGCATGCCATGCTTCCAGTTCTTTATGTAGTGATCAGGTTAGCTTGGACACTTACCTAGTTTCATATTGTGAAGTTTCTCCTTTCAGTATGGAGGGGAAAAGCTATTTTTATATTCACTGAAACATAAATAATCCTGTACTTATCCAGGGACAGAAAGCTTTGGATTTTATTGTTTGCTATAGGGATTTCATCTTAGGTCATCATCATGGAAAATTTATGAGATGCTTCAAGTGCTGTATCTCAAGGTCACCTGAAAAATGTCTTCATTTGATTTGGAAGTATCACTTGTCTGTTTAATAATTTTAATTTGTGTGTTTATTAACATCCTGACATGCAGAGGTCCTTGGCAGCAAAATGTGAAATTGGGTCGGTATTAATCTATATGTGTTTTTTCTGAGGGCACCACAATGGCGTAACAGTTGTGATTACACAAACTGAATGCAGTCAAAACAAATCTAGAAAACATCACTGCCCCAGGAGAGATAAGTGAGGTTTGTCCATTTGAGCCTACTGGAAAAAGACTGCACAGTAGATACTGTGCAGTCATAAATTTGTAATGTGTAGCCATTGTGACTGGAGGGATAAATATTCAGTACCTGTTATTACCTGATAAAGTCGTAAATATGTATGGATCCATTTTATGTGATAATTAGAGAATCTAGTTTTAGCATCTGCTTTTACCTGATAAACAAACTTTATTATTTTAAATAAAGGCAAAGCAATAATTTACAAGGTATAGGCTCCATGAAGAGGTGAAGCAAAGCTAAGAAAAGGGAGGAAAAAAGCAGTGTTTTAGATGCACATCCCCTGTTAAACAGGAGGCTGTGCAAACAAAAACTACATGTGCTATCCTTCTATAATTTTTTTGAAAATACTCCTGTCTGCTTTTTGAGTACATATGTAAGCAATTGAACTAAATTTAATTTGAAATAAAATGGAGTTATGGACAAATATGGCCATACCAATATGTTTATTTTGTGAATGAAATTTGAGTGCTTACCAGGATAGCTGATTTGTATAGCCCCACCTCTGGTGGAAAATAGGATCAATATATTGTGGGAATCCATTATTACAATGGTCAGATAATAGCCAATATACAAATAATTGGAAAATCTAAGTCAAGAATTGCTATTTTATATTATAGTCTTAGTCTTGGGCCATAACTTGCATGCTATTTCACCAAGTGCAAAATATTTGGAGTCCTTACTTTTCCTTCCCAGCAGCCGCAGTAGGAGAAACTCATATGAAATTCAGATTTCCTTCTTGCCAGCTGATAAGGTGAGAAGTAGTTTTAAAAGGTACTGCCTTTTTTCAGAGTTTTTAAACTCCCACTACTGTTTATCAATATAAATTACTTTCTGTCTCTTTATAAGTGCCATTTCCTTAAAAAATTGCTTTATGATGAGGAATATATCTTGGCAACATGGCCCCATAAATCACAGAAGTATAGTTGTGAGAAATGGAAAATGATGTGTAAAATAAATTAATATTTTCTGTATGTTAGAAAAGTACAGGAAAGAGTCCAGAGAGCCCAGAAGTTTTTGGATTTTGAGTCTGTGCTGGCTTGCTTTTTTAAAGAAAATTACCTGACTGTTTCTGAAGTAGAAAAGGTTCTGGTACCATTGACATTCCTGCAACTCCTTCCTTTCAACTCCTATTTTGGCTGCCACTGTTTCATCCTCCTGCTGCTTTCTTCTCACAGAGCTGTTTACTGCAAACATTTGCTCCTTCCTGGTGCTCTTTTCAGTTGTCATCTCACGGCTGGTCACAGCCCTTTATTCCTGCTGACAAAATCTGGCAGATGGGCCGTGTGACATAAAAGCCTTTGATTCTGAGTGGAAAGGGGTGCTGGTTGAGTCTTATGGGAGTAATAGAGTACTTTATTTACATGGCTTGTGGAAAACACACCCTATGCCTGATATTCATAGGTCAAGGTCCAACCTATGAACGTACGTAAAATTAATTTGACATGATACTCCTACCTTTATTTTTCAAAAAGTTTGGAGTCACTCATGGAAATCTGGTTGTTTCATAAGGTATGAAGATAAATTATCCATTCTTTCATTCTTTGAAAGAATAAATATGTTTGTTTATCTGAATAAATTATCTATTGTTTAAATGGCCTTCCTAATGCAAATGTGGAGAAAGGATGACTACTTTATTGCCTTACTAAGTTACTAAGTAGTAGCCTCAATAATGTGCTTCCTTCTGTCACTCTTTCTCTCTGCCCTTTGATGTGGGCAGCCCAAGGATAAATGGCCAAAGCAGAGGTCTGCCATTTTCCCTGAGTGACAAATCCCTCAGAGTCCATTGCCAGCTGGAATGGTTCTGTCTTGAGGCAACTCAGGGTTTCCTTACTTGAGATGATTATAATTAACTCCCTGATGATCCTGCTACCCCCCTCCTCTGTCCTACTATGTTGATCTTATATGAGGTCCCTCAAGGCTGTTCCTGCAGCTGGCTGGATGGAGACAGGCAGACTGCAGCAGGATGAGATGTAGCATGTTCTCCTTTCTTGTGAAAATCCAAAGCATGATCCTTACAGAATTAGTACTCAGCTTGGTGCTTTGCATGATTTACATAAATAATAAAAAAAATTAATTATAATGTGATTACTGATAAAACTCATGAAAGACACAAAAACCCCAGAAACAATTAAAACAAGTAGACGATTAATGTGAATTTGTGACTGGAATTTATTGGAACCAAAGACAAGTTGTATTTAAGGACAAGGAATTCAGCCCACAAGTTTAGAGACACTGTCCATGAAAGCAGTGAGTTTGAAACCACTAAGGTTTTGTAAAGTGCCTGTACTGATACCTTAGTTCAGAAGAAGAACATACTTTTAAAATCATTTTCCCAGTCATGCCATTGAGAAACATCCAGTCTGAGAGACCAGTCTGGATATAGTCCAAAGTAATGCCTAACAGAGAAGGGTGCAGTGTGTGGGCATGCAGCTGCATGAGAGTTCTCTGGGTGATCTGATAGCAAATAGTTGGTGTGCAAGGCAGACTGTATGATAATACATTATTTTGCAAATAGGTGTGGGTATATTTATGGTCATATGACCAGGATATTGCATACAATTCTAGTATCCATAGTTTCAAAGGATTATAATAATGCAATCAGAAACTGTGAAGCTGATTCAAAAAGGTATCTTGGAGTAGAAGAGATAGCCATCTGGATCTGCAATGTGATGGGTTTTTTTCTTTGATTTGTATTCTAAAAACTTTTATTATTGTGACTAAGAATCTCTAAGATTATTATGGACTAAGAAGCTTTTTAATAGACTTGGCAAAAGGTATGTTATAAACTAATGATTGGAAGATAGACAAATTTAAATTGCTTTTACGCATCACTGGTTTTTGTTGGGTTTTGGGGGGGTTTTTGTTGTTGTTTGTTTTTGGTTTTTTGTAATGGGATTATTTTTGTAAAGGGATTATTAACCTTTGGCACAAGCTTTCATGGAAAGTCATGATTTTTTCATCTCTTGATATCCCCAGATCAGGACAGAATGCCCCTCTTGGAACTCTTAGTCTAGCTGAGCACAAATTACAGAGCCTACCTAGTACAGGAGAACTGTGATACACACTGGGTTGAGCTAAACAATATCAAACAAATAGTCCTTTCCAGCCCTAAAATCCATGAATCTGTGTTTTTGAATTTGTATATGCCAACCTTTTACACAACTGACTCCTCATTTTGAGTTACTTTATAACTACAAACTATCTGTCACCTGTGCTGTCTAGTTTCCAGCATGCTCTTGTTTCTGGAATTAGTAAATCTCTGTCCTGCACATTCTCAAGGCACTTCTTCCAGGCAGTGCTTTCATGCAGATAAGGCATTCTACAAACAAAAGAGCACAATGCTCTTGTGACAGGTGGTGCTGTGATGTAACCTTAATTAATCAAACATACTGCTTGGGATTTTTTCCAGAGAGCCTTACAAGGGCACTCAGTAGCTGAGGGTGTGAGTGGCAGAAATGTGATTAAAAGGAGATCTGATATTATTTCAATTTCTGTCATTATTTAAAAGACAATTGGTTTTGTCCTTTCATTTTATCTCAGGATATTTTCAGCACCTAATAACCCAATAAAATTTTAAGATTTTCTGCTAAAATCTGCCATAGGACTTTTAAATTTTATTTTCTACCCAACACCATCATTCCAGCCTGGGGAATGAGATTAGGGCCAGCAGCTGTATATTTAATAACTATTTTTTTTTTTGTTTAGGAAGCTATGGTGTTCCATATGTCAGCATGGAGTAGAAGTTGATGTGTGAAATGAAGATAAGAGATTCTCTTGAGTCTGATAGGGGTTTTGCCACACTGCTTAGAGAGAAATGTATTTTATTCTGACATCTAAATACTGATGACTTTAAGAATCTTGGAGACTGGGCCATTCATGAAGTCAAGGCACTTTCCATTCTTAGATCCAGTTTTGAGTGATTTAGGGTAGGTTTTACACATAGAACTTGATCTAGAAATAAAATTTATTAATATAGGGCCATATATTAGAGCACAGTGCTAATAATGCCAAGGTTGTGGGTTCAATTCACTTAAGAGCTGGAGTTGATGATTCTTCTGGGTCCCTTCCAACCCAGACTATTCTGTGATCTGTAGCTCTCTGTAGATTACTAGACATTTATATTAGAATGCTAAAGAGCTCAAATGGACCAAATTCTCACAACAATGACTAAGAAAAAATTTTACTTGAAAAGTTTAATGGTCTATAGCATGAGTAATGTAACAGAAGCAATTCACATGTGACACAAACATCTGTATGATGCATGAATATATAATATATGCAGCTGGTGCACATATAAATAATGAAAAGATAAATATATTTGTTTAAATACAATAGTTAAGCCCATTTTGAAGATCAATAATAAATAGTTAACTTTTTAGAGCAGAAAAGTCTGTATTTAGTCTGTGCTTGAAGGAGCTTTTGCACACTGCAGACAGAATCCTCTGCATGGATGCACACTCAGCACCTGGGGACAGCATCCTGGTGCTGAATCCTGATTTTACTGTCTTTTATAATGGTACAATAATCTTAATCTAGATGACATAATCCAATATGTTAGCACTTTATTCCACAATATTTTAGATTTAAGGCTACTTAGCATGCAACTTATTTGCCTGATTTTTGCCTGTAAAAAAGGTCTGTTTCTCACAGAACCATCTGTCTCTAGGATCTCTGACTTTTCTGTTGTCTAACTTCCTTGTCACCTGAGTAGAACTAACAGGATTTAAACTGCTTTTGTAGCAGCTTGTGCAGACCTGTACACACTAATTTACTTTCTTATTCTCTCTCCAAGTAGTTATTGAATATTATTTCTAAAATTACCTTAACCTAAATAGTGTATGGAATTGTGTGCACCCAAAGAACTAAATGAATGATGTGTAAATGGTTGCTTTATACCTCTGCTGCAGACTAGAAATATTCAAATAATGGACGTAAACCCAACAGTAAATAAAGTCCTTCAGATATATCAGTCAGAAGTCAATGTTATTCGCTGAAGGCTTTGGCTTGCTTTCCTTCGTAGTGATATGTAAATGCATATATAATGTCTTTTTCAAAAAGCTATTTAGAAGACAGTTGTTGGGGTTTTGTTTTTGCTTGCCTGTGTTGATGGAAGCTCAAAAACTAAAATCAGTTGCTGAAGTGCTTTATTAGCATTCTTAATTCTCTGTGACATGGTCTGTTGTTTTATGTCCTGCAAATTAATAGCATCAAGGCCAATTGCTTAGAGACAGCATAAGTATTTCTGTGTTTAGAAATGAAAAGAGCTCTGGGAATTATATTAAAAATAGGTTTAATTAAGTGGGGAGAAGTATGCATTTAATTTAAGACATTGTAGAAAGTGCCTCACTTCATGTGTTTGCAGCTAGGGAAGCAGCTGTCCTGTTAAAAGTGAACCTGCTGTCCAATTCACTCTTGTATTCTCAACCAAGCACATTTTCAGCTCAAAAATAATATGACAAGCGGGAGTAAATTTGGTGAGGAGATTGAGGCTTATATTATCTCTTATTCAAGTTGTTTCTGTACAGATTTACTCCATAAGTAGATATGTTTCTCTCCTGAATCAGAGTTACTATAACTCAGAGAAAAAACTTTGAGTGGTATAAACTGTGTTGCTCTTCACCCTACCTCATGCCAAGTATCTCTGTCATAGTCACTTTCCTCACTTCTCAAATGAGTTGAGAGGGGAGAAAATCCAACAAACCAGTCCTCTGAGTTGAAAAGTAATAGAAGTTTCTTTACAAACATTCTACTGCATTAAGATATTCTTTTGAGCCTATTCTGCAACATGATACAGTCTAATTCTGATGAAAGAAGCCCTGCATCTATGAAGCTCCTTATCCTGGCCTGCAGCCAGCTGAGAGCAGCTCCCCAGGAACAATGAAGCAAAGGATTTGTGTTCTTCTGAGAGTCAGGGACATGTGTCACTGCTGCAGGTACATGCTTCTTCTTATTGTGCTCTGCCAAAATACCATGGTCAAGGGATGTGTCAGAGAGCTGAGGCAGCTTTGGGGAAGTTTATTGCAGTGCTGTAAAAATAAAAGTAAGAAGAGGTGAAACTTAACAGTTATGAAAGCACATCTTAACAACTCTTATGCTTGTTATACTTATAGAAATGTGTAATGAGTACTCTTAACAATCAAGATTCATTTCTTTCTTGAAGTATAATGAGCTACCTAAAACTTTTCTGCTGATCAATGTCTGCTTGTTTTTATTATGCAGCATTGATCACATTCAGCCCTTATTTCCCAGTTTAGAAACAGACTTTAAACATCAAGAATATGGATTTTCTCCTCTTCAGCTTACAAGGACCAATAGAAACATAGCAGAAAGATTCAAAGCCCTTGACTCCTTTTTGTCTTTACCCTCCAGCATCAGAAGGAGCAAGTTGAGTAAAGAGTTACTCTGCCTGAGAAGTGTGCTGACTGGGAAGTATTGGTTTAACTGGTGGATCATTCCTGAAGGCTGATCTTTTGAAAGGGCTGGATGATGATAATAGGAATGTGAATTTATAAAATGGCTCAATGTTTGGACTGCAGTATCACATCAGCATTTGCATGTGTCAGATGCAGACTTTGACCAGTTATGAATAAAAGAGATGTCCTATGTTGAGATAAGGACAGGGAGAGATCACTTGCCAATTATGTCATAGGCAAAACAGACTTCACTTGAGGAAACTAATTAAATTTATTAACAATGAAGTCAAAGTAGAATACTGAGAAATAAGCCCAAATCTTAAAAATACCTTCCCCAGCCCTTTTCCTGGGCTTTTAATTTATTCCTGAATTCTCTACCTCCTCCTCATCAGTATTGCAGATTAATGAAGAATGGAGCCTTTGAGTTCATCACATGTTGCTTCTGCTCCTCCTTCTTCCTCAAGGGCAAGACTTCTCATACTTTTCCTCTGTGTCCTAGGTTACAATGTAAAATTGTGCCCAAGGTATGTATTCTATCCCCATGAGCCGTTGGAGCCAAGGTGGGGCAGTGTTTTCCTTATCTTCTGTTAATGAGCCTAACAATGCCTTGCCACATGACTCATAGATAACTTCCTCCAGGAGTTATCTCTGTTTAATGGGCCATCAAGGACCCACTGCATGACTCATAGAATGAGATCAGCCCATTGGGAGATGCTCCGCCCAGGGGGAGGAGCCAAGCATTCCCACCTGGATAAATCCAGGGTTTGGGACAGCACAGGCAGCTTTTATCCACTGGACTCCCAGAGGAGACAAGAGCTACCAGACCTTTCTACAGGATCACTGCTTCGACAAGACCATCTCATCTGGACTGCCACTACCACCCTAACTAACAGGGTGTCAGGTTGTATTCTGACTCTGTCAGTGGTTTTTTGTACTATTACCTTTATTTTACTTTCTTTTATTTCTTTTCTTTTCCTCTTATTAAATTGTGTTTCTGACTTGGACTCTTTCACTGGTTTTGCTTTCAAACCAGCACACTCTGCTCCAGTGTGGAGTCCCTCCAACATGAGACTGTCCTCCATGAACTTCTCCAATATAAGTCCTTCCCATTGGCTGCAGATCTTCATAAACTGCTGTAGCTCTCCCTTCCAAAGGGTGAAATTCCTCAGGGACAGCTTGCTCCAGCATGGAGCTCCTACAGGGTCACAAGTCCTGTCAGCAAACCTGGTCCTCTGTCCACAGTGCTGTAGGTCTGGCCAGAAGCCTGCTCCAGAATCGTCTTCCCGCGGGGTAACAGCCTCCCTCAGGCATCCCCTGCTCTGGTATGGAGTCCTCCACGGGCCACAGACAAATCTCTGCATCTGTGGGCTGCAGGAGAACAGTTGTTTCACTATGGCTTTCAACATGGACTGCAAGGGAATCTCAGCTCTGGTGCCTGGAGCACATCCTGTCTCTCCTTCTTTACTGACCTCAAGTGTCTGCAGGGCTGTTGCTCTCACATATTGTCACTCCTCTCTTCTCTGGCTGCAATTGTTTCTGTGCAATAACTTTTTCCTTCTGAAATCTGTTCCCACAGAGGTGCCACTGTCACTGACAGTGGGTCTGTTTTGGATCTGGCTGGCATTGCCCCTGTCACACATGGAGGAGGCTTCTGGCAGCTTCTCACAGAAACTGCCTCTTCATCCTCCGTTCTACCAAACCCTGCCACACCAATTCAACACAGGAGGTGTACACTTACAGCAATGAAAATATAGTGAACCTAGCCAAATTTCCTGAAGGAAAAATGGGCCAAAAGAACAAATACTTTGTAGATATATATCACCTGTTGTCTGTTTACATTATTTAGCTCTATGATGAAGAACTCATCATTCTCTGGGTTTTGATATTTTATATTTAACTACAACTCACTTTATCCTTTGGTCTAGGTAACTCCTTTTCCTATAATTTTCGAGTGAATGAATGATTTATCTTTTAATTTGGGCTTTTGCTTACCTGATGTTGCATGCAATTTCCAGAAGAATGAAAATCTACAGACCATTTTGACAGAATTCAGAACTTCAGTAAAGCCTCAAACAGCTTTTTCTGAGCTTTCAAACTGTGAGCCTCAGAATAGATGAGCCTGGAAGCAACTTATGGAGCTTTTCTAGTCCAACTCTCTTGCTCAGAGCAAGGTTATCTAGAGCAGGTTGCTCAGGACTATGCCTAGTTGTGTTTTGAATATCTGCAAGCTTGTAGACTCCACACCTCTCTGGGCAGCCTATTACAGTGTTTGATCACCTACAATGTAAAATGTTTTTTCTTTTATATAAATGGAACTGACCTCAGGACCCTTTCTGCCTACATGATTTTCAACTGGACAACTCCCAGCACACACTGGTGCAGGAATTTGCATTTCTCTTTGCTTAACTGCAGGAGATTCCTGTTAGCTCAATACTCCAGCCTGTCCAGGTCCTTCTCATTGGTAACAAAACCATCTGCCAATTTTTTATCATCTGGAAATGGAATGGGCAAGCCAGTATTTGAGATTGGGAAAAGCCACGTGTTTTACCAGTACAGCATCTGAAACACTGCTGTAGTAAGAGTTGAACTGTGGGGTTGACAGAGTTATCACATTTTTTATGATCTCAGGCCTGTCTTAACAGCACTTGCAAGAATCACTGACATGGTCTTTTCAAATTCATTTTTTTTCTGGAAATTTTTTGTATTTCTTAAACTGTAAAAAGTTGTGCACCTTTAGATCCATAAGAAGAAATTCAAATAAGCCTCTTTTATCAAGTGTACATATAAAGTGAGCAAATTTAGTTAACCTTATGATCTTCCCAATAAATGTCCCCCCAAAATAACTGTAATCTCTTAATTAAACAGATATGGTTGAGTTAATCACTTTAAATATTTAATTACATCATTAAAGAGAAGGGAAGGTGTGATAGTTGAAGTACTAATTGAGGAGACTTAAATTGAATTCTTAACTTTACTGGGATTTTTTATGACTTGACATAGACCTGCTAACAGAGAACTGGCAGAGAAAGCCTGAATCATTTGCTCACACTTCACACAATGAGAAGAACCATATGGTAGACATCTCATGTAGTGAGGGTTCCTAGAATATTCTTTTATGTGCTCCCACTCACTGCAAACCTCAAACGCCTGCCAAAACTGATATAAAACTCTCTGTCTATAAAAGGTAAAGGTTATGTTGCTGGTTGTTTCTCCAACTCTGTTCTTGTTAGATGTTAGTTTAATATAGCATGAATTTGACAGAGGTAGATAAAAAAGGTCTCTGCAGAAGTGTTGTTGCAGTCTTGCTAGAATTTTGAAACACCAAAAAGCTTCTGTGCATGTGCCTTTCTTGGCAGCAGCAAACTTCAAAGCTATGGACAGACTTGAGAGATACAAAATCATGAGACACCCATTGATTAGCCTGACTGAGAGAACTGGTATAGTGTCTATGGGATAGATTGGACATAACCAGGGAAAAAATGTTTTAAGATTATGATACTTTCATTGCAGGGTAGGTAATTTTATTTCTAGGCTCTGAAAAACCATGAGGTTATTGTGGAGAGAGAGTCTTATTTGTCACAAACCCCACACCTATATTGGATTCCTGATATTTGGTATCAGAGTGCATTGCAAAGAGTTACATTTTGAAGATGTTTCGTATGTCTCCCTTAAGGTTTAGGACTGAGATATCAAAGGTAAAGTGACTACTTTGTGTGTTTCCTTCCTGAAAGTCTGATCTGGACTATTGTAGCTTTGATTCCAGCTAGGGTCTAGAAATACAATCTCTTACATGCATAGCATTCATGCAATATCTAGGAAGACAGACTTGCATTGGTAGCATCAAGGCCATGACATTTTTTACCCCCAGCCTGCCACCAGTTTTATATACAATTATATACAATAGCATTCTTCTGAGAGTCTTTGGAAGTGCAGTTTTTGCTCTTTCCTCCACTGTTTTTAGATGGGAAGAAACAACAAATAAGGGTATTTTTCATTAGATAATACAACCTTGGTATTTTTCAATGGCAAGAGTGTCTTTTTAATGTTAATAAGAAACTTTGAAAGCACAAATTTTCTAGAAGAGGTTTTGGACTGTGTGTATTAGAGAACCAATCTGTGGGGGTCACTGTCCCTGACATTTTCTCCTGATTAATAGCTGAGAATGTAATATTATGGCTTGGGGGTTTATATGTGTGTCCCACTTGAAAAGCCTGTCATTTTCAATGCACTGTGAGAATACCTAGGTGTTTGCATAGTTTTAGCCCATGATCTCTCTCTGATGCAACTTCACCTTTAGAACATAGTTGCAATGCTTTCTTATCTCACAGGGGATTGCATGGCTAGATATACTAAATCACTATGAGATTCTGAGGGACAAAGGTCTGTAAACCACGACGAGAAGAATAGATGGAGAACAGCTTGAAATTTTCAAATGGCAGAAAAGTAGAAGCATGAGATATTTGTGTTATTACTGTTGTCTACCCTACAAAAATAGAAACAATGCACTTCTCATATAAACAGGTCTTACTTTGCATTTTAAGAAGAAACAAAAGGAAAAAAGAAAAAAACTAAAATTTGCATGTGAGAGCACAGTGCAACTCCTCTGTAAGATGTTGTGCTATGTATTCCAGCCAGAC
Source organism: Acrocephalus scirpaceus scirpaceus (assembly GCA_910950805.1). Taxonomy (NCBI): domain Eukaryota; kingdom Metazoa; phylum Chordata; class Aves; order Passeriformes; family Sylviidae; genus Acrocephalus; species Acrocephalus scirpaceus. The sequence continues at coordinate 7,281,393 of OU383778.1, read as the reverse complement.
ATAAATTTGGGAGGTACTTTGCAAGTATAAGTGAAGCACCTCTTTCTTCTTTCCTTTTGATGAACTTAAGAGGTGAAAAATCTGACACAGGCTCTAAAAGAACAAACCACTAAGGCTGTGAGAGGTTACCTAACAGCAGCTTTAGCACAATTATATTAACATGTTGTAAAACACATTAAATACATTCTTTTCTCAATTATGCATCAATTATTCACAATCTATGAATTGCTGGCAGGAGTAGATTGCAGAGAAGTCCTTATACTACAGGTATTTAAATTTGGCATTGCCTAAATCCACCAGAGCACACACCACATAGATGTGCTTGTAGACTGGACACTGGCATCTCCTGCAGCTTCACTCAGCTGCTCACTCAGCAGTCTACTGAGACAGAGGTAAGGAAGAAACAACACACCCAGGCTGGCCTGGGCTGCAGTAAAGGAAAATTGTTCTTAAGGATTAACCTTAGGATTTTTAGATTGAATTTTAAAACATGACAATCAATATGTTAGATCCTTCCTTTGAGAACACATAACAAAACTATGAAAACTGTTATCCTCAGGTTTTTATTCATTATGCTGGAACTTCTAAAATGGAAATTGGCTGAACCACGTTGCCAGTATGGTAGCATATAATATATTCTGCACTGCTCATCATCTGCTGCTATATATACACAATAATTTATATATTTTATATATATTTATAATTTATACACACACATTAGACAACTGTTATTCCGTTTTCTTATTTATAATAAGGTGATGGTTTCTAGACACTGAAGACTGAACCTGTAGAGAGAACTATTATCTCAAGGAAAGCATCCTGGTATAAAATCCTTCATCAACTCTCTTCCAGATTAACAGTACTCTGTTAGCCATTTGATATAACAAAGCATAAGCTTTTTTCTGTCTTTTGCATCCTGGTGTTTTAGGTTTTGGGTTTTTTTAATTTTTATTTTTTTATTTTTTTATTTCAGTTTACATGGTCCACAAAAATAATCTCAGATTAGGAAGAGTTAGCCACTCTTGCAGTGCAGAAAATAAATACTCTGGGATGCCTTCCCTGAACATAAAATTTAACTTGTTTATCCTGTTTACAATGAATGGTAAAGATCTTAAATCTACTTGACATCAACAAGAAAGCATATCATGCCACCTCAACTCTGGTAAAAAAAGAAGAAACAAAAGTAAAAAAACCCCAAACAAACTTTTTCCTCTATTTCTCTAGGTGGTAAATAACTTTGGGTCAGGACAAGGAATGACGCAGAAGGGTACAAAAAGGATATGAGACTCTTTTTGCAGAGGAGGAAAATGAGGCAAAGGTTTTCCAGGGAGCTCTCTACAATGTCAGTTTTTCCAGTAGTGCTGCCTTTTCTAGGCAGCTTAGCCCTGCCTTGTTTCACTTTGTTGAAGCTGCCTGTGCTACTTAGGCAGTGCTGACACTCATCCATGGTGTCAGAAAGCAATTCTCCATACCTTAGCTCTCCTTATCCTCCAGGTGACCCCAGTGCCAGCTTTGCTAATGAGGCTGAGAGTTTGGGATGGGGCAACTGCATGTTTTATGCTTCATACTGTCCTATTGCCATTTGCTGAGCTGGGCTGTGTCTCAGTAGGAACCTAGTGATTAGATTAGATTAAATTAAATGACTGGGGTTATTTAATTTTGGTTCATTGTATTTGTTTATAGTTATCAACTTCTACAACATTTCTTTTTCCACAAATTTATTTTCAGATTAGATTTCTTATTATTTATCAGCTGCATGATTAGCAGACAGCTTTTCACAGTTGTCAAGGAAATTCTAATTGGATTTGGGTTTTGTTTTGCTCTTTCTTAGTGATATTCTCAAAGCAAAGATTTAGAGTGTGTATTCTGGTTACTAAACTACAGTTTATTTGTAATAGTATAGAGGTGTCTTTTTGTAATGACTTCAGTTTGTGCATCTTCACAAGTAACTTCACTAAGTAACTTCACTAAGTAACTTCAAGACAGGGATTCATTAGATGAACATCTCAGTCATACTGTATGAACTAGGTACCTGGAGTCATGCTTATATTTCCTATTGTCTTCCTAGTTTTCCATATCTTACTTTTCTTATCTCTCCATTTTTTAAAAAAAAGCCTAGTTTCATTGTATAACTCTATTCCCCAGATTTATGCATCATTCAGTGTTCCTTTTACTTTTCTTTCTTCATCTCTTCCCATATCAATTTTATATCAAGGTGACCTTAATTGAGCTTGGTAATATAATGTAGTGTTGTTGTAGGACCACCAGGCATCACATTTATTATCCACTAGCAATTTTTCTCTGAAAATTCTGCTTGCCACCAGGAAAAGAGTAATGGAACTAAGATGTATACTCATTCACATATTGACGTTGCTCTGAAGGCATTTTTTTTAAATCCATGCCTCTAAATTTTGCAGTTCATAACTCATCATCATGGAAGAGCAAGAAGTTAGATGAAATTTAATTGCATGAAATTTCAAAGATGCAAATTGGTCAGGGAAGGGAATATTTATTAAGTTTTGAAAAGCATCTGATGCTAACATTAAAGCTCTAGAGGCAATAGAATTCAGTGTGTGATTAAGTTCTTCTCTGTAAATCTGTTTTGCACAGTCTCCTCATGAACTGAAAAAAGCTCCTATATATCTGCATTTGCAAGTGGGGCAGAGAAAGGCACTCACTGCAGTAATGACATTAAGCCTCTAATTCCCATACTACTATCTCAAGCAACTTGTGAAACATTATGCTTATGTGCAGCTTTAATTTAAAGATGGAAGTGAGTTTAAACCACTCAATAAATGTGCCAGCAATGCTATGTTCTCCCACTGGTAGCTAGTGGGTAACTGTAAAAGCCTCTCACTTCAGGCAAACTGGTTTGCTTGCATCTTAAATGGCCACAGAGCAAACCTATGAGTTTTTCCAGTTCTGTGGCTTATTATTTTGCCAAAGTAGAGAAGTACAGCAATCTCAATGAAATCTTAAGCAGGTGGATGACAGAGGGACTGTCCTCCACACACCAGACCGAGAGGTCACTTCTCTAGCAATGAGATGTGAGGGAGTCTCATATTTGATCTCAGATAATTGACCTAATTTGAGAGGGAAGGAAGAAAAGGAAAGGGTGCTGCTGTGCTCAGACATAAAATCTGAATGTGTGCTGGAAGGAGGACTGTTCAAGGTGCCTAATAAGTACTTTCCCTTATCTCCCGGTGATTCTGTGGCAACCTTAGCAATAGTGACTATGAGCTGTTAGGAGTAGCATTAAGCCCAAAGGAAGGAATTGGCTATCCATATGGTTAATAAAGTATTGATAACCAGACAAATTTGTCTGGTTTTTAGAGGAAAGCACCTCTTTGGCCTGAGACTATGTGGTAGCTTTAAAGTTTGATGTGTAGTATGTAATAAGCTAATGAATGGAAGTGGAAAGCTTTGTGTGAACAGAAATTGCTCTCATCAGTGCAGTGCATGCTCATTTAATAATGTATTGTAATGTGTCTTTAAGATTATTTTTTTAAGAGGATAATTAAAAAATTACAGACCTAGAGATACTCTGCTCCCACTTTAAATTGGATTTGTCATGTAGATTTCAATAGAAGCTTTTTGTAAGTAGGTGCTGCAAGAATATGTTGTGTTTGCATAAGCTCAACCACCTTGTACAAAATAAAATCCATCAAAGTGGTTCGGTAAACAACTAAATTTAAGCTTGCATTTTGCTGTAAGCATGTGAATTGTGATTAGTTTCATTTACCTTAGGGCAGCTCCCATGCATGAGTTTTATTCAACAATGTCTGTAGAAACTGAGCAAGAATCTCTTCCTAAACACTGAAAAAATAAAGGTAAGAAAAAGGAAGGTAGTCTTGGTTCATTCCAAATAGCTTTTTTAGTTCTCAAATGTAGTTTTTTTCCCAGCCTTCAAGCCCATTTAGTGAGCAATAGTATTGTAGGAATACTCTCTCTATTTTTATCTCAAGGCTTAATACTATTTTCCCTTTCTTCCTGTATACTTAATATACCTCAGAGTCATTTAATCCAATTGAGAACAATGATCACCCACTTTGTCATGAGATTTCCTCTTAAAAGTGTCTCCATCCACTTTCCCCACCACTTCACTGGTATGAGTGCTCTTATGCAAACAGTGAGTAAAGGAAAAAAATCCTTTACTTGAACTTGCCTTCTTTTATTATCTCCCATTATTTTCCTCTATCACCACTGTAAATTGGCATGATAGATTGCAACTTCTCTATTTTTTATGTAGCACAAGGCTAAGTTTTGAAGTTTGGAAGCTGAATAATTGAGAACAAAAATAGTTACACTTACAGCAGTCCCAATATTTGTAGTAGCAAAACAAGCACCTATGTGAGCTGGAGGGTCCTAGCTCACTGACTTCAGTGAGATAGTGGTGATTGTGATGCTCTCTCCTTCCCAGGATTCTTACCTAGATTTTGGGATTAAAATGGCTGTCTGGAGAAACAGAGATGACAGCTATGAGATATTTCTACTCTTTTTTTTCTTTTTTTTTTTTTCCTTTCAGTTTCACATCTCCTCTCTGATGTGCTGCCAGCTTTGGTTAGAGATCTTGCAAAGTAGAATTTCTAGAGATGACAAGCCTAGTTACCAGACTTTCTGAGCACATTGATGATCACAGGATTCAATTCAGTTTATACTTCAGCCTGTGTCATAATCACTTTATGGTAATTAACCAGCTTTCCCTAATGATCAAGTATAGCAACTCAGAATATGTTTTTCATATTAGTCTAAACTTTCTGCCAAGGAATCTTGAGTCTTATTCTATTGATGATTTCAATTAGACAGTTTTGTCACAGTGATTACTTAAAATTAAGAAAAATAAGTGAACAATTTATTATGAATTATTTATAAATTATTAGTCATGATTACATCACAGGAAAGCTGTGTCAGTTATCAGAGTAGAATGAAATTGGACAGAATTTATCCAACACATGCTCAGGGTTATTTGTCATTGAAAGAGCCACAGCTTTACTTCAGCAGAGACTCAGACATGGGGAAACGTTCCTTTAATGTGAAAATCAGAGGATGAGGTGCTGCCATAGTCAGAGGATGAGTGCTGCCCTTCATACTAAAATGTCCAAACCTGCATAGGTCACTCACATTTAATTAAGTCCTGCATTGGCAACATCATTAATATCAAAGAGTTAACGCAGCTGTACTAGCACTTCTTTTCTTTAAAAGACTTGGAGTCAAAACATCTTCTATAATCTCCACTCACAAATGGGGAACCCATAAACACTGAAGGTGATGTAGCAGTGTCTGGTCACCTCCTGGTAGCCCCTAGAATGCTAGTGTGTCATCACATCCCTTTTCTGTAGAGTGTGGGGCCGTCCCGGATGCTTCTAAGCTCTGCCAGCCCGTCCCTGTGCCCGTGTCCGGGTGCTGTTCCCAGCGCAGCCGCTGCGCCGCTGCCCGCCCGCCTGTGGCCCACAGCAGCGGGGCTCTACCGGCACACGGCTGTGCGCGGCGCTCTGGGAACCCCTCCCCGCTGCCTTGGCAGGAGGCTTTTCCCAACCCACAGACACTCGTATGCAGGGCCTCCAAGTTTACTTTATATCATAGCAATAGCCCATCTGCTTTTTTGCCTTTTTTGATTTAAGCTGTAATTAGTATAACGGAAGCATTGCATCATCTGGTTTAAGTCTAGGTTTTTAAATGAAAAATTAGATCTTGCCTTCCTCTTTTCTTCCTTCTCTTTGAACATGCTCCACATGGGCAGGGGGTGTCAGCCTCCCTTCCTCACCCTGACGTGCTGGGAGCACAGGCAGCAGCTCAGGATAGTGCAACTCCACTCTCAGTCATGAGCCTGCTCCTCCTCCCTCTGCTACTATCACGGCTGGTGCTTCCCGCCCGCTCCCGCTTCCCTGCGCTTTCCCCCTTTGGGCTGCTCTTGCTGTGCTGTCCTTACCTCTCTTTTGCCACCTTCGGGTTGGGCCACCTAGAGGCTCAGTACCACATAGCAGGGGGATGCCTGAACCGCACTGCTTGAAACAACATGCAAGGCTGTACCTCTCAGTATTGCCTTGAAAGTCTTCAGGAAAGATAATAATGAAAATACATATTAAAGTATTTATTAAGGAAAGGAATCATTGTAGCTCATGCTCTTCTTTATTCCATCAAGGCTCAGTGTCTTGGTATCTGGGCAACTCTATGCATAATGTGTGTAGTAAAAATAGCAATATAACTTACTTAAGATTCAAGTCACTTTCCAATAATTTTTTTAAGTCCCTCCCCACATGACTTCTGCTGTGCTAATTATGCTCCCCTGTAGGATCAATGCTTTACTCATTTAAATATGTTGTAACAATATTGTCACCAATTATCTTTACTGCTTCAAAAGGCAAATTGCTTTATGCCAACAATTAGAAAAAAATTGCTTTGTTTTTCCTTTATGTAAATTATTTGGCATTAGCATTTACCTTTTCAAGCAGGCATTTGATACAGGACAAATAGCTGTATTACATAAAAGGGTAGAAAGCAAAAAAATAATCATATCTCTCAAGAGAGAAAATTATAGTAGTCTCTGTGATAAACAGGAGTTCTTAGAAATCAGCTACTGAAGTTACATCTGCTCTTGGGAAACCTGATCAGCAGATATTGTACACAGCAGGTAAGGCATGTTCCCAACAGCACTGAGCAAAATTACAACAGCAATCCTTACACCTGTAAGACACATAGTATGCCTGATTTATTTTTAAACTTACAATTTGCTTCTCTTTAAATGTTAGGCGCTACGTGTTTCTGTACTAACATACAGTGTCTGCCAGCAAACTATTTTAGGGGCAAGTACTGCTTGCCTTACATGAGCTATCACATTGACAGTCCCAAACAATTGTTCATTTAAGGAAAGAAGATTCGCTGCCTCTCCTTGTCTGTTCTTTTACTTCATAATTGCTTAACTGTAAGAGGGAAAAAGAAAGAAGAGAGCAATGTTCTTCCATAGAAACACTCACAGTTGTTTGCTTGTTTGATGGAAAACCAGTGTGTATAACTGGCAATTAAAAAAAGATTGTAAACTGAAATTGACAGAGTAATACCTCCCTTTTGGGCTTTGATTTTCAGTCTCTTGTCCTTTCATTTGCTGTTTGGGATTATGAAGCAGTCACTAACTGAAGACAGAGACATCCATTTTAAGGCGCTGGAAGCATCTGTCAATTCAGCTTGAGTGCAGTAAGCATCTGATGCTGAGGCTTAGGGATGGTTTAATGTATGTGCAGTATTTGAGGCTCACTGCTTTATTCAGTCACTTTTAGGATTCTCAGAACATTATTGGGTTGGGAAATATCTCAGAACTGGTTTGGTAGGGGTTTGGGGGGTTTTTTGTTGGTGGTTTTTGGGTTTTTTTCCCTCTCATAAAAATATTATCCTTACCTTTCTCACTTAGGCATCAGAAAAATATGTCTCCATCTAAAAGTATCATGTGGAAGAGTTGGAGTGTTTGAGTTCATAAAACACTTGTGCTTTTAAGTGATAGAACCAATTTTTCTATTTAACCACGGTGTAAAGAGCACGTGAAGAAATAATTATTTACACTGAGCATACTGACATTGAAATTTATGTGAGAAAGGTGCCTGGGTAATCTGCATGCCCAGATTGCACCCACAGACCAGGAGTCACTGGTTTGTCTGCATAGAAGTGAGGTGTCTGTCTGCCGGCAGCTCTGGGCAAGAATCACCTTTTCAGCTGGGAGCACAGGTGGAGCAGGACACTGTTGGCCAGCTGGGTGACACCAGCAAGGGGCTCTGGATGTGCCTCTGCCCTCACATGTGCCACAGCAGTCCCAGCATGAGCTCTTTGCTGGGACTTGGCAGTGGGTCTCCTTGACTTGCAAAGAATAGTGGTAAACCTGAGCTCTAGTGTAGTACAAAATAATTTCATCAAAATCAGAGTGCCCAGCTGGTCATGCTCAGTAAGTAGTACCTGAAGTTGTGAAGTTTTAGTGAGATGCTTAATTAAAGCCTGTGCTACTTCTAAAAACAACAGGTAAACATTTACTGTGTGCTGTGTATGTCTCAAAATGACCATTAATCAGTGGCCAGTTTACCTTCCTCTTATCAACAAGTAGGATTTTACAGCCTGGTTTGGGAGTGTGTGCCTTTATACCCTGCAAAGCAAAGCCCCTTTCCCTGCAGCTCTGCTTGTATCTATTCCTCAAAGGTCAGCTGGGCTGATGTAAGACCACTTTAAACACTGCAGAGCTGGTGCTTAAATAACATTCAAAATGAACTCCATTCCGCCTCCAAGCTACTGTTGTACCAGGTCTGCTTCACAAAGCAGTGCAGGCTTTCATGTCTTTCTCTGGAGGAATAAATCTGAGGCTTCATTCACATGAAAAATCTCAGTATGATTTATTTACAGGTTAAGGGCCCAAGCACATCCCTATAAATAATGTTTTAGCCTTATTTTTTCCTTTGTGAACTTTGCATCTTTGTGTGTCTCCTAAGGCCTTCAGGTTATTATCACAGTGAATATCACTACATTTTATGTACTGTGTTGGAAAAGACAAGTTGTTTTCCTTCAACCTAAAGAACTAACACCTAAATCTAGTCTGTGTAGTACTGATACTTGAAATCCTTTCTTCTTTAATTCCTATCATGATTCTATTTCTTTCCAAAGTAAATACCTAACTACCACTCATCTGTCTGCTTTGACATATATTTCAAGATGCTGAAAGAAGTCCAAATAAAAAGTGTTAGGTTAGACAGGTTTGTTTCCAATATGATTATAGCCATATAAAAATAAAGAGAAATTGAAAAAAACACATTACAGAATATAGAGAAAAAAAAAGTATTTTATTTTCATAACTTTCTTCAAAGACAAGGTATAGTCCTTTTAATTTTTAAATTGCAAGTATTAATATGGTTTACTAGAAGTCTAGCTTTGACACATTGTACTATCTGCTTCAAAATATTATTAATTGTCACAGATTATGCATTAATATTCATTAACTACTAACTATAACTAAATAATTATTTTAACTGAAGTAAGAGCTACAAGCCTGACACAGGAACATTAACAAAATTGCCAGTCATGTACAATGATACGTTTTCTTTGAAAATGGGTTTCCATAAGGAGATCATACTTTGGTATTGATTTTATTGTTGCAATCAATATAAATATGTATTTTAAAATGTCTTTCTGATATTTTATTTTCTGACACTTTTAGCCTAGTGTGTGAGAATAAAATACAATTACACATTTCTCACTGGGCTACCAGATGATCTCTTGGTGGAATGACCCCAAGGTCAAAGATATAACAGACTACTTGCTGCTTTTTATGATGTTTTTACTGGGACTGTTTTTATTAGAGTTATAGTGAATGCTGTTATGTGTCTAGTGAGTCAGGGCCTTGGGACGTTTATGCCACCTGTCATCCCCTCTTAACAGCTTTGATCTTGCATGCACTGGTTGAAAAAATTATTGTGCCATTTTTCAGTTTCAGCCTGCAGTGCTTTAACACAGCTACTGACACTTTTTCACAATATGAGTTGATACAGACAAGCATTTTTGAAGAAGGCCCCAAGGCTAACAGTAATATTTATATCTTCTGCCATTCGTGGAAAAACAGAGCCAATAAAGCAGGCAAAGGAACTGGTATGTGTTCCCTTTTGCTCATTAATGTTTCAGCTGATTCTGTGGGTGTTCTGTGGAAGAGTGGTTGCTTTCATTTCCTCATGGAAAGAAAATGCTATATTTCTTATTCAAATCTATTGCCTTTAAGATTCTTTTTTAAGATTTTTCGTGAATGATGTTGTTCATCTCCTTTACAAAGAGAGATGCACAACACAGAAATATATGTGTATTGAATGATGCTGGATTGGTCTTAAAAAAACAGATGCACTGCAGAAACAGTGTATGACAAATGCAGATGGAGAAACAGTGTGCCTGGCACAATAGGGAGTGCCTACAGCCTTCCAGGCTGCATAGCTGTTTGAAGGAGGAGGGGAAAGGTTTTCAGAAAGGCAATCTCTCCTTTCTGTGGTTGCATGTAAAAGCTGTATTTCTCATCCTGAAGGTCTGTCTTTGACTCCTCTGATAACGATGAATATCCAGTTCCCACTGCTCTTTTCCCTTGCTGATTTGCAACATGCTCCTATTCTCACCCAGTGCCCCATTACTGTGAGGTGCTGTGTCTTTCTCATATTCCCACAAATTTTAAGAGAGCATTTCATCTGACCTCCTGCTCAGGTGGTTAAGCCTCACTTCACTTTCCCTTCTTTAATTACTACTCAATCTCAGAAAGCTTATAAAAGCATTTACGATCCTAAAGTAGAATGTAGAACAGAAATAGAATTTGGGTTGCAATATCCCATGTTCTACCTGTTGGTACCTGTTTGGGTGGTTAAACAAAACGAACCATTTTCTGCCTATTTTATTCTTTACTACTGTCCAAATATTCCCTCTACAAATTCAGAACCGCAATTTTGCAGCATGGTGGTAGAAGAAACTGTCTATGCAGGTGCATGGGAGCAGAGCCACAGCACTTTTCTGTCCAGCCCATTTGGATTTGTATTGGTTATAAGGCCCTGTATTGACTGATGAAAGCTGGGGGGAAGGGGGGGGGGTGTTTCTGGTTGATTTGATTTTTTTTAAGGTAATTAATTTAAAAAGAGCCATTCTGTTCACCCACTCACATCTGTTTATAAAAATATCACACATGCATTTGGACCCAAAGCAATCAACAAGATTTTTAATGAAAAATGTCCTTGACAGAATAGGCAATAAATAAATTATCCTTTTAAGAGAGAAAATATGCTCTTGTAGATAAAATTGGACTGATTAAGACTGATTTAGAAAATATTTCTTAACTGAATCCAAGAGAGAAGGGTCCTAATCTGTGACTGGGATGGCATTTGTACATATGTAAAGTACCTTGATAAAGGCTAATATAAAAAAAAAATATTTTCTATCATTTTAAAGTACCAAAATATGCAAAGTAGCAAAATAAATGCCATTCTTTGTATTGTGAGTACAAAATGCACGTAGGGGATTTGCATGTATTGTTTGACATGCATCATACACTTGCTCACATATGTAGTACTTGTATTTTAATGCTGGTTTTATGGATGTTCAATTTCAAATTTAGAGGACCAAATCTGCTAGAAAGAAGTCCATAGGAAGAATAATCCATAGGAAAAACTTCAAAGTGTTGATGAATATACTTAGATTATTTTTTTCATTTTCATCTTTTAAAGTGCCACTGTGTGGAGAAAAGTTTGGATTAGGTTGATTTCTATTACTTAGAAACTAGTCACAAAAGTCCAGGATAATTACATGTAAGTGTGGGAAACTGGATGCCATACCTAAATTAGTATTCTAAATTAGAAAATTGAGTTCTAATGGTGAGTTAGATATGCAGTGGGTTGAATAATATTTGAAAGTGATTTTACTTGAAAATCATTGATAGTGTAATTAATAATAATAGATTTCTTTTAAATGCCGAAATGGATTGATGTGAATCTGGAGCCCATATGAAGCAGTGGCATTCCAGCTGTTTTTCTTTGTGCTTAATTTCATGGTGGTCAGTGTAGTCAGTGCTTCTCACCAGCTCCATATATTGCATCCACCTTTTCTTTGCCACTGTTTCTCAGTCTTCAACATCATCCTAAATGATGTGAAACAATAAAGTACTACTGAAATGTCAGGGGCCAGATAGAAAAATCTGGCAATCAGTCAAAGTTGAGAGACACTGAAAATTCACAGGAAGATGAGAATAATACATAGGAAGATCAGGGTGACCTTAAAACAGCATTAATAGAAATGGAATGAAATGTTCTAGTACAAGGTCAGGTGCTTAAGAACTGCTAATAAAAAGTCTACTGTAAATTAAAAATGAGTGATAAAGACAGAGATGCAGTTAATAATAGAATCTCTATGTAACAGAGCTTTGAAAAAGACAAAAGTCTTCCTAGAATGTGTAAGTTCAGAGATAGAGAAAGTATTTGTGCTTTTGTAACAGATTTTGGTGAAATCATGGCCATATTCCAAAACTACTAGCGTACTTTCATGCATGTAATTCAAGAATTATGTGGTTAAAGAAAAACACAAAATCCAACAAAAGTAAATCCCCGCCTCCTAATTCACAAGCACAACATATTATATATTTGTTCTTATAAGAGAAAATTAAATGACAGCCTGACAACTTCAGTCTTTGCTCTTTATGGTTGGTGCCTCTCTCCTAACATTTTTATAGCCACAGCCCTTTACAGCTACAGACTACTACTACTAATCCAGTCCCATCTGATTCAAGTCATTTGCTATTTTAAATGTTCTTGTACTTGAAAATAGTTACAGGTTATGGATTTTAAAATAGTGAGCTTTTAAACTGAAGTTTCATAAAAGAGCATGTGGGATGATAGGGACAACAGAGGACATACCTTTGGAGCAAGACTTGAAAGATTCCCACTTAGCTTATGTTAAGGAAACTTTCTGGTCTGACCATTCATGAGATCTTCTGGCAGTCACATGGCAGGGTAGGATTGCTTTCCCTCAAAGTCCTGTTGATGCCTTTAGTTGGGTAAGTAGATTGACACAGAAAGCTACTACTTGAGATAAAAGATAAAGGAAACCTTAACAATAGCAGCAATGGGCCTGAATAAACATATTTTCTGTCTAAGAAAGAAGAAGAATAAATACTATAGGAGTTATACTCTGGAACAGCCTTGAAACAGGAGCAGTGGAGAATGAAGCCCTCAAAATTAATTGCTCTTCTTTGATTAGTTTAAAATGGGATTAGTTATGTACATTTTTTATGTACATAGCAGGAGACTGGGCTTGTTGGCCCTTGAGGGAGTTTCCAGTTTTTAACCTTTTAGGTTTTTTCTGATTACAAAATCCATTTTTTTTCTTTTCCAGACACCAACTTTTAAATTTTTACTTACCTTTTCCAAGTTTCAATTTGGAAAGCAACATTCAATTTTCTTAACACTGGCACAGACGTTCTTCTGAGCTAATAAAGAACCAATTATTTATATTACAGCAAAACCTACTTGATTAAATTGGGGACTATGTGCTATTTGTATGTCAGTCCCAGAGTGACTTAACCCAAGCACTTAGAATGTTATGTAGTTTTTTTCTGTTCATAAACTGCTAAGTATTTTACTAGGAGTAATTAAACTCACAACAGTTCAGTGACCTATTGACCTCGTGCAATGATAGCTATCAAGTCAATGACAGAGTTCTCAAAAGAGTATTTCTCTAATTCTACAAGTTAGTAAATTTGTTTCCACTCACTATTAGGTAACAACATAGGCCTATTTTTACTGTATTGTACTGTATTTTAAACTATTTTATACAGTAAGGTTCTGTGAAAAAAATATAAACACAGCTTTACTTCATATTATTGGAGAAATACTATCTCATGATGGAAGAATGAGAGGAGAAATACTATCTCATGATGGAAGAATGAGAGGTTTACAACAGGCTTAATTTGTAAAAAAGTTCACTCCTGATATTTTTATCTCAGTTTTAGAGTTACTGATTATCCCTAGAATATGCTACTTGGCTGAAAAAAAAGTTATAAAATAAAAATAGAGACTTTTTAAAGGCTGGCAGTAATCAAAGAGCAATGTTGCATCATTTGTCTCTTTGCATCATTGGGTGTTGATACAGCCTCATTAATTTTTCCTAAGCTGACATTTCCTGAGCTAAACACTTGCTTAATTATGGTTCATGTCCCAGAAATATTGGTGGTACAAGCATCTCTCATACATCCCAGTATCTAGACAAAGAAGAACAAAAAATGATACAAGGGCAAAAGTGGTGGATTACCTAGAGAAGTATATCGTGTCTGCTTTCATTGTCAATCCTTTGAACAGTGAAGTGTTAAATAAGTTGTATGAGAATTAGGTTAACCTGAATGATACTGAAACTCTGAAGAGCTATGAATGATAAATAAATTATTTTTTCTGGTAGAGACATGTGCCCTTATAGTGTGGTGTCATGCTGAGTTGCTGAAAGTAAGATAGTGGCGACATGATGTCATAGTGATTGAATAGTCAAGTTTGGATTGAAAAAAAAACAAACCATGCCCAAAGAAGACATAGAAATTTGAGATCAAAAACATGACTTGTGAAAGTAGGTCTTTTTCTAGTGTGCAAGAAAGTGTTGTGCTAGGCCATTTCAAATGAAGTCATAATTAAACAAACCACTGAAAAGTACTTTGGGAAACATAAGCAAGGGTGATGACTTATGTTACAGAGTCATGCTAAAAATGTGTGAGCCATGGGGAGCATCTGCTACCTGCAATGACCCATCTGGATAGTTGCAAGTAACCAAATTTCCAGTGGGTTAAATAAGAGGTAGGCACTATTCTTGATACCATTTGCAAAAGTGCAAATGTTAAATGTCAATGCAAATACAGTCTTGCTTTTGATTGTGCCTAAAGTTGTGTTATGTACAGCATGAAATAGTGCAAGCCAGGGTAATGTGATAAAAAAATATGTGAAAGAGGTGATTTTTTTGTATTTGTAGTTCTCTTTGGTGATAAAACAACTTCATCTCTGCCTTGCCCTCTCCCACCACCCAGGAAGGATGTTATAGTAAAATTTCATGTAGATTAGTTTTAATATACTATTATGTTTATTAATCGAGGCAATTGGAAGAAGACGCTTATATCATTAATTTGTTATGTCCCATATATTTCTTACAGTTCAGTACCTAAAGAGGATAGCTTAGCACTATGCACAAAAAGATCCAAAAATCTCACCCGTTCTATCTATTACTCATATAACTCCAAAAGGTGCCAGGTATTTCTGTGGAACCAAATAGCTTGATTATTGTCAATCAAACCTCTTAGATCAGGTACAGGAAGAAATCTAGCCATTAAGTACAGTGCAAGCTGCAAAATTCATCTAAGAAGCAAGGCAATTTATTTTTTACTGCTCTATTTTTTCTAAGTTTGGACTTATTTGACATGAAATCTTTAAATTCTCTTTCATTCAGGATAAAATCATGACTTCTATGTTGATATAGTCATTGTTTAAGAAGCATGTCACATTATTTTAGACGTGATAAGGAATAAGAACAATAATGATAGGTGTGTACATATATTGAACAAGTATAAATGAAACAGTAAAGAAGACTGTTGCCTCGTTATGGGATGAATATATCTTGATAGCTCTCTTTGAGAAAATTGAAGAATGCAGTTGTAATTTGCCAT
This sequence comes from Acrocephalus scirpaceus scirpaceus, assembly GCA_910950805.1. Lineage (NCBI taxonomy): Eukaryota > Metazoa > Chordata > Aves > Passeriformes > Sylviidae > Acrocephalus > Acrocephalus scirpaceus. Next base: position 7,266,212 of record OU383778.1, on the reverse strand, counting down.
GAAAGCTGCATCTGTTAGAAAGCAGCAGATTTATTGCTAGAAAGTGATAGTACAGTAAAACGCATATAGCAGCCTTTTCCCCCAGTAAAATACCTGTTCAAGGCCTGAAGCTGTGGATTCTGTCAAAGTCAACTGGTCTGCCCTGTAGCTATCCGTAATACTCCCAGGGAAGATTGAGTTTCAAGTTGTATTTCAAGTGGCATTCAAATTCTCATGCATCGGTATATTAAACTCTCTTGTCTGATTTTTTATGTGTGCTGTCTTGCGAAGAAAACCGTGGCTCTGTTTTTAATTGTCTGCCTTCCCAAAATGCTATCAGGCTAAGGCATATTATCTTATATATCATCCATGAACAGTTCAAGATTAATTAGCCTTTCACCCATTTTAAAGGTATCATCTATATCCTCAAGGCAGAGTATGGTGTTTGGCAGCCTCTTCAATCACTTCAAATTTTTCTCTGTGTACTGTATAAATAATCTGTGGAAAAATTGCCCTGACCTGTGAATAGAATAGAATAGGTGGCATATTTCTGTACAATTCCACAGTCTGAATCTATACAGATTACCCCATTTGAAAATTATAAATATTTTTCATGTGTCCTATAATCCTACAACAAATCTGACATATTAGCATTCATTCTGTTATTTTAGGGCTTCATGCATTTTTTATTTGCCTAGTAAATGTTATTAAGTGCATGTAGAAAAAATGGGAGAGCAAACGATAATCAGTTGCAGTGACGATATCTGGATGCCTTACGTATATGAGGATTATTAGCTACTGTCGTAAGCAGATTTAATAACCTACTTGTTTACTTCCTGAAATTCTGCTTATTAGTTCTATTTCTTGTGAATTTAAATATCTGCCCAATATCCACCAGTATGAAAATACACTGTCTGCCATAATGGTTGTGTCTGCAGTCTGAAAGCACACAGAACACTTTATCTAATGACTTCAGTTTTGTCTATTGCTTGTTTGTGATGTTGAGATTTTACCTCCCTTAACAGCCAACAGCAGACGGGGAGTGAAATGGAGACATGCTCTTTTCCTCTGTAATGCACTGTGAACTGGCACCTTATTATCTCACTGTACACTAGGATAAGTCCTGTAATTGGGCTTGGCTGTTTACATTAAACATTGGTAACCATTCCCTGAGGGTAAAATCCTCAGTAAAAGCCTCAGAGATTAGAAAAATCTGGAGCAAATTCTGAAAGGAAGAAAACTATCTACAGAAGTGTATTAAGACCAGTGATTCTGGGAGACATCTTTACCAAAAAGGTGCATTTTACAATCTCATCTGACACCATAAGGGTTGGTTTCAACCTCATTTCTGTCTTGGCCATTGTGTGGGCAGGATTTTCTGCCAGGACATGCTCTAGCCCCAGCGTCTCTGAGTCAGCTGGTTGTTGCTGCCTGACAATACTGCAGCTGATAGAATCTGAGCTGTCACTTATAAATAAATAAACAGGTTTCCTGCATTGAAAAACCAGCATTCATAATGTGAGCTGATGTACCACTTTCTCAATAAACTGCCTTTCTGGAAAATCTTTGTGAGCCAAACAGTAGAATAATTGAAGTATGAGCTTAATTACCTTATGTTCCAATATTGCTCTTCAAAGCTATTTAAGCAAGTTATATACTATTATGCACAAAAAATGTGATTTTTTTCCAAATGACTTGTACATTAGCCAAAAAGTCTTGGCCTGATAAGGAAATGGAATACATGACCTAGTGCATATTCTCTGTTCTTAATGACTAAGAACTACTTTTGTTGGAATAACTAGGAAGAATGGAACTTAGTTCTTACTTTGCTTCTATATTTTTGATTAAAGCATACCTAGGTTCTTCTCTGAGGTCACATAAAACCAGCCAAAATCCAGTATTTTTCTGTCATTCTCTTGTAGAAATTCTTTACTTAATTTCCATTGTATTTGGACTTTTTGTTCTGCTCTGTTGTGATTCAATCAATACCATTTTTGCTGAAGTGAGATCAGAAGGCAGTGTCTGAACATTTTTTTACTCATAAATGAGTTTTGAGCCCCCCCAGCCATTTTAAATATTCATTTTAAAGATGAGATTGTGAAATATCTTGGATCTTTATATAATGACATTGATATGTTCAAGACAATACTTTTCTTTGCGCTGATGCAAATATTATAAACTTTACTCTTTTAAAGTTATGGATGAGAGAAATGGTTGAAACCTTTTGAGAATATACTAAGAAACAAAAGAGACATTTATATTAATAAGTCACAGGCATACAGGACCTATCATCCTGCACTGAATTTTCTTTAAAACTCCCGGTGAAAACTCACTGAGCAGAAAACATGAAATTTACGTACTTCTACTGTGGAGATTGCAGCCTTTGACTTAGTGGGTCCATCCATTTCAACTGTGTCTCTTATGCTCCCAGCAAGCTGAGATAACAGGTACATCTGGTAGGATTACTCAGCCTAAAGTTTCTAGCTCTGTTTTCCTGACTATTTCTGCTGTAAATGTAAGAATATCCACATGTGAGTGTACTGGGGCGAGAGCAACAGAAGGTCATCTCATTGCACAGTGCACACCTCTCATCTCAGGGGAATATAAAATTCAGTCACTCTGTGGATTTTGGACGTTTTCCACAAAACTGCCAGAAGAAGGCCATGGCCTTTAATGATCACCAGCATCTATGCTCAATTGAGTGTGACTAGGTGAAACAAGAATTCAGACTGAGTCTATTCAGTGAATTGTCTGCTGATTAAGATGTAGCTCAGTGAGAGTAAAATGGTCCCATGAGAGCAAACTTCTCTTGAAAAAGCAAGTGGAAAGCCTGATTTGAGGCTAGGAAGTGTTTTCTGGACAGGCTATGATGCAGAATTCTGATAAAGATGGAAGGGAGAGTGATAACAAAATGCTTGCTTACAGCTGTTATTTTTTAGAAAGAAAAATGCATATCACTTGTTCATACAAAAAAACCACCAGCTAACACCCAGCTCTTAATTTCTTACTCTTTCTGTGCAAATATATTCTGTATAATCTGCACCTAGAACTCATGAAAATTCCTGTGGCTCGTGTTGCTCAGATTTTCAATATTCCTTTTGTAAGATATTTCAGATTAGCAACTGGCACCTTGTGTTGAATTAAAGAGCAGCTTTCAAGTCATACACTCAGGGTTGTTAACTTTGCTAGGCACCTTATTGGATGAGAATTGGCAGAATTTCCCTTAATTTCTACCTTTCTATTGTTCTTATTCTATATTGGATAGTAAAATATTAGAAAACATAGCAGGGAATAAAAGAAAAAAAGCCACATGAGGAGAGTTTATTATAAGGCACAGGAAAATTCCCTTAAGATACAGTCTCTTTTTACGCAGAGAGAAAAATACTGTCTGCCTAAACCAGCATAGTACATTCAAGCCTTTGCAAGCCACTCTGCTTCCTCACAGACTGGGAAAGGGCCTCAGAAAAGGATGAGCTTTTGGGGTGAATGACGATCTGCTCCGAAGTTCCTTCAACACAGGGAAAATTCTTAGACCCAGTTATTTCCCACATCTTCATCAGAGGTGTGTAGGAGAGAGCCTTTCTGACATGAGTGATGTCTGCAATGGTATTTTTACTTTTCTAGCTGAAATATTGCCAGCAGTTTTGTAGATTAATTTAACAATAATTTTTATAAGAAATCTGACCATTCCAATTCTTATTTGAGTATGGATGATTCTGTGTAAATATCTATTGGAATTCTATCTGCCTTTCTTTTTTGTAATGAGCATATTGTAAATGTGTAACTGTCTGCCCTGAAGTATGCAATAGCTAAATGCAGACAGAGCATAGGTAATGAGAATGGTTTGTTAAAGCCTTATAGTCTTCAGGGGCCTAGTATAAATCAAGAGCTAACTCATCCCAGGGGCCTCATAATTTTTAGAGTATAGTTTTATTTTCCATTTGTATTCTGATAACAAGTCATATTTATTATGATCTTACTAATGGCATTTCTTCACTCAAGTATTAAAGAATATATAATTCACAGGTGACTAGAATTGAAAGTAAATAGGTCATGACAAATATCATCCCTATATCATTAGTCAAATCATTTTAATGAAAAAATGTGCATTTTGGGGAGACAAATAAAAAGGATGCAAATTAAGATGGGGAAATTGAAAATTTACAGTACACAAACAATATTTGCATATGGGCTACCAACTTATAGGTGATTTACTTTTTTTTCAGAAATTAAACTATAGCTGAAAAATTGTTCAATTTTTTCATACAGTTAATTACCTAATTATACAGCAAGTGTTTTTATTACTATATTAAGTCATTTAAAGGTTGTCTGCTACAAAAGTGACATATCATATATTTGGATTAAACCCAGTTTTACATCATGGTTAAACTGCATAGTGGACATCAGTTGAAACTATATCAAGAGCTGTAATTTGCAAAATGTACTTTTGAAAAATTAAATACCTGAACTGGAAAGAGATGACCAACCAGTTGTCTGGGCCAGCACTAAGGCTTCAGAGGAAAGGAATAGGGCTTTGTACATAAAGCCAAATATCCTTCCATATTTGGTTTATGATAGCATAACTCCCAAAGCAGCAGATTCAGTACTGCTCTGCAAAGTTCAGCAATAATCTTGGCAATGCTGTGAAGCCATTAAGTTACAATCCTCAGATGGTGCAAGGCCAGTTTTTCTTTCAGTTGCACTCGGCTGCAGTTGCTTATGTACACTCTAGGGTAGTATCAAGTTCAAACCTCTGACACAAACCTGCAAACTTAGAAAAATTGGTTTGTAAAAACTGTATTGTTCCCATTGCTTCACTCAAATTTTTGAAAGTGGCAGTCCCATTTTTTTTGGGTCCCAGGGCTGAGATTCTAAGATGTTTCACCCTAAATTAGTGTTAGTAGGAGAAAGAAAGTTGTGATACTACTACTACTAGTGCTTTTATGTACAAAAATGAAGTGTGTTTGTTTACATTGTATGACTCAGAGCTTTCCTAGGAGTGTTTATCTATCTGTAACCTATTCATACTGACATTTTTTTTCCTAGTGGAAGAAATTATTGTTATGTTATGAAATTTCATATAACAAATTCCTTCTAAAATAAAACATGCAATACTGAATGAGAAGTATTTCTAATAATTCATCAACTCCTATCAAGGAGCGCTGAATATGTTACTCTTTCTTCGTGCCAGCAGACTGAAGTGTCTTTCTAAGCAAAAATAATGATTTTCAGATTAAAAAAAAATGTTTTTCTGAGACTCACACATATTTATATCCATAACATAATTATTTTAGTGGGCTGTCATTATTTATGTTGCTAACATTCTTAATATATATTTGAAAGATCTAGAATTTCTTCAACAGTGCAAATATTTCTTTTAATCATGATGAGAGTTTATATGAAAAGAAAAAATATGTAGTCAGTAAATTTGTTCTATTTTAAAAATTCAGAGAAAACCTTCTAATTCACAACTTAATTTGTACTTGTATATGGTGAAATAAATGCATAAGATTAAATATGTAGGTATATTTTAAAAAATACACTTTTTGTAGTTTTTCAGTTTTTCTCATTCTTGCAGGCAGAGTAATTTGCCTTTCTGGTCAGTAGCACACACAGGGTATATTTTAAATCTCAAATATAATATATAATTCTCAGAAGCATAAAAAGCATTCAGTTGTAATACACTATCCCAGTTAACATCTGCTTTAGAGGAATATCAAAACCTGACAGAACTGCGTCTTGGAAATATTTGTTCACATTTGTCTATATATTCTTATCTACCATGCTCACACACATTTCTTGCTCACTTTGACCAAATATTTATTCAACTGGATCTCTTAAATTTACAGGATAGCACATTAATTGAATCAAAGTTGATCTGGTGCTGTTCTCAGCAAACATGAGGCCTTACCATGAGCATTGTGTTGGACCAAAAGTGGGCAGGAGTTGAGTGAATAGCCATGAGATACATGTAGAACTGCCATTTTACATGAATTTACATTCATCTGTCCTCACTCATAAAATTCTGTTATTTATTCCTGTAGTTTTTTGTGGGTTTTTGCCCATTCTGCTAATTTTAATTCAATTTTTACAATGAAATTTTCCTTTCTACTGAAATGTTTTTAAAAAGTTTCTATTTTTTACTATTACAGTGACGTTTCTGAGTTTATACCAAATAGAATGTTACACAAATGCAAAAGCAAATGCCCAAAGTAATTTTTAAGTGTGTTAAACCAAGAAAAATTCACCTCTGCTCAAAAAATAAGAGTCCTTTGCCATTAATGATGCATTGGAGTTATTTATGATAATTAAGCAGAATCCATGTATTGATTTTTAGGCTAATTATTTCCACTGGACAAGATCGTTTCTATCAGGTGATTTTCATGCTCTTAGTGGGGGCCCCGTATCTATTGGAAGCACTTCACAGGAAGGTCACAGCAGAAGAAATTACAGCTAAATTACCAGGGTTAGAGATAAGCTTCTGCTTCTCAGTTGTAGTCTTTTTGCATATCTAAATCACAGACTCCCCTAATTCAATGTCTTAACCTTGATAGCCAAGGTTTACTGTTCTGAGGATGGGCTCTTCATGCTTTAAGCCTGTGAATCACTTGCAGTGACAGAACATCATGCCATCCTCTATGAGTATTTCAGGTGGAAGACTCCAAAATGTCACAACTGAACTCCAGAAGACTGAGACATGACATCAGTGTCTCTTCAGCTCCTCTTTATCGTGTTGGCTACTCGTGCTAGGTGACAAGGGTAGCTGGGGGGGAAGTAGGATGGCATGGCCTGCACCTTTGTGGGTAACCTGCCTTTCCTTCAAAGTGTCTGCCTTTGCCTGCTCTGCCAGGAGGGAGCCCTTGTTACCTTGCCTGAGCATTGCTCCAATGAGCTTTACATTGAAGAAGCCAAACTGTCTGAGGGAGCACATTAACAATTGAATAGTATGGTGTGTGTTTTGGTTGCTTTCCTCCCCTGGCTCTTACCCCCTGAAAAGTAACACTTCCATATGTACACCCTATGGATCTTAATAACTGAATGGAACTCGAGACAGCTTAAACAGAGGGTGAAAATGAATTATGCTTTTAATGGCATATGGTGTTGGGAAAAGTCTGACTGTGGATATTCTTATATGTAACACGGTGCGTAGAGATCAGAAAAGATCATCTGGGTTGGGAGGTCTGTGTTCCAGTGCAGGGTTGTTCTTCATAAAACATTTTTTAAAAATACATTCTTGTTTTGTTTGGCCAGGAGTCTCAAGCAGTAGGAATCAAAGAGAAATAGCATTTGAAAGGCTATTTGGCAGCTTGATTTTTATGAGTCAGGAAAGTTTGTTTATTATGGTTTTTAATTCTCTCCTCTCTTAATAGTATTTGATGCATCATATGAAATTTTTTCATACTGTGTTATACATGTCATTGATGCACATCCTCCTCTAGATACTCATGGATCTTTCCTGCTAATCATCAACTATTGCCAGAGATTCACAGCCAAGGGTTCTATTTGCCATAGTAGGGACTCAATACTCTGTCTTAACCTCATTTGGAAAAGATCATTTTAAAAGGTGAGTGAGCAGGTCGAGTTCCTTTATTCTTCCATCTTTGCTTTCATTTCTAAGGGTGAAATTTGGTTTGCCATAAACATTGGCATCTAGTGACAGTATAGATATATTAAAACATCCTGCCTGCCCTCCAGTCACCGCTGCAAAGTAATGTGGGTTTCCCCTGCCCTATTTACTTACTCTGTATGGGTCATTGTCCCCCAAGGATGTATCAAAGAATAGATATCTAAATCATAATCAAAATGTCTGCACTAGACATGGACAAGTGAATTTAGACCATGAAGCAACACATTTAAAATTTACTCCTGAAATAGTGTTAAGCACAATGCTTCAGAAATATCTATTTAGAGCAATAGCTGGTGATAACCAGTAAAGACTCAGTAAGTACACTAGTTCAGGGATGTCAAATTGGCTTGGGAAAAGGAAAAAGCATTAAATGTGGGAGTGCACTGAGCCCTGCCCCCCATGCTCTCCCTCCTCCTCTTCCCAACACCTCCCCCCAATTCCTGTGGGTCAGTTTGGCTCTCCTTTCAAGTGCAAAATTTAGAGATTTCTGAATTTCTGTTACCCATCTATGGATTATAATTCACTTTATAACTACTATTAATAACAAATGTTAGCATTCATTTAGATAAGTTCAGGTAAAGACAGTATTTGAAGAAGTGTTGTGACTATTGATAATAGCATTAAAACCTAAATCAAAAAAAAAAGTGAAATTAACCTGTATATTGTAGGAAATCTTGTAAAACAACTGGAATGAAGAAAATAGTATTCTTTAGCTCAATATTGAATTAAAAGCATGAGTTTTGTTAAAAGTGTTCATGCTATGTTACATTAATTTATCAATTTTACCCCCTGTGGTAATTATTGTGTTGTTCTGCAAATCATACCAAATCATTAATTTGATATAAAATACTGCTGATGGGGAAAAATAAGAAAGGAGGTTTCTGTTCTACTGAATAGTAGGATCAACACTTTTTCCATTTTTGCTGTAAATTTGACAGCTATGTCTTTGCAAAAGCCAAACTAATAAGGTCAAAGTAAAAAATTTGTAAAAAGAAAACTGCTGGTCCAGCAGTTTTCATGGTGCTGACACAAACTATGAGGTACCTCTTCAGTTTACTTGGTGCATATATAATTTTCTATTGATGCTATTTTGTTCCCTTTTTTTAGTTATACTGCTTTTCTCACATTTCAACTACATTTAATTTTGATGATAACCAACAATATGCTTTATATATGTAAGATATTACAAGAATCCATTATTTTTCTCTTCAAAACCATTGTCCATTTTGAATAAACTTTCCATTGAAGCAACTACTTCCTACTAGTATTTTTTTCTAAAACAGTTAGCATAGTAAGACCTATCTATCCACTGAGAAATGCCAGCAATAATCTACAATAATACAAATATTATTTTTATTAGCTTCAGGAGATATTAATGTCTCCCTCAAAACATAAAAGGCTACAAATTCCCTGCACTGAACAAGTTGATTCAATTGATTTCTGGCAGTAACAACTTAATAATAAAAAGGAATTGTAACTTAGGAATATGGGAAGTAAAATAATGATTGAAATACTCTAGTACAATATTTTTATTGTATAAAAGTATCATTGAATTAAAACATCCCCTGCTTTCTTCAGGACTTGAAGTTTAGTCTCTTGGTTTTTTTGGGTTTTTTTCCTCAAAGAAATACAACAGTCTTTTTAATTTCCTTGATGGTATATTGAGAAGGTTATTGAAAACCTTTTAAAAATGTTGTTCATAATGCTGTTGAAGAGCTAAAATAGCCCTGATAGGCACATACAGTACAAAAAGAAAATATTGCTTCCAGTGTTTGAGGAAATGGGAAATATATCAGCTGAACATACATAAAGTAGCTACAAAGATTATGCAATAATTCTGTACTGTTCCTTGAAAGACAAATTCAATGACAGCTGAAAAATCCATGTGATTCACTTGTTTCCACTGAAGCTGTAGTCTCAGGGACACCACCTTTCAGATACTTGTGGACAACCTCATTAGAAAAGGAACAAGCTGCTGATCATAGTTTCTGGAATCCAAAGAGTGGTGCCTGTTAACAAAGAGAGTTTAAATGGGTGCAGGAGCTGACTGCATTTCTGTTTCCATCACGGTGTATTAACCGGTAATGCTGGCAGAGCAAAAAACGGAACTGTGGTTAAAGTACAACTTCTTTCCTAATGTCCAGGTTTTACTTACCGTGCACATTCATCTCACTGCAATGTGTGGGTAACTTTGAGAATGGGTCAGGGACCTCTTTTCTGGAGGTGTGTTGAACCACAGGGCTTTGAGTTACTAGACAATACTTCTCCTCTTTCAAGGTCATACAGAAAAGGTTAAGGGGTGTACTGAAGCTATGATGAAAGTTAGTTGCTAAAAAAAGGTGCATTTGTTTGTAATTTCTCAAACATATCCTTTTGTCTGAAAGACAAATCAATCTTTTGCAATAGAATCACTGGGGAATGGTAATACAATTCTTTTAAAGGGAAAAGGATTGTGGAAATTGGCTCAGATGGATAAAAAAGTATTTCAGGACATGGTCTTACCTAATTAGTCATATGTTCTGTTTTTATAATTATTTGAATGGCCATCTTTTGTGAATTTTTTGAAGCTTAAACTATGTTGGGAAAAGTTACATCCTGAAAAATTTTGGATGACTAATGCACATAATAAATGCTGGGATAATCCAAAAGAGAGATGTGTTCCTCTACAGCACTCCACAGAAACCTGCTTCTGAGCTATTAAAATGTAAATTGCCCACCAGATTTCTAGCTTAATATGTGACATCTTTATTGAGCACACAGAAACACAAGAATTACACTCCAAGAAGTGAGTGCTCTTCTTTAATTGAAATCCTCCAAATAATTACAATGTAACTTCCACTCCAATTAATATTTTTTTCTTATATTTTAATTAAGTAAAATCAAACTCAGTTTTTTTCACTTTGCAGTCTGTGCACTTCCCCAGGGAAGCATTATCTTTAAAACAACTGAAAACAGTTATGCCTAAATGTGTCTGTCATTCTACCTTTCAAAGATAAAGCCTTAGATTATTACCTCCAAGTTCATAATCACCTCAAATTTTCTGATTAACATCAGGTCTGGGCTCAGTACTAAAACAAGCACCAGAGTACTAGACTGTGCAGGCAAAAAATTCTACTCATCATCAAAATGGGCTAAGAATCTGCTCAGTGCTTTGCCAAACACCAGCACGCTTGCTTTCTGAAAAAATGGTCAATCTGATGATGTTTGGACTGAAAAAGGGCAAAAAATGAGAAGAGTTGACTTTAAGGGCCTCATAGTCCTAACATTCTTCATAAAATGCACACATGGAATGCTGGACGTGTTTTGGAATCATGTCCTATTTTCTTTTCCTATAGATCTGAATGCCTGAAGTTTGTCATCTGGAGATAGATCTGTAGATCAGAAGCTGAAAAATGTTGTCTAGTCTTTCCTGTCAAGCACCTGATTTTGTAAGTCTTTGTTACTTTATATTTATGAAACTCAAAATAGACAGAAATATTTTGTATTAGACTCTTGTCCGTCAACAATGATGTACAATGATTCTATCAGAGTAAGAGACAAGCTTGTCTTTAAAGCACTTCATCTCATTGATTCTTGCAATCTTCAAACTCTGGGTTTTGGAAGGCTTGTTGATCTTGGCTTAAGACTCTCAGCTTGTATTCCTGATTTGCCACACAGGCCAAGATGGCAAGGATCTGGTGGCTGCTCTGAACATGTAGACTTATTGGTGGAAGAAAGAGTGTTTACTGAGATAGGCGTTCAGTGAAAGGCAGGCTACTGATTTTAGTATGTGTGCACCATTTATCATGCTTGTATTTTGAAAATGATCATTATATAAAAAATTATTATACTTCCAAAGTAAATCTGTAGACTATTTTCAAAAAGTCTGTTAGATGTAGACTCTTTTTTCCACTATATTATTTTCCCATGCAATTTTCTGATCCCTCTCTGGTTATTATTTTCTGTTCAGCTGATAGAACATTCTCCATGTTCCAGAAACGTAACAAATACTTCATATTCATAGTCACACTTTCATTGTTTGTATATGAGGTGTTGTAGCTTTTGGCCAAATTACCCCCTTCCTTACACTGGAGCCAAACTTTGGTGTTTAAATTTGTATGAACTAGATATGAAAACAAAAAATGCTTCTTAGTGATTTTTTTCCTAATAGTAGAGTAAGCGTTCATCTTTTTTCTATCATGTTTGTGGGAGATATCATAGCCATTATCATGGATTGGAAGAGTATACAGTGATATTCAATAAAGCCAGACAGAAGGTGTATCCCCAAATTTATCTTCCAGAGTTCTGAAATGGCTGTGCTTCAGCCACTCTCCTTGCACAATTTAGTGAAACAACATCGCACTGGTACTTTTGACTTTTGAAAAAGCATTATTTATGGTGAATTATATTTATCTCTAAGTCACAAATAATTTTCAGCTTTTCAATATCTGTTTCAGTTCTGAGATCATTCTCTTTAAACTTGAATGTATGTAATTCATATTGGTAGTTAGTTCTTTACTGTGGGCAACATACTTAGCTGAAAGATGATATTCTTATAATATATAGAGGGCTGTAAAATCGACATCAACTATGTAATAATTTCTGTAAGTTTAGTGATGACACAAGGAGAGAAATACTGAAAAATAAGGCATGTAAATACTAAATTTATTGTAACTGGAAAAACATCAGGAGTGAAACTGTGGCATGTCTGTAATGCCTGGAGTTTTTACCACTAGCTTCAAGCAGTCAGGAATTCACATCAGAAGTCAGGAGCTAATGGATTAAAAGCATCACGTGTTCTTAACAGTCACTTCCAAAGATGCTTTTGGAAGTCCTGCTCTTCTTCATGATGTCAGTTGTATAACAGCAATGCACTCAAGCATATTTTTCATTAAAAAATAACCATTCTGAACTCCTTAATTTGCCATGTGTTCATTAATAAAGAATAAACTGTTTTTATACTGTACAAGACATTCTTGAATGAAAATATTAAGAGTTTTTAAGTGAGCTGCAACTGTCTGTGACCCCAGCCAAAGAATACAATTGTCACCTCAAACACTTTCCACAGATGAAGTTTAGGGACCCTGACTGCAGGTGACAGGACATGTGAGCTAAAAACAAACCTGTGTATGATTCAGGGTTCAAACCCATGGTAGATGTCAGCTGTATTACTGCTGCCTGACAAGATATTGTTTGTCTCATTTAGGCTAAAGGAAAAGGCAGCATAAATCTTCTTCACCTGTCTCAGCTGCAGAGTGAAGCAAGCTATCTGAAATTCAGGTTAAGGAAGCCTCAGTTTTGCAGTTTGACAGCCAAGGGAGAAGCTCAGGGAGCACAGACCTATCATTCAGCTTGAGGACACTCTGTTTCTCATGATAGTGGACCTTTTTGGCCGTCTGCTGTGAACATAAAAGAACATTGTCAGAAAATACTCTTTTTGTTCCAACTCTACTTCCTCGGATTTTTCCACAAGGGAACCCCAGTCTTCCTAGTCAAATAACTAAAGCAGTAGATCACAGAAATTTACCTGTTATACTTAAAAAACCTAAACATAGTGAAATGAATTGGTTTCTTCCAAACCTGTTATAGGTGCTATATAGCAGCCTGGTTGTATTTTCATGCAATTATCTCACGCAGGCCTGCCTGGGAACAAAAAGGGAATTCAGAAGATATGTTTGCTTTTCATTTCCTGGTTTTTTACATACTGAAGACTCAGTTTTAAAATTATAAGACTACAACTTAGTTCAAAATATATCATCATTTCATTATGACAGCTGATGAACTTAGTTCTCATTGATGAGTTATTAAAAATTACTTTATACAACACCTGCAAAAAATACCACTGTGTTACTGAACACTTACTCGGTGGGTTATTTACTGTCCTTTCCCTTGAGTACTACAAACTGTAATGACAGATTTTTCTTAGAAATCATTCATCATTGCCTTGAGCTTGTCAAGATGAGTAAGGCTGTGCCCTGCTCTTCTATAATGGCATTCATATTTTTAAAGCCAAAGATTTTACAAAGATAAGTCTCTTGTGAGTAGAGAAATTTGATGAGGTTCTTTGAAATATTTAAAATCACTCCTTAATTATACATGTAAACTCTAGAAACATAATTTTTATAATTTCTTAGAGCTCCTAAAGGAAACAGAGTTTAATGTTACTTGTTACTTTCTTTTAAAATGGCGTAGTAAGTGATTATCAATTATCCATACTGTGAAATGACAACAAGTAAAATATGCCCTTTTAGATGCTTTTTAGTCTTTGAATTTTATACCAAATTCATTTTCACATTTATATTAAATCTAGAGATTTAACACGACAAATCAAAATTCTGCTGAAGGGAAGATCATAGATGATAAAGTATACAAAAAATAATGTGATTGTTCATTGAGGATGTTTGGATGTGGAGCCAGTGTATAGGCAGCCCCTGTAACAATGGTGCAGGGCCTCATCTTATTGCTGGATGTCCAGCTGGGGGGGAGACCAGAATTCACTTCACCCTGTGCCTCTCCCATGACAAATCTGTCCGCATGCTGAATATGAATGGAGCGGGCAGCTTTGCCCTGTTCATGTTTCAGACCCACAGACCGAAGTGTTGGTGCTCTGAATCAAACAAAACAGGCAGGGAGTACTTATATTCTGGCTTGGATTTCCAGTGGGTATCAGTGTTTATTGTATAAACACTGATATAAACATCAGTGTTTATTTATTTAAATTAATAAATTAATTTATTAATTTAAATTAATAAACAGCATGCATCTTACTTCTTATATAACCTGTTTTAGGAGGCAATTTATGTTGCAAATCAGGAAATCAGGTAACCTTATTTGGTAAAGATATATAGCTAAGAACCTGAAACAGTTCCTCTTGGGCTTCAAAAACATAAATAGCTTTATGAGAACAGCAGCAGCTGGCTGTGCCTGCGGTTGCTCCAAGCAAGAGGAACCATTCCTGGGAAAAAGACAACATGTCAGCAGCCACTAGATCACTCTCAGTTCTAGACTGGGCCTTCCTTTCTGTCTCTACCAGAAAAAAAAGAGATGATCCCAGATTACTGTGAGCACACTAGATAAGGCTCTCTAATTATAATTTTAATTGCAGCTAGGTGCTATCTTGCATTCCATTGCATAAAATTCTGCCTGCTTCTCTGACAGATGTGAATTCACTCAGCTTGAAAACCCTTCAGAGTTTGAGGTATGTAAGTTCATGGCAGGCATTCCTCTTGCTCCAGATGGCTACAGCTTTAGGTTTGTAACATTTTTAGGAGTTCTTTTTTGACTTCTTCAGATATGCCTCCACATTTTTGAGAACATATGCTAATACAGAGCAATGATGTCAGCCAGCAGGCAAAACCCCTCAGTCCCCCTGACCCCAAACCACTTCATTTCACATTATTTATTTAAACATAAAAGAATGGAACTGAAGAACCTGATAGGATGATTTTGAAAGAATGCAAATAGAATGAAAGGAATTTGAAAATACAGCATATGAAACAGATGGGAGAAATGAGAGTGCTACAGAAAAGGTAATCTTTTAGTCTATTTTCTAGTAGTTTATTCTACAGATGCCTTTTTTTCTAAGTAAACAAATGATCAACACCACCATGGTTTTCTAAAAATGGAATTCAAAGACAATTGTATGGTTATCTCCATTAATGTGTCTATAAATACAGATGATAGAACTACTTATATTCTGTACAGTCTTTATCAATATAATATCTAAACCCCTCAGCCTTTAATATACTGTAGTACTAACATTCCTATCAACTTTCAAAATGTGATTTTGCCATGTAACAAATGAGAAACTGAGGCAGAGGAAGGGGGAGCCCTACAGAAGGACAAAAATTTTGTCAGTTACAGGTACAACACTGAAGCTTGTAGAGAATGGGTTAAGTATACTCTGACAAGGGGGAGAATATAAAGTAAAGGAACATTTCTTTTTGAGAGTGACTGGAAGCAACAGGGCTTATATATCTTCAATGCAAGATTTTAAGAAAGAAATTACTTTGCTAGGTGTCTTAAAAATGCATTCTGACTAATGGGAATATGTCCCATTTATCAACTGTAAGTTCCTCCTATTTTCATCTTTCCCCTTTTGAGCTACACTAGGATAAGCCCCAGTAGTGACCCTGCATTTACTGGCTCCAGGGAATTTTGGTGCTCCACGTAATGTTTTTCACCATTTAGTGATATAATTTGGCTTACATTTTTACCTTACCCTTTTACTCTTTACCTACAAGAATTGTATTAGCTCTTTTGTACATATACACAAAAGCAGACTTTAAGTGGTTTCAGGTAAGGCAGGAGACCCTTAGCTAATCTGAATTATTTTTGTCCTGCTGATTCCTTCTCCCTGCTCAACCTTATCTATCTACCTGGGGAGTTTTTAAGGCTTTAACTTTTGAATTTTGTCTGAAAATATATGCTTTGCTTAAGATCTTCAGGTTGAAAAAAAATATATGCAATATTAATACTTAGTTCATAGAATCACAGAATCACAAAATGGTAAGTTTGGAAGGGACCACTGGATGTCTTCTAGTCCAGTCTCCCTGCACAGGGAGTCTGGCTCCTCTTCATAATTTTTTCTCATCGGGTGCTTGTGCACACTGAGATTCCTCATGAGCCTTCTCTTTTCCAGGCTGAATGGTCCCAGCTCTCTCAGCCCATATGAGAGATGCTCCTCTCTTAATCATCTTTGCAGTCCTGTATTGGACTCACACAAACAAGTCCATGTCTTGCTGCTACTCAGAAGCCCAGAACTGGACTCAGACTTGAGATGTGGACTCATCTTCACCAAGATTAGGGGAAGTATCACCTGACATGAAGGATCCTTATGCAGTTGGGGATATTTTCGCTCCAAGGGTGTACTGCTGGCTTCTATTGTTGTTCCCTAGGACCCTGAGGCCCTTTTTATGAAAGCTGCTTTCCAGCTGGTGAGCCCCCAGGATATACAGGTGCTTGAGAATATTCCTCCCTGTGTGCAGGGCCCTGCATTTCTTCTTGAACTGCATGGTGCTCCTCTCAGCCACTCTCTGGCTTGTCCAGGCCCCTCTGAAAGATGGCACAACTGTCTGGATACTGGCTACTCCTCCCTGTTTTGTATCCTCTGTGAGCTTGCTGAGGCTGCTCTCTGTCCAGGTCATCCGTGAAGATATTGAACAGCCTTGGGCCCATTAGTGAGCCCTGAGATGCAGCACTCAGGACTTGCCTTCAGTCAGACCAAGGCCCCAGGAAAATTGCAGT
This sequence comes from Acrocephalus scirpaceus scirpaceus, assembly GCA_910950805.1. Taxonomy (NCBI): domain Eukaryota; kingdom Metazoa; phylum Chordata; class Aves; order Passeriformes; family Sylviidae; genus Acrocephalus; species Acrocephalus scirpaceus. Next base: position 7,249,381 of record OU383778.1, on the reverse strand, counting down.
AAGCAACACCCACAGCTCTCCTCTCATGCACTAGAGTAGCCTCCCCATTGTAGAAGGCTATCGGTTAGTCAAGTGAGATTTCCCCTTCCTGAATCAAAGCTGACTATTCCCAATCAGTTTCTTGTGCTTCATGTGTGTGGAAATACTTCTCAGAAGTATTTTTTGCTATAAAAGAGGAGTTAACAGGGCAGATTTTATATGTGTAATTCTCTTATGCATATTTCACATATGAAGTCACAAGGTCAGAAAGTAGGTTTCTGTTAAAGAGTGACTTTTCTTGTATCAAATCTTGACAGACAATACTAGTTAATTTTTCCAGTGTTCTATAGTTTGTTGAAGATGTCACCAGACAATAGCTACAAAATATGGGCAAGCAGAAAGAACAGAAAAATACAGATACTTTTCAATCAGGGCCTCAGTATTTATTTTAAAATGTCATTACCAAAATGAAGCAACACAATTATCTCAAATAGCTGTGCTTTGTGGAGTCATCACTTTGGACATATTTTAGTTTGAGGGCAATCTATCAGGCTTGACCACTGTTCTCTCAGCAAAAGTGTATGGTTATAGTTTATAACAACTTGAAAAGCAAAGAGGAAAATTGATGTGGCTGATTGTTGCAGAGATAATGTTAAGCACTTGGCTGGGCTGCTTAAATTAGGAGTTGCTCTAGCCTTTGTCTAGAGAGAAAAGAGAAAAATCATCTTCAGAGGGTATTTTTGATCCTAGGCAAACTGTGTTGCTTCCTTTGCAGCCTTTCTCTCAGCAGATAATAAGAGCCATGAATGGTCTCCACATTGAGGTGAAGTTCTCAAAAGCCTAGAAGCAGGAAGGAGAAAATAAAGCCTCTGTTCAAATGAGAGATATGAATGTTAAAAGTTAAAAGTTGAAGTGAATGTTGAAAGTGTTAAAAGTGTGGCTTCAGCCACACCATTGCCACACACCACTGCCTGATGGGCCCACAAACATCCTCACTTGTTCAGTAAGGCTTTACTGCTGTGTTGGGATGCCTGTGTGAAACCTGAGTGGCCTTGGAGCATCTCTGCATAAGCCTACAGCAGAGCTGGCTGCAGAATTAGAGGGGAAGGGGACTCAAACTTTACAAGTGGAGAGCAGCCATCAGTTAGGGCCCCCCAGAATAACATGCTTCTCTCAGGGGTGCTGAATTGAGAGGGAGCGTGCTCACTAATGATGGGAAAAATAGAACAACTTTAAAGAAATAGAACACATGAGGGAGCCTGTAAGAGAAGCTTTTTTTCTGCCTATTGAACTGACCATTGGATATCCATTTAAAGTGCAAAAAGAAATTTGCATTCAGTGTCTTCTATTTTGCCACAGTCTAAGAGGGACTATTTACTGCTTCTGCATTAGAATTGACTAATTAGCAGCTCCAAGATTTTAAAGTATATACCACGTGGAACCAATATAACCTCAAGCCTTCAAATATCACACTTCTCCTTGGAATATGTAAAATACTTTAATTTCTTTATCATTAACTGGGCAACTTATTCTACCCTCAAATTTAGGCAACGAGTTTTTATAGGTTTAATGTTTTTAATAAACTCTGAAACAGATATAGATTGTGATGGTGTCCTTTCCTGTTCACATGGAGAACAGATACCTGTTTTTAGGATGTCTGGTTTTATAATATACGGTACATGACTGGCAAATGCTTTACAAAAATAAGTCAACGAAAGATTTATGTCATAGACATAGATATTAGGTCATTCACTAGTTTTCATGAGATGGCTGAATAAATGAATTTTCTGTATGGAAATCCAAATGCAGGAAGGGACCTAACTCAGTCTTCAGTACAGGCATGTTTCTCTGTAATATGAGACAAATCGTGGTTTTGGCTTAGCCAACCCAGTAAAACCTTTATCTTTCTCTATGCCTGCTGATTCTATAGCTCAGTTTCATGCCTATGAACTTCAAGGTTCTAACCAAGATGTTTAAGTTGATAAAGAAAGTGTTCTCTGCTCCTTCTGTACACTTTGGTTATGCAGCAAGACGCCCCCAGGGAGTGACTCCCATAGAGGCAAGTGATGTTGGTGCTCCTTTAATGACAGAGTCTGGGTAGCTACACTCAGCTCGAGGCACTTAAGTAGATGTGGCTGGAAATTATTAGCTAAATGCTAATTGACTGACAGGGATGACTAACTTAAATTTACAGGCCTGAAACTCCTTCTTGTGTCATATCATGATTTCAGTAGGAGAAGTGTCCCTGGGCTAGGATAACTGGTAGTTTGGGCTGAGGACACTGGCAGGAGCTTTCAGCCCTTCTGACTCAATTCACATTTCTTTTGTTGTTTTTTGTTTGTTTGTTTGTTGTTTTATGTTTTCTTTTTTTATTTTTCTGTGAGTTCTTTAACTACTGAAGACAAAATGATGAAGTAGATAAATAGAACTTGTTTTCTATTTTGTCTTGTTTCTTGAATTGTTTCTCTAATTCAAAAGATGTGTGATGACAAGCCTGTTCACAGAGGGACTCTCTCTATATCCTATAAATAAATGTCTAAACTTGGGAAAGGGTAACATGTCAGGTCCTCTTTCTAGCTTCCTTTACTGGCACCTTCAGACAGCTTCCTAGTAAAAATTTTGTAGGACATAGGAAGTCAACCATAAATTTTATTTTGAGTAAAAAAGAAGGAGAAAAAATAAAATTACATAGAGCTCTTACCCAGGGCTGTAGTGTCCCTTTTGGCAATGTGGCAATGATGGAAGAGCAGTTCTTCTGAGCTGTCTTACTCTCCCACCTCTCAGTTTCTTTGAGCAGCTGTGGATATTGGCAAAAGAACAGATGTGGCAGGTCCTGTGTATCTCCAGAACATGATCTCGGTTTCAAATCAATGATGTAATCTGAGGTCTTTATTCCCTTCCTACAGGACTTAAAGAGCCAAAGTAAAGGATTTGGTCATGCCAAATGTATTACTTGATACCACACCAAAGAGAAACACCAGTGCAAAGAATTTCTTACTGGTTTAATGGTGCATAATACAGAGCTCTTGCTTTTAAAGTTAAAAAAAAACCCAAAAGGGCTTGGTGACGTCCAAATCTTGACTGCTGCTCTTGGAATCAATATGCTGTTGAAATCACTGCCTCTCTGCTATTTCTTATAACTACCTAGGTGTATGCTGGGTAAAGTTTCTGGAAACAAAATCACTGTAAATCTGTGGGGTTTTAAGTCAAATTTTGCAGCTTTTAGAGTTTAGAGCTTTTAGAGTGCCTAAAGTTACTGTTTCTAAGGGAAACTTATTCTCTCTTCATTTTTTTTTAAAATCTGTCTTTCCCCAGTTGTTTAGCCATAAATGTGGGTGGTGGGAGAATCTCATTTCAGCTTGCTTTGCCTATGCTTTGAATTTTTAATGATGACAGCTAAATAATAAACGCTCCCCATAGGTAACAAAATCACAGTAACATTCTGATGACTTCTCTGTAGTCTGCTTTGGAAACAAACATCTGTGAAAGATGATTTCCTTTAATGCTGCCTGATGGAGATGACCTTTAGAGTTATCACAAAAGCAATGCTTTAACCACCTGCAGAGGAATAAAAGTTGGATATTTACATGGTAAATATTTTAACGAGTGAAGGGAAAAAGATCCAAAAGATTATTTAGGTAAGTCATCAAATGATATAATATTTGGAAATTGGGCACTAGGAAATTCTCCAAAGTTTAATTGTTATGGTTTGTGTTCATGTTTAGTAGGTTATAACAACACAAAGGAATAACTCAAAAAGTACCAAACACATAGGCTTTTGAATTGGCACACACAGTATTTCATTTGCAAACTGGGAGAAAACATTTAAAAAATATTAAATATTAAATTTAAAGTTACCAAGACTTTGGTACACTGTGCAAAGTAATGGCTGCAGTACAGACTAAAGGAACCTGTGCCAGAGTAGCTCCAGGGTAGCAGCTGGAAGTATGCTATGTGATGGTGATATGAGCTGATGCAAACAAGCAAATGCCTTCTGAAAAACTTCCTAGGTTAAGTTAAAATGGGAAGCAGAGTTTACAGAAGAGTTCCATAAAACACAGTGCAGAATAGATTTTGACTTTTCTAATATTCGGAACAGTGGATCAATGTGCTGCAAGTATGTGAGAGTATCATTTTTTCAAGGGGAAAATTTTTAAAAGATTTAATTTTAAGTTTGTATTTATTTTTACTGAAATCCAGGTTTATTTGCACATAGGCAACATTATGCTGACATATAAACATAATTCTGCATAATATTCATAGAATGCTACAGGGTTGGAAGGGACCTTTAAGATCACCTAGTTCCAACTCCCTCTCCAATGGGCAGGGACACCTCTCACTACACCAGGTTGCTCAAGGCCTTGTCCAACCTGGCCTTGAAAAATATATTTACACAAAATGCAGAAAACAACCCTCAAAAATTAGTTCACTTTAGTGTGAAATTTAATTCTAATTTTGCACTAAATTATATTTATAATTGTTTTTCATTTTTTACTTCTGCCTGAAAGTCCAGCACTCCAATCAGCTGCAGTCGGTGTTTTTTGGTCAGTGAAAACGTTTGTACCTCCAGAAATGTATTTCTTCCAACATTAGTTGGAGACATTGATTAATTAGGCCTTGAAAACAAGATGTGCCATAAGTACACATGTTGAGCTACTAGCATTTTTGGGAATTTCTCCCTTCATGTCCTTGCTTATGTTTTCAGAAGGGATTGAGTCATAGAACAAGGCTCAATCTTTGCTTCTTGGTTTTTTGGTTGTGGGGCTTTGGGGGGTTTTTGTGTTGTGTGATTGGGTTTTTCTTCCTCCTTATTTCCCATTCAGATGGAACTGATTCCTAGCGAAGAGATGTAACAATCTCTAAAGTATCTGTGATGTTTTCTTGTTTGGTTAGGTTTCTCCCTATTAGCATATAGATTTGACTTTCACAAAGTAATCTTTAATACTTAAGGGACTATAGTCTCAACACAACAATATGTGGGGAAATACCTGTGATTATCAAGAATAAAAACAAATAAGAAATCTAAAGGGATGAAAATACTTCTTTATTTTTCCCAAGCATTGATTTAGTGACTGGAAAAGAGGTAAAATTGATTTTTTTTTTCCCAGAGAAAAGCAATTATCAAATTTGGTTAACTGTTGACTGCAGCATTTAAAAAACCTTAAATGATCCAGACAGAAGATAAAGCATTAAAGTCAGCCTTTAATAATAGAGGCTGGGCGTTTCTGGTAGGAGTTCATGCAAAATATCATCTCTGTACAAATAGCGTAGATCCATTTATTTTAATCTATCAGATATGCTGTAAGATTTTGACAGTGGTTTGCTTAGGCTCATTGTAGGTAGATTAATGTTAGTGGAGTTTTTAAAAGGTATTTCTTTGAGATTTTCTTCCTACCTCGTAATTCAAGCTGAGTTTAAATGATCTTGTCTACAGTTTTCCTGGCATGAGCTTTCACCAGTTTGCAGTTCCTTGAGAACTGTTCTTTCAGCTGAGTTCATGGATACATTTTTTTCTGATGTGCATGCAGCCGATTTAGAACTTGGCTCTACAGGGAATACGTGCTACAAGATCACCCACCTTCTCAGATAAGCTGTTCTAAGTTTTGAGAGATTATTTCTGGATTTTTATGGACCTGTTTTCAGAAAAGAAATAACTTCCCCTTTTTCCAAAGTTTTGAGAAGTGACTACTTGTATGATGTATGAATTTCAGCTTGAGTTACCTTGGAAGTGGTTTGGGTAGGCAAATAAGAGAAAAATTTCCTTTCAAGAGCCTAAAGTGAAATAATTTAATATCACTGGTATCTGTAGGTACTTGCTAATCCTGGACTAGAGACACTCTCTGCTTATAGGTAGCTTGTGCTTGTGCTTTGAGGTTAAGATGAAATGTGTTACCAGAAATGAAGAGTTGCCAGAAATGAAGAGTTGCAGCTAATGTCAGAGGAATTTTAGAAAGTAAAAATTTCAAGTGAATCACATAATGTGGCAAGTAATTGAAGCATGCTCTCAGCTTCTACCTTAATCATAAAACTAATAAAATTCAATTATCAGTTATCAGAAGCAAGAATGTGTGAAGTATCTTCTTTAGGGATCAATCTAAATTTTAATGAAGGATTACATTTGGGACTTTGAAAACAATATAAAGCTCTGTCTGTTGGGCTGTAGTGAGAAAAATCATGAGGGTTGAAATATTGATGATTTAAGGATTTGGGTGTTTAAGCAGTTTGTCTATGCTGGGATTGTTTTATAAGACCTTCATTAAAATTCTGCTTGAGCAGCAAAAGGAGAGATATAGCATTGCTAGACCCATTTTCTTATAGTAGGACTATTATATTATGATCCACCTAAATTCTAATTGAAGCTTATAACCTGTTTAGATCTGGGACATAGGCCCATGTCCACAAAGCTATTTGAGAACCTAATTCTTATTTAACCACCTAATTGTCACTGATTTTGAGAGACTGGACTTCCCAGAATGTGAGTTAAGTGCCTAAATACCTTGGAATAGCTGATCAGTAATGCTTTTCTTCAGAGCTGTAGCTTATGCAGGTACCTATGTTCTAATTTTTGGTCAAAGGCAATACTTTTCTAATATTTTCTATTCAAACAACACATACTCACAAATTACAGTCTGACACAGTTAAACAGGAAGGCTTTTATTACTTATTTTTGTCTACATTGCTGCAGAAATATGAAAGCTAGAAGTTTATGTAAGCAAAGAATGCTTTGCCAGTCCATTTCTTCAATATGCTTTGACTTTGTTAATGCTCTCTCTCTGAAATGTTGATGCCAACAGCTAAATGAAGCTCTTGTGAATAAGCAGAGGATTTTTCTTAACTGGAAGTGCAATATTCAGCCAGCAGAGCCACCTGATTACTTAATATCTTTATGTTTATGTAGCTATACTGACTTCCATGTAATTGGGCTGCTACTATTAGCAGAAACCATTCAGACTTTATTAAGCATATTTGTAAACCTAATTTTCATTAAATATGTGACAACTGCATTTTTGTCTGCTGGGTTCTGCCTTCCTACCTGAAATAATCAAAACTAGACGCATTATACATCTGTCATCTTTTATAATATAAACTGCCTGCTGCAGAAGTAATACATTTATTATTTCTAACGAAAAGAAAGCCTCTGAATGCCAACTAGTAGACACAAAAGATTATCTTTCTGTTTGCCAGGCTTGGATTGTCAGACATTAAATTTTTTAACAGCCACTTTCACTGAATTATTGATGTTCTCACTATTTAGAAAATGGATCACATCACTAGAGTAATTAGCACCCTGCCACTTCGGGCTATCGTATTTAATGTGTTGCAAGAGAAGGCTGTGTTGAACTATTTCTTTTTAAGTGAATGACTAGCATTGTTTCTCATCCATTGCCCTGTTGCATATCATCCAACTTGTGCAGACACATGATGTTCCATAGGGTTAGGATCCAACATGCATATGTGGCTTCCATTTAGTATAAGTATACATATTTCTTTTTGGAATTTAATGACGTAGATTTTTCCTCAGGATTAATTTTTACATGCAAAACAGAATGGATGCCTTCTGAATGTGATGAAGTTGCAGTACAGGCAGTGATTGAGGTGTGTGCAAATTTGTATAACAGAGTGTTATCTCTTATATGTAAGATAACACACTTCAGGATATCTAAATATTTAGAAATAATGATTATTAACATATTTTTATTATTTCAAATGAATAAAACAGAATTCTGCTTTGAGCTTTATATTGAACAAATAACTTTGTGAAGAAGTGTTTATAGATTCAGATAAAAAAACCCCAAAGCCTTCAACATAAATATGGGCAATTGAAATCTCATCAGAGTAAAAGTTGCTTGCCATAATTTTCTATCCCTTAGCAAAATTAAGATGCAACATTGGTGGTTTTGCTTTCTTGTTGATTTATATACATCTATGCACTTTGAAATTTGTTATGTGTTAGTAATCTGTTTCTTCCCAAGAGCCTGCTAGAAATGACTGAAAACAGAACTAAATGTGTATCAGCAAAGTAATTTTTATCAGGCCAGTAATTTATAAACATACTGTATGTTACTTAGAAATAGAAATTTTAGAGCATATCTGCATATTTGCACTCAATTATTCTCTGAATTTAAAGTATATCAATACCTGATACTTGGGAAAGCTGTAATAATAATGGAGGTACTTAAGAAAATGGGAAAGTGGAAAAACAAAAATCTCATCAAGCACATGTTTATCAAAGTTTTTTTAAAAATCAGTGTGTACTGGAATAAGAGACTGCAAAAAGAGAAACTGGCCTCATTCAGGTATTTAAATGGACAAGGGCATTGATCAGCATAATTAGATGCTTAACTGGACATGCTAGTCTATGGGGTTGAAAGTGTTACATGATACACAGTATTGAAAGGTAAGTATTGAAGGTGCTCTGTTTCAAAGGGCTTTGTTTTCTGGTTTCAGGCTATTTATATTACTGAAGAATGTAGATTATGTAACAAGGACAATAGGGGCAAAAAAAACCCAAACACAAACAAGAATCTTCCACAGAATAAATAAAACAAAAGCTGAAAAATTAAAATGAAAAACTAAGCAATTAAAACAGAACAAAAAATGACCTCCTGGCACTTCTTAAGATAATTTATTCTCAGTGATAGTCATTCATTTAAATTGTGTCCTACAATTGTAAAGTGAAATTGCGTCCTTATTTCCAAGTTTAAGTGGACTTTTCCTGAAGAAATGGTAGAAGATGAAGAAATGGAAGCTTTCCCTCTTGACACCAAGCACATTTGGGGTGGAAGAACTGCCAGGTAATTTCTGTGATCACCTGGCAGGTGTCTCTAATTTGGGTGCATTAAGCCTTAGAATGTGTTTCATGCATTAACGTAGGATAGAATCATAGAATCACTTAGGTTGGAAAAGACCTCTAAGAATATCAAGTCCAACCATTAACCCAGCGCTGCCACGCCCACCCCAAACCATGGCTCTAAGTGCCTTGTCTACATGTCTTTTAAACACTGACAGGGATGGTGACTCTACCATGTGTTCCAATACTTGATTTCCCTTTCAGTGAGAAAAAAATCGCTCGTAATATCTGACCTAAACCTCTTCTGGCAAAGCCTAAATTCCTCTTCTCCTGTCACTTCTTATCTGGGGCAAGAAACCAAGCCCCTCCTGGCTACACCCTTCTTTCAGGCAATTGTAGAGAGCAACGAGGTCTCCCCAGAGCCTCCTTTTTTCCAGGCTAAACATCTCCAGCTCCCTCAGCTACTCTTCACGGGACTTGTGCTTCAGAGCCTTCACCAGCTCCTTTGTCACTCTAGCTGCACAGTGTGTTTCCTGTTGTGGGGGGCTTAGAACTGGCCATAGCACTCGAGGTGCAGTCTCACCAGTGCTGAGAGAAAAAAACAGGGGCAAAATCCCTGCCCTGGTCTTGCTGATCCAGGCCAGGATGCCATTGGTCTTCTTTGCCACCTGGGCACAGTTGGCTCATGTTCAGCCACTGTCAACCAGCACCTCCAGGCCCTTTTCCTCTGGGCAGCTTCCCTTTTCCTCTGAGACAGCACTCTGTCCCAGACTGTAGTGCTGCATAGGGTTGTTGGGATCCAAGGATATGACCTGGCCTTTTCCATATCCACCAAATGGGTCATTTTGTCAAAAAGTAGATGAGGTTAGTCAAGGATTTACTACTCTTTATATCTCAGCTTGATGTGTCTGTTTTGCTGTAGAGCTGCCTCAGTGCTAGAAGGGAAGTTAATGCCATAAGCTAAAGCACACAGAAAGGTGGCAGAGGTGGTTGCCTCTTCACTACCTGCTGCTGTAGTAGAATAGGAACAGCTTCATTTCTGCAGTGCAGCACTGGGATCCACTTAAATATACGAAGGGTTTGGCAGGTCTTTCTGTATGCCCAAGCTATCTTGATTTCCTGTAAAAACCTGTGTCTCTGCAGAGCTCTTTACCAGTGTTACCTGTTGTATAGGCTGCTTTTTGGTGCTGTAGAAAGACATTGTATATTGTTACCTCTACCTGAAAGTATAGTAATTTGTGATTTGTTCTTATTTTCATTGGGAATAGGGCAAAGGGAGATACTGGTACCAGTAATACAAGCTACAACAAGGCCAGTAAAGAACGTGTTAGTGACTAAGGCAGCGCTGATCACGCTGCAAATGAGAGCACACCCCTATCCATTGGCTGTGCTGTTGTCAGACTGATCTGTTGGCTGGACATTAGAGAGCTGATACAATGCTCTAGAAAGATGATGTGTGTCCGTGCCAGACTGCTCAGCTTACTTTAATGCTGATGTAGGAAGCTTTGGTGTCAGGCCAGGTTTCAAGACCTAGGAACAAGGTAGCAGATGTGTTGGACTGGTGTGCTTGATGAGCCTATGCAAGCTTGTGTGTTTTCAGTAGAAGGTTGCTCCTGGGGAAAAACACTTCCAAGGAAACTGCTTCCACATAGGTGTCCTAAATTAGGGTGGTGGCATTGTGAAGCACTTGTAGTAGAAAAGCAGAATGGAATAAGTGGTAAACTGTATGTGCACTGGCTGGTATCAGAGAGAGAGAGATTGAGATACTTGAATTGGGCGAGTCACTTGGTCTCTTTGTCTTTCTCCCTTTCCTATTGTCCTTGCCCATACACTCTTTTATATTTCCTAAGTATTCCTGAGCAGACCAATTCTGTTTCTGCACCATGCTAAAAAACTCACTGTGTTGGATCCCTTGTGCTTCCTGGTTCTGCAGCTGAATCTGTTGCTTGCTGATTCTCAGATGATTGCAGAGGAAAGTTTGCCTTCTGTTGTAGACTCAATTTCTGGATTAGGATCTGAAAGTTCTCCTTTTGTTCCAGAAGTTGTAGTGTTGGCTACAAAACTAGAAAATGTTTAATACTTTCCTGCTTTGTTTCCAAGTTCACTATTCAAAGTTCTTCTCCAGTAGCACATTTCAGTAAGAAAGAAAAAAAAATTGAAATGTAGTGTCTGTAACCATAATGGTCTGCACTCCTGCAGTAGCAATACCAGGCTTACAGCACTGCAGTGGAATCTCCGATCAGTGGAGATCACAAAACAGGAGTCGCTCTGTGAGCTGGCAGTTGCTACGTGCATATCTTGGTTTGCATTCCAAAGTCTGTAATACCAATACTTGCATACCTTTTAAGATTAAGTCTGTAGGAGAAAAGGACTGCTATTATGGTCTCAGAATACAAATTGGGAAATTCTATAAGCAAAAAAGGAGTATGTGTGTGTGCTAAAAATTGCTTGAATTATGTTGGGTTTATATTGTTTGTGTAATTAGCTTGGATGTACTTCAAAGAACAATTGTGGTTTACAAATCCTTTTTTCCTAAGTACAGCCAAATAATAATGAACAAAAGATGTTTAGGAAAAAATAATTAAAAAGTCACTTCTGTTGATTTCAAAAAGTAATTATGTACACAGAGAAAAAATAAGAGACACTGCAGACTAATAATTGAATTTAATATTTTCATTTATCTTAGATAGCTGCAGTAGTTCAGAAGACTACTTAACTTCTCTTTCTATTAGGATTATAAAACTCATGTAACATTGTGTTTTTACTCACCTAATGTCAATATGAAAGTCTTGTATCTTTCTGCTGTAAAAATGTTGCTGTGGTATTTGACTTAAATAATTACATCGCACTGTCTAATGGAAATAGCAATAAAGAAAAAAGTACTTTGGTGACTCAGGACTTCCTTCGCATTGACTTTCAATAATACACAGGCGTCTATGAGTCTTACTGAGTCATACAGAAAGACATTGAACATTAAAGCAGAATTTAAACAAGCCTATACTTTTGTTTAAAAAGTCCTATTTAGCAGTCATCTTGCCTAAAACTCAGTACCTCCTCCTTTATCTGATCTAGCATTTGCATAGCCTCTTGCTTGAAGTAGCCATGCAGCTGTCCCAGTCTGACCATCTGACTCTTACCTAAACTTTGCAAAGATCTAGAAATTAGGGCAAGTGATGCTTAAGTCCTTTAAAGGAATTTTCTGGCGCTTCTGCTCTAGGGGTGGCCCATAACTAGGCCTGAAACACTGGCTAGGCATGGCAGCCTTTTTTTTTCTTTCTTCCCTTTTTTTTTTTTTTAATTTTCCCTGTCCAATGGGCTTAGCTTCTTTTGGGAGAGCACCTCAGGGTAGAAGCTTCAGATGCCTTCTGTGGTTTCTAATGGTGAAGGGCGGTGGGATGGTTCTAAAACAGTGGCTTCCAATCTGCAATCTGTGAATCAGGTCTCCCTGAAACCTTTTTAAAGAAGAGTCCAAAAAGGGGAAATGTAGTAAATTTAGCCTATTATTTGGTGTCAGTTTACAATATAGAACTATTCCTGCAGAGAAAAAAAACCAAACCAAAAACCTGAAAAATAATTTATTTGCATCAATCTCACTGCTCTATGGACTTGATCCTGAACTTAGATTTTTGGGTGGCCTTCAATGCCTCCTCTTTTTAACATTACAGTGAGATATAAAGTATTTAGGGATAAATAGAGATTCTCTAACAGCACATCTAAATCCTATATGTAAGGGCTCAAACCAGTATATTGGGGTCCTGAAAAGCAATTTATTTGCTAAAGCATCATCTTGAGCTTTTAAATAGAGGACTAGAAAGACTATCAACATCCTGCAACATAAAAAGATGGCTTCTATGCATACCTGCAGTCATGCTTAGCAGCCTAACTTGCAGCTTTGCCTGTGTTCTCTCAAAGTGCACGCACAAACCTACAAAGATTTCATATCCTGAAATAATGTTAAGTAGGTAATACAGACACTTCCCCTGCAAAACAAAATGAAAAAAATGTTTGTGTCTTTCTCCTTGGTAAACTTCCTTTGAAATAATGAGGACAAAATGTGCGTTTTCTGATAGGCTGCCAGGAGGGTAATGAAAAGATCTGCGTATATAAAGCTGCTCAATTATTTCTGGATTTTATGCACTGTACTTCTGCACCCATATGTTTATTGTTTTACACGGCTTGTGTTCAAATGAAAACTATGTATGTGTGTGCTAATGTACTCTACCTGGGGAATTCCAGTACAGAAAGTAATTATTTCTTCAAACTGATTTGACACCATGCACAATTGATACTGAAGAGTGATGAGATTATAATTTTCTTGTGATTAACTAATTGTAAAAGTAGTGGTGTCTGTTAGTGGGTAAGGGTAGCTTGACACTGTAATTGAATGATGGCCATAAACTCATTGTCATGTGTAGTTGTATTGTTATCTGTTCACAATAAGAACCTATTGGGCTTAAAGTTCGATAGCAATTGATTTTTCTTTTTAAAGTGCTGCTAAGCAGATAAAAATTCTGGTTGTACTAACATGACTACATTTCTAGGCAATTGTGGTAAACCATTTCAGGGCTTGTCCATGTAGAAGCTAGGTCTGATATTACAACAGAGCCTTTTTTGTCATGGTTTTGACTACAAGTGGGAGCCCAACAGCAGCGGTGTGAGGGACAGAGATCAACGTATTTAGGATAGGTTGTTATCACCATGAACAGTCATATATTTCTTTGGTTTTGCATTGAGATTGGATGGGGACAAGGGTAAGAAAGAGACTCTGAAATAAGATCACCTGGATTTCTATTTTAACCTGATATAAGCTTCATTTTTCTTTCTTGTCAGCCATAAATCTGCTACTGAGCTGGCTCTGTGACACAGTTTTTTTAGGCCTTTGCATGTCTGGAAGGTAATTATGTAGCATTTGTTTTATTTACATATTTTTGATTTAAGGAGAAATCTCTGCCTTTTTGGAAAATGCAAGGGCAGAGGATGAGGAGAAGAGCATCATAAAAATGTGTTAGAAAGCAGACTGGCTTCTCTGCATTAGTTATGGCCTAACTTGGAGCCTTTTTAAATAATTTAACATCATTTCCAGAATTTCAAAGTCAAATACTTTAAAATGGTTACTGCTAGCATAATTTCAATGTTGTCATTTTGAGCATATGAGTGGCAACAACCTTAATGTGGTCACATACTGCTCCCTTAACCCTTCTAGGTCCCTAGACTTATTCAGTGTGCAGAATGTGCTTTGCAATTAAAATGTAGGCATCATTAGCTAACCTTTTAATCTTATTGCTCAGTATGTGGCACTCAAATTTATCTACTGTTATTCTAACCCTCCTAGAGATACAAAATTATTTTACCCATATGCTTTCCTGTAAATCTTCATTATCCTATCCAAATGCATAAACTAATTTTCATGATACTCAGAAAAGAGATATTATTCCATTAGTTCCATTTCCCAGATAGAAGACCTGGGACATCAAGTAGCATCAATATTGGAACAGCTTCTGGCTTTCTTCTTTGGAAGAGCTTGCATTACAAACTTCATGCCTTGAAAGTACAGTTCTGATCAGCTTTAGACACAATTGTGATGATTCAGTGACTCAAACTGCAGGGTCTCAAGATGTGTGTCTGTAAGTAGAAAATATATTGGTATCAGCTGTGGAGCTTAATATCAATGACTGTGCAAAGCATCATGTCAGCTTGAATTGCCAATAGTGTGGCCAGCATGACCAGGGCAGTGATTGTCCCCCCGGATTCAGCAGTGGTGAGGCCACGCCTTGGGTACTGCGCCCAGTTGTGGGCCCTCACTACAGGAAACACACTGAGGTGCTGGAGCCTGTCTAGAGAAGGGCAATGGAGCTGGTGAAGGGTCTGGAGCACAAGTCTTCTGAGGAGCAGCTGGGGTTGTTTAGTCTGGGGAAAAGGATTTTTGGAGGAGATCTTATCGGTCTGTACAGCTGCCTGAAAGGAGGGATATTGTCGAGGGGTTGCTCTCCTCACAGCTAACAAGTGACAGGGCAAGGGAAAAGGGCCTCAGGCTGTGCCAGAGGAGGTTTAAATTGGATATTAGGAGTTCTTCACTGAAAGGGTTGTCAAGCAATGGAACAGGCTGCCAAGTGGTAAAGTGACCATCCCTGGAGGTATTTAAGAGATATGTAGATGTGACATGATTTTTTGGTGGTGTTGGGAGTACTGAGTTAATGGTCGGACTTGATGATCTTAGAGGTTTTTTTCAACACAATGATTCTATCACAGTTCACATTGGTGTGTTGCTGCACAATTATATCTCTGCTTACCTGCAGAGTTCAGCAGATCTGCATTAGTGTGGCATTCCCACTTTGTCTCCTTTGTTCTCCACTGTAGCCTCAGTGGAGCCAGTGCTGTGCAGTGGACACAGATCCTGTCAGATGCAGCAGTAGTATCCAGCTCAGCAGTTTGCTATTTGTGTCCTTTTTCATAGGAGCAGCTTCTGCCTCTGGGAAAGCCCTGGTCTTTATTCACTATACATGTTCTAAATCCCTGAACAATATAATATCTGGTAGAAAACAGGTCCACCTGTTATTTAAAGCCATGTGGAGAAAACTAGTGCAAAATAAGGTCTTGGAAGATTTTACTTTTATGCATTTGTGCAAGGTTCTTGGTTTGAAAAGCTTGACTTTATTCAGTGGAGTTTCTAGGAAAATGCACTCCCAGGGAATTCAGATACCACTTGTCTGATTTATTCCATATTCTCATCATCTTCTTACAAAAACGTATTTACTCCATTGCTTACTGTGGCAATGCCATCTTGCTCACACTGTTTTCTCTTTGTATGCATCTTACGTGATCCTGTCTCTTGCCAAGCATTTGCCCCCACTTCATAACAGGCTACAGCAAATCAATTTCTCTGAATGGATGCAAAATTGTAGACCTTTTCAATGCATTTTAAAATACCAATTTCCCTACTTCGGCAATAATTTTAATTAAAACTTTAATTAATATTTTTAAAATAATTATAGCACAAGCAGCAAGCTGTGTTTTGGTTTTGTGTTTGGGGGTTGGATTTATTTGTTATTCTGTGGTTTTGTTTTCATTCCAATACATTTATTTGATCCTATAAACCCACCTTTGGCAATTCTGGTGCAGCTCAGTTCAGGACTCTGACAACTCATCAAACACTAGGACAGTGCACAGCCCTGGCAAACAGCAGGGGTCAGATGAGGACTGAATCACAACTCACTTATTGCTTAACATCTGAGGGGAAGTAAATTCTCTCATTCTTACTCTCAGGCAATCTTGCATTTCCCTTCACCTAAATTTGTGTCAGCTTCACCTTTCTGTCTGGGAGCAAAAATGATACTCTGTCTGTTGCAGAAATCCTTTACTTCACATACAAAATATCTGGCATTCCCACACAGAGGAGTTCAGGACATCAGCAGAACACCTTTGCTTCCTCATGAGGACATGAGGCCTGGCCTGCAGTGCAGTCACCAACTTCTGTTTGCTTCAGCTCTGCTCTTACCCCACAGCTGGTGCTGGAATCTTTTCTTATGCCTCCTTCTTGCCTTATTTTTTGTTAGGTGATCTTCAGGGTATGCTCTTATCAGATGCTTCTGAAAAACTAAAGTATGCAATATTTCCACATGCCTACTGTAATGGTAAGATCTTAAAAAATTTCCTGCAAGTCAGTTACGACATTTATCACTTAAATTCATGTTTGGTCTCTGTCAGAGCATGTTTTTCATTCGCTGTGGAATATATCCTTTATACTAAATCTGATATTAATATGTTTATAACTCTGCTCATCCTTCTTCAGTAGTGGTCAGCTACAGAACCTGTTTTTGTACAGCAAATATGACATTATCCTTCTAAGAACACTTTCTTAAAACCGTAACTTCTGTCATTTATGGGAGGGTGGCATTATGTTTTAAATAAAGAGAATTTTAACATACGGAATGTGAGCTTGTACTATTAAATGCCTCAAACTTCCATTTACTTCTCTGCCAGAGTAATAGTATAGAAAAATCAATACTGAAGGTTCAAAGCAAGAAAATCTAGCTACTGAGCTTTTCTCCCTCTGCTTTTTCTTCAAGCTAGACTATTGTTTGTACGTATCTGCTCTGCAGTCGTTGGACTTTCAGAGGTCAGAAGTTTTGTTGCCATAATCTACAAATCAGGGGATGCACCAAAACCTTCTGGAGTACTAGGATAAGTGATCTTATGTAATGACAGCACAGGAGACTTCTGGTTTTTGTACTCTGCTGTCAGGGAAATTACAAGTGCACATCTATTTTGGTACTCCAGGTGGTTCTAGCGGACTCATTCTCCAGAAAGTTTCTCTTTTTCCTGGCTGTGAGTTGAGACGGTGTCACGATAGTTTGGTTCAGACTGGGTAAAGTGACCAGAGTCTCTTTTATGGCTGTTTTCTGAGGACTTCTAATTTTCTAATACTTTTCAGACTTTTGATTAGTGTTACAAAAAAACTTTCTTCATTTCCATCTTCATTTCCTTCCAGTCTCTTAGCAATGTATCGCTAGACAGAGTACTTTGTCTATTTTAATATATGACTAATCTTTTCAGACCCATTTCCATTGCTATCTGTGCACTACAATTGCTAACTGCATTATACCATTCAATATGGCATGCAGCAGTCCATCAATCCTCTTTCTTCATCTAAAGGCAGAAAATATATAGTAATTGCTTAATAAATCTGCCATTCCTTTATCTCAGTCTCCCAATTCCCCATTTGCATTTTTAGTACTTTTATCTTTAGGGCTGGCTGGTCATCTAACCAAGACAGAATGATAGCTAACTTTTATAGTACAGAAAGCAATAGGATTCTATGGTGAATTAATATTTTTTTTATTAATAACAGATACTAAATCTTAATGGAATAGTTAATGTCAGGCATAGCTTCAACCTCTGCAGAACTTCTCTTGGGTACCTGGGATGGATAATATTCTCTTCATTTGCCTCAGGCCGGTAACCCAAAGAAATTTCCTGCATTTTGGCACAAATAATTTGGCAACAAATTCAGGACTGAATTTGCTGAATTAGCAACTATTTTTTTCAAGAGGATTACCATATTTTTAATTACAATAGCGGTACATCATTGTTACAAGGAATTCTTTTTTGTTTCTTGCTAAGCAGTGGCAGGTTCACCAGGTGTGATCTTATTTTTCTGCTACAGTATTAGAGATATCATGTTTATTTTATGTTTTATTAATGTTTTATTAATGATTTCATTTTTTTATGTGTATAGTTATTTACGTGTTTACAAGTATTGTTTGCCATGAAGAAACATAAAATTTCTAGCTAAGAAAAACAAAGTAAAAGTACAAAGGCTTTCAGTTTGTGTATTAACCACACCTGTGTTTTGCACCCCATTCTGTGCTGCCCTGAAGCTTAAGAACACTCCATTCCCTAAATGAAGTTTAATTTTCTATTAATTGTTTCCCTTCTGAACTTTGAGCTATGTGATAGGGACGATGTGCAAGGAGGCATTTATCACTGTTCTTACTTATATATGTACTGCTTGCCATTTCTGAACAGGAGTTTTTGTTGCTTCTGATTTAATAGTGAAAGACTTCAGCATTTAGGAAGCATGAACCTCTGCACACTCATAAAGCATATCTCATCAGCAAAACAGGTTTTTGTAAACATCTTTGACCCATCCCATCCCTCCTATTCTTCATGCTTAGGTCAGAAAGTGAAAACAAATTCAAGATCTCTGTCTTCATGCTGAGGGAGCCTCAGATAAGCCTTCAGGTATCTAAAAGACCTTAAGAAATTATAGCATAAAACCTGTTTTGGAAAACTGCCATGATGCACCATCTGATTTAGGATTAAATCTCATTTCTGATGACAGTGAAACTCTTAAAGGCTCTGCTTGAGACTGTGGACTAAAGGGGGAGTTTTGACAAATGCAAGTCTCGGGTCCCCTCTCTTTAAACTATGCCCTTGCTAGGATAAATACACAGCAATGGAAAGAAATGAAGAAAAAAATCCCCAAACCAAACACTTTTAAAAGCAAATTGGAGAAGTCACTAAGTCAAGACATTGATTGCCTGTGCTCCTGAGGGACTCTTAATAAATGGAAACACGTGGCTGATATTTAGTTATTTTGCCTAAATAAATACCCAGGAAGTATTAAATGGAACCTTTGAAGGATTTCCATAGAACTGCCAAAATGCATTGCTGCTTGCTACTATTACAACCTACATCAACATTCAGAAGCAATATAAAATCCCTAATATCTTTTGAATTTAGTGACAAAGCAAGAGGAATAAGCAATTCTGAAATAAGTAAGTACAATTATATGACACACAGCTCTGGCCTTACGCTTCAGGGAACAAAGGAGATTTTATTTCTGAGGGAGTAGAGGTACATAAGGGAGTATACAGAGGAAGAATTACTGCTTTAATGTTTACATTTTCAATATAATGGGAAAATAAAAAGAGAAAAACTTTTGTAGTTAAGCTGAACAGATATTTAGTCATGGAATTTTCTAGTGTAATTTTTTTCAGACGTTGAATGGACCAAATAGTAAGTATGAGACATGAATCAGGCTTTGTGTGGCATGTGGTCCAACACAAGCTGCACAAGTAGGGAGACTATCTCAAATTTTAAAAGAAAATATTTTGATGCTGACAAATGAGCACAGGAAGAGACAGAACAGTTTTATATAGAACAAAGACAGATTCTAAGACTGTAGATCTTAAAAAGTAGTTAAAAGAACACTTAATCCAGACTCATGATAGAATTCCTGCTTAAAGGTGGGACAGCCACATCCAGTTAATTTTCTGACTTTTAGAGAACTACATATGCATACTATAATCAAAGATCTTACTGCAGTGAGATTGCTCTGTGTGTGTGAATAGCTCTCTTTTCTCTTCTCCTATAATGGAGGGACAACCTCTTTCTTATTCTTCAGTCTACTTCTGATTCACCTAGGAATTTTAAATTCTTTTCAGTTTTTCAGAGTATTCAATATTTAAAATTATTCTCATTGCTTCTATTGTTCCTAATTATTCAATTATACTTGATAAAATTGGTCTTTGTTGCCCTATTTTCTTTTAATTTCACCTTGAGAAAATTTCAGTTATCTTCTATTCTTGTTCTTGCAAATTTTGATCCTATTTTCTTAGACTATTTTACATTTTGTAAAGATACTTATATTAAAAAATAGCTTTATTTTTTTTGTAGTGCTTTCATTCTTGGATGTTTATATTGAATGACAGTGCCTTATTAGAAGTATTATCTAATATTAAATTCACCTGCTTTCCTTTTTCTCATTTAGCATATGTGTTCATGGACAGCCTTTTTCCACATTGCCTTGTCAGGAAACCAAAAGGATCTGTCTCACTCCCTTTTAAAGTGCCAGAAATCCCTCTGATGTATTGAAGGGTAAGATTAAGGCTTCTTGTAAATATCCCTAGAAATGTCTCCCAAGCTCCAGATACGCAGTTCTTCTCCCAGACAAGAGCCCTGCATTTTTCACAGGTCTCATGAAACCTTTCTACAGACATTCAGCAGTATACATCATTCATCTAACAGGCAAAATGAACAGGGCAACTTCCCTGTATTTCGTACCATCTATCATTCTTTACCTGTACAACTGACTGTCACTTTGGTTTTCAAAGCCTTCTGATGTTTACATTCTTAAAGTCAAGGGTTCTTACACTTTTTACTAAAACATTATGTGTTTTCGCATTCTTCCTTAGAAGAGAAGAAAATTGACAGACTGTTCACCTAGCCAGTGTGATTCAAAGGAGGGATGTCATCCTCCAATCCACTCTCACTTTATAGAATCTATAAATTCCAGAAAACTGTAAATAAAGTTCTCTTTTCTACCTTAGGCAACTGAGCGTGTGGTGCATGCTCATTTTGTGTCTCAGCGTGTCTCTGACCTTCTTCCTGCCCTGCTTTTCTCTATATATTTTGGTAAAATGTGCATTCTTGTATTTTTGTTGCCTACAATGTTTGTTCTTCAGTCAACCTTTGATATATTAGAGTAGGATATGTGGGGAAAAAAGGCACGTGTGGGTTTTTTGCCTTTTTTTTTTTTAAGCAATCAGTATTTTCTAAATATCTTCATGTAGGTATAAAAGCAAGCCAGCCTTGCTATCTGTGTAACACTTGAATATCAAGGCTTATACTTGTAGGTAAAGCACAGATCACTTCACTAAATAAAATCTTTGAAGTCTGTTTTAAATGACTATGCTTCTGCAATGATAATGTCAGTAAAAGCCTGGAACTGCTATGAATAAAACAAATATAAAATAGAACCATTTCTTTTTCTGTGCTGTAATAAAAAGCTATTTCTGAGAAAAAGAAACTTAAAATTGTTTTGTGTCAGCAATGTATATGAAGTTGGCTTCTGTTTGCAAGAGGAGAAAAAAAGACTGGAAGGCAGAAGGCAACAGAATAAAGTAGTATTTTGAATCATTTTTCTACATGACATGTCTATGAGCCACTTAATTCTGTATCTGTGTGGGATTTAAAAAAAAAAAGACCCACATTACAGAAACAAAACAATGAGCCAACTTGAGACTTGAATCATAAATTAATTCAGAGATTTCTACAGAAACTGCAAGTGTATATACTTGGAAAAGCCATTGTGCAGGATGTATCTTCCTCTAGCTTGCTTTGGCTGATCAGCTACATGAGGTCAAAATGTTTCAAGTAGAGGCTCAATGGGGACTGAAGAGTTCTGATCCTAGTGAGGTGCTAAACTTTACCAGATCTTGGCAGACTTCAGGTTTCACCTGAGGAGTCGGGAGACATCCCTAGTTGTCCTGGTTGCAGGCTTGGAGGTGAGAGTGAGGAAAATTGATATGAACTATACTAAGCCACTGCAGATAACGACACACAGTGATTGCAATAAACTTCCAAGGAATTAATTTGGGGAAGGAATTAATTAATTCCCTGTGTGGGAAGGGAATGCAGCAGTGAATGCATACTCACTCTCTCTCTACCCCCTCACCACACCCCTCTCTCTCTCCCCAAACTGTCTTTCTAGCCACCATAGGGGTACTATACTTATAAATGAACTTAAATTCTGATTTTAGAAAGAAATGTTCCCCCAGTGGCCTCAGAAATGTTATTTCATGTTCCCAGCCTTATTGCTGAAACAGTAAGTTTGTTTCTAAGGCATCAGGAAACATATTTGGTATGGAGGTTCTCTGAAGGTCTGGGAACACCATTTCTGCAAGAGGGAAGGAGCCACTTGCTAACTAACTGCTCACTGTCATCCCTGTAAAATTTTTGCTTCTTGACAATGAGAAGAGCAGAAGGGTTCAGATCAGAAATCAGGCTGCATCCTTAGGTCATGGATGATTTGAAAGCCTAACATCTATGGTCAAATATACCAGGCAAGGAACAGAATAGGACAACTATAACCATAAGGTGGTTTTGAACTATCTTGCAAAACCAACATCGATATAAAATATTCTACTCTATAATGATACAGAATACATATATGTGTGTATATATATATATATATATATACACAAGATGTTAATTATGAAACAAAACATCCAACCCGAGCATCTTTGTTTTGTTTAGGCTGTTTTCAGTTTGGACAAGTGGGAATCTGGAAATCGCTTTACTGTTGCCAATGTATAGTACTATCTGTTTCTGGGGTTTATTGTATTTCCTTTACAGCTGTGATTTGTGACCATTTGCATTTTTGCTGACAGGTAGTAAGAGTGAGTCAATATTTATAAAGTACTTTTTCCTATGCCTTCCTTTTACTAGAGACTTTCCCGGTTGTAATGAGCTCTTTTTTCAGAAAGTGAAATACAATTTGGGTGCACATGCCAACAATAATTGTACTTGTCAAAAGAAACAGATAACATTATAACTGCCTGAAATTTAATCACAAGAAATGTGATAATTCATATGGGAAATCATGTTTTACAATTTTTTTCTTTCCATGTGGCTTAGAGTAGTTAAGGAGAAAAAAATAATTCTGTTTAGGCCAAGCATGCAGAACGGCATAGAAAGGCAATTTAATGCAAAGCTTTTCAAATGTATTGGTGGTTCCTACCAACAGAAACATACCTGAGACTACAACAATAAAAACACCATATGAGAAGTTGGAAAAAAGTAATTATATTTAATAGTTGTATGGTATACTTACTTCAACAACAACCATTTGATAACAACAATCAAATTACTTTTTAACAGTATCAGCCCATTGCTCTAAAAGCAAAGAGCAAAAGACCCCAGATCACAAACTCAACAAAACCAATCAACCAATAAAATTCAGCTGATCAATCAAAAAGTTAACAAAAGATTTTTTCATTTTCACATTTTTAATTATGTTTTCATACCACCCAAGATGTTCTTACTATGTTGGTTGGAGAACCTCATAACCAAAATGAAGGCAGATCTTCAGAGACAGAGTTTAGATGTGTGAGCCTGGCTGGAGGTAAGAGCAGAGAGCTCCTGTGCTTGGTTACCCTACAGAAAGCCTAGCTAGAGTTCCAGCTAGGGTCAGGCACAATGGCTTAGCTCTGAGCCTTGATGTGCATGCCAGCTCCTCCCATGGAATGTCTTTGTCATCTGTCATCTTCTGGTGGTATTTTGGTAACTTGTGGTACCCCTGTTTACTGGAGGCATCTTGGTTAGCAAGAGGGAGTGGCTGATTCACTTGAGGTACGTCTAAAATCTTTGGAAAGAATGGGTAAAAGTACATTTATTACTCAGGTATATATCCACCCTTTGCAAGAATACAGTCAGGATGAGGGTTTGTACTCATTTGGACTCATGCGTGTGAGTTTTTGGTTTAGTTTGTTTTTTGTCAATGTTCTGCCAAGCATGTGCACTCCCATTGCACAATCCAAATTAAATATAGGAGAAGAGTCAGTAAATTGTTCATCATAGTGCTCCTCTCAAAGTAGAAAAAAAAGGATGTTTTGCCCTGGAATGATTTCCTTGAATTTGGTCAATGAGCAATAGGGGTAGTCCATGTGGCTGGGAACTGAGACTCTGCCTACTTTGCTTTATACATATTGATTTGTCCTGCAAAAGGGGAAACTTAGCAATTCAACAGTCTCTTGAAGTTTTTATGGTTGTGATGTTCCCTGCCTAGAAATGGAGTTCTGGAGCGGAGTGTGGAAATGAACAGCAAGCAACAGGAAGCTTTAATGAAAACAAGCCACGGCAAAGAAAAGCAGGAAGTTTAAAATGAAGATGATTATAAATGCAGTTCAGAATAATGATTATATAATTTTCATCAAGACTGATTGAGATTTCTTTGCCCAGCTAGGAAAATTATCAACAATGCAATGCAACAATCGTGGCAGGAGATTCTTTGTACTCAATACTTGCTAATGTGTAAAGAAAAACCATGGCTTGTAGCCTAAGTCTTGCCATACTCTGCCATAAATTCTTGGTTTTGTTCAACACTAAAAAACCACAGAAGATGCAGAATGGGATTTTTTTTGTACTTTCATTTTTATTGTTAGATTTAAATTATGAACAATTGTACATGAAAACAGTTCTACAAATTGATGAATTTGTATGGCTGTAGTAACCCACCACAGTATATATTTCAGGGGAACTTTTCCAAGAACAGTTTCCTGCTTCATAAAGAAGGTCACAAGCAGTATACAGTAACTCAGAGTTGATATGCTAAAATATCCCTAAAGAATCCAGCAAATAATTCTGAAGAAACCAGCTATTTATACTGCAATTTCATAAAGCAAGACCTCTGGAGATATAGTCTAAGAGTTTTGAGCTCTGTACAAGTACTAATCATCAGAAGAGCATGACAGCTCTGTAATTTTTCTCGCTGTGGATTCCCACGATATATTAGTAAGGTGATTCATAAAACAAGTCAGCTGCAGATTTAGGATTATAAACATGTGAGCTAAGAGAAAATGTTTTAATCATTTTCCTCTGTATTTATATGTATCATACACATAAATAGTAAATATCATCATATTTACTATTGAATTTGAGGAGCATATTCCTAGAGAACAGTACCTCCTATAAAAGATAGGCAATCTGATTTATTGGCAATAAATTACATTGTTGCAGGAGTTATATTACAATGTAGTTTTAAGTGAAGGCAAAGCGAAACCTCCTTCAGTCATGCAAAAGTGCATAGAAAGTGGGTATAAAGATTAAGCTTTTGCCATTTCATCATGCTTTGGGTTCTTAAGCTTTATTGCTATGACTTCATTTCTCAAAGAGATGTCCACAGTGCTCTGTGGTCTATTTTACATCATTATATCCAGCATTTAAGATACCACTAACTTTTACATTGTCACATGGTTATTACTTTTTCTTTCATTATTTTTGTTTCTATTGATGACTCCTGAATTAGTTGCAAGTGATGCCTCTGATGTTATCACACCATTGGCTCTGTTCATCTTCTGTCAGGTTGGGTGTAGACACCAAGGTTGTAAAAATGTTTTGTAAGTGAAAAGAAGTTGAGAAGTGTGTGTGAGATTTATACATGCATCATTTGCACCCTGAACCATGCCCTGCATGATTTAAATAGTGACACTTATTTCTAGCCAGCTGCTACAGAACACAAAGAAATTCACAAATGAGAGAATTTTTACTAGAAATTTCTCCTTCTGTACTGAGATGAGAGAAAGCTTGCTGTTCCACTTGTTTCCCAGCTGGTTTGGGAGAGCAAATAGGAACTGTTGGAGCTTAGGGATATATCAAAATTGATTTTTAAGCTATCTCAACAGTTTGAAAATACATTTAACTGGATCACTAGGAAACTAAATTAATTTGGGACATCAGTAAGTCCATTAAAATTTCTCTGTCTATTGCATAAAGCAACAGGGAGCAAGAGCATCTAATTTAGACCCACATATTCCAAATTCAGCAATAAAAAGTGAAGGACCATCTTTTTTTTTCCATTTCTAGTGCCTGTTGAAGTAAATAAGGAAAGCTTCATGTGTTTTCCATCTATTTGTATTCCTTTCCTCTTATTACCTCTTAGTTGCTTTAGTACTTCAGGATACTGTGTCCCATTAAATAGTAGATCTTTCTACTGTATAACCTCCACAGGGGTTACACAGAATTTTCCAGCATCTTTCATAGGTGGACTGGAATAAATGAAAAGGGATCTTTCTCTGGAGAGTAACATACCACTACATGGGAGTATGAACTTCTCCCCAGGGAACTGAAGCAGGTAAAAGTGCAGTGCTTGACAGGAACAATTGGCATATGGAACCTGGAGAAGTGAGGAAGGAGTCTTGAAGCTGGTTGGTTTTGTGTATGAGGGTCAATGGAGTTTATTTACCTTACTTGACAAATAAAAATACACTATATTTTCCCCTCCATGAAATAAAGACCCTTCAAAGAAAGTGAGGAAAAAAGCAAGGTGGGCATTTTAAGCAAGTGAGAGACGTAAGGTCAGCTGTCAGCTTTATGTCTGTGCAGGCAGGTAAGGGAGACAGGGCTCTGCTCTCAGTTTTCCCTTCAACATTTGGCAGATGGTGAATGTTACTTAAAGAAACTTTGTAGCCTGCATACCTCATGGATAACCTTCGATGTCTTTAAATATCAGATGTTTAGAATAAAACCAGAGGTCAAAATATCCTTATTCAATTTAGAAATTCAGAACTGAATCTAATCCAATCTAGTATTAAGACTTTCTCCTGTTCTTGATTGCCACTTTCTCCTGTCCTTGATAGCCAGACCAGCTCTGATAAAAGAGAAGAATCTCTTAATTTATGTTATTAATTTTCGTAGTAAAGACCAATCACTTTCCAAATATGTAAAAATGAATCAAAGAAGTAAAAAAATCATTTTGGTAAAATAAACATTTGTTGGGTAAATTATTAAAGAACTTTAAAATAAAATTTAAAATAATTGGAGAGTTAAATAGCAAACAAAATCCCTGAAGAAATGAGGGAAAACTTGTTTTTCAGAATTGTGGTTCAGAACATGTCCTTTCAGTGATGGAAATCTGCAAGTATGATAAAGCAAATAATTTTATGGCAACTTCTTTGCAAATCAGATAAACCCAGATAAAGAAGAACCATGTGCAATTTTAATTAAGCAAATGCATCAGTGACTTTTAAGTGTTTGATACTGGGATGAGCCACCTACCTTAACAGAGTGACAGAAGCAGTACACATTATAATGCTAACATGCTGTGATGGTAAGTGGCTGGTGATATCAGATACCAACTCTGAACAGGATCTTCTGAGCCTGAAAAGTTTTGATATCAGAACTGTGAGAAATGTTGATCATATTTTAAAAGCAAAGCAGAGCTCTTAGATTTGCACTGACTCAGGATAAGTAAGGCTGATGTCCAGGTGACATGGACCATCGTCTCCTTCTCATGGACTATTTGCTAATGGGATATAATCTAATTACATACTCCTCTCTTCATGATGCAGGGAACTAAGATCATTGTCTCCCAGCTCATCTATTTTGAGAAAACAAAATTTTTTTGGTTTAAAAACTTCATGTCATATTTTGATCCTAACTTACATGTATGTTTAAAAAAAAAGAAAAAAAAAAGAGAAGTTGTTTGGTGCTTGGATAACAATAGAAATATTTCAGTGTTCAACTTCAAGTGTGGAACTACGAAAAATTCAGTTTTGTAACTTTGGCTCATCTTTCTTTCCAATGACTCTTACACATTACTCACAGTAACTCTCTACTTCAACTATTTTTTCTTTTGTTGTAGAAGGAAGTGGTGAAAGGCTATTTGATTATTTCAGAGAGCTATTTTTCTTAGTTTCCCTTATCTATATTAACTGATACATCTTCAAAGAACTTGAAGAAGAGTGTGTTACCAGTTCATTCTGAACTTATCTTTGAACATGTTAGATTTTTAAGTTTCCATTCACTACCAAAGCCATAGTTTCCTTTCTAAGAAATTCTCTAAAATTGATAGAAAACTTGTAGGTTTATGTATTAATCTGGCTTTACACAGTCAAAACCCAGTATAATTGCATGGCATTCTCTCCCTCATCTGCAGTCCCTTTGCTGCACAACAGTCTTGCTAAAGGCTGATAAAAGGAAATAAAAAAGATCAAATTCCTCAAATACAAGGAATAATTGTAAATGATTTCCACTTGGAAGACACTTTTCAGATAATCTGTTGGTCTGATTTAATATCTCTGAAACTTCTCAAACTATTCAGTAAAGTATACTCTGCTCTGCACAGTGTATTTCTATGCTCAGACTGTGCTGCTTTAAAACTATTGTTGCCATCTACTAGAAATCTTTTTCAGCTTGACTCCCCCCAGTATGATAGTCTAAGAATGGCATAAAATAAAATTTAGAATTATATTTTCAGAATGAACTTTCTGTTCATGTGTTGGGTTTGTTGGATTTTTTTCTGCTCTAAAATCTTGCCTTTTCAGGAGTTGTTTAGTTTTTATGGGGAATTAGATGTGTCTGTGAAATGGCACCACTGTGCTGGTTGGTGCCTGTAGCACTGAGTACATACATATACAACATCCCCAGCACCATGCTCCAGCCTGATAATTTATATGGGAATAGATAAGCTCTTTTACTTTAAAAGCCACCAATTATTACTGGCTGCACAAAAACTCCTTATGTTTTTATTTCCAACATAGGATTTCATAAGTCAGGCCTATAGCTTTGACATTGCTGTGATGGTGGTCAGTGCTAAGGACTAGTGCCCCAGGTGATGATGCCTTTCCTAGGTTACAATGTAAGATGTGTCCAAAGTATGTATTCTATCCCCACCTTCATGAGCTGTTGAAACCAGGTGGGGCAGTGTTTCCCTTACCTTCTGTTCATGGGCCCATCAATACCTTGCCACCTGACTCATAGATAACTCCCTCAGGGAGTTAGCTCTGTTTAATGGGCCATCAAGGACCCACTGCATGACTCATAGAATGAGATCATCCCATTGTGAGATGCTCTGCCCAGGGAGAGGAGCCAAGCATTCCCACCTGGATAAATCCAGGGTTTGGACAGCACAGGCAGCCTTTACCACTGGACTCCCAGAGGACAAGAGCTACCAGACCTTTCTACAGGAATCACTGCTTTGACAAGACCATTTCATCTGGACTGCCACTACCACCCTAACCAGGGTGTCAGGTTGTATTCTGACTGTCGGTGGTTTTTTTTGTACTATTGCATTTATTTTATTTTACTTTATTTTACTTCTTTTCTTTTCCTCTTATTAAATTGTATTTCTGACTTGGAGTCTCTCACTGGTTTTGCTTTCAAACCAGCACAATGCCATTGTAACATCTGTGAGCTAGTAGGTATTTTGTGTAGCTTCATATTCATCCTTCTTGTTCTTTTCAGTTTATCCTGGATTCATAGAATAAAGGAAGAGGTTTCCTTTCATATTATCAGTGATGCTAGTTAAATCAAAGGCTTCAGGTTTCAAATTACATATTTTTCCTAACCATGACATGATCTAATGGGTAAAATACTTTTCTTTCCTTTAAGATACCTTTTAATTGAATTTATGGCATTTACTCAGGAATCATTCAGGTATAAGTGATAACTTTAAACCTCTTCCTCTTTTCTCGGATTCCCTTGCCACCTCCAGATCTAACAACAATAAAACCTTCTGTATCTTGTCTCCATATCATCTAAGAGTCCCTTATCTCCTCCTAACATGCACTATAGTGAGAAATTATTCACTTGGAGTAGAGAACTAAATAGGATTTGTTGGTATCTTTGAGCTCTTTGCACACTTTCCTCTGTGCAAAGGCTCAGTTAACACCAGTGAGTCACAGAAACAGCAGAGAAGGAAAGAAGTTCAATTTTGCCATGGAAAGAGGAGGTAGAAACCAGACCACCAAGGAATCAGATCAGACACCAGACCAGGGAAATATCAGCACTTCACAGGAATAGCACCTGGTGTTTGGAAGAAGTTCATTTCTATACAGCTGTCTACTAAAGTTAGAGAAGGAATTTAGAGACTTTAGATAAAAGCTATATGAATTAAATTTTAGAAATAATAGTGTCATAAGAACTTTTAAAAATGCATTAAATTTTCAAGTTTATTTAAATGGCTGTGCTAGAGCTTATGAATAGTTGTTTAGAAGCTTAATTTCACAGTCATGAATATAGATTTTTTTTTCTGCTTTCTTAAAGTAACCTTCTTCTCCTCTTCTCCCCCACTTCAGTGTAGCCTTCCTTTGAAGATTTTTAAGAAAAAGATGGCTTAAAAATGGATATTAATTGTGTATGAGTAAATGATGATTGATTGTCATCATCGGTGCTGTGTGTTAGATGCTGTTAGATCATGGATTAAAAGAGGGATTTGCTAATTTCAGACACTTAAAGTGGAGAGGTAGGACCAGAATGAGATGGAATAAGAGATGTAATTTATCTTTCAAATAGACCAGTTTAAAGCTCATGTGGATTCACTGACTCAGTTCCACTTAGAAGTACAGTAGTGTATGAAACTAGAATCAGGAGTCAAATGTCTTTTACACTCTTGGGAGAGTTTCCCTTTTTTTTCAGAGAGGGAAGTAAAAGAAGTCACAAGTATAGCTAGACAAAAAGAGAAGGAATAAATTAAATATAAAATCTTATTAGATGGTATACACTATGATCTTTTTATTGTTTCTGTTGTAAGAAAGGAAATAAGCAAAGAAAACTAAGCTGTTAAAAAGAGAAAGAAAAATAAAGTCAGAATATTGTGGCTCATAAAGAGCTGGTGCAGATAGACAGGTAACTGTCCACATTGGAAAGTGCTACACAATATCTCTTTTCAGTTATTTCCAAACTTTGTGATTAACATCCCTGTACAGAACATCATTCCACAGCTATTTATTAAACAAAACCTTTAGGATCAAATTTTTAGCTTAAATTCTATTATGAATGAAGAAAGATAGGAGTATTTACTCTGCAAATCATGGTTATTTCCCTAGCTGCTTTCTAGTTCCTGGAAGGAAAGTAAATTGCTTTGGATCTAGCCTGCCTCAGTGTCTTGGGTGGGCCAATTCAGACTGATTTACTCATCTATCTGCTAGTTTGTTCTCTTTGGCTAAATATAATGTTTGCTTGCCTTTGTGAAAAATTCCACATGCTTTCTCCTTCAGACTTTCAGGGACTATAACCTACTCACCAGGTATTCCAAGAACTATCTCAAAATGAATTTTCCTGTTGTGCATCAGATAACAGTGTTTGTTGTTTGCCATGCACAGCCTCTTCTCTGAAAAATCCATTTTGAATTGAGCTAATGGCCACTCAGCTGTGAAAAGAAATACAGCATAGAGAAAAGCTAGAATTGATTGGACCATAGGATATCATGACAACCTGCATAACAATAAACCAAAATGTTCAACAAGCAGCATGACTTAAAATCTGACCTACATTCACCACAACTTGGGAGAAAAAATCTGGGACCGTATAATCTCACTATGAGACAATACACTGAAACTTTTTAAAATAACTTTCTCAGAATATTTTGATTCTTTCCAAAGTGGTGCTATTTCTCTACTCAGCTGTCCCATTTTTCATTTTAAGAGTTCATTTTCCCAGAAATATTTTCACTTCTCACTCTGATTTGTTTTAGCTGAAGGGAAGGATTCTTCCTATGACATTGTGCACATTCTGAATGTTTCATTAGGTACTTCAAATAATCAACATACAATGAACTTCTTCAAAGAGTGTATTGAAGAAAAAAATATTGATTAAACTTCTGTTTATTTCCTTTTGAATTCTGAATAATGCATTTTCTGCTTACTTTGTGATTCTCTTGCAGTGTTGTTTTACAGATTCACTTTTGCTAACAAATCATATTTGAAGACTGACAAAGTACTCATATTCTCTTAGTAGATCTTGTGAATGCTTAGAGCCCTTTCGGTGGGTCTTGTGCTGTTGGCTGGGTTTTTGTTGTTCTTTCATTTTAATAACTGAAATAAGTTTTAATTTTGAATTATGTCATGCCTTTTCCCTTCATTTCCTGTCTCTTCTGAATTGATACAGGTTCCTAGAATAATTTGTATCTTGGATTTCACAAGCTTTCATAAGGCCCTTTTTTTACATGTACATGTGGAGTATATGAATACATAGAGTACAATAAGATATGTATCTTATGAAAAAGTACAGGTGAAATTAATGCTAAATATATATTTCATTTTGAAACTGAGTCTGGATAGTCTTAAGAGTGTCTTTTGTAAGAATGCAAGGTCATAGCCAGAGATGATTGAAGTCAGTAGAAAACACTGTCATTCAGGGACCAGTAATTTTTTTCTACATGTTTTAAAGGAAAAATTATTTTTTGAGCATTAAACTGCTCTTACCAAACTATAGTCTAAAAGACATATTGAAAACTAACTTTTGCTTTTCATAAGTGTACTTCTAAAAAGTATAGATGTGCAGGAGGTTGTTGACAACTCTAGCCTGTTTTATTATTACTGAAAAACTGCAAGACTTGAATAGCAGAATACAAAATAAAAGCATTGAATGTGATTTAAAGAATCATGCACCTTGGAAGAATGTTCTTTAGCTGGCAGTGAATCAGCTTACAAATGATGCCCACTACAGTCATAATGAAAAGCCTTATCTTAAATAGGAGGTGTGTACATAGTGGATACAGAAATGGAATTTATTACTTAGCTTTGCTTGGTCTGTCTCTCCAGGAAGGGACATTGTGTTGCCCAATATCAGCTCCTCCCTGTGTAAAACTTCAAATAAAAGGAGAGAGAAAGAAGTGAAATACTGTGGTTCATTTGAAAATATGGTATTAAAGAAAAAAAACGTAGAATGTTCTACTAGAAATAGAACTGTTTTACCAAGGTTAATTCACGTTTAGAGATTAATACAGTCTTTAAAGTATAAGGGATTTTTAATTCTGAAACCTATATTCTAAAGAAAATAAACAAATGAGCAAATAAAATACACTGTTATGATAGTTTCTCCATTGATTTTCCATCAATATGTCCACAAATTGTAGAAATATTTGATTCATTTTTCCAGTACTAAATAGTGCAATGAACTAGTCTTTTTAGAATAAATAATCACAGACTGTTGCCATGAAAACCTCCTTTAGTAATAATGATCTTATTTAATCAGAAATTAAATAGCCTTAGTACTAGGACTTGGACTTAAATTACTTCTACTCTTGCCTACCGGTTTTCTTGCAAAATACCATTGTGTATTAATTCCACAGCACTTTAATATCACCCTACATTCTAATAAAACAATACTTTATGCTTTCTACCTCCATCTTAATTACCTGAATGTGGAAAGTCTTCAAAATAACTGATATTATATTTCCAGTGAAAATGTGGTTGTTACCAGGGAGATGAACTCAAGTTTTCCAGCTGCTATGCATCTAAAAGTAACTACTCATATAAACAACCCACTAGACATGGAACAACAAGAAAACCCCAAAGAGTGTAACTGACCTCCCAGTGTATGTGAAGTCTTCTTTAACATACAATAGGCTGTAGGAAGGGCAAAACCATATAATTACATTTTCCAGCTTGTACCATATATTGTGTTTACCAAATTGTGAATAAGGAAATGTTTACATAGTTCTCAACTGTATATTGGATTTTTGGGTTCTACCTGATGTGATAAACTTCTCTGTAAAACAGATATACAAATATTAGATTAAAAAATATTAAGAAGTTTTGTGGTAATATGGAAAAGAATAATTTTTATATTGTGAGATCCCACTGCTTTTATGCTGAAAATTATTGTATTTTTTAAAGTCTATTTTGACAGGGAAAAGCATGCAGCATGCATTTTAGAAAAGTTGTGTGGAAAACCTGACCATCTTTTCAATAATATGCATAATTTGTATGTACATTATTGACTTCAGATTGAGTTACAAATTTGAAACACCTAAATCTGTTTTGGACTCTGACTATAGGATAAGTTTACATTGTTAATATAGATGTCATAATAAGTTTTGAAACATGAAGTCATGACGCTGAAGGAGGAAATTTGACTGAATTAGGAAGTAGAACTGGTTAAACCTCTTTATGTTAGATTT
Organism: Acrocephalus scirpaceus scirpaceus; assembly: GCA_910950805.1. Taxonomy (NCBI): domain Eukaryota; kingdom Metazoa; phylum Chordata; class Aves; order Passeriformes; family Sylviidae; genus Acrocephalus; species Acrocephalus scirpaceus. Next base: position 7,215,707 of record OU383778.1, on the reverse strand, counting down.
AAGCCATTTCCAAATAGTTTAAGGAAAAAATGAACATTGTAATTAAATTGAAATAACAGTCATTGTAGATTTAAACATGCTGTTTAACTCTCTCTTACCAGCTGAGAGTTAATTTTTCCAGTTACAGTAACAAAACCCATCACATGTTTTATTTCTGCTGACAGCTTTTAGACTTCCTCTCTCCCATCTCTGTCACACAGTCTCTTACGAGGACTTGCAAAGTCTTTGCCTTACCGATGACTTTGTTGTCTGAAGAAATAACATGCATGCGGCTATCTATGCAAGGAGAGACCACTCCTCTTTAACTGGATGGTGGAATTGGAATTCATCTTAAAAGGAAAGTTTTTCAGAGGAAAGAAAAAGTAATAGAAAGAATGACAAGAGATGAAATTATGAGTAATCCTTAAAAATGAAACAGTGTAACTTCCTCTAAGATTGCATGGTATTGTTTTTCCCTTTTTTACAATCTTGATATGGCACACCATAGCTGACAGTCAGGAACAAGTATTTGGGTGCTGAAAATGACCTTACTGAGGGGTAATGGAAAGAAAGCTGAAAAATCCTGCTGTGGATGAGTACTTTTGGAGATATACTGCTCTTCAGGTTTTGCTAGGTCAAATTTGCAACCATCAGTAAAACCGTAAGTCTTGATTAATGGAAGGTTTTGAAGATCTTGTACTTTGGGACAAACATGGTTTAATATTTCTTCAAAAGTCCTTAATTCACGTACTTTACTTCAAGAAAACTGTCTGAGAGAAATCTTATTATTCACAAATGATAATGGGCTTCAGAGTTTTGTTAATGTTCATTTACAAGGAGTGTTTGTAAAGCTCAATCAATGAAGACTGCATTAGGTGAGACACTGAAGGGATTAGGGGAACAGAGAGAAGTATGTATAGCACAGCTTATCTGGGAGGCAAAAAGCAGCTTAGTAGTGCTGATGTACTTTTTCCACTCTCCAGAAGTTGTTTGAGACCAATAGCTGCGGACAGAAGTTCAACAAGAGGCCAAGATTTTACTGTGCCTCAGTGGAAAAACCCAGGCCCATTCAACCTGATTGCATTACAAGTGGCTTTCTGCTAGGTAAGCTGAGTCTGCTATGCACTGTTTCCTGTATTGTGTTCTGGGAGGATGGAGCTTGTTATTTAAGTGCTTAATACTGCATCCAGAACATGCAGAAGCTAAATTTAGTGATGCCAATTTGAACTCTTGGGTTTGGCTTGTTTGGGGTTTTTTGTTGGCAAGAAAGAAAAACATACAGGGGTAAAAATGTGTACCTTATAAATAGTATTGCATTTGTAGAATCAGAGTCTATTTTATAAATAATTTAATGGAATTTCTGCAAATGTTATATTCATCTCCAAAGGCAAAATTTAGAATATTTTATGCAGCAAAAATAAATTGCACACTTGTAGTATGTTTTGCATTTTGTGATTGCTTTGAAGGAACATCTGTTCTGTGAGGACTATTCAAATTTTTAGATGTCCTATTAAAATCTTAGAGACTCTGAAGCATGCTATTTTTGAGCCAAAGAATGGAGTGAGGGAGGAAGGACACATTGCTTCTTTTAGCACCATGTTAGTGTCCGGTGGCACTTGGAAAAGCATGTCCTGATAATAAAGTCACTTAATAGTTGCAAGTGGTATTACTTTAATGTAAGGAAACTGATGGACAGGTAGATTCTTTCTGACATTAAGATACACTTTCAAAAGTTGCATACTCTTCTGGCAGCCTGGAGGACAAAGTAAAGTGCTAATACAAAGAGAAAGGAAAGTGCTTTAGACTGCCATTTTACATTTAAGCAAAATTTGTTATACTAACTGCTTTTGTGATAAAAATCCGTATTTAAAAAAAAACAAAACAGCAACAAAACAAGTACATGCACAGTACAAGAGAACATATTATCTATAAACTTGCTATTACCTCTGTCAAAATCTCTGCTCTTCAGCCAGAGAAAGACAAACAGGAATCTGGGAAGATCCCCAAGGTTCTAAAAAGTCTCCTGCAGTCACAGTCACATCTGTACTGGGAAATTCTGGCAGTAAACAGGTACCAACAGCAGGTGTTGATCTAGATGTTATATTTGATTTACCTCCTTGTTAAAAATGTCCTCCTCAAGAAAAGCTCTGTCACGAGATTTCTGTGCCTCCCACACTTTCACCTAGTGGACTGTTGGGTAGAAACACTTTACCTGGAGAATTCAGGGTGTTCTAATCCAAGGAGTCATTGTTCCTTTTCCTGTTACAATCTTATCCCATATCATCTAGGCCTTTCCTCCCATGGACACCTGTGACTGCCCTTTGCCCTCACTGTGGTCTCAAAGGTAGATCCTGTGCAGCTCAAATAGTTCCCATTTCCATTTTAGAAAAAAAAAACTGTGTGGTTTCTACAGCATTTCCATTACTGAACCACTCTGTATTAGCTTGGGAATGAGAAACTTGAAGGTGATGAAAACATGCAACTGTTTCAGGTTCTATCAGACACTTGGCAACTAGTTCTGCATTCTGCGAACTGGTGCTTCTAAATTTTTGAAAACCGCTTGGCAGTATTAGGAAGTATTAACAATGTAATTAACTGTGTACGTGCAAATCTTTCAAGTATGGAGCTTGCCTCATCTGAGACTCTTAAGGATGGAAACACTAAAAGGTAAAAGGGCAACAGGCAAATCTGTGCTGATATGTGTCAGTGCCTGAGCGGTTTCAACCAGGGTGATAGTTGAGCAGATGAAGATACTGAGTCCTATAGAAAGGTGTTTCTAAACAACGCAGAAAACAAGAGCTACCACATCCCAAGATACCAGAACTGTGTTTATGAATACATTCAACTAGTCAAACCCTAATGCTATTTGTGTGTACAAGGTATTTTGAGAGTATAAGTGAAGCACTGGGAGATTTGGCTGATAGTAATACTGTCTATGTGGACCTTGTCTGCTGTTCCACAAATGGAGAATATGACATTGTTACAAAGAAAAAAGATGAAAATGTTAAGTGGAAAGAATAAATATAAAGCAGGCAAGTCCTTCCACAGTTAGTCAGAAGTTACAGAAGCCTTTCATTTAACATGCTTGACTGCGGGTGGCATAAAAGAATGCCTTAGAGTGCCAGGCATCCATCATATATTGTGATGCAGCTCTAGCAGAGTCAAAAATGGGTAATCATTGTAATTGTTTGCTATACTTGGCTCAAACACACAAAGTAAATGATTTGCAAAAGCCCATTTTAAATTAAAATTCTGATGCGGTGTATCATTAGACACAAGCAAGAACATTGCCCAGACACATTCACAATGACAGTCAAAGCTTATGAAAAGTAGCCTTATATAAATTTCATATTTTAAAAATTTTGGCTCTCAGCTTTTTCCTTAACCTTATACTATATTTGAACTCAGCCCTGTTTTGTAAGTGGCAGAGCTAGTGATCTGACTGTTGTCTCAGTTGGGGTGGATGGCTTTGCTGCTTTGAAATATATTTCCTAGGCAGCTCAAGTGTAAACATTTTCACAGATGTGAAGGTTTTGTGGGTGTCTTTGCAGAATTTGTCTTTGCTTCCTGAAAATGACAAACTATCCTGTTGCAACTCTCATTACATCTCCAGACTAGGCTACTTTCTCCAGGAAGTGTTTCTTTTGATCTTGCCTCCTTTGCTATGTCAGAATTACGACCTGTACATAAATTTTCCTTTTGTATTCCTGCAAATGGATTTATTATTAACAGTGAATTTGCTTTCCTTAACTCTTTCCCACAAAATATTATCTGCAGGAAATAGTATTAAAAAATGTTCAGCCATTTTCCGTGAAATTGCCAACAACATTAATATAGCATCTGATTACATGACCATATATTATATGTATATTTTCTTCATTAACAAGAGGCAGCCTTCCTCTTGCCATATAATCTGGTTTACTACATACACCTACATAGATCTATTAATTTGTGGTAGGCTTACACTTTGAAAAATTGCTATATTTCCTTGATATCCATGCTTTTCAGGCACCTTAAGAAGATAAGCTGCTGTCACAGAGCTTTAATTCCAGCTTTTGTTGTCTTCAAGGGAAGCACAGATTTGCAGGGAAGACTATGGGACTTGGGTCTATCATATAACTGCAGGGTGATAGCACTGCTTGCCTGCTTGCTGCACTGCTGTAGCAGGAAAATGTCATGCTGAGAGGAAATGCAGGACAGATCTACACAGCGCACTTCTGTGGGCATTAGAATGCTGGTCACTACAAGAATCTGCTACATGGCTCTTACTGACACTCTTGCATTAGCTTTTCAAAGAGCAGCGGTCCTGAAACATGTCTGCAATCATACTGGGGTGCCACAAAACCTTAGGATAATTGTAAAGGCCTGGGCTCTGATATCTGCAAGCAAGGCTTCCAGGATCAAGAATTTTTGTAGGTATAACTAGTTATGGTGTAAGGGACAAACAGAAACACACCCAGAAACACAAATAATATCCAGTTTCTCTAAATAAGTAATTAGGAAGAAAATTAAATAATATATTTTTATAATGAGCAATGGAAACAATTATTGCTAGGACGGCGAGCACGTGGCAGAGTTGTAATTACTCAGCTTTCATCCCCATCTCGACTGAGGTCCAACGGAATAAATGCGGTTCCCCGCCGCCACCGGGGGGCGATCCTCTCTCAAGTACTTCGGAAAGAGGCACAAATTTCACGTTCTGGGCTATCCCGGTGAAAAGTTAGCATGAGCATGGGTCTATTTAAAGAAGTTTCTAGAAGTAAATTTTAAAAGGTAAGAATATTTTGGCGGCTTTTAGTCACGTTCCTAGAATTCTTGAATCTTTGACTAAATTCAATTTAAAAATTAATTTAGAAATGACTGTGTCTTAAGGAACTAGAATGTTTAATGTATTCTCCTTGATTTCAGTTAATGAAGATTATTATTAAATATCTTATTCCTGCTTAGAGCTCAAAGATGCTCTCATAAGTCTGTCATGTTCTTAATCTTCATTGTCTGTTTGTAACCATTAACCTAACATTAGTTAATACTTCCCTTTTTATTATCCATATACTTTTGAAGAAATTTATAATTTACTACTCTTTGACTTAAAGTAAGAAAAGATAAAATCCTTCTGAACGTTCAGAGTATATATATATTGTTAACCGCTACTATTCTTCAGATCTTTAACCCAAATGTGTATTTCATTCCCTGCGAGTGCACTGGCATTGTACATTGTATACAGGACAAAACAACTTCATTTCCAGCTGAATAAAGCAGTTGGCTAGTGAGTATGTCTGAATAGGATCAGAGAAATGCAGAAATTAAAAGAAAAAAGAAATACCTGCCATTCAAGAAGTAAAAAAAAAAAAAAAAAAAAAAAAGGGAGTAGTGGCACTATAAAACACAAATTTGTTATAAATCAAAAGCCCAAAGATTTCATCATTTACCTTTCAGTTTTGTTTACTGTAACCTCTTAAAAACCTCACTCCAAAAATCTAATAAGGGATTAGAACAATGGGCATTTTAATCAATATGTACACACACGCTTTTTCAGATTGGTAAAAACACTTCGAACAAGTCATGGAAAGGACAATTACATTTTAAATACCCAGTTTATTATTAAGAGAAAATGTTTTATTACTCCCTGTCTTTTTATATCGTCTGTGTACATGGCCCAGGATCAGGAATAATCAGGTTGAAACACAATTTCAAGTCTTTAGCGATTAGGACAGACTTCTGGCATTCATAATGTGACTTGGTGTATATTGATCAATGCAGCCTATTCATTTAATGTGAAACATATAATTTGCTTCTGTTCTTCTAATTCTATGCACCATTTTCAGAACAATCTTTGAGAGGAGGTATCAAGATGATTTCCTAGGCACAAGTTTTAGGACACTCTATCTGTGCCATGTCTCAAAATATTACCTATCCCCATAGCTTCTGTTTTGGTCTGAGAACTATGGTCTATCTTTTATTTAATTTTTATACTTCCGACATAGTTACAGGTTGATGTCAAAAATCAGAAAGCTCTATGTCATTCACTCATTGCTGATTTTTAAACTTCTCTTGGTGCATGATTTTCTCCCTCTTCCAGGGGTACTTTAGGTGAAAATCTGTTTGTTGTGAGTTTCTCTCAAAAAAAAAGGATTGAGTAACCCCAGTGTTATGATTTATATGTAGTCACCGATACAAAAAGAGTGATGAAGAATGGGGGCATTCTTCCACCTTGATTAAAAGAGAGTCTTCTATTATGTGGCTAAAACTGTTCTGTTCTGTAACTCTGAATCTGAGAGAGACTCTATTATTAGAAATAGGTGATTCTTTGATATTGGTCTGATAAACATGAGGGTGGATGCTGTGCAGGATTTTGGAAAAAACCCAGACATTGATTTCCTACAATTAGTCTGGATTTGCAACCCTTAATGAATACAATGCAATGCAACCCCTCCTTCCAAGGTGTTAACAGTTTGGGGGTTGGATTCTCAAAGACGCTGGCAAATTTCAGCTCCTATGTTCTTGACTCTCCCTTTTGCTATTGAGTGTATCATTCAGAGTGATACATGAAAATTAAATTTCTATATAGAATCCAGAACTGCACTTGCACAAAAGAGTAAAAGACTCTTGAAAGGACCAGCCTTCTTTCTCTCTTACAATTTGACTGATTACTTATATTTGGTATTTGGAGAGAATATGTTGGATATTAGGGGCTTCCCTAAAACACAAGCAGCCTCCTTCAAATGAATCCTGGAGCAAGGAGCCCTCTAAGTTATTATCTGTAATATAGGGAAATTATATCACTTGTACAATGTTTGAAGGTAAAAGGAAATTTGGTATCTGAGAACTATAAAAAATAAAAAAGCAAAGCAAACAAAAAACCCCCCCAAAACAGATAGCAGTGAGAGATCAGAATTACTTCTTGTTGTACTCTCATGGGTTGGTATAGTTAAGATGGGTGTGATATATGTTAATATAATAAAAGTATAAATCATAATAATTTATTATGGTGACATAGAAAAAAATTAAAAATGCAAAGTACTATGTTGTGTATTAACATTCTTTTACTCTAATGAACTGGGTAACTATTGGACACATAATGTTTTAAACTAACAAAATATCCCAACAATTATTCTTTGAAGAGCTACTAATTGAAGGTCAACTTATGGTCTAGTATGCAGCCTAGCCACATGCAAAGTGAGAGAAAGCGAAGAAGGAAGTTTCATCAGCTGTGTCAATGCATTTCTGTTGAGCTCTATAGGAGTCTCTGGAGGAACAGAGGTCTACTGGTGGGGTGCTGCTGAATCTAGGGGGTAGCTCAGTGGGTTACTGTCAGACTGACAGTAGCAGATTCACTGCTGTCCAGAAAGGCACCATAGGATAACAAAATACACCGTAGAAATGTTAAACCTGTGACCTAACAAATCTATTTATATCTGGCTGGATTAAATTCTGGGTAAATTACAGATGTTTAAAGCCCGATACTTGTCAAGGTAAGCGGAGGAGGTTGACCAATGTCTTCTCCCCACCTTCCTCTATATGCACAGCAATTTGGCATACTATGTGTCTATGCTAGGGAGAAAATGTTTGCTATGGATCCCGCCATCTCAGAGGGATTTAGGTTTGAGATTGGAATTATGGTAATTCTCCCCATGGTATCTTGTGCCCTTTGAAACAGCTCATCCTAATGGAAAATGATCTTTAAATAAGGGGCATGTAAATTTCCAATAGAGTTATAAATTGTTTTCCAGACTCCTCACAATGTGTACAATATTTAATTCCTTTCACATTCTCTTCCATGTCAAATTGAGATGAAATGTCAATGTCCTAAAACTATTTGTAGAATTCTAACTTTAAAAAGGATTTTTTTTCTTTAATTTCAGTGTTTTAATTGCCTTGAATTGAAAAATTAATTTTATTTGAATGTCAAATTGCATCTACTGGTATCTCTAAATCACTTCTTTATTATCTAAACACTATGTTCCTATTCTCTCCTGTGGTCTACTTAAGAAGCTAGATAGTTAGAAATTTCCAGATCTTTGACTGGGGTCTGTAACAAAACTACATCATCCTCAACTCGTTATGGTCTCCTCTGAGGTTTAGACATACCTGGCCCATAGAGTCTAGGACTCAGAAACTTAGTCTTTGAAATACAGAAACTACAAATTGCAGCCAATTAATTATGATGGAAAGTACTTTTTAGCAGGTCACCTAAATTTTGACAAAATGAAATCTTTCCATTTGGTTGGATAAAGTGCTAAATTTTGCAGTATGAAAATGCCCACAAAATAAGCAGAATTAGCTTCCTACGAGGATAAGTTATTTTGCACTAAACACATTTTTTACTGTTTACCTACATTATTTGTTAGTCAGAGTGCTATGGAGCTGGAGTTCCTTTCCTGTGTTCCTTGGGTTATTTTCTGGTGGTTTGTGGTTTATTTTGTTTGATTGTAGGGTTTTGGTTTGTTTGTTTGTTTTACATTTTTTTCCCCTGATTTTTAATGTATTAAAGGTGATGAAAAAATCAAAATAGTTACAAGAATGATCATATGGAAAAATATTTAGTTCCTAGACATCCTGATTAAAACAAGCTGCCAGTTGGGAAACACTGCTGCCAATTCAAAATGTCCAGTTCAATACAGAGAGTTTAGTCTGGAAACTGCAATAATCTGTAAATTAGTACCAATCTACTCCCAGTAGCTTCATCAGTCCTGGTAATCTGGAAGGCCAACTCTACTCTAGAGCAGTGGTGTTTGTTGTTGTGGTCTTCTTGTTCCACATCAATTTTCCACTTCTGAAATAGATCATATCCATGATTATCAAAATAAAATATAGTCAAAGCAGTTAACTGAAGAAAGTGACAGAACAAGGAAGAGATGAAAAAAGATGAAAAGGAATAGGCAAAAGAGAAACTATCTCTATTCAGAAAACCACTGAAAAGAAAATGAATTGGAAAGAAGTGATTTTGAAAGATGGGAAGTGACAGAAAGACATGAAAGGTATTGGTGGTTTTAATAAATGAAATTTCTGTGAAGAATTGTGTTATTGTGAGGTTTTCTTTCCTGCAGTAAATTTGATATTTTCATATTTAAAAGTCATGTAGAAATGTGCAGAGGCTTATAACTCAGATAACTTCCGAGTTATATCCTAAAAATTCTACCTTAATTTTTTGCAAGATTTATGATCAATTTAACTTACTTTTAAATTATACAGAAGGTTTAATGATTACAGCACATTTATAAGAAAAAAAGAAATGTCATTTCAGAGACCTAGACTTTATATGGAGGTTATTTGTAAAGAAATTGTACTTAATTGCGTAGCCTCCTCTCACTTCTGACTGAATTGGTAACAAGGTAAGACATACAGCATGTGTGATACTGCCTACAGGCCCAAAACAAATTAATGTAATGGGCACAAACGTGTACTCCTGTCAAATTATGTAGTTGATTAGGAACGGACTTGGCTTCAACGGTACCTGTGGTTTTGCAGAAGAAAAATAAGCCAGTTAACCCATGTAATTGTGAAATGTCTTATACAGGTCTAGAAACAGAGCCAAAGAATAGATATGGTTTGTGATTGAACTGTAAAACTGAGATTCCTTTTCTGCTGTAATATTAATGCTGTAAACTTTAATGCTTACACTGCTCCAAAACCTATGATGTTGACTAAGCAAAGCTTGACTTTCATAGCAAGATTCTTTTGAATATGTGCAGTCCTCCAGATTTTAATCAAGTTGGGTGTGAGTGTTAATCTGCTGGAGGGTTGCAAGCTCTACAGAGGGATCTGGATTGGTTGAGTCAATGAGCTGAGGCAAATTTTCTGAGGCTCAACAAGGCCAAATACTGGATCCTGCACTTCAGCCACAACCCCATGTGGCACTGCAGGCTTGGGGAAGTGCAGCTGGAAAGCTGCCTGTTGGAAAAGGACCTGGGGTGCTGGTCGACCAGCAGTGTGCCCAGGTGGCCCAGAAGGCCAGTGACATGCTGGGTTGTGTCAGAAATAATGGCATCAGATTGTATCAGCAGGACCACAGTAGTGATTGTCCCCCTGTACATGGCACTGGTGATGCCACATCTCGAATCCTGTGTTCAATTCTGGGCCACTCACACAGAAAGGACATTGGGATACTGGAACAGGTCCAGAGAAGGGCAATGGAGCTGGTGAAGGGTCTTGAGCACAAATCTTCTGAGGAGCAGCTGGGGTTGTTGAGCCTGGAGAAGAGGAGCACAGGGGAAACTTTATTGCTCTCCACAGCTGCCTGAAAGGAGGGTGTAGCCAGGTGTGGGTTGCTCACTTCTCCCAGGTGACAAGAAGAAACTGGTTCAAGCTGCACCAGGGAAGGTTTAGACTGGATATTAGGAAAAAAATCTTCATGGAAAGGGTTGTCAAGCACTGGAACAGGCTGTCCAGGGAAGTGGTTGAGTCACCATCCCTGGAGGTATTTAAGACATGTAGATGGGGCACTTACAGCCATGGTTTGGGATGGGCTTGGTAGTGCTGGTTTATGGTTGGACTTGATCTTAAATGTCTTTTCTAGCCTAAATGATTCTATGATTCTACAGTAACGAGATGTTTTAGGTGGAGGTGGCATGGTGAGTTCAACCATTACTCTAAGTAATATGACTGTCTCTAGCTAGTTCCATAGGTTAATTCATCAGCCTGCAGTTAGTCAATAAAGTATTGCATTTAAACCTGTCATCACTAAAAATACAGCATACTTGTGTGGAAAGGCCTTTGCTCAGTTACTGACAGAAGAAAGGGGAAAGATGGTTCTATTTTGATCAGCTTAGCTTTTGCATTTGTAAAGACTTTGGTTCCCTTTTAAGTTTTCAAGACTTACATTTTCCAGAGATGTGACATTAGGCTGAATTTGTAGCTACCTGTCTTTGATGTCTAAAACATGAACCTTGTTTCTTTTATTTCTCATATAGAACATTTTGATAAAGGATAGCTTTCTTCATAAATTACACCTTATTGTGAACATTTTTAGGCATTATTAGAATTATTTAGATTTTATTAAATCCTCTGTAACAGTCTCAATGGCAATGAATACATTAGAAGTGTCTCATATTTTGTGTTCTATTAAGAAGATAAAGCTTGATAGGATGTTTGATATGTAATAACCAATATATATATATAATGTATGTCCAGTATATAATAACAAGATATGTTATATTGTATCCAATAGCTTTGAACACCATGCATAAAACATTTTACAGGAGAACATTAGTTTCTTAAGAAATAAGATTTTAAAAAGTCTGAAATAGGAACTAATATAAAGCAGAATGTATTGGATAGATTGGATTAAATTGGTTTAAGTATTTGAGTAAACGTTGTCATTTTGATTAGTGTTCTGGCAAAACAGAAAAAAACTAACTCTGGTTTTGGACAAAAAACCCCAAAGAAAAGCAAAGTCTTGTCTTAAAAAGACCCCGTGGAAACAGTCTCAAGGTTAGAGATTTATCATTAAATAATTTTCTTGCTTGCTACATTATGGAAAGGCTAGAGCTATTGTTAAGAGAAGCATTCAAGAATTTCAAGGACCCTGTCTCTTCAAAATAAGATGTTAGAGCAGACAATGGCTTGTGGTCAGGGAGAGTAAATATTGGGAAGGAGATTAATTAGCATGCCAAAAGAACTTTACTAAGATGAGGAGGCTACAATGGGACTGAAAATCTCCAGCTGTGCAGAACTCTCAGAAAGGAGGAAAAAGTGCTAAATGAAGATTCAAAAAGGGTCCCCTACCTGTTTAATCAACCGCAATGATTAGAATAATTAATGTTTTTCAAACTGTGTTGCAGAGACATTTCTTAAAAGATGCTGGTTATCCACATAGTAAAGGAAAACAGGAGAGTGTATTTCAGAGGGAAAATAAATTAAAAACCCCCCAACTCTTCTGCTGTGTGATATGTATTTTTTTAATGTTATTTTCATTATTCAAAAGAATGAAGAGCTAAAAGTTTCATTACATACTTCATATTCTAGTTTTGTCTGCACTAGAATTACTTGCCCAGGTAAGTTATACAAGTGAATTTGCAAAATTAATTTATAACTTACTTCAGACTTGAAAATCCATAGTGAAATAACGTCACCCAACCCAAATATACCTTTCATATCAAACTATCACCCACAGTACCTTTTGTTGAGCGTAACTCCAATTATACGTCTGTACTTCTGACCAACATATTTGAGCAAACATAAAAATTTCAGTGGGTAAAAATAGGAGCAGTATCACATCATCTTTGCTTATCTTTATCTCTCATTTTTGGCGGAGAACAAAAAACGTGGAAGACCTTCTTCAGTCACATACTTAGGAAAACATAAACAATAGGGGCTATAAATTAGAAAACTGCTGACCTACTCCATAAACTTCTAGAATACTTAATACTAACATAGAAAATGGTGAGAAAGAAATTTAGAGAAGTCAAAACTCACAAAAAGTACCTATGTCCTACCCAACTTCTGAATTGCTTCTTTTGAGATTTTATGGTGTGAGATGGTTAAAACACATCACCATCCAACACACAAATGTCAACTTGATGCCAACATTTTTGGTGCTTAAATAAAACCAGACCTGAAAATTCAGCCACAACTCTTGAAGCTAAGTACTTCTGTAAAAGGAACATGTAAAATAGAAATGCTTAAACTAGGAAAACATCTTCTCAAGGAGATTGTGAATAACACACAAAGGTCTTAATAGGCATTGGTTTAGAGGCTCCATCAATTTTATGATGTTATGACTGTTCACAGAAAATCTACTGCATACAGTGAAAGGGTGTGTCTGGGACTAGGACACAAGAGACATTTGCCTTTTTCTGGAAGCTGTGATGTGTGCCAGATAAAACTCTGGGATAGGAAAAATTTCAGATTTTTTATGATCTGCTGAGAACAGTCAGATGAGAAGAGTTCATAATTTATCACGAATAAACTGCATCTAAAAGAATTGATATGTAGAGATAGAAGACTGTCCTTGGCAGTAAGGCACTGTGTACTATTGTGTTGTAAATTTTAACATACAGTTTGAATTGTTCACTGGACAAGAAAAGAGTTTTGAATTTTTGAACATCAGCAAATGCAAATTTCATTGCATGCTTTTCTAGAGACATAAGCTTAATTTTGACAATGACAACTTAAAGTATTCTGTAGTCAAAGTGAAAAATTAAGATTTCATCTCTAGGCAAGGTATTTTTCTTGAATAGGCTTGATCAAACCTGAATTTGGTTGGGGAAGTTCTTCATTTTGTATTATACAAAAAGCCAGATCTTTCTGTGTTTAACAAATTTAGATGAGGAAGAAATTATCTTATTTTTGAAGGCCTGAGTTCCAGGATTTATCTTTGCGAATTCCTGTTGCATCTGCTGTGGTTGTTGGGGCTAAAGAAAAAGATTAGATTAGATTAGATTAGATGCAGTGTCAAGCAGAGATGTCACACCATTAAGATGTTTTCTGTTTCAGTTGTGAGTTTGTGAGGACTTTGCTTAGACCTGTCTTGAGATGGTCTTCTGCCTCTAATTTTGGACAGGTCCACATAACAATGCCTTATTCTGAAATGTATGTAAGCTCTCCATAAAAGCAGATGGATGTGTCCTTAATGCTGACCATCACGCTCTCTGGATGTTTGTGGTTTCTGCCTTTTTGACAGTACTTGCGTTGGCAGAGATCCATAGGTGTTTAGCAGTCTAATCAAATTCATGAAGAATGAGAAATATGAGCACCTAGGAGCATTTACCCTACAGGAAAAAGACTAAGGATTAAATTGCAGTAATAGCAGAAGAATAGGAAAAGCTATAGAAGACAAATACATTAAATCTTGAAGTCTGCAGTGGCCTGGAGTAGGCAATGAAAATCAAAGAAGAAGGAAAGATGAATACTTCAAAACAGTTGAAGTCACAAGTAGCAAAAATCAAAGAGAAATTGAGATGCAGCTAGCAAAAGACATCAAAGTTAATAAGAAATAATTGCAAACATAGTATTACTATAAAGAAGATGAAAGGAAAGCCTGAGTCCCATTGTGGAGGAAGAATGCAATAAGGAGAGAAATGTAAGAAAAAGTAACTTAAAACCTATGCACCAATCATTAATGGCATGTAGCTGGTCAACTCAGTCATCACAGCAATGACAAGGAAAAAAAAAGAGCTTTGATAAGACTTTGTCTGTAATGAAACCATTTTGTAATTTTTGTAAAAATGAGATTGTTGTCATCATCTTATGAACTCTGCCCTGAATATTCACAGGATTGTTTGAAAGGGTCTCAGAATTGTTAGTCATTGCTTTTGAGAAACTGTAGAGAAGAAGCAGGTACCAGATGACTGTAAAAAACCAAAGAAAATTAAAGAGTTTCTTTAAAAAAGGGACCTTCAGAAAAGTGGGTGAAAAAGGGTCGAAAATCAAATTCTTATTGTACTACCCTCAATTTCTGGAAGATACAGGGACAGGTAATTCAGCACACTATGTCTACATGTGTAGATACTATGTCTACATGAAGATACCAAAGAAGATGCAAATCCTACCAAGGCAAAATCATTTATGTTTATGAATTAAATCCTCCGCTCTGTTCAATGGTGTTCTAGTGTTCTAGACATTGACAATGGAAAAACCTCATAGCCCAACTCAGTGGGATAATAAAGTGATCAGAGATCTCAAAATCATGGTACAAGATTAAAAGAACAGGGTAAAAATATGGTTATAAACATATGACTGGGATGAAATACAGATTGGGCTTACAATAGTTTCCAATATGGGAAAGACTGCTGATCAGAGGAAGAGTCATTTGTTCTTCATGCTTTTGGTGAATAGGATTCACCATAACTTGTAAGCTTAAATTAACAGCAAAATCAACTTGTTTCAGGTATTGGAAGCCTCTTCTAAAATTAGTCTAGTAAAACCCATTGACACAGATCAGTGTGGAGTTTCTATCACCAACAGACTCCACTGATGGTGATTCTAGAAGTGGATTTGGATTGACATCTGCCAGCAGTAACAAGGTTTATCTGGCTTTGCCTGTGGGCAGTGGGATACCTAGTTGTTCCCTTGGGATTTCCTTCAACATAAGTTTATTCAAATATAATAACACAGACCTTGAAATAGTTTTAAAAAATGAACTCCAGACTTAATTGCCTTAAGTGAACATATTCTTCATTTGCAGGAAGTGAGTAAAGGACTTCCATGACACAGTGTTCAGGGCATAAATTTCCTTGCATTTCCTAATAATTTCTTAGCATGTCCCTTCTGTTCCATCAATAACCTATGCATACAAAGTTTTTTTCCAATATATATCTCCATACATACGTTGCATAATTCTAACGCTCTTTCATATAACACATGGATGTGTACACAAAACACATATTTAAATGTATATTCCCTCTTTTTTCTCTTTCCATCCTTTTTCTTGTGCAACAACCATATTACTAAGCCAGTATTGTAACTCGCAAGTATATTACTACCTACACTATCTTCATTGCTACCTTCCTGTAGGATGCATCACCTACTCAGAGGGGAAGACACCTGAACAGTTATTATTCTAAATTAGTAAGTCTTAATATGGAAATATTTGTCACTGAAAATTTGCAAAATAGATATTATTTTGGAATTGAGAAGAAATTTTTTTTGTTAATAATAGCAATGCTTCTTGACTGGACAATGATAAAGAGCTATGAGGCAGTTTCTAGACTCTCAGTTCAAAATTATGTTCCTGTTACCATTAGTATTATTCTCTTACCACTGCTGCAGTAACAGATTCCCTGTCACATTTTAAAGATGCTATTGCTAAACACATCAGTATGTAACAATACAGTTACATTTTCTGTAGGAAAAGTATGTACATTTAAAATAAAGAATATTTCTCAAGGTACATAAGTTTAATCTTTGAAGAGAAGTGAAATTATTGAGAAAAAAAGAAAACTTAGTTTTGTATCTTCAAAATGCCATTTCAATCAAGTATCATTGTGTGCTTGAATAAATGGAATTACCAACTTGTGTAAAGTCCTTGATCAGAATGAGGCTCTTAAACCAATTATGTGGAGATCAGAGTGCTTAAAATTATAAGGAATACATTTAGAATTATTAAATGCTTCAAATAGCTTGGTTCAGGCAAAATTACATATAATTGATCATTAGTATGTGTTGTCAGTAGAAACTGTAGTCATAGGTGTTGAAGATCACTTTTTAGACAAATTGCAGTGAAACTTTTAAAACTCAAATCATAAGAGATTTCCCCTTTCTAAGGATTTTTACTGAATGCAAATCTAGCCACTTTTATTCCTCTTCTCTAAGTATGGAAAGATGAACAATAACTTAAAAGGACTAACTTATATTATCTGGATGAAATTGTCAAACACAAATGAACAAACCAAAACAAAAATAGATCACCTTCATTGCTGGGTAAGTGGAAACATAAATTCAGGAACTGGGATGCTGTTAAAAAAGTTTAAATATTTCTTAAATATTTCTTTTAAGTATTTAAGAAATACTTTAAAAAGTTTAAATATTTCTTAAAAAAAACCCAAACCAAACCAAAACAAAAAAAAACCCAAAACCCCAACATATGAGATTTATAGAGAAATTTCTTCTTTGCCAAAGGGCAAAGCAATTTGTAAGAAATTAACATTAAGACCGACAAATACAAACTGGATTGTCAGAGAATGATTCTATAAAGCACTGACTCTATAACCCACCCTGAGAATAACATGACCATTTTATTGATTCTTATTTAGCCTCTGTGCAGTCCCTCTATCCCTTTGCTTGGAATTTTATGATTCATTTATTACAGAATATAATATCATTCTGGATAGGTAGCATTTTTAGAGTCAGGCACATAAATCCTAATCTGGCAATCATCCTGTCTGTTTTACGGGTGACAGGATTTTCATTGATTTTACTGATACAAGTTTAGGAACAAAATGGCATGTATTATGTACTGTATAATGTAGATTATTTGATTTAATTAATACTTTAATATCTGTCTGTAGTTACAGTTTATGACCAAAATCAAAACTTGTTAAAGTCATTGGCAATCTCATAATCACTTCTCTTTTTGCATGAAGTGGCATTTTTTCTGCCATCAGAGAATCTCTTGATGGACTTGACCCTAGTTTCAAGCTTGAAGGTAACTCATATTTTACCACAAAAAAATACTTTCAGCAACTACACTGAGAGTGCTGTGTACTTGACACACTTGGCTACCTCGCGGTGGGTTAATCTTGGCTAACAGCCAAGCCCCTCTCCCCAGCAGGACAAGTATAGGAAGAACTGGAGTGAGAGAGCTCGTGGGTTAATATAAAGGAATCAGGAACACTCTTTACCGATTACTGTTGCAGACAAACATGACTGGGATAAGATTAATTGCCAATTAAAATAAAAATGTAGTAGCTAGTATGGGTAGTGGTAAAGAGGAGGACACACGTTAAAACTTTTCTCCCTTCTTTTCCCAGGCTCAGCTTCATTCCAGACTCCTCTTTCCCTGACCAGCACAGGGAGAATAGAGGGCACGGACAGTCAGCAAGTAAAAATTTCTCTTTGCTGCTCGTTCTTTTCACACTTTTCCTCTGCTTTGGCATGGCTTTCCCATCGGCTGCAGTTCTTCAGGAAATGAGCTGTGGTCTGGGCTTGCCACAGTTTCTCCCTTTGCTCTGGCATGAGTCTTCCAGGGTCTGCAGTGCTCTGCCATGGAGAGCACTTTCTCATCTCTCTGTGGCCCCGGCGTTCCCTGCTGTTTCTCACGGTTTCTGTTCCCGCTTCCTCTCTCCGCACTGCATTTTCTGCCCTTTCTTAGCTACGCTTTCGCAGAGACACGGCCAGCTTTGCCGAAGGGCTTCGCTGTGGCCGCAGTCTCCACTGTGGAGCTGGTAGGAGCCAGCTGCTCCCAAAACGGGAGTCCCACACCTCTTCCCACAGAGGCCACCCCGCAGTCTCTGCCCCACTCCCTCTACCGAAACCTTGCAACACGCAGCTAATACAAACCTAAAAAGCAGTGTTACTCAAGTCTAGGGAATAAAGCTAACATTACAAATTAGATTAATTAGGTCAACAGGATGGCAGAACTTAAATATGGAGGCAGCTATGCTGGAAAGGTAATGGAACTATTTCTGCACCTTGCTCAATTCTAAATGAAATTTACTAACTCGGGAAAGCAACCAGATGTCATTGAAGACTTTGAGTTAACATAGTGTTGGCTGTTTAAAAAACAAAAACCAGAAAGAGAGGGGAGAGTGCGCGACCCTTACAAAAGGGATAACAGGGGCAGGCGGCATCACAGTGTGCCTCCATCAGCCAGAGGCGATCCGCGAGCTTGCGTCTCTCCTTGCCCCGAAGGCGCGGGAAGTTCTAGCTTGACATGACCGTGACTTTTGAGGGACCGCGTCCGCCTAGGGGTGTTCGCCGATCTGACTCGGGTGCCAACGAGGTGCCGACGCAGCGGTAGCGAAGTTCCAGCGGCACCCACCCCCAGCTGGAGGAGGCGGCGGCACCGCGCGGCTGCTGCGGGGCCGGGCGGGGCTCGGCGGGTAGCGCCGGTGCTCGGGGACGTGCCGGCGCTCCCAGCCCCGCGCGGTTCCCGGCGGCGCGGGGTGCCCGGCTCCGGGCGGGAGCGGCGGGCGCGCGCCTATCCCGGTGCGGCGCGCGGCGCGGCGCGGGGCGGGGGCGGGGCGGGGCGAGGGGCGGGCGGCGCGCGCGGCGCGGGAGCGGGGCGGACGGACGGGCGGCCGCAGACGGCGGCGCGTGCGGGGAGGGAGCGGGCGCGGGGCCGCCTTTCCGGCCGCGGCGAGGAGCGCGGGCGCGGGGCTCGCAGCAAGGTGACGGGCTGGGCAGCCTCCCCTTCCCCTTCCCCCCGCCGCTTTCAGGTGGGCGAGGGGGCCCGCCGCGGGCGGCTGTCCCATGCCCCGCCGGCAGCCCCCCGCCGGGGTTCGGCTCCGCTGTGGGTAACCCCCCCTGCCCGTGTCTCCTCTCGCCCAGATGCTCACGGCGGCGGCAGCCTTGGTGTGCGTGTGTGCGGCAGCCTGGTGCAGCCCGGCGGCGGCGGCGGCGGCCGGGGGCAGACCGGACAGCGGCAATTTTCTGGACGATAAACAATGGCTCACGACCATCTCCCAGTACGACAAGGAGGTCGGGCAGTGGAACAAATTCCGAGACGTAAGTTCAGCCCTGCCAGCCGGCAGCCGCGCCCAGCCCGCTCCCGCTGGTTCCGTTCCTGCTGGGTGTAGGGCATCCTTTGAGGAGCGGGGGCTGGGCTACAGCCTCAACTTTCTCCTTTCTCCCCGAATTTTAATTCTTAACTAATTGCCTGCGGCACCTCGGCGAGGAGGATGGGGGTCCCGCCGGGCAGTTCCCGGTGCGCTGCCGCCGCGGAGCGGCCAGGACCGCCCGGCGTGCCCCGAGCCGTGCGGGGCGCCCGGTCCGCACCTTCGGGGCCCAGCGGGCCGGGCCGCGGGAGCCGCTTCCCGCCCTGCCGGGCGCCAGGCGGTGGAGGGGGAGCGCCGCGTTTGGCCTCTCTCCTCCCGTTTCCCGCCCCGCTGCGGGAAGGGATGCGCCGGGGGCGCCGGGCCGGGACAGGGGCTCGTCCGCCGCCGCTCTGCCAGTGCCGCCCGGGACAGAGCCCTTCCCTCCCCGGGCACCTGGCAGCAGCGCCGGGCGGCACCGCCGCGTCTCGCCGTACCCTGTCAGAAGTGCCGGCAGGGAGGGCGGGGGAAGAGGGGAGCGCGCACGGCCGGCGGTTGCGGTGTCAGGGGTGCGGGGCTGCAGCGCGGCGTCCGGAGCGCCCTGCTCCGAGCCCGGAGCAGCAGCCCCAGCCTGACCCGAATCTCATCAGTTACGAAACCTGCCGCTGTAAGGTGGCTCTGTCCTCAGCGTGCTTCCCCTGTGCGCCTAGTTCGGGCTGTATTTGCTGCGAGTTGAGTGAAACGCAACCTATTTTCAAAAGCCGTTCACATTTCTTTCAGTGGAAAAGATTTTCTTTGATCATGCAGTACCCTGCGTCCCTTGGTGTCACTTTTAAAAACCCGGATTCCTACCATGCAAAATAATTTTTTGTTTTCTTTACTGTTTAACCTACTGGATTTCTTTGATTTGGTGTAAAGCATTGATTTGGTTTGCAACTTGAGAGGCAACAGGTTTCTTCTTTTCTACAGCCTGCTGGTGACTGCGGTTTGCTGTAGCAAACTGAAGTAAATGTCTCCAAGAAGTCTCTTATTTTTTTGAGACCTGGAGTGTCTTGTGATGCATGTATTTTCTAGCTTTATGTCTGTGTTGCATGTGGGATGCAAACTTGGCTATTTATCTTAAGCAACTAGGAAAGAACTACTAGAGTTGTGGGAGAACTTATTTTCCCAATAGTTTTTATTAAACAGCATAATTCTGGTGTGTGCTTCCAATCAGTAATCAAATATTTTTGTTTGCCTTGAATATCTTAAAAAAAAGAGCTTAGGTTCATGTGGAAAATACCTGTTCAGTATGCTGTGCATTGGGACCTGTGATTTTGCAAAAAAAAAAACCAAGCAAAAATCTGGTGCTACAGAAATGTTCTAGGATTAAAGGCTGCTGCTAGAAAACTCCAAAATACGTACATCAGTTATGTTTTGTAATTGGGCAAAGTCATTTATGTAAGGACTAACCTGCAAGGCTGAGGAAGCTAAGTGCTCTCTAATGCCTGTCTCCTGGGTGCCCACTGACATGTACTGTAATATTGGATATTAGCCAGATAATTTATTCTATGACAAGTAGGTGTCCCCAAGGATTTTAAGAGTGACTGCTTCGAGGAAGTACTGCATACTGATTCTTCTGAGGCAATTTGCAAATATGCTGGCTTTTTTTTTACATGGTGTAAGTTTTATAAGGCTGGTGCTTCAGTGAAGAGTATGCTTGCATTTCTTGTGCAGAATGCTTATGTGCTATTGATTGGTACCCAGTCTGGAATGTTTATTTAATTTTACAAGGCTCTCCCTTTAAAGCATGGGTAGTTTTCAGTAGTTCATAACATATAACTGTAAAGCCTCCCTCCCCCCCAAAGTTATGTTAATCTACCTGTATGAGAATGCCTTAGAAAAATACCTTATAATAACACTTATCAATTATCATATTTAAATATAACATGGTAGAGAAGATTTACTATCCTGCATTTTTTATAATTAGTAAATTTACTTGTGTGACTGTAATTTGTTGGTTTTGAAATTGTAATTAGCAATGTGATTAGTGATTCAGCTGCGGCCTCCTGTTAAGGAGCAGGACAGCAGCATTTGAAACATATGTAGGGGTAACTGTATTGCAGAATTAAAAACGCGGTATGCAAGGCCTGTGTTTATAATTTATCCTACTCTGGTCAGAGTAGGATATTTTTTGCAGGCTTTAAATACCCTACAGATGTAATAGTAGGATGGAATTCTGGTGTGAAAAGAAGTATTTAAAGGCTTAACTTAAGACTTAACTGACAGGACTGATTAATGTGAAAGATAATGACCCTGACTTCTGGCTCATTGGCTCAGTTTCTTAAGAGTTTTAGATCACACTGAGAAAGAACGCAGTCATTCAGAAAGGGAACCCTTACAGAACCTGATAAACCTTATTTATGAAAAACCAAAACCCAAGCCAACCCTCAAACCTACCTCTCTTAACATCCTCTAAAATGTCAGTTTTGTCAGTAAGTGTCATTAATGTGAGAGTATTAGCTAAGATCTTTTCAGTACTTTGTACAGGCAGAACTGTAATTGACTCTTCAATTCTTTTGAAAGGTCTTGATCATTCTGACAAATCTGTTGAAAATACTAATGTGCAATAGGTCTAGGCAAGAACTGTGCCTTAACGTGTAACAGTGGGAAACTAGATGTGTGTTAGAGGCTACCTGCCTTCCCACTTTTTCTTGTGCAAAAATTGAGAATGGTCTTGTTTTTAAATAGGGGACTTTCCGTCTCAAAGGTGGGGGAGATGGGATATGTCAAACTGTCAAATATCAACTCCCTTAAGTTGTATGGGCAAGTCAAACATTTTGGGTTCTACATGAGAGTATGTTTATTTTTTGCCTGAAGTGCGGGGGAGGAAGAGCTTTCAACCCTGTCTTAGTGCTGCTGCAGTCCAGTTGCTGAGTAGCTGCAACTATTCACATCTGTCACTAAAATAAGTCTCAGGCCCGGTTGATGTGTTTATTAAGGTTTTCCAAGCTGCCTGGTTAGGCTGCTTTAGCAGCCAGTGGTGTCACAGTGCTGGGAGGTTCTAGCCCATGGGAATGTATCCTCTGCTTATTTCAGGCTTGGGTACTGAGGCTTTTCAGTAGATGCTGTTAGGAGTATCTTCTTCATTCATATTTTGTTATATTGATAATGCTTTGTGGTTATGGTTCTATCTATGATGATAGCACTAGACATTTGATAAATATGTACACGTATACTGCAGTTTGTCTAAAATAAAGATTATTCTTTTTGAAAAATGTGATTGAGAAATGGTATTAAATTTATACTCTCCTACTTTGAACATTCTAAATCTTACCTAGCAAACCTTCATTACTCATAATGTTGTAAATCTGTGGAGAAAAACAGAGTATTGGAATATAGGAATTATTTTTCTCTTTCTGATTACTTTCCAAATAGTTGTGGTGTTTTTAATCCTAGAGCAAAACACAGTCAGTTTGTAATTTAAAACCATTTTGTCTTTTTATATTATCTTTGCAGTCAGTTGGAAAAATTGCATACAACCATAGTTGTCTGTTGTATCACTACCTGAAAAACTTTCAGACTTTGTTTTCAGAAATTTTAATTTCTTTAAAATACAATGAAGCAAGACTCTATAGAGTAACTCAGTAATTGATATTTGTAAAGTGACTTGTGCATTTGTGTTCATTAAAAAGAGTGTGTTTTATATGGTAAATTTTACTTGCTCCTGGAAGAGAGATTCTGTGTTCTAACTCGCTTGTTAGTTAGATGTACTTTTTCTTTTCAGAGGTCATAATTTAAGTGATTGCTGTGTTTTCAAATTCGAGTTGATAAATGAACTCCACAGCTCAACTGTGTCATAGTATTGCTGTGAAACAGTAGGGTTGGTTATCGTTGTAACCAGCTGCATCATACAGCAGTGTTAACTCTCATCCCACCATGTTAATACAATTATGAAGGGTAAAGAAGATAGAAGAAAATTGAACAGACCATAAAACCAATCATCTGTGAAGAGGAAGTTTGCACTGGAAGTACTCCTTTTTACTCTGCTTTGCTGTGGAGTGTTTTCACATTGACCGTCATATGTAATGCCTTCTACAAGATGTGGCAAGTTTGGGCAGCTTGTGTTGGCTTTCCAGGCGAGTATTTAGAGAATGTTTTTTCAGCATTAGTGAAAACTAAACCCCTCTGTGTTTGGAAAGGAGATAAATCGAATATTAGGTCTCCATACCAATTCAGTAATAGCCAGCATTAATTATTCCCTTGTCTGTTTTGGAGGTTTAAGGCTTCTCAAAAACAAACACTTCCCCTCAATTAAGCTCCATGCCAACTGTGCTTTGCTGTTGTGAGCAGAACATCTCTGTCCAACTGTGGATCACAACTACATCTTTGTATAATTGAGCAAGCCAAGACCCTTTTAAAAGGGATTCATCACAAGTTGTTTGCACTTCATTGTGGGATTACCATGTAAATATTCAGAAGGTTTTCATGCTTCTGGAGTGGAGTACCAGTACCTGGAGGAGGAGGAGGAGTTATGTTCAACAAGATTTGCAGTGGAAAAGAAGCCTTCCTTGTTTATGGAGTATCCTAAATGTAGTTTAGAGGAACTCAGTAGTTATGATTGGAGAGTACAGCACTCATTGTCTTTTCTCTAACTCATGTTAACTCCTTAGATGTGAAAAAAGGTTTGGTGGTCTTATTTCTCCATTTCTTCTTATGGTGCTGGGTAAAAAAAAAACAACTTATTATTGGGTACAGCCGCTCTTTTATGACATAATTGTCATGATCATGACGTCAGGAGAAAATGAATTGCAAGGAGGAGGAATTGCAAAACATGGAAGATGAGCTGCTTCTTTATGTTGCCTTAAGCCAAAATTAAACCAAGATCTTGTAATAACATAAAGTTACTTTTGCAAATAGGGCTTTGAATCTTTTCCACCTGCCAGTCTGTTAGCTGAGACTTACGGGCACTTCTTAAGTAGTATCAGTCACATTTTTCCATGACTTGCTTTGTATGATCTGAGTTCTGTTAATATGGTGAAGGAAGAAAAATTTTGAAGCCTAGGAGGTCTGACAGAAAGAATAAGCATTTAGTACCTTCACCTGTAATTACTACCTTTGAAATGGAACTAATAAGGACTTGAATGCTCTTTTTGAAACTAAAATATGGGAAAGTGTTAGGAATTTGTATTAATTTTAATTAATTAAGGAAATTTAAGCAACTATTGAATTGTTCACAACTTCTAAATTGAATGTAACAAATTATAGTGGGAAAGAGTAATGGAAATCTTAATTTTTCCTTTCTTCTTTATTGTAGACAAAGGCTTCTAATTTTTATATGTGCTTTTATTTCATTCTCAAGTATGGATTCCTTTTGTCTTTCACATGATTACATTTCCTATGGTCTGTTTTTGCTGCCTGTTTCTAGTGCCAAATACTTTTTTGTCTGAAAAGGCAGTCTGCTAATCTCAAACTATTGTTAACACTGAACTCTTAAATGTCTCTTGGAAGGCATTAACTTGGAAGCTCTTTATATAGCTAACGTTTAAAAGTTAAGTAAATGGTAATGTGCTTTTCCTTAGATTGCCCTCATAATCTAAAGTAAAGCTGATAACATTGTTTCATCTTATCTTTATCTCCTTTCTCTGAAGAATAATCTTTATTTTATATGCTGTAGGTTATTTAGTGGCTATGGATACCCAGTCTTCTCTTGTCTTTCCATTAAATCTTATTGGGATTGACTCTAGCCATCTGTGCTTATTATAGTGTAGTATAAATAGCTTTGTAATACACAAATAGATGGTAACAGTAACAGAAACTGCATAGGCTATCTTGGCTTTACAATCAGAAGGGAAAGATGCCTAAGAGGTTTTGTGAGGGTGGCAGAATACAGAAAACAGTGGATTGAGCAGAATTGGAGTATTTAGAGTGATGCCATTTCCTCTTTCTTCCTAGCTCTTCTGTTTCTGCTAATTCATAATAATTGAAGTATTTAATGTAACTATCTGCAGAAAAGAGAAATAATAGCTTGGATTAGTATGTTTGCAAGTGTTGGGCAGTTTCTGAGTCTGACTCCTTTGACTGAGTCGAAGCAGTTGTGTGTTGTCTCTGTGTCATGTCCATGTTGTCATGACGCCTGGTGTGTCCACGTTGGCCCTGCACCCCCTCCCTTCCCCGCAAGATATGCTGAAGGAAATAAGAAAATATTTCAGCAGCTGGTTACTTTTTTGGGAACCTAGCTTTAGAGCAACTCCCATGTATTCAAACATAAGGCAACTTCTATTCCAACCAAGGTATTTCTATCACTTTTCTCTCAGTATTGAGAAAGAAAGTACTTTGGTAAAATAGCTATAGTTTTGTTTTTTGTTAATGTTTCTAATGTAGACCTTTCTAAAATCTTTTATATTGATTTTGGAATGGGGTTTCTCCTATTGCTTGTTTTTCTGTTACCTTATTTGTCTTAACTTGGCATATTTTAATGTCTTAGTAACCATAGAGCATTTCTTTTTCAGCATCTGTACGTCCCACTGTGCTTAATGCTAAAAATCTTGACTGTTTGCTTTAGAAACAAATATTGTGGAGGCGATGCTAGTAAATGCCAGCATAGGAGATTGTATTTAAAGCTTTTGTAATTTTCATATTTCTTGAAATTTGGTTTCTGAAAGAGAAAAGTTAGTGGCTAGTTATATCAGTGGTCAGAGTTTCACTGGGAATTCTTATCTAATTTGAACAATCTTTAGATATTTGTTAGGTTTTTTTTAATGGTTTTTCACTTCTACTTTCCCATCTCGCACTGATAGATAACAGTAGGGAAAATTATGCAGGAATTAATGATGTGCCTAAAAAAGATGATGCAGTTTAAGGTAGCAACCTTGGACAGGACACAAGGAGAGACAGAATGAAATTATAACCCATGACGAAGCTTTCACATTACGATGAAGATATGATTTCTCTGGTCTATTACTGTCTTTGCAAGTGGCTGCTTTAACAGAACACAATAAGTGAATGGGTTTAAAAGATTGAAATCATTCAAACTTTTTGGTATTTTACCACTTCCAGAAAGTATTATCTTAATATGTTGTTATTACAGACTATCCTGTGCTTGACATTTTGCTGCAGAAAATTCTTATGAACTAATTTATTATTTTCTCACGTGATGCATAATCGTTGACTCAGAAGAGACTGTCAGAGACTGTCAGTTTGCAGCTTATTCAGTATCTCTCTAAAAAAGTCTGCAAGTCAATTTTATGTAGTGCACTTACACTGGGGCCTACATGCAGCTGAAAATGAGCTCCTTTGACATTTTTGAGCTTGCTCTTGATGATAAAATTCATTCCGGTCGTCAAATATTTGTAGCATAGCAGTGAGAAGTACAGAACTTACTCCTTGTTATATGCTACTGCATGTGAAAAATGATCAATGTTTTACCAACTATTCATTAAAACAAAGGGAAGTTATTAATATGAAGAGTGTGGGGATCTATATTTAATGATGCATATATGTTGAGAATTTAGTGAGGCTTGTGTTGGTGACTGGGACATCACTTTAGGAGAAAACCCAAGCAGTGATTTTTAGAAGTGAAAACGATTGGTAGGTAAAGGAGCAGTGACAAGAATCCATTGTAGAAAGTGGCCTTCCAGCCTTTTGCAACAGAGTAAGTGAACCACTTTGGTCAGATTTAGAAAGTCCATGTCAAGCTCTGAGAACTCTATTCATGAAGTTTAGGACCAGGGTAGACCATTGGATTTGTCAACATGCCTGCCTGGGTATAGTGGCTTATTTACTTATATCCTGACAGAGTATATTACACCCAAAATGTCTACTTTGGCAAAAGCATTTTGGGTTTCAGGAATCTTTGTGTGCTGCTGGCACAGATTAAGGTTTGCTCTCTAAGGCCTGCACTGTGAGGGAATTAATTATCTGCAATAATCCCAGATGATCTAGACAACAGATTTATGCTGTTTTGCAGAAGAATAAGGAAGAATACTATTTAAATTCATATTGGTCTGATCTGGAAGTGTTTCCTTCGATCTGGAAGTGTTTCCTTCTTTGGCCCAAATACGAAATGACTGGAATGAGTGGTTGATTTTTCTTATGCTAATTTGCTGTTTTAAAGGATTTCTGTTCTACCATCTTCATAGAATTTTCTTGTATGCGTTGTCAGTAAAAGACAATTGCTTTTATGTGAAAAATCACAATTGATGTTGGAATGCAGGCCAATTCAAATCTTAAGGAAGATAGAGAAATGGCTTCCAAATTTTCATTAAGATAATCACAGGATACATACTTGTCTTAATCTGGTGTTCAAGTCTT
Source organism: Acrocephalus scirpaceus scirpaceus (assembly GCA_910950805.1). Classification (NCBI taxonomy): domain Eukaryota; kingdom Metazoa; phylum Chordata; class Aves; order Passeriformes; family Sylviidae; genus Acrocephalus; species Acrocephalus scirpaceus. The sequence goes on along the minus strand of OU383778.1, from coordinate 7,188,306 downwards.
TAAGCATATTAAGAAGTAGGTAGGCAGTCTTGTTTCCAACATCCAGGAACAAAAAACATGAATGTGAACAGCTCCTTCTTTACAAAGCCAGCAAAGAGCTGTCAGATTGCTCACTGTGTTGCAAATAGTGCACAGTATTTCATATGTGAACTGGATTAAGGCACACTAAGTGCATAACTATTTTTCTAAATCTTACTCAATCTAGGATTTCTGTCCTAAACCATTAAACTGTTCAACTTTTCATACCTGTGCATATTTTTACAGGTGTATATATTTAACTTTAGTCAGTACTTCTTGGTAGGCAGTTACAAGGTCCTGTTTTGATGAACTCTGGTACTTGGGACATGAGAGGAACAGAATTTCTTGACTCTTTTTTTCCCCAAAAGAAAATATCCTCTCAAAGCATGCAGGGATATATGCCCAAAACTGCCTTGTAGTTACTGTAAGTAATGTCTTAGCCAAGTTAAGTGTAACATGATTATGAATCATGAGATTTCTCTCTGAGATCTGCGGGTGTAGTCTCAAAGATGGAGAGGGATTGATATGCAGGAGTAGAATTAACTATGTAGATTTGTACTGCAGAGTGAATAATATAGACACGTAAAACCTCAGAACGTTTCAATCTTCTCCACTAGGACTGAATGTGGATTTATAAATTGGGTTCTACACAGTGGTAGAACTGTGGTTTGGACACAAGCTACCATACCCTTCTGTCTTTGCATGCTTTTTACATATGCTGAATGTTTACAATTCCTCTCTTTCCTTTTTTCATTCCTATGTAACAATGATAGTTTCTTAGGACGTATGAAATTGTTATTTTTTCCTCCAGGTTTTCTAGATTTGGATGGTAGCACAGATTCTGTAAGTAGAGGACATTTTCAAGTAATATAACTCTTTGGAAGACAATAATATTTTTCTCCCAGAAGATTCTAAAGTATTAATATTATAGAGTATTTGATGTCCAGCACACAGAAAAGTTGAGCTGTTCTGTGGGTGTGGGGGTTTTTTTTGTTTGTTTTTGTTGTTGTTGGTTTGTTTGGTTTTTTTAATAATAAATGAGTGAGGCCATGTACATGTGAGGGCACACACATGCTTAGTCTAACTGGTACCTCAGATCAATAAAAATGTAAAGTGATTTTATGCTGTCTATCCCTCATTCTGAGCAGCAAAATGCCTCACAGAATATTAGAAGTATTTTATAGGTCTAACCTCACCATGTCTGCAGTTTTATTTTACCATTTGATATCCCATTGATTGCAGATCATTTTTGGATATATACTGAAGGTGACATGGGTTTAACAATGTTTGTGTTGTGCAGAATGAAATAATAATTCTGAATTCATATCTCAGATTTGTGAGGCAGTTATCTGCAATAGTTTCAGCTCACTGACTGGAAGAGCTACATCTTTTTTTACATTCCTATAAATATCACATAAGAACAAGTCAAGTATTGCTACAAACATGTAGAGATTGTAAAGAAAATGTTTGTTTGAACTCCAGCTTCTCCAAGAAAGGTGGAAGAAGTTATAAAAATAATACTTTAAGAAAGTGTGAGAAATTATTCTGTGAAGCGAAGCTGATGTTTGATTCTAACAGTGCTTATCTGGTTGTAAAATGTGATAGCATCTTACATAGTTTAGGTTTTAAAAAGATCTTTTTTGTCAAACATACTCCTTTAGCTGGAAAGTAAGGGGATTTTGAATATTTTTACAATTGGACTGTGGCTTTCCAGCCCTGTTTGAGTGTAGTTGGACTATTCAACAGCATGAATGTTAGGAAGTCTTTTCCCTAAATAATAATAAGCTCATCTGGTTAGTAATATCTGTTTAGTGCTGCTTCTTCTACAGATATCTATGCTTTTTATTCTAGTGCAGATGAAGGTTAATAATTTGTACGTGCTTAATTCCCACATACACAGATCCTACTCTAGCTAAGTTATATCAGAAAGATGCTTTGTTTAATTACCAAAAAAGTACTAGTTGAAGCCAAAATTTCTATAGCTGTAAAAGTTTTCACAGTATTTATACCAGTGAGTTAAAATATGTCAATGTGCATCATTCATTTATACTGCAATAAAACAAATTTAAGCTTGAAAATGAAGTAGATGTATTTTCAGATTTGACAAATGGATTTTTCAGTTGTTTTGACTTAGGTAGCTGTAGCCAAACAGCTTGCTCATTAGACCAAAAAACCTGCCAAGAGTAATCAAGCATAGAGATGAAACAAAAGACATTGTGCTGTATTATTTTATGTCTTGTGTTGATCAAGAGAAGTGGTTGATTGAAGGAAAATTAAGGGGGAAAAAAAGAAAATAATCTTCATAATGCTGAATTACTTATAATTTCAAAGCAATGTGTATTCAGCCAACTCTGTAATGTCTGACTTGTTAAAGGAAGTTGTTCAAATAATATATTTTTAAGGAGTTTCTCAGGAAGTAAAACATTTCTGCTTGAAGATTTTGGATTGTTTTCTTTTCTCCATTTTATCAAATCTTCACTGTGATTTTCTCAGAATCACAGAATTTCTAGGTTGGAAGAGACCTCTAAGATCATTGAGTCCCACATCCAAACACTAACTAAACCATGGCCCCAAGTGCCACATCCAGTCTTTTTTTAAACGCATCCAGGGATGGTGACTCCACCACTTCCCAGGCAGACCATTCCAATACTTTATCACCCTTTCTGGAAAAAACTTTTTCCTAATATCCAACCTGTATTTCTCTTGGTGCAGCTTGGGACTGTGTCCTCTTGTTCTGTCAGTTGCTGCCTGGAGAAAGAGACCAACCCCACCTGACTACAAACACCCTTCAGGAAGTTGTAGAGAGTGATAAGGTCACCTCTGAGTCTCCTTTTCTCCAGGCATCTCTGGCATGATGTTGGATTAGACTGGATCTGAACCTGGTTTGCAGGGAGTCTTGTCTAATCGAAGTCACTGAGGATATGTTCACTGATGTTTGTGGGACGTGGAATTATGCCAGTCTGCTTATTTTAAATCATTATTTGACCAATTAACAAATCTACAAACCAGACTTCTGGTTATATTTTGCATCTTTGAAAAATGGAAAGAAAGCAAACTTGAACTGGAGAACAAACTAAGTCATCCATTCAGCTCCTTTTCATTAGAAAAACCTCTCTAGTGGTCTAAAGTAATGTAAATACCAAGATTTTGTGTTTTTTTCTTTTTTTTTTTTTTTTTTGCTTTGTTAGGTATAAGAGAATTACAAGTTTGTTGCAATGTATATAGTACAATGAAAACATTGTTTCTTTATTTTGTTAAGTTACTATATTTGACTGGGGTTTTTATTTTCTTTTTCAATAAATTATTTTCCTGAATAAGTTGTTATTCTGCAGCACTTCCCCTCTTCAGCCATTTGCAAGGTGTGAGTTCTAAACAATCTTTCCGTTTCACTGACCTGAATCAAAGTATTTCATTTTGGCTAATTCATCTTCAAGGATTTCTGTTTGTGTATTTAAAGGCTGTGTCTGATTCGTTTGCTGCGTTGCTTCGTGGAGTTGTAGGTAGGTGCCTCTGTGCTGCCTTTACGTGCCCTGCTTCTACAGTGAATTGCAGATTGTATGATCATTCTGCTTTCCTCTGTTGCTGAATCACGTTACACTGTGCAAAACAATGCAGAAAGTCAAGTAAATTGGAGGGTGACAATTATGAAGTAGAAATAAATAAAGTCAGACAAGCATTAAAAAAGCCTCACAGTGCATAGCAAGTCAATATTTCTGAGGCAAGATTTTCATCCCGTATCAGAAAGGCCATTTATATAGATAATAATATTGTTAAAAACTAAAGCTGAGTAACCTGTTTTGTCAGAGGTATTAAAGCATCTGTTGCACATCTTAATTCTGTGGGAAATCACATAGTTGATGGCAAAACAAGGTACTGGGATGGATTTACACAGTAATTGTTTCTTTCATCTGTTGCTAGAGTAGATTAGTCATCTGGCATCGTTAATTCTTACATGTCCCAAGTAAGGTACAAATCTGTAGGCAGAACAAGTCAAAACCAGGTTTAGGTAGGATATACCACTGTAGAATTATAACTAAATTTTTTGAAGGCTGTATTTAATCTCTGTTCATACTATGGTATATCCTGCTTATTTCGCTCATCTTAAGTGAAGTTCTGTAATAGCTGTCTCAGATTTATTTTCTTAAGAAGTTACTTAATCATGTGGTGTTTCTAATGTTTATATTTTTTCTCATCTTTATTCAGAAATCTGTTAAGCTATTTGTTATTTCTCTCCTTGACTAGGCAACACAATGGTTTATTCATGTTCAAGTATTTTCACTAAAATCAAAACATTTTATGTCACTTTCCTTTTATAACATTCACCAGAAAAGTAGAAATGAGGCTAGGATGAAATGAGAGTCAAATTTTTATTGCTGTTATATCAGCTGTAGGGATTTGCAGCAAGTACCTTATGCATGTGGATATTTCTTTGATGCTGGTCACAGTGATAAATGTCCCTTTCTAGTCAACCTTTACACCAGGTTCAAGTCTCCGGTCAATCCCATAAACGTCTCAAGCGTTAGTGTTGCTTGGAGTCACCAGGCAAGAACCAGTGATTTTGTGCCTTTTCTACACCAGTTTATGTATTTGGTAAGACTGGAAAAATGAGTGAAGAAAGAATTTCTTCCTTTTTCAACCTAGATCTAAATCTAAAAATTAAATATATGAGACTGTAAACTCTGAAGCTGAAGGTCAACAGCGCCAGCCATCCTTGGGGGCTACAGTTAGTGAGCGTGTAAACTCCTTGCCCTCACTGAATCTAGATTAGTAGAAAGCTGGCCAGTGCAGTTGTGTCAGAAATAGAACATCTTATCTAAAAAACTTGAGTATCAATTCAGATCAGAATTCCAGATCTTATCGTTTAAGTCATGAATTTGGAAGAATTTTCTCATTCTATTTTTGTCCTTTCTGACAAGTAGACTGTATGAGTCTGGAAGTCTTCCTGCTTTCCTCCTGCAACTTTAAGTTTCTTAAAGAAGGATTTGAGTGAATAATGTGCTTGCTGAAGTTAAATATCTCTAACAAGAATCTGTTTTATTTTTGTGTGTGTTCTGTGAAATTTGACTGTGACTCTTAGATAATGCCTTCTTGCTTTTCAAAATACAGCTACTTTCATATTTTGTCATTTTTGGGGTTTTTTGGTTTTATTTTTTATTTAGAAGGAGTTATGTATCTAATTTTTATTATTCAGTTTGGCACAGAAAATGTCCTGTAAAAAGTGCAGATTGTTCATTGGGAAAAAGGCTTAAGAAGTAATCAAGTTATAGGGGATTAAAAGGAGGTTAAGGGCTTCACTCCAACAGTGTAGAATTAGTTAAGGACTTGATACTGTTATTTAGCTGTGTATTGCTGTTCTAGGTGATTTTTGGCTTGAGGTGTTAGGAGCAGGTATTTGTAACGACTGGCTGCCAAGTAGATTTGTAGGACAGGGAAGAATCCTGAAATCTTTAAACACTATTTATTAGCTTTCTAAGAAAAGTTTGAGGAAAATATGTGAGGTCTTATGAAACAGCAGAATACTTAAACGTTTTTCTAAATATGAAATAGTATTGCACCACTCCAATAACTTCTGCTTTAAAGTTAAAAAATCATACAAATATGAAATAATTATTCCGTATTCTCCTTTGATTCACTATTTCTTACCTAGTTCATTGTCATTGCTCAGTTTATGTTGTTTTCTCTCTATTTAGTTTCTTGCACACAGCAATTAAATGAGCATTCTTGGGAGTAAGCTTAAGAGCAATTTAGAGGGTTTCTAAAGAAAAATCGTTGGTTTATGATCACATGAGTATTGTTTCATGATTCCTTCTGAGAATGGAACAGCACAATTTGTGGGCAAATATTCATCCAAAGGCGTTTAAGTACCCAGAGTTCTTACCTCATGGATATCTAGTTACCCCCTATAGGCAGCTTACTGTTTGTTTGGAGAAGTGAAATTTATCTGATGCTTTTACTAGATCAGACTCCTAGTTAATTTCTAGGAATCTGCTTGCTTATTTCCTTAAATTGCTTAGTAACGTGATGAAAATAAGACTGAGTGCCAAGTCTTAATTTTCACAACAACCATTAATGTTTGAACATGTTAAGTGCATCCTGAAATATCAGTGATGAAGTAGTCAGGTATAATGATTTGTTAATACAGCATTTAGCTATAAAGATTCAATTTTAGTCCAGTACTATTGACCAATACTTGGATAGGTTGATATCAGTCTTAGAGGGGATCTGATGCTGGATTTCTCAGTTGAACCAAACTGACAGTGTAGTTGTCCTAGTTAATCACTACTGGGACTGACTTCTGCATACTGAACTTGAACTTCTCACAACTTGAGTATTCTGGGTTCTGTCCAGTGAAGAGTTTAGGGCTGTGGCTAATGTAAGCCTGTGAACAAGCTCCCTGTGAAATCACTTGTTGTGATTCCATTAAGATTATTGATTTGTGTTAAGATCATTACTCTCTGGCCAGTTTCTTTTTTTGCTTTTGATTCCAATAGTGTGGGGTTGTTTTTTAAGAGATGAACTGGTTGAATTGTTTGCTTTTGGCACAGGTAATGCCTTACTGGTGGGTTTGATACGACAATATTACTTGGATGTTTTTGAAAGTTAAGCTCTGCTACTTTTGCAAGATTAATTGTAGCGCTAGTTACTTTGAAAGCCTAATTCATATTTCATACAAAAAAAAAAAGGAAATATGATAAACTGTCAAATTACTGTAGTGTCTAAAATGATGTGGTTCTTTTTTAAGAAAATGCTAAAACCACTGTGTTTTTTGACCTCTGAAACTTGCAACCTTCTTTTAAATTAAGTTTCTCCTTACTAATGTAGTATAAGTATCCAAAACATAGAATTTGTGGGGGGATCTGCTGTGGAGAAGCAAATAATGTTTAATGCCAGTAAATATCAGATCAGTTGTGTAAAAACACAGATCAATTTCTAGATTGTTTTTTGCAGGTATAAGTATCCTGAGAAAACACTATCTTTTTCAATATTTTAGAAGTTATTCAAGAGGAATATACATCAAGAAACCCAAAATCTTTTCAGTAGTTAACGTAGTTTATCTTACTTGGACATTCAAAATTTTATGTTAAACAGTAAAACTAAAAGTAAGATTGTGTATGAATTTAAGGTGGTATTTAGTTTCTACAGCTTCAGCTATGTGTCCCATCATTTTAGTGTACTCTTCTGTGCCTAAAAATTCTATTTTTCCTTTATATCTGGACACAAGCCACTCGCCCCTTCCTGTGAGGTAGCTCTTTTAAAGTTAAATGTTTCTGTAACACACAAATCAACAGTTTATTTTGAACACTGGCTTACAGTACATGAATTGTAGAAACTTGCCTTGTTTGTAAACTTGCTCTTCACAGATGTGTTTTTGTGATAACTTGCTGAAGAACAAGCAATAACTAATCAAGAACAGCAGAAATCAAGAGCATGACCTCAATTTTTTATATCCTAGGGGAGAACTTCCTGTATGAAATGTAACTTGAATATCATGAACTATGGGCCAGGTGTCTTTTAGCAACTAACTGCCGTAGTTTATGTGCTTGCATTCAGCTAGAGCTGCTACTCTGAAAACACTATTCTGAAAAAGATTTGTATGGTTTTTTGAGTACCTTGGGAAAGTTTTGTGTTGATAAGAAATTGTTTCAGGTTCTGTAGGGCTACCGATGAATTCAGCAGAAGATGAAAGTAGCTTTTAAATTGAACATGTGTAGAAAGCACTCAGTTTCTAGATAGAAAATAGCCTTATCCAGTGGGATTTCTGTATATTTTTCTTGAAAAATGTAGACTTTTTAATGTAAAATTAATTATTTTCAGCAGATCTGATGATTTTTGCTGAAATGTTGAAACTGTAAACAGTCAATTTGTCTTCATTAAAACTTTTTTTTTAGGAAGTGAAGTTAGAGAAATGTGGTATGGAAAGTTGCGTGCTCATGGACTTGTATTAATGGTTGCACAGCACTATCTGGGAGAAAAAAAAAATTCACCAGAAGTGCTGTTTGTATGTGAAAGGTTCTCATGGGTTGTAGTGAATTCAAGGTAGAGCTCTGACCTAAGAACAAAAATGGTGTACTCTATCAGGCTATTGGAAAAAACCCCCTCTGAAATACCCGATGAAAACTAAATGGGTTTCTAATATTGCAATGTATGAGTGCTGTTAGGCACTTCCAATTCCTACAGTTATTTCACAATACTACAATTTATGTGTTGTTAGTGCGTTTCTCGGTAGTTTCTGTCAGTACTTTGCTGCCCCATATCACTGATATGGAAGGAAATTGTGATACTGCAGTGTGGTTTCACAATAGGCATCGCATTTCTTGATGGATTTTGGTGATTGATTATACATAGAGACATATGTGATTCTTAGCTTGTGTTTTAAAAACACCCAAATGAACCCAAATGACTAAGCAACCAAAGAAGAAGCAACTTGCTGCATATAAATAAGTTTTCTTGTTATTAAGTTAGCATTTGGATTTGGTTGATCAGTGAATAATTCTTATCTTTAGCATACATGGTCTATTTAAAGGGACAAAGTAAATATGGTTAATATTTTCATTCTGGTTTTAAGGAGTAATTTCATATACTTTACATCTTCGTTGGTTTTTATTGGTCTACTACAATATGTTTTGTATCTTTATGTCTTGTGTTTACTTTCGTGTTGCTTTATTAGATAACTAATGGAACAAAAGAAGCTGAGTGCTTCTCTAGGGGAAACAGGAAAATAAAATGTTGATATATATATATACAACAGGCACTAGAAGGATATTCTCACTGATGTATAAATTATAGCAACAGCATGGCATTTTCTTCATAGCTGGATTTTTAAAGCCAATGGTAGGTGTTTTAGATTTATTTAGGCACTAACCAACAGGGCAAATATGTGGCTCTTTGCAGGAGGAGCAGGTGGGGTTTTTTTAGAGTGTGCATACATATGCACATGGTGGATTTTTTTGGTATAAAATTCCTGACTGTTAACTGTAGGTCTGAGACATTAATATTCTTTTTTTTAGAGTGCAGTAAAAGAAAAGATGAGGCTGGATGCTCATTTTATATCTTCTCTAATTCTGATAACAGACCTAAGCTTAAGGAAAGGCTGGTGTAAGTTCTTTTTATTGTATACCTTGCCATATATGATGTGGCATAAATTAAGTTTGTAGGAAAATGAAAAGCTTTTTTATTTGTTTTGTTGAGATTTTTCTTTCTCTTGCAGTCAAAAAATGTAAGTTTGCATTTTTTTGCTTATAAAGGACTCTTGTAGAAATACTGACTTGTTAAGTTTGTCATGTGTACAATTAAACCTTTTGTCTCATTTAGAAATATTTAAATTGGGAATATTAGGAAGACTTAAATTTTGTGATAACAAATTAGCATATTATTCTTGCTATATCAATTATAGCCAGTAAAGAGAGAACCTTGGAATAACTTTACTCTCCAAATGAAAATGGAAGATCTTATTAAAACTCTTAATTATTTGTTTAAAAGAGTATTTATCATCAGGGCATCTGTCACTCCTATGGGCATTAATTTCTACTGAGCACTTTTTCTATCAGTGATGGAAGTACATCTCTGAGTTTCATGCTGAAGAGTTACAGAAACAGGTAATATTTTTCTGAAGTAACAGTAACCTTGCGAATTGAGTCCTGATTACAAAATTGCTATCAACAACTGATACATGTATATGATGATTAATGTAAAATAAGTAGTTATAGAGAGCAAATGCTTTAGCTGTTCTTTCTGGTATCTCCCCAGGAGAGACTAGAGGTGCATCTGCGTGGCAAAATGCTTTTAAGAGATACGTGTAATGAGTGAGGCTATGGAAGTAATAATAATATAGGAATAGCATTGCTCTAGTAATGCAGGGCAACAAGCAAGCAAGTTTATCCTGTTTCTGTGCAATGCCTAAAAAAGCAATATATGCTCACACTTTCAATGATTTTGGTATTTGAATTTGGTGTGCAGAGGTGATTTGAATGGATCTGTGTGGTACTTTGAACAAAATGTAGTTTTACACATTTTGTGTAAAAGTGCTTAAGTGCCTTTGTATGATGTAGCTTAATATAAACCTCATTTTTGCCACCTCCGGGTGGAAACTTAATGCAGAACAGTTATCCGACTTGCTTGTAGGCAGGAGTTAGTCTATTGAGCTTATTTCTGAACAACAGCCACTAAACAATTATATGTATTGTGGCTAGCAGGCATATGTGTTACTGCTGCTTTCTGAAACCTAAAAACGTCCAGTGGCAATGTTGTAAAAGTAGGTTGTTGGTGTGCAGTTAATTGGAGGGAACTGAAAATCACTGCTGTTATCAAAAAGGTTCCAAATATATTTAGCTTATTCATTGTTAAACCTGAAGCTTGAAAAAGTATTTCCGTTGTTGGTGTCCTAATATTTTTGACTTGGTAACTGAATTTTAATTCAAATGAAAAAGAAATGGAAGTTTTCTAAAGAAGGTATTTGACACATTTCAGATTTTTTTTTCCTTTCAGGAATGCCTCAGAGCTCCCCAAATGCTTATGAGTATCAGACAAAGAGCCCATGCAGATCAGGAGCTCTGTTTACTAATGCTATTCATACATCAGCTATACTGTTGAAATTTTGATATTTCAGCTGGGACTTAATTCAGGACCCCCCAAATGTTAGAGGTGACTATTTTTTGAATTTCAGAGTACATGTTTTCTTTGACTCTTTTTATTCCAGCAACTGAAGTAGGTATGAGAGGAGGTATTAAGAGTCCTTAATCTGTGGGGGAAATTTAGTTAGGCATTTTTTTGGCCATGGTTAACCTCACTTCTGAGGTAAAGAATGAAGAGCAGAGAAGGATTAAATTGAGAGAGGAAAATAAGTGTACACGTACCAAAAACGTTAAAATAGAAAGGAGAGATGTTTTTTTCCTTGTCTGTTTCTGACAGTCATTGGAGAGAGGAGAAAACTTCAAACTGAGTGAAAACATTGTTTGAAATTTTTATATCTTCTGCTGTGTATGCACATAATATTTAAGTAATTTGCCTGTTGAGCATCAAAATGGGAGCAGTTTCTTCCTGTTGATGTGTTTCTTCAAGGTTCTCAAAGATAAAGCAGCCTAAGGGAAATTGACATATGTTCAAATACTTTTAGAGGTGTAATTTAATTTGCTTAAGGCTATTGCATCTCCACTTTTCTTGTAAGGACAGTTGAGGAGCTCGACCCCAATGTACCAGAATGAAAGACCACAGTTAGGAAAAAGCACATGATTGAGATTGGATATTGTTATCACTGTTCCATGACACTTTATGTGTTTAGGTATTTAAGACAAGTTTAAGACTCCTAAAGTGTATATATAATAGTCTTGATATAATTTCTGTTAAAGTAGGAGATATTAATTAATATTAGAGCCCTTTCTACTTTGTTAACTGTGTTCCTGTATATTAGACTCTGTTTTCTGTTTTTCATTGCAAACTATCTGGAAATGGAGAAATTAGTAAGACATTTTTAAGGCTTTTAAGGCTTTCAGCATTGATTATTGTGACAGTTGGAGAGGGAGAAATTTTGCTGAAGTTTTTATCTCCTGAAAGGTCATCCCTTTTCCACATAATTTGAGCTGTAATTAGAAGGAAGAGTTGTTTAAAAGGGGAATGAGCTTAATGGATACTACACTTGTTTGAGAGGGCAAATCTGCTCTGAGTAAAAATTCTGTTTCCCAAGTGCCTGAGTTTCTTTCTCAGGAGGTGTTTCTTCACTTTTCCTCCTTGTATGACCCTTTTAAAACTATACCTAAGTTTCTTTATCCCTCCATCCAAATCACTAGGAGTATAGTCCAGGCAGGAGTAAATTGCTAGCATTATCATCAGAGGAGTGAAAAGATTTCAAGCTCTCGATGGCCATGTTATTTTTGATCAGTGGCTGTTACCATCTCTGCCTTAAATCAGATCATGTGGTGTGTGCAAGGTCTGTGCTCTGTACCTGTACATCTCTAACCCTGGTGTCTTAGTCTGAAAGTGTGCACGTCAGTACAGCTGCAAATAGTAAATACTTGACTGACTTTTGCTATACCAAGATACAAAGATTTGACCAATGTTTTTCTGTCTTTCCTGGTCTTGTGTTTCTTGCCTGTTTCCCTCTCCATCTCTTGCATGCTGATTTTTTTTTTTGTCATTTACATGATCACGTATGGCAATGGTGAGTTGGCAGAAATACATTGTGTCAGATTTTCCAGTGCTGAATAATTCTTGGTAGGATTGCTCTAGATAACTTCCACTGTAGATAATCATTACTCAACAATTATTTGTTGTCTTTCTTCATATTTATGAATGTAGTCTTCATGGAGGAGTTTAATCTGAATGTCAATTACCTGAAAGCTTCATGCATTTCATTGTGCTAGGGTGGAAGACACTAATCTGTGTTTCCTTAGGAATAGAATGTAGATTAGATATTACTAGGTTACAAGTTAAGATAATGAATTGTTTTGCCTAGAAAAATATCAACATTAAAGATTTTTCAACATTTTTTTCAGAGAAAAAAACCTCACATGTAAATGAACTATTTTTGCAAGCTTGCAGAAAGCCAATTCTGATGGAGGTTAAATCACCTGTGATAGTAATGCATTGTTCCTTGTTGTGTGGAGTTGTTTAATTTTCCAGTCTAAAACTGCTACCTTGATTTAAAATGCCAAGGCACTGCAACTGGAAGGGAAAAAAAGGTGGACCAAAAAGCATTTTCTCTTTCCCATTCCTTCTGAAATAGCCATCTTTGGAAAGGTAGTGTTGTCTTTCTGGGTAAATTTTGCAAAACAAAGAAAACCTGTATACTGTCTGGGTAAAGCACTGCTAGGTTTGTGTGGCAGGTGATAATCAGGATTTCCTTTCTTGGCCAAATAACTACTGAGGAAGGAAGTGGTTATTGGAAAGGTGAAGCTGGGACTCACCTAACTGCAGTAGTTTAGATTTTTTTTTTGTCATTTACATGATCACGTATGGCAATGGTCAGTTGCCATAAAATATGAAATGGTCAGTTTGCCATAAAACTTACGCCAAAAGTTTAGCATAAGCATGTTCTCTGCAGAGACTTACTTTATATAGTAAGTGGAGGCAGATTTCTGCTTCAAACAGTTTTTTATTGTGATTTTGGGTGTGACATATCCTTTCAAAGTGTGGTCACCTTTGTCAGGAAGGCTAGTTGTCCTAGATGCTTTGTACAGATGGAACAGCTGATTTTTAAATGCTAAAATAAGATACAACTAGTACTAGTCTCCAGTTTTAGGTGTTTTGTACAAGTTCATGGAAAGACGGTTCTTTGTTATTCTGTAAATTCAGCATGTGAAGAATAAAGTATTGAACCTGCATGTATAAAAGGTGTTTTATGTGTAGATTATTTTGTTTTTACAGTGCAGCATTATACTGCTAAGAGAAGTTGAAAACCTTTAACCCTGACATGTATAGCTATTATGTAGTTGCTAAAAATTTAATTATTTTGTTTCAACATTCTTCTACTTCCAATCACATTTGAGGTTATTTCTGAAGAATAAAATAGAGTTATTACCTACAGGAACTTTTCTGGCTTTTTATTTTTCTAGTCTTTGATGTTCTATAAAATTGTTGGTAAATTGATATACTTTATAAACAGTTAATCCTTCTAATGACCACACCTCTGTTAGGGAAGATACATTATATCCTTTAAATCAATTGTTTCACTTTTTTTTTCACAGAAGTGTCTGATTTTCAGATTAGCTTGTTAAAACATTAAATATTGCAGTGTGTTTTATGTAAGGCGGAAGACTGATAAAAGGGCATGATCTGAAATACTTAGAGTACTTAAGTGTGCTGTGGGTCCTTGAAGACCATGCTGATTAATGCACTCTGGATATGAATGTCTCAGAACACTCTTTCCCTTGCTCCATGTGTGCTGTGTTACAGTACTTTCTCTGAAGGAGGCATAGGCGTATATATTTTGTCAAAAATTCTGTTCTTGCAGTAGTGTTGCAGTCTGCAGAGTGGGTGTTGGTTTCTCCAGGGAGCTACAGCAAGAAGATTCTTAGGTATGCAGTAGTTTGTTATGGAAGTGTAGCTTTGTAGCTTTGAATTGCTCTTATGTCACTCAACTAACCACATCCCCATTTATATTCCATAGTTTCAGGGAGAACCTTCAAAAGTTGCTGATCAGAGTAAGGAATTGAAGGATCGGTAGTAAAATTCTGAAGAGGAAATGAGAACAGCTAAGGCCAGAGTTTAAAAAACCCCTTAACTTCATAAATTATGTGAAAAGAACACAAATGCGAGGCAAAATATATAGATATATCCATGCATAGGAAAGCCAGAAAGGATAAAAGGAGAAAAATCTGAAAACAAGAAAGAAATGGAGAAAAAACTGAAAACGAGAAATAAAGTAAACAAAACATCTTTTTGTATACTTGCTGCCATACGCCAGTTATCTAGGAATGCATTATATAGTATTTATGAAGTTCCTACAGTACATACAGAAAAAAACCTGTGAAACCTGTAGGGTTTGCTCTACAACTGTTTGTTTTTGAGTAAAAAAAGAAAAAGAGAATTGCACAGTGTATTAAATGACTTATGCAAAGATAAAAGCTTGAGATTTTAGCCCAAAATTCCCCAAACACTGAAAAAAATAGATGTTGTGACTATTTCACCATGTTTTCTGATATGAGGCAGCTTTTTCACTGCAAATATTTTTTTCTTGTCCTACAAAGCCTTAGCCTGAGAGGCAATGAGAGTTCAAAGTATGAGCTTTCTGAATGTGGAGTGTTTGCTAAGGGGCTTTGTTTTAGAAAGGGAGATAGGAGTGAAGGCAGAGGCATCAGGCTAAGAATGGGTTTTGGTCGCTTATTAACACTGGAAACATCCTGACTAAAATACATTCTTCTTCAGCCAGAATGGAAGAGGGGTGTGTGAGTAGTTCTTTTAGCAAACATTCAGTGATTTTGAAAAGTCTTTTATTATGGATTATAAGAATTCTTTTCTTTAGCTTATAAAATTAAAGTGATTTTGGGTAACAGGATATACTCAGGTAGATAATCTGGAAAGAAGAATCCAAAGTAGACTGCATTATATGTAAAAAGTAAAATAATTTTAAAAAGTAATTTGAGTGCATTAAATGGAAGCTTTGCTTAGTGGAGTAAAGTGAGCAAAGAAGTTTTGAACAGCTGGGATTAAGTGCTGTTTTAAATACAGAATAATGCTTTTATACATTCATGTGAGTTAAAATCGGTGTTCTGTATTGTTCAGAGGAATTCAGATGTTAGTATGACCATCAATGATTTTGTGTTTAAAAGCAAAGAATAATTGTTACTGAATTCTACAGGAAAATCTAAGAGTTTACTTTTTATTTCTTTAGTGTTTTTTTCAGATGAACTTAGATATGGAAGGGTACCTTTGGTCACAGGCTTGCTAAGCTGGTGAAGAGAGCTTTTGAACTTAAGCTACTGGGAAAGGGGAACTGCAGTCCATCCCTCTCTTAACACTTTGATGCCAGAGCTAGAGGAGAAGCCAGAGGCTGGAGAGGGTACGCAGAGCAACAGGAGAAGGGCAGCACAAAAGAATTCCAGTCAGTAAGTCAACTTCATAGGGACCCAACTTAAATGCCTCTATGCTAGTTCATGTAGCTTAGAATTAAACAAAGAGTTAAATGTGTGTACACCTGCAGGGCTATGATCTTCTTGGCATCACAGAGATATTTTTTGTTGGCTCCTATGACTGGAGTGTTGGAATGGAAAGAGACAGGCAAGGGAGATGGGGAAGGGGGTGTCACTTTCTGTGTCCCTGAGAGGGCATGGAGCTCCACTCAGGGACAGATGAGGAGTTGACTGAAAGTTTATGGGTCAGGATTAAAGGGAAGGACAGGTAACATGGTATTGCGAGGCTGCTACAGGGCTCCTGACCAGGAAGACCAAGGGGATGAGGCCCTCTATGGACAGATAGGAGTGGCCTCATTTTAACATACCCTGGTTCCCATGCAGGACTTCAGCCAACCCAATACCTGTTGGAGAGAGAATGCAGCAGAGCATAA
Organism: Acrocephalus scirpaceus scirpaceus; assembly: GCA_910950805.1. Classification (NCBI taxonomy): domain Eukaryota; kingdom Metazoa; phylum Chordata; class Aves; order Passeriformes; family Sylviidae; genus Acrocephalus; species Acrocephalus scirpaceus. Next base: position 7,172,291 of record OU383778.1, on the reverse strand, counting down.
AGATTCCAGGAGATTCCTGGAATGCATTGATGACAACTTCTTTCTCCAAGTGATAGAGGGGTCAATGAGGAGAGGTGCTCTGCTGAACATTGTTCTCAGCTACAAGGAGGATTTGATGGGGGATGTGAATCTGAAGGGCAATGTTGGCTGCAGTGACCATGAAGTGGTGGGGTTCAAGATCCTTAGGGCAACAAGGAAGATGCACAATAAGGTTGTTACCCTGGACTTCTGGGGAGCAGAGCTGGCCTTCTTCAGGGATGTGATTAGCAGAGTACCTTGGGATAAAGCCCTGGAGGGAAGAGGAACCCAAGAAAGCTGGTTGATACTCAAGGATCATGTCCTCCAAGCTCAGGAGTGATGCGTCCCAACAAAGAAAAATTTGGGCAAAATGACCGAGAGGCCTGCATGGGTGAAGAGGTTGTTCCTCGGTAAACTCAAATACAAAAAGAAGCCTGCAGAGGGTGCATGCAGTGATAAGTAGCCCAGGAGGAAAACTGAGATTGTCTGAAGAGTCAGAGATCAGGTGAGGAAAGCTGAAGTTCTGATAAATTCAAATCTGGCTAGAGACATCAAGGGCAACAGGAAAATCTGTCACTGATGAAAGAAAGACTAGGGAAAGAGTGGGTTCTCTCTGGAAGGAAGCAGGGAACCAGGTCACACAGGATATGAAGAAGGCTGACGTACTCCACAACTTTCTTGCCTCAGTCTTCACTGGCAAGTGTCACACTGGCCTGAGTTGCAAGATGCAAAGGCAGAGACTGGAAGAGTTAAGAACTACCCACTGTAGAAGATCAGATATGAAATCATCTAAGGAAACTGAGGGTCCGTGGGATCTGATGAGATACAACTGTGGGTCCTGTGAGAACCATCCAAGGAAGTGGCAAAGCCACTACCCATCATATTTGGAGTCTGGTGAAGTTCCTTCTGGAAAAGGGGAAACATAATCCTCATTTTTAATAAGCAAGATAAGGAAGACCTTGGAAACCACAGATCAGTCAATCTTACCTAAGTGTCCAGCAAGATCATGGAGAAGTTCCTCCTGGAAACTGTTAAGTGATTGGTGACAGCCCAAGTGGCCTTCTGTGATGGGATTACAATGTGGATACAATAAGAGCAACTGATAGCATCTTCTGGGAGCTGTGAAGAGCATATGACACTGTCCTGCACAACATTGTAAATTGGAGAGACATGTTTGGTGGGTGGGTCACTCAGGGAATCAGGAATTAGTTGGGTGGCTGCACTAAAAGGGCTGTGGTTGACATCTTGATGTTCAAATGGAGATGATGGGCATTCCTTGGGGGTTGGTGTTGGCACTTGAGCTGTTTAACATCATTGTTGTTGACATGGACAGTGGGGGATCAAGGGCACCCCCAGTAAGTTTGCCAGCAACACTGAGCTGTGTGGTATGATCATAATGCTGGAGGGAAGGGATGGCATCCAGAGGGACCTGGACAGGCTTGAGAGACAGGCTTGTGTGAACCGCATGAAGCTCAGCAAGGCTGAGTGCAAGGTCCTGCGCCTGAGTTGGGGCACCCCAAGCACAAGCACAGGCTGGGTGGAGAATGTACTTGAGGGCACCCTGGGGAGGACTCAGGTGTTGCGTGAGAAGCTCAACATGATCCATCAATGTGCACTTTCTGCCCAGAAAGCCAACCCCATCCTGGGCTGCATCACAAGAAGCATGGCCAGCAAACTGAGGAAGGTGATTCTCCTACTCTACTCTACTCTCATGATACCCACCTGGAATGCTGCATCCAGGTCTGGGGCCCCCAGCATAAGAAGGACATGAATGAGAGGGAACAGGTCTGGAGAAGGCTTGTGACAATAGTCAGAGGCCCTTCAGGCCTTCCCTGTAAAGACAGGCTGAGAGAGTTGGAGTTGTTTAGTTTGGGGAACAGAAGGCTCTGGAGAGACCTTAGAGAAACTTTCCAGTACCTAAAAGGAGCTGCAAAAGAGCTGGAGAGGGAGTTATTACAAGGGCCATGTAGTGATAGGAGAAAGGGGAATGGCTTCAAAGTGAAAGGGAGGAGGTTTAGATGATATGTTGGGAATAAATCCTTTACTGTGAGGGTGGTGAGACCCTGGAAAATGCTTGCCCAGAGCAGCTGTGGATGTCTCGTCCCTGGAAGTGTTGAATGCTATGCTGGACAGGGCCTTGCATAACGTGGTCTGCGTAAAGGTTCCCCATCCATGGCAGGAGAGTTAGACTCAGATCATCTTTAAGATCTCTTGCATCCCAAAACATTCTCTACTTCTATGATATCTTCTATTTTTTAAGTAATTCAGCAACCTTTTCAAAAATTTGACTGGGATAGGAAGTATTGACTATAGATCTTGATGCCTCAGTCTATATGAGGTTCATTTAACTTTGATACTCTTGCCAATTTGCTTTTGATGCTCTTGAAACCTCTCTTTTTTTGAGTAAGTGTGGAGGAGGTTTCAAGAAGGTTTGGTCCCATCTTTCTATTTTTTCCAGTGAAACCAAAAAAAAAGTCAAATTTTTATGGAGTCAGAAATTGTATTTTGTTTAAAACCTCCAGTGCCATTTCATTGCAATAATTTAAATTTAATAGATTACAGTTGTCCTTACAGAGAATAGTTTATCCACTAATGCTACATGGCGAAGTAGTTTTACAGCAAAATAGTCTTTTATTCTGAAGTCAGACTCCTTTTTTATTCAAATTGGATGTAACCTCAGGTTTTAGATTTGTGACTTCTCCTATATTAGGATAGCATGAAGATGAGCTCTCTAGTTCTTGGCAAGTCCTAAGCTCTTTTTTTCAGAGTTTTTGTCATACAGAGCTGTGACCATCTGGTAGTAGATGTCTTATTTTTCCTTTTGGAAGTGTATTTTTCCCTAGTGAACCTAAATATTATCTAATACCATTGAGAGTAAATAACTCTGTTCTGAAGAGCCCTGGAAATATTTTTTATCTGGATAGAATGCTCCTATTGTCTAACAGTATCCTGGAAAGAAAGCTTACCTAATCAGTATTGTTAAGATGGACTCCAGTTCTCCAGTTTTACTTTATCTTCTGTCAGTGGCCAGTTTCTTATTCTAGGTTATTACAGTTCTAGATTAATCTGAGTTCTAAACAAAGGATTGCTTTTGACTGTGCGTGTGGGTATGTTTTCCTTGTAAAGTGTGTATACATTCAAAAAGGAAACGGTATTTTTTTCTACTTTTTGTTTTGAAAAACATCACAAAGTCTTACAGAATGGATGGGAAACAATGCCACATTTCTCCTGAAAGGAAAGAAATGAAAAGTTTAGGAAGGTTACTTACTAAAAAAAGAAAGATATTTTGATGCTACAATTAATGTGGCTGGTGAAGAAACCTTGGATCAGGACTATTAAATGAGTCTTCCCCTGGATACTGGTTAGCTCGTCATATTACAGAATTGTGTGAAGAAAAGCCAGGCAGATATTCTGGGGCATTCTTCACTCTTCCCCTCCCATGAATTTTTTATGGTAGCTTATATTGCTAGCAAGTATATTGCTTGTAATCCTTTTTGCATGTATGAAAGATACACCTGGAAAGGGAAGGCTTTGTGTAACTTGCGTATTCCCAAATCTGTTCTTTTATAACAAAAAGTCTGTCCATTTACTCCACCATGTACTTAAGTATCAAAACTACTTAAGATAAAAAGCAAAAGCTGCAACGGCATAATGCTGTCATTTTGAAATGATACAAAGACACTTCAGAGCAGCCAATAATATTACAGGTTTTATCAGCATTGCATCAGTTCTTTCCTTCATAAATCTTTCACTATACAAATCAAATAGTCAGATATTTGACAAAAGTGATGTAAGGGAAAAGATGTTACAAATCTCCAGTACAGTTAAAATGACTGCAACTAAGGAAGGTAATTATTTCATCATTCCATCTACAGTTCCCCAGTTCATCTAGAAAACCAATTATTGAGAAAGACTTTGTAAGTTTGAGGCCATGCTCATTGTAGGCTGTTTTAGACTATGTAGTTGGCTCAGGTGCAATAATACATCTTACTACCCAAGTCACTGGAATTTTTTAGGGGTCGATTTTTTTTTTTTTCCCTTCTTAGTTGCACATAGAAGTTCCCCCTTTACTTGGCTGTATTACACAGAATACACAAGCAGATATTTACGGTTTTTCTTTAGCTGATAGGCAGTCACTAGAGGGTAATATATTCTCATCTCACTTTTGGTCTTTCCAAATCCTCAGGCAGCTGCCTCTGTGCATTTTTTTAGCCTGTGAGGCAGAATTGGCAGCTTTTTGAATGTTTGCAATCAGAATACTTTTGTTGGAGGTTGTAATAATGGGGCTGCAGGATTGCCTGAAATCTTCATTGGAATAAACTGTTAATGTCAACGCTGTTGGCAAATAAAGCCTATATTTTCAGCAAACTCTTGAATTCTTGAGTTCTTTTAAATTTTCATGTACTTGAAACTCTTTGGGCAAAAGAAAACCCCTTTGAGAATCTACCAGGCTATTTGCTTGCAAAGAAGGATGACATTAATCTTGGATTTGATGAGAAGTGTGTGGTTGAGGCATATGGTTGTTTCAGACCATTGCAATTTGGGGAGAAGAAAATGGGAAGAAATTTTTTTTTAAGTAGCTTGGTCTCCTGCTGCATACTGGTCAACTTGATGTATTGCTGCTCCGAATCACAGAGAATTACATGTTCTCAAATAATGCTTATCAGACTAAGTGTCTCTCTAGAACCGAAAATCGTAAAATTTTTAATGTATTTGTATTCAGCAGTCAGACCTGATCTTCTACAGAATCTGAAATGGCTTCTTATCTCATTTGACAATTTATTAGCTACAGATTATTTCAGGTTTGTTCTGTTCTGCTTTGAGTTTTTTCATCAATCTCTTGCAAGAATTGTTCTCAAGGATTCTATTGAATCAAAATCTCTACACTTAGAAGTGCATAGTAGTAACAATTTTCTCTTGAGTGGTAGCTGTCGCTTATCTATACAGACAAATTCACAAGTGCTTTTGAGAAACTCCAGTAATTGTCTCTGGAGTTCTGTTTTATCCTCTGATGTACTGAATTCTAGTGGCATAAATCAGTTTGCTATTCTGTCCTTCAAAATTCTCTGCCCTCTATTTGCACCTTTTTATCTTTCCAGGAGATTAAAAAGTTACATTCTGTTAGTTTTTAAAATATCTTAAACCTGGCCAATGACTGAATCTGTACAAGTGGTTTGGTAGACTCTCAAAGGTATGTAGCTGGAAACTGTAGAAGGAATACCAAATTAACAGCTGCAGTTGTGTGCTAAAAATATATAAGGGGTTAGATGAAGAACTGTAAAAGTAATTGTAACATACCTACTGCCTTTCAATGACGCTGATCCCGAAGTGCATCCTTGTCTAAACGTAGTCAGGGTTGGAATTGGCCACCAGAGGGCAAACTAAATGTGCATGCTCCCCACTGTTATATGTTCTTAATAATCAGCCACAATTCTTCATGTCAATGAAGAATTTTTTCCTCTACATTAATGGTAAATATTTTTTAAAGAAAATACTCATTTCACAGAAGATGTCGTCTTGTCTTGGCTCATTGTGTAGCAACAATAACCTGAAAGACCAACTTTGAAACAGCATGTTTCATAGGAATGATGTAAAACATCACCAGGCTAGTTTTACGTCTTACTACTGGATGGGTTTTGATGGCATGTGCAAGCAGAAGATTGTCTATGAGTCTTTTGCTTCTTTTCATGATCTGAAAGAGCATTAATCAGTATGAGGCTATCAAAGAGGCTCTTTTGTTTACAATAGGAAGTCTTTAGTCATGTCAGTTTGGGAATAACTGTTCTAAAGTCCATTTCCCTGATGCTGCAGACACTGATGTTCTTCCTGTATGTTTGAAACAAGATATAATTTTGTTTTGTAACTCAGAGTAGTTTCAGGAGTTTCCTTTTACACTTACATAGAACTTCGTTACTTATGTTCCCTTTAAAGCAAACCACTTTTCTAGACAAAGTTGCACAAAAGTTTTGCTGAGACCAGTAATGAATTTGTTCTCAGTTAAGGTATGAAAGATGACACATCTCAGTGTTCATACATTTTTAGGTCAGTAGAAATAGAGAGAGGGTAGATTTCTTTGGAGAACTATGTACAAAATCAAAATATCGTTAGAATGAATAAATAAAACCATCTACTCTACACATTTCAACAAGGAATTGATTTTAGTCACCAAATTTAGTAGCTTAAATGGATATTATCTTCTGTCATTGTGTACTGATAGATGCATTTTAATTTGTCTTTCTGTGAAAGAATATCTTTCCTATTTGGCATAAAATTATGGCTGTCAGATGAAATAGTACATGTCATGAAATGCGTATCTTGTTGGAAGGGAATGATACAATTACTTAATATGGTGTTAGTTTTCATGCTGATATAGATGAGTGCATTTTCTTCCTGGGATTTGTCAATACCAAGCTATGATGTGGTGTGCTCCTGTTCAAATTTGGGCTTCTTGGCCATGGTTAGTTTTATTTTGTAAAAGTTTCAATATGGCCTGAGTCAAACTACTGTGAAGCTAGATGAGATATTACAGGTTAGAAAGAAATGCTCTGACAGGTTCTATATTGAGTTACTTTGATATACTGAAATTGTGGATTTATTAGCCCTCATGTGCAAGACAGTAATTAACATGGATTGTATGTTTATAATAATTTTTTTCTGTCATTCGTTGTAAACATTTATAAGTATATTTGTTGAGCTTTTTCTTTGGGATTTGTGTGACTTGGTAGAAATTTTGGATTTGATTCATGTAGAATTGGTCATTTTGTAATTAGACAACTTAAAAGATGGAAAATGATCCTGAGAGAGTAAATTAAGTATTTGACAAATTTCAGTGGGTCTGCTTTGTAGATGATATGTTGTAATATAATTTAAAATATATTATATATACAACGTAATATTTCTGTAATGCCTGGCAGAGCAAGATTTTGAACCTTTAGATCTGTGTACAGCTACCTACTAACATGAGTTGTAGTAAAAGACCATTTTCATTAGTGGCAGTTTGATATATTTTCCACAACATCTTGGCCATATCCATTATATTTCACAAAGGTTTTCTCTTGAAAGATTGAGTGGGTAAGATGAACGTGTCATTGTGTAGAGCTATTTCCCTGAGTCGTTAAAGAATCCAAGGAGACACAAAAAAGACTAGAAACTCTCTTAAAGCAGGAAAGTGGCAAACTTCAAATACTTGCTTGTGCCTCATCTCTATGGTGGATCAAACAGCTTAAAGACTCATTTGATACATTTAATGCTTTGATTGTCACTTAAAACAAAGCATATAAAGAGTCAAAATCCTCTCTGTTATTTTGGTACATCTGTATGTGTAATAGTGTATATTTTGTTCCTTTTATTTCAAAATTCTTGAGTTATTCAATATCTACTTTTTATTAAAATGTTTTAAACAAATTTAAATAGATTTAAAAAAATAAATTTTGGGAGAGTTCTTTCAGAATATCAAGGAAAGGGCTTTGAAGTTCCCCTGTAGCAGGCAGCCTTTCGTTATAGAAAGGAATTGCTGACATTACAATTGGAACAATAGTCTGCATTGATTTTCATAACATCATAATAATAATGTGGAGGATAATTTTATAATACCTTAATGCACATTTACACAAAAAAAATCACAAAATGAATACATGCACACAAAAAAATCATGTCCGATTGCAGTACAATTTTGTGTTTAAAACTCAGATGGTGTTTCTGGCATATGCAATTGAAAGAGGCATACCTTAGGTCTTACATGAGATTCTTTCCTGACTGAATATTGAAACATGTTTTCAAATTAATTTAGAAATTGTTTTTATGGCATTTCTGCCAACTCCTGTCCAGTTTGAACTCTTATCTGTATTATTAATAAACATTTCTTTTCCCTCTCTTCTCTCTCAGATATGACCTACCTGCTCATGCTCTTGAATAAATGTAGGGATATCTACTCCAAATGACTCCTGGAGAGGAAAAAGTTTTTAAAAAGTGACCGTAAAAATAGAAACTTGATGTATTTATAGTGTATTACTTACTTTTCTCAAACAGGGTATGATAAACAACTCTAATGGAGGTGATTCATGACTCATCAACTGAATTATTGAAACAAATTCCCCAGAAATGTTGTGTTCACACAGTAGCAGAGGGTTTTCCAGATATATCAGAAAAACTGACGTAGAAGGCTTTCCTTTCTCTGCCTTTTCTGTTCCAAACAGAAGTTCTTACAGCCTCTGCATGAGATGGGTGACAGTTCAAGGATGGAACATAGGAAAGAAAAAAAGTCTTTTCAGTAACTGTGTTCTTTATGACTGCTTCAAAACTGGCTCAGATAAGTTGTTGACAACTTGAACCTTAATGACATAGAATGTCATAGTTGCTTTGTTTTCTTTTAGAAACCTGGTATTTTCAACTAATCTTGTTCTTCTATCATTATGGACATGTGTTGTATATTTAACTATGTGATCCTGCATTTTTGAAGGCAGTTTTGCTTGTTTGTTTAACAAACTGTCTTACATTCGAGGTTCTTTTTATTATTATTGTTTCAGTAATGTGCACTTAGTGAATTATAGACTGCACCTTAATGAAGTAATTATTGAGGGAAGAACAGTTTGCATCCACTGTATAATTGTCTTTTGCTGGGTAATGCAATCAAATTTGTAGTTACACTCATTGAGCTTTTTGTGTTTCTTCTCTAGGGTCTTTTAAGTGGATTGTTCTAAAAATAAACTAGTTGGTCTACTTGATATTGTAACTACTGTGAGGATTTTAAACTTAAGATCTTTTAGAGGAAAAAACCCCAATGCCTTTATTGATAGATCCACAGATACCTTTTGCTTTTTGTGATGCTGGCTATTAGCAGTCTGCTTTATAGTTCTTCCACACTTTGGATTTGAATTAAATGTGGAGTTTTTCAGGAGTCAGTTATGATCTTGGTTTCTAATAAAACTTATTTGGACTTTATCTTCCTGAAGAATAGAGTCTGGAGTAACTGTATCAATGTCTCTGGAGTATTTTCTACAAATGTACCAGAGTTGACAGAAGAAAGATGATCAAATTTTTCTTTAAGTTATACAAGAATAACTTAACTGTTTTGAACTAATATATTCAGTCCATATATCAAACATTAGATATATCAGTAACATTTAGATTCTGATAAGATTGCATGCAAATTTCCATATTTTAGTTCACTCCTTTTGTATTTCTCTCATAATCAAATAAGCTTTAAAGAATAGGTAAAGTGTATGGCATATATGACACTGATTTGAAGATATCTAGCTTGTTGGACTTGAACTCTATGTCTTGTTTATGTATTTATAGCTTTGTATGAAATTTGTTTGAAACATACACTGTTCTCTTGCAGAAGGGAAGCCAGTGACACACAGCTGTAGAGATATTAAGCTAGCCATTGGCTTGCCCTTTGTGTTCTTTCTTGCTCTTGTTTTGTCTACAGTCTTCTTTTTTTTTAGCATAAAAATATGGAGAAAATGAAAAACTGTACATGGTCAGCAACCCAATGATCCTAAAAAGAAAGTCTCATACATCCGTAGTAATGGCAGCTTTATATGAAATATGTGAGGGAAAATTAAACAAGTTGAGCTCGGAGTCTCTAGTCCAACAGCCTATGTCTAATAGTTGGCAGTAACGAGCAACCAAAATAGCAGATAAAAGCATCAATGTAGTCATAGAGGCTTCCTCTTTAAAAAAAAAAAAAAAACAAAACTCTGAAAATATGTAGTGCTAAAGTATCTTAATGTATTCCTGTAGTGTGCTATAGCTACTCCTCTTTTTTGTGTTCTGTTTTGCCATTCACGGCTGTAGTTGCAGCTTTGAGTGCAAATTACTGTCCTTCTAGTGGGGTAATAGTTTTATTTTGTATTCCAGACCTTGTCCTATATGGATATTTAAAAACTAAGAACAGCATTCTATTTGACTGAATTACATGAACCATATATAATCTGTATTTCCATAGAATTTAACAAGGAGCTGATGGCCTTCTGGTTAAAGTAAATCTTAAGATACTTCTGAGTAAAAAGGATTTCACCAGCTATGACTACATTATTTGGCTTCTACTTTAACAAGGAACAAAAATTATCTTGGATGTTTTTGATTTTGACTTTCAAGATTTAACCAACAAACATTTGCATCCAATAATGAAGGAAAAACATATTTAGATTTGTATTTTGGCCTTACTATAAAGTTACTCCTTCTTTCCTTAAGTTTGACCATATATATACATATATTTCCTTCTTAATCAGTTGTTGGGATTTCCTAAAACTGTATTTGTACCTGTGTCTGTCAGTGATCCCTTTTCCTACTTCTGAAAACTTAAGACATGATTAGTCTTCTTTTTCTCTAACACTAAAGGGTTTTTTAACTATTATAAGTGGCTGTGGGATTGCTGCTATTTGGAAAACAATGATATTCCTAAGAAATCTCAGTTGTCACTTATATTGCTTGTTTGGGTTTTGTTGTGTACCAATAAAGAAATTCTGACATTTCTGATCAAGCTTCAATCAGTTCTGCAGTTCTTTTTTAGTTCCCTCCTGCCCTCGCCTCAGGTTAACAGCTGCTTTAGTTTGTTAGATGCAGTGCCTACAAATTAGGAGCTATTGCAGTACTTACAAACTCTGAAGGTGTTTGAATTTTATCAGTGCTGTTTCCTCATCAGATTATCAGATAAGAAAAAGTATAAACCAGCAGTTTACCAGGGAATTTGTTGACTGAATACTTAGCTCTTCATATCCTACCTTCATATAATACTTGTGTACTCTGTCCTCTAATCTTTGAACTTGATAGTCACATTGAATTTCACTCTCATTAGGCACTATCATGGTACTTCACTTGCCACCGTATTTTGTGTGGAAATCTATCTTTAGCAAAAAACTGAATTGTGGTAGTCATGACCGAATTTAGAGTTTGTGGGCTATATTTAGGCTTTTTTTTTAATAAGGTAGGCTCTTCTGTACTTTCTCTTGGCATCAGATTTAACTAGAATGAACTGATGTATTGCTGCTACAAAAACCAGGAGAGATGTAGAGCAATTCAGGTTAGAAAGACAAGTATCTCCAGAAACATGTTCTGACATGGGTTGATTCATTTTATTCAAAGGCAAATTGTACACTTTCATCACAAGTACTTGAGATAGAATCATTTTATACAGTGATCTACATTTTAAAGCAACTAAGCATTACTTGTTTTCTTCACAAATCACTAATCTTCAAAAAATTAACATCAATGAAGATGCAATTTTCTGAAAATTTAAGCAACAGTCAATACAGAGGGGAAGGAGAAAAAATAAGCTACAAAGGTGATCGTTAAAGGACTTACTAAATTCATTTTAGAGGAATTTAAAATACTGATGCCATTGAAAAAACCTTTATAGATATTTTGGGCCCCCAGTAATCATATAGTACAATAGTGAGTTTGTGAAATGTAGAAAAATTGTGGATAGAAATGTTAATGGTGCCTTGTGTTTTGGAATACACAGGCTTCAAATAGTAGACAAGAAAATTTTAGGATTGCGCAGATCACTTGCAGACTTGCAAAATTGATATTCTACACTTTTACTCTTTAGTTTTTCTATCTCTTTAAGAGGATTTATATAAAGGAAACAGAAGTATGGCACACAGCTTTCAGTAGCTCCTATGCAATTTAGAGGATGAGCATGTGAAGTATGTTTGTGGAATGTGATCAATAATTCTGGATTTATATCTTGTTTAGGTTTTATGTGGACATAACTGAAGCTGATGTTATGGAACTGTCTTGTAGATAACGATCTAAAATGTAGATACAATTTGGCAGATGGTGATGGCAAAATGGAACATGCATGCATGTGCCAGAGCTTTGCCACTCTTCAGTGAGCATATGGATGTTTTCAGGTTAATCATATTCTGATACATTTTTATCATCCAGTGAAAAAATGTTTGAATTGTGGGTATATATTTAAATCCAGAGTGCTACACTTATAGAATGAAGTGGGATAATCCTAAATTATAGTCATTGAAGTAAACTGCTACTTGTTTACTTTGGTAGCAGAGTGGGGCAGTTCTGTCTCCTTTAACATTATGAAGTTCTTTTGACATCTTCAGAGCTTATGTGGGTCTCTTGCCAGTGTATAATCTTCAAAGGAAGCATCAACTATTTTTTACTTGAACCTTGCACTGCTAAAAGTTCAGGAAGAGCCAGTTGCTCTCTGCCCATTTGAGCATTGCAAATAGCTACTTGCAATTTCAGTCTTTCAATTTCAAAGTTAATGTGTGGTTATAGACTGGAGATCATTGAGTTTTCTCTCAATTCTAAGTGTCATTATTCTTAACCTTCAAAAAGCTTGTTTGATTGTGGTGTCTTTTTAAAAAAGTATTCCCCTCCCTACTTTTATCTACCTTTATACAGGAGACAAATGATTGTAGGACAAAGGCTTTTTCATACATGAATCATGTTTTTCTTCGTCCCAGCTAACTGAGCTTGTGTAGCATACTGACTATGTAGTGACCTATGTGTGATATAACTGTAACATCAAAAAGGACTTAAAACAGAAAGAAGTTAGTTTGTGATCTTATCTGTTTTTTATTTAAGATGTATGCTAGATTTTGGATTACAGATGTTTTAATTTAGATGCAGTCTATACTTTAAAGAAACATATGGTTTAGGTTTGAACAAAATAAATCATCTTCATCTGTATTGTTTGGAAGAAGATGCATACTGTGCTTACCTGTGCAATAATTAGCTGTGTTTTAAATGGGCAGGCTGATGATGTGCACTGAGAGGTGTACATGGATACTTTAAACTTGCAGCTTCCAAACACGGACTTGGGGAATGGAACAGTACATGCTGCTGTATGAGAACTAACTCCATGCCAGCCAGACTGAGTACAGCCTGCTGCCAGTTCCTTTTTGCATACTCTGTCTTTGACTACTTTTGTTCTATCTTGCTGGAGTTCTGCCTCCTCCTTGCTTCTCCCATGTTTGCTTTCACTGCTATCCTGCTATGAAGCCTGTCTCTTGTGAGAGACAAGACGTTCACAAAATGTCTTTATTCTATCTGTAAGAGCACTTCTCAAACTTTGATTTGCTACTGTAATCATACAGTAGAAGTCAGAGGTAGCTGCTTCTCCCAGACTCCCATTTGGCTTCTAATTTAGAAGCATTACATGATGAATTGGTGCTGAAGTACTCCCCCACGTGTATGCCTTTCTTCAGGACAGTTACACGTTTCATCAGTGTAGACTGAGTTGAGTACTTAGTCTTCTGTCCCACTCAGTTTGCATTACTTTTTTTTTTTCCTTTTTTCTTCTTTTAGTCTGTTTTTTGTCTTTTTAACCACAATGGCTGCAGTCATGCAGATACCCTATTCATTCTGTATGTATTTAAATACATGTGTAAAACTTGTTTCTTGATGAACTTAATTACAGTTTAATCTTTTAAAATTATTATAGTCCTTTCCCTCATTCAACATCACTACTTGATCTGGCAAACAGACAAAACAAAGGATGACTCAAGACATTCTAGAATCCTAATGAGACCAACTATCAAAGAAATGCTATGAGATATGGTATTTCTTAATGGAAACGTGCTGAATGCTTGAAATTGTTGGCTTGAGAGTGGTTTGCTTAAGTCTTCATGGGTTTTTAAAATTGTGCTGTTGGGTAAGGTATACATGAAGACTTTAAGTTGTAATGAGTTTGGTTTTTTTTAAAGTAAGATATGTATCAGCATGCAGCATGGGTACTATCAGATGTTCACACTCAGTATTGTGCATCAGGAGTACTGGAGGGGAGTTTTGGTTTTTGGTGCACTTGGCAGATTCTTGCTTTACATAAACCTTGATGTTCCAGAAACTGTACTATGAAAACTTTGCTGTAATTAATAATATGTTGCAGAGTTGTATGCCTGAACAGCTTCAAGAATGGATACTTTCCAGGTGTTTATGTATTAAGGGTGCTATGTACCCTGGTTCATTGCCAAGGATCTTGTTAAAATTGTGATATTGAAGGCTTTATCCTTTTTCATTGTTAGCTGTGTTTCTTGAGTCACTATTGATTATTTTGGTTTTTAGTTGCTGTTTGTCAGTGAGCTGAAAACACTGGAGACCTAAGACTTTTGTTTATAACATTTGTTACAATACAACGCTGTTTAAATTATATTTAAGCATCCTTTTGCATTTCCTCTCTCTTTTCACTTGGTTGTAACCTTGTGGGATAATTCTATGGAATAAAGGAAAAAGCACAAAACAGTGGAAACTTCTAATTAGTTTTGAGTAGTGTAAGTAGTCCAGTTAGTATATATTCAAAATTCTAGTGAGGATTTTCAGGACATTACCATTACTGATAGGAACTAGCTGACGAAAAAGAAAGTCAAATCATATGTTAGCAACTATTAGAAAATAATAGAAAAAAAATTAGATGTAGTTAAGTTCCTGTATAATTCTGTGGGGCACATTGCCATTCCCCCTCTTCTTACACCTCAAGATATAGCATAGAATTAGAATAAATATTAAAAAGAGAAAAAGAAATGATAAAGGGTATGAAAAAGTAGATTTTAATGAAAAAATTACTTAATATTTGAGAACTCTGATAGGGAGAAGGAATAGTAATGAGAGGATGTTTTTCTTTCTTTCTCTAGAGACCTCTATCTCTGTTTATTGATCAGTCTGTATCTCTTCAGTAGCAGACTGCAGCTGTCTGTTCTTGGCTCCAGCTGGAGATGGAAATTGGGGTAGATGGTTCCATGTGCAGTGTTAGTTGCCTACATACAGTGGCATACATTCTAAAACCAGGAACATTTATGTCAGTGGAAGAATTTAAGTGCACAGGAACTCTAGTGGAATGAATACAAGATGGATTCACTTGAAATTTAAAGCCAAAGGCAGTAGAGTCGTTTTAACAAAGAAAATAGAAAAGCCTGTGTACCATAAGTAATGGAAACGTTGGTGGGTTCTCATTCTTGTAGGTGACCATGCATTTTGAGAGCAGAAAAGAGGTGTTTTCTTGTTGAATTCATTTGAATTTCATTGAATTTCAGTTTCACAGGAGGAACAGTTAGGGTCACAAGGAAACTGAAAAATTTATTTTCCACAACTTATGCCAGTCCTAGCAAACATACAAGCCGGGTGAATCTTTTATTTAATCTACCTCCAAAACCAATACTAGTGAACAAAACTAAGGAAAAAACCAAACCTGTCATGAATTTTTCTTTACCTTTTATTGTCTTCATGTCCACTCATTCTGATTTTCCTTCTTTTGTCTGAGTTTAAAAAAAAAAGATCTGCAGATCAGTAAGCACAACCAGCACCGCTGTTAATTACCTGTGATTTATCAGCCCTGTTTGAGTGGTTCCAGTTTCCCATATTTATCACTGTACATTCTATGAATAGAACTATTGTGGTAGGTTTTATTAATTGAAGTAGGCTGGAGCCATATGTATGGAGTTTCACTGCTGCAGCACTTTTCTTTGAGGAACTGCTGACAAAACTGCCAGCTGGTGACTGGTACAGATACAGAAAACTTTTTCCATGATTGCAGATTGCTTTGTACTTATCGCTGAGATCTCAGTACCTTTCAGGAATTTCGTAATATGGCACAAGTAGGGCTTGACATGTGATTAGTTTTTGATTTGACTAAGTGAAGTTTAAAATTTTGTGTTTGCAGTACTTATTTTTTCGAGTTTCTGGTGATGATTTTCTTTTCTGGTAAGGTATGGCCAGACAGTGGATATTGCATTTTAGAAAGCCAAGCAGCAGTGCCTTTAAAGTTCTGTTTCTGTTACTTACTTCGCAAAATATTAAAGAAGGACCAAACCAGAAATAACCTGGAAGAACAGTCTTCTGGGATACATTGTGCAGCATCAAAAATTCAGCCTGAGCAATGAGCATTGAAGCTCATTGCAGAGGGATGGAAGGACTGGTACTTGGCATAAATTACATAAGTTGCTTAAAGAATTAATTTCTTCCTGGCATACTTGTTGGAAATAGATGCAGTAACAGAATGAGTAATTGGCTTTGTCAGTCACAGCATGCACATTTTGTACAAAATATTCAAAGGAAATTTCAGGCAAGCCCTAAGATGCTTGAAACTCTCAAATTTACAGTAAGCTGAATTGACAGAAGAGAAGTCAGCTGGCAGAAAGGAGCTGAGCATGTGAAGTATAAAATTGCTTTGTTTTGGAGTCATTTCATTGATACCATTTTTTAAATTAATTTTTTTCCCATTTTGATTTGCTTTGTTCCTTTTAGTTTGAATGAGCTTGGGCCATGTGTGGCCATAATTTCTCCTTTCTTTCTCAAATGCTCTTGAAGGATTTTGTGGAAATAATAGGCTGCAAATATTGTATTATTTTGTCATGTTGATTCATATCTGCATCATTGTGTATGTAAGAGCTGATACTTAAAGTTGCCTCCTTATAATGGAGATGGTCTGGGTGTGGAGTATTTAAGACTAGTCAATGACTTAATTAGAATCTGGGATAGGAAAAGGTTGGAAAAATCCTTAAGATCATCAAGGCTAACTGTAGAAGTATTACCGTTGAATTATTCTGATCCTTCTCGGGTAAAGCAGGGATAAAGCAGGTCTGAGTTAGATCCGTGGAGTTTTCGGTATGCGTTTTTATGGTATGAGCAAAGATAATGCCCCTACAACACTGTGTAAATAAGCAGCATCATGTTTATAAAGTCATACTTTCTATTAAAATTGAGTAGTTTCATCCATGTAGTGAATGATATATTGACATAAAAGAAATATGGCAAATCAGCCTTTCCTATTAAATCTGAACAAAAAAAAAATACATGCATTTAGGAAGGATATGACTGGCTAGTATGATAGGAACTTGGTATGATATATAAAGGGATTTTACAGTGAGCTCTGTATTAGTAGCACCCTTAGCAATGTTAGTTTGACTACTTGGAGTACAAGGATTGATACTGCTGTTCTTTTAAAATCCTGTTTAATGTAACTGAGTATTTTCACCCAGAGATATGCCTAACTCTGCTAGTAGTTGTGGCCTTGATTCTTCTTTGCAATGAATATAGCAACTAGTGCCTTTGGAACATATGGCCAAATTTTGTTTTGTCAGGTATTTCTAATAATGTCAACTTTTTTTTTAACTTGATGATCTCCAGTTTTCTATATACTGTTCCTGTAGTATGGTAAGTAGACCCAGAGAAGCAAAAATTCTTGATTGATAAATTTAAGGCCAGAAAAAAAAGCAGTATTTCCTTACCTTAATGTCCTGTGTTACATCGGCCAAATAATTTCACTACCAAGCTCTGGAAAAAACCCAGATTCCGTAATCCTCTCAATCTGATGTACAGATATCGGGCTGATCCTTAGAATACGAAATCAAGCATTCAGAAATTATACTTAAAATTTCAGCCTGATGCATTTATTGGTCCTGTTGTTGCTACACAGTATGATACAGCCTTGGTACCTGCATGCTCATACCTTGCACCTATTAAGTGGAAGGGATTTTCTATGAATCATGCTTGACTTCAAGGGCAAAGGACTTTTGAGTCATTATACTTATGTTTCAGTCATGTTTCAAAGTGCAGAATAGGTAGTGAGGACACAGAACTACAGGAAGAAAAAGGAAGGTAAAGTTAGTTTATACTTCAGGTTATGTGTACTGAAACATAATCTCTTGTTTCTGTGTTTATTTTTAAATATTCAAGCTTTCTAACTTGAAGAAAGTAATAGTATTGAGTGTAACATTAAAAAAAGTTATTAAAATAATTTTTTTCCACAAAAGCAGCTATTAAATATTTAATGAAATAGAAGTGATGGATCAATACTGTAGCATTGTCATGTCTAATGGAACATACACTGAGGAGAATACTTAAAAATAATGTGACACTTCGAAGCCTGACTACTCTTACTCAAAGACTTTTTCAGGGCAGGTCCCACACAGGTTTTCTGTCTGTGAAACTCAGAGAAAGGTTGTGTATCGCCCAGAGTGAGCATGCTGTAGATCAGTTTAAGTTCTTAAACTTGATTCTACTTTAAAATGTAAGTCAGCTTCTTAATCTGTAATGTTTTGTTGCAGAATAAACTGCAGAGATTACATTTAAAGTTTCAATGAAGTTTCTTTCATGCAAGCTGTCATAGTAAATTAAAGAATTAAAATCCCAAGTGAACCTGCTCTGGTTAACCCTGCTTTGAAGCATGAGTGAAATGAAAAGTATTCAGTTGCTCATGCAAACTTGAACTTCTCTTTCTCTGATCCTGTAAAATGCAGATGCTGATAGTTCCCTGAATTAACAGATGAAGCTGTTAGTCATTGTTTTCAAGTTCATGTCTTACAGTAGACTGTCGATAAACTCTAGAATGTCTTCTTTGTTTAGGGGTTTGGTAGTTTTTGAGTGTGTCTTTTTTTTGTTGTTTGGTTTTTTTTTTGTTCTGTTACGCTTTTTAAGGCATTTTGATTTTTTCCCAGTTATGAGCCTAGCACACAGCTTTTTGGTAGAATTCTATTGCAACTCAAGTAACAGCAGTGCAAGTATGTGCTACATGTACACACACACACGTTAAAAAATAAAGGATCCAAGTCTTAAGTTGTTTTGTATTGTCCTAAATTGATTTTGTTTGTGAAGGGTAACAAAATAGGCTTTTGAATTCTGTCCAATTTTTCCGTCTTGCAGACCTGAATATTGAGTTTCTTCTTTGTACGTGTATTTCTTGTGACAATTCTGTTTCTGTGTTTAGTAATTTAATGTGAGCAGTTGCTTAAGTGGGTGCCTTAACTTGTTTATTCTGCTTCATTTTCATGTTCCTCAATTTTTCAGGAAAAAAAATCTAGTTAAATATAATGTTTACAATCTAAAATGCAGACTATTAAAAAAAATAAAACAACATAATCTACATAGAGGCACATGTTCCTGTTAGTAATGTTGCTTATACGTGTATGTGTGTATCTGTGTACCTCATAACAAAAGTGTCTAATTTGTCATATTTTACTGTGGAATTAAGTAAACAGTTTGAAAGAAAAACTTAAGTGTAATGAATATGTGTATGGATTTTGGTACATAGTTCTGAAACAGGATTTATGTGGTTTCAGTAGATTTCTGGAAAATAACTGGCTTGATATCTCATGAACAGGTAAGAGTAATTTCTTGGTTTTGTGTGCATGTACATGGTAAGCTATCAAACTGTTTAGTAAATCATTGCTTTTCGCTGGCCACTTTAGACACAGCTTCTACTTTTTAGTGAAAACCAAAACAAAGCGTACTATTATAAAATTGATATTTTATTCCAAAAATATATTGCTTATTTATAATATAAGTACTTGAGTGCTTTAGTGAAGATTTCTTTCTTGATCATGGCAATAATACACAGTGGAATTCTTTGTATTTGACTTTCATGTGTGAGAATGCTGTGAAAAGTGCTTGTCCACATTCAAATGGCTGTAAATACTCCAGGAGTAGTCTTAATATTTCTGTATAAGTAGGAAAGCTGCAGTGAGGCTAATGAAAGGAGGACAGTTGTGGGAGGACAGGTATTGAAAAGCACCTGCCCCAGTACCTGCTTTAAAATCTGGAACTGAACTTTACCTCTGTGATAGTAAATTCCTTAATATCAGCCAAAGCTATTCAGACAGTAAATCTGCATGCAAATATGCATCCAGATTGAAAGGTCAGTATTGTTTCTTCCTCCTCCTTCACTGTAAAGCAAAACAAATAAGGTCCAGTCTCTCACTCTCTGAGATGAAAACTTAAAGATGACTCAGTATAAAGGGACTTGGTAAAAAGCCAAAGAGTTTTAACAATATGGGAGTCTCTTCAACAGGATATTATGATAAAGTTCAAATATGTTGTTTGCCACTTGTAGAGGACGCACAGAATTGTGATCTGGAAGGTGAAAAGGGAGCTCAAGTTTGCAAATGGGTGCAGCCATTGATCCTGATGTAGCTGCAAGCAGTACTGTAAAGCCACGAAGTGCATGGAAATGCATGCTTTTCTTTACTGAACGGATTTCATCATAAAAGGCAATCAAAACCCTGCTGTGTATGGAGTAGAGATTTGTAATAACTATATGGTTAGCATCGTAGAACAGTTCTTGTAGTTTTGGTCTTTTAATTATTATCATACTTAAGTATGTTATGTAGTCATATATAGTTCTTACAATAGAAAAAGGTTTCTCTGTATTTCATAAACTCATAGAATAGTTTAGGTTAAGAGAACTTTTAAAGGTCTTCAGTCCAAACCTCCTGCCATAAGCAGCGATGTCCTCAACTAGACCAGGTTGCTCAGAGTCCCATCCAACCTGGCTGTGAATGTTTTCAGACAGGGCATCTGTCACTTCTCTGGACTGCTTGTTCCAGTGTCTCACTACCCTCATCAAAAAAAATTCTTCCTTACATCTAGTCTGTATTTGTGTTCTTATCAGTTAAAACCATTAACCCTTGTCTTATGACTAGAAACATATTTGTTGTGCTTCTGTTCTTATAGGTAATTTTATTACTATCTAAGCATGTCAGCTATCATATAAAATGTCACACATGAAATACTTCATTAGAAAAAATTGTTGGGCTGTAATATTCTTGAAAATGTTGTGTGTGGCTGAAAATAAGGCTTGTTGATGCTAATACACTGTAACAACTTGGAAATTGGCAGGATATTCATAGGCTCTGCTCCAGTATTCAATCTGTGCTGTAGAAGAGCTGACTTGACTATATTCTAGGGCCTGACAGGCAGGAAATAGATCTTTGGGGGTTGGGAGTGTGTTTTTTTGTTGTTGTTATTGTTGGTTTTTTTTGGGGGGGGGGTTTTTTAGCCATGTGTAGAGCGTAAAAAGTGGATTTTTTAGGCTGTGATCCTCATTTATATGCTACAAATATTTTTTAAATCACAGACTTGGAAATCTGTTATAATACTGAATATCTAGTGCATTAGAATAAAAAAGGATGGCCTTACTTGATTTTGCCTGTTGTGTCTCAAGAAATGTTTAGAATGTCCTTGAAAAGTGTTTACATGAGAGGAGGATGAGAAAATAATGTTAAATAGTGAAGACTAAGACAGATTTTGTTGCTGTTTTCAATTGCCCTTTGTGGTAGTTCAGAGAAGGTAGAGCCAGGCTGTTCTCCGTACTGATGGGCAGGGATAGGATTACAGGTAAAGAACATGTTACAGCATGAAAACCCTAATTAAGTGAAATAAAAACAATTTCTAGTGAGAATAGGCAAACAGTGGAATGGGTTGCCCAGACCAGGAATTGGAATCTCTGTTCCTAGAGATACTCAAAGTTTGACTGGGTATGACTGTGTAGCCTTTTGTAACTGGACATGCTTTATGCAGTGGTTAAGACTACATGATTTCCAGGGGTTATTAACAACCTAGAATTACTTTATGATTATTTGGAAAATTAATATTACATAAGAGACTTTGCTGTACTTAAGAAATACAAGGGAGTAATTAAAACCTTTTTCAGTAAACAGTTTGTGATAGTATTTTGTATAATTTGTGAATGTAAATTGCAAACTTCAAGTATTAAATCTGATACTGTTCTGTTGAGGAAGTTTACAAGATGGTCACTTCTTTCCTAAGTCAGAATGTGCAACTACCCATTATTTTCTAGCTTATTTATTTAGCAGGGTACAGGAAATACTTGTGGGAGAATGATACAGTAAAAAAGTAATTTTCTTTCTAGATGTAACACAAATGATACATAATTACAGCAGTTAAATTGCAGAATATGTTTGAGAAAAATTATGTGTATTTATGTGTACCTTACCACAAACACATAGATCTGTGCACTGGTTTAGAAATTGTTGCTAAGCTCCACTATCAGGCTAGGAAACTTACTTTCTAGTCTAGTGAAAAAGAATATAGGATGGAAGATGGACAAATTTTTTGTATCTTACAAAGATAGTCTCCTCTTCTGTTGTGGTTGTCTTACTGTCTCCCTTTATCTGTGTGCACAGTGGTTTTGGTCTAGTAATTTCCATATCTCATAAGAGTAAATACATCTGTTTCTGTGTTGATCATAGTAGCAAAGAGTAGACTAATTCTACTTCCTTTCTTTTATCAGTAGGCTTTTGTTAGAATTGCTCAGCAGGACAGTTTAGAGACATATTTCTCCTCTGAGCCTTTTAAATGTTTTAGCACTGATGCTGCTGAGCAACACTTTTTTTTTTTTTTAATCGTTTTAAATTTCACTCCATAGTGACAAGAGGGGGGGGCTGAAGGAAAACACAATCTCAGGCCAGTGAGGCTGGTGCAGTGTTACCCACTTTTTGGTCTAACAGAGTGGTTGGACCATCTCTTCTAAAATCTGAGAAAGATGTTCTAGTAGAGGATTTAGGACAAAATGTAATTTTTTCAAAGGAACCATGATTTTCCTACAGTATTTAAAGGTCCATAGGAAAAAGCTGGACTCTGGATGCAGAGGCTTGGCATAAGGATTCAGATCCCAACTAACCTCACAATCCAAAGCAGACAGGTTCTCTGAAGTATTTAAGAGGGAAGATTTTCAATGCAGTAGGGTCATAGCTGTTGACCTGGAAAACATTTTGCTTTTTTTCCTTCTATCACCAAAGTGAACTACACATGATCCTGACAAAATATGAATAGTTGAGGATGGGAACTCAATCTATCTTGAAAGTATCACTGAGAAGAAATGAACTGAAATGTTAATGTACTCAAGTGCCCTTTCAGGCCATTGTTTTTCTTTTCAGCAGAAGGAAGGTGGCACATATAGGCCATTAGGAATAATGAAAGATAGTCTTCAGCTATGATTGCAATTTATATATAGAGTGTGTTATTACTGAACATTTCCATAGACTGAAGAAAGGAGTTGGCATCTAGTCTTAAATGTTAACTGTAGTTCTTGTTATTGTTGAGTTCACTGCAAAGATTTGGTATGTTGTTTCATTTTTTGTAACTAGCACATTGACAGCCATGACATTCTGCTGCTGCTTGTTTGTCACCATAACTAAGACAACTTGACATACAGAATTTGTAGGTAAATACACAGTAAGGGCACTAAGGGATTTGATCCCTAGTCTTGGTATGTAGCTTTTTTATTGCAAAACCTACATGCAGTATTTTAGAGATTAGTTTTATGGTAGATCAGGGTTTTTTTAATTGTCATTAGCACTGTATCTGCTGCATTAGGCTGTCATTCTCCATAACTATAGCTGTTTTTACTACCAAAGTGTTTCTGGTTTTAGTTGCTGCACTCTTTCAGTCTACTTGATAGCTGCAAAACCTGTACTCTTCACACAACAAATTGGAATCAAATATTAACGTCAACATTTCAAGGAAATGTCAGGCAAAGAAGACATGCAGACGGAAAGTCTGATTCTCCTTCCACTTATATAGTGTACTTCTTTCAGAATCAACATGGAATTAAATTAACAGAATAGTTATCCATGATGTTTTCTTTGTAATCTCATTTCCCTATTTGGAAAAGGGAGGTCCCAGCTGTTTTTTACTAGATCAATCTTCTCTGTGCCAAGCTTTACTTGGGCAAGGGATCTACTCGCAGACACATATTGCCTTGCTGAATTTAACATGCCATATTTAATAAACTGTGTTTAGAAAAATACTTCATTTCTATAGTGGCATCACTGTAATATGGAAAGAAGAGAATGTGTTTAATTGGTAATAAAAGTATTATTTAATGTTGGTCTTCTAATAAGTCAGGTTATGCTACTTGGTATTTCCTCATGAAGTAAGCTCTGAATACAAATCCTCTGTGTTAAACAACAAGTAGTGGCAAGTAATGCCACACTCTTCCAGCTACTAAAAGATCAGTAATTATTTTTTGTGTTAGAGTTTAGGATAGTATGAAAAATTCAACAACAGGCAGGCTGGATATGCTCAACAAATCGTTATAATTAGTTGTATGTCAAAGTCTCTTTTTCTCAGTACTTTAAGTGTAACTTTTATTTTCCTTCTTCTTATAGTGATTAAAGTAATGGTGAAGCCTGGTCCCAAGGTGGAAAAATATTTGGAAAAGCCTTAATGGGTGTATGTGGATTTTGGGTCAGGTCTGTGGGGAAATGTTCCTGAAATCTAGGCTTAGAAACTTGATATAGTAAAATGGAAAATGAGGTGATTTTCAATTTTTTTTTTTTTGACAGCATAAGGCTATGGAGGTTCTTACAGGAATGCAGACTGGGGTTTAGAGGTACTATAAAAAGAACATTTAATTTGATCTTCTATCATTTTAGCTCAGTTTAGCCTTTTAAGAAAGATATGTCTCAAAGTACTACAGAAAGTTTCTGAACAGAAAAGACAATAGCTTTTTGTGAGACAGAGTAGAGAGTTCTGTGTTTTGTCATCCTTAGTATAGAACACTGCATCAGGGCTTAACTCAGAAACCAAGAGTGAAAGAAAAATTAGGAAGAGGCTGAAGTTCACAAATTGCCTTCTATTTGGAAAGATCCCAAAATAAATTGCACTGTATGTTGTACAAATGATTAACATTTTGGCAACATTGAAATTAATCTCATTGTGCAGCAGGATACAGCAGATTTTTAGTGCTCAGCAATACAATTATATTTTAAGGCAAATTGAAGACTCTCACTGTTCTTGAAGCACAGGGAAAGCTCAAGAATGCAGAATGCAATTTCCTAATTGGGTACCAAAAAGGCTCATCTTCCTTTTCAGGGGGTGGATGTGTGTGTGCGCCTGCATGTGTGTGAGGAGTTGTGTCAGTTGTAATTGCAGCTGCTAAGAATTTAGCCCAAGTAAAATAGTCAAGTCTTTGGTTTTAAGTCCCTCAGAAGTAAAAAAGCATCTAACAGCATAGTCCTTTCTAATACACTGCTCCTCTGTGAGTTCAGCATGGACTTGGTGTGTCACGTACTGAAGTATCAGCAGGGTTTCCTGCAGCCAGTGGGATTATCCTTTGTCACTCATCCTGACAAGGTCTGAATCTGCTAGGTTTGAGATTAAAGTCCATAATAACCTGACATAAGACCTGAGGGACTGAGATAACAGAATGCTCTTGTAGATAGGAAAGGAGGACAATGCTAGGGGTGAAAGTTGTCAAAGTAGAATGATGTAATTTCTTTGACTGTTTGTTTTGGTATTTTATTGTAATAGTTCACAGATATTTGGTATTGGCAGTTGGCAGTTAAGATCCAAACATTATGATAAACATAGCTTTTTAATTTCAATATGTGCAAACTAGTCCTTTAGTCAAATCTGTGGAAGGGAGTTAGCATTTAAACATGTACTTTGTTTGAAGATATTTCTGCTGATGCCCTTGAGATCTGGAGAAGCCCTAAAGACTGAAAGAAGCAAAATGTAACTTTTAAAAAAAAACCAGTGAAAAATTTTAAGAAAAAATTGAAAAGATAAAGACTAAAAGTAAAGAGTAGGTGATTAGTTAATGAAATTTGGAGACTAGGATAGAGTCTCCATTAGTGCACACTGTAAGATGCTGCGGCAGCAGGGGTACCAGCCAATAGATGTTTTTCTTTCAGAAGTTTCTAGTCTTAAATTTAGGGTAGTTTTTCCTGCATCAGTTCCCAACACAGGTAATGAGACTTTCTTTACTTGTGCTTGGTCTTTCCTGACATTTCTTAGTGTAGAACTTTGTCTTGTTCTGTTTCACATTCAGGATGTCAGCTATCAGAGGATCTGTACCGATGTTCTGGAAACCATTTAGGAATGGGCTGCTTCTTGATCCTTGTTTTGCTCTTCTGTAAGGGATGCATTGCAGGGCATCTTACTGCACCACACACTGAAGTAGATTGGAGGTTTTTATATTAAACAGGAGCTTCATAGTATAGTGCATATGAAAATATATTTCAGAATAATGCATTACTAAGATCTGCAAGAACTGGGTCAATTACTTTGAGTTAAATTTAGGTTGCATGTAAGAATAATTCCTTCAAGAAATTCAGCATTTGGTGATATACTTGTTCATTATCCTATGTGGATTTATTAAAAGAATAATGCTGGTATTTCTAAACTTCCATTTGAGCTTAAAATCCTGTAGATTCCTTTACTGATCTCTTGAATACTTTTATTTGTTTTTGAGGCTTCATCAGTAAAAGTTACTGCTTTAGGGTTTGAGAAATAATATTGTCTTACGGAGCTCTGCATATTGAATTGTTCTTTTTCCGCTGTTATTTACAATGAGAATGAAGCCAGTTTTTGATCTTAACAAAAATGATTAATGGCTTTATTTTCTGTAGAAACAATGAAAGATAGCCATTTTGGAGGGGAATCATTCTTCAGTAATTTCCCTGAGGAAGACTATTCTGATGCAGCAGATCAGACAGATAACATTTAGTGATTAAAAACAATCATAAAAAAACACACAGTACCAAAGTGTGGTTTTGTACATATTGTCACCTCTGCTCAATAAAGATGTTAAGGATGATGTTAAGGGTAGTATCTCTGTATATATTTAGGAGAAAGAGAAACCTTCATTTTCTTTTCCTTGCCTGCTGAGCTAAGATGTGTGTAAATAAGCAGATGATGCCTGGTACGTTTAAATGCCTAAGAGAAGAGCACTGTTGGAGCTGACTCAGAGAAACTTCTTTAGAACTATTCCCAAACATTTGGACTAAAACTAGGGCTAGATCAGCTTCTCTGAAAAATGAAAGACCAGTAGGGTAAAGCAAATGTGTCACATACACTGATTTCTTGCTATATCTGGGAGAATTAATAGGGTCAGCTGAAGCAGTCTGAACCCTTTTTGCTGCTGCTGCCCCTGCACTTAGTAAGCCTACAGCTGCAGTTTGAAAGACAGAGGAAGGCCACTGTGTCTCAGCTATTTTATGGTTTCTGTAGATGTGCAGTAGATAAGTAGGGTGTTGTGACTCATGTTTCTCTGTAATGTATCCTGATTTTTTTGATGTTTTAGGAAAGTTAATATAGAATAAAATAGATTTAATACATGCTAATGAATCAGGATCCAGAATATCCTGGGTAGTATTTGCTTAGTGTGGGAGTTTCTTACATGTTTTTCACCAGACATGGTTAAGATATAGAAACAACCTTAACTCTTTGTAACACAGGCATAGTGGCTGGAAACAAAACATCCGTGGTTTCTTTAATATTAATTTCCTTTTATTTGGGACTCTTAAACTTCACTGTCAGTAGGATTCAGCCTAAACGTCTTGTTTATCCACCTGGTATCAGCATCATGCATTTTACTTAAAACTGTTGTAAGTCTCTTGCCTTCACTTAGCATAGCTTTTATCAAGGGAGAAGATAATTGTGAAGTGCAATGTTGTCAACATTTTTGCTGTTTAGTATTTGCAGATACAATAATGAAAATGTCACAAGACACGTGTTTCTTAAGGGATGAGGAAAAAACACTTAAATTGTGGACATGCTAGTACCAGTGTTTGGGAAATTGGAATTTTGGAAGGCTTCTTGAGACAGCAGCCTCCCTTTATCTGAGAAATACTGTGTTATATTAATCTCCACTAATATAAACAGAGCTTTTCTTGGAAAGGAAGTATCTGATTAGGCAAAGTTCAAAACAGGTAAGTAATGTAGCAATATTGTATTTTTAGACTTAAATTTCACTTTAAATATAGGTTGAATGAGCACAAATCTTATAATTTCTTCCTACGAAGACTGGCATGCTTTTGAAAAGAAGTTGTATTTGTGAAGTTCATATCTTTAGGAGATAAACTAAAGCGTAAGTTTCTTCTTAAGCACATGGGACATTTGGCTTGCAAATATTTTTCCAAGAAATGAACCCTGACACGGTTCTGTTTAATCAAACAGACTAAGATATGCTAGTGAAATCCCTTTCATCTCTAGAGTAACTATTTGTTTTCAGTAAGACAGCTGATATTTTCCAAATATATCTAATAATTAAGCCCAATTCAGAAATTTATTGCTTGCTGAAATATGTATTTTCCCAAATCACATGATATAATACTATTACTGTACTAAGTCACATATCACCCTGAAATCTCTATGTACTTCTTCTGTCTTTTTCTTCAATGTGCTAGATTTGTAATTTTTTTGTATCCTACCAATCAAAAGGGATGACTGAGTTACTTAAAATATGGTTCTTTTTTTCTTACCAACCTTATTTTCTGTTGTCTATATACTTGTTCTCTTATTGACGTTAAACTGCATGACATCTTATTTAAATTCCTTAATTGTAGATACCAGTTGATTTCTTAATATCTGTGTAGCACTCTTGAACTGAGACCACTAATTTAAATTACTTCCCTCTATTAGATTGCAAACATGTTGTATGCGTGTGGTTTTCCTTCCATCCCATTTTCCGTTGACACATCTGTTCTTATTTGCTTTGTAATGACAATAACACTGTAATTCCTCTCTCATAATATTTTGTATTCCTTTATTTCTTCCATTTTGGACTGTTTTCACACTAGGGTGTTCTTTGTCTCCATGGCAATGAGAGGTAGACCAGACCATTGTTCTGAGCCTTGGCATGAGAGACTTTTTTTTTTTTTCTCCTCTGCTGGGAGAAAGCATACCAAAATTCTGTCCATGCAACTGGTATGATATGGTAGATCTTATTATTATCTTCGTAATTAATTTTCTCCATGCTGAATAACAAACAAGCAAACAAAAGCAATGTTAACAAAAGTATAGTATCTGTTTTGTAAGTGATTCCAGGTTTTTATCCCTGACATGCTAAGAAGACATAATTTTTCACCTTCCTGAATGAAAATTGATGAGTAGCACTTTTTTTTCCCTTTCTGCTGTGGTCAGACATGGTTGAAAAAATGTTTTCCGCAAACTGTGTAAGAGCCAAGGCCTTTTCAAATCCTTTCTTAGACATTTAGTAGACCTTTAAAAACTAGATTGTTACTGTCCTTGCGCCCTTGTGTGTCCTTCACATCTTACAGGGCTTCTGTCCTGAATATGATGCAAGTTTTTATTGCTGCATTATAAATAAAAGGCAGGTGGAGGGAGAGACAAGAGTTTGAAAAGACAAATGACAGGAGCTCCTGTCATTTGTGGAGTAGTGCAGCATTTGATACAGAAGGTGCACCACACCCCCCATTGTCTCCTTGTGCACAAAACTGTTCCTTCTTTGTACAAGGTTCTCTGGCTTTTCAAGCACCCTTGGTGGGTCTCTGCACTGATTATTTCTTTCTTAGCTTTTACTTTTTAAGATGTTAGCTGTTTATTCCAGTTTCCTGAGATCTCCTTTATACAGTCCACCATTTTTATTTTTATAGACACAAGCCATAGCCTCACAATCATATTGTCATTCTCTTTCAACATACCAAGGTAAATTCCCTCCAGCCTCATATGTGTGATCTGAGCTCCCTGTATAGTCTGGTGCTGTATTGCCACTCTTGGCTGTCTGTGGAACTGTATACAGAGGATCAGGGAGTAATTTTTGCCCTTGTTGCCTTGGGCTGGTGCATTAGTGAAGTGGCACCTAAGGAAATGGAACAGCAACAGGTATGAAATGCCTGAGCAAGCATATGAAAGTTCCATGGATAGTTTTTTACCTCATATGTTATCTATTTTCATTTTTTTCCCTATTGTCTAGCAAATCTATTTTAAGGCCTTCTTCACAAGTTGAATCTTGAAAGCATAATAGGAGAAGCATGATCAGAATTTTTTGTATTTGTAGTGAAAAGATGATTTTTTATTTTTTATTCATGATGAGAAATATGAGATGCATTTTTAAAGAAACACTGCTTTAAATTTTACTGGGATTTAGAAGCTTTTGTGTTTGTGCTTTGATACGAAGTCCTTCTTTTTCAAAATGTTTTTCAGTATTTTCTCTGTTTTTCTGAATATATGCTTTAGTGAGCATTTGGTATTTCTTGACAAGTGATTTCAAATACTGTGCTATCCAAACTTGCTGTTAGTAACACTGCTAGTACCAAATGGACAGCATCCACAGAAATCTTACTGAATGGGAGCTGTGCAGCAGAGAGGGCTGAAAAGTGGTGGCTCCTAGCCCAGCTTCATCAATGGTACCAGAAACACGAGGCAAAGGAAGGGAGCGGGATGTACATTAAATGTGGGGAGCTGAGTGCCAGAGTCATTGGAAGCAGCTATTGATTCTGGCTGTGCTTTGCCAGCCCCATGAATACAGGCCCCAGGGGTGGCACAGCCCGGAGCTGAAGCTGCAGAGGAAGCTGACATCAGCCTCCCTGGAGGCTGGCACTGAGCAGCAAAGTTGGGTCCTTTCACCTGGCAGTGCTGCACCCTGCTCGTGGAGGCTGCCTGCCAGACAAGCAGGAAAGGGACTGTGCAGCAAGGCTCTGTCTTGCCTGCAGGTGATTGTCTTTCTCTGCCAGAGGAACGATGATTATATTACCTCTGGGGTGGTTCATTATTTTGGAGCTTTTCTCATGTTGGTTCTTCGAGTTACTAAACTGATATCTTGACTCCTTGATTCTCAGAAGTATTGATGTGATGGGCCACTGCCTTTATCTGTATCTGAGTACCTTGAGCACTGAACTCCTGGTGGCTTTGGCTAAACTAATTATGTTTCTAATAGGGAGACTTAATCTTCAGTCAAAGCTGGAAGAAGTCACCATTTTGCTAGCCTATAAAGATCTTCTGGACTTGTTTTCTTGTTTTCTTCTAATTTCCTAAATGTAATAAATGTAATTTTTAATTTTTTTTTAAACTTATGCACTGAAGAAGGGCTCCTACTCTTTGCAGTTCTTAAATGTGACTTTATGGGAAGCATAACAGGTATTTCAGCAGGTGAGAAAAGAGAGATCCTGTTGAGAAGAAAGTATTGAGCCAAAAAATGTGCTAGATACAGCAGTCCCTGCCCTCCTGGAACTAGCTCTGTTCCTAGTTCTACTGCAGGCCTGAACCTATATGACATCACATAAGGTCTGACAGATCAAGCAAAACTGATTGAATGCATCTGGGACAATTAGTAAAAAATGTGCTGAGAAGCACATAGTCTATCCTGGCTTCTTGCTTTCACAGGTGTTCTGAGATATGTGACATGCTGTGATAGTCAGTAGGCTTCTGGGGAGTGTAGTGTCTGCCTTATTCTCATGTGTGCACTATCCTGCATTTAACAGGCTAAAATAACACTCCACGTTTGTACTGCAGAGTGCTCACACAGCTTATGATAGATCAGATGTCTGTGCATGTCAGCGGAGATGAAAACCAGCATCTGATAGGCAAGTGAGTATCCACATGCTGCTGAACAGCATGCCTGCATCCTGGATGAGAATTCCAGACTGGCTCAGCTTTCAGGTTGAGGAATTTTCCAGTACATAAGCATTATGTATTTTCCTGGTGCAACTTAGGGTTCCTCAGTTATGGCTTATGTTTTGGGGTAGTACTCTCCTTAGATATGTGTATCATAGTTCCTTCCTCTGTGTATGCTCTCTGTGGCCCCCATTTATTTAAGGAAACTACAGTATTTAAGACTGGTGGATTTCCCATATGATGGCAGTTTTGTTGTTGTCTCATCCTTTTATTCCTGTAACAGTTCTCCATGTGACCAGCAATTTAAGGCTTTGTAGGATAATGACAATCTCACTGACATTAGACCGAAGGTTCTGGAGCAAAATACAAGCATAAAAAAATTTCTGCACATATTTTGTGCTTTCTTTTTCCAGCACTGGAAAGAGGTTAGCTCAGAGGTATCAGATGACAACCTCCACTCTTTCAGTGAGATTAGGATACAAATATATGTTACAGAGTCTCTGGGGAGGTTTGGGGCAGACGAACCACATCTATTTTAATAGATTTGGTGCAAAGATGTGAGGGAAGATACTTGGTGAGCTCAAGTTTGCTGCAGAAGTGAGCTTGAGGCAAGGGGAGAGCTGTGATGTGGGACAGTTGGCTGAATTGAGTTTTCTTATTGAAGTGGAGTGTGAAAATAGCATAGCTACCAAATAGCAAAGATCTAGCCTAAAAGAGGTAAAGAGCTTTTGTGTCAAATGAGAAGCAGATGTGTGTACTTGAGATGCAGATAGAAGAATTGGAATGGAAAGCCCATTAAGAACTCCTTGAAATTAAAATGAGTGAAATACTCAATAGGAAAACAGCTAATGGCAGTGAGGGAAAAAATCTGAATCTAATACTGTAGATTTTAAGTTTTTATGGCGCATGTGCAGCCAGAAAAAACTTTTACTTCTAAAATTGTCAAATGCAATTCCATGTCCCTTTACATATTGAATTATGTAACTCTTCTGTGTTAAGCCAATCCCTCTGTAGGAATAGGGAGGCCAACAGTAAAATGAATTTTTTTGCTTTATGGTAAGTCATATAAAATCTGAGCAGAATTTTGTATAGGCAGAATTAAGTTTGCTGTTGAACAGTGTTCAGGAAATCTTGTCTTTCCTGCTTTGGTAGCTATTAGAAGTATTGTTTCTTAAAAAGTTATTATAAATGAAGCCTGACATTGTGCAGTTGCCTATTAGACTTCTTCTAAAAGTGATAGTTTATAAGTCACATAAATAAGTGTCCCTGTGCTGCAGCAGTGAAATTATATTTCAGTAAAATATAAAGATAATTGTAAGTTCAGAAAACTGCTTCAATTTTAGTGGATTCTCTGTTACAAATCAACTTTTATTTTAATATCTTAGTTTTTATTGTATAGGCCGTACTAGAACTAAAATGTTGAATACAAAACAAGGGCTGAGTTTTCTTTATCCAGTTTTTCAGGCCAACCTTAGTCTGAAAATATTTGTGAGGAAACTTCCTTCCTTGCCCATGGACACCTGTTCTCTGAGTCACTCATCAGCCGTGTATAACTATGTTCTTTAGAATATAGATTTCTGTTCAAGTGATGGCAGCATCTACACAAAATGTTGCAGAGGAGAGATTGGTTAAATAATGTAACAAAAGTGCTACAGAGGAAAGAAAAGTGATAAGACCATAGGTTCTGTGTCTATTGAAAGATGAAAACTTCTGCAGCATAACTACATTGCCTTGTATGGGTTAGGTTTTTTGTTGTTTGATTTTTTTCCATGGAGCTTTTTCTCTCTCTTACCTTACTTAAATGTGTGTTTTTAAAATCTTACGTAATAGCGCCTTTTAACAATGAGAGAATACATATAGAAGAATATTGAAGTCCAAAAAGAAGCAATAAAAATGTTTAGGCAGAATATTTTTTTCTTATTTTTTAATATCTTTTCTGATTAAGCTGCTGTTTTGGTTCTTTTTTTACAGCTGCCAGATTTTCAGAAGACATAGATTTTTTTTTTTTAATAGTAAGACCTTTTCAGGAAAAAAATAAAATTATTAGTCTCAAAGTGCATATATAATTGTAGCATGAGCTTAAGTTCTTAGAAACACTTCATCACTATGATCCTGAATGAGCGTAATGCTTAAACATGCATAATTTTAAGGCATGGATATTAAACTCATTGAAATCCGTCATCCATGGCTATTAGAAGTGCTTTGTGTCTTTCAAAGAGACACTTGAAAGAAATCCTGACATTTCACATAGTTTCAAGTAGAGCAGTAAGGATGAATTTTCTGTTTAAAATGTATGAATACCTTTAGCTGGAAGATGTTGAAAAAGTGGTACAGTTACTGTTACCATTCTGTGACTTTATTCTGCTAACTTTTACAACTTGTCCTTTAACGTGCTCAGGACAAAGGCAAAGAAGCCCCTAAAAAAAATCAGAAGACTTAGGCTCTGTCTTGAGATCCTGAGACATTGATTTTTGCATTTGTAGATTGTTAAAGGATACTTTGCCTAGAGATGCTGTGATGCTACCCAGCCTTCACTGTAAACTGTGTATTCCTTCATTCTGTTTTTGTATTAAAATCATGAAAGTGAGGCTTTGTACGTTATATAATGATCTTGATTATATTCTGCCCAGGATATTGAACATTATTATAATCAAACTTACTGACTGAAGATCAGGAAAGCTCTGAATGTAAGAGGAAGCCAAGTTCTTATGCAGAAGGTTTAACAGCTTCAGGAATATTTGTAAAATTGTGAAGCTATAATTTATTGAAGCAATTTCTTTATTTAATCTGACGATTAACAATTTTAGTTGTTTGTAGAGACACATAGGGATTTTGTTTAACATATCCAATAGTGGATTTTATTTAAGTAGCAGCTGATTGGAAAAATTAATTCTTTAGGAAAATCAGTATAGGTATATATAGTTTGAGTATTTTTATTTTGGATTTAAGATCGAAAATTCCATGCAAACCATTCAAATCATACAATTAAAAAGAATAAAGCCACAGACACAACCTACAAAGACAATAGAGGGGTAGGCATATTGGGGAGTATACAGAACAAAATAGTGTTGTTGTGTAGATCCATAATGCTGCTTTGTCTTGAATGCTCTGCACAATTCTAGTTGCCAAGAAAACAGACTTGGAAAAGATTCACAAAAGGGTAACAAGAAATGTTCAGAGTTGCTTTGTAGACAGAAGTAAGTCAGCAAGACTTCTAGCAATGCCTGAGGGATATTATATTTGAGATCTGTGAAGTTGTCTGCAGTACAGAGATGAACAAGAATTGATTTATCCTCTGGATGGTTACTTGAGAACATGTAATCTATACAAGCCCCACTTGTACAGTCTTCCTTAAGCAAAATGCAGGATACTTTGCCTTAGAGGGGATATTTGTCACACTCAGGATGACTTCTCTTTTGTTCTAATAGCTTTATGTTCTAGATATTCTAATTTTTCACCATTTTAATAATAGCAACCCAATTTTCTGCGTGGGTTCAATCAAACATTGTTGATTTTAGTAGACATAGAATCTACCACTTTGATGCTTTTTCAAGAATTTTAAATTTTGCCACTGTGGTGTGACTACTGGAACAGTGTTGCCTTCCAGCTGGTTCAAACCTGTTCAGAACACTACTGTAGGAATAACATGATAGTGACTATTAGGAGGAATATTTGAAAAATACTATCATGATTGTAATTTCTGCTTACTTCTTGTGTGATTAAAAAAAGTGATGTGCCTGCATGTATTGTATTACTTCAAAAATACAGTAGTTAAAAAGGCAAATAACATATACTGATTTGTAGATTGTTAATCTGTGCAGCACCAGAGTAAAGCAATGATTAAGTATTGGTACAGAAATACAGTTCTATTTTGCACTTCCAGGTTCTTCTCATTTCTGTCTCTCTCTTTCAAAGCACAAATTTTTGTAACAAAATTTTTACTAATAAAACATAATCAGTCAAATATGATTTAGGCTGCAACCACTTTTTTTGTTTGGGGTAAAAACCCAATGAGTGTTCTGTACTTGCAAACCTGTATTTGATGCTTGATCATTTTTAACTTCTGACTGTGTGCCTTTGACAACTGTATGAGATTTAATTTTTTTCAGTAGTTAAAATTTGTATAAATTGATGGTTTTTTACAATGATCTTTTAGCAAGTGGGATGGAACTGCTGGATTTGACAGTACACCCACTGCGTTTTGTTAGGTTTAATTTATGCAGACTTTAAAATGTTTGGTACAATCTTTTAAATATTTTGTTCTAGAGAATAGTTAGTTGGATTAAGACATAATAAAGAATTCTAAGCATTTTTCTATGATGCCTGTTATCTGAGATATGCAGATCAATCTATTGTCTTGGCTATAAATTTGTAATTTATTATCAAATTTCTCATAATCTTGAAAGCAATTTATTTAATTCAAGTTTTTCCTTCTTGGAATTGAAGCCTAATACTGCTGATGACATAATTAGGAAGATATTGTATGTTTATAAAGATGATTCATAGAAAATAGAGCTAACTAGACTGACTAAATGCAAGATCTTACTGATGTGGTTAAAACTTCATAGCAAATTATTTTTCTAAAAATCACATATTGTTTAAAATAGCTTTTTATAGTATTTTATTGATGATGACTTTGAAGCTTTACTTTTGAACAGTCATGCATTGAAAATATAATTAAGTTTTTCAATACCTCTAAAGTTAAAAGTACAGGAAAACTACTGTAACATTTTAAAAACCATGTTAGAAACATTACCTATGTGAATACTGTGATTGAGACATTTTCTATTTTAATTGCTAGTAAGTAAGATTTTTTGATTACCATTTTTACTTTGAGTGATGCAAATCGCCTCTGAATTACACTGTTTTATTCTGTATAAGTAATTTGTCCCATTATGATAACTGTAATCTTTTTCTCTCCTTTTTTTATTTTATTTTGCTGCTTGCCTTTTCTAGGAAGTAGAGGTTGGTATGCTTCTTCTGTCTTTTACGATACTGTGAGCTTTTCATGGATTTCTTATGCTTTACTAAACTTAGGTTGTTTCTCCCCTTCCAGGATGATTATTTTCGTACGTGGAGTCCGGGTAAACCATTTGATCAAGGTAAGATTCCGTCCCTAGGTGTGGGGTAACATTTAAGTAATTATATTTGTGCTCCTGTTCTAGAATACTAACAGAATTATGTTAGTTGGTGTAATTTTCTGTCTTCAAATAATTGATTTAAAGAGCTCCAGAAATTCAGCCTAATCATCAATTTATGTCTGTGATTTTTTCAAACATCTACGGATTAGAGAAAAAGATGGGAGCATTAGAAACCTCCAAATTAGCTTAAAATTTCCCTTGGGAAAACATGAGGTTTGGAAGATTTTGTTTTATTTGTATATTTAAGTTAAGAAGTCATGCCTTTTCAGTAGGACATCTGACAAAAAACAGGAATGCAGTCTAATACATGTCTTTTGCAGTCAAGAAAAAAAAAATTAAGATTTTGAATGTCTCTTTATACCATCAGATAAAAGATGATCTAGAAAACAAATTTTGGGTGTCTGTCATGTTTAAGTGATCTATCTTGAGGCAAAATGCAGCTGGAGCTTTGGGAATGCTTCAGTACAACAGTTTTAGGCTGAGAATACTATGAGCAAATTCAGCAAATGTTCCCATTACACGTTCCCTCCCCAGGCACTGGAACTTAATATTTGCTGTCAATGTAATCCCCCTCATGTATGTTGTTTCAAAGCGTATTGCTGCCATTTTAAAACTGCTGAGAATCTTGATACTTTTTTTAATTGCTCTGAGAAATGCTTCAGGGACTTTGTCTTTTCTGATAGCACCAGTGGAATAAATGCAATGAAGAAACGATGCAGGGGCTTGTAAACAAGAGACCAAGATAAAAATACGTTGTGAAGATAGTGTTTATTCAATTTCAAGAACTTTTTCCACAATGGATACTGACTTGTGTGAGGGGTATTTTTTTGTTGTAATATTATAAAAATTGTGGTTCAAGGAATTGGTTGTTGTGCCCATTATAAAAACAATGAGTTTTAAATTTAAGTTATTAAATTTAAGCCTTCCAGTCCCTAAAGGGGCCTGCATGAAAGCTGGTGAGAAGGGACTTTTTACAAGGACATGTGATAGGAAAAGAGGCAATAGCCTTAAGCAGGAGGAATCTATATTTAAATTTAAAGAAATTCTTTACAGTAAGATGGGGTGAGGCACTGGAACAAGTTGCCCAGAGAGACTGTGAACTTCCCATCCCTGGAGATGTTCAAGACTAGGCTGGATGGGGCTCTGAGTAATATGGTGTAGTGGAAGGTTCACCAGCAGTGAATAGAGGCATGGGAACTAGATGATATTTAGGATCCCTTCCAACCTTAACTATTTCATGATTCTATGAATAGTGTTATAATTCATTCTTCCATACTTAGACACATTTTGAAAGGCCTTCTTATGTTAATAGTTTAAAGTATGTCAGAATTGCTTATGTAGATAAATCTATTTTATTAATAAGGGTTTCTATATGGAAATACATGTCCAAACATACTAGGAGGGTAGCCCTTACTATGAAAAGGTATAATGGTATTTATTCCTGGGCTGCAAGATCTATTTTAAAAGATGGAAAATACTACAATTTGCATTGCAATCCACCAACACCATTTCTTAAAGCAACATCTGACATTTGTTTGAAAAAGAGCATTTGTTCTCATTGAACTCTTGTTTGCTTATATGCTGTTAAGACAGAATAAACATATTTAAATGTTTTGAATGTGTATTTTATGTGTGTATATGTGTATACACCCCTGAATGTTTTATTTTATTTCTATAAATACCACAGTGTAACTTGTTAATGAACAATTATGTGAGGCAGGTATTACTGTTAGAATAAATCCAAGTGTTTTATTAGCATATTTAGTTACTGCTAAAAGGCAGGTTTTGCTCTTTTAGTGGTTTTAGAAATAAGCAAGTAGAATGTTTTGTGTTTAGGTCTATTCAAAGTTGAGTATACTTTAGTAGCTTTATCAATGTTTTATCAATGCTTACTCAAATTAACCTCCCCATACACACACAATATTTTCTGACACATTTTCTTCATACACCACTTTTACATCAGATGAAAATACACAGAATATTTCTGGTGCATTTTATTTTTAGACTACACATGGTAGCAGAGCTTGGAGGGTGTAACTACTGAATGAAATTGCATACACAAAGACACTGGTGTAATTTTGTGAAGTGGAAAGGATGTTTTCCTTTGCTCAATAGAAACACCTTGGAGGAAAAGTAGAGTATATTCATGTAACTGAAAAAAATGCAGTGTGACATTTCTGTAGAGGTTGAACACCCTGAAGGTATAGTTTGTTTGTAGATGTGTTTATAAAATTTCTTGTAGACCATTCCATTGAATTATTTTTGGCTTTTGTTGTATCAGGTTTTATTAAATGTCTCTTTATAACAGGAATTTTGTAGATATTGTTGTACAACTAAACCAGATTTTGAAACTATTTCACTTGTTTTAGTTTAATGTTTGCCTTTTAGCTCTGTGTATTTCATCTACCAAGTTCTGTAATAATTTGGGTAACTAAGGATATCCAAATATATGCAAACGCATTTCTATAATTTGCAAATACATTTCTGTACAGTGAACTGAAATAATTTAGAGTCATATTCAATAAAATAATTTGATTCACTCATTTGCAAGCCCTAGGAAGTCATAAGGGAGTTTAATGAAGATCCATTAGTTGAAGACTGAAAACAGTCGTGTAGAATTAACTTTGCTGCATTTGATGTGTGCTCTCATGATCTAGTTTTTATAGTAGAACTATTGATGTTTTTAAACTAGAAATATAGATCCATCACTTTCTAGATAAATTGCAGTGCTTTGCAATTAAGATGATCTATCACATAGCACTTTAAAATGTTGTATGAGATAAAGAAGTAATGGTATCTTTGTAGGAGGACACTGAATTTCAAAAAGAGAACTGAAAAGCTTTTTAAAATATTTCATGGTTATTTATTATTAAGACTAAACTGTATTTAATCTGATGAACAGATTTCCAGTTTCAGGTATTTAGGTATGTTTAGAAATCCTGCTCACTAATGAAGTACACCAAATACTATGTTAAACAGATTCCCACTGCATTACAATACTTTTAGCTAGCCTTTGCCTGGACAGATCTCTTGTAGATGTCTGAGGAACACTTTCATGGTGCTTTTTCTTAATTATCTATTGCTGTGTTTAAATGATTCTTTTATTATTTTTCTCTTATAAATTTATCTGTTGTGATAACATCACAGAAGTGCCTTGTCCTGTACAATTCACAGACTGGGCTCCTAACTCAGGTTCACTGGATAACACATCTGCTTCTCTAGTTACGGCTTGCAAATTGTTTTAGTATTTATTTTTGTGGGATCATCAAATGAATTCTAAATTTTATAGCTAATTTTAAAAGAGGCTGTAGAAAGGATTCTTATTGAGGCTACGCTGAACCCATAAGAAGAGATTTTGCTTGCCTTCAGAAGCAGTCTAAGCCTTTTTCCCTGCTGTCTTGATATCTTTGCTTTATGCCCTGATGTTAGATCTGAGTCATCATATCGAGGATTATTGTAATATAAAGAAGTGGTTGTTTTGTTTGTTTGTTTCTGGCCAAATCCTGGTTTCAGGTGGCTGTTCAGACCCACAAATAGTTATTTTGGAAAAGTGGAAATGTGTTGCAGGGTGACGGTGACTGTCCAGAGTACAGCACCAGAGCTTCTCGAGCTGGCAGCGTGCTGAGAAAAGGGTGTGTGGAACTGTTTCTTTGCAGTTAAAAAGCTGCTAAAATTTAGTCCTGCAAATCTCTCACTTTAGAAGTCCACTTTCTACTGTGCTGGCATGTCCCAGATAATGGTCAAGCCCACGAGCGCTGTGTACTACTAGGGCTGCTTCTTCTTTACAGGCTCACTTAAAGGCCTAATTTGCTTATGTTTGCCCCAGAAATTCAATACAAAGGCATGTAAAGCAGTTAATAGAGGAATGTATTAGGAATATGAAATTGGAAATAACATCACAATTTAATGGTGAGGGAAAAAGAAATAGTTTAATAAATCCCTTTAAAAGAACCAAACAATAAGAAAAGACTGTAAAGAAGAAAAAAGAGCTGTAGATAGTTTTACTTGAATAGAAGAATGAAACCTGAAATATTAGAAGTTGCCTTTTTGACCTATTTAACTTCTTGTATTTTAAAACCTGTTTATCTTTAAAATTATAAATATAAAAATTGTTAAGACAGTCTTTACAGAATTTTATGTGGAGGCTATCATTCAGTTTTTTTCCACCAGTACATTTCCTGGTCATTTTTGTTATTCCAGACTTCTTCAAAATGCAGATATATTTATATTTCTGATGTATTAGATACTTAATATGAATTGTCTACTGGATTCTGGTTTGGCTGGTTTAAAAAATTTAAAAGCTGGAGTTGATTACAGTAAAATGAAATTATGATTAAAATTCCCTATGTAACTTAAGAATATATAATGAAATACAGAAACTAGAGTTCTCCAAGAGACAAAAATAGAATCATTAAGGTTGGAAAAGACCTATAAGATCATGGAGTCCAACCTTTAACCCAGGACTTCCAAGCCCACCGCTAACCCATGTTGCTGAGTGCCACATCTTCACATCTTTTAACGACTTCCAGGGACAGTTGCTCAACCGCTTCCCTGGGCAGCCTCTTCCAATGCTTGGCAACACTTTCAGGGGAAAAAAAATGTCCTGCTATCCAATCTAAAACTTCCCTGGTGCAACTCCTTTTTGTCCCATCACTTGTTAGCTGGGAGAAAAGACCCAACTCCCACCTCAGTACAGTCTCCTTTCAGGGAATTGTAAAGGGTGATTAAGGTGCTCCCATGAGCTTCCTTTCCTCCTGGCTAAACAACCCCAGCTTCCTCAGATGTTCCTCATCAGATCTGTGATCCAGACCCTTCCCCAGATCTGTTGCCCTTCTCTGGACATGCTCCAGCACCTCAGTGTAGAGAGGACCCCAAAACTAAACACAGGATGCGAGGTGTGACTTCAGCAGCACTGTATCTTATAGCATGTTGTTTTGCAAGAATAATCATCCCGGCAAGTGAGACAATAGATGGGAGAATTTTCAGGAATTTTTCTGCTCTTACAGGTCTGCAGATGTTTCTTTGCCCTTGTTGCCCAATTTGAAGAACCCAGAAGTCAGTTCTAACACAGCCAGCATATCTCTAAAGTATGATTTAGTGTATTTAGGAAAGGATAATATAATGCTTAACTGTTTGCTGGTGATATATCACTATTGTGAATGTTCAGGTAGTCTTAAGGTGTTATTTCTTTTCTGCCAAATTAGGAAAGTGAGCATTTTGATATTAAAAAAACCCAACAAAAGTGCTTTACTAAAGCTGTTGAAAACTTAAAGTATGCGAGGGAAGTGTGGACTTGCATTTCTCCTTGTCTTAGTGGATTTGGATATCTTTGCAGAGTATTTGAGAGTTCCTTATTATATATAGGAGAAACTCAATGTAATTGTCTTAATTTTGTTGTCACTTACACCAGTCTGAGCCCAAAATAACTATGTTTTTCAGCAATTTAAATAAACAGGATCATTTCTGAATTGTCACAGATAATGACAAGGGAGGCATTTGACTTTGACTACATGGAATTTCTCATTTACATCTCTTTTTGAGCTATGCGTAACCTATTCTCTTGAAAACTTTAAAGTAATAGCTGAAAGACAAAACACAAAGAAAGGGAATGTTTTTGAAGCAGAGATCATAGATATTTGTGAGGGGGAAAATTTCTTATAATTTAGTCACTGCACAAGTGGCTTAAAAAAGTGTGACTCAGTGAAAATGACTGTTTTAAAGGGAATGGAGAAAGAATGGGTGAAGTATTTGAAATTTTGAAAAAGAAATTAAGCTTCAGTGGGCTTGTTCCAGAGGAAGAACAGAGACTGGCAGATTCAATTTTATATTTTTAGCACTTATTTTAACTTATATTATCATTACCTAGAATACCATGTTATGAATCAGTATAATGGCATTTCTGCGTCCTTTTTAGAAAAAACTTTATTTGCAGCAGTGAGCAAAATGGAAATATGCAATACTTTGCATCAGATGGTTATAACCAGTGTCAGGTGGTTATAAATTGGTATTAAAAGTTTGTTTGTTTATCAGAACTTTGATGTAGTGTAACTACAACCATTGTAGGGCAGCTAGAAACTTGGTGGTGAAGTCCCAGAGCTTAGTAATACAGAACATTAGGAACAGTGGTGCTTTTTTACAGAAGCCTGATAGAGACTTTATACAACTGTCCTTGAGTCATCAGTATGGAGAGTTCTGAGCACCTGTGACAGGAGAACTTCTTGGGTAGAAGCTACCTCCATACGCATAGCCACCTTAATTATTGAAGCTCACAAGTTAGAAACCAGGCTGGACAACCAGTGATGTTCAGGGATTTGAATCTAAACTTACAGTTAATTCTTTGGCCACCTACAGAAAAACCTCCACTCTATAGCCTTCTTACTGAAGTTGTAGATTCATGTGTCCAGATGGAACCAGCTTTCAGGAAGATTCCTCTTGTGAACATCCAGCTGTAGTTACCCATTCTTCTTTTTATGCTATATAGTGAATTTTACATGGCAAATACAATCCCTGGGAAAAGAAACAAAAATTTGAGATTCTTGTTTTTCAGGATGCTCCCATCAAGTTACTGAGGTAGGCTATTTCTTGTTTATTCTCTCATTTTTATTTATAAATTTCAGATTTCTATCTGCACAATGATTCATTTTCATGTTGAAGTTAAAAGATGTTTTTTCTCAGTAGATGTGTTACATAGTAAGATGAGTGTCTTGGTTTTGAAAGACAGTTGTCTGCTAGGGAGAGCTAGAACTTCCCTTGGAATGAAGAGTGTCACCCCCATCCCTTCTAAATTATTATAATTTTGCAATTAGGGACTTTCAGGCAAAGATATGGGAATAGGAGTAACAGTTCTTTACTAATATGTATAACAAGGCAAACAACAACAATTGCAGCATTAATAGTGAACAGAACCAGGGACTTTGAGGGTGGCTTTGTTTCACAAAACCCGGGGCAGTCTGGTCTCTTGGGACTCTGAAAAGCACCAAGCTGGAACGGTGGGGGATCCCGGGCTGGTGGATCGGATGAAATCCAGAGCGCTGTCGGTGGTCACTGGG
This sequence comes from Acrocephalus scirpaceus scirpaceus, assembly GCA_910950805.1. Taxonomy (NCBI): domain Eukaryota; kingdom Metazoa; phylum Chordata; class Aves; order Passeriformes; family Sylviidae; genus Acrocephalus; species Acrocephalus scirpaceus. The sequence continues at coordinate 7,129,021 of OU383778.1, read as the reverse complement.
AGGGCAGGGATGTCCCGGCAGGACAAGGCAGAGCAGGGCCACAGCGGAGCAGAAAAACCTCAAAGCAGCGGCGGTGGGACAGGGCCAGGCCAGCTCCAGCAGGGCAGCCGGAGGAGAGCTCAGGATTTCCTGGGCACACGAGCAGATGATGGTAGCTTTCCTCAGGATTGGACCTGGTGGGGTGCCAGTGAAACTCCTCCTGCAGCAAGCAGCAGCCTGACCGTCCTTTTCCAATGCTGAGAGCAAGAGAGCGAAGCTGCCCCCAGCCCCGTCTTTTTCCGTCTTTTTCCTGCCCCCAAAACCTCTTGTCACCTTCCCCCTCTGAGAGAAACTCCTGGAGCCAGGTGCTATGCGCCATCCTTTTGTCCCACCTGAGTATCTGTAAGTACCCAGTAGTTAGTTGCTTAGCAACTCTTGGGGAAAAAATTCTATAGGTAAAAAAACCAAGAAACAAATTTAACCCCCAACAATGGGCTTTTCTTGTTATGAATCCACAGCAGGGTGGGTTAAAACCATCTGTGGCTGAGGAGGGTCTGTATGTGTGTGTGCAAATTTTGAATGCTAATCACTGTACAATTTAGGCAAAAGATAACCATTACCACTATTAATTTTAATTAAACATTTATCTGGGCTCCCTGTTAGCTGACAATATCAACTGAGTGTTTATGTGCTTTGCCTTGCTCTCCTCCCTACTGTTACTAGAAATTGTGGTGCTGAGATTCTGCAATTATCTAGACCCACAACACTTGTCAGTGAGAAATCCTGCTATAGCAGGTGAGAGATTGTCATCTTTCAAAATGGAGAAGTAAAAATACTTATGGTCTTTAGGTACCTTCAGGAATTGTGTGATTTATCAAGGAGACAATATGAGTCATTCCCTTCTACGGCTCTGTGTGCCTAGGTTATAACACAGGCATTTGACCTGATTATTAATATTTCAGTTAAAACTTCCAGATATTTTTTTTTCTCTCTTCATTGTCAAATAAGAAAACTTTGTAGGCAAAAAGTCAATGCTTTCCTTTTAAAGTAGTGGAATTAAATGACTCTTGGAATGCACAAAGCATAGCTGAAGTTTTGGTAAATGGAAACAAAATATGTAGTTGCTTCTTATTTTGTCCATCAGAAATGAATCAGAACATTGGAGGAAGAAAATAAGACTTTAAGTCTGAAAACTTTGTCCTTAACCTTATTTCGCCTTTCATTTTACTTGGAGTGGAAAGTAAGGGACATGTTAGAATGCACTCAAAAGATTGTGGAATAATGATAATTTACTCTGATTTCTGCCCTAATGCTACCATTAAGAGTATTCCTATGCTACGGCTTGCTAGTCTTTATTTCCTATTACATTCCCTATAAAAATTACGTTCTGACGAATGTCAGTTTTCGAGAGTGCTAGCTGTAAATTAGCTTACAAGAAAAGGATGATGGGAAGCTTTTCTTAATGGCTTTCCCAAATTTGAATTATAAATAAATAGATCTATTAGTAATAATTGAATCAAGTTTTCAAATACTAATTGCTTCCTTACTATGTGAGAAGAACAAATCCATACTAATCTATGAAAGTCAGCAGAAGTTCCTAATGGCAGAGTGACTTGTTTGTCATTTACAATGTATGTTCTTAGAGAAATAATAGATGTTAAAAACATTTTATACCTTTGATATGCTTTTTGTGACAGTGATATTTTTCTGCTTGTTGAAATTTAGTTAACATGACATTTCATGGTATTGTAGCCAGATACATGGACAAATATAAAGTAGGCCTGCAGACAACCTATAGCAAGTATGCTTTTCTTAACATTAGAAGCTGTGTAAAACTGAACATTATCAAGCTATTAAAGCTAAGATCAGACCTGCATTTTTAGAAGCTGGTTGTATGTGACATTGTAGGAAGTCAGCGGATAAAATAGTAAAGAGGTGACTTCTGGCAAGACTCACAGCAATATATTTCTTATGTCTAGAGTCTCCTCTCTGTAGTGCAGACTTTTACCAGTTTTCAATAGCAGTGTAATTTTGCTGTACAGTTCATGTTTTCAATTCAGTTATGGGGGGGGGAAGCCTCTAATTTCCATAAATATGATGATATTTTAGTAAATGTTAATTGGATAAAAACTTGGATTGATACCTATTTCATGTTGGAGACAAAAGCTGCAAGGAATACATCAGTCACACTGGGGGATTTTGATGCTTGTGATGATTTTGGTATGAATATTGTACTTTTCCAAAGCTGCTTATTTTGGCAGAAATGGAAAGAAACATGCAGTGTTGTTTGTGCAAGTCTGCATACTCTGAATGCGGTGGGGGAATGCCAGGAAGGTTTTGTTAGGGATAGCTAGAAGATGGACTGAAGAGGTAAAGACTTAGAGCCATGTATGTTGTGATATAAATGAGTTACATGTGTAGTGGAAATCTATGATACTTTTCCTGGTATAAATTTATGCATTTTCATAGTCGTTTAAGATACCTAGAATGACTCCATGTAGAGACCAGACACATAGTCAGATGTGTCCCTGTGTTGTAAGGGATTTACAGTTCTTCCCCAGCATGAAGAACTTCAGACCCTGGTTTTGAAAACCGTTTTTCTTGTGGTTTAGCCTTTACTTCTCATGAAAATTATTTATTTATCTGTTCATAGTATCAAATAAAACACACTCAAAAGAAAGACAAGCCGTTTCCATGCTTTTGTAAATATCTAATTTTTTTCAGTCTTTTCAAAGCTGGCAAAATAGCTCATGCAATCTGTTGCATTAGCTATGTACTTTATAGTGTAGGATTGACTAGAGCATCTGATGTTCAAAGAGAAAAAAGGAGGAAGACTCATAGTGGTTTTCATGGTTTCTAGCAACATTTCTTTCTGTGTTCTTTCTTGTGTTATCCTCTGGCATGTTGTTAATCCAGGCAGACATTGACCCTTCAATTAGTTCATTTTTGCACCTTCCAAAAATCTGTGATTTTTTTATCAGTTATTTATCTGATCTCTCCCTTGCTGTTAAAAAAAAAAAGGTTCCTTCACAGCAGTAAAACTTAGTTCAGTAACTAAGAAAGTTTCATGAGAAAGTACTGGGAGAAGGGAGGCCAGTTGCCACACGTAAGGTGAGGAAAAAACACTTCTACAGGGAGCTCACGGCTGGCAGAGAACAAGTTCAGCAGGTCATGAAGTGATAATCTGAGTTAGTGTCAGTGGCAAGACCGTGGGTGCTGAACATGCTTTTGAATATAAAAACAGTCTTGTGATTTTGGCACCCATGGCTCTGCTGGCTGACTCACCTTGCTCAGTGAATATATAGCTCACCTGAGGTGAGCAAGGGTTACATACAGGCCATGATAACCACTGAATCAGAAAACAGTAAAAGATTGTTACTTATATCAGTAAATATTGAAAGTAATGGATTCCATTTGATATCCATCTTCATGTTGTCCTAAAGACAAAGTGGGAAATTACCATTTCTTCCTTGTGAAGTTGGGTTCTGCTTGTAATGTTTTGCCAAAATGTAACATATTGTCTAAACCATATTTTATGGCTAGCTAAATTTGATGGAATTGTCAAAACGTATCTTCAGAATCCCAAGAACTTTAGAAGTTAAGTAACCATTTCAGTGGGAATGGTTACATGCTCTCCTATGTTCATTGTTTTTCCTGAAACCTGTTTCCTATTTGGTATTAAACTCAGCATCCTTATATGATTCTAGATTTCTGTTACTCTTTTTTTTTTTTTTTTCATTAACCTATTCTGTTTTACAGAAGAATTATAAACCATATTCCAGTATTGCTACCTTAGTGTCTCCATCAGGAAACATTCTGGGAAGAGGTACTTGGACCAGTACCTTAAATGATGACTAGTAGCTGGCATTACATTCTGCTTGACTTAAAGCAGAGAAAATATTTTAAATGGAATCTAAAGTCTGAAGTAAATTGGAGAAGGTTATGCTTTCCTTAATTTTGACTCTGACTCTCTAACCCTAGTTTAGTAATTTTTTTTTGCTGCAGTTTCTGTCCATTCGTGTAGAATTGTTGTAATCAGATTTTTTTCTGGATTACTTGTGGTGGCTTTATGCTAGTTTGCTGTAGAAATGAAAACGTATGGAAGAATACATCTTTTTGTATGTCTTTTGCTGCAATTAACAAAATACTTCTTTTCTGTTGGCATTGAATTATTATTATACTAATGATTCCATCACTTTCCTGCTTTGATGATAATATGATATATTTGTTTTGCACAACTGAATATATTATTGTAAAAGAAAACTGAAAAAGTCACTGTTCACACTACATTTAATCACACTTAGCACTACAACATCTTGAGTCAGAACTGCAACTAATGATGAGCTCGGTTCTTGTTTTCCGGGTACATGCATGGTTAGCAGGCCTGAGTTAATATCCTCTGTCAGGTCACACAGAGATATGGCTAAAACATTATTTTGATTATTATATTTTCATTCAGAAAATATATATGCAAATGTGTGCTCTCAGGCCCGTGGTGTGATTATTTGGAATGTCCTGTGCATGGCCAAGAGCTGGACTTGATGGTCCTTGTGGGTCCCTTCCAACTCAGAATATCCTGTGATGTTTTATAAGCAGCTGCAAGAAATGGGGAAAGAGCATTTCTGGAAAACAACGGAATGCTGGACAGTAATGTGCTAATGTGAAGAAGAACACAGGAAAACTGAATTCTAGTTGTTCATGGCTTTATTGATTAAAAAAAGGATACCAATAAGGGTAAAAAAATCAGTTTTGGAACACTTAGATTACTTGAAAGGACACCGTGGAGATTGGAGAAGGGAGAAGTTGATTGTCTCTTGTGACAACTTAAATTGGGAGATGCTTTTCTATATTATAGCCGTGTAGGCATGGCTACTTCAGAAAAATGCAAATTTAGTAGTAAGCAACAAACCCCATTCTTTGGCGCTTCCAGTATTATAGCCAGAAATCACTTGTTCATAGTTGGAATTGAACTTCAAAAATTACTATGGATAATGACTAAAGGACCAGCTAAGAAGAGCAAAACAAAAAAAATACCACAAAGCAGAAATTGAAACCTAGGAGGAGGTAGAATTTATGTTTAGAGATGGAGTCACACGTATCACTCACATGCTTATTTTAGTTTACATTTTCTTTTACTGAAATCTCATCTGAGTAATAATTTCTCAGTAAATTCAGTGTCATTGTTCACCACTTAAATTGTGTCTTAGTAAGCAGTTAAGGGGAAAGTGCTTTCAAAGTGGCACTGCCATTATTCGGGGATGGTGGTCAGAGAGTGGCAATTGTTGAAAGAATGTAGCAGGGAGTACTTACATACACAACAGCTGTATTTTTTCCTGGTTCCTTTTCGTCCAGCACCGTGTAAGCAGCAGGCCAACCCCCTCCACATACTGGGTGGGTTCTATGTGTGCTGTTTCTTGCCTTAATTTCATATTCTAGATAACTGTTAACAACTTTCTAAAACTATTTTCAGCTTTAGATCCGGCTAAAGATCCATGTTTGAAGATGAAATGTAGTCGCCATAAAGTGTGTGTTGCACAGGATCAACAGACTGCAGTTTGCATTAGCCACCGAAGGCTTACGCACAGGTAAATACTTCAAGAGTTAATCCTATAGGCATTTTTGTAGTGTCCATGACTTACTTGTAAACTATAAATCCATTGTAATTAGTTTAATTACTTAACAACATATGAGCAGAGTAGAAGTGAATTTTAGAAGTCATTATGTATACATACCTTAACTATAATGTTTATTATTTGATTTTTTTTTAACTAGAAGGTATACATGTTTAAATATTGCAATCTGCTGGTACAAACTGGTACACTTAGGGAAATACCCACTGTGCCAGTACCAAATGAATAAAACTATTGTGATAGTATCCTATTGTTGTACATTACTTTGACATCATCACTTGTTATATGAAGCTAGAGAGCTCAAAACTGCCTGCTGAAGTGTAAGTAACAGCCTGATACAGTGTAAGTTGCTTGAGATTAGTGGAGGTTTTTTCCCCCTCTTTTTCTCCTGTGCACTCTGATTTTCTTTGCATGTTAAATGTAAGGAGAAAATATATAATAAATTCATGGGGGGTTTGTGGCTTTATCTGAGGCAGAAATATGAATATGTAGGACCTGAACCGTACCCTTAGTTGAGTCATGACTTTTGCATGCTAAGGAGATGGAGTCAAATTGCATTTTCTACTTGAGATTGTTCTTTTTTTCCCCACTTCATTGTGGGAAACAGGACACAGTAGAATGGCTAAATTTCAATAAATTGATTTAAATAAATGTCTGTTAAAGTGCTTTGCTCAGTAGGGGCTGAAAAGAGCTGAGGAAAATAAGACTTCCTTGTGTGTTGGAAGAGGATAATTTCAAGTACAGTTTTATGAATGATACAAGGAATGTTCTTTGAGTGTCTAGCTATGTTAAATACATCCATCTGGAGCTTTTCAAACACACAAGACAGTACATAGTGAAAGGAAAAGTTTGAACTGTTCTTGATCTGCAGCTGTACTTCATTAATAAAAAAACTCAACAGTATTTGTGGAGTTACACTGTTTATATTAAACAATTTCAGTGTATAGCTAGACATTTTAGTTTGATAAGGTACTATATATGGTGCAAGAATTATTATCAGACAAAGGTAGGTAGCCTGATTTCAACTGCATGTGAATTGTCAGGAATATATGAGTGTTAACTGTGAAGAGACAACATAATAATTCAAAATTTCTAAGAGGTATTACGTGTCATGGAAAACAATGACAATAATGACATTTCCTAGTTAAGTATACATGCAGTAGTTGATGACTGAAAACTCTTTTAGATTAGATAAAGATGCATACTCTTGTTGAATTAAGAAACTTTTTGACATCAGCCTTCACCCCTGTATTATTCCTCCCACAGTTCTTAGTACTCTTTTAGAAGGTAATATTTTAAAAGACAAACTTGCCTGAATATAATGCAGTCAGTAATGGGAAACTTTGGAATGGCAGCAACTTGATGATCATAAAAATAATTCTAAATCTAGTCTTGTAAAGTAGATGAAGCAATTTTCTGCTTACCTGTGCTGAGCCAGGACGGGTTTTCCCAAGCTTAGATCTCCCTATTCCCCCAGATTGCCACATACAAGGAAATGTAATTTGCTTTGTGCTTTCTTTCTAAAAAGGTTTTTCTTCATGAAGTTTCTGACCTTTTTGTAACATGGTGGGATTAAAGTATGAATATCATAAACACAAGCAGTCATGTCTGCTGGGTCTCTTTACTACACCTGATTTTCTTTGCCCAAAGTGTTATTCCTTCACTTGTATCAACAGTTTGCATACTGATTATCAGTAGGGCCATCTGTTTCCCAGAGTTCCCAAAAGACTAGTCCACTTTGTATGAGTCTTGGTAAAAATTAGATGAGAAAGCATAACTTGACAGTCGATAATACAACCTATCTACCAGTATCCATTTCTAATACATCATTTGCGTGTAATCTGTGGTGAATAAATATTTACAAAATTTCATCCCAGTAGTCCTCCCTTTTTCTTAGTTTGTGTGTGTGCACATGTGGTGTTTTTCTAGGATTGGATAGTATAAATAATTAAGAAAAGGCAGCTGAGGATGTTTTCTGAAAAAATGGTTGAGACCTTTTTCATGAACTGCTGGGAACTCTTCATCAAGGACTTGCCCATAGATTTTAATTTGGACATATTTGCTATATAGATCCATAGATGTTCCAGAGATTTTTCCTAAGACACTTGCACAGGAACAGTAGTTTAAAGTATATGAATAGATACAGTGGCAAAGATGATCCCCAAGAGACTGTCAGGGAAGAGGAGGCTTTGCATGCTTCCAAGAAAAATAAAAAGTTTATGGGCACCTTTGGGCTACCCCTGGGGAAAGAGGCATGAAATACAGTTACAGCTGAATAGATTTTTCTTTAGTGTCATCGAGTTGAAATATACTGATTTATAGTTGAATTCTCTATTACTGGAAGCAGCATTCCCAAGCAGCCCTATTACCTAGTTCATAAATTTCTGTTTATAAATTTTGTTACTTTCTTTAGGTAGCAGCATGAATAGAGAAGTTGATAATCAGTAAAGACTGATAATTGTATCAAGTGGAGGACTCAATTTAGTAATCTTTTTTTGTTTGTAAGAAATTACCTTGCAGAAAAAACAGATAGGCATAGACATTGTTATTCAGTCCATGCTGTCCTAGATATTCTTCTCTGTACAGTACAATCTCCAAACTATTGTAGCCCAGTTTGGATTACTGAGTGCCCCTCAGTAGCGTGCAGTGAAGCGTGGGGTGAATACCCCAGCCACCTGCAAGGCTGGTAGTGACATGACAAGGTCCCAACAGGATTAATTAATGTGACAGCACACTTTAGTGATGATTCTACCTGTTCTTTCAGAAGTAGTAAAATTTCTGTTAGATTGGGGATCTGAGCATTGTGATCTTGCTGCAGTGCACTTGCATTTGTATGGTTTCAAAACCAGCTACTGTGTCTCACTGTCCTTTTCATGGAGTTGTGGGTCAGGCAAGCCTATGGTTTTGCTCTTTCCTCAGTTTCCATGGCAGCTGAGATCATGGTCTCCCCTCAGTCTCCTCTCAAGGCTCATTTCCTTTTCTGGTAGACTGCCAAGATGGCAAGTCCTCTTCTAGCACACTCCTGCAGGGCCACAGCACAAGAGCTTCCTTTATGTGCTGTCCTGGAAAGACTGAATAGCATTTGACAAAAAGATGAAGTAGGTGTTGTAGATCATTGGTCATGGGAATAGTTGGAAGTACCAGGACTTTGAAAACACAGGGATGTGCTTAAAGGAGCAAGGTTTTTGTTGGTAGCGGGTAACAGCATTTGTGTCTCTGCTGGCTCTGTGTTGGAAGCTGTGTTCTGTGTGCTACACGCTTAGCTCTATGCTGTGAAAGAAAGATAATGTGCTTGAGGGGAAAACATGCAGGATATGTATGTTGTTCATGTTATTCCCATGTGGATTGCTGTGGAAAGGGAGCATCTGCTGGCACTAGAATGCATCATAAATAAGTAATTCAAACTATGGTGTAAAGTAGAATTTTTATCGATTCTTTGAAATTTGGGAATTTGTCATTAATTTTTCCTTTTGGCCGAATGGTGTTTTGCCACCCCATTGTGCTTTCCAGTTTATCTTTATTGGTTAAGTGAGAGGGCTTTATGCAGAAAAAACCTGTAAAGGGTCTTTACATGAAATAATGAAATGCTTTGGCGTATACCTTGTTCAGTTACAAATACAATATTGCTTATACCGGGATGTGTTGACTGTGAGCGTTACAGTGACAGGCAGGATATTCATCATATTAAGAGGAATCGTCTACTCATTTTAGTTTCCAATCTCTGCACTCTCAGGAGATTTAGTTATTTGCCTCTGCAGTAGTAAGAATCTCTGGCAACTATGAGTTCACCCCTGTGAGCTTGGGGAAGAGGAAAGAAGTTATGTGAGTGTTCTGCCAGAAGCCAGTTGGAGAGGAATAAAAAGGGATGAGTCAGAGGAGAGGGCTGTAGGTGGTAATGGACATTTCATAATGCCCACAATGGAATGTGTGCTTTTTGTATATTTAGTGCAGCAGGTGGTAGAGATAAATCCTTAAATCTCCATGTACTTCTTGTCACTTTGAGTGAGGAAAGAAAGGATATGTGCAGACACCATGACATGTAGGACCTCTTTAAGGCCATGCAAGTTGGTAATTAACCAGGCTCAGAAAACTAGAAAAGTTAGTCCAGCGTGACCTATCCTAGATTTACAGGTCCTGATGAATAGTGTGTTAACTTTCTTTTAGATTTGAAACAGACAATTATGATATTGACACGTACTGTAATTTTCACTAAGACTGACATTCTGTGAATAATAGGCTGCAGTACTAAACTAAGCAGTGTATAGGTGAAATTCTAAGCCAGTAGGTTAGCTGCAGATGAAGAGCAAGAAAACTTAAAAAAACGGGGAAGGGTTGCTACCCAGCAGAGAATTTTAATCTCAGCATGACAATAAACAAGGGGCAGTGCCTATGGTTTCAGGTGAATTACTTTTATTGGAATCCTTTTTGTACTCCATGTTTGTCATAAATATTTAAGTCTAACACTTAAAGGTGAAACGAAGAGGAGGTGTGGGCTCTGTCTTCTTCAGATGCTTCTCTTTGCTTTTATCTCAAATCCACTGCAGGAGACAATTTATAAAGGAGATTAATTCAGTTGAGACCTACTTATTGTACAGCCCATTCCAAGATTTGACTGCTTACAGCTAGAAACCAGTGAAGACTCTCTTGACATGATTTGTCTACAAGTTCTGAAAATTAGGAAATTGCAAAAGAGTTTTGGGCCAAAAATCATGTTTCAAGTTAATCCCAATGTCTTTGATATATTAAAACCTAGTGACTAATCTTGTACTTACTCATTGATCCTAGTGGAATCTGATAAGAACCAGTCTCTTTTTCTTCTTCCATAAGTAGAGGAGAAGTACTGTGTAAAATTGATTGGATACATTTAATCAATCAATGTTTGGAGGCATTAAATTATTCAGTACATTGAAGGTGTGTGTAGTTTTTCTAGGCAGATGTAGATCTGTCTCTTTTATGAATTCCCCACAAGACATAATGCCCCCTGCCTCCACTGTGAAAGTCCTGCTATGCTCCTATGAGTTTGTTTATGTGAGTTGTGCAGATCGACACAATGGTTCCCTGCTATGGCAGAAATAGATTGCATTTGTCTTTGCCATAGCATGTTAAGATGGAATAACAATGTTTAAAGACCTGACAGCACTTGTGTAATGATACTGAACTCCCTATTTCTTTGGATTTTTTACCTTCTCCAATCATTTATTAGGTTTCAGAGTAGGGAGCAGTAGTAACTGGTTCTCAGTAAATATTAACTAAACCACAGATTCTGGTGATGCTAGCAATTCTAAAAAAAATCTCACCCCATTTTATTAAAGTAAAGGTTAAGGTAGGAACAGTGACCTTTTCATAGTAAAGGCATTTCAGTTATAGATGTTGATCACCTGGAAAATAATGAGAGTTCACCAGTCATGAAGAGATAGTCACAATACTAAAGCATTTCTCAAAATTAAAAGTAAGAAATAAAAAATTATAGGGGCTCCTTTTCTATTAGAGCTCCACAAGGCAGGTTCCAGAGAAGTGTGCAGGCTGAACATCTGTAAGGTGCACAGCTGGGTAGAGGTGAGCAGTATAGAAGGTGAGAGGTACAGAATTTACTCTCTAAGAATTAGTGACTCTTCAGAGTTCTGTGAAATGAAATTAGATTTAGTGACAATGGTTCCCTGCCTGAGGCCTGTGTATAGTAGGACCTGAATTTAGGGATTAATAAAATTTCTGTAATATTTCTGCCTATGGGTGCAGTCTTCAAATTATGACAGCTTCGCTATTAAAGCATATTAAAGAATGTCACTTTATTACAGACTCAGAGAAGCTGATAGTGGTAAAAATGTTGCACTACCTAATCCAGTTTATTAAGGCAGAGGAGCTGGATAGCTTCATACATTTTGTGGTAGCATTTAATCTTGTTACAACTTCCTTCAGGGTGTTGTTTAAGTGACATTTTGAAGTGTTCGTTTGGTTAAATCATTGGTCATCTAGACCATTATCTTGCCCTGGACTCTGTCCTCTTCCAGTTTTCTGAAGAATGTGTAAAATCAGTCTAAATACATTTTAAATGAGGTAGATTATCAAAAGTTCTTCCCTGTGTTTGGTCACCTTAGTATTTTGACTTGAGGAAAATGTTCCATCTTAGCTTGGAAGTGATGAGTGTTTTGGCCTTGGAGCATGATATGGATTAGCCTGGATGATGTGACAGAAGCTCAGAGTAACACTGGGAAGAGAGTCAAAACATTTTCTGTTTTTATTCATTTGGTTACTATATGGCTATGATTATGCTCCCAAGCAGAAAAAGTCAAGAAGTCCAAATATACGAGAGGCTTATTTGTGCCTGTATGTGAGAAAAATGCACACACGTATGTAATGTGTATGTGTACATACATATGTTCATATACATGTATATGACTGAATATGTTCACATGCATATGTATTCTTTTTGTTCCTGTTGTATGGATACATGTATCCCAGATTTCCAAAACATACTTTTGAACCTGAGGTATTTTGCTATCTCCCCTCCTTTGCAACAAAGGAAAGAGGGGTTTTAATTTAGACTTTTAATTTAGACTAAATTTCTGATTAAAAACAGAAAAAGGATGTAATTGCAAATCTGCAGTTGTATTAAGTAGTCTGAGCAGTTTTGAAAGCTAATCTATTAGAGCTGATATGGAGGATTTTCTCATTTGGTTAGAAAAAAAGGAAAAGAAACAGAGAAGAATGAACAGTATAGCTTCGTAGCTTTCCTGTAATTTTAGGTGCTGCAATGTTTTATTATTAAAAGAAACGCAACATAAAAAACAAGCTTTCAAAAAACTGAAGGAAAACAAAAGACTTTCTTAGGGCAGATTTTGTGGAAGTTGCAAACACCACTATTTAGGATGTCATCATTTCACATTATAATGCTGCTGAAGATGGCCAGCTGGTGCAGTTAAGTCCCTTATTGGAAATTTTAGTCTGATTCATTACTGTGATTTGTAGTAGTACACAGAAACACTTAATCATTCTTATCCTCCAAGCTCTATTGAATCTACTGGAGGCTTTCTGGTTCTTTGCATAATTTGTGCTGCCAGTCTGCCAGCTTGGCAGTGTTTCAAGCTTGTTGCATTATCTGTGTTTGTTTGCACAGGAAGTGATGCTGCACGTAGGCTGAATTTACAGTAATTCTTTTGTAATAGGGTAATGAGCAACACTACTTCATTCACAATACTAACATTATATAGCTTTGATTAGACCAATTATTGTGTAACTATGCCATTGTGATCATACTTGCACTCTACAAAGTACTGAAAAGGAAATTTGCTTAGCTGTAGCTTAATTGAACTTGCTGAGAAAATAATTTTGACTTTTATGTGCTTAAGAGAGGTGAAAATTTGAATATGTTGGAGATTTTTATATGCTATGCAATTTAATTTATTAAAGTGAGAAAATGAAGCTTCTTTTTTTATTCTCCATTTCATTGCATGAGGGAGGGAAAAAGTCGACTAACACTGTGCATCATACATTCTGCATGTGTTGTGAAGGCCTGTTAATTCCTTGGTGAGCTTGTGTGTCCTCCATTCATGTTAGGAGTTACGGGTACACAGCTAGAGGAAAACAGGATCGTCTCATGGAATTCCTTCCCTTTCTATGTGGAGCTTTTGCTAACACTAGTGGAAGACACCTGCATCAATTGCATCGCATATTGCAGTGTCAGTGTTGTCCGTATCAGCCTTACTATTTGTTAAGGCTGTTACTAAGACATACAGTATTTATACTTCTTGCTGTCCAGCTTCAAAACTCAAAAACTGCTGTCCTTATGGAAAAAAAAAAAACAACTTATTCAACCCCTGGACTCCTCAAACTGTGTCTGTAAAAATCAAAAATATTAGTTTCTTAATATTTGGATTTGGTTTGGTTTTTTTATAGTATGTAAAGCAGATGTTAAATAAAAGAGACCTAAACAGAGCCTTTGTATTCTATTTGTTAGTGGAACAGGAGTTGTCCACTATACTTTCCCCATTTAAAAATCCATGATATGCCTTTTTTAAGGGAAAATGTGGAGCCCTAAGCTAGACTAAATCATATGGACTTCAGTTAATTTAGTAAGTCCTGGGCCTACTCATATTCTACCTGCTCCAGCAACAAGCTTGTTCAGATTCAGTTGCCTGTAGGAGTGAGAGGATGCACCGGATAATCAGTGCACACGATGACTGTTTTTGGGATTATGAGAGTTCTGCTTAGAAATTCTGCAATGAGATTATAAATTAGGATTGGAATTCTTTTCAGGAAAATAAAATTTCAGCTTGCTGTATTCCTCTCTTTCTTGCTGTTGGTGGCTGAAGGCACACTCAGTTGTACCATCTCCTAAGAAGCAGTGAGTTAGGACACTTCTGTTATTGAACTAGGTAACAGGAAAGAATGTGACTGGGGAGTGTGACAATCTAGGAGAGCTTTGCTGCTAGAATGTACAATTTTGACTGATCCTGGGGGATGTTAATTTACTGTCCTGTTTGAAAAAATGGTCTATCAGCTTTTGTTGTGTTGTTTTAAAGTGGTCTTTTTCCTCACAGTATTCCTGAGAATCTACTTTAAAAGATGGCTTTTTTGTTAAAAAGATCAGGAAGAATGATGAAGACAGTGCTTTAAAATTACTTCTCTGCCCTTAACTTAATGAAGTTGTGATTGCAGTCCACAGCAATGAAACTCAGTGTGTACAACTGTAAACATTGAAATAATACAAAATTATAAGAATAAAATTTTTTGAATATTCCCTTATTAGAAAAAGTAGGCCAGGTAAATTCAGGAACAGTTCAATGTCCCTTCCTAAAAATACCTGTTAAGCTTGTGATATGTTTTATGGTGCTTCAAAAATTAGCTGTCAGAGTCAATTTTCAATGGACTTTATTAGAAAATACTATCAATTCTAAAATAGCTGATGCAGACATTTTTAATCAGTTAATGCTTAATTTGATTTCTTCATGGGTTGTGTGTTCAGGGGTTTGTTTTTTTTTTTCTTTGAGTATTTCAGAAATACTGTAATACTAGGTAATGGAACACAATAGAACTTCAGGGTGCTTTTATATGAAGGGTTCTCTCACAGGTTCTAAAATTTGATTTTGGTTGTAATGGGGTGCTTTTATTACTACCTAGCATCAGTTCTTAGCATTTCATTTGATGTGAAAGTTGTGGTTCAGAAGTTATGTTCATAGGCTCTGAATACATCTGTTGTTTTGCTTATGTGCCAAAGGATAGTGTGTGAAACCAAGCAGGAGTACTGTTCAGGGAATAGAAAGCATTGCACCAATTTCCTTCTATGTAAAACAGTACATGTAAGGTTTCCAATGTTGAGAAATACATTAAGTGTGGTAGCTGGAGGTGGTTGTCATCATGGTGCATGATGCACCATATATACAAGTATGTGCATATATTGCTCCTTTACAGTAAAATATATTACTGCCTTTGGAAATCAAATAGTGTACTCAGGGTGCTAAAGGCATGTTGGGAGTCTTTAAATGTTCGTGTTTGTTACATGGTTAATTATGTAAGAGGATTTTGTGTCTGGCAGTATTTTTATCTTTTGTTTAAAATCAAATGCCCAAACCCTTTTCATATGTCCAGATTGTCTAAAGTAGGTTTGCTTTACAAAATGCTGTACTCTGCTACAGAAGAGAGGTATTTTACTTAGGTGTGTGGCTTTTGCAACAGACTACTATATCCTTTGTATTAGATCCTTTTTTTTTCATTTTATGTCAAAATCTACATACTAGAATGCTTACACCACACAAATACTTTTCTTAAAATGCCTATGCATCTTCTGTATTAGTAGTAATAATAATAATGATGAAAAATTCTTATAATCACAGTACAGTTAAGGCTGAATTTAAAGCTTCCAAAATCTGTGAGATCCACTGCCTTATTTAATTCAGACACAATCTGTCCAGTGGTTTCAAGCGTTGTTTTGGGTTTATTGTACATGCACGGGCTATCCACATGATGTGTGGCACTGCAGATTCCGTGTCCAGAAATGTCAAGGAAATGGTCAAATTCCGTCTAAACAGAACTCATGAGGGAGGCAAAGAAGAGATTACACCTGAGGAAACCTGAACTTATAGTAGCTGTGACTCCAGCATGTTCTTGGTTCAATTCCTTTGAGGGATACTTCTTTCAAATACAGACCTTCAATGATACATTTGAACATTCAAGCACAGGTACACTTTGGGGATAAAATTTATATAAGCATTTTATAATAGCAGAGCATAGTTTTTTAAAAGATTGCAAAAGTGGAAAACATTCAGGATGTATCCTAATTTTATGGACTGAGTGTTACCTGAAGTTGCAGGTGCAACAGCAACAATGCTTACAGTATATCGCTTTCCTTATGGACACAGACTTGCGATTCCTAGACTGTTCCATAAAGCAGTAAAAAGAAAACCACCCCAAACCAAATTAACAAAATTACAAACACAAAAAAGCATCAGTTCTCTCCTGTGTTCAGGACAACTTTTCTCCACTAACTAACGGAGTAGAAGGATTAAGAGACCACTAAACTGGTTCATAGCACATATGGATCAAGCCATGCAAAATTATCATTTTGGAGGATATGTATTCACCAATGCTTAACTTTTTCACTGTGATTTAAAATTATTTAGCTCTTTGCGTTTTTGAGCATGACTGTGTATGGGACATCATTTTTCTGTTCTGCTTTCTAATTATTCTTTCTCCCTTAACTGTAGATTATTTTAATTCAGAGTCTAAAATAACAACTGTTGTAAAGTACAACCTTTTGAATCTTAGAAATAATGCCTCTGGGAAAGATGTTTCATGGAGAAATAGACCTACATGGGCTTTTTCTTGTCAGAGAGTTTCATATGTGTCAATATTTAAGATAATTATTGTAATTTAGGGATTACTTCATTTCTTGATCAGCTGAAGATCTGGGCCCCTAAATGTTTCTGAAAACATTTGCATATCTTGAAGAATGCATTCCCAGTGACTTTGCCTTCATCATTTGCACATTAATTGCCAATGAATGTTTGTAATACAAAGATTTGCATACTTATGAAAGCTGATTTGAAGTTTTGATCCATAAATTCAATACAAATTATGTTCCAAGCTTTGTCTGTTGGGCCTTCTGCTTAAAGATAACCCCAGACATCATCTCCTCTTCAACCTCAAACTCATTGGTCCAAGGTAGAAGCAAATAGTAGAAAAGATTGTCTGAGAGGAGATTTAAGCTGGGGAGTAGGGTGATAAACATAAGACTACAGGAAAGTGATATCCTGAGGTTAGCAGTGATTGATTTTGCATATTTGGAGTAGACTACTAGCGTGTCTAAAAGGTATGAAGGTACCGCCAAGATCCTCTGGATGATCTTGGAGATCATAAAACAAATATGCATGGTAGGAAGTAGAGAATAAGAGAACAGCAAGCCCTCACCTCCTATTACAGTGAACACTGGAGACCTCTATACTATTGAGCTTTCTACTCATACAGTTCTTTCACGGAAAACGCACAATAGTAGCATTTCTACAGTAACTTTGGCTTTTTTTTGTACACATTTGATGTGTCTAGAAAATTGAATTTCTTTCATATTTTAGATATGTACAGATATCTAGAAGTTACATGACAACATATAACTGTTTACTTCAAAGTGCAAATGCTGGAGGTTTTTTATCTACATTGCAATATTTTTGTCATGCTCTAATTCACCTCTCCTATCTTCAAATTATAAAACAAGATATTTTTTCATATGATTAGTAATTGCTTATAAGTTCAACTGAGAAGCAAACACAAAGGGTTGTTATGAAGAACTTGGAAAACTTAGGCAGATGCAGTAGTTTTAAAAGCAAACAAAACAATGGAAATTTGTAAAGAATGGTAAAGAGAATAGTCTGTAAATGTTAAATCGTTTTGAGTGAGGTCTCACAATTTATTTAATAGCCCTGTTATCTGTGGCCACCTTGATAAATTATACATACCAGAAACAGAAATACTTCTGAGCTGTTGAAAATAGGATCAAAGACCTAAAGAGATGTCTGGATGAAGACACTGGAAGATGGGCACTTAAGTTAGCGCTAACTTAGTAAGAATGACTATGACAGGATTTTATTTCTGTAATCATTGCTCAGTTACTTTAATTTACTCTCATAATAAAGGGGAAAATACATGGGGCAGCAGATTCCAAACAAATTTTGAGAACCTGTTTAATTTTGAAAGACACTACTGCCACAGGGCTCTTGGTCTGCACTGTCGTTAAAAGGAGGGTTGAGAAATGTAGGAGATGAGAATACAGGTGACCTTGCCCCTGATAAGTTACAGCTGTGTAATTAACTAATACAACCTCACCCCTGATGGGTCACAGCTATAGCCAATGAAGATAAGTGAGATAAAAGGGAGTGGGTTGGCTGGTGAGGGGGATGATGAAGGGGCAGGCTATTTGAGGAAGAGGGAACGAGAGGATCATGAAGAAGAAGGATTCGGGCGAGAGAGAATCACTGCTGTGAGGTCAGTCTGGGTTTGCAGTTAGAGCCTGTTGGAACCTGTAGTCACAGTCTAGCTGGGTAAAAGCCTGCAGTCAGAGTTTAGCAGGAAATAACCAAGTCAGAGTCTGCAAGGGAAACCTACAGTAGGAGCTTGCTGCAGCCAGAGTCAGTGAATTGTTGGAGTCAGTATGGCTGAGCTGTAAGGAGGAATAAACCAGGACCCTTTTCATGCTGTGATGAACAAGAAGTCTGTGTCTTGGCTCATTTCTACCTTCTAAGGAGAAGGCTGCTGCAACAGAGAAATGTGTGTGTGAAGAGTTAGAGCAATCCTCTAAGTTAACGCGCACGTAAGACAACTGATTTTTCTGGCATGCGACAAACCTTTGCAATGAAGTTGTAAATTTTACCTCTGGTCACTTTACTCCTAAATTCCATTTAGCTGTTCCTTTCCAGCTGGCCTCTACAAGGAGGTTCTATATTTTATCAGCAGACTGGACACTAGTCCAATTAGAGACCACAATTTACTGTCTTACCAAAGCAATTTAGATATCAAAAGATACAGTTATTTATTTATATATGCCTGAATCTATAAAGACTGTAATAAAAATAAAAGTTGAGCTAAATTATGAACTAGGGAAGGAAAACTACCACTGGAAAAAGTAGTGCTGTCTGCTCTCAGGATTTTTTAAATAAAAAATCATTCTCTTGTGCAAACAGACGTTTTCCCAAGCAAATTATGAAATGCTATTTTTTTTTGCCCCACAGTGGGGGCAGAAAACATCTATTTCTGTTCATCATCTCTCAGTAGATAATTTTTTCTTTTTCCATGTAACCATAAGATTTTTATCACTCTTACTGCATTGTGATTTTGGGACTTCAAAGCTGAATATATGGTTGGTCTTCTAAAGCAAAGTATTTGGAAACATGTTCAGCTGTGAGGCTGAGTGGTGAATTTTATGTTTTGCAGAGTCATGACTTTGAAGATGACATTAGGCAGCTAAATCAGGATCAGTATTGTGTTATGGTATGCAGAGTACCAGGGGTGTCCAGCTGAGGCACCAGCAACAGCCCTGGTTGTGTGAAGATGTAGACTCTCTAGGAGTCATTAGGCTGAGGAAAAGCTAAAGCCTTAGGTATCTGATTTTTCAGTTTTTCTGAACAGTTGGAAATAATTTTTGAAATTTCATAGACTTCTCACATTTTGTGTGCTGCAGAATGAAGACGTCAAAGTACAGAGTTGTAAAAGCTGAACTGCAGTTCCCTCTGTGTTACTATCCCAGAAATATTGATTATTGCTGTATTACCTTTTTTAATGTGCTTTCGTTTATTTAAGAATTCTCTTCTGGCATTTTTCTTGTAGTTTTTTATGGTTTTTCTCTCTTTTCAAAGAACTCCTCTCCATTTTTCTATATTACTTTTCTTCACCACACTACTTAGTGTTTTCACTCAACATGGCTTATTATTTATGCAGCCATATCCAGTAAGAGATGCTTTAGGGTGGCTTGAATGGAGAAGAAATAGATTATTTATTATCTTTTAGGTAACATTTTATGGGACCCACATTAGAGTAATTGAGGAAGGAAGAAAGAAAGAAAAAGTAAGGAAGAGTCTATTCTGTTGGTGTTTATGAACATTAATAGAAAAGGAAAAGGTATTATAATTGGAACATTGCTGACTTCTTAGTGGCAGTAAAAGAAGTTAAGTCCAGTTGTTTGCCTGTCAGATTATTTTATGGAATCAAGCTGAGTTTGTTTTTTCTTACAGACATAAGGGGAAATATATTGCCAACATAAATAATAAAAGAGAACTTCTGTCATGCTAGGCCAAATAATGTGAAATAACATTACAGTAGTTAGTAAAACTACTTTTGGCATTATTACTGACAATTTGTTTTTCATTGATATTCTGGCACACATATTTCATCATGGATATGTCTGGTTTGTATTAAATTTTCATCTGTAAAATGATCTATTTATATGTGTGAATTATCTGACTAGAAAACCTCACTCTTTAAATCTCTTTGATTTTCTTGCCTTGAGCAATGGCACAAATAATCTTTTATGTTTTAAAAATACCTTCATTTATAGATAGCAATGAAAGTAGCAAAACTTTGTTTTAAACTGTTTGGTTTATTTTCAGTACAGCAATAATTGTATCTATGTCTGTGGGTTTAATAGGTCTGTGACAAAGGCAGATAAATAAGTGAAACAAACCATATATTATTTAAAATTTGAATATTTTCAAGGTGTAAAAATAATTACTTGCAATATATAAAAAGAACCTAAATTGCTTCCTAATTGTTAAGGGAGTGTTTCCCCCGGTTGGAATCACTGTTGACAGTCCTTGGATTTGGTCAGAGGTAAAAAAGTACTACAAATTAAAACTAGCATTTAGGGAACATCAGTATTGTTGCAAAATATGGTCAAGTTTTGAAGAACGAGGGCAAACACAATCAATATGCAGCCAAAATGGAGGCTATGCAGGTGTTGCTCTTTCTTTTAGTACATTTAGCTGGTGCAATGCTTTAGTGAACTGGGTTTTATATTTTATCAGGTTTTTGCCCTCTTCTCCCATGAAGTTTTTCTGAACAGATTTTCATACTCATTCAGTGAATTTCTGTATATTTGGCAATATGGGTGACTACAGTGTACAGACATGTTGCACAG
This sequence comes from Acrocephalus scirpaceus scirpaceus, assembly GCA_910950805.1. Lineage (NCBI taxonomy): Eukaryota > Metazoa > Chordata > Aves > Passeriformes > Sylviidae > Acrocephalus > Acrocephalus scirpaceus. Next base: position 7,108,297 of record OU383778.1, on the reverse strand, counting down.
TGAGTGTGTAATAGAAATGATTCAGATCACTGATGGTTTGGGCTTACCATGGCACACATGTATGTCCTTGCCTTGCCTAGGCAGGCTCTGCCCTGAGCTAGCTCTGTGAGATTTGAGGAGAAACACTCCTGACCTATGACAAAATTTGCCTTCAATAGTAAGCAAGGAGAAAAAGGAAAAGTTTTATGTTCTTTCAATATAAAAGTATATCAACAGAATAAATTATTATATTGCAGCAGATGATCCTCCACGGCCAATTGTTTGACAACCTGTTTTTGCTCATTTATCATCTTACTATACACTTGTTGCTATATGTTTTGTCTGAGCAGACCTCTAAATGATAAAAGCTTGTCAGCTCTATCTTCCCATTTTCTGATGTTATCAGACCTAATTCATATACTCAGAAGACATCATACTAGCAGAAAAGACAATATCAAGCTGAAAAGCCTTTCTGTCTCTTTTTTGTTTGTTTTTTCTGCTCTCCCTCTGCAGGAGTGAGAAAATCTGTGCTGATAGGTGCTCTTCATCTAAGGAGCACTTGGAAGATTACCGTACAGTAAGCTGACAGTTGTCTACATGATCTAAAGGAATTCTCTCTTTCACAGACATGCCATAGCTATTAACCAGTGCCAGAATACAGAACTTTTATGAGGTACTGATTCACAGACATTGATATTTCTCTTTAAAACTCATGAACGGTAAAGCAGTGCTCTTTTAGCACCTGATTAACAACACCATCTAAAAACATCACAGCCTTTGTCAAAAGTGACCTAGAGTAACCACAATAGCAAAACTAGTTTGAGATAATTGTTCTTTAGTTTTAATTTAAATACCATATAGATGGTACTTGTAATCCTGAGCACCATTGCATAACACAATTTTCTGTCCATGTGAGCTGCGTCTTAGAATCTGTAACCACAGACATGTTATCTTTAGGCTTTTAAAATTATTTTGGCTGTAGAATTAAGGACAAACAATACTAGCACTAGAATTATCAAGACAGCTGGCCTATTTCAAGCCTTGTTCATAGAAAGATTTGGGTTGGAAGGAACATTAAAATCATGTTGTACAACCCCCCTCTAACGTACAGGAACGCCTTCCACAAGACCAGGTTTCTTAAAGCCCCATTCAGCCTGGCCTTGAGCACTTCCAGGGACAGGCCATCCACAACTTCCTTGGGCAACCTGTTCCAGTGCCTCACCACCCTCATAGTGAAGAATTTCTTTCTATATCTGATCGAACTTCTTCCAGTGTAAACACATTACCCCTTGTCCTATTCCTACGTGCCCCTGTAATGCTCCTCAGCACCAGGCAGTAGATAATATGTAAAGAGGTCCATTATGTCTATTCTGGTTTTCTTGTTTAGCAGATTATTCTTGATTTAAATAGACTATGAGTCCAGTTCAAAGTTGTTTAATCTAAATAGATGTCCAGGGTAGGTAGAATTATAGTACACAGTGCCTGTAATATAGCAGTTTAAAGTACAAAATCCCACTTTTACTGTTTAAGCAAATGAGTTGTACTTCTGGAGGAGGGGAGAACAATAAATTAAACCTGGCAGGTTTAAGAAGCAGAGCTGTAGGTGGTGGGTGCAGCATCAACCACAAAGATTGACACACTGATGAATGGACTTAAGTGCTGTACAATAAAAGCTGAAGCAGGGGCTGGAGAGCAGGGAAGTATCACTCACTCTAAAGCTGTGCTGAAGTGCAAAGAACATTTGTTAAAATGGATGGCTGCAAGATTTTGTGCCATAAAGGGACTCTGAGGCAACCCTAAGTAACTTATGCAATTAAGGGATATTCAGATCCCTGAACATGAGTGCTTTGAATGCATTCCTTGTAGAAGTGGCTTATTATTTCTCACAGGTGTAATGAGGAACTCAGAATTGTTAAATACAATCTGAAGAGACTTATATTTCCTTATGTCTCTCCTTAAGTTTTTCAATTTTAGTTACATTCTACACTTACTATTCAGAAAGAAAAAAAAAACCCAAACATGTTGATTTGAAACTGATCAATAACTGATATTTTCTTCCTGTAGTCCTACCTAAAGAGTTGAGTATAGAGAAGATAAATTTAAGTCATTGACAGAGCAGACATATGTTGATAGTATTAAAGGAAGAAAATGGAAATCCTTCTTTCAGATATTGATTACCGTGATGTTTGTAAATGGATTTTTCTTCCTTCTTTTCTGTCTTTATTTTTAAGCTGACCCTGTGACTGATCCTGCATGAGGGAAGAAAGAGCTGTGAGCTTGGGCAGCAGGGGTGCAACTTGCACTTGCCAGGCAATGAGAAAGATAGATTGCATGAGAGTCACTCTGCAGGGTTCTGAATCTGAAGAGTGGAATATCAATTTATTCTTATAGTGGTGAAAGAACATATTTGTGGCAGACAGTGTTTTGAGCCAATAGGAAAAGTAGCTATTTTCTAGTGAAAAATTATTCTGTAATTATGTTCAGCATAAAGTAGTCAGTGTTGTAGGAGTAGACATCCTCATAGTAATATTAGTCAAAATATTGTTACTATTTGTCTGCTTTGGGTTGTAGAAGTGATTATTAGTTATTTGACTGTTTCATTAATTTGTTTTTTATGTTTAAATAATTTTATTCACTTGTTTTTTATAAATCAGAAGCATTAAGATGCTCTTTAATGAAAACTGTGATTTTAATTGGACTATCAAATGCAGGTAACAGAAAGCATCATATTATGCAAAACAGATTGTGGATTAATAACTTCGAATTCTCTCTCAATAATAGTCATATAATCATGGAAAAATTTAAACCATTGCCCTACCTTGCAGTTTTGCAATTGCTAAACATGCTGAGATATAGGACCTCCATTTAACTGATGATAATCAAATGAAATGACTGCACTTTTCTTACTATTTGGGAATTTTGGATTCATGTTCAGCAAACTACTAAGAATTTAAGATGTAACACAACACTCTGGTTATTAGATGTAGTTCTTAAAATTATGTCTATTGACTGAAGAGAACTATTTGCTCCCCTAAGAAAAAGGTTTCTGCTTTATTAAATAATGTGTAAAAGAAAAAAGTGTTTACTTTTGCTTCTGCGTTACCTGTTTTAGAAAACGCTGAAAAATGTCTACTTTCCTATGGAACACAAATTGATGTCTTTTCCAATAGAGCTATGCATAGTGAATATATTTATGTTCAAAGAAGTAAACTCTGCAAGGCTGAGTACACACACAAAATCTATATAATTTTCTGTCTTTGCAAAGTAGAAAATGATAGGTTTGAAATGTGTTTAATAATTCTTTTGTCTCTATAAAATGAAAACAGTTCTGAGAAAAGGTAATAAATATCTCTAAGAAATTATTAAAACACTGCATTATGACAATGTCAAGCAGTTAGATTAGCATAAAAAGCTCTCATGAAAGACATTTTAATGTCTTGGTGATCAAAAGGTGAAATCTAAGTTCATAAGTTAATATACACTATTAAAAATCTTTCTAAAATAATACATAATTGCTTTTCCAGAGTGGGCTATGTGTATGTATGAATCTCAATTTATTTTGTAATATTGCATATATGTTATATCAACTAAAACGTGTATTAAATTTTTTGAGGCTTCTTCTGGAATGACTTAAAATTGTGAGCATCCCATGTAGTCACTGAGGCTATTCAAATCTTTGCAACTTTATTCCTATCAGTTTGTGTTGTGAAAAATTTAACTATTGATTATTAGTGAGACATGTCATAGAATGTTTAAGATTTTATAGATTAAAATAAGGTCTTTTTTTACTTTAGTAACACCTAAGTAACTTTGTAAGTTAGGAGATCCTTAGTTTCTTGCAATCTGTTGAATAAGTAAAAGTGGATATATTCACTGAAAGGAAAGAAGTCATGTTCAGGTCAGTTCTTATGTGATGTGAAGTACAGGAAGTTCTCTAAAAACTTGAATTAGGAAAAACAGTAGGTGAGTTGATAACCTTAAAAATTATGAAGTCAATGGTAATTTTGTATGATCTCTAATACTTGAAAACAGTATCTCATAGAGGAAGCATCTTTATCATTTAAATGATGATACATTTTCAAAATAATTGAAAGACCCTTTTTCTGTAACTTTACTGTTTTCCAACTCCTGTGTTGGAAGCCAAAATAGCTATGCTGAAGAGCCAAATTAGACATCCTGTGATAGGTGGATCATTCTGCCATGTGTGAACATGTGCTTCATCCAAGGTTTCCTTCCAGCTTATGCTTAACTTGTGAAACTATTGTAATCTTTGATCCACTTTATTCAAGTAGTTTTTACAGGGTGCAAAGGCTCTGTAGGCAGAATACAGGCTACCTAAAAGCATAAAATTATTTCCCAATGAAGACAATATTTAGCTGGGACTAATTTGTTAGACTGTACTGATGCTCTCCACCCCTTTCCAGATACTCAGTGAGTCTTTGCTGGCCAGGCAGTTCCAAGTATAAGGTGTTGACTTCCATGGCTCATTGAAATGAACTTATCCTCAGTGTTGTTTAAACTTCTGTCTCTGTTCTTCCTTTTATGATTTTATAACTTTTCATATTTGTAGCTTGTTTTCCCTCCACTCCTGACTGACCTTGTTCAACAATCTTTGTTCTGTCTGCAGTTTTACCTTTCTTGCATTGCATAGTTCCACACTACCTAATTTCTGATAGTTCTTCCTCACAATTTAGTAGTTTCCTCAGTAGTGTGTGCCAAGGTTATTCATCCATGCCATATTAAAACCTCAGTCCTTAGGAGGAAGACTAGGCACTTAGCTAAGTTAACTGGGAAATATATGCCATTCTTCCCTATTCTTATGGTCTGAATTACAGATCCTTGTGGGGTGATGGAGTGTGCTTTGCTGCTTCATTGATCAGCATGCCTAGATTTCTTAGAGGCAGTGATATGGTTTATGCTCAACTCTTTCCTTTAGTGGGTCAGTCTAAAGTTTTGACAGCATCTGTAGCTCAGGACTTCCAAGTGGGATTTGTAGAGTAGGTAGGAATAAAAGGAAAAACATTCACAGAAGTCATACAGCAAATGTAAGTGTGGGGTAAAAATGGTAAATACTTATTTGTTTAATAGTCTTACTATCTATGTATTGTTTATGCAATGTGCCTCACTAGTTTCTGTTGAAGTAATTTTATTGATCTGCTAATTTAAACAGATATTGTAATAGAGTTATTACGCATGTTAAGCTTCAGCTTGCACCTCTATTTTCAGAAAAATATGGATGCATGTTTTCTGTAAAAGAAGATGAGGTCTGTTATATACAGGATTGCTTTCCACAGCTCCAGCATTTGCTAAGCAAAATCTGCTTCAGCTGATGGTGTATGTGTCCATTTCTAGTTACATATATAGGAAATCCATGGAAACTGTCAGTACTATAGTAGGCATATCCATAAATAATGTTGGACAGGAAGTTCCACCTGAATGGATCTCAGTAAACTTGCAAGTGACACCAAGCTGTGTGGTGCTGTTGACACTCCTGAAGGACAGGATGATGCCACCCAGAGGGTCCTGGACAAGCGCTAGGAGTGGGCCCATGGGAATCTCATGAGATGTAACAAGGCCAAGTGTGAGATGCTGCGCCTGGGTGGGGGCAACCCTTGATGTCAGTGCAGGCTGGGGGATGGACAGATTGAGAGCAGCACTGCCCAGGAGGACTTGGGGATGCTGGGCATGAGCTGGCAATGTGTGTTCTCAGCCCAGAAGTCCAGCTGTATCCTGAGATGCACCCCTAGCAGCAGGGCCAGTAGTTGAGGGAGATGATTCTTCCCCCTCCACTCCATTCTTGTTAGACCCCACATGGAGTGCTGCATCCAGCTGTGGGGCCTCCAACATAAGGATGTGAATGGGATGGAGCAGATTCAGAGGAGGTCTGCAAAAATACACAGAGGGCTGGAGCCCCTCTCCAATAGAGATGTGCTGAGAGAGATGGGGGTTGTTCAGCCCATTCAGAAGAGAAGGCTCTGGAGAGACCTTGTAGTACCCCCTAAAGGCCTGCAAGAGACTTGGAGAGGGATTTTTTGTAAGGACATTTAGTGATGGGACTGAAAAACAGTAGGTTTAGATTAAGATACTAGCAAAGAATTCTTCCCTGTGAGGGTAATGAGGCACTGAAGCAGGTTGCCCAGAGCACTTGTGGGTGCTCCATCCCTGGCAATGTTCAAGGCCAGGCTGGATGGGGCTCTGAGTAATGTTGTGTAGGGTAAGGTGTCCTTGCCCATGGCAGGGGGATTGGAATGAAATGATCTTTAAGGTTCCTTCAAACCTAGAAGGTTCTATGATCCTATGATTTCTGTGTTGGGGTGCAGTCTTTGTGGTTTTGTCTTACTAAAATGGTATACTTGCTAACTCATTCAATATATACTAAGATTGGTTATCAATAAATACAAATGTCTTACCAACAATGTTGATTTATAAGTTGCTAAAATATATTTTATTTTGATTCTCACATTAATCTTACTAATTTTTGTTCTATTTATCTCAGTTTAGTTCACTTGTTTTTAGTTTATTCAGATGGATTTTTCTTCTATTTGTTATAAATAATGCAAAGTAAAGAATCAAGTGAAAATAATATACTCAAAAAGACTGGCAGTAATGAATTTAGAGGTTTTGACACTTGAAAGAAACATCTTAGTACTATATGACAACTATAGTTTTCTTCCTAGAGGCTTCTAAATGAAAAGGCAACTTTGAAGGAAATTCAGGCAACTCTAAAGAAAGCAATTTAGATTTTATGATACAAGTGGTTTTTCTGATTATGTTAATCTGACACAGCCTGATTGTGTCCCCCAAAGGCCATGGCAAAACATAATCAGGCAGACTCTCTAAATTGGAATCACTCTAAAATCTCCTAAAGATGCAAATGTAGTTATCAGAAAAGAATTACAAGAGTTCTTTCAAAGATTAGTTTTTAGTAACTCAGACTTTTTTGGACCAGTGTGTATTTGAAAAGATATGTTTGAAGATTATCAAATCTAGCTGTAAAATACCATTTTTCAATTGAATTGGGCACTCATGCATTTTATAGATATCATTAAATAAGTCATGTTGCCAAAGAGTTGCTCGAAGCTAAATTTTAAATGGATTGCATTAAGTATTCTCAAAGTATTTGCAGGCACAATCACTGTGTATACAGGAAGGTAAGTTTATGTATGCAAACAGGTACATAGGCTAGAGTAATTGGGCAGATTGGCTAATTATGTTTCTAGGCAGGCATGCACAGTTTGGTGTATGCAAATTAATGCAATCAGAAGCACTGCTGGTAAATTAAGCCCATATATTTAATTTTACCCTTTAGGTGTCAACAATATCAGATAAGGTGGAGCTTGCATTCAGTAATAGTTATTTTATTACAAGACAGGTACCAAAGCCTTTTCAGGAAATTTTCAGTGGAAGAGGTTGACTTTCTCATGACATCGTATGTTTAATGGGACAACATACTAACAAATGCAAGAACATTTATAGTGATTGCAGTAGAACTGCAAAAATAAATGATAAAATTATTTTAGCTGCAAGTTGCAGTGATCTGGGTCTTCTTCTTGCATATTAAATTATAATAAGTACAAGGAAGAAACAAGTGATTTATTGAAGTGAAATAACTGCCTTGTTTTCTATTTTTTTATGTCATAACATTTTAAAATGTAAATATATATTGCTTTGTTTACGTAGCTCACATAAGTAGTAAATAATTATATGTGTTATAGTTTTGTGCCTATTTCAGGATATTGTTGACATACATCAATGATCATATCTCAAGATAATTTTTATCATCACGGTAGTTTCTCAGTTATTTCCATGTCAATAGTTTGTATGTGATCCTTGCCTAGCTGGATAACTCCCCACACCTGGTTACAAAGAAATAGTCAACAGAAACAAATCCGATGCAGTTAAATAATGGTGAAAGGAAAAGTTTGAGTACATAAGTAAAATGCATTATTCAAGTATTTTATGAAATGATTGTGTCTACCATAACTAGCATTAAAAATATTTTTAATTTTTTAAAAATATTTGCCTGTCAGTGACTGATAGTCAAAAAGAGCTGTTCAGCAGCTTTGATAATACAGTCCACTTTCAGCATCATTGTACTAAAGCTTCTGAATAAATATCCATACAAACCATTCCTATGACCAGGTCTCTGCATTGAAACCTTCAAAGTATCATTTTTCTAATAATTTCTTTATCACTGTGCCTTTCATTACAATTTTGGAAAAATATAGATCTATCTGTTTTTTACAAAAATATTACTAATTATATAGAAGCCAATTTTGTAACAGTGATCTGTTGAAGGTCTCAGAGGAGTTCTGTGTAAAAGAGGAAATTTGACATTCTTCAGCTTAAATGAGTGCCTTGGGACAGTTAGCATTTAAAAGCCTAACAAAGCAGAGGAAGTTGAGGAAGGTAATTTATCTGACTGTGTCAAATATTTTCTGTTTTCTTCATACCTCTCCCCTCATCACAGAATTGCAATTTCTACGCTCTGAGCTTGTTCTAGTTTCCATTGTCCTTGCCATCCTTTCTCTTAGACACCTCTTTTTTTTTTTCCTTCAGTTGAGTTTACTTCTCTTCATCTAAAAGGAGGGAGGTTTTTTACTTTCTCTGCCTTTTCTTGTGTTCATCAAGGGCATGCACAAGGGTGTATATATACTAAAACACTAAGCACCACTAGTCCTTTCTTTGATATATTTTAGGCATCTACACCAAATCCCCCTGTGTGTCTCACAAATTCTACTTCCAGTATGGTTTTTGCTGATGCCAATGAGCTTCTTTCTGTTGACATCTTTTGCAATTGATTTGTACAGCATTTTAAAGTCATTGTATCTCTGATAAACAGAAATTGCATGAAGTCGATAGTTGGGATGCTGGTCCTGTCAGTAGCCTCAGGCTACTGGGGCACTTCTGGATAATTGTGAGCTATAAAAGCAACAAGAAGTTAAAGAAAGATGCAGCCATCTATATAATCTAATGATGCTGGAACTCATGTGAATGATTGGAAAACTCTCAGTCAAGTGAAAGGAGCCACAATAGTCTGATTATTACTACATATTGTACATAACCAAGGATATAGTTCAGCTTCTTTTTACTATAATAGAAATGAGATTTTTTTTTTTACTTTGTCTTCAAATTATGCAACTCATCAGAAAGGATTGGTACTTGTTAATTAAGGTGGTATGTTTGAATTGTTTTCTTTTTAGTACTTTCTTGTGGACATAAAATCTTCCTGTATTGATAATTTATTACTTACTATGCTACATATAACTAAAACTATTTCTGGCTTTAATAATAGTAACTGACAGCTTCTGTGTACAGTATCTCAAGTTCCTGTTTACACTAAAAAGCTGTGCAGTTCAGAATTTCACTACACAGCATAACCTGAATGTAAACTTCTATGATTCCTGTGATTTTTTTTTTTTCTGTCTAAAAGACCATGTTTACAGCTAAAATTATTCATGGTATTAAACATTAGCATGTCTTGGAAATGGGCTTTTGTTATTTGTCACCACCAGTTTACTGTTAGGTATGTGCTTTTAGCCTTTTACTCTGCTCATTATAAAACCAGAGGATGAGGAGTTTATTTTCTTATGTTTCTTTTTATTACTCCAGACAAGTTCTTCTCAAACAGTGATTCATTACTAGCAAAATAGTTCTTGATTATCTGTAGGTGAAAGAGTTCTGAGATAGTTCTGCTTCATTAAAGAATATTTGATTTGATATTTTATAAGTTTGAACATTTGTGTGTGTCCTGATAAGTATAAGATACAAGCTGTATTCTAAAACTGTAATCAGTTTTAGGTTCCTCATTAGATCCCAGAAAGAAAAAACCCAGTATGAAAATCATGCATTATTGTTTGGGGTTTTTTTATATGCAAGAAATAACTTTTTCACATATTTTTAGGTCATAAAGAAGCTGTTTCAGGATACAGTGGCTGCTAAATGCTTTCATAGTTGAAATAAAAGTCTGGAAAAATTAACGAATAAGAATTAATTTAAAGCTACAGAGAAAAAGCATGTCTGTCTGAAGGTGGTTGTATTCCACAAACTGACAGCTATAAAAGTATTGTGAAGAAGCATCAGTAACTTATTTTAGACTTTCAGTCTGACCCAGCATAGCCTTTTCCTAAATTGAAATAATCTATCTAGCTCTATGTATGTTGATATGAGGATACACATATATGCTTGTGTAGATTGATTCTGTGCTCCAATGGATTTACTTGTTTTTCTCCCTTTGAACTTTATATCGAGTGTTGACTGAATTTTGCAAATTGTAAAGAGTGAAAGACAGTGTTCAAAGTGTGGCAAACAGTAGGACCAGCTCCCTGTTTCTACAGAAGTATTTGTGATATGGTTTTCTAAAACCTAAATGTTGCCTCATAAAATACCAGTGTTGATACAATAGTTCTATTCATACTGCCTAATAACAAAAAGAATAAGTGCTGTATAATTCCAACATCTTTCACTGATCCATAGTGTGACAGTCCCCAAAGCATCATCTTAATCATCTTTTTCTACTCATGTGTCTTAGAAAGTGAAATAACATGCAGGCATCAAGTACCATTACAGAGAGTAAAGTACAAAGGTGAAGGACTTTATGCCAAAGACCTTAGCAGCCCTTTATGTAGAAGAAAACTTTATGGTTCAAATTATGTATGGCTTACTGTTTGTAAAGGCTCATTAAAATACCCTGAATATGTTCTATTTTTACTACTGCTTATCAGAATTACATACTTTTTGTTTACTTACAGTATGAAAGAGGCTGGTTTAGGCCATAAACAGTGGAGGGGTGGTCCCATTTCATCAAACTGCAAGCAGTGTCCAGTAGTTTATACCAATCCTGTTTGTGGATCAGATGGTCACACATATTCTTCTCAGGTAAGAACTGAATAAAGCACAAATTAATCTTTCGTTGTTCCATTCAATTCCAGCTCTTGGGAATAAAGTAATGTGTTGTAACACAAACCAGTATTTATTTGTTTTTGCTAAAATATGTATTACAGAATGCAACCTACAACAATTCTAGTCTTTTGTATGATGTAAAAACAAAATGGTAGCAAACCCTAAGCAACATAAACCAGTAATACCTGGAGCAGCAGAGTGTAAGGGTGCTCCACAACGTAACAGAGCACACTGAGTGCTCCCAGTGTGACAAGACACCATGGCAGGGTTTTGAGTAAGCAAAAAATGGTTGTCTCCAACTGGGGGTAGAATAGGCATGTTAAGTCAGATTTTCCAGTTGAGCATTGAAGGTGTGCTTCAAATTCCAGGCTCTTAGACATAGATGTAACATACCCAGAACAAAAATGTAATAATGTAAGCGATTGTTGTATATCTTTCCTTACAAAAGCATATTATGAATTTTAAGATCATAATCAAATCTTTCTTTTCTAGTCTTTAACACTCCTGTCTTTTCTCTCATACATATTTGGAGATAAAATAATAATTTAAAATGTCACTGTCAGTTTACCCAGTCTTGTTTGGATGAAATATTTTGTGCTGCTCCTGCTGAAGTCCAAAAATCTTGAGATTGCATTAGTACAGTGCAGAGATGAAATTGTGAGATGGAGGAACTTCATAATGCTGAAAAAAGATTAATTTGTTTAGCATCCTTCATTAAAACTTTGAGCAGAAGAATGCTCAGCTGTCATTAACAACTGAGTCTTCTTTAATAGAAAAAAAGTGTGGGCTCTTGATAAATCTATTTTTCTTAGAAACAGCATGTAATTCAGCAGTGTGAAAGGAGCTACTGTATTCTGTCTTACTGACACTGTGCCCTTACACTAACGAATTGTTTCATTAGTAGATAATATCCAGTGCTTCAAGAGAAGTATAATAATAGATTAAATTGATGGAGATGAAAAAGCTTTGTGGTTGTTACTTATGAAAAAAAAATTCCATATCGCATTTTAAACAAAATACTTTAAGAATATTTCCTAGTATCTAAAGATTTTTAGGGTTTCCATAATTTTTTGGGTTTTTTTTACATAATCATAAATTAATCACATCTGAAGTTTACACATCTGTAGTCACATGTGAAGTTTACGAAAAAGAATTAGTTTCCAGGAGGGATTGGATGCTGGGTTGAACACCAAGTATCTTCTCCAAGGATATTTTGTTCTTGATAAAATAAATCATCAGGTTTAACTAGTGCTTCCTAAACCCTGACAATACTTAGGCTTTTATCCTAAATCTTACATTAGAAAATGTTTTTCCTACTAATGTGAATATTTAATAATAGGGATTTGGTTTAGAATCCTAGTTTTACTTTAAAGAAAGCAATTAAAAAATTTCTAATGCTTACACCAGGCATTAATCTGAGGCCCTACAAATAAATTCTGAACTCTTTCGTAGCTGAAAAATACTTCCTTTCATTGACACTATTACTTTAATTTAAAGAATTTGAAAAGTATTCTGGTGTTCATTAACTGTATTCTCTTGCCTATGTTTTTTTAAAAGCTAAAAGTGTTCTGGCATCTTACTAGACGTTAGATGATGCTGTCATTTAGTATTTACTTTGCCTTGCCATTTAAAGGTTCAGGCAGTCTTTAATTCTCAAGTCCAGGCTGTGCACAGATATAATTTTGCAATTTAAATAGATGAGGTAGATAAGTTAATGTAGTTAATACTGGATGAGCAACTCTTTTATTTTTTATATACTTTATACTTCATTTGTTACAGTCTCTCCCTATGTTCTTCCTAATGTAGTACAAAGATACAAAGATCACCCCACTTTAAACCTCATTGCTTATTTCCTATTTTACCATATAGGAATGCTCTGTTCTTAATAGCTCCATAGATAAAAGTGACCTTTCTGGCCTCTCGTGGTCTGGTCTGGAGTAGGTGTACTAAAGTCTATAAATATTGATAAGATGCAGATCTTTTTAAATCAGTTCATGTGTTAAAGGTGCAGCTCTTCAAAGGGAATGATGAGAAATGAGTGGATTCAAGAGGCACACTGTGCTCCCATTCCAGTGCATTGTCAGTGCAGCAGTACATGTCTAGCCAGCCTCAATATCTCTTGCAAGCAAACAATGCAGAAGTAACATACCATCAGAGATATTCTGCAGGGTTCTACTTTTGTCTTCTACTACCTTGTAATGGTAGATTTCAAATCTCAGCTTACTGAAGAAAAATGCTGAAAGTGTTTATTGCCACAGAATATCTGTATTAACCTATAAATATTTATTTTATTTATTTTCAGTGATGGGAGGATTTGATATTCTGTGCTGCCAGTTGCATCAAAACAGAGGTCTTTGCCAGGTTATTTCAAGAGCAATGGTTTTAAAAATTGACTAAAGACAAATATTTGTGTTCCTGTACTCCAGGCAAAGTTTGTTTCATTGTATCATCAAGCTCCAGTAGGAATTTGTACAGCCCTTTCCTTGTATTTAGAAAGCATTCATCAATGACTCTGGAAAATTGTATAATATATTTTCTGAAAATAAGTCATTAAATAGTAATAGTATTGTAGAACACAGCCAGGCAGTTGACATTTGTCAGATGGATGCTCTTTAGGGAGTATATCCGTGCTTTTCAGGACAAGCCCATGAAACACTTGATTTAAGTTATGTAACTATAGCTATTTCATGCACATGTTTTGCTTTGGAAAGCAAACAAGCAAAAAAAGGTGATATAATCCTAAACTGAGCTTTTCTGGAGTCATTTGAGCATATTTTGTTTCCCACTCATTTTTGCAGTCCAGGTTAGGTTTACTGTTTTCTCAACTCACAATTAGTCTCATGAAGTCAGTGTAAAAGAAAAGGAGCAGGTGTAAGATATTTGTTCCTAGAATTACAAGAATGTTCAAACAAAAATATTATGTGCTGAAACATTGAGTCATCAAAGTGAACGTGAATCATTGTGCGAGAAGAAATTCAGTATGAAGACATCCTTCCATTTCCTTGGCATGGTGGTGGTACAATTTTTATTTAATGGCCTTTAAATAATACTTCATGTGTTCTACAGTTGGTCTGTTTTTACCTTCTGCATTTCTCTAAACTTGGGCAATTGAAAGTGCAGCATGCATTTTTACACTAGGAATTCTCAAGAAGGGCTGTCTCATAAGGCTTTAGTACCCCTATATACTTGACATTCTCCATGAAAAATACAGCCTGTTTGTAGCTTCATCTTTCCTGGGATTAATAGGGAAATAAAATGACGTGAAGTGCAGCTCAGATGGGTTGTTTTGAGACAGCAACCCAGCTGCTGCCGTTCCTTCACCCAGAGAGGCAACTCATTGCTGTGCAGCACATGCTGTAAAGGTGGTGTAACTGGGATGAGATGATGATGGTCAGGCTCAGATGCTTCTACTGGAACAATTCTCCCCTGTTTCACTATATTGTAACTGGACTTTGAGAAAAATGGCCAAGAGGAAAAAAAAAATATGGTCATGCAGACGAATCTTCTTTTGAGTGGATTTTGCATATTTTGATTTTAGCTCCGGTGTTTGGTATAATAGGCTGAAGTTTTTTCTCTTAAGTTAAATGCAGTTGACAATTGGTCCCACTTCAGCAAAATCTAACCTTAAATAAGATCAATGAACAGTGCTTGCAGTATTTTGAAAACACAGCAAAAATAACTTAATCTTTAAATTATGCCCATTGCCCCATGGTTTCATGCCAGAATCTCTTTGGCAGTTCTATTGTTAGCAACAATTTGCTCAAGATGGCTTCATATTGACAGTGTATTTGTTATGAAATATATTTTCTCCTACCTATGAAAGCTTTGTGTTATTGATGACAACTCTATATGTATAAATAACAATAAAAATTATGTTTTTCAAAAGTAAAGGGTCTAAACTAGTTTCTCAGACTTAGATGAAGCCTGTATAAAAAGGAAGTCAGAAAAGAAGATAAAAATCTTGAAAGACTCCACAGATAGGTATGTGGATTTAGATATTTTAAATATCTAAATACTTTCCTCAGTTTCCCAAATTACAATTCCTTTCTGTGGGGAGGCTTGAAAGAGTTGGGGATAAAATTGCAGTGTGTGAAGGAGTGAGTTTAATACTCCGTTCAAGTTTTGTTTATAATTTTGCATGAATCTGAAATAGATTTTTATTCTCAGGATATCCCATATTTAACATTTTTCTTTTTAAAATCATTGCTATCTTTATTCATTTCAGGTATTTTTAAAATGTTAACTTAATAATCTATATCTCTTAGCAGTGGGATTGGTGTAAGACAGCTTGTTGAGAAGAAATAAAAAAATACATATTGGCATTTTAAATCTTTGTTGTTATTTTAAGGATTGTGATTTGATATAACTTAAATTGATTTAAATCTATTAATTAGTGTATTGTGAGCTTTCAGGTCACATGCCTGAGCTGTTGAAAGTTCTTTTCTACTTCAGGAGAGATTGCTAGAAACAGAATTGCTATTACATAGTAAATGAAAGTATTTTTCACAAGCCTGATTCAGTCTTACTTCTTAAATTGGGCTAATCCACTATGTCTTTCCATTTTTATCTGCCTTGTTACTAAGCAATCTGCTGTAGACTTAACTGTCAGTTGAAATGTAGCCAAAAATAATAAGGTTAAATCATTGCCTGTCACCTTTAGTAATAAAATAATGTAATCTCTCTGAAATAAATTGTTTGACAGCATACAGGTATTCTACTTGTGCAGCTGGAAGAAGCAGCTTCTTCCGGGTGCTCTACCAGCACTGATTTTTTTTCTCTAATAAAAGTAGATTTTGTCAAAAGGGGCATCTCAAAATTAAGATTTGTGTCTCTAGCCCGAGCAACACTCAGCCAAAATCACTCTGTTCTAAGTGGAAAAATTTAAAACCTTCTACAGACCAAATCTGGGTTGTACTGTTACAGTGAATTTTTGCTGAGGTACACTGGCAAATAAAAAAAGTTGTTTGTAAATGGGAGGCAGGGGGGAAATCCCAAAAGAAGCCTACAAACCATGGCCAGCCCTTCTTCTGCTCTACTCTCTCCCCTTAAGAAACTCCACAGTGAAAACCCTGCAAAAACCTTTTCTTGAATGAGACTGTGAGATGAGGAATAAACAGTGACAAAAATAAAATGTATCATGCTTGATTGATCCTGGAGTATACTTTGTGTCTTTACAGAAATAGTAGAAACTAGTTGTTTATTGTTTAAATGCTTAAAAAAGGCAAACAGTGAAAGAAGAAGGATGGCAGATTGGCTGAAGCTGGAAAATCAGACATGGATGGGTTTTGCTACTAAGGCCAGAAATTTTATCTAGAACCTTTATATTGATAGGATGTGGTATTAAAAAAAAAAAAAAAAGAAAAAAAAAAGAGAAATATCTTAAGGGTGACTAACTGTATTTAATCCAGATTTTTAAATAGACTGATGTACTAAAAATTCCAAATTATATCAAATTACACATAACTGATCTCCTCTTTATCTACTGCATTTAAAATAGCTGCTAAAGCTGTAGAGAAAGAAGACAATAGCTTAGATAACAAGATGCTTTACTTAATATTAATTTTAATATTAATTTTGAAATTCTGAGCAACTCAGTGTTTCTTAGACTAGGATGATGTATTTATACAACAAGAATTGAATTTAATTCTTTTTCATTTCCAGACTATCATATTCATTTAATATAAAATTATATAGAGAATTTGCATTAAGAGATACCTAAACTTTAATACTTCAATAAAAATAAGAAAATGCAACTTGATGGACTGGAAAATATTTTTCAATGTTTTCCTGTATGTAATTCCCTTACATGGAGGTGCACCTTGGAATGGATGAGATGCTGACCTAGAGCTTAAGGGTCAGGATGAAAGGGAGATAGGGACAGGTGACATTTAAGTGGGGGAGTCCTACAGGCCACTCCACCAGGACAAACAAGTGAACGAGGGCTTCCATAGCCAGATAGGAGCAGCCTCAGTTCCACAAACCCTCATCTTCATGGGGGACTTTGGCTGCCCTGTTGGAGGGACAGCACAGCAGGGCATAAGCATTCCAGGGGGTTCCTGGAATTTGTTAATGAGAAATTCATTCTCCAGGTGATAGAGGAGCCAAGAAAGAGGACCTACAAGACAGCTGGACAGAAACTTTCTGCAAGTGCACGTAGTGATAGGGTAAGGGAGAACAGTTTTAAACAGACCATGAGTAGATTTAGGTTATATATTGGAATGAAATTCTTTACTATATAGGTGATGAGTCACTAGCACAGGTTGCCCAGAGTGGATGCCCCATCCCTGGAAGTGTTCAAGACTTGCTTGGAAAGGCTTTGAGAAAAGTAGATTTATTTGCCCATGGCAGGAGAGTGTCAGCTAGATGATCTTGTAAGGTCCATTCCAGCCCTCAAACATGGAGTCATACTGTGATTCTGTGTGTGTTATTTTAAAATGGTTTTATGTTTTTTCTGGAATAGAAAGCATCTAGACTGTAAGGAAAAATCAATAAAAGAATAGGGCAAACAGATAACTGAAAGAAGTATCAGTGTTTATTAAAGAACTCTCATGTCACAGCAGTAGGATATGGGTACAAAATTCTGAATGAAAATTTGTGTGTTAACTGTCAAATGGGACAGCCAATAAAACAAGAGAAGTCACACTTCTGAAAGGGAAGTGGTGATTATAGTTAAAGATTCAGATTTCTTAAACTTTAAGACTGAATTAGAGACATACATACTTATGTGGAAAACAGTCTTTTTCTGAGAGGTTTAACCATTCAGAAGTTAATCTTTTGAAAATAGTATTAAGAATGTTGTAACTAGAATTACAACTAAAATAATCCGAATCATTTTGGCACAGCAATTCTTTTCCAGAAAAATGTGTCCACATCATATGCAGGCAGAAATGCATAGGAGCTGAACACAGGAACTTGCATAGACTTGTGGACATAAACCAGTTCTGTAAGGAAACTAAGAGAGAGAAGGGTCTGGGGTATTGAGACAATTAGTAATGTTCTTATGTTTTGCAGTTGCTTGAAACATTAAGACACTGAAAAAGTAGTGTAGAAGTTCGAGATGAACTGTGTCAGTTGCAAGAAGATCAAGAGACACAATTGCCTCAAATTTACCTAGTGGAAGCTCATTAAAGCATATGGTTTCAGTGGAGTAGAAGATAAGGATGATAATAATTTGAGAAATAGGTGGATTTAGGGGATTTTTATGATCTTGGGAGGCTACAGTTTCGGCATTTATTTCTTTAAAAATAGAAAAGAAGCTTTTAATAGGGAGAGAGAATAGTTAAAAATGACATGAAGCAAAATAACATCAACCTAGGGAACAGATTTTGAGAGTTTATAGTAACAATCTGATAAGAATGGGGTTAAAGAAGTTGAGATGGGAACAAGCAAATGGCAAACGAGAACTGGCTCAGATCTTGGCCCGGTGAAAGCATTCTGTAGCAATTAGCTACAGAACTGCAAATAAAGGGAAAATTACTAGAAAGAATGTAATTATTCAAATTAATTTTTTTTTTAATGAAATTAAAAATTTGTAATTAAGTTTAGTAATAGAACAGAAAAAAGTGTTTGGCTTCTAAAAAGAGATTCTTACACAGTGTGCATGCAGGTCACATTTGCATTTAGAAAGAGGCTGAAATACTGTGAAATTTAGGTTTCAGACACCATAACAGAGATTTAGACCACCAGTGCTATAGTGTTATAAACTGGTCATGATGGACTGGAGAAAAAGAGAAACTTTAGTCTTTTTTTTTTTTTTTTTGTCAGATTCCAATGAGGAAAAATGTCTGTAATGATAAAGAATTATCTTCCAAGTCTCACATTTTGGGTTTGTTGGTTTTTTTTTCAAATTTGTAATTCTGGCAAGCTCACAATGAAATATTATAAGTGTGAACCAATTGCTACATGGATATTTCATTGAAAACAAATTCAGACATATGAATGAGTATCAGAGGTAGGTCCTCTGCATCAGAGCAATTTGTCAACAACAGAAAAAAAAGTAACATCTTAGGCCACCATAGACTTACTGGAAAAGAAAACTAAGCATTGATGTAGCAAAATTTGTCACTCTGGCTCTTCATTCAAAACATAAAGTATGAAAACTTGGCTTTGTGTTGTCCTGGTTTTAATCCGTATGTGTTTGTCACAGAACAAGGAAAATTTTTGCAGGTTTTAGAAATCAAGTTCTAACAGCACAAGGGGGAAAGACTTGGGCACAATTCTGTGTGCCTCTACAAGATGTATCTCTTTAACCTCAAGAAGAGATATGTGATCTACTGAAAATTCCATGCTTTGGAATGTAAATTCCCACCTGTACAACTCTGTGCTTCTTTCCTGACAGAGTGAAAACTAGTATGAATGTGGAATTATATGAATATTTTTTTGTCACAGATAGAACATGGAGCCTTGTGTTTTGGACTGTTTAATAAATTAAATCTATCACTTGGAGTTCAAATGAATATTAGCATACATTTTTAGGTAAGTAAAAAAGCAGAGAACTGTACAGGCAATATGCTGATAAGAAAACTGAGAGTGTGTAGGTGTTTCACCTACTTGTAATGAACTATATATAGTTTATTATTCCTTTTCTTTCCTTTTCCTTTTTAATTTTTTTTCTTTTTTTTCCCCCCTTTTTCAACACAGTTGACAAAGAATAGTTTAAATGTCTTTGAAACTTTGATGGGATAACCCAGTGTGGGCTGTCTAGGTCTGTGCACGTTGCTTTTAGTACTTATATTATTTTTCCTGTAATTGAAACTAATGAGCATGCCCTTTAAATGCTATTTTAGCTCAGATACAACTTAATAAATATTTCAACTTAGATATAATTGGATAAATTCAACTTGTTTAATTAGCAATGCAATCAGCCAGCATGGCTTAGGAAGTCATATCACATTAAAAATACGGTGATAATGCATGCTAATAAGGAATAAGCAAATTGTTTTAACAGAAAATTCCACACTTTTAGAAGCCATTTGTGTCTTATTATAAGGTTTTGCAGCTTTGCCATTACTTCTGTTGCTAGTGCCCTTACTCAGAAATTTGCGTGCCACATGAAAATCAGTGAAGAGCTTTACTATCTGATATTTGAACCAATATAGTCACCTATTTTTAAGATGGTTATGTAGGAGAAGGAAATGTTTTTGTTCGTCTTAAAAAATGTTCTTTGAATGTTTATTTTCAAATTTGTAGTGGGAGCTTGAAAATGCAAAGTTAGTTTTATCTGAGCAGTATTTATTTTATTTTCTCAAGAAAATTTCTCCAAATTGCTAAATACTGAGTGCCAGCAGTGGGGTACACCAAGGATCTTGCATACACAGAGTGTTGAGTCTGTGTGGTTCTGTGCATCTCTAGCTCAGGTGGGATAAATATGATGGAGAAGTTTGGAACAAGGAGACTGATGAAGTGCTGAGGTTTGGACTATACAGGCAAGAGCTCTGAATAAGAGCCAGAATTTATGGATTTAAGTATATGCTTGAATATGTCAGAAAGAGGTGGGGGTTTTTTTTGTGTTAAGCATGCTTACTAGAAGCTTTTAGTAAATTTCCAGACTGCATCAATGTTCATATTTTTAGAGTAAGTCAGGAGCATGATATATAATACAGTTATATATTTTTAGCCCTTTCGTGAATAAGTTTTTTAAAACACAATAATTTAATTTTTTATTTGAAATATCTTTTTACACAATTTATTGTATTCAAGGAATATTGAAATATTAATTTGGATATGAGGAAATACATTTTTTACACAAATACTAAAAGCATTATTATTAGATAATAAATATTTATATTATATTTATTAATTTATTTATTAATATATTTAATATATATTTATTAAATAAATAAAAATTATTAGATAATAAATCCCTACTAGAAATAGTGTATTTTAAGTAGGGATTTACCATTAATTAGGCTTTGTTCTTACTTGATGGTATAAAATATTAGTTAGCCTGTCTGCAATATGTATAGAATAAGGTAGTGAGGTGTATGTTTTCCAAACTGAGTAGGTGTATAAAAATTCAGACAGCTGATTTTAAAAGCAGATAAGTTCTTTGAAGGATTTGCAGAAGCTCCTAAGCATCATGTGCCTTTAAGAGCCTCTAAGTAGGAAAGCAAAGATAAGTAGGTGCCTAATTTAAATAATCCCAGTAGGCATCTATCGGAATGTTTCTGTGACTTAATATGTGTTCTAGGGTGTCTGAAAAAGACTGACTATCTAGTTGACCTGATCTCAATGATTTCAAGCTTTTAATTTTATACTATTGCACTGCAGAGCGCTGAAGAAAACAGACAAGGTGGATGGGAAGAAAACTGTGCATACAGGTTTTCATTTTTTCATGAAAATAGCATTCTCTAATTCATAGCTTCATAAACAATGTATCATCAGTTGTCTTTCAACCACAAAAGATTTTCTTTGCTCAAGGTCTTGGTTCTGTAGACACATTTCCTGTTTTTCTCTGATCAAAGTGCTAGTTGCATGTCTTTATGGTTAATATATTCAACAGTTGTTTTCATTTTAAATAGTACTTGTTTGCTGAAAAGCTTTTTATCCAAACTCGTATTTTTTAGCTGAGTAATACACACGCTTAGCAGGTTACTGATGAGATAAAAAGGCATCTGTAGATCTGGGTGATGCTTCATGGATTGATTTGCACATTAATTTCTCCTTTCTTAATCTTGAATTAGTTGAAAATGTGGTCTCTTGGGATTATGCCTAGCTGCATTTGGCTTGAAATTCTAGACCGTCTTGGCTGCTTTTTGTAAAGAAATGCAAAATTATATAAAATTTTCAAAATTAGGTTTACCATATCATTAACTTTGGCCATATTTTCATCTTCATTTTAAGCCAGCCTAAAGTGATTGCATGAAGCAATCCTTTACTCCCCTTCCGTGTTCTGCATCAAGTAATGGTCGGTGTTGAACTGGAACATATCTGATCAACACTCACCCTACCCACCCTGCTCCTATGTTTGGTGACAGGAACCACCAACTGAGTTAAAAAAGATACTTTCTTTACATATTTGACTTAGACTCAAATCTGAGGGCATAATTTCACATAACAATTTGCACCAAATACAGCAGAGGCAAATTTTGTGTTGGGGAATGTATGTAAGCTTTGTGAAATAGGAATAAAGTTTGGAAATGGGGAATGTGAATAAGAGAACAGCATGAAGATGAGTTGAAAGCACACAGTACTGAGTAATCAGAGATTAGCTGTTCAGCTGTCAGAGATATAACAGCTTCTAACAAGAGAGAGAAAACATCTGTATTGATGCATGAATGTGGGGCTCTGTGGGAAAGATTTCTACCTAGGAAACATAATGATACAGGAAAAAATATCTTTGAGGTACTCTAGCAAAGAGCTCTTTTCTCAGAAATGATGTTGATTGCATCATACAGAAATCTTCTGACCATGAATTGTTGATCATCTAGAAATTATACAGGAGAGAAAGAACTGTGAGCATGTTTTGGTGGGAACATATAAACTTGAAAGGATATTCCAAATAAACCCAGTTCTATTTGTAGCATATGAACTAGTAATCATCGTGGGAATCTGAATTTAATTACTTAGCTGTGTATTTTTTTCTAGAATTGGATAGCATGGCCTGTTTGATTTTTAAATGTACAAAAACATCAGGGGCTTCTACAGAGATGTCATTGAAATAAGCTACACTTAAAGGTAACAGTTACTTTTCAAAGATGAGACACTCTACAGTTGCATAAATACTAATTATTGGTTGTTTAAAAAGTAATTTACTAAATGCTCAGTATTAAATATGATGGTGTTCTAGAAAGCATTTCTCTAAGTATCAGCACCTCAGCAGATGATTTTTGTCTAATATTACAGATCTGTGTAGAAAAGGATGTGTTATGGATCTGGCCAAGCTTCAGTCTTTCAGTGTGAAGGGCTTGAAGCACGTAATGGACACAGTATTCACTGGACATCTAGATGAGTATCTTGGCAGCTAATTTCTGCTGACTTGTGTGCTGTAGAGGTATACCAGATCTGCTTCCAGCTGCCCAGGGTGTATACAAATGGAAAAGAGGGATTGGAGGGGAGTGTCTGCAGGTTGTACCTCAAGGCTTCTGTTCATGAGCTTCTGTTCTTTATTTGCCAGAGAAGTCACAGGTATCCTCATTACTTAGTCTGAGTTAGTTTTGTTTAAAAGCCACTAGATATTCCTGGCAAGACAGTACTGTTGTGGAAAAACTTGCACTGAGGTTGTAACATTCTCAAAAAGGAACAGAATTAAGTCTGTGAGATGAAGCAGATTGATAAAATTATAGGAAATGCCAGAGTCAATGCTGCACAAGGACTTTATCTTTCTTTTTTGGGTAGACTTACAATGCAATCCAATTCTGTTGCTTTCTTCCAGAGGGCTCTTCACTCACATAACACACGGAATGGACATGACTCCCTTTTATCTAATCAGGAAATTGTTGTCAGTACACTCTTAGGTCTTTTATTATATGGTAGCCAGACAGTTAAACTAAATTTCTCATATACTTTAATATGTCTTTATTCCCTGTACTTTTTGAGAAGTCTGCAAATAGCAACTAATTTACAGCTGTCTCACACACTGTCCCTCTGTGTGATATGTCTTTTTACAGATAGATGATGGTTCTGCAGATGAAAGCTAATAAATTATATGTGAGATGTGGATATCCAGTTTAAGGATTTTTTTGTTCATATTTCACATTGCAAAGCATTTATATATTCAACTATTTTTGATGTAGTTTGTCTAAAAATATTTACCATATTCTCAATTCATATGTCTGGTTTTCAAGAGCTCAGGAGAGCACAAATACACTCAGTACCTAACAGAATTTTGCTGAAATTATCTAGGATCAATAGACCAGTATAAGCATTACTTTTCTTTATTTTTGTGCCATCTCCCTAGTCCATTCATTACACATCTTTCAAATTCTTCAGTAAATGAATAAGATTTATGCAAGCAGTAATATCTTGACACTGGTTCATTCCTGTAGCAGGTCTGTACTCTACTTCCCAACTGAATAAGCTTGATGCCATCTGATCCACCCGTGTTCTCAAAGCAAGATAAGCTGCACAGGTGTAATTCCTGATGGATTTATCTAAGCCTGGTTGTAAAGACAATTACTAAGATTCAAAAAGCTTCTCCAATGATTTAAGATGTCACTACCCTTCTTAAAAAGTCTGCCTAGTATCTAATTTATTACTTCTCTGCAGCAATTTAAAACAATTATTTCTTGTAGCATTCATCGTGGTATTTTTTTCAGATACCTTTCAGATGTCTTTTGCCTATTTGACAACTGTTATATGAATCAACTTTTCTTAAGACCCAGTCCTTCAGCCTCTTTTTGGTGACTATTTTCTAGGTTTCTCATTATTCCTGTTACTCCTTTTCCATTTAATTCCTGTCTTGTTTGAAACCTTGTCAAAAGCTGTACAGCGCTGCCAGAGCTATGTGAAATTATGTTACATGTTTTGTAGGTTGCATTAGCATTTATATATATCCTGGTATAAAGTTTTTAAACACCACTCAATTGTCTTAGTGATCATTAGACTTTTTTTTTTCTTTTAGAATGGATATATAGCCAGCTGCTCCAGCTTTTTTGTTAATATCTGGATTATTTTGTCTATAACAGTAGACCACAGGACTTTTCTGTATTGAATTACATTATATTTTAGCCTATTTTAATATTATGACTATTTTTATTATATTTCTATCTTCTAAAACTCTTCCACATTTAATAGAATATCCTTTAGCTCATCTTCCAACCCTCTAGAATCATAGAATAAACTGAGTTGGAAGGGACCCACAAGAATCCTCCTGTCCAACTTCTGGCCTGACATCCCCAAAAGTCATACCATGTGCCTGAGAGCCTTGGACTCTGCCAGGCTTGGTGCTGTGACCACTTCCCTGAGGAGCCTGTTCCAGTGCCCAGTTACTTTTGGGGTGAAGACCCTTGTCCTAATATCCAACCTAAACCTGCTCTGACACAGCGTCAGGCCATTCCCTTGGGTCCTGTCACTGGTCACCAGTGAGGAGAGAACAGTGCCTGCCCATCCTTTTTCCCTCATGAGGAAGCTGCAGGTTGCAATGAGGTCTCCCTCCAGTCTTCCCCAGACTGAACAGACCAAATGATCTCAGCCACTCCTCATACAGCTTCCCCTCAAGGCCCTTCGTCATCTTTGTGGCTCTCTAATAGTGTCATATCTTTTTTATGTTGTGGCATCCAAAACTGCACTCAGTGCTTGAAGTGAGGCCACCCAGGTGCAGACCAGTCCATGACAATTCTCTCCCTTGCCCAGCTGGTGATGTTGTGTCTGATGCCGCCCAGGACACATTTGGCCCTTCTGGCTGCCAGGGATCAATGACTCAAATTCAACTTGCCATCAACCAGGACCTCCAGTTTCTCTTCCATGGCACTGCGCTCCTGCATCTCATTCCCCAGTTCACGTGTATATCCAGGGTTGCCCCATTCTAGGTGCAGAATCTGGTACTTTTTGATGTTGATCTTCATATGGTTGGTGATTGCCCACCCCTCTTCTTTGTCCAGGTGTCTCTGCAGGACCTCTCTGACTTTGAGGGAGTCAACAGCTCCTCCCAACTGAGTATCATTGGCAAGCTTACTTCATATACTTTTGTGTCCTGCATCCAAGTTGTTTATGAGGACCTTGAAGAGCACTGGCCCTACAGTGGAGCTGTGTGGAACTCCAGTAGTAACTGGTCACCAGCCTGATGTACCCCTACTGTTATCCCATTTACCCCACAGTGCTTCGTGTCCAACCCATGAGCAGGGTGCTCACCCGTCGCATGATGGGCTCGTCCTGCTGTCTGCTGGATATTTTGTCCAGAAGGGCACTGTGAGAGACAGTATTGAAAGCATTACTGGAATCCAAAAAGATTATATCAACTGGCTTCCCTTGGTCAGCTAGGTGGGTAAAAGGAAATTGGCAAGTTGACAATTGAGGATTTTATCCTCATTAAGCTCTCCTGGCTGTGACCAATGATTGCATTGTCCTTCATATGTCTTCCTGTAACTCCCAGAATAATCTTCTCCATAATTTTACCAGGCATGGAAGTGGGACTGGGTCAGCATTTGCCAGCTTCCTGTTAATTCTCCAGATTCCCAACACCATTGAAAAGTCATGGAGAGATCTGGTTAGGAAATCAGGCAGCTCTTTGAGCACTACCCTGGCATGAATCCCCTCACCCTACCTCTCCTTTTTGACCACTATTTCTCATTGTGTCCTCATAGCCTGCATGTCAATGATTTATTTTTCTGTGGAGTTTTTCAGGTATCTTGCTTACTCTTCTACCAATTTAAGAATAACATTGATGGAAGTTTGACTCACCAGTATTTAACTGAGCTATCTTTACAGTATCCTAGTGCACTGTTAGTCTGGGGAATCATGTCAAGAGGTTTGAACCAGAGTTCTGTTCCTTGTGTTGTTAACTGCAAATAGGAAATTGTCAGAGCTGCCTTGATTTATTTCCAGCTTCTGGAAGGACCATGATGTTGCTCTGTTTCTGAAAACAATGAATATAACTGTGCTGCCTGCCTGTCCTTAAAATGAGTTCAGCAAGGATAAAATTTTATCGTACCTGTGAATGGGAGTACTGGTTTGGAAATGTGGTGTGCTGACCTTGCACTCAGTATCCCATGTATCTCTGCCTGTGCCAGGTGTTGAGCATTAAGTTTGTTTAGTGTTTAAAAGGGTAGTGTTATTTGCAAATATGACTGAGTAGACCTCCTTTTCCAAAAGAAAATAAATTAAAGACTAAACTTGCAACTCATGATGCTAGCTGAAGCATCTATGAAGTATTTACCAGTCTCTTCAGCAACATTCAAGTGAATCAAAGTTAGGAGCACTGGAGTCTGTAAAAAATAATCTCTCAAAAAAAGGATTAAAGAAATCTTCAGAAATCAAATAAAAGTACTACTTTTTTTTTTCTTCACTCTTCATACTCTGTTTCTCAGTAAATCAAACCTGGAATGGGTTTATATGTCAAATATTAACTGGTGGTCTCACCAAGCAGAGTAGTCAAAGCCTAAAGCACAACTCTCTGTAGGTTTGAATCCTTAAACTACTAAGTTTGAATAATAAAAACTCTCTGATCTTAAAAAAGGAAAGACATCTCTTTTTAACAAAGATGAGTATTAAATTTGAGCAATAATCTATTCCACAAACTCCAAATATTGGTTTGAGCATTAAAATATGAATTAGGTCATGTACTTTCTGGAGAGAGGGCTGGTGGGCATCATAGTAATACAAGCACTCTCCTGTACAGCCAGGATAATTGAAATAGAAAAAGTATTAAGTGGTTTCAAAATCAGCATGGGCAGGTGTTTTCTTTGCTTCCATTTTCTAGTCCTTTATGAAATATTAGTGCTATATAGCTTTCAATTGGAACAGTTATGTTGGGGTTTTTTGGGAGAATTAAAAGGTTCTCTTAGTGTCATTTTCCTTTAACCATACCTTTTTGGCAAAAGGTGACACATGCAAAACTGAAGTACAATAATGACTTTATTTAAGTACACAAAATTTGAGGTATTAATTTGTCTTTTTAGTACTGGCAGTGGTGCAAAAATGTACTGTTTTGATACAGTGATGCACTTCAGGTTATGCAAGGTATAGAACTGCATGAGAGTGTGACAAGACTAGAAGTCTGCTTAAAAAGTTGATAAAGTTCTGCAAATTTGTAGTGCTTACGTCTGCATACTAGTGGGAACCTCAAGTGCAGTCCTTCAGGAGGCTTGTTGATTCTTACATAGCTGCAGTACTCCCACCCCATATATATTTTTGGGAGAGAGAGAGAAACTTTAGCATTCTCTGGAAATCCTGAGAATCATATAATGCAACCTCATTACAGTGAAGTTATGTACCCCAACAAAATATGACTCAGAATAAAAGAGGCAAATTCTGGTGAGATTGTTCTGATGTGTTGTGATGCATAGAAAACACTTCAT
This sequence comes from Acrocephalus scirpaceus scirpaceus, assembly GCA_910950805.1. NCBI lineage: Eukaryota > Metazoa > Chordata > Aves > Passeriformes > Sylviidae > Acrocephalus > Acrocephalus scirpaceus. The sequence continues at coordinate 7,080,461 of OU383778.1, read as the reverse complement.
ATTTTTATTTGTTACTTGTTTTCTGACTCATTTGCTTCTGTGTCCTTTACCTATTTAATGAGACATTTGGCATCTTTTGTTCAAGGATGAAGTGTTCTCCACAACAATCTTTCTTCTTTTGCTTTTTGATAAAAGCTCTTTGTAGATGCTTCCCCCTCTTGGTTTTTTGTTTGTTTTTCTTGGTAATACATTGACAAAATGTCCCAGAGAAAGATCTCTATGCAAAGAATGGTTTTATTGGAAGAAAAGTTCAGCTTTTCAGTGAGTGAAAATGGTTTACAATGATATTATTTTCTCTGTATGCGGCTTTTAACTACGTTATTTTTATACACTTGAAACAACAATTTTGTTTCTGAGATATTTATGAGCTTTTATGTGGTTTCTGGATTGGAGCTGAAGGTGCACAGATCAGAACCTCACAAATGAATCTGTTTCTGTATCAGAAAAGATAGTCACTATGCAGAATTATGTTAGGCACAGCTTTTCATTTTAATCATTAATGCTTTTTGCCAGATTACTGTCATCTTAAAGATAGAAATTCAGTGATAAATTCTATAAAAACTGACTGTTTATTGCTTCCTATCAATAATGAATGTTGTTGCTGTGTTTATTTGCTCATAGAATACAGATAAAACCAATGCCGTCTACTTCCATTTAGCATGGATATTCAAATCAGTCTCACACCACAAGTGCCTTCATGCTTGAATTGAGTCTGAAACTGTAGCCAGGCTAGGGAACCAAAAACTTTGTACCTTTCTTTAATCTACCCTTTGTTACGAAGGTAGCATATACTGCAGAAGACTTTTCTTCCCACCTGTCTGCAAAGATTTAAGCATTTCATGAAAGATTGCTTCAAATTTCTTAGAACTAGAAATATTTTTAATAAGATGTGTTTATATTAATGATAGCCTTTCTATCTCCTTACAGTGCAAATTAGACTATCAAGCCTGTGTCTCAGGAAAACAGATTTCAGTGAAATGTGAAGGACGTTGCCCTTGCCCTTCCGACAAATCCACAAATGCAGGCAGAAGTGACAGGAGAGGTGAGTGATGGTAATTTGTATAATATTTTTAATATTCATTTCCAGAAGGAAGGGAGATTTTGCACATGGAATATTACAGTTATCAGAAACACTCATTATTCTTGAATAAAACCAGCTTTATTTTGTTCAAGGTTGTGTCTTTGCCAAGGGTTTTGAAATTGTACCTACAGTAAAATGCCATGGTATTTTTCAAATGAGCTATTGTAGTATGAGTTACTGCTGTTCTTTTTTTCATTTGCTATTTAATACTGCTTGAGATGCTTATAGGTGTACTTTAGACAAGAAATTAATTCTTTGCTCCTCAGTGTTTTTAGTTGAATATTCTGGAAAACGAAGTGTGATAGAAAGGAAGTCCTTGTTGCTGGTCACAGGAGCAAGCAGTTGAGCTGCAGAACTGTTAGTAATGGCTGTATTATGTAAGTGAGTTTGTTGGAAAAGTGCTTGATAGGATAAATCAGCTTCCTTTTGGACCATGAATGAGATTACACTGCTAGAAAATGAAGTTGCTTTGCAGTGCTTCTTAGCCATTGGTGCAACTGGAACAATCTGGAGAGAAAAAATGGTGGCTAATCATATTTGTATTTCAGTGGCTCCCAGGTGGTTATGGAAGGTGGTTGTTAAACAAAACATGATACTGTCTTCAGTGCTTCTGAATAGAGAGCTGTCATGAGGTTATAGGCTATCATGGACCTAAATCTGTCAAGAAAAACATGATTGGAGGTCTGCATTTTCAAAACTTATTTAAATAATAAGTTAATGCATCTGCTCATGCATCTTTTTGTTCTTTCTGTATAGTAACACTTTTGATGAGTAAAATGCATTGAAAATACAGCAAAATTAAAGATGATAGTTTTTTCATGTAGCAACCTTATAACAATAAAAGAAAAAAATATTGCCTTCCTGCATTAATGTTGATATTTCTTTATAGTTTGAAGCACTATTCCAAATTTATTGTGCAGGGTAGTCTTACTTTCTATTATAACTTTTAGCTACTGCCAAAACTACATTTTTTTTTCTAGTTTAAAAAACAAATTAATGTTCTTTTAACAATGAATGAAGATGACCACTATAAAGATAAAACTGTGTGCCGGCATACAAGTCAATTAAAACACTGGTCTGAAACACTTCTTTAGGTCCCTTTTTTTGTCTTTGGCAATATAATTGATTGTCTAATTAAATATTAATTGAATATATGCGATTAAATACTCCCTGTGCTGTAACCCCTCTGCAAAATGGCAGTCTTAATGTTTTTTAAAGCATTAATTTACAATTTCATGTAGAGTCTTGAAAATAAACAGATAAATATGTCATCTTCTTGCATTGTTGAATGAAATGAAAAGTACTGGAAGACCCAGCATCGTGTGCCCCCTTTGATAAGATATACAGTGAGTATAACCTTAATGGGGTTGCAGCATCCTCTAGCAATAATTTCTGTGTCTCCAGGATGGATATGGGAGTATTTCCTTAACAGTGGGCATGAAGTGAAATTAAGATAATGAGGCAAAAAGCATCTCTCTGTGAGTAGCAGGCCTACCATTCTCCAGTGTTAGTCTTTTAATATGCTATCAGTGCCCTTAGTTTTTACCAAAATAAGATCAGCATTTTCTCTGCTGGAAGCTGTTTCACCTGATGCAGTTATTGTGCTTGTGTGTATTCTTTCAAGCATACTTATTTTTTCATACTCCTGTGCTGAAACACTGAAAAAATCTAGAGACAATTTTTTGCTTCAGAAATTGGAATTTTTTAAAATTAGGAATGAACTCTTCTTGATGATTTAAATTGCCAAGGAGTCAAGATTACTTGTGCCTAGTTATGTAAAAGAGAAGGAAAAAGGTATCATGGGTATAGGAATTAACACTAATCTTGTCCTGACAGATTGTCAGAGCAAGCAAAATACAGGGCTTTTTCAAATGCTACATTTTGTTGCAAGGCTGAAATTTATTAATATATTTTCTTTACAAGGCCAAAAGGCAGGAAAACTTGAGAAACGTGAAAGTGAGCTGAGTATCATTAGTGAAATTTCAGCTTTTGTTGTGACAGAATACAATATTTCTTACAATGGAAGTTCTTTTGTTAACAAAAGTTATAAGAATACAGTTTTTGTCTTTAAATGGAGGTCTGTAAAGTGTTGTAGTGGTTGGGCTTGATGATCTTGGAGATCTTTTCCAAATTAAATGTTTCTATGGTTCCATGATTCTAAGCTGCATATACATACATCAGTTGCTTACAAATCTGATGAAGCCAAACAGGCAGAGTAAGTTCCTTTTTCAGCGATAACTTAAGTAAGGGTTTCCTAAAATACATCCCCTACCTAGGCTCTTTAGGACAATTGTTCATCTTTTCAGATTGAAATGACTGATTTTTTGGGGGTGTATCTGGAGAGCAAGCTATGTCTATGAACTTTCCCAAAACAGACTTGGTGTGGATCCATATACTCCTTTGGGAAGCAAAATTAAACCACTATTCATAAAAACAGATTTTCTTCTCAAAATGTATGTTACGTTAATAATGATATCATAGGATCCTTTTAGTTGGAAGTGAACTGTGAAGGCTGTCTAATCCTTCTCTCTGATGAATGCATGAGGCAGGTGAGGGGATCCAGGCTTTTGTGAAGACTGTCTCATTTTAATGATACATTTAGAAACATTGAAGCCAGTTGATGTGCAGGGTCTCTTAGGTAAAATCTGTAAATAAAAGGGCTAAGAACTTGATCTGGATCTAGATGTGTAAGTTGTTAAGAAAAACAAAAGTTACAAGCAAAAAAAAATCCCAAACCCCACAAAAAAAAGCCCACAATAAAATAAAAATCTTTACCATCTTCGTTTTGAAAGGAATTAGGTTAAAGCAAGGGGTTTCATATAAACTACAATAGGTACTCAAGTAATTTTTAAAAAGAGACAGAAAAGACAAATTTAGGGTTACAAATGAGAGGGGGACATCTGCGGAGCATTAGAGGCACTGTTAGGGGAACACAAAGTTAGAAATAAACTAATACGGGGAGTACAGAAGAGAGGGAGGGCTTAGGAAGTTGTGCAGAATGAGAACAATGAGAAAAGAAGGTAAAGCAGAATGAAGGGGAAGCACCACCACTTGTGACAGATGTGTTAGATAAATGACAGGTGAGGAAGCATCTTGTTTTCCAAGCATAGCCATTGCCTCACGTCCTGCTTTTACCCCCATCTCCTTTTGAAGTATGTGCCAGGATTTGGGGTATCCAGGTCCTACTGAGTTGCACAGCTGTGAATGAAAGGATTTCATTGAGCTGGAATTATTTTCCTAAGCACTTCTGAGGCTTTTTTCAGTGTTTGTGTGGAACCAGAAGCTAGGAAGGATTCTGTGCACTGCACATTTTTACAAAACTGAGGAGTCTTTTGTCCCCTTGGCAGTGTCTGGGCACAATTTTTTCTTTCAAATACTGGTCATGGTCCTTTTGCCTTGAGATGTAGTGAGCCCTGTCCCTTGCTTGTCCTGCTCTTCTCTCTGATGGGTAAGAACAAATGCACATGATGCAAAATGTGGTCAATAAAGACCACAGGCATTTCTGCAGAAATTTTGTCAGCAGGTGAGTGTTGGGCTGACAGCTCTTATCTGTGGTTAAAGACCTTCAAAGGTATCTAAGAAAAGCATCTATCTTCAGTTACCTTAAATTTTCTCTACTCCAGAGTACGTACACTGGGAAAGTTTAATTATTCTTAAAACTAAAAATCTTGACAGAGCGCTTTGTTTTATTTCCCTGTTGAGCTGCACTAACATTCTGACAGATGTCTGCTGTGACATGCCCAGGATCTTGGTCTCCCAAACAGTCTGTTTCAAAGATTTGGCTGATGTGTACTCCAGCATCCTTCTCAATTATGTCTCTGGATATCTTCATCCTAGAAATAAGGCTGTGTTTCTGCCCTGACATAGGGTCAAGATTCAGCTGGGACATGCAGTCACACCCAAATGCTCAGGGCCAATTGAAGGCTCTGCTGTTTAAATGGCAAAAGCTGTATCATTGTTGGTAAAATATTGAATATACATTTTTATTAGCTATTGAAATAGAAGAATTCAGTCTCAATAATTTTTGAGTTAATCTCTAATAAATCCTGTACGAAGAGATTGCTTGATATTTTCACTAAAATAAGAGATTTAGGCTTACATTCATGGAAGAAAAAAAGGGCTTCTCTTTCTCTAGGCATCTGAGGAGGACTATGTAAGTAACAAGGAAGCTCTTAAAAATGTAATACTCTGACTCTAAGCTTTTACCAGAAGAAGGTGAAAAGGCAACATTGCATGCTCAAAGTATTTTCAGTTAGCATATCTGAAAGACTTTAATGACAGAATATGACTGCTCTCTCAGCTGCATCCTCTTTTATACTGAATACTGCTGAATTGTTAATTGCTTTGTAGAGATGGGGATAAATAACAGTGGGATTAAAGACGCTATGGATACTGGTTTGTTCTGTGTGCATCAGTGTTTGAAAAACAAATAGAGGAACAAACAACCAAGCAGCACTCTCCCAAATCCTCTGATTTAATTGGCATAGCATCATCTTTTCAATACATGACCTCCACTACTCTTCATATAATACAGGTATAGATGCCAAAAAAGAGCTTTTGTTTTGTTTACATTCAGAGAGAACACTGACTGGTTTCCAGACTTCACAAATAAAGCAAAATACCCCTTTGTTAACTCCTTAATCTCTACTTATTATTTCTGCCTTTCAATGACAGATGCTATTGTTTTTGAATTCCTTTTTTCTCTTTTGAAAAAGTAACTACAGGACATCAATAGAATAAAAATCCATGTTCAAACCAACATGTACTAGGCCAATTAGGCCTGATATTATCAGTGACTGGTTATGGGGCTGCCAGAAGAGGCCATTTGTATGGGACAGTGAGCAAAAGTCCCATCTGTAAGTTGAAGAAGTTCATGCTTGTGTGTTTGAGGATAAAATTTAACTTTCAAACTTGAAATATGACAAAAATAACCCACTAAAGAAAATTGCTGTTATGTTATAGTGCTGTTTGGGTTTTATTTACAAATATGGTACTATGTTTTAATTTTTTTTTTAAAAGATCTAGTTGTAACATTTAATTTCACACTGTTACAGAAAATGAGGTGACCAGCCTATAAAAAGAAGCACAAAGGGAAATATGCTGGTTCTGATCATGGGCAAACTGCTCTCAGTTAACCTTCTCTGTCAGAGGAGTATGCACAGTAAATGGAAGGAGGTGGTCTCTGTAGTCTGGGAGTATAGATGGTAGCAACATTTATATGCGAGTTAAGTTTGCACTAGGTAGTTGTCGGCTTTCTAGTTTACTGTTCTTCTTAGTCATACATTTATATTCAGTAAGATTTTTTTGTGTAATTCCTACTACAGATCTATAGAATGCAACAGCGAAAGAAATTCTCTATGCTTTTTTAGTTGTTTAATTTTCATTAGAAAATTTTGCTGATTGTTCTCAATATAGTCTTTAGATGACGCCTGAAATACAGGAGCATAATGATGAGTGGTATCAGTGGAAGCACTGAAATCCAGGAGTTTGTCTTATCTGTACTGCTTGAGCTTGGTGTCATTGTGGGCTAACAACAAAAATTGAATCTGGGCTAGTATTTCTGCTCTTGCCTTTACTGCTGGCATCAGCATGAATCGTACTATTGATTTAAATGTAAATAGGCTATAACACTGGCTCAGTTTCCTTGTTAGAGGAAAAGACATTATACATAGGTAAGCCTTACTCTACTGATGTTTCTGAGCACTATTATGAGTTCTGAAATTTTTTGATTTTAAAGGTGCTATGAAACTAAAATGTATTATTGTATATGCATCGTAGTTCTTTAGAGGGTATTGACTTACAAGTAAATGTTAATTTTGCTTTTTATTGCTTTTTTTTCTAAAATATGTAGTTTTTCGTTTTTAATCTTAATGGTATTCATCTTAGACCTGTATTTGTCCAAGCATCCAAGCTACTGTTTTTCACCTTTTTTACTTTGTTACACATGTTTAGAGTAAAGGTGAGCTGTAAGTATACATTATGTATGGTTTGAAGGTGAAGTGAAAATTGATGCATTGTGCATTTTTATGCTTTGATATTTGGTCAACCTAATTAATTAAGAATGTCCTTGTCTTCTCTGTTGTATATAAGATGAATGATAGACTGCTTTTTACTTGATCTTTAATAAGAAATACTATTGTTTTACCAGAGTCTAGAGCTTTAATAGATATTTTGTAAATGGTAGGTTATCTCTGAGATAGCAGACTAATAATCTTTGCAACAGTTCATTTGAATATGTAAATTATTTCCATATCTATGATAGAAAGGGAATTTGCTAGCACAAAAATTCTGTTACTGTATTTGTAAAATGCTGCATTCATTTAGGATTCATTACTGTGTTTGTGTAATAACAAACTCAGTGCAGCTAATTTTATTAGTTGGTTCTTCGATGCTAAGATAATTTTTTTGCATGAGTCTTTTAAATGCTTAAACTATTTTTTTTTCTCAAGTGACCCTGAGCCAAGTAAAATTGAGTTGAAAATCTTCTTTTCATTAATCAAACTCCATGCTAAGGTTTTCTAAAAAGAGACTTCTCCATCATAATTAATAGTAATCTAATGTAGTGTGATTAGTAGCAATCTAATGTGTTTGGGATGAGAGTGAGCTGACCTGCATGCCCACAATCTCTGGTTCCCTTGTCAACCAGCCTGGGCTTAGCCAGAGCACGCCCATATACCTGGGCTTCCTTCCTTTGGAAGCTGGGAAAGATTGGAAAGGAGTCTTACAGGCTACTTGCCAGGTACTGTCCATATGTGATGTGGAAGTGATGAGGCGCCTGTGGCTGTGTTAGAAGGACTGGAGAAAAGGAGATGTAGCTGTGTGAGCTGTTGTTAGGCTCTAAAAGTGACTCCATTTTGCTCCAGATGCCTGTTTCTCCTATAATATCAAACTTCTCCTGCATGGAATAGTTCACTTCGTTTAAAACACCTTTGTATTTGAAAAAGGATAACTGGAATTGATTAGTATACAGGTTGATGACCTTTTGGCTAAATTTTTTTTACTTTTTCTTTCTGTTCTTACAGGGATTATAATATTTGAGAGCAAGTGGTAGATATATGTGTTGGGCAGAAAAGAAGTGATACCACTAAGGCAGGTAGAGCAATGAGGCAGAGACATTCTACTTAAAAGAATACTATTATTTCAGATCAGAGTGGAGCTGATAGTGTAAAAAAAAAAGTGAAAAGGTAGAATGTGCCTCAGCATTGATCCATATTTTTGATATTCTCTGCAATGAAGTCATAATTGCAGAACAAATTAAAATTCGATTGAGCTTGACTGTGACAAGGAAGAAGTGAAGGATTAAGGAAAGGTTGTCTGTTCCATAATACTGTTTATGTAAAAAAGGCTAGAGTGTATACAAAAAATAATCATCTTATAAATGTTTATTTCCTAAATAAATGAAAAATATGTTTATGAAAAATAATCCCTGTAACACTACAGAATATACTTAAGAATGCTTTGAAGAAGAAAATTTTATTGTTTCCAGGATGAAGTTTAGTACTGAGAAAGGATTGTTAGCTCAGTGCTTGTTGTCAATGTTGTGAAGAGTTATGACACTAAAGGGAAGATGGGAATATTACATACCCCTTACTGGAAACACCTCTTTGTTCACAGTTCCAAGCACCTTTGTAACAGCAATCTTCTCTAGAACCAACTTGTCTTTGCTCTTCATTTGGCCTGTTTATTTCCTAGTCATTCCACTTTCTGTGACTACTTTTGGAAGCTTTTGGGTACTCAAATCTATACAGTTCTGTCAAATCCTAGTATGTGTGTTGCATCCACGAATTTACTTTTAAATGGAATATTCCTACAGTCTCAATGCTGTGGAAAGCAGTTCTATCCTACTGTGGTGGACTGACTTGGAGAATCTGTTTCTCATGTTTGTTGAACTGGCAGATCTAGCCTTGTGCTAGAAATAGTTGTGTAACACAGTTTATGATTTCTAAAATAATGCCAGTGTTGCATCTCTGCTCACTGTGTGAGTGCTTTTTATCACAGGACGCTGAGGGCATGTACGTCCTGTGCAAGCTGTGGCTCAGAAAACAGGTGTGCATGTTCAAGGAGCTGGGCACAGTGTGGGACTCCTTGTCTGTCCTGTGTGTAGGGAGCAATTCAGGGTGAACTTCCCAAACTCCATCTCAAGCAAAGCTAGCTGGTTCACTATAAGTATGCGGTATATATACTTATAAGTATACTTAAAAGTATTGCCTTTTTTGTAATCCTTGGTTTCTGTGCAGTTGTTCCAACACTGAGGGTCATTTATACACTAGTTCTTTTTAGGTAAAGACTCGATATATACAAGATGAGTAATCAGTCATTCAGAGTTGTATTCTTACTACTGCAAATTATTCATATACTTTTCACAGGGGAAAAGATTGTTCTATAGGAGGTTGGTTTAAAATGATTAATTATGAAAATTTTGATTAGCTTGATTGACTTCTTTACTTTCTTTCCCCTTGTGTTTTAGTAAGAGGGGAAGAACGCAGTGGTGAATATGCCTTTAGAGGTGAAAAAGTTATCTACAGTGTATCATCCTGTGGTTTTGTGTGTATTTTTGCAACTTTAAGAGAATTAGGCAAGCTGATATGGTGAAAGAAGATAATGAATGCTGTTTTAATTTTAGATTTTATAATCATTAATTTTAACTTAGGTCTTGAAACAATTAATGAACAAATTCATTTCTAGAGTCTCCAAAACATACAAATTATTTGGAAAGTTTAGTCTATGTAGTGCAACAAACTCTATTAAACTATTTTAGGTAGTCATGAGAGCATGCTTTTTTAGGATATATTCATTATTTTCTTTTGCATTTTGCCAATCAGCTTCCATGGATTATAAAGCAGAAGCTGAAATATAGTCCAGACCATTAAAATGGTGTTGCATTTGATTATAATGGCTATAATTGCATTAATTATGTCAATGAAGGGGCCTTGCCAATCTTACGGTACATTAAAAGCCTTACAAGTGTGTCACAGTAGTTGTATTGAGAATAAATAACCAAAGAGATGCAGATCATATGCTAAGTATCTGGATCAGCATTATCTTTTGTTTGTGGAAGGTACAAATAGGCTAAGGATGCCTTTATGTTTGTGTCTCAATTACTGATGTGATGGTAATATTTTTTTACTGATACTATTTTTATACCATTAATATGCAGTATTATTTAAAAGTCTTTCATTACTCAGCAGTGGAAGATAACTGCTAGAAAAATCAGGGGTTTTTTGTAAATCAGGTAATTACTTCAAATTATTTAATTTGCTCCTCCTTCTTATTTATTGAAGATAAAACATGTGGTGCTAATTGTGTAACCTGATTCTGAGTTATTTTTTCTGTTAGTTTGTCAGTTTATTGAGCAGTGAAGCTACTTGAGATCCTTAGGAAGCTCAGGAATGGAGCAATGATGGTTCAGTAGTGTTCTGAAGGTGGATCAATGAAATTCATGGAGTCCTCTTCAAGTAGGATGTGAGCTGAATGGTATTTAAAGAACATGTGATAACCTTTTGGCAACCACTTCTCAATAATATTAATTCTTTAGTACTTCAATATCCTATTTACTGTAGTACTTCAACTGTGCTATCTGTGCTCCCTCTTACATAGTTGCAGTATCACTTTTCTGAAGTGGCTGTTCTAATAGCTGCCAGAATTTTAGTATTTTCTTTAAAATATGGAAGTTCTTTACAAGACAGAGATTGAAATGTCTTTGGCAGCTATTGCTGATATTTCTACAGCTGCTACACTGAAATTGACAAATTTGTTAATATCCTGCTGATATGGTGGCCCTTTCAGTTTATTGTTTTTTAAACATACGTTGTATCGCATTTATTCTTTGAAGGTGACCTCTGTCATGGTAACTAGTTTCCACTTGAGCTAATTTTAGGCAAATATTCCAGTAACTTACTATGCAAGGAAAAAAGTTTACTTGGTATCAGCATATCCTTACTTGGTTACACAATATTCTCTTTCTTTCAATAGTTAATATATAATCAGTTCTTACACATAAAAGTAGAAATCTTTTCGAAAACAATCTTTCTCACCTCTCCTGAGCATACAGACAGAATAGTATTGATCTACTGTTTCACTTTTGCTTTTCTCACATAAGTGTTGAACACACTTTCACAGTTGAGAACCATTGAACAGTGGTTCAAGTTCATCTCTTGGTTGGTGTAAAGTTTTGAGGCACTACTGAACATTCTAAAGTGGTTGTGTGTATTGACTGATTCCCTGAAAATGTCTCTCTGTGCACTGAAGCTATGAGGACACCTAGGCCATGTTCATATTACTCATTTCTAGCTGTAATAATTTCTAAAAGTTTGAAATGATGATGCAGTGTTGGAAAAAAATTTTAGACTATTAGAAGAAAGTTAACTCACCAGTACAGTTTTTACTTGCTTCTGAGTGCCTTTAAGCAAGACAAAGATGTATTTTCAAAAACCCCCCCATCCTTATTTTGCATGCAAAATAGTCCTACTAGCCTTGAGTCTTTATCTAGGTTACTACAGGTTTACGGAGTCTTGAGGTAAGAATATTGTGCTAGTGTCAGCATGATCTAAATCTATTTCAAGTGATACATTTTCGTATCTTGAAGGTTTTTACTGCTAAGAAAGCAGGTTTTATATTTGTAAATACAGATTTCTTTTGTATTCTTGATGAATCTGCATTATGAAAACATGTATTAATAAAATTATTAGATCAGTCCTTTGTGCCTCAAAGTATAGTAATTGCCCAACTGTGTTGCTTTTTATCTGCACCACAAAATACAGTACTAATTTTATTTTTTTCTTGATATCTTTATTTTATATCATCACAGATGCAGATTAGTTTACATGTCAGAAATTCTCTAAATAAAACATTAAAGTCTTCATGGAAAATGAAAAACTCAAGTTCTTTCCTGAAGGCACCATGACCCATGAAATTAGCTGTGGCATCTTTTTTAACTGTTCTGCTGATACTGCAACATCGAGTGCTACAGCCACCTCACATGCAGGCATCAGCACTTGTTCAGTTTTGTCAAATTGTTAAGCTTTGGCTCATTAGCATGGTGGCACCTTTAAAGCGTAATTACCCCCTAAAATTAAATGGCTTTATATTGTGGTTTACTAGTACTGAAGTATGTTTTTGTAGGAAAAGAACCAGCAAACAAATCTTATATTTACCATTTCAAAGAGTATAAGAAATCCTGGATTGATTCATCTTTAATAATAATTCCTGTCAATAATTTTTGCATTATTTATCCTCTTTTTAGGAGAGGTTTGTTAGAATACTGAGAGCAGTAGTAGAGCACAAAACATTTAAAAAGAGAGTCATAAAGCCAGTTTAAGTGGAAACTAAGTAACTAACACAGTTTTGCTCTGTTTGGTCTCTTCAGCAGGATTGTCTTGAATTCAGGTGTGGTTGAAGATTTTAAGAAAGTTTATTATGTCTCGTAGGAATCTGATTTTTTTGGTCTAGTTTTAAGGTCAGTACTTAAAGCTGATCAACCTCTGTGGTATTTCTGTATGTACAGTTTAAGAGGATTAAAAGATACGTTGAAGATAGAGGGCACTAAATCGCTGGTATTATATAGTTACCTTCTTTCTAAAAGTCCAGCTTTGGAAAAGGAAAACCAATAAGAGGGTATAGTTTTAGCAAAATGAATAAAATACTGCTACAGCTCAGAAAAGCAAAGAGAATAGTAATACACTCTGGTTTTGTGTTTCACCCTATTTAAATCTATTGAAGAGAAAAAAGGAGAGTTTTTACAAGTATATCCGAGCCAGTTGGGATGTTTCTGCCATCTAATTGAGCATTGGATCATGACTAGACTTTGTAGAAAACAAATGCATAACATTAGGAAAGCAAGTTTGAAAGAAAATTACTACAGATTGGAATAATTTAGAAGACTTGTCCACCAGCTTTAAAGATTACAGATTGATAGCTTGAAAGTGTTTTTTCTGAGTCAAAAGCTGACAATAGCCAACTGTATAAAGCATGTCTTTGTCAAGGCTAAAGGATGCATACAGTTGTCACAGATAAGCATCTCTGTCAATTTTCTGCTTAGGAATAGAATGCTAGAGATCAGTGCAGGTATTCACAAGGTTATTGTGTCCATGTATCTGTTTTTTGATGTCTCTAGAATTTCATTCACTAGGGTTAAAGGTAGATTTTTGTAGTGCAAGCACTGATTTACCATGTCCATAGTTCATCCAGATGGTCTTTTAATTATTAGTGAGAGCTCTCACTGACTGTAAGGATTAGCAGCCTGCACCTGTTACAGCCAGCACCTCTGTAGTGTTCATTTGGGCAACATGAATCTTGTCATGTAAGATGCCAGTCTGTCAGGATATTTTTCCTGCATTGCATGGGGCGTTGTTAGAAGTTCATTGATGTCTCTGAGTGATGACAGGGAACTGATTTCTTTAGTTTCTTGAAGAAGGTTCTCAGCAGTGGCAGGAATGTAGCACTCAGTACAGAGAAAATATTGTAATTCAGCTTTCTAGCTGAAGTACATTCCCTTTCTGGAGAACATCCTAATTTTCTTACGTTGAAGAACTAGCTATATATTACTACTTTCTTTGTCTTTTTTCCCCTCTCTAGGCTACTTGGTACTATTTTTGCACATACCATGTAACACTTCAGTCTGCAAGTGATCAGTCTAATGTATTAGTCCTTGTAAGTTAGGGTAGGAGAGTTAGAGTGAATGATAAGCAGTTAGTTATTTATTTATCCTAAATTGTTTCATTTGCTATTTCAGTTTATTTGAAATAAATTCAGATTTTTTGCGTAAATGATAACCAGTGTCATAAAGATTTTTCCTTTTTGCTTTTAAATCTGTTTCTAAATTCCTCCAGTGTATTGGGAAGATTTAAAATCAGTTGTGTTTTGTAAGAACAGACTTCAATATGACAAAGGGGCCAGGCTTTTGATTTGCTCTATTTCTCTTTTCAAAACCAGTAACAAATACAGAAATAAGCTTGGAGGTGGAAAACTTTGCTTAGTGTAAAAGCAGAAAGAAAGGAATATCTTTTTTTCCCAAAATAATGTGTGCAACTAGCACAGAGAATCTGAATAAAGATCCAGTAAATGAAGAATTAAATTATACCATCACTTGAATTGATTTTTGTTGAGGTGTTTAAAATTATCAGTAAAATACTTCTGCTACCAAACTTTTACCAGGCTGCACACCAGTATTACAGAATCACAGACTAGCAGAGTGGTTGAGTTTGAAAGTGACCTTTGGAGGTGCTCTGGAGGTGCTCTTGCTCCAACTCCGTGCTCAAGAGGGGCCACCTATTAGAGGTTGCTCAAGACTGTGTTCAGACAAGTTTAAAACGTCTCTGAGGATGGAGCCTCTACAACGTCTCTGGAGAACTCAGTCACTCTCACAGCAAACAGCTCTTTCCTCATGTTCAGCAGAAACTCCTGTTTCACTTTGTGCCCATTGCTTCTTGCCCGTCATTGAGAAGAACTGGAAAGATCCTAGTTCTGTTTTTATGTCCTCCCTCCAGGTATTTATTCACATTTATTAGATCCCATTGTTTTCTTCTCCAGCAAAAATGGTCCAAGTGTTTTCAACATTTCGTCACATGAAATTCTTTCGATGCACAAAATGGAAAACGAAAAGGTCCACATTATAATTAGCTAACCAAAATTGTCTATCATAATAGACCCTCATGAGTGATTTTTGTCACTTTTTGAGGCAGTTAGTGAGACAATTTTGGTTAGCTGTGAAGACCTGTGAAAGAGAAAAAGTTTTTAAAATGGTCTGAGAATTATAGCACATGTATGTATATTAAGGAATACTACACTTGCTTCTGTGTGCAAATGCATATTTTTCTTTTTTAGCCAAAATATAGAGAAAGAAATACAGTCTGATCTCGTGCATTTGAGGAACAAGTTGAGAAATGTGTAGCTTAACATATAGCATGAAATATAGTCATGAAAATGTGATTTATAGCTCAAAATATATTTATCACAAATAATTTTTTGTCATTTTAATGATGTAAATCCATAAATTTCCTAGCTAACTTTTTACAGTTTACAGTGTTTCTAGCTTTATATGCTAATTTAGGCTAAGAGAAATCTCTTAAAAATATTGTTTGCCTACATGCACACACAATGCAGATGTTGTAATACTTCATATATTTCTATGAAGCATATTTTATATCTATAAAGCATCTAGAACATTGAAACTATTCTGTGGAACCGAGTGGATTTTTTTGTAGGGTAACATACTCATATAACAAGACACACTGAAAACTATGATCAGTAGTAGTAGCAGTAGTCTAGAAACCAAACATATTTTACAGAACATGAACTCATAAAAAGTGCAAATCATAAAGGCAGCAAAACAGCTGTTGTTTTCCATCTGGTTCAGGTACAGTGATGTAACATTCAATTCAATCTGAAATAAGCCTTTTACTGGGTAATGATTTATTCCTGACATTTGGACAAAGGACACAAGGCGCCTTGGAAGTAATTTTTAAATTCCTAGCTATATATATTTACATGTAGAAACAAGTTAACTATGCACAGCATAAAGATAAAAATGTACTGAATTTCATTACCACAGAGGCCATGGAATAATTGCAAAATCTACTATTCCTATTTTTCTATTGCTCTACCTTGAAGCAAGATTGCTTCAGACTGGAAGAAAGCCCCTTTTCCGATTTAAGGACTTATGTAATGGAAATAGAAATGCACATACCCATTAAGAAGGCGTTTGCAAAGAGATTGATGGTGTTGGCATGTGTTTGTTAAGCACCAGGCAAACCACCAGTCCATATGTGCAGATTGCCTGCACTGCACATGCTGTGAATCTGGTGTGTCCTGGAGGCTCGCAGTTTAATGGCTTGAAACTTGTACAGTACACTCTTCTGGGAGAGCTGAACATTAAATGGTCTGGTCAGAGCTTCTGCTCTTGTTCTGTTATAATCTGAATTTCCTTTTGATTTTCAGAGTTTTGGGGTAAAGAACAGCATTCTAAAAAGTTGCAATGTGGGAATTCTTTTCCTGTGTGATTGAGCAATTTTTCCAGTGTATCACATGGACATTGGGTCATTCTGTTACAGAAATCAAAATGGAATATAAAATCCTTATCAAGCATTATAAATGCTTATTAACGTTATTTTGAGTGATGAGAAATTTCTTTTGCAATGGAAGCCAAACAGTAACTGTGGAAAAAAAAAGTATTACGGTCTTTACATAGGTCTTATTTTTTGCTATCAGTGTCTCAGTGTTAGCCTGCATTAATTTATTTTTTAAAACTTTGAATTTACTTTATCTGTGCAATATCAGGCCCTACAAAAAATGGACATTTTCATGAAGACAATTTCCTTACTTCTTTCAATGCTATAAGAGAAAAGGGTTGTATGTGGCCTCAAAAATTACACATATCTGCATTTCTTTGTAGTGATTGGATAAATATCAATCAATTAATTTAGACTAAAATGTTCAGCATCTTACCTTTCTGAAAAAAAAAAAAAGTATTTTACATTGCAGTATTTTTCAAAAAATTAATACCTATTATTTTCTCCAGAAAAAGAAAATCATTCAGTAACAGTATGATAACGATAAAAGATATTTTATTACAGAAATATGTGCTGAGTGACAAATACTTGATTTCACAGGAAACTTTTCAACACCAAAACAATTAAATGGGACACCTTGGTTATGTGTTGTACAATGAAATACAAATAATGTGTGGTTCATTAGCTCTTGACGCTTCAAAATGGGAGGGACTAAAGAAAGAAACAGCCTAGAAAGGGGAAAAAAAGAAAACGTGAATAGCAAGGAGATGATGATTGTCTTACTACATCTTTGGCTTGGAAGCATAGTTGTGTGTCCACCAGGCAGGTGCTTGGCTGCCTTGTCTAGATAGTAGAGAGGAGAGAAACTCTCTAAGTTCTTATGTCTATATGCAGCCATGTGTTTATGTATGTTCCTATCTTCCACTGAAGAGCTGACTTACTTTGTGTGTGTGTAGTAAATGAGAAATAAAATCTAGATACCTAATATACCTAGTTGACTACCTTTCAGGGAGATTTTGGAGAGTTTGTGTGAATTGCTCCCCTGTGGGCCATTACCACTGCCTATATATCCTCAGGATGTTTCTTCCAATTATCACTGTCGAGTGACTCAATAATCAGAGGAGCTGTTGCCTGCATCGTCTTCACAGGTGATCGATATCAGTGTGTTGAAAATGTCATGGTTTCTGTTTCCTTGTTTATTAATTTCTTCTAAGAGACTTACCTAACACTTGGGCATGTTTGGACTTTAGGCAGTGACTAGACGTTCAATATTAATTTAATTTATTTTGGTCAGCTATTTGTTTACATCAGATATTTTACACAGCATGGTGGTAGCAGGAGTGGTTTTGAGTTCAGAGGACCAGGTGACGTACATTGAAACTATTTGGTCACAGCTCCCTCCTGCTGACTCCTGTTGAAATAAACAGTATTACTGAGTAATTCTGGGCACAAGTCTAAACTGAGAGACGAGTGGCTGGAGAGCAGCCCTGCCAAGAGGGATCTGGGGCTGCTGGCCAGCAGCAGCTCAGTGTGGGTCAGCAGGGTGTGCCCTGGAACCCAGAGGGCAAAACCCTTCTTCACAGTATAAAATGAGACTAAACTAGTGTTTTTTCTCTATAAGTTGATTGCAGATTAAAAAATAATAGCAGTGTTGGTTCTTAAAGTAGAAATGTGTTGATGATTTCCTTTCAATTAATCAATTAATATATGCAGACAGCAGCAAATAGAATTCCAGGTCTGCTCAGGTATTCAAGCAGTAGCCTTCAAATTACAGCTGTGAAACCAGGAGGAAGTTTTGAGGTTTTATGCAGTAGTAAGGATTTTTCATCTTTCTTGAATGCAAAACTGGTACTGAAATCAGTGACAAAACTCCCACTAAATGGAACCAGGGTTTCTCTTTGTTTAATGAAATAAGAACCATGGAGAAACTCTTAAACTTGGACCCACTACACTGCAAGTTAATTTTTTTGGTGGTGGTGCCTGCTGTTGAGTCCAGTAATCTCTGTACACATTTCCTATGCCTCAGCTTCACCTTGCTAAATGTGAATTTGCTGTTTGAAAGTCATTGAGGAGCAATATCAACATCTTGAAAGTGAGGCAATGAGCCATGCAGACGAGAAAGCAACAACTTTCTGAGCTCAGTGCAGTGGTAACAAAACATGGGGTTTGACCACAGTGAATTCACATGTGCCT
The DNA here is from genome assembly GCA_910950805.1 of Acrocephalus scirpaceus scirpaceus. NCBI lineage: Eukaryota > Metazoa > Chordata > Aves > Passeriformes > Sylviidae > Acrocephalus > Acrocephalus scirpaceus. The sequence continues at coordinate 7,062,182 of OU383778.1, read as the reverse complement.
TTCAGGGCCTGTATCTTTTAAAACTACCCAAATAAGCGTAGTAATGCAGCTGGCCCTGTAGAAGAATCTATGTGAAAAATAGACATAATTTCACACTTTAAATGTTTCTTACTATTTGTACTAGTATGTCTTCAAAACCATTATCAGAAGGTATTTCATTTTTTCTTAAAATTATTAAAGTACTGATTTTGTTTTTCATTTTTAAGTCTCAGGTACTGATGCTTTATTTTCAGACTTTTTCTGATGTCACTGACCATTTAAAGACTTCTACAGATTTTGTACACAGTGCAAAACAGGGGTGCCATTATTAGGGACAGTAGTTTGAAAATCTCAGATGCAGTGGTGAAGAGGCTCACAGCTGATGATACTTGGCAGTTCTTTTCAGCTGTAGGCAATGGTGCTGATAATCAGCACAACCAGTTAGTATATATGCCTTTCATGGCTTATGATTAACAAGTAAAATTATAACTGAATAGATTACTACCTGGCATCTCTTTTTGCCTTGAAAGGTTCTTAATCACCATGTGGAAAAACAATGTACATTCTAATTATATACACATTTTCTCTAAAATGCAACACATTTTCTTGTATAGGTTTTTTTCAAAATATAATGTCATTTCTTTAAACAAAAAGGTTATATTTTTCTTTCCTTTTAATAGATTGCAAAATTCATTAAATGTAATTTTTCATTGTGAAAAATGTCAACAGATTTGTTTAAACAGTCATCACTGCTGTTGATCGGTGCAAGCATTCCTTTCCTCTTCAGAGAACCAAGTATTTGGTCTAGACAGCAGCAAAATGAAGGTGAAATTCTGACTGTACTGAAATCAGCAAGAATTTTACTACTGATTTCAATAGGGTAAGGATTTAGGAGCACTTTGTTCTGTTCTGCATACACGTGGTGCTGATTTGTGCCTTCTATAAGCAGCTCCTTTTGAAAACTCCTGTACTTGCGAAGTCGACATGCAGACAACACTGCATGCAGGTAGCCAGCAGAAAGACCATGGCTGGGAAAGAATTTTCTGAAACCTGTCATGATACCAAGACTGACCCCTCCTGGTGTCTGGTTTGGATCTGATGTTGATTTATGTCACACACAGTATACTCCATGTGTTAAAGGTTCTCTGTAATACATATGAGGATCACTGTTGGTAATGCAAGATCTATGGATTTAAAATACATATAGGAATAACCACTTTAGAAATTACCAAGGCTAAATAAATGCCCCATCTCTGAATAGTCATTTACAGCTCATAAAATTTTATTGATCTACATCAGATATTCATGAACAATCCATTTAATGCTGAATGCATAGACTATAAAAACATAATTGCACTTTGCTAATATATTTCATGTATGCATTTGTAAACATTTTGGATATTTGTGCCCTAATCATATTTTTTTAAACTCATTAGCTTTTGCATTTCTCCTTACACTTTTGATTAGTGATTTTGTATGGAGACACAGCTGCAGATTACGTGTACTTAACCAACATTCTGATTTCCCTGAGGTGGTGGTAGTGTAGTAGAGTTTGCATCTCACTGCCTGTATTTTCGGGGCCAGGGAAATTGCATCCTGCTGTTACATTACTGTAAGTGTAATGGTCAGTGATCTTTTTACCTTTGTCTACTATGTTTCAAGGGGTTTTGTGCCAAGTGCAAGAAGTCTTTGCAGGTCTCTGTCAGTCAGGATCTTGAAGGGAAGAAAATGTCCAGACGTCGTCCCACAGCTGTGTAGTGCTTTCAGGAATCCTTAAAACTGAATTTTGAAAACTACTATACCTTTGGGTTATAGTTTCCTTAAAAGCTTTCACCACTAGCACAATTTTTGGTCAGTTCCTATTTGATACTTTCCATATCTTTTATTATATGAAATACTGGATTCAGTTGAATATACAGAAGTATTTGAAAATTATCTTGGAATATAGCATATTACAATGGAACATTTGCCAGCTTATTCTGCTGTCTGTGTTAATAACTACGCAATTTACAGATTAATAACATCGTTTTCATCCTCAGAATTTAATAGTTTGGAATAACAGAGCATGATGAGAAATGATAGCCAACACTACAGGTTAGCAGTAGTTAGCAAAGGAAGCTGTATACATTGACTGTCCTTCAGAAAATAATTTAACAAATTCCACAATAGGTCTGTGATACTTCTGAGAGACTGAAGAATCAGTATTGTCTTACTTAATTGCAATGTCTTCTTAAGTCCACATATTTTAAGTTGAAGACAATAACTTGGCACATAAATTGTGTGTTGTGATTACTACTATTTTTCCTGCACTCAGAGATTATTATTATTATATTTAAATATGAAGTATTTAAAAACTGTGAGGACACAAAAAGATCAGATTTATTTTATGAATATGTAATTTATTAAAATCATTTTGCATTTTATGAAGCATTAATCATGTGCAAAATGTCTGTATGGAACATTAATTTGGGGCAGCAAGAATAAGCAGCTGCAGTTTCCTGATATGGTATCTGCAGCATTTGTATTAATTATCTCATAACATAGACTAACCGAAGTAGAAAATTCATTATGTTTAGCTAAATAGTAAGGAAATCAGAATGCTTTTATTTGTTAATTTCAAGGTATTATCTTCCTAAAATCTCTGGCCCTAGAGGTAACAGATGGCTGATAAATATCAGCTTATAGAAATAGAAATATATGCATGATTTTTTTTCAGTTTACAGCCTTTTTTTAAGAAAAAACCAAACAGTTCTAACTGTACATTTGGAACAATAAAAAGATGACTGAAATGACTGTCCCATCCTTTAGTTACAAGTTTAGAGGGATTTTTGTCCTTTTGCCAATTTTATTGGGTTTTGCTAGCACATTTCTTTTTGCCATATGTTGTTCTTCCCATTTGTGACAGATGATGCAGAGCTAGAAGTGCTGCACTATATCGCAGGAATTGTAAGTCACTTGCATACACTTCTTAGACATTTATAGTTAGCCACATGGGTACTAGCCCTTATCTGGAGCCAGGAATTTTCAGTCCAAGTAATCAGTTCCTCAGGGCTACATTCACAAACCTCTGCAGAATGGCAGCCTTGCAGGGTACAGTCACAGAGTAGTTACATGTGCTATAATACTCCAGCTTACTATAGTAGATAATGTCTTTAAAGGCAGCACTGAGTTCTGATGGCAGTTTTAGGGTTACTGTATTTTCAGAAGAATGTTTAAATGCCCATGCTGGAACAGATGCTCAACATCTACTGTGCAGCCATATGATAGTACATGGTTGGTAGGTAATGCTTTAAAAGGGCATTGGGCTACACGAGCATCAGCTGTGGACAGCTTCTAATAATCCTGCTCACAGCTGATTGAGAATTGCTGCTCTAACCAGGTTTCTGGGTGTCTTGCAATCCTGGACAGATAGGTGCAATCCTCAAGTTACAGCATGAGGAAATACTCTTGTATTTTTCAGGGAGAACAGTGTAGAGATACAAAACAGTTGACACTAGTTCCTTTTAAAGAAGGGTTGTCTCTCAAACACCGGGGAACCCTCACATGAATGAGTGGACACTGCCCTGAGCAATCTGATGTAATTTAGGCCTACTTTTAGAAGAGAGAGTAAGACTGAACTACTCCTGGAGGTCTCTTTCAATGTATATTATTGTTTGATTCTGTGAATCAAAGAATATAATATTGTTTTTAATGGCAATGTTTTTTAAGTCATATGCATTGGTTCTAATATGTTGAAAAAGTTTGAATAGCAAGAAATCTTGCTTCAGCACATACTAACTGATCAGTTGCCCATCTCACATGGAGTAGTTACTAGTTGACTCTAAAACATGGATGATGTGTACCCTGTTTTTCAAGTTTTCTATATATTCACTTTATATTTACTTCCTGGTTATTTTGTTGTATACATGAATTTATGAGTATAGTTCTGTGTGATTGAATGAGATTATGTGTGCTGAGGAAGACCATCTGCATAGTGTGCAGTGTGCTTCTGACTTCTTTTTTTTTCTAAATCATTTTTGTGACCTTTCACTTAGCAAAAGCTACTCCTTGATATAATGGTATTACAGTATGCTCATTATCTCCATGTCCTTTAAATACTTTCTAAGCTACAGATAATTCTTTGTCTGTGTTTACATAAAAAGGAAGCGTTGTTAAAATAACTTACTTTCTCTTATGTCAGGAAGCTAAGACTGGTTTAAATATGTTAGAGAATTCAATGCATTATGCCAGTGCTAAAACATGTTCTGCATGTCTTAACAGCTTTCAGTAACACTATTTTTACTTCATTAATTAGCTTGAGTTGAAAGGTACTAAAAGAACTCAGGCTGACACAGCATTTTCAAATATTTTACTTCCAATCTGTAAAGTATATTCAAATGCCAGCACAAGTCATAACATTTATTTATGTGAAAACAGATAGAACAGTTGTTTCCACCTAATATTTAAATAATATTTATCATAAAGATATATCTGGATTAAGTACCTATAAATTTTCAGAAAGCTTCATTTTTTTGCATAGCCATAGCTGTTAATTTTAGAAGACAGTCTCATTGCTTGAAATGACAGTAGACGCCAGTAACCTTTGAGCTAGTGACTTCGTATTACCTTGTATTAATTCTCTTAATGGCTACTAAAATTGATTGTAATAGCAGGATTGCCTTGCATTGGCATTATACAAAAACAGAAGTACTTCTTGACAGGTTCCTAAGTGGATTCATGTGATTTAATATGCATTTTTTGATTACTGTCTAACCTTCTACAACCTTTACTGTCTGTCTTTCACCATTAAAGATTCATCTCCCAGTCCATCAGGTGAAATAATAGTCTGAATAGATCTGTATTACCACATCTTGACCTATTTTAAATCAGACAAATTTGCACAATAATTTCACTACTCTGTATCTTTACAAGCTCATCACTGGGATGAAAAGTTCCTAAATACTTTTTAATATGTATCATCTAATTCATATAGTTTTTCATCATACAATAAACCTCGAGCAAGCATGTGTCAATGGCAAATAGCATTCTAGTGAATGGATTTTTAGCTTGATCATCTCTGTTGCAGAGCGTGAAGTTGAACATGAATATGTTATCTCATTCCTGATTGGCTCAGCCTTGGCCAGCCGTGGGTCTGTCCTGGAGCCATCTGACATTGGCTCTGCTGGACATGGAGGAAGCTTCTGGCAACTTCAGCAGAAGCCACAGCTGTAGCCTCCTGCAACCAAAACGTGGTCGTTCAAACCCAATACAGAGCTGTAATGGAAGGAGAAATTAAAGAGGAGAGTGTGTCCCAAGTTAATAGCTGATTCTTCGTGCTGACCTGCCAGCTGATTGCAAGAGTTGGTACAGGAAGGTGTTGTTACAGCAAACATAGAAATCCCACGTGTTTGAATTATGGTATGTAGTCTTGGATCAGGAGACCATTTTCATCTGGTTGTTGTAGTACATTTTTCAGTACACGTGCCTATTTATCATTATTTTTTTCCCAGTTCCCTATAAATTATTAGAAAAGAAATAGTTCTGTTACACAATGGAGAAGCACAAATACAATTTCTATAACAATGTCAGTCCATAACATATGCAAATGTATGTATAGATGAATTGTACTTTAGTCTTTCATGGATAGAATCAAAGTATTGAGAGGGACTTAAGTAAAGAATAAATACTCCTGTGCTTAGATGCATGCAATTGTACAGGCATTGATAGTTGTTGACATAATGACATGTTTCTTATTGCAAAATACAAATAGGTTTCACAGTGTTGTTCAATTTAATGAAATGCCAAAAAAGCTATGTCACTATGTGTTGGATTGCTACAATAAAGGAAGAGTAAGCAAAATGGAGATTTATTTTCAAGAGTGTCACTGTGAAGGTCTGCCAACTGGGGTAGAAGCTCTTCAGGTTGTGGCTTATTTGATTACTGGTAGACCTGGAAAATGATCCCAATTTGGAAATGATAGCTGTTGAGAATGGCAGTGAAAGGTATTTTGTTAAGTGAGCAGGGATATTATCTGGTGTCTTTTCTGTCCTTGTCATCTTCCAGATGCTGTTATTTCTTTTGTCTTCTCTTAGCTTTTCCCAAGCAAATGGGAAGATAGAGTTCTGAGGGGATATCTACTTGGTTCAAGCATGCTCTTTCTTTGTCTTCTCAGTGAATAGGTCTCTTGACTGCACATCTCTCTCTCATAATCTGCTTCTGTTGCTGGCTTCTGTACGAACTGCCAGTATTGTACAGCACTTCAGGCAGTCTGCTACTAATCTGCTGCTCTTGGTACTACAGATGCTCTCTTTGGTCTGGTGTGCTTTTTCTGCCTTTGCTATTTCTGGGCAAAGAATCCATCCTTTCCATCACCAAGTGGCTGTACAGTTGCCTGTTTGCTGTCACATGCTCTCAGGTTTGGCTTGAGAAACTCCATGGTATAAACTTCCAGCACATTGTTGAAACACTTTTGCAGTCAATCCTATTTCTTCTTTTCATGCCTCAGCATAGGAAAGCAGGTTGAGTGTTCATGATTGTCAGCTTAAATTACACCTCTGACCTGTTCTGGTAGGGCTTCGATTAGTATTGCCTTAATGAACATAGAAATGAAAAGACAAAAAACTGCCATGAAAAGACAAAAGACTTATCTTCAGCAAGATGTGAAAATACCTGTGCTACAAGTGTTCATAGTAGTAAGCAAAGGAATTTTTCTATTTCTTGGTCTCTCTAATTTTATAATTCCTTTATACAGCAGGTATTTATTTCTGAGGACCTTAATTGGGTTTTGAAGGCATACCTAAGCAATGCAACTGAATTAAGTTAATTCTAAAAGCTATGGAATGTACATGTTTGTATTATTATATGGGGTTTGGTTTTTGTGGGGGCTTCAGGGATTTTTTTTTAGCATAATTTGGAAAGTTCTATTTAGCTCCCTGGAGAGAAAGCATTAAACAACTCTGCATTTTGTTTTTTCAGTGTGCAGTGACCTGGAATTCAGGGAAGTTGCAAACAGATTGAGAGACTGGTTTAAGGCACTTCATGAAAGTGGAATTCAGAATAAGAAGACTAGGATTGTTCAAAGGCCTGAAAGAAGCAGTAAGTGATTTCTGCTTGTCTTATTTGATGTTTTCTTTGATCCTTTTCTGTTCTTTTGTTTTTCCATTGCTAAGACCTGCCTTATTCTCGTGTGCTTTAAATAGGCATGTGTACAAAACAATAACTTTGGACTTTTCTGAAGTTAGTTTCCTATTTATGGCTTAGTACTAATACAAGGTGTTCACTTTAGACTTTCAATATCATTTGGCAGGACAGCTACCATTCACAACGCTTTAACTTGTGAATGCCATCAAATTAAAAGAAATAAAATAAAGGCACTTAAATTATGTGTGACCCATCTTTACTAGTTGATGTCGCTGTAGGTACTGGTACAGAAAAACAGATAGAAAGGAAGCTTGTAAGTAAAAAGGAATTTTTAAGGTTATACTTGAAATTGGAAAAGACTCAGGAGTACTTATGAAGTGGAAACAGTAGGGGGCATAATTTGTTTTTAACCCCCTCAAATATTTAAATAGATTTTTTTGTTGTTGTGGAAAGTAGTTACATTTTAAAATGTAATCATCAAAAGACTTATTTAGAAGAGCAGTTGAAGTGTGCATTAATAGTTCCAAAAGTGAAGTCCTACTGTGAGGGGAGTCAAATTGGATTTCATAAGCCATAAAACTCTGCTTTTCATTAACATGAAGAGCAAACTATGAATTCTTACAGAGTATGTTTCACAGAACTTGGCCACCACTGGGTTCTTACCTTACTTATTTTCAGCTTTTTAAGTATTTGAGATATTTTTTTAGCTTTTGTTTGTTTCAATTTGTAGCATTACTTTTCTTTTTTTTTCAAGAAATCCATTAATTTCACTTAATTAGAAATGCCATTCAATTGTGTGATTTTTTTTCATGCTAAGAAAATGTGAATAATTCTCTAAAACAGAATGAATTTAAGATGGTTCTGTCTTATCTGGGAATACTTTTCTTAACATTGATAAAAATTGTTTCTGAGGTAAGGTGGTAATACAGTAACACCACTTTTTATTGATATTGAAAAAAATTACATTTAAACCCATATATTTCCAATTTACATTCTGATTGATGCCCATAACTGGCATGTGATCTGCTTCTCATGCAGTAGTGAAAACAAGAGAAATACAAATTTTGCCGCCCTTGAGTAAGAATTTATTGTATAGTTAAAAAAAATGTATCTAATTATGTAGGTTAGTGCATTGCTCAGCTGAAGGTAAACTGAAATATCGTGTAGGGTCCTGTTTCTTGCTGAATAATTACTTTGATATTTAGGCAATGATAAAAGAAGCAACTCTAGAGCTATTGAGTATTATGTCCTGCATAAATAAGAAATCAGTGTTTCAAGAAATTATATTCCATGTAATGCAAGAAAGTAAAGTTCATCATTAATACTTTGAATGCAGTGAGATGTAGTGCAAACACAAAGCTCTTAAGAGTGAGATATTTTCTTAAGCACACAGGTCGTTTTGATAAGATCTGCAATCTCTATTTGAAACAGGCATTTGTACTGTGATGCGTGTGTGGATATAATATAGTCATACTTATTATGTCACTTGTTTGGTTGCAAATTTTTACTTTATAATAGCAATCAAAGACTATATTTAGACTTAAGAACTGAGATTTTAATATGTGAGGCTAAAAGTGCAAGAATCTTGTAGATTTTTAGATACTCAGGTTTGGAAGCCCTCAAAGTCATAAAGTTCTCTCCTTTGGCATTGTACAGAATGCACATATTTTAGGGGTACATGAAATTTAAGGCACAATTTAGATTCTATCTCTCAGTTTTTGAGAGATAGAATCAAGAGTTGATTTGGATGGCTAAGAATAGTCTTTGCAGGGCTCTATTTCATCAACAGGTAAAAGATTACAATCTCTGTGGAAAATTCTGTTTCCCATATATTACTAACTCTAAATTACTTGACAACATCATGCTGCTTGACTGAGGTTTTTATCATGGTACCAGAATTTGGAGTGTTGTACTAAGTATTAACTTTTTACTGGTTCTAAATTTCATCAAAGTTCGATGATAGGCTTTGGGAAGCTTATTTTCTTTTTACTAAAATAAAGCAAAACAAGTTTTACAAAATGCTTACATGTGAGACATTCAGTTTGTCCTATATTTTCTTCTTTTTCTTTTCAAAAAAGTGATATTCAACAAAAAACTATAGTGTTTCACATTTGAACAATAACTGTTCATAGGGTAATGTTTCAGTACTGTGGTCAGTTACTCAAATACCCTAGTCCCACAAATATTTCTGCTAACAGGCAGTCTGTTTCTGAAGAATACTTGTGCACCTTGTCATGTTAGAAGTTGAAAGATCAGAGATCAAAGGTAATAAATAGAGAATCTTCTTATGGCTTGGAAATAATATGATGATTTGGAGTCTAATATGCTATTAATTTTGAAAATAACCTAAAAATACAAGAAGTCTGAAAGAAAATTACTTTTCAAGTGGCTTGTCTGGAACTAGCATAATAAGATATTATTACACTAAAATTTACAAAATTGTGGGAGAGAAAACCCAAATTTTGTAAAGAAAAATAAATTTTAAAAAGTAAATAAAATAAGCAAATTTAGATTTTTACTTGAAGATTTTAATTTCATTCTGACTATCATAAATTCCTTATTGATGAAGAGACAAGCTGGTTTTATGTGGTGATAAATTACATTTCCCTAATCTTCACTGATGAAGCATATTTGAAAACCCTGAGGTACAGACAGAACTCATGAGAACAATAGGGTTTTCTTACTTCTAGAGTAAGGAAAGAACTAGAGCTGGGAAGATTTGTGATTTTAAACAGTATTTTTGATGTCTCCAAAACACTGATGGCTTGAAAATTCATCTAGTTCCCTGAGATTATTTCAGAAAATGTTCCATAAAACTGAACTGCAAAGTTGGACAGGCTGACAACCTGAACCATAGTTCTGATTTGCTAAAAAGGAAAGGTTCTTCCAATGAATTTCTGGATGTGTCAGGTTAGCCCATGCAAAGGCATCCTCAATGCAATAGTTTGCAAGAAGAAAGGCAGACTAGAATTAATTCTGAACAGGAATTTTAATGAATCCATCTCTACTTAAAATTAAGTCTCTAAATGAACCACATCAGTGTTATTGACTGAAATTGGTTTTGACTCAACCTTTTGTACAGAATTATCCTTATACACAATGAAACATATGGGTCTTTATTATTTTATATTTTATTTTATTTTACGTTATTTTATTCTTTATCCTCAGTTATCTCCTTTCGTCTAGCAGTCACTCCTGTTCATAAAATGGTAAATCTGGTGTCCCAAATAACAAATTTTATCTGATCTGTCAACCTATTAGGAAACTGATAGCTTCTAAGAATAGGATTCATGTTGCTTCCCCACCCCCATATAAAATTCTTTAAAACGCTTTCTGGAAGAGACTTCAGAATACAAAATTTCACAGGAACATTGCAGTTGTACTTTATTTCTTTCTCTTGTACCTTTTGTTGTGACATGAGAGTCAGTTTTCCTAGGTCTATCAAAATACCTTTGATACCTTCACCATGTTCCCCAGGGCCTGGAGTTGGTCTTCAGTGGTTCTTATGGGTCCCTTCCAGCTCAGGATGTTCTGTGATTCTGTGTCTTACCTTAACCTGGGCTCTGCTCATGTCTGTGTAATCATAGTGAGCAGGAATGTGTTACAGCCTCAGACAGAGAGTGTTATGCCTAAATCTGTCTCCTGGCTCTTGTGGAGCCAGATGAGGCTCACCAGGATCACCACTTATGTGATCAAGTACAAAAGCATTCACCTCTGCTTAGTCCTCTGTATTTTAGTCTTTCCTGCTCTGCTCTGTCCTGATTGCATTGTGAAGTGAAACATTTTCCCAACTTGTGCACAGTAGGCTTCAGCTTTGAGATGCTGTTCACTGAAGGTTCTCTGCTAACCAGAATATTACAGAAATCCATTACAAAAGAAAACCTTGCTATGCAGCTTGCACACTGAACAGGTAAAATCCATGGTCTAAATGTCAGCCAGGAGTCTGGCAAAAAGTGCACATGTGTTTATTCACATGTGTGATTTGCAAGTGACTTCTATTGCTTCAGACAGCATACTGTTATTGGAAAAAATTATGCACTTCTTGGCATATTAGATAAACAATTTCTATATAATGCAATATGTGAGCCCTGTGTATGTATCCTGCTTTGGTTTCCACATGGTTTCAAAATCTGTTTTCCTCAACTTATGTGCTTAATAAGCAGGCAAACGATAGTTTTACCTTGGAAAGCAGATAAGAGTTGAAATTCTCCCCAGAGAAATAACCAGAAAGAGGAGCATTTCTGTTGGTTCCTTTTGAGCAAATGTTTTGAATGCCCAGTATGTAAGCCATGGAGGATCATTATATTTCTTAATAATTTTTCTCTTGGGATTGTTCTGACCAGGAAAAGAACATGAGCTGGTACTTCATGGTTTTTAGATAGTGTTCAGAAACAGCTGCATAAAAGTTCACTTCATTATGGTATATGGAAATAGATTTTTAATAAGTGGTTAAAATGAAAGAGAAAAACATCTTTCATAATTTAGTCATCTGAGCAGCAGTTTTTCCTCTCCTCAGCATAATGTCCTGGTACTTAATAATCAAGAATAAATTACTATCATTCAATTATACTAATTATTCCTTAGCTTCTGCTTATTGCTTTGTGTTACAACTATGAAAAAAGTGTAAAACCAGCATTCTAGTTGGTGTTCCAAGTGGTAATATAGGTAGTATGTTATTTGGGCAGTAATTTCCTAGGTCTAAGTCACCTGCTGATTTTTTGATTTGTAGTTCTGCATCACCTGATGCCTTCATGTGTCAAACCATGTTAGCAGATATTAAACTCAAGATATGCACTTCTAGGCTTTTCTCTTATACCCAAGTATATCACCTTCAAGATGTATTATTTTATCAATATTATAATAGGGGAAGCAAGTAATTGTTGAGAGAAAGTATTTCTGATAATTTTAAGTTTGGGCAGTTCAGTAAAGTTTCATTTAAAAATGAACCAAGATTTTTACCACAATAATCTCTAAAAGAGTTGGTAATGTGTATATAGACCTGAAGTGATGATCTTTTTGTGGTTTAGCAGTACTGGAAGAGGTGGAATACTCCATTTTATATCAAACAGAGCTGCTTCTGTGTCTGTCAACACCTGCCTGATTTACCTCTGAAATACTTGAACCATTTTTATTTATTTTATTTATTTGAGCAAAGCTAATATTTGGCCTAGATTTAAGACATTTCTATATTGCAGTTACTAATGGTTGTGGAAGACCTCAGCTTGATGAAACAGGTCCAATGAAAACTAAAAAGAAATGTGATTTTTATCTATTTAAAACACTAAAATTGTATATATTAAACAAGAGGAAGAGCAAAAAACCTAGTAAAAACTAAAAAAATATACTTGGGCTGTAAATGAAAATACAGAGTTGAACTCTGAAAAAAGAAACATAAATTACCTTCAAGGCAAAACATGATCAGTTTTAGAAATTATTAAATCAAACAGTTATTTAGTAGAAAGTTAGACTCCGTGATCCACAGTGCTTTGTTTCTCCAGTATCTGATGCTATTTAACAGATAGGTTTTGACAGTTTTAATAAATGTAAGCTTTTCTTAGATAAAATATTGTTGTTTGAAGTAGATTTATTAATTCTGATATACCAGAATAATATATTCCTAACTTCTAGGAAGAGTATGTCGTTAATATCAGACTTCTTACTCTATATTTAAATATTCAACTATGGTTATGTTGAACTTTGAAAGGATTTATTGAAAATATTAGAACATAACATTTTTCTGGTGCAATCCAGTTGGTATCAGTGATCTGTAATAAAATGATCTGCCTTTTAATTATATTTCTGACTCCAATGCAATTTTTTTAAAATTTTAAGCTTTGTCCTTAATTATGAAAAATTTAATAGAGAAGAAGCTGGTGGGACATCACTTTTTAAAAAAATCTAAAACCTATATAGAAAGAAATGAGAAAAAATTTGAGGAATGAGAATGGAGGGTGAACTCCAGTCACAGGCAAATGATAGTTAAGGAAATCAAGAAAAAAATAGGGATAAAATCTTACGCAGTTGTATAATATTCTTCTGACCTTAATTTAGTGTTGTGTAGACCTTTAAAATATTCAGTTCTCCTTCACTGTTCTTCAGATAAATTTATTTCTTTTAATAGTATAATTTGTAACTGATTGAGGAGTTGGACTTCATGATCCCTTCCAACTCAGCTTATTCTGTAATATAAGCAGATGTTTGGGGAGTTTCTGCTTTTCCTTAGTATATTTTATTAAAATGTAAAACTATCTTCTAGTATCCTAAAATGCAAATACTTAATGATGTGAACTTTGATAGCATGAACTACAAATGCTAATTTAAAAATATTTTGTCCCAAGCTTGAAAGTTCTGCCTCTTTCAATAAACTTAAGCTGGAATTTCTGCATGCAGAGGTATTATCTTCAATTACTTTGGCCCATAAAAACTGTCCTTAAATACATCTTTTAAGTGGCTTTTATCTTAAATTCCCTTCTAGTTGGCATCATATTAATTAAAATCATAGTTGTTCTATTTCTACCCCATCTATTAGAGCTGGGTGAGCTGGCCAGAGTGCTAAATTGAGAAAAAATTTTTGAGTGCAAGAATAATTTCTCCTGTCATGTAGGTACAAAAAAAGGCAGGATAGGTAGCAGTATGTTTCATGTTGACCTCTTTTGATATCCCAGGTCATGAGGAGGATCTCTAGCTAAAAGCAGAATTAAGAGAGAAAGTGTTAAGAGGCCTTCAGGAACAGAGCCTTACAGGAAAATAATGTTACACTGAATGTGAATCCTTAGAAAAAATGTTTTAAGATGAGGAACCTTCCAGATTTTTTCTAATCAGAAACACCTGTTGCATAATTCTGATACCTTTTACAGATAAGGTTGTACAAGATATTTACTCTATATCCTTATTTATTCGGTTGGGTCTTGTATCTCACTGCTCTTCGTAATCCAGAGAAAATAAGTTTTGTCCTGATGTTTTATCAGAGGCTGAAGAGGAGGGGAAAGGGATCTTTGGCTGAATGCTTGGGTATGTTTTCAAATTGTGCTAAACACGTGAAAATTTCATAAATATGAAATGGCTAGCTTAAATTTTTTGGCTTTTTTTTTTTGGTCTTCTTTCTATCAAACAAAAATAATAATTAATGCAACAGACCATCAGGAAACTAGAAAAAGCTAGATCACCTTGATGAAAAGTCATAGTTAATTCAGAATTTCTGGGGAAAACGATTTTATGTGCTGGTCTGACTTGCACAGGGAGTTTTGCTGCTATTAGCTTTCTTTTACTCTCTGAAATGGCCACTCTGTCAAAGTACGCATTTCCATTTATAGAATTATATCTAAAAGGACATCTAATGACTTCTAAATACAATTACTGGATTAAACCTATTTAGCAGTATAGAAGCACTTTTCAGATTTCTTTACTGTTGTCAGAACAATAGCAAAGGCAGGCAGGCTTGATTTTTAACAGCAATACCTGTGTGCCCTCGTGTCAACTTTTCTATAGCTGTATCTACCAATTGCATTTTTTCAGTGCTCAGTTTTAACTTAAAAGTTTGGAGAAGAATGATGTTTAGTAGCACTAAATCTTGTTCTGTATTAGGGTGTGTACTCAACTGCCTGGCTACATCAGCCTGACCCATAGCACATGAGCCAGAAAAGGAGTGTGTTTGTATTATCTGCAGCTAACAGCTTTGACAGAGGCAAGAGGCCTGGTGCTTTCTGCATTTCCCTTTTGTGTCCATAGGCAAGTCTGCATGTACTTCAAAGTTCATGCAGGAAATGTAAATAGAAGGTGTGAGGCTACAGGAATAATTAACTCAGCCTGTTCCATTTGGCCAGTTTTTCAAGCAGTGATTTAGGAAGATGCAAGCTGAACAGGTAAGTAGGATACTGGCAGCCAGCTGCTCTTAGCAATCATCTTATGTGGCCTCTTCCAAGACAGAAAGTGCACCGTGTAAAGATAAAATACAGTTTTCAAAGCATTGCTGAGCCTGACTATCATGTTCCTTTTTCATAGATTTAAATGTATGTTATCAGAGCAAAAAACCCCCCGAAGCATGGACTACAAGTTACCTGGAATTTATTCTCTTCTTAGTTCTGTAAACTTTGCAAACCACTTAAGTTTCATTCTCCTGATTTATAATTTCACTTAAATTCCTCATCAGTATTATTTTCCAGGAAATCATTATATATCATTTATTACTGTACATAATGTGTGTGCTCTGTGTATAACATTTGACATGAAAACTCATATTTCTAAATGTTTTGAGACTGACTATAGGATTTATTTTTTTTTAGCTGGTTATTTTAGTGATTTTAAAAGTGAATCTGACATATAATTTCTATGTGCATTTCAATAGCATACAGTGTTTATTTATGGTATCTCTGTACCACCAGAGCTATTTCCATGATGCAGCATTCTTTTCTGGTGGCTGGGATCAGCAGCTGCTCCAGTTTTCCTCCTATATAATTTTTTATTATTTTTGTTTTGCCTCTTAGGATTTGATACCAGCATTTTGCCAATTTGCAAAGACTCCCTCGGCTGGATGTTTAATAGGCTCGATACGAACTATGACCTGTTGTTGGACCAGTCAGAACTTGGAAGCATTTACCTTGACAAGAACGAGCCGTGCACCAGGGCATTCTTCAATTCTTGTGACACATACAAGGACAGTTTGATATCTAACAATGAGTGGTGCTACTGCTTCCAAAGACAGCAAGGTAAAAGATGAGATCAACTTGCATATGTATATGACTGACCTTTTTGTTGGGCTTTATCTTTTTATTAACATATGAAGAAGATTACAGTGAACTACAAGCTCTTAAATGCTGTGCAATGAATTTGTGTTAGGGTTTGTGACATGTGGTGAATACCTAAAATGAAGTAAAAAACCCCCAAACAAACGAAAAAAAAGCCAAACAACTCAAGCTAAATGGAAAGGCTTGCTAGAAATTCAAGGATTCTAAATAAAGTGGAACACTGCCACTAATGCTTTTACAGCTATATTGTTCCTCATGCCAAAATTTAGTATGTATGTATAGGGAAAGAGATGAAAATAAAGAACAAAATTACTTAAATTACTTCTTTCCCAGTCTACTTTGCCTACGTTATAAAGTAAACTTTTTTATTGCTAATGTAGGGTATCTTAATGTTCAGTGAGCCTAATAAAATAGTTGAACGAACATTATGGATAAAGTTATTTCCAGTCATTTAGACCTAAAACCAGTTGGTTTTTATTGCCTAGTTGAATCTCTTGTTAATGTTCAGATTTGATTTTGGTTAGACAAATAAACACAACCTATAAGCATTGTTTTCCTGAGGAATTTATAACTATTTTAGACATAGGTAAGACATCACGTAAATTATATAATCAAGCTAGTTGTAACATATCGAGGAATTCACTCGTTGAATATTGTGTGAAATTGGTCAGAATAACCCCTGTTTTTCTTACTAACATGAGGGAGTTTTTCTAAAGGATAAACAGCAGCTAGGATTCAAATTTCTACTGCCATTTGAGGACATAAAACTGATTTGGTGGAAAGTTTGCTAAGCTAGTTCAGCCTTTTTGAAGGTTTTAGTATCAGTTTTTAAATCTCACTTGTACCCTTAAATTCCCATTAACATTCAACATTTATGGTTTCATTCTGATTTCTGCAGAAATAAAGGTTTTTATCATGCCACATATGCCGGTTGTAAATCTGAGTAAAAATAAAGCTGTACTTCTGTAGATAAATACTAAATAGCAGATATTTTTCCTTTGGTAACTTTCTTGTTCAAAAGTTAACATTTAAACTTTCAAAATACCTTGTTTGTTTTATAGTAAAACTAGAACTTCTGTGTGATTTTTTTATAAGTGTGTATATACTGCTACCAACTCTAGCAAATTAGAAATAATCCAGAAGTAATGTAGCTCTTAAAGTACATAACACGTTTTGTTAATTTGTCTATAAGATAAAAAAAGAGCACAATAATTTCAGCTTAATATATAAATACCCTTAGTCTTTGGGTGGCAGTATAATTCTTTCTTATTGCCAGAGGAAGTACAGCAAATTACATGCAGGCCTACATAGCAGGCCTACTATGGTCCAAGGTTTTTCCACCAATTTCATGTAACGTGTGCATGGCATAACCAGGGCATTAAGAAAACTCTTCCACAGATCAGTTTCAAGTAGTTTTGCATTTTCTTATCTGTAAACATATTTTATGCATAGTATTTGCTCAGTGTACTGTTAGAACCTAAGGATGGTATTGTGAAGACTGATTTAAGCACTACAGAATTTTATTAATGGGACCCCAACAGATCCATCTTTCAGTAACACTGGTTCTTCCCATTGCAGAACCCAACATTATCAAGCTTTTCTTCCCCTTTTTACCAATTTCCTCACTGTCTTGATAATGTTGAGATAAGGTGCTGATTTCAGACAGATTAGGTAGTCTTTGATACCACAATGTGTTTGAGTATATAGTAAAAAAGATGTCTCCTAAATGTATATGAAGTGAAATCTGTTCCAGCAATCCTTGCACATTAAACATCCACTTCATCCTTCAAAATTAATGTCATCAAAATCTGTATTCTCCATTTTCTGTTGTAAGGAGAAAAAAGTCTTATAGTCTTCTTTTGTCATGTCTTATTAGCTGTTGCAAAACTGTCTGAGCCCTACTTCTCTAGTGTATTAATGACCCATTAAATTCTCTGTCATTTGCATTGTTATGCTGAACTATGGAAAGTGTTCAGGTCTGGTTACGTTTTACTTGATGGAATGATCTAAATAAGGCCTTTAACTAAGCCTTTGCTGTTAATAGCAGAGATGGAAAAGCTGAGAAACTCAGCAGCTTCTTTCTGATGTTTATTAAAATGAGTTGATATTAACAGAATGCTTCAAGCTATGTAGAGCAGTTCTCTGTATTCATTGAGATTAGCAGTGCTTTCTGGGCAGATCAGTGGCTTTACAGTACTGTTATCGATTAAAGTTTTTCTAAAGGGAATACAAAAATTAGTCAACCATATGTATATACTGGGATAGTATATATTCATTGTGCTTTTTAAAAGTACATAGTATTTGCTTGAGTCATTATCTGAGAAGCCCTCATGGTCTTTGATCTTAGTTTTACCATGCATGACTGTCAGGATCAGATAGGTGCTTGAAACTCTTTTTCATTCTTTCTTTCTGCTTGATTACACTACACTAGAACTATTACTGCACATTGCTAACAACTTCTAGTCAATATAGGCAACTTTTTAATGAAATCTGAAGTCAGATCTTTCTTGTGGAGAAATGATCTTTCTGTAGTAGATGCCCCACCTTGACTAATGGTTAAACACTTAAGTACAGTCCAATGATGCTTATTCCATTTTTTTCTTGCCTTTACTCTACTTTAAATGTAGTTTAGTATTTCTAAGGTATATCCAAAGCATTAAAATGCATT
Source organism: Acrocephalus scirpaceus scirpaceus (assembly GCA_910950805.1). Lineage (NCBI taxonomy): Eukaryota > Metazoa > Chordata > Aves > Passeriformes > Sylviidae > Acrocephalus > Acrocephalus scirpaceus. The sequence goes on along the minus strand of OU383778.1, from coordinate 7,043,672 downwards.
TCTGCAATAATCAAAATCTGCACTATGCCAGTGTTCTTTGCAAATCTTTCTGTACACTTTGGTCACTACGACCCTCTAGTTTCAACAACCCATGCAAGTGTTTCAGCACCCATCTTCAGAACTTACTTTCTTAGTTGTTCAATGCTAACGTGACACTTTAGTGCTTTCCTAAATGCTGAGGCCTTTAAAATGTTGGCCTTTTTATAGGCTGAATTTTTTTCTCCCAGTAATTGGTTACTGCAGCCTTGTTTTGTTGCATCACTGATTCAGAGTAGAGTACCCAATTTAGCTGAGATTATTAATGCTTAGCAGCAAAGTATTTCTTTACTGCAGGTTTCTGCATGGATCTATTAGTCTAGCACTTCACTAGATGGGTTTTCTTAGAGCTCTTCTGTCTGTCATGCCTGGAAGACATCTTCATGACTTTAGAAACAGTCCCTCTTACAGAAGAATGATAATTATTGTGGTTTGTATTTGCCAGTCTTAAGACTGCAAGGACTTCAAATATATTTATAGATAGTTACAAAGGAAGATGTAACATGCTTTTATCAAGATAAATGACGATCATAAATAAGATCCCCTGGCAGAGTTCTTGAAGTGTAGTATTGATGCTTCAGAACCCTGAAGTACAAACCTTGGATGTCTAACAATTATAATGCTTGACCCCAAGAACAGGCAAGAAATCACTGCAGCCTTATATGCAGTAGACCATATTCCAGAACTTAGACTCTCTGCCAAATTATTTACTTGATAAGTGAAAAAATCACTGTTTTGTATTCAGGTAAGAAGGAGAATCTCTGAAAGTTGGAGGCTCAGTGTGTGGGTAACAGCTCCTTGAGACCTATCTGTTAAAAAATTGTAGACTGTCTATGTCAAACCCACCAGTTTGACTCCAGTTGATCTGTTAATGTGCTCTTTCGGTAAATCAAAGCTTAATTGTGCTAGTCCTGAAGCACTTGTTAGCATGACTGGGTACTGATGTCTCAAGGGCTGACAGTAGTAGTGTTGGATATTCTGGTGTGCACCAGTACTTTGAGCACTGATGAACTCTGAATGGCTGGTGTTGTGTGGTTCATTCACTCCTAGCCATGCAGGAATGTTATCAGAAGGACAAGTCCTGCCACACCAATGAAAGTAGATTAAGGAATGAAATTATTAGATACCTTATTTACATTCAATTTTTCAGACAGATAGATGTCAGATCCATTGCTATTTCAAGAGAAGCTGCCACCCGGATTTTTGTAAAGGATTTTTCTTTTCTCCTTGGCTCAAGACTACCATAAGTTGTCCAGTGACTGCTTTTATTATTGAAATAATTTCAGAACTCTAAAAAAAAGCTTTTCAAACTTAGGAACTAATCTGCAAATAAAGAGGGAAGCGTTTTGATTTGGGAAGAGAGGAAAATGAATGTGCTGTGAGCCAAAATGAATTGGTTGAACTTTTAGCCTGCCATTCTCTTTGACGGTTTTAAGCACCAGAGTGATTTAGTGTTGTTAAGAGTTTTTGCTGCTTTTATCCTGAGAAGCAAAGATTAAGTGTGAATCTTGAAGACCTAACTTTGGAGTGTTTTGGGTAAGTAATTATCTCATGTCACCTTGTTACCACTTGGTTAGTGGTATTCCTTTTTGTAATTATGCCACCAAAGATTTACAGCTATAAAAGATTTTTTTTTCTCTAGGCATCATCCATAATTTTTACATTTCCACATGTTTGTGCTCATGTGTTCATATCTATGTTTCTAATTTAGGATTGTTTTTCATGGAAAAAATACATGTGTTCTTCCTATTTGACTAGTTTTTTTTCATTGGTGTATTTCCCATCTCTTTTGGAGGGGAGGAGAGAATGGAATGGAATAGAATAAGTGGGAAACGTTCTGTGACATAACCCAACCTTTAAACTAACCCTGCCAAATTCACCCCATTCCTAGATCCTTATAACCTGTGATATTTCTATGATAAATGACTGTCATTTATTAGATTAATGGTAGTAAAATACCTTTCGTTTAAGAAATAATCGATCCTCAGAATGTTGTAGCATTAAGAGTTTAAATCAGCAAATATTGGGAAAGACAGAAACCTTGGTTTTAAAAGGTAATGAAATAGTGAGCATGATCACGCTCAAAGTACTTCTTACAACAAAAAGCATAAAACTTCATGTAGCTTCAACAAATACTCCAAGACTGAATTATTAAAATCCAATACCCACCCAGTGATGTAAAATCCCAGTGGTTTTTCAAGAGCACACAAGAGAAATTGGTTCGTTGTCTGGAAAGACAACTCCTGAAAATTTCTTCTGGCATTAAGACTCCTGTTCACATTATTTTGAAAGTGGAGCCTACACTTCAGGCCTTCACTCTAAAAAGAATCATTGTAAATTTAGTGTGAAAAGCCAGGCTTGCCAGAGTTGAGGCCACTGGAAACATTTATGAGCTTCTTTAAATGTATTGCATATGTAAATGTTATTTAAAATGTAAAACCAAGAGAAATGAACAGCCTGCTGCCTTCCAGTAAGGGGTTATTATTGTCTAGTAGTTTTTATTTACTCTCTTAGATAATACCAAAGGTATGTTGGAATAACTAGGCTGTGCCAGCCAAGAGGCTCTGTGTCCACCAGAGGTATATTTTTGATTCTCACTTCATCTAGACATTTGTCACCAGAGTGCCCTACAGAGTGACTGGGTTCTGGTCTTATGTGTGTTCTGCATCAGTGGGCTGCACCAGTCTTACTCATCTTTAAACCAGCTCAGAACACCTTTTTCTATTTGCATGAAGAAAAAGGGATCCTTGAGTTAAGTACATGGCAAAGATGTATCACAAATGATCAGAGTCTGCTAAAACGGAAAATGCATGTAATATTCATGGCATGTAAGATTTTGTCTGGGAATGGTGCAAGCTAAGAACACGTGTGAGTAAACTCAGTAATTCTATTTACTGGTTCAGAATGAGTCTTGGTGCTAATAATGGTCTAATGTGGTATGCATTGCCAGTGTTCAGAGATTAATTAGTTCTTTACTGTCTTTGAGTCTTTCACTCATTGATCAGTGATGTAAACACATTCACATCTTATTTTCTTCCCATTCATGGGGCATACTGCAACTTTCTTTTATGGACAGTAAAAAATTAAATTATTCATAACTAGAATAAGCTATAGCTGAAGAATGGAAAACTGAATTTTAATACATATTCTGCTTCTTAGAGCCTCTAAAGTTTGGCCTCCATTTTTAAGTTAGTTTGTTGCACATGGGGCTTCATACCCATAGGATCCAGTCTTGTTGGCAGAGAATCACAATCTTGCAGACTTCAGTTAAGAAAAAGGTCTTATTTTCTTAGTGTAGTATACAAAATTGGAACATGACTTCTAAAAAGGACAAAAGAGAGGAAATTAAAAGAGCCATCCTGTTTTTAGCTAATACATGAGGCAAGTTTCACAGCAGCACTGATTTTTATAGACCAGTAAAGTAGTGTGATAGAGTAACTATTTTGGTCTAGCATTCCTTGATCCTCCAGACTAGTGACTAGATGCTCACTTGGAGATGAGTTAACTGGGAGTGGTGTTTTGCACAAATCCATTTTGTGGTGGTGTGTTCATAATTCTGAAGCTGTAGCAAGGTGTGGTAATTCTTTTATTTCAGATGTGTGTGTTCCATAAGATCAGTAGTTACAGTGACCTTACAACATAGCAAATTGTGAAAATGTAGTCATGTCCTTTCTGTCCTAGATACTGTGTAACCTGTTTAACATTTTTTATGTCCTTTTAGACCCACCTTGCCAGACAGAACTCAGCAACATTCAGAAGCAGCAAGGAGGAAAGAAGCTCCTAGGTGAGCCATAGATCATTCTTTTGAAGGTTTTATTACTTACATAAATAACCCTAGTTAAACAGCAACACAAAATCAATATTAATCCAATGAAGATAGACCACAGTAAATCTCAGCAACAAAATTTATGAAATTTTTGAAAGCTATTAAACTTGGTTTTATTATGTTACCTACCAAAAGCTCTTACATCCGTTTTATTACCCTGATAGAAGGTACATTTTTACAGTTACAGAGGGGACAGCATAAGGTACTCCTTAGTATTTCTGCTGATCCTTTAACTGTAATATTCTGTAAGTAATTGAAATCTTTGTTGTGAATCAGTTTATACTGCATCAATATGTCTGAAGTGTAAAGTCTTCATTTACCACTAGCCACTGTGTAAAAGCTGTAATAAAAGGCTTGGCCTGAAGCAGACAAAACTGTATTTCTTATAAGGATGGTTTCTAACAAGAACTATACACTTCAAATGCTTTCATATGAATATTTTTTTCATTGTGGTCTCCATTTGGTCCAAGTGATAAACAGTGGATTATTCAACTGTAGGCAAGTCACTGCCTCACAAAATAAGCCCCTCTTGTACATACAAATGAAAATTTAGTATTAATTTTTAACAGTTTTTTCTGGTGTGTTCTGCTGCATTTTTCTTCCGTGGTGGAATAATTAAATATTAGGGTATAAGTAAGTGGTTTGTAAAATACATATTAAACACAACTCCTTGTAGCAGATAGTTTGTTAGTCAGGAAGTCTGGTCCTTACTATTCAGACTTGTTTGTACTCCATAGATGATAGAACTTCCCATTCAGGAGTGGGTCCTACAGTTGAGCCTTTTCACCAGAATACAGTGAAAATCTGGACTGAGATATTCAGGGAGTAAGAAATATGTATCACAGGATCAACAAAAAATTTAAGGGAAGTGTGCTGGTTTGAAAGCAAAACCAGTGAAAGACTCCAAGTCAGAAACACAATTTAATAAGAGGAAAAGAAATAAAATAAAGTAAAATAAAATAAAAGTAATAGTACAAAAAAACCCCACTGACAGAGTCAGAATACAACCTGACACCCTGTTAGTTAGGGTGGTAGTGGCAGTCCAGATGAAACGGTCTTGTCAAAGCAGTGATCCTGTAGAAAGGTCTGGTAGCTCTTGTCTCCTCTGGGAGTCCAGTGGATAAAAGCTGCCTGTGCTGTCTCAAACCCTGGATTTATCCAGGTGGGAATGCTTGGCTCCTCCCCCTGGGCAGAGCATCTCCCAATGGGCTGATCTCATTCTAGGAGTCATGCAGTGGGTTCTTGATGGCCCATTAAACAGAGATAACTCCTGGAGGAAGTTATCTATGAGTCATGTGGCAAGGCATTGTTAGGCTCGTTAACAGAAGATAAGGAAAACACTGCCCCACCTTGGCTCCAACGGCTCATGGGGATAGAATACAAACCTTGGGCACAATTTTACATTGTAACCTAGGACAGGAAGATAGCTCACTTTATTTCTTGAAACCAGTCCAAGACTGATACCTGTTATTTTCCCTCCCACATTTGATACATTCAGTCATTTTGAGTCAACTGGATTTAGTACTACTAAAGCAATCAGTGTAGAGTCTGAAAAGATGAAACAGGAAAACGTAGTTGCTTTCTGCTATAATTGTGACATTGGCCAAGACATGAACTTTATTATACTTACTCAACATATATATATCTATATCTGTCTCTATCGATGTGTCTTGCAGGGCAGTACATCCCCTTCTGTGATGAGGATGGGTATTACAAACCAAGTCAGTGCCATGGAAGCCTAGGGCAGTGCTGGTGTGTGGACAGATACGGCAATGAGGTGTCAGGATCCAGAACAAACGGTGCAGCAGAATGTGGTAAGAAAGAACCTTCTGTGATGTTTTGTTTGGAGGTGTTATTTATATTGTCAACCAGGTTAAATTTCTTCAGCAGGAAGCATGGGACCCAGTTACATGGATTTTGATACAAAACCCAACAAATTATAATGTGTTATTGCTTTATTTTTTGGAACTCCTGTCACTGTGTCAACTATTAATAGACCCCTTACATGTGCTTGGCATAGTGTATATAAACCCAGGAAAAATTAATTTTCTAGAGCAGCATTAGATAAGTCCCAGAATGTTTCGTGAAATTCTTTTGGGTAATCAGCATGCAAGTGAATTCAATTTGATGTTTTTTTCAGTTTATATTTGAGGGAATTGCCAAAAGTTTTTAGCACACTAAATATTCCCTTATTTTTCCCTTCCCTACAGCACTGTGCAGCTTCTTCCAAAAATTCCCATGTCACCTTTATTTGATGTCCCAGATATAAAAGATGAAAAAAAAGAGTATTTTTCCTCTTTCTTAAAAAAAAAAATCATTTTTCTGACTCCTTTTCACTTCTCCAACAAAAGAACATGGCCTGAAGCAGAGAGTAACATGTATGCAGTATTTGAGGTGCAAGTTAAGGCCTATTGTCCATCTGATCCAGGATAATTTCTAGATAAATGGTTATATAGTTTGATATAGTTCAAGACAATATGTAAGAAGTGAACTATAGACAAGGGTATATTATCAGTAGTCCTTATTGTCATCTGTGAGTTGGACTTAAATTTTTTCAATTATTCCTAGCACTCATTATAGTTCTACAAATCCATGAAATTTGTCTCTTTTTGTTAACATTGAGAAATTAGTTCAATATTGAGGTGAATTTTTCTATGACAAAGGAATCTTCATAGTATTTATGTTTTATTTTTATGTAACACTGTAGTTGTCCTGAAAGTAAATGTTCTGGTGTGTCTTTTGTATGATTATGTCAAATATACTATAAATATGTAGTGCATCTTGTAAGTCTTTTCTATAACTATCATACCTTTTTAGCTATCGATTTAGAGACTTCAGGTGATTTTGCCTCTGGCGATTTCCATGAATGGACAGATGATGAAGATGATGAAGATGAAATAATGAACGATGAAGATGAAATTGAAGATGATGATGAAGATGAAGGGGATGATGATGATGATGACGATGATCATGATGGATATATTTGATAATATTAAGAGGTCCATATGTTGTACCTTTCTAAATTTCACAAGATGATATTTCATAAAATCCCTTTGCTCTCCAAGATCAAAAGGGTTCTAACAAATATGTATATTTTGTATGATTATTTCAAACATTGCAGCTGGAGTCATAGACTTTTTGTTTAAATAAGAATAATTATATCATGTGCTTTTGAGTTTTTAAATGTCGTTGCGCTGAAGAAAACACTATGAAGAATTCTAGCCTAAAGAAAAAAATGTTATGTGCTACTGAAAATATATATATGTGCAAAACACACTAGAAAGCCAACGAGTCTCATCAAAATTTTGCTGAAAGGATTTTTGCCCTTACTTGGAACTGTGCATGTCCTCTTCAGAGTGCATACTGTGACTTCAGTTCCATCAGTGTTTTAGGCCCTGCAATTGTCCATTTAATGAATCAGAAATGTATTGCAATAGAAAAACATTGGTGCACAAGTAGCATCTCAACCAGCCTTTAATTAATCAAAGGTATGGGGAAAAATCAGGAGGGAAAACTGTAGCAAAGTCCTCCTTTGGGTTTGCATTTGTAGTTGTTTTTATTAGGAAATGGCTAGATTATTGAAAGGATTTTTCAAAAGCAGTAGCATGGACAAGCACCAGTTCTGTAATTCTAAAATTTTCTTGTCCTCCTTTTTTTTGGTTTCATGTCAAGGCCATATAGGCTTTATCATTATTTACTTAAACATTGCTTCACCCTTTGTGGTTTCTCTGTATTTCTCTCAAATCAGACTAGCATAAAATATTTACATTGGGAAAAAGATCTGCTTAAAATTGTATTACCTTTATACATGACTGTAATTCAGAGTATTGTCACTTGCCCCAAGGTGGTTTTTAATAAATGTATAATGATGCTTTTTATTTTCTTATTTCAGGAAATAGTTTTGCTCTTTATCTTAATTCATGTTGTTTTCTGTTCCTAGTGCAGAAACTTATAGAACGTCTTGTAAAGGTGCCTTGCAAAATAGAACTAGAGAGGTTTTAGCATGCATACCAGTATAGGATGTTAGGCAATAGCTAAGCACACCCAATTACCAAATTAATACCAATATAGGTACTGCTGCTGGAATGAAGAAAATGGATTATTTTAATTTTTTTCCTATTATTATGTAATTACCATGTGGTCTAGATTATACTAATTGTGTAGAGTAGCACTTAAGATTCGACTGTAGAGAAAATTACTTTGATCACTGTATTTATGTTAGCATGTTAATTAATTGTGTAGACATTTTGGGACTCCACCATCTTCATTCCTATCCTATCTTTCTTTCTGCCCACAATGAAATTGACATGACCTGTTTAATGTATTACTACAGGTTGTATAATTTAAAAATGAACCACTGATTTACCATAATTAATAGAAGGAAAATCAGTTTCTTATTTGAATTAATTTCTACACAGTAAATACTAAATCTACTGTTTATCTTATGTAATATTGAAAAGTATAATGCATTTTCTTTTTTACTGTTTCTGTATAGTTTGCAAAATAAAAACTCTTGTAACCAACCTTTGGCCAGTATAGCCCATCATTTTGACTTTTTATGTAGTCTGAAATTTAGAATCAGGAAGAATTCATATTTCAGATGCATTTTACCTATTAAAATATGTATTTATTTGAATAAAGCCATTAATGTTTTATTTTCATTAAAAAATACTTGAATAGGGCAAAACATGTAGGGAGCTTCTGGTTTTCTGTAATTTCCCTGATTTTTCTATAGCTTTGTTATGTACTTTATGACATTGTCTTCATTACATAGTAAAGAAAGAGAAAGAGACTTTTTTTCAAGCTCTGTCATAATTTGTGGGGCATAGTTGTGTTATTTTCTTAAATAAAGATAGTTAAGAGTTTACCATTCTAATAGTGGGATTTTGTCAGAGAACAGTTTCTTATGAGTGAAATTCACTGATATATAAACTGATTTTAAATAAAGAAGCTAAAGAAAAAGTGTTGTCATTATTGGCTGATACAATAAGTACTGTTGTGGGGAATTTTTTCTATGTGACAAGTGGTTATTAGATGACAAACTGAAAATGCATTTCATTAAAACTTGTGATATTAGGACAATTAAAGAGAATTCATAATGTGTTTTGTCTAAAGGGATTACAGTATGAAGACCTTTCTGAAAACAACTGTCATGCAGAAGAGCCTGAAAGAAGTTTATATTCTTTCTTCCCTGAAAATTCCCATGGAACTGAAAGAGGAGGAGAATAGATGCATTTTAGTCCCTGAGTATTAAAGCTACTTAGCATAAATTCAGAAGTAAGTCAAGATAGTTAAATTCACTAAAGAACAGTGACAGTGGGGAATATAGATAATTTTGGGTCATTTTTGTGGTCTCAAACTAGAACAGCAACAACAAAGAATTGAATTGTTACATATTTCTGAGGAAAAGCCAGAGAAGAGGCTGATACAGTGTAAGTCCTCCTTTGAAAACATCCTTTTGTTTTGTAAAAGACAGATAACTGTCTGTGGATTAATATGGTGGTGTTGCTTACCTTTCATGATACCAAAGGAGCTGGAAACTACTTCACTGTGCGCTTCTTTCATTCATTAAAGGAATTCAGGAAATCAGGAGCAGCTAGAATAAATACAGGCAAAGGCTGATAATGTAAACGTACTCAATACCTAAACCATTCAGAAGCTTTTTCTTGCTTTCCATAAAATGCAAGAATTTGCAGAGATGTGTGTCCTCATGACTAGTCCTTCTGACTGTCATGCAGAAAGCAGTCGGGAACCCTTGACTATTTTTACAGTGTTGCTGTCGTTTGTTGCTTTTTCTTGATCTTAGAGTTCTGCACATGTATTTATAGATAGGCAAAGATCGTGATATAAATTTGGAGATTTTCAGACACAGTGATTATTCCTTGTGCTCTTCTGAGAATGTGTGGAATTATAAATCTCAGTTTCATTGAAAAGTAAGGAATACCAAGCTCAATGCAATAAAATATTATATAGTCTTTGAAAGGGGTGTTTTGGGTCAAGGCAGAGATGTGCTTAGTTTAGAAGGAAATGAATTAGTGTCATTAGTTTGCTGATATGAAAATTGGATTATTGTACAAGACTGAGGAAGGTGGATCAAAATGACAGTAGGAAAATTTTTGCCTTTTTTGTGCACATTGACAAGAACTGAATTTCCTTTATTCTTATTTAAAATTTCACCTGCCTGGCTAGAATAATAAAAGTTTATCAGGATGTGGATTAGCTTTATGCTTCCTAGGAAATTAAAAAGTATTTTTATTTACAGATTCTTTGTGAAAGCAGTGAACATATTTCTAATTACTAAAAGCTTTTGAGAACTGGGTTTCAATAAAGCTGTGACGGCACAAATATATTTGAAATTCTCTTTACTGTTTTTTAAGCTAATTTAAGTATATTGGTCGCAAATCATTCACAATTTCATTTCAGCAAGTGCAGTGGACAATAAAGTAGTTTGTCAGCAAGTTCCTGTGTGAAGAGAGATTGGTATTAACATGAGGAAGAATGCAATGGATAGGAAGAATCTCTAACTTAACCAGGTACCACTGGGTGAGTAATTAAAACACCAAGTTCTAAAAATCTCGGCCACCTCCTGAAGGCAAATACTGGACATGCTGAATTAAACCTTTTGTCACAATTGGATTTCTGTTAACACAGTGTCTCTATACTTGCTGTGCAGGAGGGATGCAGTTTGCTAATTTGTTAATTCATCCAGTCAAATGGCAGTAGAAATTACTCTGAAGTTAAGGAACCAGAGCAAGAATGGGAAACAGAGTTGCCTAGCCTGAAAGATGACACCTCCACTTGAAATTTTTGTTGTTTCAGATGCTAATTGAATCAAATCCTGAAAAAGAGACTTTTGCACAGTATGTGTCTCCTTGAAGGTGAGTTTTACAGTGAAATATTTGTGCCTATTTTTAAAAAGAATCTCCATGCCATAGTGTTAGTAGTAATGCAAGACATTTTACATTTTTTCACCAGCTTTCCACACAATTCCATAGCAAAATTTGATCAAAACTTCACAGAAGGATATGCACAAAACTGGTGCTCATGCCTAGAACCATTTTTACCAAGGTTGAAATATATCAGTTAAAATCAAGATGAACAGAGAGGTCACCTGTTCATCACTCTCTCTGCCCATAACATTTGCAGCTGTTTTATAAACTTGTGGAGCATCCAGCAGTCTGCTGAACTTAAAAAAAACAAAAACAAAAACAAAAGTTTAATACACCTCCTTCCAACTCAGGTCATTATTCTGTTCATCAGGCGAGGGTAGTTTCAAAAGCTTGCTTTACCCAGCACAAGGCACTGAGGATCTGCTCAAGAGGTCTTGTCATTGATGTCAAACACATTTTTGGGAAGACTCTACAATTCCTTTCCCTTTTTATAGTTTATTTATTTCACAGACTTACATACTGACAGGCTTCTTTGAGATTGTCTGGTGGTCTTTGGTCTCTGTGAAGGAGGAGATTGGATCTCTTGGACTGTAAAAGGATGCTTCTGGTTGATTCTGTATTCCTGGAGGGGGCTGGAGGGCCACAAGAAGATTTCTTGAGTCTGGGGTGTAAGAAGAGAGTGTTGGCTATTAAAATATGTTCATTTTGTTGGAAAGCTAGCAAAGATTACTGAGCTTTCAACTTGTTTTAAAAAACACCTGGCAATAGCAATGTGTAGGAAGAATTCATTTTTGCAGTCATAATGCCGTGATTCTTTTTCTTTATTTCTTAAGAATAATGCAGTTGTTTGAAAGTACACTGTAAGTCACATTTGATTGCTTGTGTGCATTATGCAAAATGCCTTCAGAACTTGTTCAGTTTTATTATACTTCTGTAGTAAATTTTATTAAAGCACATTAATTCCATTGTGCTGCTTTAGTGTTAAGGAACTGAAACATGCTTTAATCCAAAATCTGTTGGGTGAAGTTTTCATTTGTTTTTTTAGTGTAAGCATTAATTGTTGAAGTAAAGAAAACTTAGAGATGGTTTTACAGATGCCACCAGTAAAATGTAAGCCAATTCACCAAAAGTAAAAAAAATTACTGTAAAAACCATGCTTGGTTTGTACGAGGGATACATTTTAGTATTGACTATGAAGTGGTTTAAACTGGCTTAAGAATTATTATTGCTGTAACATCTGTGGCAGCTGCCTGAACAAAACAAATGTGTTTACATGAAGTTTATGTAAATACATTTTGTTGGGAAGTTGTCATGTTTGCTTAGTACAATGAAGATTTGTGCAAAGCTAGTGTCTCTGTGCTGTGTCATCATTGTGATTGTGACCCCAATGGATGTCACTGTTTTATTGGTTAGTGTAAGTCAGAGTATGCACAATGTGAAATGGCACTGCAACAGCACAAGATGATGGTACCAGTCTGTATTTCTTCATGTGAAAGTGATCTTGTTTCCCTCAATTTCCCCATGTGTTTGGAAACATAGACTAGTTTCCAGTGAAAGACGGGAATCAAATGTTGAACAGGACTACCACCTTCAGCAGTAAGAACTTCAGGATCTGTCCCTAGAAATCCTGCCAGAATATAGGAAGGAGGCTCTTTGAAGGCACAGCAGCTTCAAATGTATGATTTAGATAAGACTGATTACTCTTAATAATTTTGTAAAGAAAACCTACCCATAGTTTTAATTTATGCCCTGAAAATGTACCTGAATATAATCTTTACTTATGGGAAGACAATTCCTAGTTAAAAAACCCCAATCAACCAACCAACCAACCAAAGAAAAACAACAAAACAAAACAAAAAGCAACCCAGGATAGTAATGCTGAAAGTAAGGCTAGTTCAAAGGAAAGGAAGGCAGGAGAAACATTAGAATGTGACAGCATTGGGACAGCATCTATGTATCTGAGTAGCTGACTGATCCTGTCACTGAATTAAAAAGTGTGAGGATTCTAGGTTCATTGCTCATATTGCTCTTTCCCCTCATAATTTCACCACATATGTTTTTATTAGGCTTTGTAGCCTTCTAGCATATCTTCACACCAGAAATTACTCATAAATGCTGAGATGAGTTCAGTTCCCACAGTGGCGTCTGTAGGAATTGCATCATTAAACAGCCCAGAAGCTGAGAATGTTAGTGACGCATAAAGCCATTCCTCAGAAGGAGTTTTATTGCAGGTGTTTGTCCAGATCTGCTTTAGTATATCCATTACAAATGCTTGTTTAACTCAGTACAAGGAAGTGCCCAAAGTTTTTTGTTTGTATAAATGGTAATTTACTGAGATTGTGACATAAAAGTGGAATAATACCACTGACAGTTGTATCTCTTGTCCATTAAGATAGCTTGATTTTCATGTAGTGGAAATGGGGTTCCTGTTTTATCTCTCTGCATAGTTACTTTCATTTGAATCAGCAATAATAGCAGAAAAAGTATTGCCTTCTGAGTAAATTTTCTGTATCAGCTTTGTAAAGATAAAAAATGTCAGTGTTGGCACAAGGGATGTCTTAAGGCCAAAGAGGTAATGAGCAGATCCCCTAACTTACAGTTCAGTCCTATGATTCATAGATCTGACTTTTACCATAAGCACTAGCTGCCTGGTTAGCTGTTGTCTGGCCATACTTAGATTTCAATTATAATAAGAAAGTGAGTGAAAGAAGCTCTCTTTTCTCCCTTTCAAATCTGTAAGATGTCTGTTACTGTTAATTAGAGGTCAGTTTCTATTAAATTGTCTCCCACTCCACTGCTTCTTGATTACCATTACGTAACAATTGGGGAAGAAAAGGCCTAATAATCTTCAGTAGCAGGAATGAAATTGCACAAAATTCCTATTATTTGCTGCTGTATGGATATACATGCAGACAGGAGCCTTGCTGTGCAGCCCCCGTGTCCTCTGAGTGAATGGTGCTGTCCTGAGCAGGGCAGGGTTTTGGAAACCTCTGCTGCCTGGCACAGCCCATCCCTGTGCTGCCCTTCCTGAGGCTCAGCTGTGCTGCGAGCTGCCCGCAGGGGACTTGGCTGTGCCCAGCCTGTGTTTGCCAAGGGGGAACTGCGTGTGCCCGCCCAGGGGCTCTGTGGGAGTGCTGCTGCTCCTGCTTGCCCAAGGGAAAGAGTTTTCTCTTTTGGCATAGTGAGGCTATACAGACTAGATAGTCCCACAGCAGTGGCCCCTCTGGGGTCTGTACTTTGTCTTCACAAAAAGATATTTGCTTTGTCAGGTGTGTCAACTTTCCATTCCTCCTGGCTATGCCAGCCAAAACTAGCCAGTTGCTTTTCCCCTACCATTTTATCTATCTCAAAAAAAAAAAAAAAAAAAGTGCTTGTGAGGTTTGTTTCTAATTTTTCTAAAGTGTTCTTGGTCCAGCTCTTGTTAAAAAAAAAAATTCTAAACGAGAAGAAAACAAGGCAGAAGTGTAAAAAATAGTGAACTACTAACACAGAATTGTGGAAAAGAGTAACATACTGAGGCTGAGAAAGCCTCACACCACTGTTACTCGTCCTTACTTTAACAGCACTTGGTGATCTTTGTCTGCATCAATCTGTTGCCAGTATTTAATTTAAACAGTTCTGGGATTACATAAACTCATGGAGAAAACATCTGTAAATTGCCAAAACTACATTTTTCTTATGGGAAGAAATTCCAGTCACTCTCCCTTACGACAGTGATTGCAATGGGTAACTCTCAATATGTGAAAAAAAATTTTGAGTGTATAATTCATGTGTTTATATGCTGCAGTATAATTTCTTCTATTCCCTCGAGTTCTGTAGGACCAATTTCACATGCCACAAAATATAATTATCAATTTAGTATAAGAATACCAGAGCATCTAAGATGTGATGCATTGAACCAAAGGAACTGATGTCCACTAAGCTTTGCCTTTACCCCATGGAAGACCATCACAGAGCTGTGATTTAGTAAAGATATGTTGCAGTGCTATCTAGCAGACACTACCTGGCAAAAAGTAAAGAGGGAAACAAATGTAAATAGCAGTTACGATGATAGTTACTGTTTCTCTTTGCCCCCTAGAACAGCATGTTCTTCAGGGTATGGTCTATTTGTAGTGCTAATCTGGCCCATTCCTTTCAATCTTACCAGACCAGATAATGGTTTTAGACAAGGTACTGTCATTTCTTCCCTAAAATAGATTTAGAAGGTCAGCACATGGACTATACACACACGTAAACAAAAATATCAACAGTTATAAAGGACATCTATAAAACTGCCTTTTTTTCCCCAGAAAATTAATTTCTATAAATATGCTTCTAGGCATTGCTCAGGTTTATTGGTTCATTGTTCTAGAAAAATTGGTTCTGGATTGGTTCATTGTTGACTTCTAATCCTTTTTCAAACTATGAAAACATATCATAGATCCTGAATTTCCTTATTGAGGCTGTTGGAACAAACCCAAACTTTTTAAACACGTTCCTCCTGACCTACAAGTTGGCCTTCAAAGGCATCTTCTTAGCAGGATCCCAAAGCATTCAATACATGCTCTGAAGAATTTGCCTTGTCTACAAAAAGGTATGACTTTCAATTGTCTATCTTCTTACTTAGCTAAACTGTAATATCTTTTCCCCATTTTTAAATGTAATTTTAGTGGTGAGACTTCTTGTTTTTGGGAAGAACCTGGTCATTGTTCTTCTACTCTCTTAAGCTACTGTCTACTGAAACTTATCACAGCTAATAGCTATCTGCTGCACAAATCAATTCTCCATGCATCTACATCTGTTCTCCACCTTCATTTTATCCTTTTTGTCACTAAATTCCACTCTCCTAGGAAGAGTCAGGAAACTCCCAGGTTGCTCTTGGTCTCAGTGTTTCATGTGCTCAATAGATCTCTTTGAGCAGAAGGCACTTCACATATGAGTTGTGCAGCAGCAGATGGTCTACTTCATATTCCTTGAGAATTGACTCAGAACAGTTTACATTATTCTTTTCCCTCTTATACTGCCTCTTTGCTGTCACCCTTGTTTCTTTGCAATACTCCTTGAAAGGAGGCTTATCTAGTGGAAATTTGTCAAAATCATTATAGAAGTCCAAATAATCATGTTTTATGTCTTGCCATTGTTGACTTTCATTGTAAATTCTTCTAACGGAAACTTGATGGCAGACAAGAGCTCCTTAGGGGCTTATTACCCTTTACTTCTCAAACAGGACTGGGAAACCCACATCTGGATCCTCAGGGGTAAAAAAGATTATGTGACCTATTGGCTGAATTGGTATTCTGTGTAAAAGAGTTACACAGAATCCCATAATGGGCCAGGTTGGAGGGCACCACAGTGGATCATCTGGTCCAGCCTCCCTGTTCAAGCTGGGCCAGCCCAGAGCACATGGCACAGATTGTGTCCAGGTGGTTTTCCAGTGAGGGAGACTCCACACCCTCTCTGGACAATCTGTTCCAGTGCTCACCTGCACAGTAAAAAAGTTCTTGTTCATGTTCAGATGGAACTTCTCATGCATCAGTTTCTGCCTGTTGCCTTTAGTCCCATTGCTTGGTTTATCCTATGTAAGGATCTCATCCAGCAGTATTTAAAAAAATGGATGTAAAATTAGTGAGCTTTCTTTTGCCAAGGTTTTTGACATTAATAGCATTTGACTGACATAGAGGAGTCACTGATAATTTACTCTAACATGGTTGTGAAGAAAAAGACCTTAATAGCAATTCAAATGTAATTTTTATGAGAAATTATTTAATAGCACTTCTGTTAGAACCTAGATTTTTATGTCAGTCCTGGTTAAATGCTAATTTTGAATTATTTGAAACTCATTTATTTATTTTTTATTACTCAGTAACAAGTAATTCATGTCTTTTCAACTAAAGCAGTTTAAAGAGATTTTTTTATCTTTCTCCCTCCTTTTTCCTTTTTTTTCTCCTAGAGGATAAAATGTATACAAACAAAACCTATATCTCATGGTTACTTTAATTTAATTTAAAACTGCACTTGCCACCACCTGCCAAATCCCATCATGGAAGTAGTATAATGCTGCAGTGACTATTATAGCAGTGTTGTAACTAACTTGGATTTATTGTTAATGTTGCTAACTCTAGGAAACACTGCAAATCTCACCTGGAAGCCTTCTCATACATTTTCCAGACCTAAAAGTTTTCAAGAGCTGCCAAAATTCTTTCATCTCAGAGTCAGTCCTCAGATTTTTCTCATTTGGCACTTGCCCGTTTCAGATTAAGTGCATTTCCTCAGTGTACACAGTGTGTATTTAGGGACAAGGCCAAGTTCAGCTAGGGTCAAATCCCATTTATGTCCCCAGAGGGACATTTCAGGGAAAGGAGACAGCTCTTTTCCCAAGGTTTCTGAGTTGTTTTTATTTAGCCATTTTAGGCTCCTTATTTTCTTTGGGGAATAATTTATAGGAATATATGTGTCAATTTGTGGAAGGGAAGAATGATGCATGGAAGAGAAGAAGGATTAGTACTGCTATCAGATATGCTCTTTTATATGCATTTTTTGGAAGCTGTTTCCTTTGATACATGACTCTATCCATGAAATATTTTTAAAATTTCCTTTAAACTTGTTTTTTTGGGGCTTTTTTCCCTTTTTATGTCTTTTCTTTTTACATTTACTTGTTGGCTTGAAGAGTAGTGGCCAAAGGTGTTTTACATGGTAGTGGTGATGTTTTACACCAGTTTGTTCTTAAGATTTGTTCTTTCTTAGTAGTCCATGAGAAATTAGTGATTTGGCATATAGCTATTTAGAAAGATAATATAATTCCACAAAAGTGTCACTAAGTGTCTTCTTGTACTTTAAAGATTTAGGTATTTTTAATGTGCACCTTCTGGGACACCAAAATTTATCATATTCATTTTTGAGTGTAATATTTGAAACTTTTCAATGTAATTAAAAGATTTTCATTTTATTTGATATTGCAAGATTAGGACTAGGGATATGATTAATGCTATCTGTGAAAACAGTGTTTAATGAAAATATTCAGTGGACAAAGTGTATTGCTATGGTTATTGTCTCAGAATGGAATTCATTCTATGAAGACTGGATTCCAGAAAAGCTGTGGTAGTGACTACTCTTGGATGAACACTGGATGACAGAACTAACAAAATATTACATGCATGTGTTTGCCACACAGAAGATAAATTTTAACTTCTGCTTACAAAAGGGTGATCATAAATCCTCCATTGCAATACACAAACAGAAAGGCCTTTTTTCTAAACAGAGAATTAACTAAAAGGAAATAATTACTGTAAGTAAAGTTTGTGTTACATAACATATGTTCCAGATTTTGATAAAATTTAGTTATATAATTTCCCATTTTGCTTTTAAAATGTGCAAAGTACTGCACAAGTGTATGTATATTAAATATTGTACGTGTGCTATGCAGTAACTTGGAAAAACCTATCAATGTTCTATTTGTGTTTAAGTTCTTCTCCTGATCATATAGACCACTAATCTTGTTAAAATCTTGACCCTAAAAACAATTTAAAAACACAACAAAACTTTTTGGCAAATATTTTAGATTTAGTCTTCATTAGAAATTAAAAAAAGAAAAACAACTCCACAATTTATTTTCCTTTTTCCACCATTTTAAAAACAGCTTCATATTTTTCTGGTGAACATATTTTTTTCTGAACTGAATGTACAGGAGTGTTAGAATCTCCATTCTTGGAGGCATTCAAAAGCCACCTGGACATGGTCCTGGGCAATCTGTTCAAAGTGATCCTGCTTGAACAGGAGGTTGGACAAGCTGATGTTCAGAGGTCTCTTCCAACCTCAGCCATTCTGTAATTCTGTGAAATTGAAATAAGAAAAGCATTTTCCATTCACTCTTTGTCATTGATCTTAGATGGGTTTTACAGAAGCACTAGGTTGGAAGAGACCTTCAAGGTCATCGAGTCCAACTCAGCCCTAACACCTCAACTAAACCATGGTACTGAATGCCACATCCAGTCTTTTTTTAAACACATCCAGGGATGGTGACTCCACTACCCCCCACCCCCAGAAGATCATTCTAGTACTTTATCACCCTTTCTGTAAAAAACTTTTTCCTAATATTCAACCTATATTTCCCTTGGAGCAATTTAAGACTG
Source organism: Acrocephalus scirpaceus scirpaceus (assembly GCA_910950805.1). Lineage (NCBI taxonomy): Eukaryota > Metazoa > Chordata > Aves > Passeriformes > Sylviidae > Acrocephalus > Acrocephalus scirpaceus. The sequence goes on along the minus strand of OU383778.1, from coordinate 7,024,812 downwards.
TGTCCTCTCATTCTGTAAGTTGCCACCTAGAGAAAGAGACCAACCCCACCTGACTACAACCACCCTTCAGGAAGTTGTGGAGAATGATGGTACATGTCAACCCTTCTTCCTCACCTGTTTCCAGTTAGAGTGCTGGAAAACTGTGTGCATTATTTACGGCCCTCATTTTTAAAGTGGCACTCACTGAAATAGAGCCAAGAGCCTTCTGAGCCATCCATGTGTTGATATGATGCAGATTAGAGTAACCAACTGTTTCATATGTAAAGCAGACACATGTTCCTATTTGATGAGAGCTTCTGCTGGCCCTTGGTGAATTCCAGAGAATAATTTTTTTTATTACTTTTCTGGGGAGAAGGGAGTTTTGATGGAGAGAGGATAGAGAGGGAAGATAAATTTATAGAAAGAAGTTTGGGCTGATAGGCCAGAAGTTGGTATGAATATACTCACAAGACTTCCCTCTCCCAAAAATAGGACTATTCTGTATAACACATGCCATTTTTTTTTTTTAATTCAAGAGTATAAGGAAACTCTTGTCCTTGTCAAGGATTACTACACGCCATGGATCACTACTGTTCAACAAAATTTTTATTCTAATTCATGATTTTTACTCAATTGATAGATTTTGTTGATCTAGCTTTTTCTTCTTTTAGTAAAAAAAGTAGTGAATTTTTACCATTTCCGTGTTGGTGAAAGTTACTGCAAAGTTTTCCATGTCATTGTTTTGTGTCTATGCGTACTGTCTGCTAATGGCTTTAGTAATCAGTTTCTTTCTCCTGCTGCTTGATTTATTTCACTACCAATCTGACCTTAAAACAAATCTGGGATTAAAAGCTTCATTTAGTTTCACCATTCAGAAACAGATAGCCATATTTTCATTGGACTACTTGCAAAAGTAATTTGGATTTCACCCAGAAATATTGAAGCAAATGTCACTAGGAAGCACAGTCACAGGAGAAAGGAATCCTCTCCCCATTTCTTTCACATGAGGACTCTCAGTAACAGTTTTTTAGCCAGTACAAATGAAACCACTAGAGAAATCTTGGAATGATTTTTTTCTGCTGTCTTTATTACATAGCTTAAATATTTATTGTATGTTAGCTGTCTGGAAAGAAAGGTTATTGTGACTAAGAAGTAAAGAGAATCAGGATTTGAGTAACTCCACACTTATGACAGAAAAAGACATATTTTTTAGTGACAGCAGGGACTGGGACTGGTAGCATGCTACGAGGTCTCTGATTAAGTGAGTAGTTACAATGTGATGTGGCAGCTTAAGGATAAGAGAAACTCTTTTTGTGTTATTTCCATGGAAAAGGATGATTGATGGGATACCAGATTTTTTTGGCCTATTCTCTACAATTTTTGTGATTCAGAAGCAAAACAGAAATCTTTACACAATTTGAAAATAATTCCTCATTGCCTGGTAAATAGTATTTTTGTCTGAGAAAGAACAGAAAAATGTCCTGAGTAAGTTAGTCTTGCCTTATTGTCTAAATATTGTAGGATGCATTTCATAAATTCCCTGTAATCTAAGTGATGCAGGTTGTGTTTCCTCTAAGGTCATGTTCCTTCACCTTAGATATTTTTTAAGGCTAATCTTGAACCTCAGTCTCCCCCCTAATATCTTGATGAGTTAACATTGGACAGTCAAGAAAGTTAATTTCTAAATCCTTTTACCATCCAGAAAAAAAAGTCCTTAATGGATCTAGGAAATTTCCACTTGCTTTGCCATCAAAGAAAAAAAGAAATAATGACAGCATGCAGAGGAACATTTTATCACTGAAGACTTCACAGCCTTGCAAAGCTGATTTGCCTGTCAAATGTAAGAAACAGAAGTCTAGCTAATCCCCTAAACACATAATAATTAGCAAGTTCTCACATTTTTACACCTCACAATTTTGAATTGCTGTAAAAAAACCCCAAACTGAGTGGCCTAAAAAGAGCTTAAAATAAAATCACTCTTCCTCTGTTAATTTGGAAATGCCCTGTAATGAAGTTACTGGCAAATGACTCTATGTGGTGTCTAGAATATGTATACAGAGTAGCAATGAATATCTATTACAGGCAGATTTATATTCATTCTTATATGACAAAGTGGCTTTGCTATAAAATCAAATTAAAAATAGACATTAACTTGTGGGATCCACATTTGTTACCACATGGATCTGGAGTCCATGGGCAGCACGTGTCCTTCAGCTGTAGATCAGCACTACCGTCATTCTTAGCTGTGAACTCCTAACAATTCAGTGGGCTCTTTATCCTCTAGGCTGTTCTCCTGTAAGGAGATGAAGTTGCATTGAATGGGAAGTTTCATCCTACTCCTCTTTGGAGCCAATAGCAGGTTTAGAAAATATTTTTAGTTCCAGATATCCAACTTCTGCTAGTGAAATATTCTATGGATGACAAGGGAACAAAAGCTCTGTACTCTTAAGGACTGCATCATGATGGGCAAGGACAGAAATGCAGATAAGGGTGTAATGGCATTTTTGTTTGTCTAGTGAAAAGTTTCAGATAGATTGGTCTAATTATAGTTAAATACCAAATACGAGTGGGAAGTCATTTGAATTCCCTAAGCCAGATGGTCTAATTCATCTCTCATTTAAAGCACTTTGATATGAAATTTTTGAAAGGGTCTAATGCTCAATTTTACCACATTTAATTCTACAGAAAGGTGGGAGAGCAATGTACTGCCATGTAAGATTTTGCAGTCTGGGTGTGTGAAATGAGAACCACAAAGAAGTGCCAGCATCTTGCTGTTATATAATAAGCCAGACATGCTTTCCTGCTTGTGCACTTCTAGCTCTAGATGAAACATATTAGGAAATCTTTTTAGCCACTCTCTTTCCCAAATGTGCACATTTCTTTCTCAGTCAGTCCTTCAGTTGCTGGGGAGCTGGACATTCCCCCTTAGCAGATTGACTGGCCTTTCTTCCAATTGTTCTGAAGTGAATGAAGTTTGAAGCCCAGAGAGACTAAGGGATTAAATCTATTGTCTGAGGCTTGTTTCCCCCAAATGTGTGTCATGTACAAATGTGTTTATCTGGAAAAAACACCATTGGGGAAAGGATTTTGTATTCTCTATAGTTGTGAGGATTTTGAAAGGTTCACTGAGGCTATCAGCAAAGAGATTCATTGAAATGAGATTTCTGTGATCATCTATTTACCATGGTTTAACATGAAACATTTAACAGTGTTGTGGTTTAGGAATGGGATTCTCCAATTTAGTACTCCCAATGAAAAAAAGCATGCCCCACTCACCCTTCCCCCCTCAACTGGAAGAACAAAAGGCAAAAAGCACAGGTTGAGATAAGTACAATTTACTGGAAATAGCAATGAGATAAGAAAACTCACAGCAAAAATATTAATAACAAAAGTGTCTAAAAGAGATAGTGATTCATATGCAAGAATGAATTCACCACAGAGCCTGTGTCAATAAACAGTACCAGACTTCCCATGCCATGTATTCTTGACCAGAAGGAACCTCTTCTCCTTGGAAGAGAGTTGATTTCCCTGACCCTGGCATTGACATGAGGTGGTAGCTCTGTCCTAGCCATGTTCTCTCCCAGTGACTGCAAAAGATTAACCCTCTCCTGGCTGGAAGCAGGGCAAGTAGGTACTAAACCTACAATAAAAAAATGATCATTTGTTACCCTGACCTACTCTGTTTCCAGTCAGACGAAAGTGTATTATCTGAAAGAGATTGTTTAGTCAGATACACATGTGCTGAAGCAAAAAATCCTGAATGTTTTATGCGTTCTTGTTCAGTTATTCAGGCTCAAACTTTGGTACTGAATATTTACATGAACCTCAATCCTTGGCTTCCTAGGTAGTTTTCAAAGTGGAATCACTGTTCAGCTTTAAATTTTATACTATTTTGGCACCTTTATAAACATGGGGGGACAATTTTACTATAAATTTTTTTTCAAAATAATTACCTGACCTTGACATTTTTGGGCTTACTATGTAATAATTTCTCAATTTCTCGATTGGTCTCAATAAAAAGCTTCTAAACTTTTTTCTAGTCGAAATACTCCACACTCAGATTTACTGTGGAATTCAAGAAGATTGCTGCTTTTGCTTAACTTTCTCCTGTGACAGATTTGCTAGGTAACTGCATTCATAATATTCTGCTGTTTCAGCTTGACAGGCTTAGCACCTTTTTCTCTTCCTCTGAACTTCCTTAACTGCCAGGCTGGCGTATTTCATATAACTCATTTTAAAGGCAAACTTATAATGATGTACTGGGAGAAATAGTTCTCAGAACTGTCAGAGCTAGTGGTCATAAGAATATATGGATCCCTTTAGTAGCAGGAAAGATGGCATCTCTCTGAATGGAGCTGATGGGGATAAAAATGAATTTTTAAAGTTAGTTCTGTCCTAGTATTCAAAAGCTGTTTCCCCTGCACCCATATTTTAAAACATTCGTTTGTTACTTAAAAGTGTCACTTACTATTGATGGTCCTGGTCCTCCAGGGCTCTGCCTTGCCTCTAACTATACCTTTTCCTGGTGCATATGTGAGTAGTGCCTGGGAGGCCTAAAGGAAAACACAGAGGAATACACAGGTGTGTCAAACTAAACCCTGGTGTTTTGTGGTCTCTGCCATTATAAGTTACTGTACTGCTGACGCAAATTCTGTAAAACTGTATTGTAGAGAAATGAAACACCAAAGTTACTGCCAGGCTGGCATTAACAGTGTGACCTATTATTGATGCCAGCTGAGGGGTGAATTATGAAAACAGAATCTCTAGAAACATTTTTTCACCAGCTTATTGACTTAAGTAAAGAAAAACATTGACAGTATCTGTCTTTTTTGTCACTATCATATTATCTTTCTATTTATTTTCTCATCTAGACATATTAAAGGAAGGCAGAATAAACAGACACAACCCAAAAGATGCTTGAGCCCTTCAAGCCCAGTCTGTATCTTCATCCATGGCTGGTGATTTTGTAAGAAGGTGCTCTTCTCAACAAGCTCTTGCTAAGCAGCCTTGATGAGCGCCCTTGTAACCATGCCATACCATCAAGGATGGGGACAAACACGCTCCTTCTCCAACACCAGTGGCAAAATCAGATAATAGTGACTCTTGTCACTCTGGTGCCAAGTCAGAACAGTGCTACCTATGCTGTCTGTACACACCAGAGTTTCATCTGCTGTTTCTAGTTTGGTACTGTTTTAATATGGCAAAGGCTTTTTGCTTTATATGGAAATTAAAAAAAACAGGTTCACAAGGAAGCCCAGGTACCACTTTCAATTGTTTGTTTGTTTGTTTGTTTGTTTTGAGATGAGTATAGAACATCAGTGACGTAGTTTTGAGAGTAGTCAAGAAACAAAACCTGTACTGGGCTGAATCAGTGTTTCTCTGAATTTGGTAACTATGGCAGCTGGGCATTTCCCTACAAATACATATTTTTGTGCATTCACAAAAAAGAAGTCTGCTAGTTTGGGACAGTTGTTGACTTTGGGCACAGGTCAGTAACTGAGGACAAACAGGATGTCCTTGTACAGTACTTCAGGTCTGAACATAGATCTACTTCATCTACTGTTTACTTTATTCTATTGTCTGACAGGGTGCCTTCAAGAAGCTTCTGAAGTGACTTTGTGCACAGGAAGTTTTTATTTTTGTCCGTAAACATAGATGAAATATTTATAATTGTTGCTGGACTGTGGTATTCATTCCCCATCTATCTTCCTGAATTGCTATCTCAGCTGAAGGAAAAACACAAAAGAAGGGCTCATATGTGAGAGATTGTCTGAACAAGGAACATGTTTTTCTTTTGGTTACCTTTTTTTTTTTTTACATTTTGTAGCAAAAACACATAAGCTGTAAAGAATCGACAGTTGCGACAGCAGAATCGGGTGTTCATTGAAGTTATTGATGCTGGAGATACATTCTTCTTCTTCTGAAGTTCAATAACACTTCTTAAATAGGATCAGTTTGAAAAATCCTTCACTGCAGAAAATGATTTATCTGTGTGAAGGCTGAATTGAAACAGGTTAGAGTTTACATTTAACCCAGAATGAAAAAAACTTATTATATATTTGGGCGCATGCAAGTAGAGATGTGCTCAAAAGTGAGAGTTAATAGGAATTTCTGGACAGCGCTCCCTTTTTTTGTCATATCAAAGACTTGTTTTGTGGTCAGCAGCTGACATCTGTTTCTCTTTCCTGGTATATCATAAGTAGCTTTTCCTGCTTTCATCTAAAGATTAGAAGATAATGCTGTAGGGTCAAAGCTTATTCTAACTTAAACCACTAAAGTTAATGAGCAAAACTCTCCTCTGTCACGTTAGTACACCTGCTGCCCTGAAGTGTGTGTCAGTGATGGAGCTTACAAAATCACAGAATGTATTGCTGTTTCATTGTGGTTTTTTTGTTTGTTTTTTTTTTTTCTCTCAGCAGCATGGATACATCTTTAGAAAAATCAGTGAAAGTGACCCATGAGGTTATCCAGGGTGCAAATTCAGCAGATAGTTTTTTTCACTGAAGTTGCCATAACACTTTTGAACTAACTTTCAGACAACTCAGCTTCTCATCATACCCTTTTTAAAATAATGTAGCAGGCATAAAAAGAAGTCCAAAGTAGGAACATATTCACATGGAAACAGACAAAGACACAGAGAAGGATATTTGTATAAAAGATACTAAATATTTTGTTTTCCTTGAACTCTAAGAGAATAAGTATACATTTTAAAAAAGATTCACCACTCAAAAAGAATTGCAGTAATATGAATTAATAATAAATTGTTTGCAGAAGTTTAAGAAAACAGATTTGTTAACTTTAGACAACTAATAACATCTTATTAAAAGAAAGAAGCTTTGAACCAACATTTCAGAAGGATTATAGGTGTATTAGTCAAATACTCATTTGGAGGGAAATATCAGGAATTGTGTTGATTGATAATGGTATGAATCTTTTAATAAAGCATTCATAAATTCTGATGAAATTAGAAATTAGTTGGTAGGTATTATTGAAGTATATTTGGTAGAGACTCAAACTGTTGACCATCTATTATTTTACCTTTCATTAATTCTTTTCTCCTGGGGACCCATATCAACTATTTAGGAGTTGGGGTTTTTTTTTTTTCTCTTATTTGTTGGGGGTTTTTCCAAGAAAACTGAAATTCTGCAAATGACACAAAGACTGACAGAGTCATAAACAGTGAAGAAGACAGGCCACAATACTCTTGTTAGTTAGACCCAAACTCCCTAAAATAATTTTAAAATAAGCAAAGGTTCAGCCATGCACCTGGGGAACAAATAAAGCTGTCATGTAGACTGTTAGCTCTTCTGTCTCAGGCAGTTTTTCTGAAAAGGACTTGTGAAGAATAATTGGTGTATCACAGTTGCAGAATGACATTTTGGCCAACCATATGTATGTTATAATATTTAATGTTTTTCCTAAAAAGTATAAGCCACAAATCCCAGTATTGTTGCCTAAGTTATAGGTTGGCAGGTGGCTTTTGGGTTGGTTTTCTTGGAGATGTTGTTCCTACTGAAAAATGAAGAGAAGTAGAAGGAAGGAGAAGAGGCCTCTAAGCAATATCCTGTATGGTAATCCCCATAGCAGAGTTCTATGACCTCTGCACAGTGCTCGTCACAGCATCAGGTGCAGGGAACACCAGGTACCACAGAAACTGTCAGATACATTTGTGTCCACCTCAGAGATGCTCAGGTGCTCTGTCCTGACAGCTCTGAGGGACTTTGCTGGGACTGTGCCTCTTTTGGGTAGAAATAATTCCTGTGCTTTCCTGGAAATTGTATTGTCACTTCTACTTCAACCAAGTCAATAGGGAACACTTTAACTCTTACTATCTGATTTACTAAAGAAGGGTGTGTGAAGCAGAGTCCCCAAGACAGATCCAAAGGAGAGCTGCTTTTATACAAAATCCAGGCCTTTTAAAGCAGTTAGGCCTTTATCAGTTACTTAGTTTTAAATCGTAACAAACGTGCTTCGACCAACCACCAGACACCAGGATGTGAACACACAGTGGTTACATAACTTGTTTTTCTGCCTCTAATTCGGCTGAGTCACTTTCCCGCAGTCCTTTTCTACTTAGCCCAAGCAACAGGCCTGAGCCATGATTTTACAAAGCCTTCCTTTTGTAAGGTTTTTACCCATATGCAGCAGAAAGGCTGTCCTAAATGAATTCTGGATGCATGAATTAGTCTAGTTTATGCTCTATTGGTATGGATTATTGTTTCATATCTGTATGCTTTTTTTACTGCATCTGAATAATAGGAGGTGGGATTGCTACAGAAAAATGAGGCATCTTTGCTTACCTGCTGTTAGGTACAAAAGCATTCATATAAAAGAGAGAAGACAAGAAAGGAGGGAGGAAAACAAAATTTGTATGCTTAGAATCCTGTTTTATTATTCTTTTCAAAAGATCTGTCTAATATGTGGCTTCTCTAAAATATTTTTATTCAACTTATGGGTTTTAAAATAATATATGTACCACTTTGGTTCTGGAAAGGGCTGACTACTAAGAACATTACCTTCTCTGTGCTCATATGAGTGAAGAAACTAAGTCAACACAACAAGAAATGAAGTAAACTAAAAGCTGTAGAGAACTGAATAATGAACATGTAGGGGAAAGGCAGTGAGCTCTGGAAAGCTGAAATGGATTCAGAAGACAACTAGATTATTTTCCTTAGAAGCAGAGCACCGAAGCAGTCTGTAACACATAAATGAGGAAATGTCAACATAAACAGAAAAAGGACAACCATTTTACCCAGATATTCTCATCCCCCACCCCTTAAATTATTTGCAATCTGCTATGTAGTTCATGCTTTGAGTAAGAAGTGATGGTGGGAGAAGGAAAAGAATAATTTGTTAATGTCTTAAATTTGCATTGCAGTTTATAATATGCCTGCTGTCATATTTTACATGCAGAATCCATGGTCCCTGCAGGCTCAAGTTGCTGCACTTCCCTAGCAAAGTCAGCCTACCTTTCTTCAACTAGATGAGGCATGTAATTGGTGATGGGTTATATTGCCAGCCATGGAACTTCTTGTTTGCAAATAGACCCTGAATTTTATTTATATTGCTGGCTCAATGCTGGATGGTGTCTGAATGTCAGATCAAGGAGTTTCCTATGTCAGTTTCATATTTTTAACCTTTTGTACATACGCATAAAAACAAAGGGGATTTGGCAGGGTTCACATCTCTTGGAATACTTCATACTGAAAAGGAGGCATGAAATAGCTGTGTTTTCAGTGTCTGAAATCTGAACAATCTAGTTAGGGATTTCCTCATTCAAAGTAAATCCATCTGTATGATAAATTCAACTCCTTTTTCAAGGATTTGTTCATATCACTGTGTCTGCTGCAACCCCTTGGGATTTATATCTCTAAGATATTTACAGTATCATATTATACACTCTTGAAAGCATTGCCAAGTGCAAACCTGCTAACCTGGGTGCCAGTTCCTTTCCAGTTTTGTCTTCTCACCCTTACTTAATGATCATGTAGCTTACAATTCTCTTCCACTTACTCAGTATTTGTCTTGTATCTACATGCCTGGAAATGAAGCACAGTGTTCCCACTACTCTTAGAGCCGACACAACCTTGTTTCTTTTGGCTAATCTGAGTGGGTCTTTTAGTCTTCAGACTAAAATTAAAACAACTATCAGTTGTTTATCAGCATTTGCATTTAGCATCTATGTCTCTGCCATGGAATAAGTTTTCCTGTGAATGAATCTATCAGGTTTTCTTGATGTGAAATCCTTTTATTACTGAGTTGTCTGCTAATGGCAGTGTATTTACTATGGAAAGAGAATACTTCAAGATGTTGAAAGAGAAAAGGAAGAAGAAAGCTACTCTGTAGCTACTTTCTGTAGGGTAGGTAAGATGTGTTTTCTTTTATGATTTATTTTCTTAAAATTTTGTTTTAATAATTCAAATAAGATGGCAAAGATGGTGATGTGTCCATAATTGGCATCCAGGAAAATAAATTGTTTTCTGATTAGTAGCTAATGTATTGGTTACTCAAGCATGATGAAAAACAGTCTAGAGGGCTATAGAATTTCCCTAACCTTAGATTACCTTATTTCCCTGAGGGTGCTTAAAGTTTTTTGGGGTAGCCTTTGAAATTTGCCTTACTATTGGGTTTCCACCAACCTTCAATGCCACACTGTCCAACCATTTTATAAAGTGTTGGAAAGTAGCTTGAATGCTGCAGGAGAATTGAGGCAGAGAAAAGAGGATATATAAGGTCATAACAAGTTCATAATAAAATGAAAGCAAACCATGTCTATTCATCCTCAGCTTAAGGTTATCCTACTTTCCCTAGGAAAATATATCGTGTCAAAAATTCTGTGAAACTTGGGAAAGGTTCCCTGTGGTGTTTCTGACACCACATTTCTGGCAAAGCAGCATAAGCTGCAGCAAATACTCTGTCACACGATATCTATTTTCAGGTATTTCACTATCCATGTGTATTTCCTCCAACTTTCCTCCAGTTTATTAAAAATTAAATAAAATTTAATTACAGTTTAAAAATACAGTTTCCTTTCCTTCCCTTCCCAAAAATGGTGGAAGTGACAGTGATGCCCACTTGTCACTATACTTTCCATCTGAATGTTTCCTTTAATGCAAACAATGTGCCTTTTCTTTCAAACAAGGAAGCCCAGTTTATTTGTTAAATACTCTTCTTCCTTGGTTAAGGAATACAATTTTAGTAAAACAAATACTATTCTAAGAAATATTTACTAAAATACCCTGAAGAATGCACCATTTTTATTTTTGAAATATCCCATTGTGAAAGAGAGACTGGCCTAATCTCTAGAAGGTTCTTTTATTTCTTTTATTTTCTTGGCACCATAGTAATTTGTCCTAAAAGAATTTCATTAACATCCCTGGCCCACAAAAGAAAAACAACAACAAAAAACAAAAACAAAACTGCAACAAAACCCCATGAACAGAAAACCAAACCCACAACTCAAGTGTATTTTTGTGTGCATTTGTAAGATGAAATTCGTGTCTTATTGAAGATAGAAGTTATTTTGTCTTGTCACACAGAGAAAAGACTCAGGATCTTAAAAACCCAGTATGTCCTTAGGGGTCTCGTAATGTATCACAGCAATTTATCATGACTGAATCCATGTTAGGAGGATGATCTGTGTAAGCACAGTAACCTATTTTGAAGATACATTTTTGACTTGGTCAAGTTGTGAACTCTCTAGTGCCTGAGGAGTTAGAAATAATCTTTCTTACTCTTTTCTGTTTTACCAATGTGTGATCTATATCTCTGTGTGCTTTATCTTTTCAGATATTTGTAGAAATCTCCCTGCTTGCTGTGTACGACAATTCTTTTCTCTGTTCAAGTCTTGCTGCTTTTCAGTATTTAAACCTGGTAAGCAAGAGAGCTGACTTTTAGTCTATTGGGTGGTTGACCTTTCTGGCAAAGAAATGGAGGGTTTATAACAGATTTTATTTGTATACTTTTGAACTGTGTAAGATAGCTCAAAATAATGTGTGATAGATACAGTGTACTGTAAAGGGTAAGGTTATGTTTCAGTGTATACCAGCAATATTGATAATCGTATTATCCTCTGTAAATTTGTATTTCTGCTGACATTTTGCCATTTGAAACTTTATTCATTTCCCTATGGTGTTTTGCATTTGTTTTATAAATGGCATGTGCACAAAGCTATGCCATGGTCTAGAAGAAAGGGGGGAAAAATCTAATATTAAGCCCTAAAGGCATCTGTTCAGTAACCTGTATCTGAGAGTAAAGCAACCATGCTGCCATCTGTTATATTTTCTGTTTGATGGCTATTGCCCTCATTGTAGGTTATTGCAGGTCTCAAAGGGCTGTGCTCACTTTGCCTTTGAGCCATTTTCTAGAGAATAAAAAATATTTTGCATTTTCTCCTGTCACTGCACAAGCTGTATTGAAAAGATTGCTTCAATTACTAGATCACTTATGTTATTTTTAAGGAGAATTGATTTTGTTTTCATGTAGTATAGATGAAAGTGAACTCTCTAAGAGGTTTTTAAAATGTGATGTTGTTGCCTTGCATGACTTTACATAATGGTATGACATTATTTACTATTTATTTCAGATATTTAGTAAGAAAAAACCTCTCTGAGCAACTCTTTGTTACCTGTACACAGCAAAAAGAAGGAATTATTTAGAGCTGAATGTTAAAAGCCAAAAAAATAACATGTATAGTAGTTGTTTGGTATTTTCAGTCTCATTCCAGCCACTAATCTGTCATGATCTTTGTCAAAGTAAGTCAGATGTTTTATGAAGAAGAAAGCAACTCTCTTCTCTTGCTATTTTCATGGCTCTGCTGAGTGTGAAAGGTGCAATGCACTGCTGTGATCCTTTTCAGATAGTAATTTCATTTCTTTGCCAAGACTAACAAACAGGTAAGTAGAAGCCCACACACTTCACCTGCCAGTGCTTGCATTTAAACTATAGCTTTTCTCTGAAGCAGAATTTTCCTCACTTTTCTGAGTGAAAAAAACCCAACAAAACCATGAGATTGTGGGGATGAAACACTTATTTTTGAGGTAAGAAATAGTCCAGAATTTCAGAAACTCTTCATGACCCTTAGTTCATGAAATGACAAATGAATGGCAAAAATCTCTTCCTTATTTATTTTTTTTTTCAAATAACAAAATGATAACCTCTCCAACATGAACGGTTTGTTAATGCTAGCCAATCTTTGGTGGGGAGGGGTGGGAATATTCCTAGATAAAATAATAACATTTAAAGAACCTGAGATAGGGGTATTTATAGTCATTTTTTAAGAATTCTCTCAAAAAAATATAATCTGAATGCTTTGGAAGGTGCCATTGCAAATTCAGGGTTTACAACGCTGTGCTTCAACTCAGTACTTACAACTCAGTGCTGTGGGGAGTAGGAGGGGTGAGGGACAGCAGACCTTTTCATCCACACAGGCAAAGGCAATGTCCTGGGCCAGCCCCTATGTTGTTCACCACTAAGTGAATTCCTACAGCACTGACCATAATTTTACTAAATCCCAGTTAGTAAAATTTTAGTAAATCCCAGAAGCAAAATATTATGACAGCCTTCAAAGCATCATTTAGCATATTTTTATATACTAGAGCATGTTGTGACAGGACAAGGGGGAATGGCTTAAAACTGAAAGACAGTAGGTTTAGACTGGGTATTAGGAAGAAATGCGTTACTGTGAAGGTGATGAGGCAGTGACAACAGGTTACCAGTCCCTGGAAGTTGGGACTGGCCCAACTGCAGCCTGGTCTGGTGGAAGGTGTCCTTGCCCACAGTGGGGAGGGTGGAACCAGATGGTCTTTAAGGTCCCTTCCAACCTAGGCCATTCTATGATGTCATTTAATAATTGTAAACAAAGATGACAATCAGCATCCCATAAGGCATTTCATGTTTGGCCAGCTAGCTTTAGGAATTAAACTAGCACATACATTTTGAGTTGCAGTTTACCAGCAAGTAATAGAGGCCACCTCCCTGCATATTTTACCTTGTGATCTCCTACCTGAAGAAATGAATTGTAAATATGTTAAAATATTTCCTTAAATCTTTTTTATGTTTGTGTGAAAGCAATTGCAAGCATGACTGGCATTTCTTTATCCAAGATATGCAGCATCTGTGTGGTGAGCAGTAGATGAGGTTAACCAATATCCTTTCAGATGGAACTCTTATCTCTCTCCATTTCATCTGTTGTAAATGCTTTCCTGTAATTTAAAATGGTATTTCAGCTCAGAGATTTTTGTATCCTGAAGAGCAAAGGAGAAGACAAGCTTGTTTGCAGGGGGGAAAGCAAGCAGATGACTTTGCAGCAGGTCTTGGAAAACGAAAATAGAAGTGAAAGCACCTGTTCGAGGTGGACCAGGCACCCCTGTGTTACATGTTTAGTCCCTGTGAATTTGCTAGAGGAGAAATATGAAGTGCTGGGCATTTAATTAGATGTAGCATTGAGTTAGAGTGCACTTAGAGGCTGATCTCTTCTTGGCTAAATTGTGACAAACGTGTGCTAATCTTGAAAAAAAAAGAAATGGTAAATCATCTGAACATCTGAAGTATGGACTCAGTTTCTGAGATATTTCCCTGTATTTTCCCACAAACAATGGTACATTTGAATTCCAAATGCACCTTACCAAATGGTTTAAGTGAATCTTAATGTATCAAACTTTTATTCATACTATTTGTAAATTTTTACATTTTGATGCAAAGTTGAAAGGCAATAAATAGACATAAGTATTTCTCCTCGTAGTGTTGCAGTGTGCAAATTTTAGCCTCTTTAGCCTCTTTCAGCTGCAGGAGTGGTTATTGGGTGACCATTTCTCCTTCAGACACAAAGGGTCAGGACAGTGACTGTTCATAAAACAGCTGCCTGTTCCAGATGTGATTATCTTTTTATTCTCCACAGCAATAGTTTCTCAATATGGAGTCGATGAATATAAAAAGAATGTGAAATGTTAATGAGAGCAATTATTCTTTTCATTACTTCATTAGTGCAATGGGTAACTTAGCTGAAGTTTGTCCAAGGCTTAAGAAATATGTCATTACATAAAACAGGCCATTTTTTCTAGATGTAGTGAAACACCTGGTGTAGAAGTGATAGTAAACACCTTGTAAATAACCCTGTCCATCTCCTCCAAGGGAGCACTTTGCAGAAAGCTGGCATTAGAAGTGGAGGCAGAAGACACCTGGAGTAACACATTGTGTTGCTCAGAGTAGTTTCATCCATATTCCATAAGCAATGGTAAGGGAATAAAAATCCCTTGCCTCAATCACTTTATCGATGCACAGGTTTACAAAATGGAATTGCAAGTTGGAGGTGGTAGTGGGTAGAAGAAAACCAGCTGCTTTTAGACAGTGTTACTTATTTGGTTTGGGGTTTTTTTGCATTATCCAAGTGTCTTGTTATCTTGTTCCATCTTGTTATCAAGTGAGGGATCCAGACTCATGGGGTGGTCTATGGAAAGATGAGCAGAAATGCAGTGGTGACTAAGTTTCTATTCTTAAAAGGGCTTTTGCAGTCTTTTTGCCTATTGGTCACTGAGATTATAGTTGTAAAAGAAAAATTAAAGTGTCAGTTAAAAAAAAAAAAGGAAAAGAGAAAAGAAAAAGGAGAATATAGGCATTCAATTTTAAAACTGGTCTGTTGGTTTAGAGAGACTACTATTTAAATATTTAAAGCCTGCTAGTCTCTGGTACTGTACTGCTACACAGCTCAGCTCCTATTCTATGAAATACCTTTTTTCTTACTTCTTTTCTTTCAATGTGACAGGAACAGAGACCATGTCCCTGGAATATTTGGAAAAGTATTTATAAGGCTCTCTTTAGAATTACTGCCTACATTTGTTCATGGATGTGGTCTCCTGGAAACTAGTTCATGCTATGTAACTGTGTGCAAGTATCCAGGGTGTGCTTTCTCCATTAGGGGAGGAAGAAAATTCTTTTTCTGCTGACTGCAAAACTTATGGAAGACTGCAGTACAGGCAGGGCCCTCAGATCTCAGGAAGAGAGCAGAACATAGAGTAGGTGTGTTAATCCTCATCATCAGTTGAATGAATTTGTTGATCCATGATAGCAAAGTAGTTCTAAGCTGTCCTATTTTTATATGTAAAAAATACAAGGTTATAAATTCATGAGTCTCAAAAGGTAAAATTTCGTCTAAATTCTGCACTCAAGATTCAGAGCCCTTTATTACTACTTTAAAAAGACAGAAGAAGAAACAAAGCTTTTCTAAAAAAAAAATAGAATTTCAAATTTGACTTTTAGGAAACTAGACTTGAAGGCCTATTTTTCTCTACTGCAGATACCTTTTCCCTTCTATTAAGAAAAGTCTATTTAAAAGGAACCTTTTGAAAATTACGAAGGATAGCTCGAATATGTTATGTGATGTCTTTCAACTCCATGTTTGGTAATTAATTCATTGTAATTATTCATCTGTTTATCCCTAAACTCATCTTTTGACACATTCAATCTTCTTCAGCCTGTTACTGTAACATTTTCTGCTAAACCTATGCTGCTTGGGAATCACTTCATGCCATTTTCTTCTTTTTACCTTCTTTCTGTGCTTTCTTAATTGTATGGACATGTCCAAGGAGAAAGTGGTATGTCTGAGGAAATGACAAAGGCATTTGCAAGGAGTGGGAAAAGAGACCCTGAAGAGTCTTTATAATTGTACTAGAGTAGAGAGGGAAAGAGCTAGGTGCTTGTGCCTTCTGCTCCTCCAAGTTTTTAAAAGAAGCCTTTTCAGTAAGTCACTGCTCCTTCTTAGTTACTGAAGAAGAGAAAACTTTCCTTTGACAAGGGAGTCTTCACAAACTGTGGACATTTGAAGTGGTCTGTGGCAAGTTGTTCTCTTAACAGCTCCGAAAGAATGAAGGAGGGGTGATTATAGATACATAGATGCATAACAGTGCATGGACTCAGTCAACGCTGCTGCTGTGTAGTGTGCCCTGGAGTACCAGCTGCCAAGAGTGTGACACCATCAGAGTTGTTGCCACATTTGTTAACCAAGCCATCTGTCACTGTAAGATAAACCTGCGGATTATTTTCCTGAGACAACAGACAACTTCCAAAAATCAACAAGACCTGATTACTCAGTGTGACAAAGACAACATAAATGCTCTTGGGACAGCATCTTATTTGATATATTGAAGTATCACATACAGGGTTCAAAATAAAGGAAAGAAAATGCTTGGTATTGCCCCCAGAAATGTTTGCTGAGTTAAAAGCTTTTCAAGCTGCTGCAGCTAGCAGAATAAAACCTTTCTCAAAGGAAGCCATTTTCTGCCCCAACATTGTCAAAAATTTCAGATCAAGTAGGTTCAAATCTCAGGAACTGAACATCCTGAATGACAATATCAGATACATCTGTTGATGTGACTAATGCTGGATAACATGTGTCTTTATTGAAGAAAGATTATTTTTCTGTAAAGCTGTTCTAGGGCTCTCAGCAGGCTAATACCCATTTCAGGTACTTTAAAAGGAAATCAAAGATATCCATTAACAGTAGGTAGAGCACTCAGTGATCTGGCCATATAGTGACAAGTCAGTGACAGTGAAGAGTAATATAATGTTCTTTCAAATATGTTACATAATTCTTTAAGAATTTCCTAAAAGAAGAGTTTTCTTATATAGGAAAAGTAGTTACTAGTTTAGACAATCAGCAAAATTAGGCCTTGAACATAACCTTTTCTTTGTACAAGACATTGCCAGAATTATCTCTTCTCTGTTCATATTCTGAACATATTTTTTCTGCACATTCGCTGTTTGCCAGAGAACTGAATTGAGTAATTTCTAAATCTGTGTGTCTACAGCCAGACACTGACATACACTTCTGTGTAGCTATTAATTTATATGTGTTTCTTGCCCCTAGCTCTGTCAATACTTGTTTACTCTGGCTTTCATCTCTTGCCTTTCCAACTTGACAAAGCAAGGAGGCAGCCTCTCTGCGTTTGCTCACCTCTCCTGCTGAGGTGCTACATTCCCATCTTACAGTAGAAGGCATGTCTTAGACATAAACAGTATAACAATGTATATATATATATATGCACACACATATATACAATTCCTGGGATTCAATTCATCCCATAAAACACACTACCTCTCCACCTGTTGAGTAAGAATCTTCTCAGGTCAGAAAAGACAGCAACACACTCAGCCCGTTCTCCCATGCTTGGAGCATGGCATAGCAATGATGGTGCCCTTGTTGTTATTAATGCTTACCCATATATAGGATAGAGAATAGAGAGAGAGAAAGAACAAACTTATCATATTAAATCTTTAATTAGTATAGTGTGAGACAGTGAGATATTACCAGAGGCAAAACCAAGGGATAATGCAAAAATTTCCACTGAATCATATATAAATGTAAAAATGAAGAAAAAAAGAATATTCCACATCAGTGAGTGTCTTCTTTTCAAAGTTAGGGTAATGACTTTTGCCATTCTGATTTAAGAGCTAGGAATTATCAGAGGTATTCTTTGAAAGCAATCTATAAAATGTCATGTGGTTTGGACCATCCTTTTTCTTGCTTCCCATGAACTGTATAGGTGCTCCATTCAGACCTTCTCTTCAGGACTTCCTTTGAGTGTCTCAACAGATATAAGAAAAGTTGAATCTAGGTAAGAAAAGTGACCTTTAGTTAGACTTTATGCCAGACATGTCATCATGTGTATCTGTATACATTCTTTTTCTCTGCTTTATGTCCAGGGAACTTCTATGCCTTTAAATATTTATACTTCTACCATAGGGCAGTTCAGCCCAAGGACATTAAATTTTATTATATAAATAATATACTTATTTATTAGGTTTCAGGTGCAGACCTCATTCATTTTTGTAAGTGAAAATGTTTCAATTTTAAATTATTCTCTTCAGCATGGCTTTGTCACCATGTGGGTGCTCCAGAGCTCTGAAATAACAGATTCATCATCCAAAATTACATTGGCCTCTACTCAGGTTTCTGTGCTTTCCCTTGCCCAATAAAGAACTTTGCAAATAAATGTCAGGAAAACCGTGTTGCTCAGGGGAGAGATTTGAAAGAAGGTTGTAGCTGATGGAGGGCAAAGGATTCCTTTTGTTCTAATATGAGAACAAAAATCAGCAAGTAGTAACAAGAAGACCTTGAATTTGGGACATTCCTTTGATATGCTCAAAGAAATTAGTTGGTTTCATTTATTATTGAGGATTCACCTTTCTCCACTCAGATGTTATTTTGAAATAGGTACTGGTGTGGGTTTTTTTCCCCCACAGATTTACTGTGCAACTGTTTTTTCAAGAACTGAGCATGATTTTACATATGCAAAAAGACAGATAGTAGAGACACCATGATATAATACATGCATATATATATGTCAGCAAATACCTCATGAAAACAAGAACAACAGTGCTACTGCTAAGACTGTGCTATTATTTCCTCTACTTTACTACTGAGGCTTTTCTAAGTACTTCCTCATCTTGCTTCTCCATATGTTTCCCTTTTGCAACATTTAAGCAGCACATGCCTTCAGAACAGTGATGGAGAAAATCTCTCTCCAAGGAGAACTGATGCTTAGATACAAATAGTTTGAAATGTGGAGATTGTTTGGAGGCTAGAAAGGTGCTTGCTGCGTCTCTTTACAGCTTCTCTGTGCAATACCTTCACAAAGCATGTAATAAAAAGGTCTTTTTTCGTGAGCAAGGATTTAATACTAATAAAAAGATCTATTATCTCTAGGGATATTCTTGTGTAGAATGTCTTAAAATAGTGCATCCTTTCACACATTTTTTAAATAAAATAAGTTATAAATATTGCAGTGACAATTCTTGCAGTAATTAGAAGAGAAAGGTGTCTGTGATGCTTTCTTGGTTATTCACAAATCCTTCTGTTCTTGTTATTTGTTCACTGACCATATTTTGAGGAAGTAGATTCAGAAAGTATTTGTTTCCTCAGTAATAACTCTGAAACTTAAGAAGCAGTATTTGCCACTAAAGGTTATTCAGAAAACTTTTACTAGGAGGAATGAAGAAATAATTGTTTTGGCGACTGCATCTTTGTTGTAAGATACTGAAAACTACTCCAAATCCCATTGAAATAGCTGAAAAGATTTTCATTGACTTTGGTGAATTTAGGATCGAGCCAATTAAAAGCTGATAGCCTCAAACTCTCTCCCTACTAGTAATAATACTTAATACCTATTAAATTGGTAATTACCTCTGTTTCTCTGTTCTCCTTGCATTTCTCTAGATGTTGTGACAAGCCCATACTGTGTTTCTTTCCTCTGGCCCTGAACTAGATTTCTACATGGTATGTGCTTTGACTGTGAGATGCTATAGGTGATGCAAGAAAGTGATCAATCTCTTATTTTTGTGAATGCCTTGGGGTTAATTCTTGTTAATTAAAATTAATTTGCTGATCTTTTTCTCAGTCCCATTATTGTAGCTACAAAATCCACTAACCATTTTATGTATAAAAGTATTAATATAAGCTGCTTTTTCCTGCTTTATTACTAGACTTTTTTACTTTTACTTATCTTTTATTTCCTCTGCTCCATGAGGAAGAGATTTCCTCATGACAGGACTTCATCCTTAGAAAGCAGAGATAAACATTCACCAATCATAATATTTGCAGGAAAACATCAAGAGTTCTTTTTCATGATGATAATATATTCCATTGTTCACAGCCACTTTTTTTATAATATGATTAGTCACAAATAAGTTGGCTGAACCAGTTTTTTAAATAATTAATAAATTAAAAGTATTTTGATTGTTTGCTTTTTCTTCTGAGACACACTATCCTTTCTAAGTGGTAGCACTAAGAGCTGCGTGACAGATACAAAATTCTGATCTGTTTTTCAGTTTGCATTTAGTCCTACCTCAAAAAATAATTAAATGCTTAGTATGTTAAAAAAAAAAAAAACAAACCAAAACCAAAAACCGAGATAAGTAAATACTTTTATTCAAACTATTTGAAAACAAAATAAATGGTAAATCCAAGCACAGCTTGAAAAGGGAAGTAGAAGTTCTATTTTTCCTCAAAAGATTTTTTTACTAAGTCAACTAGGTAATCCAAAAAACTTCAGATTAAGAAAACTTCTCACTGTTTCCTAAAGCAGATTTTTAATGATAGAGAGAAAGTTTTCATCGTTTTTTCCCCTCTGCTGTGCTGAAGCAAGGGATGCTCCACTTTAAGGGGCTCCACCAGGATGGACCACAATGTGTACAAGCCATGTGTATGAAGATTTGTCATTATATCAAAACTCAAAATTATTGATATGATTGGTACCAATGCTACTGGCATTACTGGGATGAGTGCTACAGGTACTAATCAATGGATAGAAAAGTTCCTTCAGTCTGACATATTCCATACGTTTAGGGCTTTCTCTTTGCTTGGGGGATGGGGTGGAAAATCAACTTTAATCCAATTGTAATCCTATGCTTGGTTCCTTCACAAAATCTCCACTCATTTTCTGTAGTTCCCCACACACCTTTCTATCACCTTTTCTCCCTTTCTTTCCCTCTCAGTGGTCAGTAAGAAGCAGTGGGGTTTCCTTCCTTCCTATTTTTCAGGTTACATTGTCGTAGCTGACCAGTGAGTAGCTCAATAGGAAAATCATCATTTTCAAAAGTTAAAATTTCTGAATGTGGGTACATTTGCTGCTCAAGGAAGTGCCACTGGATCAGCAATGATCATGCATTATCTGATATTATTGTCCAGCCTGCTTGTTCTAAGGAGGAGAGCAGGAAGAGAGGAAGATGTAAACATTACAAACATTAATTCAAAAAAGAAATTAATTTGAGACTGTGTAGTTCTATTAAACCCTCAGTTTAATGAGAAATGAAGTAAAGTGCTAACATTTACACTTATTGTTTCAACACCATACAGATTCATTAATCTTCATTCAAACATTTACTTAGTGAATGATTCAAACTGTTAAACATGTACTCTTTTTACCAGCCAATTGAGTAAAGATTTTATTTGAATACTTTGGAAGTGGTAGCATAGGTGGCGTTTTTTTTTTTTTTTCACTATTGGCATGTATACCCAGTCCAGAAGAGGCTTGCAGCTATGGAGCTCCTGAAATACACACTCCAGTAAGCAGGACACTTCAGAGTGAAGGCATGTGAAAGGTTTTTGAGGAATAATTTTCAGAATGGTTTAAAAGAAAAGGTAACTTTGAAAAACTGGGGAAAAAAAGTCATTTTGTCTCAAATAATCATTCAATAGAATGTTTTTTTTTTTTCTTTCTTTCTTAGAAAATCACCAGCTTGGCAAATTCAAAGCTGTAACAAAAAACTTGGGTGATCACACAGTATTGTAAGAGATCTTAGAGGGGATTACACAGTAAAAACTGTGCCTGAAATGTACTTCAGACACAGGAAAAGCAGCAGTTTCCATAACTTGGTTTCCTGGAGTGTAAGAGGGAAGAAAGTCACTGCAGTACACAAAGAGAAAGATGAAAGGTTTGTTATTTTCAGATTTTCTTTTCTTTTGATGTTCAGGCAGTAACCTGACAACTCAAGGCCCTGAGTATTGCCAAAATGACCAACTTCCAGGTTCCTGTTCTTGTCACAGATAGGACACAGACTTTAGCAATAATTTTAAAACCTCATGACATCAAAATGTTTCAAGATGATTTTTCTGTGTCCCATTTAATTTTGCCTTTAGGAAATGTCAGGTGTGCCTTCCAAAATGAGGCCACATATCTAGCAAGCTTTATATGCCACAAATTGAAGAAAAGATATTCCTACAGTCTGTAGTATTTCCCCTTTTGTTTGCAGGTTTGACAAAGAGGCAAGATACTAATAACTTCAGTATTGATTAAACTGCTATGATTACCATTATTATCAATCAGCTCTTAGCTTTTCTAACTGATACTGAGCATTTCTTAATGCTAACACTGAGAATACATTTAAGGCTACTTTGAAGGAGAATGAGAATCAATCATGTATCTTCAGCATACTGACAAAAGAAAACCCTTCCTGAAAACCAGAACTACTAGCATGTGGGTATTTACTCGTAAGTGCATTGCCACAATACTTTCTTTGCATTTCCTGTCACAAATCCATTTCAAAATCCTACTAAAACTTTAAACAGAATTCTTCATAAGCATAAGCAAAACAAATGAAAGCAGCTACGTCTGAGTTGGAAGCATCAGGCTGTGAGTGCATAAACTCTGCTACCTGCAGAAAAAGTGTCTTGATAATTAGAGGATTTCTTCTGATGGTGGCCTCTTTCAGCACCCATAGACTCAGTGAAATTCCAAACATTGCAGATGTATCTTTATGGTTGTGACTGTAAGGAGTCAAGTTTGCAATGGTAGTCACAAATGATGCAGAATTTTCTAAAGGGCAAAGTGTCAATCCTGCTCCTACTAGAGCCAGTGAGACTTTACCAGAGAAGTATTTTTGGAAACCCCACTCATACCTTGCTGTCAATGTGAAGTGCACATTTTGGAGTCTCTTTTCCTGCCATAACAGACCTCTTGAGAGTGCAGAAGAAAATAGCAATCACAAGAAAAGAAAGGCTACAAAAGTCAGTCTTGAAATAATGGCAAGCTAAAAATCAACACAGAAGACCCACTGCATAATGAGTAAAGAAGCAATGCAGAGGTGCTTTAAAATAAAAGTAGAATAATAAAAGAGAATCAATGTTACTATGACCTTCAATGTAAAGCCCTTTGAGACACATCACCACGACCATTGCCTAGGTTTTGGCAGCAGCACGGTCACTTTGAGCTCAGTTAATCAAGGCAAAGAAATACTTTCTTCCCCCTAATTGAACAGTTTCCTGCCACAGGCACCACAGAAGTCAGTAGATTTGCAGTCCTATTGGTAGGATAACTTTGCCTAATAATACTTAAAAGTTTTCTACGAAGTGCCAGGCAGTTCAGTACCGAGTTCTCCCAGCTGCAGAGATTACAAGTTACTGGAGCCACGTAAAGGTATCCTGACTGTTTAGGAAAAGATCCCCAAAAGATACAAGGTAAATGCCACCAAAAAGCAAGTACCAGAAATGGACTAGTGTTTACCACAAATTTCTGCATGAGTCCATTAATCACATCAAGGGACACTTCCATCCTTAATGGCATTATAATGAGGAAAAGCTTAGTATTTAGCTAACTTCAGAATTGATTGTGCTTGTGGAGAATTTTAATGTATTACTAATGCAGTACTAATTGCTGGAAATAGACATGTACAGGAACCAACTGAGGTTTGATTATTTGGTTTCTTTTTTTGGTAGCAAAAAAGTTTTTAACCGCATGAGTAACAAAGCCAGAACTTCAATATGTTCTCCAAGACACATTAAAACAAATAATTGAACTAATAGCCCTTAATTTGCTGCTGCAACATTTACTGGGTGATGAAAAAATATTGAATTAACATTATCTGGGTTTTGCTGCTTCAGTAACCTGAATGAAATATCATGCTTCAGACAGTGATCTCCAGTTTTTCCACTCTAATAGGATGCTGCAAGCAACATCACATGTTGCTTTTCCAGCCAGCCTAGGAGAAGACATAATTATGGAAAGTGGGAGAAATGAGCAACCTGTGGGCAAGGTACTGCCTGTGAGTCATAATTTGGCAATCACAGACCTACACCCTGGCCATTGTATTGATGTGGTTTTGAACTACTGCTCTGAAATAATCTGCCTTTGATATCAGCTTAAATAGTCTCTTGTTACTGAAGATGTGAAAAATGAGGAAAGGGGATGTCAGGAAAAGTTTTGACACTTCCTTTTCATTTATAAAGCTGGTTAAAATACCTGCATGTTTTCAATTAAAAGTGATTTTGGCTGAAAATTCTGGAAAGTAAATTGCTTAGGTAATCTAGAAAATAACTTGGTTTGGGTTTTACTAGTTGACTTTTTCAGACACAAATTAGTCATTGACAAAGACCACGTGCTGAATACATTATGGACAATACTATGGGAAGTCCATGTACAAGGGAAGTCATATACCTTTGTCTGTCAGAGAATGCCATTGCAGTTAAGTAAAAACATGTGTAACTGTTTGAAAGGAAGCTTGTTAGTCACCACACTCCAGGTGATGGGGTTTTACTTTTTGTTTTGTTTTGGTAAGCAGCACAATTATGTGACAGAGATCAAAGAACCAAAGGTTTCTTCTTAAATACTCACAACCTTCTTGATATGGAAAAAGAAGTTAACCAACACATATAAAAGGTGACATCTTGTGAATAAAGCTGCTTTAACGTCTTTTTAACTCAAAGCATTTAATGCTTTCCAGTGCATTATGTTTTTTGCCACTTAGTAAATATCTATTACGCTTATTCTTGCAGTATCTCTATGATCCTCATTATCTTACAAGTATTTTACAAAATTCCTCAGCGTGACAAACCATTTAAATAGTAATTCTCAAATAATATCATAACATTCTAATGAACCTTAAAGTATTTCTAGTCCAAGAAATAAGTATGTTATACCTCATTAGGAAAACAAATGTCTTCCTGTGTTTGTTGTTTTGTTGTTGGGGTTTGGTTTTTTTATTTGATTGCCCACAATTTCCTAACAGCAAGGCATTTACGGGCATGTATTTAAATACTGTATTATTTTATAGCATTTAGAATGAAGAGGAAACAGTTATGGCAAGACTACATAATACAGTTGCCTATGACAAGAGAGGACTGAATGAAGAAGTCCCCTCAGTTAGCTTGTATTTTGATGTTCTGTTCCTTGCTACGACTTAACTAACACAGGAATCCTGCATATGAAGACTGCATATGAAACACTGTGTTGAACACATCCTATCTTCTTTCAGGGATACATGATTGGTCTTGTTCATCATGGGAAGAAGTATGTAGGGAGGCAGGTTGTATGGCTAATTTTCACTCCAATATTAAATGTAGAAACAGCTGGGATATGTGCAGTGGAGATGGAAATGAGACCAGATATAAGATAGTTTGATATGCTCCTTTTTTAATTTGACATAAAATTAATATATATGGAATAAAGAGCTCTTTGGAATATTTTGAGAGCATGCAAACACTGAAAATTAATTCAAATTAAATTTAAAAGAACTTTTAGGTAGGCTGTTCAGAAAATGTGAAGGGTGAGATTCTTAAGAAAATGGTGCTGTCCTACAACAAACTCTTGGAGAGAATGTCAGATGCAAACCCTCATTAAAGGTAAAATAGATACAAGTTTAAATTGTTAGTTTCTTAAATGAAAAAAAAAATTATTTATATTGAATTTAACAAAACAAATATGTTTTGCTTTAAAGATTGTTACATTTTTAAAATTTTCTTTTGCTGGAAGCAATTCTCAAGCCAATTTTTCTAAAGTGAGTGGAGGTTTTAAAACCTATTGAGAACTCAGAAATAGCAGGTATTTCAAAGTTTCTGAAAATCTGAATGCTTAAATCCTTCAAGCTGAGTGCACTATTGCTCATGTAGTCAAGTTGATTCCACCTGAATTCTGGCAATATCTCCTCCAGCAGAATGGTCCTTTGCTGTGAATGGAAAGATTTCCTTCAATCCACAAACCTTTGTGAATGGTTGCTTTCAACATAAAAATATTTTTGCCTACCTTTCCTATATTTTCTGTTGTTTTTTAGTATTAGATCCTGGAGACGAGGTCATCTTCTGCCTCATCTCAGAGGGTTGTTCTCCTACAGCTGAGACTCATTTCATTGAAGGTGGATGAAGCATACATGGAGCAGAGCAGAATGTAAAGGTTTGTGCTCTGCCTCCCCCATGATGTAGATAAATGTAGGCTTTTGTGTCATTGTTGAGCCAGAAGATTTCTCAACTGCCAAAATCACACAAAAAAAATCAAAATTCACAGCTGGCATAGCACTATGTATGATATATAAACTAACATTTTCACAGCATGCCATCAATTTTAAAGTCTATCTTTCTCAGTAAATCTCACATGGGGCAGGCTTTCTTGAATGAGAAATCACCAGCGATGTGGCTTTATATATAGGATTGGTCACACAATATGTCTGCTGTGGAAATAAAAATATTATTCATATTAGTGCATGCAGCACCATTTTTGATAATGTACATAATTTTAAATTCCCAGAGTAGGGTCCAGAAACATACATCCTCCATCACTTTTTCAAATCTGAAGCTTTATAAACTTCATATTTACTTGTTAAATGTAAGGTTCCCCTTAGCTTTAAAAATAAGGAAATGTATGTACAGTTCAACTTGTTTTTAAAAGAAATACATGATATTTTATTCTGGCAGTTTGCATACCTGGCTTGTCTGAATAATTCTCCACAAAAAAAAGATTGTATGGTAAGTTTTTAAGTAGAATATTAATTCAAGAATAAGTATTTTTCAGTCCCTTAAGCAATGTTTTAATAGAAATGTGGAACTAAATTATGCTTTTAAAAGCTTGGATTGTAGAAAATCCAAGGAATGTTACAGTGGAAATGGCAAAATATTTTTTTATATGCTAGTGTTCTACTTGAAGGGGAGACAAACTCTATCTACATTTATAGAGCCTGTCCTAAGGAAAGGGAAATCTAACTGTGTGCAGTTTATCACAGGACATACTTTTCCAGAAGGAGATTCCATTGAGAAGATGGAATATCTACGAGGTACATGTATACCAAATCCTGAAACTTGAAATTCTCCTGTGTTGCTCAACTTGGAAAGGATGAAATTTATGGTGAGATAACAAGCAGAGAAGTGCGTGCATTTCATCTATGCACTGTGTAAACTATGAATTTTCATAAGTTAACATCAATATTCATCATCTGGCTTAAGTCTACTGTATTTACATGCAATAAAATATATTCTTGTCTATATAGGGCTAAAATTAGCACTGCCTGTTTTCCCGGAAGATAGTCCGCAATATGTAATATTTTTTTTTTTAATTGATACTTTAATATACATGAGGATTGTTTATTTTGAAAGGAATGCAAAGTAGCATCCCTGGGTGCACTGTTCTGAGTCTGTTTGTCGGGGTAGGTTTTTCAGTGGTCTGGTGCAGCAGTTGGTAACCAAGCAGTGTTGTGCTGAGTTGCAGACAGTTCCTGTCTCTGTCTCTGCTTTTGCCATATGTTTGCTCTTCTCTCCAAGGGTGTATCCATCTAAGGTGCTGACAAGCAGCACTAGCAATGTGTATCAGAAAGACCTTGGTTATGGTTTTGGTATGAAGCTTGGAGTAGCTGTGTCATGGGAGGTGTGGGAGATGGTTGAGGTTGCCTTTAGAGCTGAATGGATACATCCAGGGACAAAGATTATGAGATCTGCACAAACTGTCTTTCAGAGCATTGAGATTTTCCTTGCCTTTTTTTTTTTTTTTTTTTTTTTTTTTGACTGTCTGTGCTGGTGAATTGGAGTAAATTCCAGGGTTTTTTTTATTACTGCAGTTTTTAGATTGCAGAAAAACATATCAAGATATTTGAATAGCAAAGGATGTAGTGATAGGAAACCCCATATCATTATTCCTCAGCACAGCAGGAAGTTTCCAAGGGGACATTCAGATTAATGACTTGTGCAGACTCCACAGCACTGTGAAGTCCTAACAACTTCAAGTTGCATTTTTCTAGCTAGAAACTGTAACGACCAAAATGAAATATAAATACTTCTTGAAATAATTTTTTTACATATTTTTCTTAAAAAGTACACTATTTTTTTAAGACAATAATTATAAAAAATTGTTTCTGTTGACTTTCATCCTCACAATTGACAGCCCCAATATGATCTAAAAGCAGGCTAGGAATTTACCATAGACCTTCCTGTTCAGCAATTTTAAAAAGAAAAATCTGAACTTTGAACACACTGCTTCATATATTTTATTTGGTTTTGGGTTTTGTGGTTTTATTTTTTTTCCAATAGATAATGGGGGCCATGGCTGTTTATTAATGATATCAATGTATATTTTAAGTATTTGATTTATGCATTTTAAATATTATTTTGTAAAAGTTAATTTTTAAAACTAGACTTTTAATTTTAATTATTTTCTTCATAGACATTGGTGCTTCATTTGCATGACTGTTGTGGTAAAAACATATAATTACATTTGGCTTATCATGCTTGGAACCTGTACCTCTTGATGACTCTCTTCAAGAGAAAGGAACGGTTCAGGGCATGAATAATAAAATATGTGCATTTTCTTGCACAATTTTAACCTGCTTTAGTATAATATATTTACTACTTTTCCCATTTTCCATTAGTTTTGATTTTGAAATCTCATGCTTGTATTTAATGCCTGTACATAAAAAAATTCCATATAACTGGATGACCAGAGATTATTCTTAAGACTTTTCCCATGGAGTAAAACAAAAGGGGTAATTGCTCTCTCAGACTTGTGCAAGCTCCCTGGCAGAGACTTGTGACTTTGGCTCTGCTCTGGGCAGACAATCTCTCTTTTACTCAGGTGGTATTGTTGCAAAAATTGTGATAACTTCTGACAGGCTAACAGGCAAACAGAAAGTGACTTTTCCACCCTGGTATCATCCATCTATCTAACAAAATAAAGGGGAATAAGAAGCAGATTTGGATCCTGAAGCTGCTGGCTCTAGTCTTTCATTCTGTGGTTGATAGTATGTTGCTTCAATCTACCATCTATCTCAAATTCAGAGTATGAATTATGTTGCACCTGATAGAGAAATACATATGAATTATGGTAGCAGAATTTACAAATTATGCTTTAATGTGATGAATATTACCAGATAATGATTTTTTTCAACTCTGACATCTATATGGTGAGAAAAGCACATTTTTCCTCTCATTGAATTTCATGACTACTTCTAACATAAGTGACAAACCTTTAAAGTGATGCAAACAGATTTAGTAATACAGTCTCCACTTAACACTAATAGGACTTTTAAGGCTAATTTCCTGTGCATCAACTGGAAAATACGCCACTTAATATAATCTAAACATGTATTTATAGCATAATTATTCTCTACCATTAGACAAAATGCACCATTACATAGTTCCATAACTTATTTTAATGATATCCTGTACTATGCCCTGGTTGGAGAAAACACTTTCAAAATGTTTTGAATCTCTGCAGTAACAATAAATCTGACCACCATGTGTGTACATAGTTTGGAAAGAAACCTCAAAACCTCACAGTGCAATGAAAAGTTATCTGTCAAGTTTGAGAATTTTATTTTGAAAATTGTAATGGCAAACAAAATGAGAAAATATTCTGAAGAATATAGTGAATCTGAACCTTCTGGAATCATAGAGGAATAAACACTGGTAATTTTACTGGTGTGAGTAGCAGAAGAGAACAGACTTTGTATCTGAAACAACACAACATGCCTGCTGCTTAGAAAAATCTACCCAACAGAAGAAAATACACTGTCCCTACTTTTAACAGTGTTCAGAATGTCTATCATGAGCAATAATTTCACAGTCTTTGAAATCTCAAAAGTATAAACTTTGACAGTTGCAGTAAAAAACTGGACAGTTAAAAAAAGAAAATAATTTTTTTAATTCTATTTTTCCCAGGGTATGTTTGATCAACCAAAGTGAATTTGAAAGAAAATGGAGAACTTCCTTGAAGTGGCCTTCAAAATTAAAAAAAGGTAAAATCTTAACCTGCAGGGAGTATGTAAGTCCTGTAAATGATTTAATGGAAAAGCAGCATGCAAGAATTCCCAGTTATTGCACAATGGTTATACTTGCTATAATATTGACTTCCAGAATTTGGTCACACCTGAGGAAGAAAAAAATCCAGGTATTTCTGCAAGACTTGGGGAAAAAAATAACCTTCCATGACATGGCATGACTATTGGTGTTAAGAGTATCAGGTAAATTTGGTAACTCTCTAGTGCACAAACTAGAGGAACGTGTACATTAAAATAAACAGGAAAAGGACAATTAAAAACACACATGATAAGACTGGCAGATCCACCACCATTCAGTAAATAAAATTCAGAGTTGATTAAATTACTTTTTTCTGTGCTTTAACATATTGTAAACATATCTTCTCATGCTAGCAAGAAAGGAGATTAACAAGATGAATGATTGTTCTTAGTATTTTTAGTAAGTATAATACTGCAGCAATAACTTCAATGATAAGTTGACCCTGCTTAAAATAATTGCAGTGTGGTAAAGGTAAAAAAAGTATCAAGCAGTTTTAGTGTCAGGTGCCTGTGCTTAAGAGCCTAGTGGTCATCTTGTATAAGTTTTTATGCCTTCATTTATGCTTGCCAAGAATCTGGCCTTTAAGTGTAATGCTTTGATTTCAAATTTGATCAAATACCTTTTAAATTTGGGATTAGTTAATTTTGCAAAGCAATTCAGACTTATCTGAAACTAGATTATTAATTGTAGACACTTCAATGGTCTGATAGGAGAGTGTGACATCATGTAAATGGCCACACAATTTTAAATGCAGAAGCATACAATTTTTTTTTCTAAAAGGAATAGCTCTGCGCTTCCAGGCCATGAGGAAGTTAATTAGCCCATTTTCTAGTAAATAAGTCTGAATTAGAGCTCTCAATGTCATAAATCAGAAAGGGTTATGGAACTTCTTTGTGGTTTAGCACAAAAGTGGCAGAAGTTAACATGAGGAAGATCAATGTGCCATACACATCCTTCCTCTCTGTTATTAGAGGATGTGAATTAATGGCATTTACTATGATAAGTAGCTGTGGGTTAACGTTAAGCTTTACATAATCAGCTTCATGGATTTTTTACCAAGACTTGCAAACTGAGAAACTTGTTTGTATGGGCACAATTTTGCTCTGTGAACAGGTTATCACAGCCGTTTAGACCAACTCAAAGACCTCCTTTCCTCTGTAGGCTGTCTCTGTGGTGAACTTGCATAAACTGACACATTAGCTGGGATAATTTTCTTCTCAATCACAGGCATTTTCAAATGCATTTTTTAAGGCTTCATTTTTAATGCATTGATTTAAAAATTCCAAAAGAACACTTTTTATAAATATTCTCTGTCCTTAAGGAATCTCCTACCCCTTATAAATCAGGTCCATCTAGAAAAAAGAGATTCTGCATGAGAATGACCTGTAACTAAATGTTGTTTCAGTATGGCTCAGACTGCTCAGTCCCTTATATCTTATAGCAACCTTCATCAGTGAAAACCACATTGTTCTAATATTTCTTTATTCATCATCACTTCTAAGCTCTAACAAAGTGTCACTGGAACCAGATCTTATTTATTTTGGTTCAGTTGACCTGTTTCAACCCCAATCCTGCATTTCAGTTTTCTGCCTTATTACCTTAGCAGTGAGAGATTTACACGTATCATCATATCTCAAAACTAATTTTGCAATGCAAAAATACAAATGTGAGAGTTCTCAAAACCTGGGTTTTGGTGTCCATAAGAAACCAACACATAGAATATTAACAGGATGGACTAAAAATTGCCATCAGGAGTGAATATCGCCTGCCTGAAGATTTGCAGGTGAAAATTCAGATTTTAATTTGGTGGCTCTAAAAGGTTTTCTGCTACTGTTCTTTAAGACCTGTGAGCATTTAGGTTGCTAAAGAAAAAAGTTTAAAACGGCTTTCAAGTCTGATGACTGGATATATTTGAAGACACATATCCTAGTTAAGAAAGACATTTTGAAATACAAGTATCTTCCTTCTTTTTTTATTCTAAATCTAATTGTATCTGAGGGACACTGTGATTTCTGCAGCTTGATGTATCTGCCTCAAACTTAATCAAAACACATCTGATGATATAATGAGGAAACAATATGTCATAAAAAGAGACCTAAAAGATTTCGACAAGAATACAGGTAGAAGGATTGAGTCCTCCACAGTTAGCTTACCAACTGAAGGCAATTTTAAAATTTTCCTTTGTTGCTTAAAATTTAGCTCACATTAGTTTTCTCTAAAGTGGGGAAAAAGTCTGTTACAACAATGAGTAATTGGAGTGCCATCTGCTTGAGGGACATAAACTTATAACATAGCACAGATAGTTAATATGGATTAAAACACTGTCAACCTTTTATGCCAAAAAACGTGGTTGAGACTGGGTTTTTTTCTGGCAGAACACTGGCTCTTGGTAATTTATCCTAATTTTCTATTTATACAAGAGCTGTAAGCTTAAGCATACAAGATTAATGAAGGTTGATTTGACTGCCCTCTTTGCTTCCTGTGCCTTCTACAGCATTATAAAGGTAGTAGATTGCTAATCAAGAGTCCTTGACACTTTGTCCAAACTCAGGGGTGAATTTCTCAGAAATGATAATTACCTGTAATTCCAGTCATGGTCTCTTTGACTGTGAGTCACAGCTAAACTATTTGTCTTTTCCATGCATCTTCCTTACAAAATGAGACCTTGCTTATAAATAGAATTTCATTATTCAGAGTACTCTTTCCTTCTTTCATAGTTTAATCTCTGACACTACATCAGTAGATGTCATGAAACTATAGATGGCAATAGTTCACAATTACACTTGTCTTATGTAACAAATAGGACACTAGCCTGTTTTCTTCATCTTCTAGGGATATTTTCATGTGCTACACCAAAGGATTATATTGCAGTATGCTGTGTACTATATACGGTGCACTGTGTATTGCACTTGCAGCTCAAGCTTATAGATCTAGATCATATCCACTGAACATATGTTCATCTGAGCTTTACAAGGGTCTTACAATACTAGAAGATCATGTCTCTTAAATGCCAACTATTCTGAACCAGCACAATGCTGCTGTTTTATAAACTCCAGTATTTAAGCAAGCCCCTAACTGGATAAGCAATTACAATCTCCGTCACTATCTATGACATCCAAGACACCTGACAAAAGTTCAATAAAAGATCAGGACTGGAAGAAGACATTCAGAATATAAGGACAAATAGGCAGAGGTTACAGGATACAGATAATGTTAAAAGGAGATTAATGTACAGTGAGAAGATTTGTCTCCATAAATATACACATTCAGATTGCCATAGATGGGGTGGGATACAAAAAGAAAATTACCTTGCAGTTTCTTCATTTCTATGCCTATAATGGCTGCAGTGGTATTTCATGTTTTTGTTCACAATTACATTTGTTCTATTACCTTTATTTCTCCTTGCTTTCCTGTCCTTTCCTTCCTAGCTTGCCAGCTGCCCTGGTACCTATAGCACTGATTACATAGGTGCTATGAAAAGAGCTACTATATCTATTTAGACTTCAGAAACCATTTTAACAAAAGGAATTAAAAAATAAAATGAGTGAGTCAATAAGAATTACATAATGTTTATTGCATTAAAAACTCTTAAAGCCAGGATGAAATAGTTTGACACTGTATCTACCTGGCCTCCTTTGCTAATCTGTAATGACTTCGGGTCGGTTACTTTAAGGATATGCATTTGCTTCTCCCTGGTAGTCTGTTTGCACAGATTATTGTGACTCTCATTTCACAACAGAAGAAACTTTCTTCTCCTCATTTATGCAGTATATCCTACTAAATACACTTGATTCATGTTTGCTGCTATTACAAAACATATAATAATGATAATGAATGGGGCCAGACAACTGCTCGAAAGAATTTTTTAAGATGCAATGATCATCAAGGTCAGATCAGGGATGACTGTAAGGACACTGAATTAGCCAGTTCATTGAGTTCCCTTTCTTCTCCAGGTTTCTTTGTCCCTGACAGTTTTTCACCTCTTTCCAAGACATTTCTATTTCACTCCAGCAGACTTAGGTCTTCTGCCCTTTAGTCTGTGCTCTGGGTTGGAAGGCATACAGCAGCAGCCTGACTTCCTTCTCCTTGCACAACACAAGTAGCAATAATTTATTTTTTTGTCTAACAACTGAGGGCAATAGGTAACTTCAAGGTTTAACCTCTGGATAAGAATACATACAGCTGAATGAATTAATATAAATTGATTTTTAAAAGCCAAATAAATATATGTCCATGCATTCCTTTATGTGAGCTCACCAAAAAAATTCCTGTAGGCATCTGTACACATACAGGCACTCTATGTATTTAATTAAAATGATAAATATAAAATTAAATAAAACCTGTTCAGCCTATATAATCAACGTCCTGCACTAGTATAAGAACTAATAAGAAATATCTAAATTTTGTTGATTGATTTAATATTACTTTTTTTTTTTTTTTTTTGCCAATACATTGTTTCCTAGATGCCTTTCATGCCTGGTCTCTTCTAAACTTGAGTTCATGCCTTCCTGCTATAGATCCTGCATCACTTCACTGAATAACCCATGGGTACCAACATTTGTCAGGTCTGTTTTTTCTCTATGTTTCAAAGGCACAAAAACTGCAATCTTTTTCTGTTAATCTCAGATTTATCATGTAGAAATTAACTTGATTTTCTGAATCAATGCCCTTGGTATAAACATCTCACTTTTACAGGTTCTTCCACATTGCTAACCATGTCATCAAAGTCTAAGACTGTATTAGGCTTGGTGAAAAAGTTAAGAACAGCTTCAATAGATTTTGTTTCCTTCCCTTATTGACTGGTTAATGTTCCTGTTGAATTTGATAAGCCTCAACATTTAAGAACCTCAGTGCTGAAGTACCACAAATGCATAAGTAACATTTTTGGACCACCTCAGAGCACCATCTTCTGTTTTGGTTGTTGGGGGGGCGAGGGGGGAGTTTTTTATTTATTTATTATGTTTTTATAATTTTTTACGTAAAAAATGAAGATTCTAGCATTATATTTTAACTGAAGATATAGTCAAATCTTCTCTTAATATGAGACATAAATTGCCATTTTCCGTGTAAGCAAGTAATATTTACAAAGTTAAGCACTCGATCTCTTCCCGAATTATATCCTTTTTTTTGCTCTTCTTTATTACTCTCTGCAGCAGATTCCATTAGACATCTCATCCTATTACTGCTTCATACTCTTCATGCTGTTTAATCTTTATCTTTTTACTCTGCTTTTCATAATTCTTCCAGCTCTTATAATTTTATTCACTGTTCCATTTGTCAATTGCTTTCATATTTTTCTATTTTTTTTCTATTTTTAAACTTATTTAACACATCTTTTGTTGTCTTCATCTCATTTTCTATCTTGCCATTGTCACTCAAACACATCTTAGTTTTCTATCAGTCATGCATTATGTACTAGGAGTGCATTTCTGATTTCTTTAGCTATTTTGTGAAATTCTGATATTTTTGGGAGCAGGGGGAGCAGTTCTCCAACAAGAATTGATATTTCAGGAACAAGTGCTGATATTTCAATGTTAGTTTAACTTATGAGAATCAGTGGATTGATTTTATCCAATCCTTTCTGGCTGTGGGTCCAAGTTAATGCTACTGCTACCAATTTATTTTCAGATTCAGGAACATAGTGAAAATGGTCAGGAAAAGACATTCTTCCACAATCACAAACAGTAGATGCTTGATAAAGAGTATTGATGTCATCACTATGTATTCCCATACAACAATCTACAGAAAAGACTGAAGGCTACAAGGAAAGAGCAGGAAAGGCAGGGGTTCTTTCTTTTCCAGAAACCCTTCAAAAATAGGCATTCTTACATAGGCATTACAGGGATTTTGGGGTGCTAGTCTATATCTTAACTATAAAAAGAAAACAAAATATCAGACAAGCTTCCCCCAGAAACCTCCAAAAATACCATTCCATTTCTGCCTGAGTTTAGAAAGTTATTTCCTATCTGCAGATTTGCTGATCATTTTATCACTGAATGTTAGTGACTGCAGAACTTGTGATAATTCACCTTTCAAAATTCATGAAGATAGAACCAAGGGTAAATAGGGGTATAAGCCAATTTCTCATTTATTCATTTAAGTAAAAATATCCTTTGAAAAGTTTACTGTATAATGCTCACCTTTGTTTATCTTACTAAATTACTTCTGAGTCACCACTGAAAAATACCACCATCATTTGAATTTTCTGTATCAGAACCTGGTCTTATAATTTTTCAAGGAGACAAAGGCAATTTTTAAATTTATTCTTGAATTTTTAATTTGAATTGCAATGAGATAACTTACTTTTTTCCTTGCACTGTAAAAGGACTTTTTTATTTAAGAAAGTAATATCTTGTTTATAACTTTTTTAGTGTAAGACACCTCTAAACATGTGGTAAGTGACACTAAAAGTCCTTGAGGAATATATATTAAATTGGACTTGTTGTACTAGAATGGCTCTGTTCTTGTTTAGCTTTGTACAACCTGCAACTGCTGTTTTCCTTTACAAGGAACTTTGGGTTTCTCCAAAGGTCAAGAATAATCTTGCTTTTAAATGGAAGAAAAGAGAATGACATTTTTTTTGTCTGTAACGTAAAAATTCACTTCCTTACTTCTACTTTATAAAAAGTGTTGGCATACTATTCATATGTGTACTTAGAATCTGTAATCACCTGTCAGGTTTATTGCCCTTGACTTGTTTTCTGCAGAGGTGTATGGTATTCTTTCTTTTTCCTTTTTTCCATGTACAATGACAGTTATGCTGTATCAGGATGAAGGTACAGCAGGAAAACTTTAATTTTTTAGGCAGGTTTTTCTTTCAGTAACAAGCACAATTTCTGACAAATAGGGGAATGGTCTGACACTGACCTTGTGTCTAAATCTTCCAGTCATACAATATTACAAGCAATGTATTACAAAAATAACAAAGTCCATCATATATATGCAGTAATTAATTTGTACTGAAATCTGTAACTTGCCATTTAAAATGAAATTTTTTAAAAAATTAGTCAGGGAGGAATAAACATTTTGAGGTTGGCTTTAGTTTAATGATGAGACTGATCATGAGTGTCGGGAGCCCAGATTCCTGGTTTCCTGAACAGAAAGGACAGGGTTTTTAACAAATCTTGGAGGTAAACACTGAAAAAATAAAGATGCAATAGTTTCAATTTCTGTGCATTTTAACAAAGAAAATTGAGATTAGACATGAGAAAAAATACTTCACAATGAGAGTGGTTAAACACTGGGATAACATACTCAAAGAGGCTGTGCAATCTGTACACTACAGCTTTTTCACTGCCTCAAGTCCTGAACAACCTTTGAAGTTAGTTCTGCTAAGCAGAAGCTTGAACTAGATGACCTTGAGGGTTCCCCGTCAGCCTAAACTATTATATGAATCTTGCACTAACATTCAGAGCCCATAAACAGACTGTGGGAAATCCAAATTCAAATTAATGTTCCTTCCAAGTTAAAGGAGAGATCCCATATCCCATTGAATGCAAATCCACAATGTGCTTAAAGTCAATTTCTTAATTCTTGACCCTACAATACTGAAGTTTTTATTAATTGAATAATTAGAGCAGAAATTTTGTGGGGAATGTCTGTTAATTGGGTCCTTTCTGCACTTAGTTCCTTTTCAGTCAGTTGTTTGCTGCAGATTCCTTGAGAGACTTCATTTTCTTGCACTATCCATCAAGTCAGAGCACCTAAGCTGATGCAAGAAATGCCACCCTGAGTCCAAACCCTGCTGGCAACTGGTAGCCCCACAAAACTCCTTGAAGCATCTAGTGGTCCATGTTTGGTACACCAGGTTCTTGTTTTTCAGAAATTTTCTCATTTTGTTTATTTCCACTAGAAGCTCTGTGTCGGGATATACAAAAGAAAAAGTGAGGCACTCTATTAATTTTCCATCTGTGGTCCTGGAGTTTGTTCCACCATTCCTTGGAAAGAATGAGGACTAGTGTGCCTTTGTACCATTAGAAACAATTATTTCATTCTGTGTGATGTACCTGGCTGTGATTTTTAGGGCAGCCTCGTGCTTTTTTTTTCTAGCATTGAGATTGCTTGAAGAATCAGAGGTGAAATTCCAGGTTGCTTTTTGTTAATATGCAGAACTACTCTGTTTACTTTCACTCTGCAGTAATTGAGCGCAAAGTAGGTAGAGGTGAATGCATCTTTCCAGATTATGTAAAGAGGCAGAGCAACTTTCTTTGCCTGGACTCCTGGGTGCCTGGAGCCAGCCCTGCTCTACTCTGGAAGTAAGTGCCCCGCTTCATATACCCCATGTTCTGTCAGGTCTCATTAACACAAGCACAGGTCAACCAAATTCTCTCTCCATTTCAGGGCCAGAGCTGGCTTGCAGCTACCCAGGTCCACTGGTGTGCACAGCACAGCTGTCTGTCTGTCTGCTGGCAGCCACAGCACCACTGTCCCCCAGCAGGGCAGGTGTGTGGAGTACCAAAGCACAGGCTTTCTGCTCTCCCTAGGAAGGTGTCTCTCTCTTCCCAGAGTTGAGAGTAATCAAGAGTTGGTCCTTCCTGTAGAAGTAAACCATTCATTCCCAGTAGAATCTGCTAGGCACAGTCTAGGGGGTCACAGTGATCAGGCACCTCTACCCATGCATTTCATCTGTGCCACCCTTATTCATACAGGTACTGCTATTATTTGGAGAACTGCAAGGATGTGTGAGAAAAGCCAGTCTTAGTCTAAAGGTGCAGAAGTAGAAATTCAGATAATTTATCATTCTTCTGTCCTGTGAAACTGCCCTCTCCTCAAGCTGTTGGTGGTAGAGTCAGCAGGTGGGGGGAGGAAAGAGACTGCCTGCTTTTCCCTAGGTTGATTTATGTCTGTTCATTGTAAACAAGACAGCATATATAATAGATGTGGGCTTTAATTAGACTGTTGTAAAATATGCAATTACAGCTACTAAGATCCCTTTTATGTCTGAACACATAAATGATTTCAGGATTATTGATGAAACTTTGTAAGGGAGTTAGCTGGTTTCCAAAATCTGCATTTATGTGTTTGTTTTTTTCATAATCAAGAATGACTTCAAGTACCTTCTATAGAAGTTTTCTTATTATAAAGACCTGGACAATACAGGTGGTGATTTTGTTTCTGTTTTAGGCTTTTAAAAATAATAAGTAATTTCTGAGAAGCAATAAAAATGCAAAATTTTCTCTGTCATATTTATGATGTAGGCTTTTTTTTTTCCAGTGTGTGGGCCCAGTGAGTGATATGGTAGAGATATCATTGAAATTATAAGAACAAATTACTCATGTTCCATGCAACCGTGTAGTTGGCTTGCTTTTGATAAGAAAAACAATTTTTTTTTCTGTGTCTGTGATCTGTTAGAAAACTGTGTCTTTGTTGTGTGGAATTCAAATGGCTTTATATTCCTATTAGTCTTTGAACTCATGCTTCACCTTCAGCTGTTTCTTAGATTTTGTAGCCAAAAGAAATGTTTTGCACATAAGGAAGATGATGAAAAAATATTTGCTGTAAGCCAAGAAGAAAATTGACTTGTTCTACATGAAACAACTAGGTAAATGAGCTTTTCCTGTTAACTCTTATTCCTTACCTGTTTTTTTTGCTTTTTTTCTTCCCTTCCAAATCATCATACAAAAACCAGTGCAGAAAATGAGAGCAGAGTTAAAGATCATGACTGATTTTGTAGATGTGCCTTGTACAGGCTGTATGTATGAGGAAAGGAATATAGCTCAGGAAAATTTGTCTTTCTCTCCAACACACAGAGCTCAGGCTTGCTCTGTTTACAGCTGTAACACGGTGCTGTCTCAGCCCATCTCAGAGCTGTCTCCTACAGCCCAGCCTGTAAAGCGCCCAGTGCTCTGCTCCTCTAGCATCAGGGTTATTACCTGAGTGTAGTACTTCATGAATTTGACTATGACTATACTATAGTTTGTAGTACTAGTATTATAATTTGTAGTACTTCACTGAATTAGAGAGGGCAGTACCAAAACAAATACTGAATTTCTGAGTTTTGTGATCCACGACAAATGTAGCCAGTGCTTTGTTTATCAGCAACCAAGGTTTATTTCTGTCCTTTATGCACAGCTGCTCTGAGCTGCAGAAGCATCTGAAGGGGGACTGGTAAATACTACAGCACTCAAGCTGATCATACAACCACCCATGTCTTGGCATCATATTTTTCAGTACTTTCATGGGCTCAAGATAACTAATTTGCAGTGAATATGACTAGTTTGGGCCTTTGGGTTTGGCTTGATAAATTCTGCACAATGGAGAAGAGGTTAACCTTTTTCTGTATGTCATGTGGCCTGGAAACAGAGTAGTACCTTTGTTACACCACGCCTGCCCAAGAAGCCCAGATGACCTGGACTGGCTCTGAACAGGGCCAGCTCTGAGTCTTCCTATCCAGGGCATGATTAATCCACCTGGATTTGATTATAAATGGTTAATCCCCTTGGATAAAGCACAGATGATGTGGACTGACTAAGCCCCTGCTGCATAAGAAATATCATTATTCATTGACTCTAACAGCAGCTCATGTGATCTAAAATAGAATAGTCTGTTTTGCCAGCAAAATAAACAACTAAAAAAAATAAAAATGGAATTGGGGTTTTATCTCAACTGTAGATTACATCTAGAAGGATTTTTAAAAGTGGATTTTAAAAGATTAATTTAAAATAATCCCTACAGTTTGATGGGATTTAAAATTGTATTAATTTATTTCAAAAATGTATTTGAAGTCCTTTTAAAAAGTAATTTTCTTTCTTTTTCTGTTGCATAAAAACTTACGTTCCAATTTGTATCATACTGTTAGCCAAGTGTTAGTTGAAAGTTGTTTAATTTTCACTTTAATAATATTGATTCATAATTCTGTGCCATTAACTTCAGTCCTATATCTAAACATACATAAATTATGAGAAGAACCTGAAAATATCAGATTTTGACCTGACCCTTCATGTTTTTTGTCTGATGGAACTAGAAACCCTCCAAATACTGCTTTTATATCACTTCTTACACAGACAGAACTCAAGAAGAAATACTTTTAAATAGGTGAAACACTGGGGAAAGACACACATCTATTGTTTTAGTATTTCTTTTGTTACTCAATGAAAGGTAGTGAAAATGTTTTTATGGTGTTATTTGATGATTACTCTCCTTGTGAGGTTAGAAATGCTCATAAAACACGTTTAAAAGAATGCTGGAAGTTAGAATAAAATGTAGGAAAAATTGTGATGTGGGTCTCTAAAGCCAGATTCTTGAAGTATTTCTTCCAAGTGTGTTAAAGAGCATTCCTTGCTCTAATGAATGTGTTCTTTCTGATTCCTACTGGGACTACAAATTTTATTTTTTCCCTCTGATTTCATAATGAAATGAGAGCTATGGATCATTGAATAGACCTAAAGCTTGTAAGTAGGTGGAATTTAGGTCTGGGATAGCTAACAGTGTAGGGAGAGGTGACTGATGTGTGTATGGCACAAAGGTATTTACCTTACAGTAATTCTGTGTTCCCTGTGTGGTAAAGAGGTCAGCTTAGTTCCAAGACATTTTCCTTCCCTCCGTCCTTCCTTCCATTCTCCCTTCCATCCATCCTTCCATCTTCTTTTTCTTTCAGGAAAAATGAAAATCCCTTTCTGTGAAGGGTCAGAAATATAATGGGAAGCAAGCCATTAGACAGGAAATTACATCTAATTTTTTTCTGGATGAAATCATCCATCGTGAGAAGAATAAGAAAACAACCATTTGTACAGATTTTTGTTCAGAAAATAAAGAAGCATGTGGATAATTATTTATGAAAACATGCTTGGATGATCCAGAGTATCAAACTTGGCAGAATAATGAGATATCATGTTTTATTCCCTTTACATTTTTTCCTGCTGAGAAGAGTAGCATTACCATACAGAGGTAAGTTCTTAATCAGTGCAGAAAAGGTGATGGAGTCCTAGCCTGCCAGGCTATTTTTTTTATAGAAGAGCAAGAGAATTGCTCTGTCTTGATGTTTACAATAACTTAAAGGCCAACTAGATTGTTCAGCAATTTAGATTCCACTCACATAGGCAGAAAATCTAATTTGAAGGTATTCCAAATATGCTCTCTAATATAATGTATTGTTATGGGAATATATAATTTTCTCATGTCACCTCTGTAAGCAGATGCCTCCATGCCATTAATATGGTTTTCTGCTCACAGCAGTTATACTCCTATACAGACTCATTGTTTTTAGCAAGATATTTCAATATTTATGTAAACATCCGAATAAAATGGGAATAGCTCCTAAGGGTCTTTCCCTGTTATAAAATTACACCAGAAACAACGAAAACCCCAAAATTATTTACTGCAGAGCAACCCCTAATTCTCTGTCCATCACACAACCACTTCCTTAGTTCCCAGTCACGGCAAGAGGATCACGGAGGGAGAAAACTACACCTAGCTATGCTCACAGCCCATCCATGCCCTACTGATTCTGTGTGATGGTGGGAACCCTCTGCCTGAGCACCACATTGCACCTCCTGTGCTCCAGGGAAG
This sequence comes from Acrocephalus scirpaceus scirpaceus, assembly GCA_910950805.1. Classification (NCBI taxonomy): domain Eukaryota; kingdom Metazoa; phylum Chordata; class Aves; order Passeriformes; family Sylviidae; genus Acrocephalus; species Acrocephalus scirpaceus. The sequence goes on along the minus strand of OU383778.1, from coordinate 6,982,286 downwards.
AGTGAGGAGATGCAGCACTCCTGGCTCTGGGATATGGGTGAGTATTTTGCAGTACAAGACTTGTATGGTTGGCAAATTTAATATGGTTTTCAGCTATCATACTTGAACTTTAAACACTTAGTACTATTTATCATGAATGCTGTCATTATCAGCATCTTGCTGCCACCTGCTAAAGATCCTAAGTCACTGCTGATGTTTATTTGGTTCTCTGTGCTTTCATAAGGCTTCCTTTCATTTTTTCCACCTTTCTCAGTTTGGTTTAGAATATTTAATTGCTCTTAATTTTAATATTTTTCTTTGTTTCAATTCATGATGAATACTTATGGTATTTCTAACAGCTGTTTATTACTTTGTATCCAGAAGAGCTTGGGCTACACTTACCCCTTGGTGGTAAGGGAACCATGATTGCTTAGATCAGGCCTCCAAATATCCCAAAGTAAGTAGCTTGTATTGCTATTCACATACACTTTTTATTTACATTTTCCCATTAAGGTTGCCCCCAACCTTTCCTAGTTTTGAGGAAGCAAATGTTTTTACATAACTATATGAAAGTGTTGACTATTTCTCTGGATTAGAATCAATTTCAGATTGCTAGTATCCTGGCAAACATTTACTCTTGGATTAGAAGGGGAGTGGTACAGAAATATCCCATGCTGTTGGACATTATCTATATCTCATAGGAGCTCTAACAGTGTTGTACTTTGGCTTCTGTGAAATGCCTACTAATGTCTCATAATTCTCCCCACATTTGAAAATTTCCACAGATTTTGTGTGCCTTTGAGTTAAGTGTTTCTCTCCAGCATGACTTAATTCAAAGAGACCCAGCCAAGCCAGGTTTCCTTGTGCTGATTACTGGTTAGCACTCTGATCAGGTATGCTAGAGATTGCAGTTAAGCAGTTTAGATTTCTTAGAACCTGCAGATAACTGATGCCCTTCTCTCTTCTCCTTTTCCCCTGAACCATGTAGGTGTCCACCCCTTTTTCCCACTCTCCCTCCAGTGATTTTAGCCATCACAGTGATTTTAGCTGGGCCTATGGACTTTATGGGGCATGATTGTACCAAGGGGAATTTTTAGGGCTGCTCAAGATAGTGGCTCATCACAAAGTCCTATAACCAGCTTGCTTTCTGAAATTACTTCATTTTTTGAAAGGGGTTGAGTTAATGCTTCTCTGTTGTGCTAGCCTACAGGGCATTCTTCTATGCTCTGTGTACAACAAATGTCTGCTAGAGGCATTATGATTTTAGTCAGTTAACCTAACTGCACTTATGGACTAAATCTTCTGTTTGTCACTCCCATTTATTCAGAGGAGAGCTCATCAGAGTGGGGAGGAGTGTTAGTAGGTAAGTACACTTACCTACTAAGTACACTTTGGGTTTACACCCTCCCTTCAAAAATAACATTTAACTCAGGCACTTGCATCATATAATGTAATGTAATCTTTGTGTAAGCAGCTCTGCACGAGACCTTGGGGCCTCTGGTGCACCATATTTAGAGATTTTCAGAACAAGTGCTCATATTTGAACTTCAGAAGTCCTCTGGGAACACAGGTAATTTGAAGCCCAGAACTAGTAGTTTATTAGCAATGTTATTTCCATTTCAATTAAAACAATTAGAGCAAAATAAAATTGAAGTAACTAAATAAAGAAGTAGCTACCCAAAGGACATTCATGCAGTAAAAAATTGATTGCTTATAAGAGACAGAATCTTTTCTACCTAACCCTGCTAAAACTTTGGGTGATTTGGCACAGTTTTTCTAAAAGATTAGTAATTTTTATGTATGCTCCTGAAGCCTACATTACTGCAAGTTTCTGTGTGGGTCATCAGAGGTTATAGGGATACCCATAGTATAAAATGTTAATATTAGTACAATATATTCCAAACCAACATATAAGAATGTGTTTTCCAGTTGTTCTGTGGTTTTAGATTTTTTACAACCTATTCTCAACTTTCTCTAAATTCCTGTATTATAAGAAATTTAGTTATCCATTTCCTTATGAAAACACTGACTGAATTGTCAAACCCTTTTATTTGAATTCAAACATTACTATGAGTTCTTAATGACAGAGGAATTTCATTAATCAGTGTTGAAAGTTTATGATGCTGCACACTGAATTTCTTGTATCTTTAGTTTCAGATTAAATCAAATCTTTACACAAGAAAGCTATTTCACAAAGAAACTAAATGTCCCTACACCAGTGTTTAATTCTTTCCTGGCATATGAAATGAGAAATTTTGTATTCATTTCAAATGTGTGATAGATACATTATATCATAATGAGGGTAATTTCTTGAGAAATTTTGCACAAGCAGTTAATTTTATGTTTACTTGATGGATGTATATACATAAAATATTGCAATATAAATAAGAGTTAATGTCAAAACAATTTACCTTGAAACTGCTTTTCACTTACAGACTGCAATTCTGAATGCATGAAAACTATGAGAAATAATACAAAAAAGGGTCTGCTTGTGGGGGGGTAAGTTTTGATACACACCATTCAATGAAGAGCCATTCATTATCATCAGTATTTAAAGAATTTCTTTCATTAGTGGTGTAAATATATATATATAAAATGGTGTTGTATGAATCACATCAAAGAGCAATTCTTCCCTAATACTAAAAATCAAAGGTCCAGAGCCCTCTTTACAGTTAGTTTTAATAATATCCTGATTGCAAAACAGACAATAGAAGTCCATAACTCTCTTATTAAACTTACTTTGAGAGTTTCAGACTGCAGCAAATCATAAACCACTCTTCATTTGATTTGAATTATTCAAAAGGAAATGAGACCTAGTAGAGTGCTTCTGTCTTCTGAATCTGGCAGAGAGGCAATGAAAAAGCACTGTTTAGTTCAAACTGGTATTGAAACTGATTTACACTATCAAATAAAGGGTGCTTCACATTTCTTGTTGCATAGATATTAATGTATATCATGAACTCAGCTCAGTTTATATCTGCATGGATTAAGTCCAACAAAAGAGGCATTTCTATAAAGCTATCAGGAAAAAAAGCCTGTACCACATAAAAATACATGCAGCACTCTGAACACTTTAGTTTAATGAATTTATTTTGCTGTGCTTATCCCAGGTTGTGAGGCAGAGGACAGTGATTTATAACTAGCAGAGCCATAGGCCTGATAGGATGATGAAGGACCATTTCTTCTCATTATGCCAGAAGAGCTTCTTTTCATCTCTTCTCTTATTCTCTGTTCATTGTTTGCCCTTGGCATCATCAGTCACCAGGCAGTGAAGTTTACAAACATTGTTCTGGCTGGCAGAAAATAAATTGGTCAGCCAATGATGTGAAATCTATCAAATTCCTACAAAGCTGCATCTTGAAACCCCTACTCGAGCTGATCCATAGTTTAGGTAACATTTTGCTTTTCAGAAATAGATGTTTTCCTCCTCACTCATTACTCAGAACAAGATGCATTTCCTTTAATCTTTCAGCAGTCAAAGTCTGACCAACTTCCAAGAGCCGTGGAGACTAAATCATCTCTGAGCCTTTTTTGCTTTTGTTACAAAACCCACATGGACAACTTTATGGAGGCATAGTTGAGCAGTATCTGTCATTGTGGGTAAGCAAATATGAATTACAGCCAACATGGTGAAAGTAGCTGAACTTCATTGTTGAAAGGAAAACATATAAACTAGAAAGGTGACAGGAACAGGTCTAAAACCAGAAACAAACAATGTGTCATATTTATCCACTTGGCAATACCCACATGAAGTTATTTAAACTATAAAGCCGTTTGAGTGGTTTGGCATAATCCACAAGTAAATCAGTTGTCTGCAGATGACTGTAGTTGCTGAATGGGAAATTAGGTGCTTGTATATTTTATCTAAAAAAATAAATAAATCTGCATTGCAAATCTGAATAAAAGTAGACACACTGGTATGGCTTTCTTTAAATAATTGAGCTATCTGGCAAAGCTGTTGTGACCATAATGTGACTAGATTGGAGATGTGAAGATTTGCAGAATATGAAGGCTTGAAAGGGACATGGTGTTTTTAGTGTCATACATATATGAATTTTAGACTCTTGGGACAAAGTCTTGAAAAACATCCCATAACTATCATGATTGCTAACTAGGGGATCACAGACTGAGACTAAAAAAAAAGTTATTTACTCCGCTAGTCCACTACATCTGTATTTTGATGTGTGTTTGAATGATTTGAAGTATGAAGGGGCTTTTTTTATGGTAGTCATTGTAAGTTGATGAACCTGAAGTTACTGCTAGGTCTGAGTTTGAAGGTAAGTATGAAAGGAAAACATTTTTTCAGTGTTCTGACCTTTTCTAAGCTCCTGTTAACTGGATTTACTGTTTATAGCCCACATGGTGGTGATAGCAATGATTGAAATCTTCCAATATGAACCTAAGGACCTGAATGAATATTTTTCAAGAGCTTTGCTCTGCACAGATTTCTCATAAGTGTTAGTAATTATTTGCCATCAATAACTGGAAATAGAAATGTGCATAAAAGAGCCAGAAGTAATAATTGAAATGTTCTGAGTAATATTTCTTAAGTTTGTAGTAGCTTATATGTGTGAGTCCCATGCTCCTTTTCTTTACCAGCCTACCCTGGCAATGCCAGGATTGCGAGGTATCCCGAAGAGCAGGTAAGCATCCCAGGCCATGTCCATATGTATCCCACTGTTCAGTCACCACCTGTGGGACATGCCTTGCTCTGCTGCACAGAACTGAAGGTTTTAAGCTGATCTAAACCATTTCAATCTGCAGAAGGCTGAGCTGTGGGGTGCTGCAGGCTCAGCAGGGAAGACTGCAGTGCTGTCACTGCCAGAGACCTGGAGAGACAGGTCAGGGGGGAGATCTCTTTCATCCTCATGTGAGTCCCATGGTTTCTACCTGTCTGAAGTGGGTCAAAACCATAATAAACTCCCTGATCCCAAATCTGTCATTTATTTTGATCCCCAATATTGTGATCATGTCACAGTAGCCATGTGTCTGAGAACAAGCACCAGCAGAGTGTAGCTGTCCCACCAGTCTGGGCTGTTGAGAATTTTCAGACTTGCTCTTATTGATTCAGAAGGGATGGGATACTGCCACCCTCACCCCAACTGCATCAGTTTATTTGGTATTCTGAAATGCATCAGCAATCAATAATTTTAGTTTGATCATTTTGGTGCAACAAATATTTGTAGCAGAAAAGACTTGACTGAAAGTCTGTCCCTCAGTATGACAAAATTCAGGATGAAAAATACATTTGCTGTAAAAAACATGAGGGCTCTTTATCCCTTTTAAAGAAGCAAAGTAGGGAAGTGTGTTTTACTCTTGGTAAGTTTGATTAAGTGCCATATCTCTCTTGTTCCTTTTTTTTAAAGTCATCGGACTGTCAAAACTGTCACAGATCTGGCTATCCAACTGTCTAAAATATTTGTTTTAACAAATGACTTTGTGCTTTGGCAGCCTCCTCAGGCAGTGAAGTTGTTAGATTTTTAAATTACTGTTTGGATACTTACGAGATTGGCTGCTGATGTCCATTCAATTTGCTTTTCATCTTTCTGTGAGCACAGTAATTTTTACTGTGTTGTTTTTATATTTTTTGAGAAATTTAGACAGTTACTTTTCTGGTCCTCTCCAAGATCAACAACTCTGCAGATGACTTTCTTTCTGGAAATGTTTGAAATCAGTAAATACTTATTCCAAAGTGTTTCAAATAATTCCATGTACAATTAAGTTTGTATGATTCCTTCTTTATTTTAAAATGTGTATTCCTTTTAAAACAAAATTTTAAAAGGCTGGTTTTTTCCCCTTGAGTACATATCTCTCTTAACTCGTCATTTTCATCTTATAGGTTTGCAAATGATACAGGCAGTTACCTCTGTGAACTTCTAATATGTATAGCAGGTAGATACAGATGCTGCTGTTGAAACAGTGGAGAATTTACTTCATTTTTTCTTAGATTAAGGACCAATATTTTTCACAAACAGCTCTAACTCTAAGGAAATAACTGATTGTTACAGGGCTTCACCTGTTACCTTTTTTGACAGTAGGCAGAGGTGGTAGTCCTGCAGAAGACAACAGATGAGTTCAGCCATCAGAGAGATGTCCCTGAACAGTTTTCTGACTTTTTCACAGGAAGTCTTGCTCTGGTCAGCATTCATTGACTCTTGTTGGAGCAGCTGTGTGTTGTGGCTTTCATTTGAATTGAAGGTAGAGTCAGAGCCATCTTCCTTCCTTTTGAAGGAGGATTTTTTGTAGGATTTCTTTATCAAATTGAGGAGCTTCGGTGCTAAGGGACCTCTTAAAAGTAATTCATCTTTCATTGGTACACATATTGAAGTCTTGACAGAGCTATGATTTCATCCATATTTAGTTCTTGTAGAGGTATGAAGAAAGACCATTTTTCTCTCTGTATGAATAAAGTTTGGGAGGGAAAGAAAGGTTAGCTTCAGGATCTGAGTTACTAGATGCTAGTTTTCAGAAGCATACTAAGTCCTTTACAAATAAATAGCTGGAGGCTCACTTCACCAAGGGTTTTATTCTGCTTAATATATGAGAGATCTTTAAATCTAAAGAGATTGTAGCTTCCATGATGCTGAATTGCCACATTTAATTCAAATCCTTCTCAATGAATATAAAATGCCACCCTTTATTTAAACATGGAAGTGTAATTTAGCAGCTGTGTACATGTTGCTATTGGTTGTAGAGGTTGCAAAGTCTTGGAGTATTCGTATCTGTAATTTTTCAGAGGACAACTCTTCAGTCTGCTATGGGCATTGAAACAGCTGAAACTTCTTTGGATTCTCTATATGGCAGTATTTATGGCCTTACTGTTTAGCATCTGTTTTTCATGCAATGTATCCCTTTGTCTGCAGGGAAAAATCTATATTAAAACTTCAGATATAACTTTGTGGCTAAAGTTACATACAGTCTTGGATTTAGAGTTTCCTGAGTACATCTATATATAAACAGCGTCAGCCTATGAAACCTTTTTTATCTATTGTATATTTTTATTTTACTAATCAGAATTAACATTAACATGATTAAAATCTTTAATCAATTTTCTGAACACCACTAGAATCACTGTTAGAATTAAGGACTCTGCATGTGTTGAACCTTTCAACATGACACTAGAAACAGTAGTTGCAATTCCTTTCAGGCTTTTAAAAGCCTCCCTTTTTTATTTCTTTCTCAAATGAAAGAGATTCCATTTGAAATTCATGCTTTCCACGAAATTAGTATTCTTCACATCTTCCTATCACTGTCTAAAAACCATACATCTCTTCCACTCAGAAAGCCACTATTTAATTTAGTTGATTATTAAAAAACACTACATTGAAGGGCCATCATTGTGCTTTTACAATGATTTCTCTATATGGGCTGGTATATTTCTGCCTATTTTAGATGTGCAGAAATGCCTTCTGTATTTTTCATTTGCCCTCTTTTGCCTATGTGCCTTTATTCTACTTCCAGTTTCCTATCACCAGTGTGGTCCCATGCCATATTCGTAGGTCATGATGAAGGACAGCAATATATCTGAGTTCATAACCATAATAAGTTTATCAAGTAACAGGTAAAAAAAAAAGATTGAAAACCATCTTGTGAAGAGGAGCTGAAAGTTCTTTAGTGTTAGCCTGGCCTGCCCATCAGCAAACACTTGATCTGCTCTTGCCTCATTTGTTCCTATCCTGTTTGAGAGATATAATTGTAAAACTAGCTGAGTTTCAATTTTTTAAACCAACATAGGTCAAAAAATTGGGAGACTGCAAATGAAAACCACCTGTAAAACCATACTCCTTCAGAATAGATATTAAAAAAAAAAAGTTGTTTTATCCATTGCTCATAATAAGCTCTTCTATTTGTATTTCAGTCATTTTGTCTTACTGGGCTTTTTTGCAATGCTGTATTTTTATGGGCCTATGTATTTGTATGTGAGAAGATAAATATTTCAATATAAAAAATATCAATGGAGTCTCCTTTGAATCTGCTTTAATCTCCTTCCTTAAAGGTTTGAATATTCAGCAAGGATTTTTTTGTTTTGTTTTGTTATACTTTGTTTCCAAAGTCAATAGGAAACATCTCATAAAAATGCATTTTATTTTGTAAGTTTAATGCCAGGTGTTAGTATTTACATTCTGTATTATACTGGGAAAAGAGATTGCTTAAATTAATGACATTAATAATTCCTCTCATAAATCATATTGTAAAGAAAGTAGAATAAAAATTACAATAAATAAAATCAGTTTCAAATATAACTGATACACCTCAGGGTGTATCTTTTATTTATCTTTCCTAAGCAAGGAATTGAATATGGTAATGTCATAATTCCAGTAATATTTTCCTGGGTGCTTGACCATTTCTTTGCTGAAGAAATTGTTGTATCCCTGTGGCAGCCAGGGTCACGTAGATGGAGAACATCCCTACCAGACCTGTACAGACTGTTAACACAAAGTAGGCTTTTTCCTGTGGAAAAACTGACAATTGCTCTGGAGCGAATTTTCTATACCCTTCACTTTTAAATTGAACTGTCAGCAGGCACTATACTTAACAAGCCTACTTTATATGCTATTCATTAGATGTCTGCTAATAAATGACTGACAAGGCAAATCTGAAAGATTTCATCAGTGATCTGTCAAAATGCAGCATGATTAACTCTCAAAACTTGGAAGTTACTGTCATGAGGGCTGTCAGTTTGAGTTCATTTGTTTGCTTCACTTGGTTTGGCTGGCAAAACCTATCATTGTTTAAAATCGTGCCTCTGGGACTATCTGCCTGGTTCATTTTGTCTTCAGAATGGCTTTCTAGCCAGTGCTGGAATCACGAACTTCTCACTGAAATGGTATTGGAGCAGATAGACATGACTGCTGGGAAGGCCACAAGTTCCTCACTTCATTATGGTACCCTCACCTGGTCTGCACAAGCAGATTTATCCTTTATGATTTATCCTTTAGTGTGCACCACTCACACAGATCCATTTCAGAAGCCACAGAAGGCTTAGGTATGACACCAGATTGGCTTCTGTTTTCCAAGCTTATTGGAATGTTAAGATTTCACACTGATTCAAGTAACTTTGAATCAAACCCTGCCCATGGTGTTTTGTGGAGGTGGTTTTTAGATTCTAAGATGTTCTGCTATATTAGGTAGAAACTGTGATAATTGTTGTGCACTACAGAGGGATCTAATAATTCTGCTGTGACATTCCTATACCCTTTTGCAAGGTGTCTTTAAATGAACTGCTTTGGACAGAGCCAGGTGCAGAGTCCAAGGAGAAGCCAGAGAGCAAACCAAGAGCTGGGCAATAGGGTAGATCTTGGTTCTTGCAGGCGAGATCATTCCCTGATCTTCCTTTGCTCTGGGTGTGTCTCTCACAGACACGTACAGCCATATCCAGTATGGCATCAGTGTATCAATACACCTTATCACCAAACTATCTTGTACAAGAAATGCTGCAGGTAACCCACTCTGAGATGGAACAAGGAGGCCAAAATAGAATTAAACATTGATGCATTTCCCATTCTATCTTTGGCTGACAAAAATACCTCAGTAGGAGACTAAGTCCAAAGTATTAAGTGCTCAGCATGAGCCCTTAAAATCCCTTTAAACCAGTTAAGACATAATAATCTTGTTTCTTTGTTGGACTTATTAGATTCTGTTCCATAGTGTGCACTGATTCTTCCAGTAGAGATTCTGCATGGGGAACAAAAAAGAGAAGGTCCTATAATAATTGTAGAAAGGATGTGCTACACTTTCATTTCATCTAGAAATTATTTGGCTTAGGTGAAGGTTATTTTAGACAAATTGTTCACATGGAAACTTATTAAGAAATTCAAAATGATTCCTTCTTTTTCTAGACAGGCTGTAGCATTATGAAGTAGGCAATTTACAGGTCAAAAAATGTAGCCTTGTGTTTCTCAGGATTTTGGTGTAAGTGAAGTGCCATACTTAGTAAGTTAAATTGTTGTATTATGGCAGAAATATGCAGAAGTTTAATTTTTGTTTTCAAGTAATATAGACCTATATTTTCTGTTTAATTTTAGTTTTCCAAGTAAAGTAGTTAGGAACAGAGATTTTCAGTTTTTACATCTTTCCCCAAATGTCCTAGCCTGCCTTTTCATCTGTGGTTTTTTTTAATTTATAATTCAGTTTCCACACTTGAAATAAGATACTGCTACAATCTTGTAAATAGGGGATAAAATACAAAATTTTTGAGTGGTTCATCATCCAGCCTTCAGCCTTCTAAGATGTGAAAATATTTCATCATCTTTTCAAACACCCAATTATTCAGCAGATTACTTGTGCTGAAATTAGGTATGCACATAGCTCTTTTCATGGATTAGATTGACAACTCACACCTTTGAAATCCAAGCCTTTTTAAAGATGGGTACAATGTTTCCCTTTTTTCAGTCACTTGGGACTTCACCTGACTGCCATGATTTTTCAAATATCACAGGAAGTGGCTTGGCAACATCAGCCATTCCCCTCAGGATTCTGGGCTAGATCTCATAGCTCTGTGTACATAGATTTGTGTGCTTTCAGCTTCCTCAGGTTGTCATGAACCTGATTTTCACTTACAGTGAGAAGCACTTCATTCCCCCAGTCTCCATCCTGCTGTTCATCCTCTCAAGGGGTGTGGGAAGAGAGGTTGCCATTGAAGACTGAGGCAAAAAGTTGTTGATTACCTCAGACTTCTCCTAATCCACTGTCCTCAGTTTGTTACGGCTGTTTTTTCAGGGGTTGCACCTTCTTTCTGCTTCCTTTTATGGTTGACAGAGCTATAGAAGCCCTTCTTGTTATTCTTTGAATCCCTTGCCAGGTTCAGTTCCAGCTTCTCCTTGGTCTTCCTCACCCCTATGCAACCAAACTTCATCTCTATACTCTTCCAGGGTACCTTTCCTTGCATCTACTGCCTGTGCATCTGCTTCTCTCCTTTTACTTTGACCAGCAGTTCCCTATTCAGCCATGCTGGTCTCTCACCTGATTTTTTCTGGGAATTGCCAGTTCATACACTCTGTGGAAGACTTCCTTAAAAATCTGCTGTTTCCACTCCCTTGTCCCTGAGGAAGTCTCCCACTGGATCCTACTGACTGTATCCTTGAAAAGCTGGAAGTTTGCTTTCCTAAAGTACAGGGGCCTAACTTCACACCTTTCTGATCCATATCCCTCAAGAGTGCCAACTCCACCCATGCACCATCACCGCAGCCCAGGCTGCCTCTTGATGTCCTGATCACCTGCCTTACCTTGGTCAGATCCAGTGCTGAATTCCCTCTGGCAGAGCTCTCTGTTGGCCAGCTCAAGGAATTATCCTCCATGCATTCCAGGAGTGTCCTGAATTGCCTGCTGCTCGCTCTGCTACTTTCCCAGCAGATGTCGGGGTGGTTGAAGTTCCCCAGCAGGACATGAGTAACTTTGATTACCTTCTTTGAGACTTGGCCTTAGTTTGTGTTTCTTTTCTCAGTAATGCTGCCTGATAAGTCCTTCTAAATATAGTTGAAGAAGCTAAAAGACCACATATCATCAGTGAACAGAGAAACATAAAATCATCTTTGCTTCCTCTAAGCAAATCTGGACGTTAAATCAGGCAGACCCCCAGCTGCTTTACATTTCTATCTTAAGAAATAGAAATGTGATACATGCTGAGAAACTCTGACTGCAGGAAGCTGTTAAAATAATGAGCAATTTATTTGAAGGGATAATAAGGGTTTAGATCTGACTGTCTGCAATGAGGAAAAATAAAAATAATACAATTAAAGTACATGAAATCACGTTTGTGTGAAATCAGTGTGGATGAGGTCAGAAATAGAGGGTTCTAAATATATTTCCTGGTTCAACTGTATTATTAAAATCAAAATTTTCAGGTAATATAAAAAATGTTTTATATTAGGAAAACAAAATTATTCTACAATATTTGTTGTTTGTGTCCACTTTATTACATATATCTGAGACCTGTTCCTTTCATCCCTGTTACCTTGAAATAGTCATCATATTCAAATAATCCCATTAAAGTCTGAGAGTTTTACTGAGGTGGATAATGTCTGAAGGGCTCAACCTTCAACTAATATGAGTTGAAGGTTTTGAAAAAGGTCCACATTAGATTAAAATATAGCTTTTTTGATTTAAAACAAAGTTGCTTTTTTTCCTAGGTACAACCAATTTATGCAAAAATTGAAATATAAATGCTTCTATTTTACAGTGCATTTGAATCCTTTTATAGATGTCTTGTATATCAAAATCCCCACAGAGTATATTTGTTTGGCTTATGCAAAAATTCTAGGGAGTAATTTTGTCATCCTATTATTCTCTGGATAACAGCAAATGAAAATGCTGGATCAAAGTATTCTACTTTTATCTAGCTAAAAGTCAGAATAATCTATAATATAAAAGCTAAAGTATTCTTTTTAGGTTTCATCAGGTCACAATGGTGGTAACTTCTACTGCACTGTGTAATGTACTGTCATGTCACCTCAGATACATGGGGAAAAGATTTGGCATGGTGTCACCTGAGATCATTATGGTCAGGACTTACTCTCTCTAGCTTAGGGGAGAAAAAAAAAAGACAGTTGTAGGAAGATACCGGGGAGAAAAACCTCAGGTTTTGGTATTTCTCATTTGGGAACACAAGAGCATTTCAAATCATGTTATGGTTAAATTAAGCCAGTATGTACCACAGTGGTGTATGGTCCACCCTTCATTAAGAACTGTTACACATTTTAGAGAAAAAAGCTTTATTAAACCAGAAAATATTTTGTTCTAACCACTAGAATATGTTGCCCAGAGGGAAGACACCATGTGTCCCCTTCTCAATATTCTTGTGAGGAATTAAAATTGGAATTTTATTCTTGTATCTCATGAGACATTATTTGTTCTTTCAGATAGTTCTAAATTGAGTATTACAGTATAAGACAGTTATGACAGCTTTGTTCTCATTTTCCCACCCTTCCCAAATCATCTTTAACCTCGCAATTTTTGGATGGGATTGGGGTCAAAATTTTTTTAAAAAAATCCCCATTAGATAATTCTTCCTGTATTCTAACCTGACACAGAAAGCAATAAAAATCTCACATATCTGCAATTACAAGACTATCATGCATATTTCATATAATCATTTTGCTTGAATACTTTTGAACATGTATTGTTAAGAACATGTAGACCCACAGAATTAATCTCATGAGTTAACATAATTAATGTAATGCGAAGTATAAATATAGTATAAAGTTATTCAAATTCTTAATATACACAGAATGACAAAATCCAGCCCTAAATCTCCAGTTTGGAAAGGCCTTTTTGTTCTTTCCTTACAAAGAACCATTTAGTTTGTATGATCATCATGAAGATATCAGCTCTTGCTCCTCACTCCTCTGTGTTATGCTGCTGGTGTAAACAATCCTAAAATTCACATATGACCCATATTCCTGAAGTTATTTATATCTCTCAGTGATAATTTAAAATTTTGGCATTAGTTGCAAGTAATAAAAATCTGTACCTTCTTTATTCTCCTTGGTACTCTCTGCAAGTCACCTTAAGTAAAGTCCTACATGTTGGGTAATACAAATTCAAAAACAAAGCCTGGTTTTGTCTAGGCAGCTGATTTCAGGCTAATTGTAAATGACACAACTTGGCATGAGCAACCCCTTCTGTTGTTGTGGGCTAGTCTTACCAAATCAAAGTAAACTTGAAAATAATCTGTTCACAGGATGACAAAGAGCTGGAAGTTTCTCAGGTTAGTTTGACGTTGTTCTGGCTTTTGTTCAGCCTTCTGGTTTCTGGTGGAGAAAAGGTAAGAGCCCATTGGGAGAGGAAACAAGGCTTGGGGTTTTTTGATTTATTTTTTTCTTTTTTAACTTACCTATTTATGCAACTACCAATGAAATAACTTTTAGAATACCAGCTAATCCCAAAATCTTGAGGATAAAGTGACAAAAAGTAATTTTTTTTCTGCACAGGTGGTTCAAGGCAAACACAGCAGGAACAAGAGCAAAGCAATAATTTGTTCGGTTCAAGAGATCTGCTAGTCTGCTGATAGTGTCACCAGAAATATTTACAGCTGAACAGGTAGAAGCAGAGATCTTCACATTCATTTTTTCCAACTAAGCAAAACTTATTCTCTAAGATCTGTATCATTGCAGCCCTAATTCATAAATATGTTTAATTTTTAAACATACTTTAAAATTAATTTTTAATAAGATTGTACTACTTCATGAATGAAAAATGTTCTGTGCAGCAAAATCAAAGGCTGTCTGAGTGCCACACAGATCCATGGGCAGACTAATAGATGAATGCAAGATGATTATTGTGCATGGATTTGTTCTTAACATAACTCAGTTATCAATAGAGTTTAAATTACATAGATTCTCTTTATATCATCTAATGTTTGACATTCATCCCCTATGTTTGCAATGCTGTGTAGCACAACCATTTCCAAAATATCAATTTATTTAAAATTAATGAAATCTGCATTTTTAATCTTCAGATTTCAGGGACTGCATTTAATCATTACTGAGTCATGAAATACATTGATCCTTGGTGTGGCAGTTATATGTGTGGAATAAATAACATGGACCATGTTCCACAAATGGGTGATTGAGATCTGTGGCAACAAAAAAGTACACTGTTAATGGCTGATGTATGTAACTCTGGGCTTTCACACTGTTAAAAGCCTGATTTTTCCAGCTTACATTTTCAGAAACATAAAAAAAAACCCCAAGAGAAATAGAAATATTAGAGTCCTTCAGCATATAATCTGAAGGAAAGACATGGTTGAAAGCCCAATCATTGCCAAGACTAGTATTATGGTGCACTGTTCTAATTATTTTATTATTTTCCAGGAGATATCAGCTCTATTTAAGAATCTGTATTTAACATATAGCTGTGGTTTTGTATTTATGCGTTGATATATGTGCAATAAATGGTACCATATTTGAGTATATGCACAGGGCATGAGATTCATATAATCAAACTGGATATGTAAAAGTAAGTGTTTTTCCCTCCAGACATTTGAAAAACTGCATCTAGACATCTAGATCCTTAGCCATGTAGCTACTGCAAAAAAAAAAAATTGGGCAGGAGTTTTTATGTGTCCTCCCCTACGCTCAGAGTTTGCTGCTAGCCAACTCCAGATCATTGTTCTTAATCCACTCTCTAAATCTGGATCTATCAGACACCTCTCTGGCTTCTGTGAAAGCAAAGGAAGGTGAAGTTCAGCACATAAACCATTACAACATTTTTAAAACTCTGCTTTGATTACTGAATTCATTCCTGCACCATTTCTGGACAGAGAGATGCAAATTGAAACTGGGGAGAATTTAACTGTTTGCCCTTTTTGTTATTTATTTATTTATTTTATTAATTACTAAAATGGTACTTGTCCAAAACATAAAATTAATATTCATGTGTTAAAAAGGAGACAGGAAGCTGTCTTTTGCCAGTAATTACTGGCAGTATTATTACTGCCCAGAGTTGCTTTCCTTTAATCTGTAGAATGGTGAGAAATCCTGGCTACCTGGGAAGCTTTTCCTACCACAGAAAAGACTTTTCTTACTCCCCCTTGACCTTCACGGCGTACCTGCAAAGAGCCTGTCTGCCTTAACAGAGCAAGTGTAATGGTTGCTAATGCCTCAGCTACCCAACCATCCTGTAAGTCAGCAGTCTGATTGATGAGTGCAGTCTGCATCCTTGACCAAAGGAGGATCAAGGCATAGATCTGTGGTGGTTTTGCTGGTCTCCAAGGTAGCGTGTGTATGTCAACTTAATGTGTGAAATTGCAGGAGAATTCATGCTTACGGCAACAATGAACTCATGTGCTTTAGAGAGGCAGAGAAATGTGCACATAAAAGTTTTGTAAATATAGAAGGCAAATCAGAAAGGGACAATTCAATAATCAAGGGAAAGAAAAAAAATTCTAGTCTTGTTTCTAGCACCTATTTGTGACTTAAAACAGTTATATATCTGACCTAACATATATATTTAGACACATCTAAGGGTGCTAGATCTTAGGGAAATCAAGGACACCAAGACTGGCAGCAGTGGTTACTGCCAAATGTTTTTTGGTGAGGAGAAACAATAATTTTAGATTCAAGCAGAAAAGATGGATTGGCTAAAAAGCTGCAGTTTCTGAAAAAAATAAAGGCTAGACATGTATGAACACTGTGAAGTCAGAGAATAAACATTTAATTTTTTACATTATTTTGATCTCATTCTAATTCATCTAATATTCCCAGAGAATGTTTATTTCCAGGTTTTAGAGAAACAGGAGAAATATTACTGAACTAACAGAGTTACTTTTTGGAAATTCATAGAACACTCTAAATTCATGCACACACACACAAAACCAAGAAAGTTATTTCTCCTTATACAGACAAGAAAGAATGCTCCTGGAAATCATATTTTATAAGTCTTCATTATTCTCAGTTTCAAAGAATAAAAAAGTATTAAAAATAAAACTTGACCACTGAGTTAGCAGTAGCACTTGATTTTAAAAAGCTGCTTTTTAGGCAATCTGATTTTGTTTGTTTTTCTTTTCTATTATGACTTTTACTAACATAGGATTAGTGACCGGGGTATATCTGGAGTATTTGTAGGACACTGTGACTTTAGTAAATTACTTTGTATTGTCTCCCAGCAACACATTTGAAAAAAATAAATAATCAAAATTGGTTTGGCCTGTAACACTTAGCCCATGAGCTCCAAACTGGCTACCAGACAAAGCCTACTGATGAATAGATGCATACTGAATTGCAGAGGGAAGCCAAGCAGTTATTTTGGGGCAGTCTGTTCTTATGCCAGACCTGGATGTGATTCATTGTTTCTTCAGGTTTTTTTATGGTAGCGATAACCAAATGAACATAATAAATCTGGTTCCTTTTTGATGAAAATTCTCTGAGTCATAAAGGCATCTTCACAGTTGGGCTGGGTTTGGCAGCCTCAATGGAATAGAGGAAGGAAAACAAAACTGCTTCCTCAGAATCAGTCCCTTTGAGGTTGGGCTATGGATGAGACCTGCTGACTGGGTAGGAATGGGGGCTGCAGTTTTATTGCTGTTGACACAGCTTGTCTCCGACACATCCAACTGGCTTGTGGTAGTTTTGTACCATGGATGTTTCTTTATAGCTGTTTTCATTCTGTTTCATGAGGTTAGTCTGGGAGGGAGAGGATTAAAACATCTGAGTTTAGCTATCTGTTTCCAAGTGTCTACCCTCCCTTGCTGTGAGAAAGAGACCTAGGCAAGAGAGCCAAGAGAACAGCTCAATTAACCCTGAAGTAAATACTGGGGGTTTATTCACTAGCGATGTGCTGAGCAGGTCTTCATTGTAACTGGAGTTTAGACATTGCACACATGGGTCATCTGTGTTTATTCATCATCCTTTGTGAAATTAACCCTAACCCATTTTTCTTAGATGCTGTTGTGAAGCAAACAAACAAAAATGCTTGGCAGAAATATTTCAGTCTGACAAGTATGCACCATTCCTTGACTGGGACTTCCCTGAAGTAGAGCTTGGAGAGCCATATCCACAGCTTATGTGATTAAAGGACAGGCCTTAGTATTGAGAGTGTTGCAGACAATATTTCAGAGCTTTGTGACTCCCTGCTTTGAAGCTGAGCCTCTCATCTCCATCCTTAGCCTGGCTGTCATAGATGCATGTTTCCAAATGCATCACTGAAATACCTGTGAGCTAAAAATAGAGTCATCTGTAGTTCACTATTGGTATTGGCTAGAGACATCCTATTCCCAAAAACGGCCAAAAGAGAACTAAAATTTGGACAAAAATTGCAAGTCTGACCTATAGTCAGAATAATCCTACCACTAAAAATGACAAATGTGATTTACAGGCACGGACTGCTTTCTAAACCTTTCCAGCAAAAATGGCAACATCACATGCAGTACAGCTCTTTTGCATAAATACCACTGATCAGCCACCAAAACGAAATACTGATTTCTCATAAGTGTGAGGGAACTATGAAACAATGTCACCACATATTGAACCACGTGCAAGAAAAGCATCTGTTTTATCTCTGTCTTTGTCTCCTCTTCAATTTACTACAAGTTAAGAAATGTTGAAAAATATCTGTCAAAATTTTTAAGCTAATCAATGTTATTCCTGGCAATAAATTACAAACTTTGCCATTTTAAATTACAAGCAATCCGATCAGAAAGTAGATTTCTCCACTGAATCCTGAAGAAATTAGTAAAAGATGACGAAAGTCTTTCAGCTCTGGTCCCATCTTGTGCTTCCAGTTCCCAAATAGTAAGCATCAAGTTGGAGCAAGACATCAAATCAACAATCAGAGTCCAGCCTCAGGCACAGAACAGAGATTACTTTCGTTGTATCAAATTGTGACCTACTTGCAAGATTCGGACACAGTAAGAACTTGCTCAAAGTATTGCTGTCTGTGCTGCTTTTAATACAGTGAATGACAAAGTATTTCTGACTTGCCTTTGTTATGGACTTTAGTTCTGTTATTTTTGTTCTATAGTTATATGGAATCTGAAGACAGACATTACAATCATTAACCCATTCACTAAAAGCTGCTTGCAGCTCTTTTCATTGAAGGAATGGAACAGCTATAAGGGAAATATATATGAAATGCTCAATAAACATCATACTTTTCAGGGAAATATCATTCCCATTTTTAAAAGGAGGAGACAGGAAAATCAGTGAGCCTCACCTATGTCCAGGCAGAGGGCAGTGATGAAAGGTGTCCCTCATGGATCTGTCTTTGGCCTAGTGCTCTTCTATCAATGACACAGACCCTGGGATTGAGTGCACCCTCGACAAGTTTGCATGTGACATGAAATTGAGTGGTGCAGTTGACACAACAGGATGGGATGCCACTCAGGGGGACCTGGAAAAATTTGAAAAGTGGGCCCACAAGAGACTCATGAATTTCAACAAGTCCAAGTGCAATGGGCTGCACCTGGGTTGAGGCAGTCTGAGATGTGACTGGGAGTAGAAATCATCAACAACAGCCCTGCAGAGAAGGAGTTTGGATTCTCCTGGATGAAAAGCTGGACATGAGCCAACAGTAGTCACAGGCCAGGAGGCCATCTGCATCCTGGGCTGCATCAAAAGAGGGGTGGCCACCAGGTCGAGGGAGGTGATTCTTTATCCTCTTGTGACCCCACCTGGAGCACTGCATCCAGATTTGGGGTCCTCAACACAAGAAAGACATTGACCTGTTAAAAGAGGTACAGAGGAGGGCTACAAAGGTGATCAGAGGTGGGAGTATCTCTCCTATGAAGACAGGCTGAATGAAAGAGATTTTGCCCACGGTCAGTGGTATGGGTGAGTCACATCAATCTCTACTTCAATTATTTTTTCCTTTTACTAGCTTTAATGTCATTGCTTTAATATAATTGCTTTGATATCGTGCAGTGTCTTATACTATACTATACTATACTATACTAGTATTTTTAGGTTTTATAAAGTTTAGTAAATAATTCTGATTAAGATATTTTTGCTAGTCATTTAGCATAACAAATGATTCGTTTTTATATAAATATGCCTGGTGTGCTATCCTATGATTAATCCTGCAGGACAAAGTTGTGCAAAGGTTCAATGAAACCTCTATAATTTCTTAGGCTTAAACCATTGATACTCTGAGGCCAAGATTGGCTTCATTTGCCTCATTTCTGAGAAGTTTACAAGGGGGTCCTTTCTGCACCTCGTGATTCAAAGGGAGGGCTTCTCTAATAAATTTTATCAGAAGCTCCCACTCTCTCCTGCAACAGAGGGTTGGGGTTGTTCAGGCTGGAAAAGAGAAGACTCCAAGGAGACCTCATTGTAACCTTCCAGTACCTAAAGTGGGTTTATCAAACAGAGGATGAGGGAGTTTTACACAAGAAGATAATGACAGCACAAGGGGCAATAGTTTTAAACTGAAAGAGGGCAGGTTTAGATTAGATTCACTGTTAGCAAGAAATTTTTTACTCAGAGTGTTGTGAGGCACTGGAACAGTTTGCCTAGGGAAGTTGTGGATGCCCCATCCCTGGAAGTGTTCAAAGCCAGGTTGGATGAGGCTCTGAGCAACCTGATCTAGTGGAAGATGTCCCTCCCCACGGTAGGGGAGCTGGAACTAGATGATCTTGTCCCTTCCAAAGTCTCTTCCAGCCTAATCTTTGATTCTAAGATCCTATGAATTATTTTCTCTAAGATCCTATGAATTATTTCTTCAGAGAAATTTGTATATTTGGGGGTTTTTTCCTCCCTAGATGTTGTAAGTAATAATACTGCCTTAATTTCTGCTTCTAAGCTTTATTTGGGATAGCTTTATTTAATTCTATTCATCATGACAAAACTGTACTTAAAATATTTATTACCTGGATTTTCAGAATATCTGAGGAAAAATCACAAGTGTCTATGATCCTTAGATTAATGAAAGACAGTAAATCCTACTTTTGAAGTCCCTATTGCATCCTGGATGAAGAACCTACAGTTTTAGTGATAAAAACTATATATTATACATCTGTTGTTTCCTATGAAACACACAAAGACATATCAATAACTGGTTAGCCTTTCCTTATTTAAGAGCGATAACAGACACAAAAATAAAAAAATGGGAAGATATGGGTTTATTGAAAAATAATATATCATTATGAAGAATGTATTCTGGCAATGGCTTACATTCAGATACTTCAGATAAAATTTCAGTATAATCATAAGGAAAAAAACCCCTATGTAGTAATTATATTAATTATTGAAATCAAACATCCATATCTGAAGGTCATGGGTATAATAAACAGCAAAATGTGCCCAGAATTAGATTTGTCCTTTATGAGGGAGAAGAGTAGAGCAAACTTTATCTGAAAACAAATTAGATATATCTGAGACTTTGCTACCATGGAATTAAGGAGTATTACTTTGCAACCTTTTTACAATGTAGGTGTGAAAAGCTTTTGAAAATTAAAAAACAAATTAAAACCAAAACAAAACAACAAACTAAAACCAAACCAAAAACCCCCAAATGGCATGAGAAGTCATACTTGCTTAATTCCAGTTAGGACAGCAAGTGAAACAGAATTGCACAGATATCAAAAATAAAACCCATTATCTACTGCTAACATCTAACTTCACTTAAAGTAAACCTCTAAAATAGTCAAGCTACAATTAATCATTGAGATAGGCTTATATCAGAGAAATCTCTCAGGAATTTATTATACCAAATCATTAAAGTTTAAATGAAATTTTTCTTTTACATGTGATGTTGAGCAACTCTAGCATGAGCATTAAACTATTTTTAATCAGTTTTGCATAGGTGGGTGGCAGCAACTACATTTTGTGAGTGTCCTTTTGTAGCTGCTGTGATGTGTCTTAGCTGTGCTGCCTTCTAGAGCTTGAGCAGCTGCAGTAAAAAATGGATATCAGAGTGGTTAGAAAAGGCCCGTTCTGAAAAAGGGCAGATCTTTCATATCTTGGAAACTTTGAAGTTAAAATGTGGCTTGGAAAGCGCTAGGGTGATATTTTCTTAAAGCCTAGCAAGAGTAGGGGGTTGTATCATAATTTAGGTTTCACATTTAAATTATACCTTAGACCTTCTTCAGGTGCAGGTTTCAGTTTTGAAATACTCACAAAAAGTACAAGGAGCGAATTTGTTTTTGTGAGGGTTGGATTGAAGAGCCTACATATTGCTATGAGAAAAATAATCCTCGTTCTGTGACAGTTCCCTCACTGACAGATGCTTTTGAGGGCTGTCAGTTGGCCATTCCTTAATCCACTCAGTGTGGGTTGTACTGATATTTCATCATGCTCATTATTAAATCAGCTCAACTTTCTTATGGTAAATTGCAGATTGATCTCCGAACCATCTGTGACTGCGTATCTGAATGTATAAGCTGGTGGTGAATGTATAAGCACTCCCTGCTTAGAAACAAGGCAGTGAATTGATGTTCAGAAGGGAAGAGGAGCTTGAAAAAGAGCCTGGCTTCTAGACATCTGAAAAGAAATGGTTGCTTTTTGTGGGGCAGCTTGGCCAGGCTGCAGCCCATGCTGTGCCAACATTGAAATCGAGCAGCAGTGCTGCAACATCTGCAGCAAGCTTCCAACATTTCAAATTTTATATATTCTTCTAATTCTAGTGAAATATACCTCAAAGGCTTATATTTTGAGGTGATAAATATACACATTTTTCCTCAGTGAGGCATGTACAAAAGACTCTTTAAAGTAATATAGGCTTCAAATTTGGAGTTACTCATTATGGGATTTAGTGTGGAATAACTATTGAGATAATAAGCTAATACTTCCTACCTTCTGGAGAAAATGATATATAAGCAGTATAATAGTGACTTACACCAATGACGTAAAAGATCTGTACATATTTATATGTTATTTTTATAATAAACAAAAGGTGATATGGCACATGGAATTACAGAGGTAGTCAAAGGTGCTTTATTTCCTCAATGTTTACTATTTAATTGTGTTTGTTTGTGGGTTTTATACCAGCTGGATATATTTCTTTTCTTCTTAAAATTTATTTATTCTATTAAATATATTAGTTCCATGTGATTTCTGTTTGTTGCCTGTATTTTTAAACTACAAGGACAAAGATTTTTCAAGCCTCAAAGGCATCAGGTTTGTGAAGACAGTAAGATTATGGATTGAAATGATTTTTTCAGTGGTCAGAATCCTTATTCTAGAACTAAAGGCTCTTTTTCTGAATCACAATCCACCCTGCCGTATGCCAGCTGTATTTAATACAAAGTGAAATTGTACAGCCATCTGAGCTAAGGAGCGTTCCCTTCCTTCAGCAAATTTAGATTCTTATTCAGTGTATCTCTCAGCTTTTTTTCTTTTCTGAAACAAATTTTTAAGGTTTCTTTAGCTCAGGAGAAATTTCCCCCCAATTTCTAATACTTCCTTGTTTCACAGACTCTTTGCATCTTTACGCATTCTTGCATGAGTTCATGCACGCTCTGCTGGTGGCTTCATCCCATGAATCAGACTGGCTAGTTCCTGAAAAATAAATTTACTGTGATTTCCACTATCCACTCTTAGGCTCCCAAGCCAAAGTACTTGCTAAAATTCTAACATAATTTTTACTCTCAGCAGGTCTTATATTTGTAACCCTGAAGTGCTGCCCATGGGGGGACAATGTGATTTCTGCCCACTCTACCTCTGCCACAGAGCATACAGCATCTGCCTGATCTTCACATAAGGTGAAAAAACTTCCATGTTCTTAAAAATTTGCCCCCAGTTTTGTTTTCTGACAGATTGCAAGCAGCTTGCTTTCACATTTTCAATATATACTTATATCAAAGGAGCTATCTTTGAGAACAAGTCTCTGGTAAGTGAAAGCAGGACACTTTTCATCTCCTTCAGCACTGATATTCTAAGTAGGAGGAAAATTGTATAGACTTCATCTTTAAAATCTCAAGGATTAGAAGGAGATGGGTTTTTTTATAATTATTTGGATTTTTTCTCCTGTAAAGTTCATGATGCTTTTCAAGACTCATGGTTGTTTAATTTTTTTAGGAGAATGTCTACCTCCTCTATCATTAATTAGAAATTTAATTGGGACGAGATAGGATGTAAATTCAGTTAACCCTTCCACATTGAAATGGACCTCAGAAAAAAGATTTATTCCATGTTTTACTGTGGAAAACTAGAGGAGAGTGTTATAAATGTAAGGGAGGTGATAATTATAAAGAACCAGCTGATGTTTTGTTCACAGGTTGATGTAGTGAAATTATTAAGAAACTGCTACATAAGGGAACAGCTATCCCACTCTATAACTTTTATTAGCCAGGCTTGTACAGTATCTCCACTTGGCCAAGCACAATGCAACATCATAAGTTGGAACAGTGGTGTTCTGGCCAAAGAAAACAAGAAAGAAAAAATATTTCTTACATTTCTGTACAGGTACCACCACTTAGTAGCATACATATTTACTACCCAGAAGACATGGACATTGTCCATGGACATCCCAAAATGAAAATCTAACAAGGTCAGTGGTTATAAAATATGTCAATATTCTGTTAGCATTTGATTCAAAAACGTGAATGACACTTTAACCTGATTTCACTTTGACTGTCTTCTATTCCACACTCCATTGACAAGGCTTTTGGTTGTCTTCAGAAGCAACTGATGCAATCTGGTCCACGGTGGAAAAATACATCACAGTCCTTCAAAGTATGCTTAATGAAAGCAAAAATAAGAAGAAAGACTATTTACTTATTGGGAAAAATTGTTTCTACAATTTTAAAGGTAAATATAAATCTGTAATTATTTTTGTACTTTTTCTTCCTTTCACTTAGATCATTTTTCATTACCAGAGGGTCTAGGAGATTTTATTTTAATACCATCAGATTGTCAGCCACAAAAATCAGTTTTTCATCAACACTGATTGCAGGGAAGAAACCTGTCTGCTCAATCATGAGGCAGCTCAGGATTTTTACCTACCACATGATGTGAATAGGAGGACATCTACTTGACAGCTCCTTATCCAAGGGTAAATTGCTGATAGCTATAGTGCTCTATAAAGGCACTAGAGAGCTTAAGAGTTTGGAAGTCTGTTTCTTGCACATGCATGCACACACACACTCATCCTTTTCCTTTCCTCCTGTACTTTTGTTTAAAACTCGTCATTCTTCCTGATAGAAGAAAGGAAAAACTGGCCGTAACTTTAGCTTGCATCACTGGCTCCAGCATATCTGGGCTGATATAGCTTCTGGTATATATTTACAAAATTGAAGGTTCAATAGTTTGTGTCAAACCAGCTTACCTTCTCTTTCTTGTGAGCCATGTGATGGTGGCTTTGTTAAGACTTCTGGGTTTGAGGTATAGAGCATAAGCACTACATATAGGAAAGACGCATATCTTTGTGAAGGTTAGAAGTGGAAATAAAATTTACTAATTGATATCTTACTGGGAATTGTTATGTTGTGCCTCAATGAAGACCCCACTAAAGTACATTTACATCAGCCAGTAATCTGTGTAAGCCAATATTTGGCTGTCTGACTTGTCTGTCTATTGAACCCAGTCATGGTTCTCAGCCTCTGAAAATACCTGAGGGCCTGAGACCTTGGCCAGTCCAAATCACCCAGCTCTAGGCTCAGCAAGAGTGAGATGAGTGTCCCCTGCTGAGATACCAAACGCAAATGAGCCACATCAATGAATGGTGATGAAGTTCACCTGACCTGACACTAAGACTTACAGTAGGGAGCCACCTCAGCTAGTGATAAGGGAAGAATCTCTGCCTGATTCTTTCCTCAGGGCAAATATGATTTGGGGCCAATTATGAATTTTAGCCTTCATCTTCCAATGCTTCTTTTTCCCAAAAGTGTAGTAATACTTCCCTCTTTTCTCAGCTGGTGGTCTGAAAACCCTTCATGAGAGAGTGACGGCCACAGGTGTTTTCTACAGCCCGTAAGAGAACGGAGCTCTAATATGGGATGGAGCATGTATGTACCACCATGCCTCAAATGCTACTGACTCTTACCTTGCTCATTCTTCACCTGGGTTGTGCCACAACAACAGAAGCAATGAATATCTGACATAACTGATTAAGGCTCAAAACACAAAAGGATATTTACTTCTATAAGGGTGGAAGTATCTTCTTAACTAATGTCTTCTTTTCAAACACAGTTTATAAGTAAGAGGCACATAAACTATTACACTTTGCTATATTAATTATGAAAGGCAAATAATTGAAGCTGTATTATAAGCAGAGGGGTACCAAAATGCAGTGCTCACATAAAGTGTTAAGTGAAGTGTTATTGATTGGTCATAGTTAGAAAAAACCGCTAAAGTAAATTAATTCCTAAAGTAAGTGTTAAAGAAATTTGGGGGAAGCTAAATGATTATAAGCAGAATAAAATTATCTAAATCTGTTTGACACAAGACAATACAAACTAATGAAGAGTGTTTCCAGCACTCTTTATAGAGATGACTAAAAAAATGTGAGAGGGAATGAGGCAACAAACTCTGTCCGATAGTTTGTGCTGCCCTTCTAATAGCTCTTTGCTTATTCATGTGCAGTAATTGTTGATCATTTGAGCCTGGATAGCAAAATAAAAACCTAAACACTGGATTTTAGCCCCTTGTCTAGATTCTTAGCCTGAGTTTCAGTGTGTGATAGCTGGTGATTATTGATAATGAATTTCTTTAAGTGATGTTTTCTATTCTGGGTTCCAAAGCAAAAGAACATCTGAGACCAAATTAGTTTGTGCCAGCTACATTTTGTGAATTTTGTTTTTTACTTATATTTCATTATTGCTTTGTTGTTACAAGCTACTCTGCTTTAATATAGCTTCACTTGAGAAATAGCATTTGTGTTTTCTTGTAGGGATCCTACTCTCTTCATCATGTCTGTTTCCCCTGGGTACTAATAAAAAAATGCCAATGATTGCAATATCCACACAAATATGCCTCATTCACCATCTGAACTACCTATTATATGATATCCAAGTGCTTGCTGATAAGGTCATCCAGTAATAAGAGACAGCCTCCAGAAAGTAACAATACTTCTTACCTTGAAAGACCATTGCTAACTTGATATTCTATGTATGTGCCCTTCTTTATATATATCTTAAAATAATTAAAAAGTGTATCTGATGTTGAAGAAGCTGTTTTCTCCTCTAAATTGATCACAAACAATAAACACTGGCTGCTGAGTTACCTATTCAGTGATGCAGCCCTGGCTGGCCTTACTGCGTAAGCTAAGAAAAGATACTAAATATTTCTTGGATGGACATGGACATTGCATGTTAGTGGGCTTCATTTTGTCATACCATGTGGACACAATAATTTTATTTCTGATGCTAAGAAAGTGGCAATAGTATCTGTTCCTTGAAAGAGGATGCAAAGAGCTGGATCAAAGCATTGATTCTTGACAACTCATCTGTAGACCCTCTGTCTGACTGTATGATTACCTATCAAATATGTTGTTGGTAAGGCCACTTAAGAGAAGCACAGACCTCAAAATGTGGACTAGGCTGGTAAAGTGCTAACAGAATCAGCATTTGCCTTCAGTCTTTGGCTCCAGCTGGGATGTCCTTTGGAGGCAGTATTACATACAGAGGCCTGGAAGGAACACTACTACCAACATTCAGAACATATTGGATCTTTTTCTTGGTCCATTTTGACCAGACATGTAGGATGCTTGGAATATTTCTTTGCACATTTTCTACATGGTGAAAGAAAAATGATTCACTATCAGTTCACCAGAATGCACTCCTACTGTGTTGAACAAATCTTCCTAATCCTTGCTCTTTTTTACCTCTTGAGATTTAAAAGGCGGTAAGACCTTACATTGTATTGACATGTACAGTCACTTTACAGTCTCAGAACTTTACATTCACCTAGTTTTCATTAATCAGATACATCCCATCAGCACAGTTTACATAGTTTTAGAAATCATTATATTCAGTAAGTAGCTTATCACCTTATTTTAATACAAGCAGTGATTTCAAAGAAAGTGATATTTTAAAGTGGTGCTACGATGATTCATGCTACTATATGTGTAGTTTCTGAGCCTTCAGTTATTTAAACCTTTCAATGACTTTCCACAGAAAAGAATCACTGCACACTGCACTACTCTTGGGATTAATTGAGGTGAGTAATATATGAGAAAAAAAATGGCTATTTCTCTTTGAAATGACATGATTATCAATATTTAGTACTCCCTTTGTTTCACAAGTGTCAGAAACACTAGAGAAACTACTTAAAATATGAACTTTTACTTGCTTTTATGTTGTCTTATTAGTCTCTGCAGAGACAGATATACTGATCAAAGACTGGTAAGGCAAATGGGATGTTTTCCATTCAGCAGAGATGAGAGAATGCGAGTTTCCAATTAATCTTACAATTACCTGTGTCATGTTTTCAGTAATATAATATTATCTACCTTTACACCTCTTCTGAAAAGGCTAAGGGAGCTTCTGGAATACATATGTCACCCATTACTGATTGCAAGCTGCCTTTACTGTTAAATCAACTAATATTTGTGTTACCTATCTTGTTCCTCACTGGTAAAAATGCTGACATTTTTAATAAACATGAGAAAGACTTAGGGATATCAGCTCATACCAGTGTACATTGGGTCAAACATGATGGACTCCATACTCTTCTGATGTCAACTTCTTCAACCTCACATTAAAAGCCCAGAAAACTTAATTGTTAGCAACACTGTGAGAGTAGCAAAAAAAAAAGGCAATTAAAAAGGGCATGCTCTCCTTTGTGTGCCTTCATTTATTTTTTTTAATATATTAATGCTATCATAGAACTGGTGAAATGTATTTTTCTAGTTTGCTATAGCTTAAATGCTGCTCCTAAGATTAACTTGGGAACACAGAGGAAAGGTATCTAAATTCAAATGAAGCCATGAGATTTTATGTAATAACTACAGCTGAGAGCTTCAAGGAAAAATTGCTTTAGAAAACAGCTAGCCAGTTTGTAGCTGTACTATAGCAGACACAAGTGTAAGTTGGATGGTAGTAGGAAGCATTTAAAACTTCTTACTGTTGTAGACACCGCTGCCTGCCATTAGTCTCAATTTGCAATCTGCAAAACAGATGATATTTCAAGAAGATGGAGTGAATGTTGGAAGATATATGCCTCCATCATGGCATCTGTGGGGAGACTTCAACACATTGTGCTTTTAGTCCTGAAGGAGAAGAGGTGCCTGCAGGAGCACAGAAGATATTGAATATCAATTGAGAAAAGTTACTTTATTAGCAGTTCTTCAGTAAAACAGAAAAGTAAAATTAATGAGTTAAGAGGAAAAGGCACTGTCAAGTCCCTCAAGGGGTACAGATGCTTGTGTGAATGAGTCATATCACTTAGGGGAGTAGCAGTCTGAATGTACATACATTCTCTTTATCTTTGCACAAAGAAGGGATAAAATACAAAAGGGGCATTATTCTGCAGAGGTAAAAAGAATATCAGAACCCAGAGGACTGTATATATTTTTTCAGAAAGGACAGTTCAGAAGAAAAATTGCCACCATCTAGTTCTTTTTTTTTTATTATACTACTTTATGGAAATGTAAGTGAGCAGCACAGCCTGCAAATTTAGCATCATAAATAGTGTGAAGATTCAGAGTTGAAGATAACCTTGTTATCTTGCTCTGTCTTCCTGTGCTCATTTCAAATCTCATTAAAATGTGTCATGAATAAAGAAGAAAAAGTCCTGTTTATACCTAATTCTCTCTCTTTTTTTTTTTTTTTCATGGAGAGATACAGCCAGAATGCTTTAAAAAATGTTTGCATCATTTTATGTTTCTCCTTCATTTGCCTGCTCTCTTCTTATCACAGTTCTGTATCTTTAGCCCACTAGAATTCTGAGGAGGGGGAAACCAGGCAAACTTTATGGCTGAGGAGCTGCAGCTTCCAGGCCTCTCAGTGTCCAGATCCTTAGGGATCTGGACATGTAGCAGAGTGACACACGCTGTCTCTGCATTTGACCTGGGTTTGCCTTTGTTGTTGACTCACACACAGGCTGTTCTGTAAAAAGCAGTTGTTTGGCCCCTGCTTGAGTGTGTTACATAATGAGAATTCACATCCAGTGCAGGAAGTACTAGGAACCAGGCAGTGATGGGACTGCTGTAGCTCTGGCTGCAGCTGAATTATGGTTTTTGGAGATGACAGTGAAAAAAATGTCTGATAGATGCAACAGAAGATAGAGCTGTGAATGCTGCTATAGCAAGGCTAGTTTATGCTGGCAACTGATTAAATTTTTTTCTGTTCCTTGAGACAAAGAAGACAGGGAAGAAAAGAAAACTGCCTTCAACTTGTATATTAGTGGGAAGGAGCTTTACATTTCAAATCTTTTTCAGAAAATTCTAAGGCAATGCTACTATGTTTTGCATTAGCTGATTTTGGTTTTATGCTTGAAGTCCTACAACTGCTAAATTGCTTGCATTTTTAATCCGTGCAGTACTGTGCCCCTTGCAAGTATACAAAGAGAAAGAGATATTTTCTTGTGGAGTCCCATCTTAATCTTTAATTCACCAAATTATGTGAAAACTGTGGTGTCTCCTACAATGCACCTTCAGAGGTAAAAAAAAAAAATTCCTTTCTTTCAATAGCAGGATACTAGAAACAAAACACTGATTTTTTTTTTTTTTTTTTTTTTTTTTTTTTTTTTTTTTTTTTTTTTTGAGGTTTACAGCCATGTATTGCTTCATGCTCTTTGACTTAACTGGCAGGACACTGAATCTGTGGATTGCTTGCCTGTCTGGCTAGATAATTCTCTTCTATTTGCTGCTTTTGTCTTTAGATACAGTCTATTCTCAAAGTACTGATAGCTAGTTTACTTTTAGTATATGAAGACTAAGACACATTGGCAAGGCCAGCTAATTCCATAATCACACTCCACTTTGGTGATATTTGACTCAGATCTTCAAGAATTTGACTGATTTTGGAGGAGACTGTGTTCTGCTAATGCCTGCAGGCAGTAGAACATGCTGACTCAAAAAAGAGGAGACACTTGAGTGAGGTGAGCAAACATCATGTTGAGTTTCTCTTCCCCAAACTCAGAGAGAAAGAAATCAACAGGGGAAATGAACATGAGACACCAAAATTCTTTGCAGTGAGGAAGAGGAAGGGAAAGAGCAGATGAGCTCTAACTGCCCTGCACTCTCTGCTCTTTACAAGTCAAAAACCATCCCACTCAGATACTCATTTCTTTTTCTGGTCTCAGCATCACCAGTCAAACAGCCCTACGGCACTCTGTTCACTGCCAAATGTTTCTGTCCCTCTCACTTTCAGCTGCCTCCGGAAATATTTAATGTGGCACTGCAAAATGACTGGCAAAAAAATTCCACAGCATTATTTACTATGGTACTTTGATGTTTTATTGAATGAAACCATCTGTTCAGGAATGTTTTCCAATGTTGTGGGCTAGATCTAGAATTTACTGCTGCAATATAGCTTGTCTGAGGGAGTTTCATAACAGGAATGCCATCCAATGTATCACAGATATGTGAGACTCTGAGTCAGAAGAATATTGAGAAGGCTCCTATTTTCTCCCATAAAACAAATCAACTGACTTCTTGATGGTAAAGATTCAAAACAGTTTCAATTTTTTTCATTACAATCTGATAGCTATGTTCTGTGGGCTCTGTAAACTTGTGATTCAGGATATTTCTTAAATTACTTCAATGGCTCACAGGACATATACTTGTGGCTGATAGCAGAATGCACTATAAACAGATTTATGGGCATTTTATGAAAATATTGGTAGCAGGCAGAATATGTAACAAGGTGGAATTTCATTAACTTTTTCTTTTATACTGACAGAAATGGGAGTTTTATATTGAGAAGAATAAATTTTGGCCTTTTCCTCACCCTCTGAATTACTTGTTCCTTTGAAGTGAAACAGGAGACAGCTGCTGACAGAAGTCAGCTGTTTGATTTATTCTGAGGGTTGGGAATTTAAGGATGTACAGAACAGCTCATATATATGACCATAATTAACTAAATGACATAAATAATCAAGGTTGCAGCCTGGGCCTTCCTCATCACTTATGTTTGCTTGGACTTTCAAAAGTAAGGAGAAAAGTACACTTAAGTTAAACTTAGGTATTATGCACTATGTGCAATGAGATAGACATAGTCTCAAAGACATCTGTTTTTTAGAAATGCCATGTACTATGTACTTGAGTCAAAAGCTTATAGGTTTATAGATTCTGAATAAGAAAATTAGAAAATTCCTTTGACCCAAGTCCTCTCCTAACCAGCACAAACATGAATACTTTAGCCACGAAATGAATTCCTTGACGAGTCATAATACCTTAGTAGATTAGTAAAAACAAATACCATGCTGTGTGAGTAGGCAGGATGTAGCTGATACAAAATATAGTCACATACCTATATATATTTGTAGAGGCAAAGATAAAACTTGGTTTGGAATAGGAGATGATGAGTGTTTTCCCTTGAAACCTATCTATAAAAGAACAGTTCAAAGGTACAATGGTGCATGGGCACTGCCATTGCCTGTTATTTAAACACTCCAATAACCAAGAAAGGACCAAACAGCTTTGCAGTGTGCCTTTTCTGCAAACTGACCCATGTAAGTATTAGCAGGGATTTCATTGGGCAAAGGAAAAGTTGGCAAGTGTAATTTTTTTCTGAAGTTTTTTAGGAACAGAAGTACTCAAAAACTTAGTCCCAGTCCACCTGAAGCATGAAGATGAGTTTTTGCCAGGTACAAAAAGAGCTGTGGTTATGGAGATGACCCTACACAGAGGAAGCCAGAGGTTTCAGCAGCATAAAAAAGTTAGGTTGGTCTGCCTCTCCAAGCAGAGATTATTTTGAAATCACAGTTGGGTGGTTCAGGGCTCCTCCTCTTACAGCTTTGAAAATTTCCAAAGAGGATGCTGTTGCAAGCACAGCATCTGTGACACCTGGAGGCCCAGCATCTTCTGCCCATCTCCCCTAACCCCCATAGGGGAGCACCAGTGTGACTTTCTGGGATACAGATCCCTGAACAGGTGACATTTTAAGAAGTATCAATTTACTGAATTGTTGAACCTGTAACCGCCCCCCCCCCCCCCCTTTTATTTATTTGGGTGGACCCAGCAGCTCATTATTCCAAAACTCTGATGTTCACAATGGGAATTTAGCAGTGATATTACCTTTAGAAGTTCTTTCACTTTCTTCTCCTTCCTTTCATCCTACCACCGTACCTACAAAAGCCACTCCATCAGTAGCACCATTACAACAGTCTGTGGCACTGCAGTGTCATTTGGATACAGGTAAAGAACACTGAAATTATTCCTTGGGTCATGTCAATTCACACTTGTGGTATCATATGGGTGCCAAAAGACTTGTAGTAAATTAAAAATTAAGATAGAGAGGGGAACCAAACACATCCTATTGTAGATTCAGTTTATTCACATATTTTAATAAATTAAATTAATATACACTTAATTTTAGGGAGTCTTTTTAAGTGCTTAACTCCAAAGAGGTCTAGACTTTTCATCAGCTTTAAGAACATATTTTAAGTAGCATGTCCCATTTTTTAATCCCTTTGAAATTAACTTTTAAGTTGGTTAAGTGTGTTTGCTATATTTTACTTTTGCCTTGATTTTGCCTTTCTGTCTTGGGAATGTGAATAATATGAGAACCATGCACTCAAACCTACCCATCTTCCTTTAGCTGAGATTTCTCACAAAGTTAGCATGGTTCAGAAGTGGAGCTCCCAGGAGAAATTGTGTTAAATGCTTTGACAAACCTGAATTTTTCAAAACCATGCTACATGATAGTGATGGCAATACTTTAGGGCAATGGGACATTAATGCAAGCAAAATATCCAGAAGGAAATAGAGTATGCACTATATAGTGTACATTTTTGGATAGTTTAACAAAATCACTAAGCAAGGGTCACGTTTAAAAAAAAAATAGGAACTAACAGAAAAAATACTGTTTCTGCAATCATTTTATGATGTGTTAAACTAACTGTTAGTAAAAATAGAACAGTAGTCATGGTAGTTTTCAGGCAAATGTGGAGCTGAAAGAATTCCTTTAAAATATGCTAAATCTAATCCAGAAGCAATTTAAAACTAAATGAGGATATTTTCTTTAATAGAGAAAACACTGAAAAAGGAGTTTTATTGTGTGTGTATGTATACAGAAGAAGCACCTCAATCAAAGTAAATCTATATAGATGTGAATTTGAGATTCCATTACTAACAGGAGTACTTAATAAGTCTTTACTAAAAACAACTAGATACAATTACCTCATTCTCTGAAACATAAGACTTGGTCTACGCTTTTGAATCTTTCGGTTTAAACACTCTTTGTGTTTGTATTTTTAAACAGAAATATTGGAAACATTCCCCACATTTTTATGGATTTTAGGGAAATATTTTTTTACCTTGGAATAAAAACAACTTCTCATTTAACAAATAATAAAAAAATCCATTAATGAATAAAACCACTATAAAATATTCATAGTATCTTTTGTAAGCCAGAGCTATGCCTGTTTTAGTTACATATATAACCTATTCTATGAAACTCTGGTAAAAGGCTGTTCACCTTGGCTAAATTACAAAATATGATTGCATTTGCAAGTTGTGACCATGTAGCTATAAAATTATTGTTTCTATTTAATGCACTTGTGATGATTCCCTACTTATTTGAAAATAGTATCACCTAGAATGTGAAATCATTAATATTCTATGAAATCTGATACAATATGAAATAATCAAACATTATTTGTATTTATGTACTTATTTTATTCTTTAAGGACTCTTAACATTTGTGAGAGCTCAATTTACCATCTGCCACCTACCTAAAATTGTTTTTATGATTCAATTGTTGGTCATAAGCTATTAAGATCTGTAGGAATGATACTCTGAAAAAAGCTGAAGTGACCAGAAACAAACCTATGCACTATTTTCCTGCAGTAAAATTAATATCCTGGCAGATGATTTGAACTGTTGTAGCACTATAAAAAAAACCAAAAAAACCCCAGGGAAATTATGGAATATTTTTCAATATTAAAAAAACATTAAAAGTTTTTTTAAAATATTAGTATTCTAATTTTACTACTTAGGAATCTTTGAGGGAAAAAAAAATGAAGATACTACCAAACACTCTTGCTGTTTTTTTTTTTTATTCCTTGGAGTCGAGTTTGTTGGGCACTAGCATGGTATTGTTACTAATAACTTTAAAGCCAAGTACTAAGCTCTGAAAATATCCCCTCTTTTCAATAAGCAAGCTATTGAAAAACCCATATACTACAAATGCCCTTTAAACTTACGAAGGAGACAACACAGTTGACATCAGGTCTTTTTCTCAGAGCAGAGCAGGAAGTATTACCTGTTTACATGTTTTTCCCCAAAGTCCATACTAGCCTAGGAAGTTTATACTATATTTAAATATCTCATATGTCTGAAGAATTAAGTCTTTAGCCATAATTTCAGTAATTTACTTAAGTTACAACAGTTTGGTGTGATTGGGGTGAGACATGGGGAAAAGTCTCTATTTCCCAAACTGCTTTTATTGACATATGAATAACTAAAGATTCACGGGACCAGATTTTTTAATCTGCTAATCAAGGAATGCACTTCAGTGTTGGAAATTCTCATTTCAGTTCCCAAGTTAATATTGTAAATTTGTGTAAAATTTAAGGTTGTATAAAGGAGGAATTTGAATCCAGGTATACCTTCTCAGGTGAATTAGCACTTTTCAATCTTGGAGTCTATTTACTCCTTGAAAAGCATCAGAGGAGATGAAGAACCCATTTCTAAATGTTCCCTAACTCAATGATTAAAGTTTTCTGTAGGAAATTAAATACATAAATGCTTGAGGTGCTTAGAGAAAGAGCATGATTATATCATTTTCCATTTTTTGTCAGGAGTTTGGTCTTCCAAGTGTACATTGAAAGTTCTATTTATCAAATTTTAGCATCACTGAAAAGTAGCTTCTTAATTTTCATGTTTTTTCAAGGAAAGTAAAAATTTGTAGTTTTGTTCCAACTGCAAATGGTTTTATCAATCCTGTTACTAGCTGCAAGATGGCTGCTGAATCAAAAGAGAATGCTTGTAAAATTTTGGAGATGAAAGACTGTCTTAATGAAAGGATCTCTCTAATGTAAGCATTTATGTTTTGTTTACAGAAATACTTATTTTTAGTTCAGTAAGGAACACATGGTGTTTGTGCCAAAGACAACTCCTGACTACTCCAACCAGGCACAGGACAGATGGACCATGGAAAGGCAAAATGAGGTAACTTCAATTATAATACTTTTTCATCATGTTGAATTGTCTGGTGTCCTGTGCAGCAAAAGATTTGAAGTTGTACTGTGCTGTAGAGAAGACCAATACCGTCAAAACTGAGTCCCAGACAATGCTTAATACACAGCATGAGAAACTAACATTTACTTAGCTGTAGCAGAGTTGGTTGTGGCTCCATAAACGGGAAGGCTCTCCCTCATCCTTCTGGAAGCCATGGCTGTTTCTTAGGACTGTGTTAGCCTGTAAGTGTGAGCTATGTTATACAACCATGTAAAGACTTCATTTTCATACATCCAAAATTATATTTTATGGGTATAGGATACTCATGACAAAAGTGACACATAATTTCTTATACCCCATTCAAACTAGTATAGGAATGTATCATCTTTAATGTATAAAATGGCCGAGTCACAAATTTTTCTCCCAAGTTACTTTTCAGAGGATGTTTCTCATTCTAATTATTTTTTCACAAGACACTCATTGTTCCCATGCTTTTACTCTTTACACCTTACTTACATCAGAAAATATAAATCATGGTAGGAACATTAGAAAATGCATTCTAAGAATCTGAAAAACAGATCCCACTGCATTCTAACACCTCTGCATGAGGTATTAGATTTACCACCCTTGACTACGCTGCCATCACAGTTGTCCTGAGCTTCATGGCTGGACTGTTACTCTCAACCAGGCAACGGCTCTAAATCTGGTTCACATATGGATGAGGGCACAGACAGAGGGCACATGATACTGGAGGGCACAGACAGACTTACCATGCACTGGGTTCAGTGCTGTTGTCTCAACAGCTGAGACATGATCACAGCCCAGGTAGCTGCAGCCTCGCTGGGAGAACCCAAACAACTGTCCTTTTCATGAAGTCAGTGTGTAGACTGGGTA
Source organism: Acrocephalus scirpaceus scirpaceus (assembly GCA_910950805.1). NCBI lineage: Eukaryota > Metazoa > Chordata > Aves > Passeriformes > Sylviidae > Acrocephalus > Acrocephalus scirpaceus. The sequence goes on along the minus strand of OU383778.1, from coordinate 6,945,758 downwards.
GAAAACAGCAGGATGATATGGCTGCAGCTTAGCTCAGCTCAGAGATAAGTTTTCTAATATCAGACCTAAATATATATTTATATGTAAATCTAAAACTATAAAGAGCAATTTTAATAATCTAAAGTGTTCATTTAGCTCATCTCAAAAATACTCTATATGGTTTTTCCCTTTATTGATTATTTGGCTTTGAGATGCAAAAAGTTCACATTAAAATGTCGTTGCAAATAGTCATCAGTATAAAGGAAAGCACTCTGGCAATCTGAGAAAATCCTTTTTCCCTCTAAGTCCACTCTGAAAATGTTGTGGTTCTCTGTTGTAGGTGAGATCCAAGTAGAACTGACAGTGCTGAACACAGCATTTGGAACTAATAAATGAGGTAGTGCAATCACTACCTAATAATGAGTCAAGGTAATTGATGACTTAAAAAACCTATGTGTTTCAAGTGTGACTGTGAATCAATGTAGACTCAATGGACATGCTAGGCAAGTGGATTGGTATTCTGGATAATGCTTCATCTATATACGGGTTAACATTTGTTGTAAAATATCTCAATTTATATCTGCCTATATTCTGTTGGTATATTACATTTGTGTCAAAGAATACATATGCCAAACTTTGTTATTTCTATAAAAACCCTATGCTTAATACTTTCAATACTATTAATGTTATAGTCATCATCTATAATCTGCTTTAAAGCATGAAGATGTGACTTTTCTTTATGAGTGTATTATTTTCTGCTACATCTTTGAAAAATGTTTAGCGTGACTTTGGTGAAGATGGTTCAAAAAAGATGCTTTAGAAAAAATCATAATTTCTTTGGGCATAAGGACAGGCTTTGGCTGTCAAGGTAGAGATTCATGACAATTGTTTCATAGCTCCTGAAAGATGAAACTATGTAATCATGCAGACTCCCTCAGCTGTGGAAAAAAAAGGTTGTGAGAGATGTAGTCAGAATTTAAAGAGTAATGGTAAAAAAAACCATAGAGCTTCAACTGAGAAAATTACTCAAAAGTACTCAGTAAGACCACATAAAACTCTGACCGCACTGAGACTGAGGCTATTTAGAAATGATGAGGTTATTGTATCTGTCACCATTTCTCTTCTGTCTTCTGGGTTAGAAGACTTGAAAGAATCTCCAATTTACACAGTCTGGGTATATTGTTCTCTTTATTTTACTGGCAACCCATCCTTAGGTCATTCTCTAATACCCACTAAGCTGCTTTGGGTTTTAGCTTATTGCATTTGAATTTAGTGTACACTGAAGTGCAGAGCTAGCTTCCCTATCAATAATACATTCAAACTACAGTGATACTTTCTTTAAAACTACTCTCCCGACTACAGTCATTGCTAACAAACTATTGTAATATTGTGAGAGACAGAAAGATTGACAAATCACTACCTCTTGAGAATCTGTGAAACATCTATAAATTCATTGGCTTACTCACCTGTAACTCAGTTCCCACTTGCCTGTAACTATTATGCTTCTAAAGATTGAATACCTATTAAACCATAATGCCAGGTTCTGGCCTACAATTTTGAAAATTTTTTGTGCAACCTGTGTTGTTACAATATCACAGGGTACCAAGACCCATATGAACTGAATCAGCCATGTAAATTAAATTATTTGTGGTTATTATAATGTGTTGTTTAAATATGGAGAGGCAAGAACGTTTCTGAAGATGGAAATCTCTATGCAGCTGAATCATAGAAAGGATTCTTTTACTCAGAAGATCACAATATGAAGACAGAAAATAGTTTTCTTACTAATCTCCCACAACATCTGCAGAAGTTAAAGTCTCTGGAATAATTTCTGATAGTGTGAAATTTTCAAAAATATATCACTTTTTAAAAAACCTATATTTTATCTTCAAAATTTGAGCTGTTCCATGCATATTCTCCAGTGCTTTGCACCTATAAGCTACATGTATGATTCAAGGCAGGGATGATACACGGGCTCTATAGAACAAGAAGAGGAACAAATATCTGAGAGTGAGGTTCTATGTGGGTACATGAATATGATCACACGTAAGCCAGATATTACACATTCAAGAAATGACTGTACATCAAATGCCACTTCTTTTTGCAATGTGAAGCTTCAAAGTGAGGCATCTGGGACTGTCTTGTGGGAGCACCCACATAAGTGTATGCACTAAGGCAGTAACTGTGCCTATAACCAATGGTCTCAATGTTTGCTTTAGCAATAGAGTTGATACCTACTTTAAACTACTTTAAACATTTCACTACTTACAAGTAGGACATGAATATAAAAGTTGGCATAAATATGCCTCATTTTTGGACAACCCTCAAATTCAAGGGATAGAAAAGATAGACAAGGGAAATGGTGCTGGTAATTTGAAAAGTACAAGAATCACTCTGGTAGACTTTAAACTGCCTAAATTGACACACTTTCAGGAAATATTCTTCCAAAAACCTATTTTACATTGAATATTGTCAGTGACACCTAGGAAAATTGGTACTCACTGTCATTCATCAGTGTACAAAAGTCTCCATTAATAAAGTCATTTAAACCATTAGGATGATTACAGTGAAGGCCAGTTTTCTTGAAGCCAAGTTAAAAATGATGTGCTGAAATATCTTAATGTTTAATTTAAAGAAGGGCATTAGCGTGATTTTTACAGTGGATGCTAGTTTTTGCTCTTGAGAATGCTACAGACATATGCTAAGGCTTCATTATCTAAATAAATTTCTTCTGAGTTAATTTTCAGTCAACTCTTAGGTTATCTATGAGCTCAAGGAAAGTATAGTTGCTGAAAACTGCTTTAGCAAAGCTTTATTCACAGCCAGTGAGCTTTTATGACCCTTTTCTAGTTGCACGCTTCTCTTTTCTCTGCCCAGAAATAATGGTATTTCCCTCAGATTTGACACCATATGTACTCTGAGAGGCAAAATAAAGAGAAAAATTGAAGAGATCTGCCTAATCTTGCAAACCAAAGTCCTGAAGGGGTTACAATGACTAAACACATTCTTGGCACAATGCTAGACAAGTCTCAGAACGGTTGCTGACGTGAGGTGAGTGCGTCTACCTTAGTTCATAGCAACTTCAGAAACTCTTGAATATCCTTTAACTTCCACTGAACACATGACAAAAATCTCAGGGAATTTTTGTGCCTTTTCTTTACGAGAGAGAAGAATGCCAGTTGGTTTACCCAATTCTTTTCTGCTAAGTCTTGAAAGTAATTCATAGATTAAAAAATTCAGAGATTAATGGAAAACATATACACAGCTGGCAGTTTTTCTTAAGCTGTCAAATCCCAGTATAGAGGCCTAAGGATGTTGAGATGACATCCTTATAACCATATAACCTATGACCGTATAAAGCTGAAAAAGTCTTGTGAGGGCCTCAATAAGTTGCAAAATCAAATTGGAGGTCCAGCATGCCTTAGGCAGCATTTAGTTCAGCTCCATGGTTCCCTGAAAGCCTGCAGATGTAATTTCCCATGTATCCAGACTGACCCAATGTGCTGCCTTAGCTCCATGATAATTTTCCAGCTAAAGCTGACAAGGCCCCTAACGCTGACATCATGTTCTCTAAGTGAGCTTAGTCTTTTGATAATACTCAGGTCATGGGCATTTAGTATAATTGTAATTACTAGTTTTTAGATTTCTATTCTTTACATAGCATTTAGTGTAGTGGCTTCAGAGGCAGAAAATGTGGGTATTTAATTGCAATTAATTGCTGAAAGGAGCTGGTTGGGTTGACTGTGCATTGCCCAGCAAAGGTGTCAGGGTGCGAGATACGTATTAGGCTGTTTGGGTGGCTGGAAGATTTTGGAAGCTTGCATTTCTTCTCCCTCTCTCTCTCTGCCCTCCTCTCCCAATCTGCAATGTACATACTGTTCTTGTTTCTTTCAAAGTGATTTTTCCTAGTTTTCTTCCCACTTTTTCCTGTACCTACAAGATGCCATCCTCAATTTAAAAATACTGAAATGCTCCTTAAATAAAATTTTCACAGCACAACATGCAGATTGAGAGACATAAACAAAATCTTGCAACATCTCCTACTGATTTGAATGGAAATTCATAGAATCATAGAGTAGTTAGGGTTGGAAGTGACCTTTAAAGGTCATCTAGTTCAACCCCTTGCAATAAGCAGGGACATCTTCAAAAAGATCAGGTTGCTTAAAGCCCTGTTCCACCTGACCTGGAATGTTTTCAGGGGTGGGGCATCTGCCTCCTCTCTGAGGAACCATAGTTTCTTTACTGTTGTTCATTGATATTGCTGTGTACATTGTACTAGTACAACTGTTTGGGGCATTGTGCTATAAAATATCATTCAAATGACATGTTCAAAAAAAAAGTCCAAAGGGTTTGTTTCCAGGGATGGGACATCTACAGCCTCTCTTGACAACCTGTTCTAGTGTTTTACCACCCTCATGGTAAAAAAAATTCTTCCTCATATCTAGTCTGAACCTGACCTTTTTCAGTTTAAAGTAAATATCCCTTGTCCTACTGCTATAGGCATAACTAAAAGGTCTGTCCCTATCTTAAAGTCCCTTCACGGTATTGGAAGGCCATAAAAAGGTCTCCTGGGAGCCCTCTCTTCTCTAAGCTGAACAACTCCAACTCTCCAAGCTGTTCCTTACAGGAGAAGTGTTCCATTTCTCTCATGAATTCGTGATTTGAAACTGCAACAGTACACAGAGTGCATATGATGAATCCAAAACAGTTACTGTGATGAATAACTGAAAATTTTGCTATCTAAATGAATTCTGTGCTCTAGTGAAACTACAGATGTTCTGCTAAATCATCCATGCAGTTTTGAATAATATAAATACAAAGAATAGATCCAGTGTTAACATCTTTCCTGTTAGTCGCATGTGGAGTCTGCAAACTGACGCTCACTCATAGAGGAGTGTGCAAATACTTCCCTTAGGAGTACACTTTGGAATTGAAGAGTGACTCAAAAATCTTACGAATGAACTCCTGTGCTTAAAACATCATAAAGAAGGCAGACTGCAGTGCACTGAGGTCATAACTCAAAAAGCACAAGATTGCTGCCCCATCTATTACTGTCTTCAGTGCTTTCAGACTTAAATTCATGGAAATATATGGAAAACCCAAATACAAGTACTATGATTTGAATAAAACCCAAATACAAGTACTATTTTAGAATAAAAAGGACCAGCCACTCACAGCAAGAACATTTAATCACTTCATTAGATATTAGAAACTGATGACCTATGTATATATAATAGATGTGGGTCCATCCATCAACTTTTAAATCTTTTTCTTTGTTTAAATGATATTTAATCAAAGGAAATATGTTACAGAACAATCTGTCTGAGCACCTGGCTTCCTACTGGAGGTAACAGTGGTGATAGAAAGCATAATTGCTTAGGCCACAGCAAAAACTTTTTTTTTCCCTAAAGATCATTAGGTTGTAGCAATATTATTTTTTCAAAGGCAGTAATTCATGAAACAAAAATCCTGGGCAAATACAACATTGAACTTTCATTTCTTTTGCACCTATCAGGGACAAAATGCGCATACATAGGAAAGGGCTCCTTTGAGTGTGAAGCATGAAATGTTACTAGATGTGGGATGGTAGCTTTGGTCCCCCACATCATTTACTTTCTGTATGGAGGCTCTAGAGGGAAGTTGTGGACAGACTGGTGTCCATGGCATAAGTTGTCAACACCCACTGCATTGCTCATACACACTTCTATTGCTCATGCTTGCATAGCAGAAATTATTAAAGCACTAATGCTAGACAGCCCAGGATTTTGACAGGAAAAAATTAGTCATAACTACTTGTACCAGACTTTTGTTCTACTATTTTGAATATAACTACCATTTAATGTAGAGGTTCTTTCCTGCAATATTTTGCATCAATGCTGTAGTTCTCGGTATGATTTTTTATATATATAAAATTTAATTAAAAAAACCCTAATCAGGTTACATGAATGACTGGGAAACATTAAATTGCTCTACAAACATAGCATCTTTTTAAAAGTATGTATTTTTCATTTTGTAAGCTCAACTTGATTGAACAGTGAAATTCTGTAAAGTCAAAACTATTCAAATACAATTTGTGAGATTCATGTAAACACTGTGTTTCACAGAAAGAAAATTTGTCCAATTTGGTAGTGGATAATATGATTTATGTTTATAAAATTTGCAGTTAAATGCCAACATACTACAATTATTTCATATGATGAAAATTTGTTCCAGAGAAAAACAAGTTGGAGGTAAATTAAAATTAATGATTGGGAGCATGTCATACTTTTCTTAATAACTTCTCCTAGTAAAGAGATTAACTTTGGGAACCTACTTCAAAATACGTGATATTATGTGCAGTATCAGGTATTAAGAAAAAGGAATCTCAAACTGTTCTCCATTTGGTACAAAAGTTAAAACATAGTGCATTTCAGCACTGATATTTCTCTGCTGTTTACTTCATTTGGGTCAATTTGTTCAAAGGTTTGATAATCAGGTATTCATGGTTACTTGAGAGTCATCTGCTTATGACTCTCTGCAGCTTCCATGTTGGAAGCTATTAAAATATTACCTCTTTATTGCTAGCTGCCATATAGCGTGGAAAGCATTACAAATGGAGCATTTTATGCTTCAGCAATGAAGATAGGTTGAAAAATTCCTGCCCTCCCTGTTCTGTTTTTGCCACAGAATTACAGAATGGTTTGGGTTGAAAGGGGCCTTTAAAGATCATTTTGTCCAACCCTTCTGTGATGAGAAGGGACACATCAACTATATTGTGTTATTCAAAGGTCCATCCAACCTGTCCTGGAATGTTTTCAGGGATGGAACATCTACCACTTCTCTTGGCAACCTGAAATTCAATCATTGCTTCTCTCAACTGCTGTTGTTCACTATATTGTTGTGTATGTTTTACTAATACAGCTTTTCAGGGATTGTGATATAAAGTGCAATTTAAAAACAACAACAAAAAAATCCAATTATTTATTTAGATCAGCTAAGTGCTTTGTTTTACAGTGCTCCAAAATAATATAGTTTTGTGAGAGTGACTAGGGAGGAGGGTGAAGGTCTGAGTACGGCTGAGTATTGTAATAAGTTAGCTGACACTCCATTATCTTCATGCGGGAAAAGCCAATTCTTTCTCACATAACTTATTTTATACAGTTTTCACAGACCTCGTGTGCAACACCAATGTGTTGCACTCACATCCGTAGAGATTAGATTCTTAACTCTGCAATGCCCGGGCAGCGGTGGCGGTGGAAGCCGTGCGGGATCCATCGCGGCTCGCTCGGCCCGGCCCGCCACGGCCCTCCCGGGGCTGCTGCGTCCGCATCTCCCCACACCCAAACACCCGCGGTAGAAAAGCGGAGGGGGAAAGGTAACACACACACACACACAAAAAACCCCCTCCAAAGGCCGCATGTAGCAAAAGGGGGTAAAACACCGAAAACAAATACAGAAAAGGTTAAAAAGGCACAAAACACTTGTGGCTCCCATCTCCCGCCCCGGAGCCCGCGGAGCTCCGCGGAGGGGCCGCCGATGCAGGGCCGGGCCCGGCAGAGCCGCCGGGACTGTTGAAAATCCCGCGCTGAGACCGGGAGGGAATGAGGGAATGAGGGAACGGCGCTGGAGCCCTCAGCTCCGGGGAGGAGCCGTGTCGCAGGAAATGCGCTCCGGTTCCTGCCGCCTGCGGAGCCGCGCGTTCCGTGTGGAGCTGCGAACCGCCCGGGGCTCGGGGGTTCCTGGAGGATCAAACACCCGCGCTGAGCCGCCGCGGCCACCGCGGCTTCCCGGGCAGCGGGAGCCGCCCCCCGCGCCGCCCGGGGACGCTGTGTCTTGCCGGAACCACTTTAGAGCGGTGCAGGCACACAGATTCTGTTTCCAGGCTTTTTGTGCGGCCGGCGGCTTCACATGGCTTAGATTAAAAGCAGTTTCAAAGTGGCTATAACATTTTTTTATAGGCTTTTCAACATCAAAAACGGAATTGAAAGGTGCCTTTTCCATCGTTCGTGGGTAGAGGGAACAGACACGGACCTGCAGACACAGGAGATACTGACCGAGAGGTCTCTGGAGCCCGCGGGGGGGGGGGGGGGGGGGGGGGGGGGGCGGTTGCCGCAGCAGCTGCGGTCCCTTCAGCAGATCGTAATTTTTAAACGAAATTATAATAAAATACCATGTTGGTAACGATTTTGTGGCCACTATATCTTCCCCTATGGCCGTTGCCGAGAAGAACTGCCCCAACTCGTCCCACCTTTCGATAGAAAAGGCATTTTGTACATCTACTCTCACTTCGTTTTCTACGCCATAGCAATAAAGTTCGCAATTTCCTTTTATCCTATTTGCACAATGTAAGTGCTCACACACGTATTGCCGCTTTTTCGTCAGGTGACATTCGTGATGTAGGATTTCCCGTACTTTACCCCTATTTTAAACTCTCACTCTGCACGTTACCCCGCGGCCTAGGTGCGAACTTTGGCACTTGTTACGCTCCGCGGCGCGAATCTTCTACGGCGTCTTTTTCACGACTCTTTGGCCGCTGTCTCCTCCCGCTTCAGCGGCCGCAATGCATTTTTCGGTTCATGCTCAACCCCCGGGCGGCGCCTTCCCGGGAGCTGTGTTTGTTTCTGTGCTTGTTTCTCTTTGTTTCTGTGTGTTCCGCGACCCCGTGCGCTCCCGCTCGGGTCCCGTTCCGCCGCCCCGTTCTTGTCTCTTGAGTATTTTGCGCGGCCGGCTGTAGCCGGAGCCTTTCGCTGCTCTGTGTTCGCTGCTTGAATTTCGTTTCGCTGCGGGCTGGTCGTTCGCGACTTTTTGAATTCCGTCTCTCGAGTCTCCCGTCTCGGCTTGGCCCGCGTCCTTTTCCGCGGCAAGCTCGGCCGTCGCCTCGTGTTGGGTGATCAGACCAATATTGTAATAAGTTGACCGAGGCTCCATTATCTTCATGCGGGAAGAGCCAATTCTTTATTCACGTAACTTATTTTATACAGTTTTCACAGACCTCGTGTGCAACACCTATTGGCCGGTAGCTTTCTTACTAGTTCATTTTTTGGTCAGAAGGTGATCTGTGTGTATGTGCTAAGATTCAGGTTGTTTACATTTTTCCTTTATGGGGTCTCATGGAACAGATCTTACTGTTTACACAGATGCACTTATTATTCAACCCAAGGATAGGTGGTTGTGTTAACGAACTTTTCATACCAAGATTGTTTTTGCATGGGAATTTGCAAATTGCTTAACTACACTTAGAAGTGATGACAGGCTAGCTATTAATGTAATAAAGCAGGCCTGATTTTATGAGGCCTTTCTTTTATAATTCTTCTACCTGTCACAACAGCTGAGACTGAAAAGAATGAGAGAAAGGAAAGGAAAATATTTCTTGGAACATCTCTTTCCAGGGCAAAATATGTTCAACACCTATAGACTCAGTTTCCTCTCTGAACTGGCAGGCAAGCTGATGTTGACAGAAGAATTTTTCCCTCTCTCTTTGCCACTACCTCATAAATTTTTGATGCTTTTTTGCCCATACACTGGGAAATCCTGATCTTTTAATTTCACAAAAATTCCTGAGAGCCCTCAAAGTTGTTGCCTGGCAAGACAGCAGTGCCTGCCTGCATTTATGTCAGACACTTAAATGTAGCATACATGTCTTTGGCCTCTCATGTCGTGCTAGTCCTAGTCCTACTTCACAATAAGCAGTTAGTTTTATTTAAAATGGTATTGTAGATGCATACTTATGAATGTAAATATGTCTCATTTTGGCCCTCTTTCAGAATTTAGGGATTTGGTCATTCTGGGGAGTTGTCCCAATCCCATTGTTAAAGCCAGTTGTTCCAAGGCTATAGACTAAATGCACAGCTTCAGTGCTAACCCAAAATAGAAGCACCATTAAAAAGGTGTTGCAGTACAGCAGCACTAGTGGGATAACTCTGTTGGCTACTCAGTCCTGCAGAGTATTTGTGCAATTGTATTTAACTGCACACTCTACCTGTATTTTTCCATCTCGTTATCTGTGTTTTAGCTACTGCCGTATTTTTTGTTCTTTGATGCATCTTGCTGGAAATGGATGAAAGATCACCAGTGATAAAGAGCTTACATCAATATTTCCTAGTCTCTGTTTAGGACAAATGAACAAAGGGGGCTTTGGAGAAATTGGTCTTGATTCTCTTGTGCCATTTTTGCTGTCTTAAATCTCTACCCAAATCCTGCAATTATCATTTTAGTTCCTGTGAATAAAATTTATATGTTCAAGTTTATTTTTGGCTATTGTTCTGCACAAAATAATGCTAACAAATTATTTAGTTTGTTTGCTAAAAGCAAAATTAAAGCAGTGTGTTCCCGGTGATGACATTCAATGTTCTTCCAAAAATGATGACTTAGTAACTGTAAATCAAAGTGGATGCACCAAACTGCAGATAAAAATAAGGGAAATGGCTGTCAAACCTGTTCTCTGAAAATAGATCTCCTAGCTATAGTTATAAATGAGGTAAAAAAAATGAACATTAGATTTTCTTGTGTATTCTCAATCTTAAAATAGAATGTTGTTAAGGTGATTATCCTGCCATGGCTGGCACCTTTCAAAAAGCAATGTCTTTCAAAAAAATAATAAACTTGCCTAATTGGACAGCCTGTCAGAAGTAGAAAGTCTTTTGCCTGCACAGATGAAGCAGGTGATCACTCACTCTTCCTATATTTTTTATTGATACTATTTTTATATTAATTTATTTTCTTTTTAAAAGTGCCATTTTATTCTTAGCCAATAATCTGCTCAACCTACAGAGAAAACTAAATTTATCTTCAATTAAAAAGGAAAAGCATTAATGCACTTCTTCACATACATTTAGAAAGTTTTCAGAAGAATGAAGTTTCCTACCTAACATATATACCCAAATCTCAGAAACTTGGAAACTAGATGATCCTATTCTTTACCTCAATGAGTTTTGAAGAATGTCATGTATTTATCATAAGATGTTTGCTGGCAAAAGTCTGGGGGAATAGTAGCATTAGTTGTGACTATCCTACTTCTTGACATTTAAATTATAGCATTTGGACATTATTCAAAATCTCTTGACATAGCTACAGCTGGTCCCATGCACTGAAATTAGATAGTTGGAAATTCAATAACAGAAGAAAAAGGCACCTAAAATGTTTGATTACAGTGATGTGTAGCTGCTTCAGTCATTACAATGTCATAGCCAGGTTATGAGGCATTTCCATTTTTAACAATCTTAATGGGTTTGGGTCCAGAAGTCCTTATTAAATTACAGACTATTTGATTTGTCAGTCTTAGGCTTAGCCTATATATCTGGGATAGTGGAATAAATAGTAATGTGATCTATCTTGGGAATTAAACTGGATGGTGTTAGTGGTACCAGTACTATTAATGTCAGTTGTATAACACATAAGTATGTTCTCTCTGTAGAGTTTTTATGTGTGATATTGTCACTGGCTGAAAGTTTCTGAAGCAGTGAAACTGCTTAGTTGTCATTTCCCTGTAACAATAAACTCTGAATAAGTGTCTAATTAACGCTTGCACAAAGAATGTGAAAAAAATAATTTCATAAGAAGGCTTGAAATTTATGTAAGCTTAAGGAAAATATAGAAATATTTAATTTTAAACGTCTAAAAGGTTTTCCAAAACCTTACCACCTCTAAAGTTTTATAAAGAGTCATGGGATATTTTTGTCTTGCTTTTCATGTACATGTGTGTATTCATTACCAAGTTACCTTGAGTTTGCCTCTTTATAGAAAACTGACTGCAGAAAAGTAATAGTAGAGGCAAACCCAAGAAATTACTCTTTTTATCCTATTTATTTCACTTCAGCATTCTCATTGTGATAAACTTGCACTGATAAAAAGTGAGATTTCTAAATGTTTCTTAGCATTTGTAATTTTAAGTAAGTGTAAATCATATTTAAATACACTTAAGTATTTATACAAAGGGTTTTAAATCAACTTATCTAAATCAATACTAAAATATTAAAATTATATCACTTCAATACCAGAAACCAAATTTATATGCAATTTATATAGTACTTGCTCTTGTAAATCTATATTCTCTTCTAACTTTCAAGATTAGAATTTTTAAGCTTAATATTATCCAATGTTTTGCATATAATAAATTTCATTAATTGAAAATATAGAAGGCAATAATTTTTGGGCAAGGGGATTGAACTATTCATTTTTTTTAAAACTTTTACATTGTATGTCTTACTATGAATGTTTAAAATTGGTTAAAAAACAATTTTTAGAGAGAATTGGAACTATTTTAAGACATAGAGAAATTACTTCCAAATGCAGAAGTAATTCCAACTGTGATTATTACTCATGATCTTTAACAACTTGCAAATGCTTTAAAATGTCCATTAATGATACATGCTTTCAAAATAGTTTTCTGAGAAATAACTGTGCACTCTTATTTTGTGTAGAACTGACTGCTGGTAGTATCTCTAGGTGTACTTTCATTTTTAGCATTTCTGATTTTTGCCTTTTTGTGTATTTTCATGCAGCTGTGTTTTTATATTATTATTTCTTATATTCTTTCCTTGTCTTTAAGGAGACTAGCAGAGCTAAACTGCATACCTTAAAAATACAATAACTAAAATGATAAAAGGCAAAGCAGTTTCTTACTACAACTGTGCTTTTAATGTCTAGCTAAAGTTTTGTGGGACCATTAGGGAAGCTAGGATGTGTTTTTGACACCCCATAAAAATAAATGTCTTTATCTCAGAGCTCTATTCAGTAAGGTACATCTGGAGAAAAAAAAATCCCATTTGTGTTCTGCATTAGGAAAAGACTGTCATCCTAAGAGTACAGAATTGAGCTAAAAATTACCATTTTTAGTTTTCTTTTTTCCTCTTTGAAAGCTGTCTGCCTACCTAGTGAATTCGTTTTAAGAAAAAAAAGTATAGCTAAGATAACCTACGTACACAGCCACACATTTTTGAAGACAAAATTCTATATATATACATTCATATCTTTTCTTCAGGTTTATTGTCGTGCAGCCATGTGAACAAACAAACAAAGCAACAAAGACAAGTAGCAGGTGTTAAGAGTCACCAGCTGAATTTAAGCGTGGTAATACTGACCACTGCCACATCAAACCATGGGCATGGAAATGCCCACGAGCAATTCACAAACCATTTTTTGGCATTTGACCTCCTATAATGCAGGAAAGTGAAGAAATGAAGGCATTTACTGAAACCTATGTGCTGAGGGGAAAGATACGCTGAAAGGACAGCTGGTGAAGACAGAGTCTGAGTTACCTCTCTATGCTTGGAGAACTTAGATGTCTAATGCTGCACTTGACATAGGTGCTTATTTTAATTTGGCTTTTACGAGCCTTAACTTCTCCTGAATTAGAACCATAAATCTTACTGTGACAACTTTATTTCTACCACTGTACCATTTCTACACTACTTCATAACTCTCCTGTAGCATAATGTTTCTTACACTGGTTCTTGGAAGAAAATTTCTGCTTCAACAATGATCTGCTCATATGTTAACTACAAACTTTTTAAAGAAAAGAGACATGGAAAATGCAAAACTATACCATTAAATTTTCCTTACAAATATAATGTGAATTGTGTATGCTGTCATTCCACAGTATGGTTTTTCACTGGATATCTTAAAATAACTTTCATTGCAAACCCAAACCTGATTTTTATTTTCAGAATCTTTATAACTTGTTGCATGGCACCAAGATACCAATTCTATAGACAAGGAATATGTGAACAAGGTCCAATGCAGATTTTTGGCTTTCACATGGCATTTAATCTAGATCTCGGAACATTTACTATTCTTACGTTAAAAAAATTAAATTTTGTGCATTTTTCTAAATGCTACATAGCTATCCATCTCTGATTATCACTCTGGTTTTTGTTGGACCATTTAGTTAAATGCTTTGTTATTTTAGGGAATCATGCGGAGGGCTTCCCTTAATAATTGAAAACGTATGATTTAGTTTACTTCCCATACATCTCTGAAGACTGTGTTGATGTCTGGATATGCATAGGTTTCTTCTAGAAGCTCTGAATTGTTATTGCTCTCCTAGTACAAGCCACTGGAATCGCCCAGACAGAAGTAAATGTTAAAATTTTTCCTTAATAAAAGCAATGGGTTTGGTCATGATATCAGTTGCTTGACTGTCCCATGAAAAATGACTTCAAACAGGCCTCCAGGTTGTGTGTGTGGAAAAACCTGCTTCCACAACTAACAGCACTGAGACCAAGGGCACGGAACCTAGGATTTCAGCAGTGTCCAGCAGATATTGCTGAAAGACTTTTTATGTTCCTGCTGGCTTATTCCTCAGATCAGAATCAAGCCTCTTACCACAAAACGTGACAGTGTCTGTGCCTATTTGGCAAGCTATGCCAATGGCACATTTAAATCTGTTCTTTACTATCTCCATACATTTATTCAATTACCAATGGATAATTTGTCTCCTGGTGACCTTTCTTCTAAAGACCATTTTCACTTCTGCACTTTATTGTTTGTTTTTTTTTTTTTTTTTTTAAATTTTGGCTGTGATCTTTGGCACTTCTTACACCCCAAGATGCCCAAAATTACATGGATAGTAGGGAGTAAGGGTGGAATAGCATCAGGCCCTTAATTTCTCTGCTCATCCATTAGCAAGAAAGAATAAAATAGAGATGAAAAATTATATTCCTGTTCTTTCATATACATCCTCTTTGCATAACACCACTTCTACTACAGTAGCACTTTGAATAATTCATCATTTTGAATTATGGGAATATACTTTGAGCAAAATAAAAGAAACCAGTAGTACAAACCAGAATTGATGACTTTTTAAAAAGAATGCTTTAAATGGCTTCTCCAAGAAGGGCTAAGCATTTATTTTCATTTACAAATAGCAAGCACTTTGAGTTCTAATTATTCACCATTATTATAAAGGCTTTCTAAAATAAGACATAATAGTTTAAAATAGCAGTTTAAAGAGCTGCTTTATACATTGAAATGAAAAGTGAGAGTATGAAAAATACATTTCATTACTTCCAGCTGCCTCAGTGTCTTGGGGCACTATATTTACAGGGAGAAATATTAAAAATAAAGTAACCTGCAGAGCAATTTTATGGTGGACTTTTTTCCTTGGTGAATATAGTCATTTGACAACAACTTTTTCCATGTATTTGCATGCTGTACTGCACTACATTTGAAAATCATTTAGTGAGGGAAATGAAGAATTACAAGAAAGAGCTGAGTCCCAGCAGACTTTAGAGAATCAGAGTGCAGAAGAGGAAGCAATTATTTACTTGCAATAAGTGGGGAATGCAATCTTCAATGGCAAGATTGGGTTCCAGCATTCATGGGCAACCAATACGACACCTCTGATATGACATTGCCACAGTTATGGCTCTGTTTTATTTGAACCATAATGAAGTTGCAGCTTAAAACATACAAAATCCTTCCGTTACCCCGGGCATCTGGGAATAGACCAAAACAAAAATTGCTGTTTCTGCATTGTTGGGGTACTGCAGTTGTTTACTCAGCTGCATGACATTACTTGTGGCCTTGAAAGCCAAAGATTCAGCTTCCACGGAGAATTGCTGTTCTTTCCCCACAAAACAACACTACAACTCTTGCTGCCTTTTTCATAGTGGTCATCATAGCAGTTCTTAGGAGGTGGGAGATCTTGCCATATTCTCTGGAACTGGTCTTTTTCCAAGTACATTTTGTGACAACAGCAGCAACCAGCAAGTCCCATAGATGGGAGATCATTTTATACTGCTGTAACGTTGTGATTCTTCTAGCTCTTCTGCTCTGCCAACTAACTCAGTTCCTAGGGATGCCAGGTCTTTGTGAGCATCAAAAACAGACTGTAAGAAAGTCAGCTCAACTTTTATTTTGAGCTGTATAAATTCAGTGAGGAGCTATTTCTGTACACTGTAAAGAGAATCTTTGACTAAAGCCCTAGCAAAGACATATATTTTTTTTTCTGATAATACTATTTTCTCCTATTATTCTTGGCTTCCTGTCAGGCGCTTTTCAGATAGACACGAGAAAGGGTTGGGTCTACAGGTTGTTCTATGTTTATTTGGTACAGTTCTGCTTCTGCTTAAAGATGCTATGAAGCAAATGCTCTTTCACTAGCTATTCAGAGAACATATATCTCCATCTGAGGCAAAATTGTCCAGCTGGAGGAAATGGCATGCTTATAGAATTAAAGCAATTTCTGAGATATCTCCTCCTCTATCTCAAAATCAATGGCAGAAAAGAAGCCAAAACAAAATGGAAACACTGGAAGGAAAATAATTGATAGAAATTGTGTTTCTGGTAACTTGGAGTGAATGAGAATGAAAAATTATTTTTGCTGCTAGAGGAGGTCACTTTGTGCTTACAGTTTTCAACTTTTTGAAAGGAAAAAAATCCTCACAAACTTAGAAGTAACCCTGGAAGTATGATCAAAGTTCCAGGTACACCTGAACCATAAAAAACCAGCACAATGAAAACATTAAACAGAATAGATGCAAGAACAACAGTATCTCTTTGAAAATTAACCAGTAGAAATCAACTACTTGGCAATCAGAGACATATGAATAACTCCTTTTCAAGCCTAATTGATTACTAAAAGCTAAATCTTTGCAACAGATTTGAACACAGGAGGCAGAAAACAACAATTCTAACATTTTACTGCATAATTTTCTGCCCCATAAATTCCGTAACATTTTGTATCTGAACCATGGAAATAGTGTGGCTAATGTGTTTTAGCATCATTGATAAAGAGAAATAAAGCATAGGTATAAATAATGTTCTACCATTTTTTTCACTGCTGGTATTGACTAACAATGCCATAATTTAGGTAAATTCTATTTTATTATGAGGAATCCTGTTTTGCTCAGGACAATGCTGTTTCTTATGGTTCCAATTATTTATTAATGATTCTCAGTTTTTCAACTCGAAGCTACCATTTAACAGCCTCTTAGACATTTCATTAAAAAATCACGTCAGAAATGGGTAAAGCAACTGATATAAGATAAAAATAGTAAGCTTGTGCCCTAACTTTTACATTTCCTATTTGTAGATTTTTAAAGGCAATCTTGGGAAGATTCTATGAGCCTTTGATTCTACTCAATTGTTAAAGCAAACAAGGCTGCAGTAATTCCCCATCATTTTTATTTCAGTTTAACTTAAACAAGTGAGGTTTTCCATTCTTAGTTATTATTTAGGAGTCCAATACATCTCTGAAAAGACCCCTTCTCATCTCCATGGATGAATAGTATTTGGCAGTTATTTTTGCCAAATTCTTTCTGTAACTATTTTTTGGTGCTTGGTTATTTTTGTGAAAGGTGGTGAAAATCCCAGTGAATGATGACAGTGCGAGACTGAGAAGCATTTAACTTCAAACACTGTTAAAACTGTCTGCATTTGGTTAATTTTCATTTCATTTTTTACTAGAGAATTGCTGTGTCACTCCCCTGAAAGGCTATGAACCATATGTCTTAGAAGCATGCATAAAGACTTTTCAGAAGTGATAGATCTATAGAAGTAAGAGTTAGTGAAATGATAATGCATGTATTCAGGGTAACCTTACAGATTGAGATGTACTCCCAAGAACCTTATCTCATCTTATATTAAGTAATAATAAAAATGTAATGTCTTTTTTTGTTTATAGACAATTGTCCAGAAAGAAACATATAAGATTTTTATGCAGCAGAAACTGAGCAAAACATCTGTTGTTTTATTACCTACCCTTATGCATTTCTCATAACAGTTTGGTTTCCTTTCTGCTTTGTAACAGGTACCTCAGATATCTGATCACCCTTACTATGTGAATGCCTTCCTTCTGCCTTTTCCATTATTTCTCACTAGTATCTGCTTGAGAGAAACAGTGCAGACAGTCACAGTGTAAATTGTTCAGGCTCCTTCTGTCTGAGATACCCTTCCAACAATAGGTTCAGTATCATCATTTCCTCACAGCCCACTACTACAGGCTCACATGCAAAAGTGAAGCACCTACTTGCACACTCAGGCTACAAAAGCCATGGTTAGGGCAGTGACACTGCCTTATCATCATCTAGTGAACTCTGACCTGAGAAAACCCCACTACCTCCACTCAAGAAGACACAGTGTCCCAGAGCTGGAAAGGTCCTGCAGAAGTCCTAGACAAAGAATTATGAGACCTAGCAGGCTCCAGGCTGCTCTCACTGACTCACGTGAGCATGGGCCAGCTGGCCCAAGGATTATCATTCTCTCTCAAATGCATTAACAAAGCACAATCACAGAATATTGCAAATCACATTGAAAATTAATTACAGTAACCGAGGGCTACGTTTATCCCTTTGTGGTCTCTTTGACGGTTGTAGATATCTATCTGGCTGCTTATACTATATGATCATCCCTCTATTCTTACTGTTATTAAATCAGATCAATTTTTTTTTTTTTTTAAGCTACACGACAGGGCAAGTATTTTGAATGAAAGCCATCAGCTCATAATAGAGAGAAATTATGTGACTGAAGTCGTAACAATATCCATTTGCAGTTTGAAATTGAATTGAAAAAACTGTACCCAGAATATGCATCTATATTATTAATAAAACAAATTTATTTTTATTACATAACAATATGTACTAGATGAAAACATTTGTAATATTTACAAAACACAGAGAAAATTCATAGGAGTTTGATTAATCCCTTTTCTTAAATGGAAAAAGAGAGGCAAAAAGATGTACTTGTCATAACTTTTCTAGAAACTGAACTGAGTAAAATACTTGTACCATCTTGAAAATGGAGACTGCTTACTCCTTCTTGGCAGATTGCAAGCTACTGTCATGGAAGAGAAGCATGATGCACTTGAACATTCAGGTAACAGGTGGCATGGCAAAACTTCAAGAAGACAAATATCCAGGAGGCATTTAGCAAAAAAAGGAGAGCAGAGTGTGTCATTTTAATGGGTCATACAGCCAGTGCAATTTGAAGACTGGGTCAATTACAAAACAACTGTGCCCTATCAAAATTAAATGCTTTAATTCTCCTATTCCTTTACGCAACTTTTACATTTCCATGATTCCTTTTATTTCTGTGTAGTTTTTCAATTTATTTTCATGTAAAAAAGGAAAATCAGACCTTTTTTGTGTCTGTAGTTGGATGTGGTAATACTTAGTTTATCCTCTGCCTTGACAATACTTGCTCTGTCACAAAGTTAAACAGAAAATTGGGCCAAAATGGTTATTTGAATTTTATTCTTAGAGAATTTCAGTGGGGGATAGCTTCCTGGAAATGACTTACTAGACAGGTCTCAGACGAGTCCACTTGTCTACCCAAACCAGCTGAGTGTTTCACAGTGCCACCCATCTTCTCAAATACAAAATGCTCAGGGCTAGTCATGAAAACTACTGCAGCACTATTTGATCTTGGCCCCATTAAAGACACTGTTTTTCTACTGATTGCAAAGAAATTGCTCCAAAAATGGTGTGACAAGTAAATAGTACTGCTTCATTGTGCAGGGTTATGGTGGCTGGCAGCCTGAGTTGTGCTGTGATGTAGCAGCACTTAGTCTTTCATACACTGCAAGCAGAGCTAATCCTGAAAGCCACATGAGATGGGACTGTGAGGACTGAACAGCCTGTGCACTTGGCATTGCTTCTAACCTATTTTTTCACACTCTATTTCTCACTGAGAAAACAAACAAGCAAGCAAACAAGAATTTTCAGTCCATAACATAATAAAAAGCTTGTACAAGCTCAAGCAGCTAGATAAGGTGATTATTTTGCCCTTCAGTTCAAGTGTCAGCTTGTTTTCAGCTGCTGTCAAACACTTTGTCACACCAGATGTCTGTCATATCTGTTACATGGCAAAATGTTTCAGTACATAGAAAACAAGGTACGTGATTTTCTCATACTTATCTTTGAAATCTCTAAAGAAATTTTCATTATAGTTGTGTTTGCTTACAGGCATTGCAGTTCACTATTAAGTTCCCTTTGAAATTCTCCTTATCATCTTTTTTCTCATGCCATGTATGTACATGTTGAAGTTATCTTTAAGGGTAACAAAACCTTAGGCCACGATTTTTTTTTCATGCTCACTTTCTTTCCTTTTTACTAAATAAACTTACTCCAATGTCCTTAATATTATACACTCATGATACAAAGAAGACATGGTCCTCTTACTTTTAGTGTATTTCTTCTCAGGATACCTACCTCAAGGAACTTGATTAAAAAAAAATATTGAATGCAAGTGTTCCTGTTACCTCAACAGCAACAGTATTAGCAAAGGACTCATTTACTCCAAAAATAATTTTCTTCCAGATTCTCCTTTCCTTCTCTGTTTTTTTTCTCCTGTTTCCTTATGGCTCCATGAAGCATAATATAATGGCTCATGGCTTTTGCAGTCTGTTATTCAGAAGCTAGTTTTGGACCAAGCTACTCCTACTTTTAAATGAGTTTTTCAGTAGCACTGTAGATATATTGCTGAAAACCATTAAAATTTTGTTTAGGCAAGTATGCAGTATTTTGCCTGTACTGATTGTCTCTTCTGTCAGCTATAGAATTTTGCACAAGCCTGTTTTAATAAAATATATAGTTTATATTAGATTTAAAAGTATTTCTAGATATGCAACCATGCTTTTCAAGCTGCAGACTCAATATGACTTTCTATTAACCCATGTGAAGTAATGGCATCAAGCTGAGACAATTCCGTGTTAGGCTGGAGTGTACATGGCTGAGTGAGCAAAGTCCTGTCCTCAGCTAGTTTGCAGTGGATGGAGGGGAAAAGAGTGTTTATGCCTTCTCTTCCATCAGTGGAATTTAATGGAAAATGTATGCCTCAGCTGGGGGCCAAGCAAGCAGCCAAACGTTATATTGGCCACAGCCAAGATGGGCCCTTCATTTGGCTAGAGAAGAAAACTTCTGCAGCACTTTGGAACAGCTGTACCACAGCTTTTAGTGGATTGCTCAACACAATAGCAAAGGCCGTCGTGTGTTGGAAAACTGAGACAAACCAAACAAATGCAAAAGCAATTAATACCCATTGCCATTCTTTATCAGTTGTCACTTTGACAGCGAAGGGAGCCATCACTTGAAATACTTTTTACAGTCTGGGTTGGTGGGTTGGTTGGTTGATTGGTTGGTTGGGGTATTTTTTCCTTATGGTGCAGTTAAAAGGACATCTGATAGACATATCCATGAAGGAAGGTGTTTTGATTTTTTCAGGATTTTTTGGGCATTCAAGAGAGAAAATAAACTGCTATTCAGTGGTAGTTTATTTTATCTTATGTAAGATTAGCACTGAACTCTCATTCAATGGAGCAAATATTGACAAGATACTGCTACTAGATATTAACAAACATGATTCATGATTATCTTGATCTGGTTTAACTTAACTGCACATTTTGCAAGTCAGAAAAGAATTTTCTGTTTAATTTGACTTGATCAATTATTTTAATATGAAAATAAAATGAAAATCCTAAAATTAAAAGAGTTCAGCTGAGGCTTTTTTAATAAAATATGCATACCTCTTGTAAAATGTGAAGACTGCAGAGAGGTTTTCTTCAAGGTAAGAGTAAGACAGTGCAGAGGGTCAGAATAAACCCTTAGTTCCATCTAAACAGGAAAGACCTTTGGCCAGCTCTTCAGCTCTAGAGGTAAATCTCACCCTAGGTGCAGACTCCAGTTACTTCATTAGGCTGCGTGTTGATCCAGTTTCCAGAGCCCAAGAGGCATGTTTAAACACTAGTCAATTCAGAAAGGAACAGTCATGATGAAAACTAATGCTGCATTGTTTCTCTCAGGCCAAAAGACAAGCCAAATAATTTCATTGAATCTACTGCTACATATTTTCCCTGGCATATTCCTACAGTAAGAGCATTGTGGGGTTTTTCACTGTTTTAATTTGAAAACAATCGAAGTAATTCTTAAAAATAATGAAATAAATTTTTGCATTTCAGTCATCAATAATTAAAATGAATAAATTATCCCTTATATGTTTTTATGGCTAAGTTGTTAGTTGATCTGCAGTTAAAATAAGCCAACTCAGAATGATTTGACTTTCTCTTAGATCCAGACTGTACATTGCTCCAAAAAATAAGGCTTATTCCAAGCATGGCACATAAACTGAGCAGAAGCAGGACTTTTGCTGTAAGCTAAGCTCAGGCTTTCGGAGTGAATTGCTTTCATGGGGATTCGATTTCCTCTGTTGACCTTTTATGAGTCTATAGGCTCTTTCTTTTTGGGTGAAGTGTGTCTGAATTCCTCAATTCGAAATACTCACAGAAAGGTTAGCAGAACATCTTTAAACTTTAACAGTAAGAAGGTACAAACATGTCAAACAAATGCTAAATGGCATAAACATAAGATGATGACTGGGTCATGACAGTGACCTGACTACACTGTGTACTCCGGAAGAGAAATACAGTTTGACTATAATGTAATGTAATCTATATAATACAAATATAAAAGAAATATAATTTAATTGCATGCCAAAAAGTTGCTGTTCCATTGAAAGCAATTTCATTAAAATGTAATGTGCTTTATTATTTTTTCAGCAGACAAATATGAAACATTAAAATGGAGCTATTTAATTTGAAGTAGAGAAGGCCTCTTATTCCACCTTACTTAAAATAACGTCTTGTTTGTAACTAAGGTAATGAACAAGTCTGAACAAAATAAAAGAAGTTTTCATTAGAGAAAATGAAAATATGCATATAAAAATTACTTATGTGAACTGTAGTTCTTATGCTGTGCTTGCAAAATGGCTCATTGTAACTTTGAAAAGTAAAAATTGAATTTTTACAAAATACCTTTGTTCCTACAGAAAAAAAAAAGGGAAGAAAAATATTCTTCTGGGATATCTAACAAATAGCTACCAATTACCATAAAACTGAAGAAAATTATACACAACTTCAGAGCATAACACATGTTGTCTGTCTTCCTTATAAAGCACAGGGAACACTGGGTCAAGTGTGCAGCTGATGCACCATTTGATCAACATAGTTAAAGCCTTAGCCCTAAGGTACCTTTTCAAAATCCCTGCTCCATTATCTTCTGAACACAGCACAGTCTAAACATAGTTTCTGACTGTCCTTGGTGACTTGGCAAATTATGGACAGTGGTGCTGATGACACTTTTTAAACTTTGATCTTACCTATCTGCTGTGATCCCTCAACAAATGGCAATCTTGCCAACTGTTTTCATCTTGGATAGTATGATGCTCCAAAATTAGGGGATATTAGAAGACCAGAAATTAATACTTTTGTTCGCTGATCCATATTTACATGAGATGAAAGCTTTTCTTTCTAAAAAACCTCAACTTTCAGTCATTAAATTCCAAAACTTTGTTCAGTCAGTTAGATGGACTGACACATTAACGTATCCTGATGTGTAGCACTGAGATATTTATTTATTCCTGCTGATATGTACAAAGAAATTTACAAGAGAAATGTATGAAGTGCTCTATAAACTATTTCCTTTCAACATTTATAAAGCTTTTGATCTCACACCATTTTTTAATATCTAAATCTTTCTTACAGCATCTTCATTTAAACAGTAAAGGGGAGGAGTTGTTTTGTTCAAATACTATATAAATTAGTATTTTGAACTACTTAATTACTTCATATTCTGGAATAACTTAGAGTTAATTAAATGTCAGTATAATTTGAAATAAAGTCAGCTGAAGTATGTAGCACTAGTACTATCTTATGCAGTTCCATTCCTTAAGTATAACATTAAAAACCTACATAGCAGCATTATTTTTAAGGCTTTATTTTTTAGTGATACCACATTCATGAAGTCTTTGATGGTCACTGTATATTAGAAAAGGAAAATATTTAAAGAAATGTTGTGACATTTGTCAAATAAAGTTTCAACTTCTTTTTAGAAGCAAAGAAATTAGAGAGAAAACTTGAAAAATTGATAAGAATTATGTATCCAAGAAAATAATTACCTTTTTAAAAAGAAAACTGTATGTATTTTTTGCTATAAAATTAGTAGCACATTATATATCTACCTTTTTCACAGCAGTAAGAACAAATTTTAATTTCATTTTCATTTGTTCTCAACTTTGAATACAGTATATTATACAGTAAAAATGAATAGAGTATTTTCAGGAACACTACTTTTCAGAATCATCTGTAAGTTTACAAGAAGACTTAATAGAGTTATAGGAAAATATTCTCCTGCTCCACAAACCAGTATTTTATACAACAGAAAAAGAATTTCTGTAGGTCCTCGAAGGACAAAAGCTACCCTATAGTACTGTGCTGAGCAATATATCAATAATTACCTAGTCATTAAAAGAAGGACAAATTAATCTTGTGGTCAAGCAAGGTACTCTGTACTCACCGCTCAAATTTCACATTATTACATACTTTGACTTTTTAGGTGCCTGTCAGTCACAGTCCAGTTTCTCAAACCAAATCACATTCCCATGATTCCTGTGTGCCTTGAAATGAGGTCCCTGAGGAAGGGATTTGTAGCAGGATATAAGCAATTAGGAAATTAGAGGCATAGTGGTTTACCCTAAAGCCTATGCAGGGATGTGAGGGAGGCATTTCTCCTCATATGTAACATCCCATATCTGAAAGCTGGAGTCCTAAGTTATTTTAAAAAACCAAAAAACAACCTAAGGCACTTTCAGTTCTTCCTTTCAAAACACAGCAAGGACATTTCATCACATTAGCAGCTGAGCCTGGGATGTAAATGTCATTGAGATATATAAAACTTGTACACAATTCTTGATCCAGTTTAAGTTCGTTTCTCACAGATGTGTCCCCACACATCCACTCAAAGGTCTGGTTTTGGTGTTTTAGTGCAAAAGATTTACCATAAACGACAATACAAACACAAAAATTTTGCAGGTCCTGCAATGATTTAATCAGGAAATGGACATTAAGTTAGGCAGCTCAGTCAAGAATGGAAACCTTCCTCCACTTTCCAAGATGATTTGTAGGGAGGAGAAAGAATTTCAAGATGGAAATCAGGAATGGTGTTAGACAGGTAAGTATTGCATAAGTCCCTCAACAGCTCTATCACCAAATGTTATCCTCTTTCTTATTAGGCCATTAAATTTCTCACTAATTAGAATTTGTAATGAAGGAGTCCAAGAGGGGATTTGGCCAGAGCTGAATATTTAACGAAAAAATCAACAGAGAATCAGATAATTGATCTACCTCTGCACTAATGGTTTAGTTTTGAAATACAAATCCAAATTTCTTCTAACAATGGACTTTATTGTGCAGCTTTAGCGTTTCTTTCTTATCTGTAGCAGCTGTAAATCTCTCACACTGAACACAAAAGAACTGTGCATTGCAAAGAGATACTAAAACAAAGAAACCATTGAAGACAAGGTAAAAAAAAATGAACTTAGAAAAAAAAGGCAAGCACTGAAAGGCTTTATTTGTAGTTTCTCAAGTTCCTATGACATCTTTCTATTTTAATCATACCATTCACGTGGTGATTGAGTTATTTGATTGATTTTAGTGACTACCTTTGTCAAAGCCTTGGTGAAAGACAGTTCTTTCCAGGGACCTTCTTTATGCTTGCTAAAATTTTGTGATTGAGAAATGGGGGTTTTTTACTGGTAGTGTTAAGGTTTTATGGACATTTTGACCTCTTTTTAAGTGTAGGTAAAACATCTCTACAATCCTTCAGCTGCCTACACCTAAATTACAGAGTCACAGTGATTTGAGACACAGTATTTCTGCATCTCACTGAATGTGCATAAAGACTAGCTGGTGGCAGTATTATTTCTAATAGCAAAATTTGAAACTCAAGTCAGATTGAAAGAGCCAAATATAGTCTATCCAGTTCAGTTAGCAAAAGCTGTGAAGATGCCATATCATGGTTTCAAAAGACAAAAAAGTACAGTTAGGCAAGAGCAACTCTCTTTACAGTTTCAGTGTTACCCAGCCTAGCTAGGACTGGCTTGGTTATCCCTCTCTGTGCCATGTGTACATCGTCGCATCAAATTGTAGAGCCTTCTGTTTCTCTAAACAAGCATGACTTAGATTGTAAACTAAGAAACTACATGCATACAAGTCATGGGTTCAGTCTTGATCACTAGATGCCTAATCAGGAAGCCCTGACATTACACTTTGGGAAGGTTTCAGAAATCCTTAAAAGAATTGGTGCATCTAGTTCTGAGGTCTTCAGTTTCAAAAAGGCATTGGTTAATTTACTATGATTTGTAAGAGTATTCTGAGGTCTGCTGAGTGATATGTCCCATAAATACTTATTGAGTTTCATTTATTTAATTTACCACAAAATATTTAGGCGATAACTTGGACATATTGAACCAGTGCATACAAGGGAAGATAGCTGATAGAAGTTTATTGTACTTAAATAAAGACACAGGTAGTATAAAGGGATAAAACAAGGAAGCTAAAGCTGGCCAATTTACTTTAGAAATAAAATGCAGACAGTTAGCCTCAGCAAGTTAGGTATCAATGGAACAATATACTATCCATCAGTATTGGATGTTCAGTCAAGCCTAATTTCCACTAGAAGACATAGATCCTTTACACTGATGCCATGGGCTTGATGTTGTCAGCACATAAAAAGGTTGCAAGGCTGAACAGAGCCACTGCCTGACTAGGGAAAGGGATGGGCAGAAGCATGACAAAACATCCAGCCCTGCTGGCAGACCTAATGGGGAGGCAGCAGCCAATTTCCCCATGACACATTTTAAAGGTTGTAACAAGATTTGGAGGAAAGCAAGTGCTTCCCAGGCACCTTTCTTAAGCAGTAGAGCTATATAGTACCTTTTACTAAGGAAAAAGTGTAAATTTGAAACAACTAATTGTATATGTTTAATATAAACATGTGAGGAGGACAGTGTATGATAAGTATCTTATTAGGTGGGTCGTACCAACTGGTAGTTTATGGACAAGTTGTTGACAGGACATCTCATTTAAAGGCTGCTGCCTTCTCCATACATCATTTCAGCTTTTTTTAAGTTATCAGTGTATTGTAAGCATAGTTTTAGAGCCCTGTTCTCCTTTCTGTTTCTTTGCCTTTGGTAGCATGTATGAACTGCCATCAGACCATGGCTAATCCTGATATGTTGGGAAGTAGTACAAAGGAGAGAGAGGGAGAGAGAAAGGAAGGAAGAGTGAGGAAAAGAGAGACCTTCCTCTTCCTCCCTCTTTCACTCTTCTTTCCATATGTTCAGGCACAGAGTTAAATATCATTTGAAAAAGCAGATGGCCCTTATTAATGAGACAACTGAATAAGGCATTGGAAAATCTGCAGACATTGATAACTGATTGTTTTTGAATCAATCAAAAGAGCCTCACCATTCTCTTTGAGTTATCAATGGATGTAGGAGCATTTTATATTTATTCAAAACTAAATATAGACTTAATTCTTTCATTCCATCAAACTTGCAGACACTTTTTGGGAATTAGTAATATAATCACATTGTGTACTTGGTTTTAGAGAGTGTGAAGGTGTCATCAGTACACTTCTTTCAAAAATCTTGAAATTGAAGAATAAATATATTTTGTTTTGGTACTTTCTCCTAGTTCCTACAGCAGTTCCTGAGTGTACTGCTTTTGTAGTCCTTACAGATGTGAAGATAGCAGTTTTGTTTTTACAAGATTCTTAACCACTTAATGAAGTGGAGCTTTAAAAAGAATACGCAGTACTGTGGAACATAACATTCTGACTGTGAAGAAAGTGTGAAATAATTTGTGATACCTGTGTGCAGTAGACTGACTACTGCTGTGGGAATAGCCTCAGCTGTGCAGCCTGTTACATACAGCACAATTACTTAGGATCCATTTGGCATGAGCATGGGCAGTGTTGTGAAAATGAACTGTAGAAATGCAGTTCATAAACCATAGAGAAACTAGACCCTATGACAGCTGAGCTATTCAAAAGATTGTTGTTTTTTTTTAAAGAAACCCACAACTACCTTGCTTGGCTTCAACACACACTGCACTTGAGATTCCTGTGTACTAATGAGAATCTCTAATCAGGAAGTGTATTTTCAATTAGGTACTTGTTATTCCAGCTGTACTAGGTACTTACAATCACTACAGAAACCATTAACTTCGTAAAAGAAATACACGTATCTCTGGCACGTATCATGTAAGTATTATGAAGTTTATACTCCTAAGGAACTAATGCCCTTAAAACTTGTGAACCATCCTTTCAGATGAGGCAGAGTAGCCACACTACATCAAATATGATTCTGCTACAGGAGTAGCAGAATCATATTTGGGTATAGGAAATAAGCACAACATCTAAGTTATACCTGTGTTTTGTGGACACGCCTTTGAGAATATCAGACAGGAGTCCTAAATTGGTTTTAATACATACCTTTAGTCCCACAAAAATTCTTGAGTCTTTTCTCATATCATCATTTACTGCAGCCACACACAAAATGGAGCAGATCCACTGACACTCTGGGATTCCTAATCCTGTTAAATGCAGAGGGAAACTTCATGTCAGAAACTTAATCTCCATCTAATCTCTTGTATAGGAAGTGATCTCTTTTCCAACAGCATTCCAAATGAGCATTTTTTGAATGCTTGAAATGCTTTGAAAACTTTGTCCCCTACTCTTGATGTATAATAGGAAGAATTTTTGGATGTCATTGCCTGTAGTACAGCTAGTGAGGGGAGCTGGCCCTCAGGCTCAATTCATTCATCACTGCCCCTTACTTTAGCTAGTATCTTGTTTATCTGATACTGAATAATGCTCACACACAATTGTGTACGTAATGACATGGGAGATATCCTATGAGGGCTGACCTGTCTATTGAAGGAAAACTGACCTGGTTCAGAAGAAGCCTTGTCTGAATGTCATTTATGGAGATGCTAGGTATAATGGCTGTGTTGTCATTACTTTCAGGAGGTCAGATTTAAGATTGTATTTTGACCAGTAAGTGAGCAATAATTACTCTCCCTGGGACCCAGAAAGCAAAACAATCCTAATCCAGGTGCTTAGCTCCTATTAGGAAAGCGTGGCAGATGCTAGCATAACTCTCTGTACATGTCACTGAAGCATGCATGACATTTACACTGTCAGTAGCTAAAAGTAGAGAAATTAGTCCCTAAAGTCCCATTCCCACTTACTATTCCCAGTTTACAAGAACCTCCAAAGAGATTTCTTAAAAGCTGGATCAGATCTCCAGAGGGGGTCATTCTATGGAGCTCTCCAATGCTTTATTTTTATTATTCTGAAAAAGTCCTATCAATTATGTGCAGCAAAACACTTGTTCAATAAACAATCTGTGTCATCTGAAAATATTTAAAGTCAGCCTTTCTGTATCATGGCTTGTTTTTCACCCAAACTATACCTAAACTGCAACCTTGTTGTTTTAGACTCATGTAGTTTATTTGCAGCAAGAAACGAGAGACCCATTAGCAGCCACATTTGATTTTTAAATTCCATTTTTAAGGCAATTTAGGATGTGATTCATGAATAAGGGCTAAATTAAGAGCCAGGGACTCTAATTCTGTCTTTCACTATGAAGTTTTCTGTGACTCCTGACTCAATGACAGTCAGCTTCCAGCTGTCCTGTTTACAAACAATCTCTCTATTGACAAAACAGTCTGTCACTAGCTATTTAATGCGTTGTGATGATGATCTATATGGTATTAAAAACATTGCTGCTGTGTGTCCCTCTGGGAAAGTGACTGTTGTGGACTATAGTTTAGTCCTTATTATACCGAGTGGCTTCTCCCATTAATATAGTGCTGTTGCCTGAATAAAAAAATATCATCCAGTCCTTACTAATAAGTGGATGTCCTGTGGATATATTCTGAAAAGTATGAATGCCCCAGTAGGAAACCTTCGGATTAGTTTTACTGTAAATTTTTTCATAACATTTCACTATATGGTTTAATGTTTGTCCACTTGTACAACAGGGGAATACATTTTTACTGGACAGAAGACTTTTTCAACTCCAATACTGAACAAAGCCAGAGTTGTTATAGAAAAGTTTGGGTTTTTTTCCCATCTCTGAAATTTTTGGACATATATTTTATATGGCAGCTCTGTTAGCACACCTTAGAATAAGGTATCCTTTCTGTGCTATAATATTACATTATTGAATTATGTTCATTATTTATCTGCCATCATAATTTTCTCCTGTGGTACTGCTGCTTCACTGGCTTGTTTTTCTGAGGGTGAGTAACCTAATCCAAGCATGCAATTTGGCAAATCTTCCTGAGTTTCATATTGTTCCAAGGTGCAGGCCAAGGTTTTCACAACAAACTTCCTGATTGCTAAAATAGTTGTAGACTCTAATTTAAGCAGTGCAGTTTGTCAGTAGTCTGAATAGAATCTGAACCTTTATGTACCCCTGGAGCATTGCCCTTAAGGTATCACACTGTTTTGTCAGGGTGCTCTTGATAAGTACAGTGTAGTGATTTTATGCTTGTGCTCTTTTACTGTCATGGAGGGAAGTATCACAGCATTGTTGGAAGACAGGATAGCACTGCTGTGCCTCATTATTCTAATCCCATATCCCCAGAGATTGCTCTGTCAAAGGGAAATGTCCAATTTCAAGTTCTCATTTTCTGATCAAATTATTATCCTTTCTAATTTTTTCTGCTCTGAGCTGTTTTGCTAAGAGTAATTTCCAGCAATTTATCTCTTTAAAAATAATAGCTACCTATTAAGGCAAAATATAATCCACGCCAATCTGAGAAAAGTCTCTACATAATACTCATGTTTTTCTGCTTACATACCAGAGGCATGCTGTCACCTAGTAAAATTGAGTGTATTTCACTGGCAGGAGTCTTAATAGGTGCAGAGCTGGAGGTGATGAACAGTCACCTTGTCCAAGCCCATTTAGGCTATGCAATACTGACAGCTGCTACGGAGCTTGTCCTGTTGTACTCCTAGGGAGCTATTTTTGACTGCTGTGAGTATTGGGTATGAATTAGAATGTTGTAAAAGCCTACTCATCAAAGCCTAAATTTATCCTCCATTTTTCTAAAAATCTCAGACTAAATGTTGGCATAGGTCTTGCCCTCTGTCAGTGAGAAAATTTAAGAATTCCATTACTGTAGAAATAAATTAGACATATACAACTACAAATATCTTTGTTACTCTAATGTTGCACTTTGGTCAGAGGTTAATAATGCTGTTTCTCTCTTCTAAATTGCTTTACTTGAACACAAGCCCTGTCATATCTGGTAGTGAGATATGGTCAGTGTCTGGTAGTGAAGAAAATTGTAAGACTATTAGCAAAAATTGTAAAATAGACCTTGATGAAGAAGGAAATAACCAGTAGATTGCATTAAAAAGTGGAGCTTTAGGGTATGTTGTTCAAACCTAGTAAACTTGATAGATCACTAATGTACAACTGAAAAAAAAAATTTAAAAAGTCATTTTACAACAACTCCAGACTTTTAAATGCCCATCCCTTCCAGCCCCATCAAGTCTATGATTCTTAACTCCATTGTTTAAAGTTAAGGCATGGCACAGAAATAATCTGGATTCTAAAATGCATCTAACCTGCTGATGTTATTCATGTTTATAGCTCTGTCCCACGGCCTTTAAAAGAATTTTTCCCATTTCTTTTTATATATATCTTGAATATATAGTTCCCTTTTGCAGTTTAAATCCCTTGCT
Organism: Acrocephalus scirpaceus scirpaceus; assembly: GCA_910950805.1. Classification (NCBI taxonomy): domain Eukaryota; kingdom Metazoa; phylum Chordata; class Aves; order Passeriformes; family Sylviidae; genus Acrocephalus; species Acrocephalus scirpaceus. The sequence goes on along the minus strand of OU383778.1, from coordinate 6,914,271 downwards.
CATTGTCCCAAGAATATTAATAAAGCATATCCTCTATGCAATATTACACACATGAACAGACTGAATTTTAGTATTGATTCATTTCTGTACCACTCTGTTAGGCCACTGCCACATGTCCAAATCAGATTTTTCAGTTGCATTGGTTATACTCACTACCTTTTACTGCTTATGCTCTAACCAGGGCATTTATAGAATAATAGAATGGTTTGGGTTAGAAGTTCCTCCTAACAGCTAATCTAAACCTACCCTCTATCAGTTTAAATCTACCCTCTGTCTTTGGTCCTGTCTTATGTTACACCAGATTCTGCAGCTGTCAGCAGAAGTTCTACTTTAAGATCTAGGGTCAGCTAGGAACTTGTGATCCTATGGTGTGGCACAGGCCAGACCACAAAACCTGGAGTTCAGTATTTCGGATTACATTGAAATCATAACACAATTTTAAATCAGCAGCGTGCTCATTACCATACCTTTTGTACAACCAAGGGTGTACAACATGTTGCCATGAACCTTATAAGATTTGCACACTTTGAATTAAGAAGTTAGTTTCAGAGTTCCTGCTCTGAGTGTGTGTTCTTGAAAGAAGCTGATAGCAAATACAGTGGTAGCACAGTTTCCACCCCTCAGGAATTTACCAGAACCTAGGAGAGTTGAAAGTACATTTCTATTTTTATAACACATGCTCTTTAGGAAGTGCATAGAGTGAACTCAGTGGGGTGTACTCGTTGCTGCACTCTGCTGCATTTACTCTTGTAAGTCTCAGTAGCACATTTTGCTGCCTACAGAACTGAACCAGCATCTTTAGTCCTGGAGCAGTAATTCTGTCTGGTAGCTGAGAAAACTCATTAATCAGTTCAGAACAGCTAAAACAGAAATGCTCATATGCACACAATACACAACACATGGACACACACAGAGGAGATCCCTAGCGGTCTATTGTTCAAGTTCTCAAACATTTCTCCTGGTTTTCTCCCAAATCCCTTAGAAGGGGACTAGCAGCTTCAGGGTCAGAATCATGCACTTGATATTTTGCAGGCAGGATCGGGAGGACAAGTTTCTGTGAGGAAGTGATTCTAGTTATTTCTTTGAAAGTACACTAAATTTCACTAAGTTTTGAGCTTTTGGGGAAAACTAACCACAGTTTGCAAATAAAGTAGATGTCATGTTCTAGCAACTGGAATTTCTGAAGGGTCTATCTCATCAAACACAAGTACACAGTGCACGCACAGACATGAGCTATATTAAGACTGCAAGGGCATTACGAAGCTTTTAGGTATTTGACACAGCTTTTAGAGTTCAGGGGGGATGAGCAGCACTTGTCTCTATTCAGCAAGGCCTCAGTGTGTCAGCTGGCCTAGTTACATTGTCTTTAGGGGAATTTGACTTACAGTGCTGCCTTTGTCTGTTCTCTTCATTAAAAACAACATAGAAAGCTCTGAGGGCATAACAGCCTGTGATGTAAATATGAAACATCAGCTTTGTGTGGCCCAAATGCCCTGGGAGGTCTCTGAGACTTTCATTTTAGGAACCAAAATTCTAAGCACATTCCTTTCTCACACATTTACACCACACTATATTCCATATCAGTAATACAAGCATTTGGCACAAAATCTGCAAATGTACAGTATGAGCTCAGTTATAGCACACACCTGTACCACTTCTCTCTTTCGAACTATGCCCATCTCAGCCTATTACTCTCTGCCTAAATGAATCCATCTCCACCTTTTATTTTTTTTTCTTTATTGAATCCTAATGCCCTGGCCTTTGCCTGGAAGGCAGCTTTATTGTAAGCATTAATATCTTTCCCTGCTGTGAAACCACTGCCAAAAGTAGTGACCATTTTGCTTAGTGTTCCCTATTTGAACATGGTAACCGTGGTAAACATTTTCTCCAGGTCTAATATTAAAGCTATTTTTAAATGAGCTAAGTCTGTAAAGTCAGATGTTATTATGTCTTTATTTGCTGTGGTTTAAATACATCTGAACTGAGGTGAATATATGCCAGAGCATATCCCAGGTTATTGGTTCTTTGACTTGGGGCCTGAGAGTAAAATGCCCATCAAACTTCATTTGCAGAACTAGAGGCTTTCTGAGTTGGGGTCTTCTTAAAATTCTCTTGTGGCAGATGCAAATTCTGCCACAAATTCATATTTGTTTTTCAGTGTAACAAATTTAAGTCTAAAAATATGACTATCATATTTTTACCCAAAAAAATACCACACCAAAACCAAAAAACACACCCCCAAACCAAAACCAAATCAAACAAACAAAAAACCAAACCAAACAACCCAAAAAAACCCTGAACAAAACCCTACTACAACAACAGCAACAAAAGCATCGAAATTCCATTACAATTTTGTGAATCTACACTTTTTGTCTTAGTTCTAATGAAATTTTGAAAACTACTTTTTGATATTGATCAGGTACAGGTAAGTATTTATTTAATATATGAGCATAATTAATTTTTCATTTATTGAGACTAAACATGATCCTGAACAGATTGTTACAACCCTACATCCCTGGACAGGCTGTTTGTTTTATTCCTGTTTAGTAGGTTCCAGCATGAATTCCTATTTCCTTTCATGATCACAAGATGATCTGTAGAACTGATATATGTCCTTTTATTGGAAACTGGAATTGCAGATGTCTACAAATGGCTTTGTCATTCCCCTTGCTTACTTAAGGAGATATATTGGGTAAACTGACAACTGAGACCTACCAAGTGTTCCCCTCTGCACCCTTTTCCATCAGCCTGTTGAGTGTTTTTGTTCGTTTTCATCCATTAAAGGTCAAGGGGTCTAAATGTGTCAAAATTGTTTTCTTTGCTTGACAAATTCATAGCTGAAACATTTTGCCAAAGGCTACAACTTTGTCATGTACATTGAAAACTTTCAGCTCTAATTTGAAGTCAGTAAATAATGAGAAAATATCAAGGATGTAAATGATAGCAAGCTCATGACTTATTTTCAATATGAAGCAATTAAAAATATGACAATCAGGAAGGCAAACAGCCTGTATGAAGATGTAAACTTGGTTGGATGTTGCATAGCTCTAAAGACTTCAGTACCTTCACTGCTGAACTATTTTTAGAGATGCATATTGTACTTTCCATGCTGAAAATTACTTTCATTACCTGGCAGTGCTTTCTGTTGGAGACTGGAATACTCCTGGTGGATATTAACATTTTATGTGTTTGGTAGATAAGACTAGCCAGTTGGCCTGAACATGCAACTTTGAAGATCTCTGGGGGGATGTGGAAGCTCTGGGATTCTTCTGCAACATCAAAATTTTGGAAGAAAATGTGGGTTTTTTTCCCCCAAAATGTGGATTTTGTAATTTCTGCATCTGTGCAACTGCATGAAACAAATTTAAGGACCAAGAAAACTCCCGGACAACTATGGGAGACAACATGAGGCTGAATTAATACCTCTTTGGTACCATTTCTTTACCCAGAGAAGTTTACTTTCACTCTGTTTTAGGAAAGCTGTGAAAACACATTCTTCATGCCACAAGACATGAATGAATTTATGAGTGAAGAAAAAAAGTTACACCAGTGTCAAAGTTTTAAAGGAAGAAACCTGATTTAAATAAAGGTATCTTATTTGTTTAAAAGCTGGGAAAGGCCAATAGATGCACAAATCCATTTATAATCCTATTATGTAATTCCTGTCTCAATTACAGGCAAAAAAAAATAGAGAAGGGATTAGAATTTCAAGTGGGTTCAATGATTGTTTCTAATTATCCTCTGCTATGGATCTCTGCTGCTTTGACAGGTTACTTTCTTATGTATGAGGGTACCATCTCTACAAAGAAGCTTGGTACTTGCTAAGATCCAGTGCCTTAAAAAATAATATGCTGCAGATTTCTCCATTTAAGTTTGAATCTACATCATTGAGTATTTTCAAGTCATGTTAACCATGATGATCCACAGCTCTTCTGTAAAGATTGCACAAATTTCAAGAGCAAGTATTTAGCAAGGAAGCATACAGACTTCACACAAAGGGAAAAATACCAATGCAAAAGATTTAAATGTACAAAAAAGAACTATGAAAATAACTTGTGGTTGTCTACAAAAGGGAAGTGACAGAATGTTTATAAACAATGAAAAGACCCAAAAGGTTTCTTCATTTGAAAGTTGAACTAGAGAGCTGCAGACAGAAATTAAAAGTTAATTCAGTACCTTACTAAAATGTTGGTAAGGAGTGGGCAGGAAAGTGATGCCCATTTCAACCATAAAACTGAACTACCTTTTCTTTAGGATGTCTAGACGGACGTAAAGACGTCCGACAATGTTAGAGCAAGTGTTCCAGATCTACAAACGTTCAGCCAAAGAACAGGGAAAAAGGTGTCCATGTGTCAGTCGCCTGGCATTCAAAATTAGAGCCTATCTTCAGAATGTACTGCTATGGCAGTGCATCATGTGCATGATGAAAAACACATTTCAATGCATTTCTTACTGAGAAGCAGCACATCATGTTATCTGAACTGCTTAAGGCAAGTCAGACTTCATGTTTATATTTCAAACTAGACTCACTACTTGACATTTTTGTATTTGAGCTATTTAGAACTTGGAACACATTATAGAATACTGAGATAAAAAGCTTAAGGTTTGTTGTCAAAATTAATTGCTTCCATCTATCTGCTTCTGCTTGACTCATAAATGGACTAAAAATACTTTGACTATCCAGCTTACCTAAATTAAAAGATATGAAATTGTCTATCCAATAACATGTGACTACATCTTCATTTTGAAAACAACCTAAAATTCACTTTTTTTTTTGGGCCCCCTGCTTTTTTAGTGGGCAAAAAAAGAGTTTCATGTATGAAACAAAGTGGGAGTTTCACACTGTAGTCATAAAACCATACTTCTGCTTCGCCTGAGAGTTTAAAAAATGCTATTATAAGCATCTAAAGTCCTAATGCAATGGTGCTATGTATGGTGAGAAGTACTTATCAGTTGGTTAAAAAAAGGTACTCTGCAACACTGCTTAAAATGTTTATAATATCTCACCTGTGCATTTAACTGGCCTTTTTTGTGGCTTTTAGTTGTGGTTTTGCTTGGTTTTTTTTTGGTCATGTTTTTATAAATAAACATATTAAAAAATTACCAACCTGATGAAGGCAACTCTACCTAGATCATAGAACACGATTTTTTTCTTGTCAATCAACAAGGTATTTTGAAAACTTGTACACCATTTTAGCATTCAAAACAAAGTAAACAACTCTTTCAGTACTGGCATTATGCAAAAGGTCATAAAATGTGAAGTTTTTTGTGGTGAGAGCTACACAGACAATAGAGTCTGTTACCAAATAGTTATAAATTCCTACCAATGACCTTGAATCTGCACATACACTAATACTCACAGGTGTGAGATCAACATAAGCATAAATCATTTGAAGGACTGAAACCTAGCATTTTCAAATTATTATGTAGATCTTACTTTGTAGAGTTTTTAAAATGGAAGATATGAGACGTCACTTTTTCTTATTTTATAGTGAAAAGACATCAGTGATGTTCATTGAAGTACAAAGTCTCAAGCAAGTTTTTTAAAATTAGTCTAAAAGTGCTTCAGAAGTTCGTTGAATAAATGAGAGGATTATAGTTTAGGGCTGTCAGAACCTATGTTGTCTAGACAACAAACTTAAATTGAAAGACACAATTATTAGGAAATAATTAAGCTCCAAATCTGCAAAGACATGCACATGACTAAAATTACTAATGGACCAGTCCACTGGTTTATTTGCACACACAAAATTAAATACATTATTGTTTTAAGGAATTGATCATAGGTCTGCAATATTAGATAGCTGTTTTGATTCATAGTTTTTAATATATAATATAGTCATTTTCCACTGACAAACTAAAGACCCCAGTGCCAAAAATTGAGGTTCCCTCGTTTCATTTTATTGGTTAAAAAATAATATTCCTTCAGACCCCTTAAAAATTGGACAAATCTCCAGAAAAATATGTGAGCTTCAAATTTCAGGTATGGAAAGGCACACCAGTCTTTTAATCTGTACTTTTGGAAAGGTATTGAAAAACATTGAAGGTATTAAAAGGTATGACCTTCTATGCTATCTTCATATTATCTACCCAGAGAGCATTTCAATCAGTCTTTAATAATATATTCCAAAATGTTAACTGTGTCAAGATGTCAGGTCAGGACTAGGCATTGCTCCTGATTTCAGAAGGTACTATGCCACTAAAATGCACAGTAATTTAATTAATGAAAGAACTCATATGGCTGTTGTACAAAATGATAAACACTAGTAAATGTTCTACCAACTATATTCCCCTAGATATCTCTCCCTGCGGCAAATAATTTCGCTTTTAGTTAATTCAAAAACCTTTTAAAAGCTAATTGAAAAGGCAGCCCTTAAACATCTTTAAATTTCAGTTTATCTGTCTGTATCTTTGCTTATTTTTATGTTCTCTCACACAATTTTCATCTTTCATTCCTCTCTCAGGTTTCCCATTACTTACTGTTTTTATCTGCTACTTTTCACACTCGGTGTTTTCTTTCCTTACATTCTTTGTTTCATAGCATCCCTGTTTTAGATGTTTTGGCATGTGGCAAAGGAGTTTATTCACTCCTAAACTCCTCCCCTCACGTCATCCCAGGCTTTCTCTAGAGCCCAGAAAACAGCAGCTCTGTCTCCCCGTAACAAAAAGCAGCATTAAAGACAGAATCTCCTTTAACAGCTCTGCCCTCCACAGCTAACCTGTCATCCTCTTTGGGACCAGTTTTGTGCATCCGCCTCTGTGATTTAACTGTAAGACAATAAAACCCTGAGGCATCTCTGCTTACACCAGTTCAGTGCTGTATTACCCCAAAACAGACTCCTGAGCTAGAAATCTATGGATTTTCCCCAAAGGACTTCTTGCTTCTCCTTGAAGCTGTATGTCATTGTGTGGGAATGATGAACTTTATGCTCCTGGCTAAGGGGCAAGTGATACACTTCCATTGGGATGCTTAGTTCAGTGAATAGGACAACTGTGCACAAACAGGCAGGATCCAAGATGCAATATCTAATGAGAGGCAATGTTTGTGTTGCCCTCGGGCACACCCTTGAGGCAGAAAGCCATCCAGTACATGTGCTTGTCACCAAATTGGAGAAATCTCCAGATCCATTGGGAGCTCACAAACTGCATCCTTAGCTCACATGAACAGGTATTGTAAATTCTTCTGTACCTCACATAAACCCACTTACTTGGTACATAAGCTCCTAAAGTTCCTGTCCCATGAAGCTTCTTTCATTACTTGCCTTGTACACCTGATTTAAAGGTCTCCACTGCAGTCCTGTGAAGACAACTGGAACACTGCTGACAGATGCATTGCATGTTGAGCTGGACAAGGTAAGAAAAGTGTCACCACCTACAAACAAGAGACAAAAAGTCACATTACCTATAATCCTCTCAATGGCATAGTCTGTCCTATACCAGTTAATAACTGCCTTTATGATTCTCCCCTTTACCTCTTTTCTCCTCTCCTGGATGTTTACCTGCCTGTGTTCACGTGTGATACAGCACAACTGTGCGTGTTTAGATCTGTGAGCCATAAAAACAGTGAAATTGTGGAAAGTCTTACCTGGGACCTCAACCCGTGCAACCTCCCGAGCGTTAATTCAGGAGCTGCAGCTGCACTCAGTCTCCTGCTCTAGCCTGAGCTATGGTGGAGATGTGCTGTGCCTGGCATTGCATTTTTCCTTGCCTTCCTGACTTCCTGACTTGTGGCCTGACCTCAGGCATGTCTTTTCACTACAGTCTTCCCCCTTCATCATTAGGCTGTTAGCTAAATCTGCTTATTTAACCCTTTCTTTCCTCTTTTCTTGGAGTACTGTGAGTTAGAGACTTCAGTCTGAGGGTGAGGGCACTCACTGCCTTTCCAGCTTGACTGTCACCATTGACTCCTGGCTTGCACTCCCTAATAGAGCAGCCTGCTCTGTTTCCTGACAAAACCTTTCAGGGTAAGAAACCCACACTTTGGTGCCCTGAGACAGGCATTATTTTGTCTGTACAGGTAGTGACATCCTTCAATCTGTTCCAGTATTCAAGTGCTCCATCCATCCTCTGAAGCATGAGCATCGAAGTACAAGGCAGGAGGTAGATGTATAAAGCCATCAATCATCCTGCCTGCTGTAACTGGAAGGCCTCAGGCAGGTATTCCCAATCCCACACATATTGAGGTGTCAGATCCTTGTAGCTATCCAATATCTGTCATACAGATGCTTGGCTGTATGCAGGACTGGTTTTGTCTCTCACACTGAGGCTCAGACCAGAGACTCGGTCCTGTTGCAGGTTCTTTGCAATGTTGTGAGAACAGTTGCTCCGTCATTTCAATCAAAGCATGAACAATAATTATTCCAAGGACAGAATTTATTGCCATGCTGGCTACAGGATGGCATTTTGGGCTCCTTAACGGCAGGCCAACCCAGTGGTATCTTCAGCATCGTGATCTATTGAAGTCCCTGGAAACCTGGGAGTGGCTGACCCTCTGAGGTCATCAGGAATGGTTTCACCAGGAGCATGTGTTGTAAGAAACTATTACATGCAAAAACTAGTTTTGCTTTGACCAGTACTGTTAGAGGAAATAGACCCAGGACCTATAAGGAAAAAACAAATGTGGCATCAGAGATTGAGTGATAATGTTGCCAGGTGAATTATTTCAGCACATATTATTAAGAATCCTACTGCTTCAAAATTTCCTTTTATTTTTAGGTTTATGACATTGAAATTTGGAAATAGATGGAAATAAGTCAGTTTTAAGAATTCCTAAAAAGCATTTTCCATCTTTCATTTATGCAGATTGTTTCTAGTATATTCTTCAGTATTTTAAATTGGACTGGAGGTGATGTAAAAAAAATACCTATTATTCACTTAGCTACTACCATTAGCATAAGAGCTATTATATCTCACTACTTCCAATGGATATATAAAATACAGTTCCTGATACAACTGAAACCTTTGATCCTTTGACAGAGAATGGAGCTATTATTTACATAAATGTAACAGTTCAGAAAGCAGAAGAAAATTGATTTTTCTGCAATGTGCCATGCACATTAGAATTATCAAGGAGTCTTCAAAAGAAAAAAAGAACAGAAATTCAAAGAAAGGCATCCTCACACCATATTTCCAACTATGCACTAGCAAGTGCGTATATAGATATATACATACATTTCAGAATGGCCTTACTGCATTCATATAGGAAAGGCAAAAACTGCTGCTGGAAACAAGGAAAGAAAAATAATTTCACACTGAGCAGTTTTTTGAAATTCAATTTAAATGAACAAGTCTGAGGCAAAATATATTATCTTGGCCATCATTTATTCCCCCCATCTTTATATTTGAGATTATCATAATAAACTGAATGAAGAAGTAAGCTCCTTTTTAAACTAGTGCTTATGAGAGCTTGTCGGTGAATGTGATATTTCATAAGTTGTGGCAATCTATGTCCTAGGGCTGTAACCATTTGCCAATGGGGTATGACAATCTCAAACAAAGCTGTAAGAAAAACAGGGTATCATGCTAAGAAAATAAGTTACCATTTATGAATGGAGACATAACCACAAGAGCCAACAACCTAGGGTTTGCCAAAGTATGCCTGAAAATTCAAGCACTAAAATGCAGCTGCCAGGTGTAATGCGCAGGAAAATTTCGTTCAGTCTCAATCTTCTATTACAAAGCATGTCTCCTTATGTCAAGCATTGGTTTACATAGCTTGCCTGATTAAAGATCTATTTAATTATCTTCTGAAATGGTATCAAGGAGAAATATAAAATTACAGAGAAACATTTGAAGAGCTGTAGAATTTCAAAAACTAACCATTTAATAAAGCAAAACATTGATTTGTAAGTGTGCCATTTGTAACTTCAAATACATTTTCAAGCTTGTCTCTTCTTCGGAGTAATAGCCCTATTTCTTTTTTCAGGCAACAGGTGTATTGCACCTGTTTTCAGGTATAAAAAACTTCCTTTTGATGTAAAATAGTTAGCTTTATTTTGTTTTATTTTGTATTTGGTTAAAAATATAAAGAGACAGTACTTGACAACTGCTTGAGACAATACTGACAAATGTAAAAAAAGATTTATTTGTCTTTCTTAAGTGATTAATACTTCACATGTAGGTATAAGATCAAACTGAGTGCTTTTGGGGTGTAGTAATGCATCAAGAGTTGAAAGGGTTGTGCAGTTATATAGCCAGTATTAATTAATTATATTTTCTACTGTGGGATCCAATGTTGCATTTCAACTAGGGACATCTTAATGTCACTTTTATATTCCAAGGGCAAAAGTTATTTACTGCATTGAAAATATAAATTCTTTATTGCATGTATTTCCCTCACAGTCTGATGTGCAAATCTAGCCATACTCTGTCTTCTATTGACACACTGTAAAAGCTCTTTTTTGCCTCCCACTCCCTGGACTTCCCTAGTTAATTTCCCATGTCAAGAAATAAATAATAGAAAAGAGCACTGACTTTTAATTGTGATACTTCAAAATTATAAGCCCTAAGCTTTGAAGGTCCTTTTTTGAAAATTCTGAAAACTGCTCAAGACTAAAGATATTTCTGGAGAAATGTATGTATTCGTCATGTAAATTCATTCATGCAGAAAAAATGAGCATCCTCAGGGAACCTGGAGGTTTAAAAGTATACTGAGAGGTATATGAGTTGTCTTAATTACTTACGACTGTAACATAGTTGACGTGGTAGGCCAGATAAAAGGTCTGTCTAATGAAAGATGCTGTTTTCAGCAGTGGTCATAGCAGACATTCAAAACCACCAGGGTAAGAAACTGCAAGCATTCATGAATCCTCCCTATGACACCTTGCCAGGCACCCGGACTATCACTGGTGCACTGTGCTGAGGAATATGCTAGAGATAAATCTACTTTTTAGATAAGAATCCAAGAAAAAAAAGATGCTTCCTTCTACTTTTAGTCCACCAAGACTCTGAGGGGTTTTTTTAACAGACATTGTATATTAGTATTTTGGTGATAGACAGGATTTCGTTCTACCCATGATCTGAACAGATGCAAGTTTTCTTTGGTATACCAAGAGAAGACCAAAAGCCCACTGAGAAGGAGGGCACATTGGCACAGGATCAATGCCAAAATATCTGCATTTCCATGACTCCCTGATGTCTTGGACTGTGAACAGTGACTGTGGCTTGGCTGTAAAATGCCAAGATGCACTTTTCTGTTTGATTTAAAGAGAAATTCTGAATTTCCTATCTCTGTGGAAATCTTTGAAGACAAGTTGGGGGATGGGGCCTGGGGCTGTTGGGAGGACAGAATTTTCTTTCCAAAATACAAGGGCATAAAGCCAAAGATCTCCAGGATGTTTCAGGGAAGTTCATTTGGTCAGGTGACTAACACCAGAAAAAGATGGCATTGTGTTTTAGAGAGGAAAATTTCCACTAATATTCTTCCTAGACAACAAAAATAGATAGCTTGCACAAGGAAAATAAGAAATTTGTGGCAACATCTGAAAAGACTTTTTGTAAAGTTTCTGGGTTTAATAGCAGACAGTCCTCTATGTCTTATTCAATGTGACTGAAGTATTCCTTAAGAACTGACATAGTGAAATCTTCTGAAACCTTAAAAATGTTAGTATTTTATTTACAGTTATTGAAATGCCCTTCATACTGAATTAATCAGTATTAACAGAATATTAATATATTAACAGAATATATTAACAGAATATCAATTAACAGAAATTGGTTAAAATGTAGTTTCATCTAGCCATGAGATTTCAGATTATATGGAAAGCGACAACATTTTCACTCATCTTTTCTTTCCTGTGCCAAACTACCAAACATTCTGCACAATGTGAGAAGCAGAGTGACAGGGAGTCCTTAACTGTGGCCCATATGTTGGAGGTAAAAATAGCCAGAAAGATATTGGTTTGGTGACGAGCACTTGCTTTGGAGTGGAGCACAGCAAAGAACGCAGGTTGTGAATTCTTAACCTTTCGTGATGCAGCCTTTGTCTGTGGGAGCAAAGCAGCAGTTCCTTGCTTGGGGCAGAGCCAGAGTTGAGTCCAAAGCCAACAAAGTCCATCTGTCATATCTGCAACAGATTGGCCAAGCTCGTAGCACAGATTTACACCATGGGCTACAATTGTGAAGAAACACAGAATTACAGTAATTTTCACTGGTTTAAATTTGCAATTTTCTTAAATAAGGCACACCCTTTTTTTTTTTCAGCGTGGGAAACATAAATACAAATGTAATCAAGTCTCATTGGAAAATCTGAAAAAGTGGAATTAGATTGGAATATGATTCCCACCTTTAGCTGCTTGGCTGTAGAATCATGTTGGTTGTTACTCAATTTCTGCCCTAGTAAATCTCACCATTTATTTCTTTGTAATGACACAATTTTAAAAGAGGAATAGGGACAATACTAGTCCCTCTCTTAGGACCAGTTTCAGAATAAACAGAAGAACTCTGGAGAAGAGCAATGTGGTTGAAATTTTTATAAAAGAGCAATTGATAAGTCTACTCACAGCAGTAAATACTTCACTGAGGAACCAAGGGAGTTTGCCTATTTCTTTTCTGTTTCAGTTTCTAAAGGAAAGGTTACTCTTGCCTTCCTAAATCAGCAGAGTTTTAGGAAAACCTCACCACAGTCTTGAAATCATACTTCCACCCTAGAAAGCAGCAATTTAAAGTCAGACTGTCATTAGCAGTAGCTACTGACAAGCTGAAGTGCCTTAAAAAGCTAAATTTTGCTAATTTTAGGTAGCCCCTCATTTAGTCTAAAGCCCCAGGCACTGACAATGGGGTTTGAGAATTAATCACATTGTGTTCCAACACCTGGGACAAAGTCCCTCTTTGAATCTACTCTAAGTCCTGAGCTATGTTGGAATGGTGAACATTTTCATTGATCAGCTATGCAATTATTAAGGACAGTTTATTTGAATATAATTTTAAGCAAATTCTGAGAAGACAGCTTTAAATACTCAATCTTCTTTTTCCACTGCAACAATGCAACATTGATCTATGTTATTTATAATTCTATAAAATTAGTCTGTTATAACTATATATTGAGAAAATAATTGATTCAGTAAAATTCTATATCATCACTTGTTTTTTCACAAATGAGGAAAGAATGAATTCATTTTTATTAAAGTCATTATACTATTTATGGATATTAGTACTTCTCCTGATATTTTTCCTGACGTTTTCCTTTCACTTCTTAATTTTTCACATAATTTGTGCTTATCTTTATTCAGGAGAGGTATTTCCATAACTGAACTCACCATTCATATGCAGTCCAAATCTCATATTTTATCTGTTTATCCCAGCAAATACTCTACAAAGCACTATGACTTGTCTTACATATTTTAATTTCTTCTTTTATTTTAAAAAATATGCTTCAACAATGTTGTTATTAATATTTTCCTTAGCCTGATTTTGCTGTCTATTCTTATAGCACCTGAAATGTCATACAAATATGTTTCCATCTCACATCCATATAATTTTCAGTCCCCAGTTCCCCATTTCTATCTGTTCCTGGCAATTAATTTCCTACATCTGATTTATTGTCAATCAATTCTGCTTAACACCTGCCTGTTTCATTCTAGATGGCATTCCTAGGCACCTTTAATATTCTTCTTTCTTATGATTGCTAATGAAGTCTAGACTTCTCTAAAGGAGAAGATGAGAAAATGGGAGAAATTATATTCAAGCTCTGTTAGCAGCTGCTACAACTCAAGAAGACAGCTGCAGAAAGGTACTACAAACAGCATCAACCAGTCTAAGGCCACATGGACTGACAGAATAACCACATTATTTCTCTGCATTTATCAGCTTTATTTTTCTCCATATGTTTTATTTCTTGCATCTGTTCTACCCCATGGGATCACCTGCCCTTCTCTTCTTCTTTACAAGTCTGTATTCTATTTCTGTACTTACTTTCCACATCCTTCAGTATTTTAAGGTTATTTTTCTACTCTATATGTCAGTAGCAGGCTTTTTCAGAGAATAATAGGATGGTTTGGGTTGGACAGGACCTAAAATATCATCTAGTTGAAGGATAGCACACTTTCAGCTTGTTGTACATCCCAGCATCTTATGACCTTCCTGTGCCCTTTCATTTTTGTTGATGCCTCAGTACTAGCCACTGTCTTCCTTTTTTCATACCTAGTCCCTTTCCAAAAAAATTCATGAGAACCCTCTTTATTAACAGGCTCCTTGGGCTGGATGCCATGGCCAAAACTCTCAGCTTTGGTCAGCAAAAGGAACATTAACCATTCATCTATTGTGAGCAGAGATTTCCTTCAGCAATAAGTCCACTGTCCTGTAACAAAATGCAGATTCTACAAAGCCCAACCAAACTCTGCTACCATAGGCATTGTCATTTTATTCACTTTGGGAAAAAAAAAAAAAAAAATTAAGCTCTATCTACATCTAGGAGAAATTCAAGTATGATTTTTTTTTTTTTAAATGAAGTGTTGGAGTTTTTCCCCTCAAAGCAGGCTTTTCCCTTTATTTAAGCTGTTGACTATCATATCCCACTAAGTCTATGATCAAAGCTAAGAATCCTGTTTACTGTCACATGAACTACACTGAGCTTGACAGAGACTTTGTCAAAATCTGACAGGCTCTGCAATGGAAAGTATTACACACTGTGCACAGAGAAATCCAGCATAGCACTAGAGAGCAACAGAAATAAAAAAAAACATACAAGGCTTTGACTGAATTGTATAAACCAGCCCACTATTACCATTAGACTGCTTCAGCTTTGCTTTCAGCAGGTTGTTTGTGGAGTGCAACTGGGGGATGAACCTCACCTGCAGCTCACCTCTGGTGACTTCACTCTGTAAACATGCTTCAGCTGACAGTGCAAAACGAAATCACAAAAATTACATATTTCAAATTATAAGATTAAAGTTTCAACTTTTATCTATCTTTCTATCTACCTATATATAGCTTTATATCTATAAAGGGAAAAAACTTAACTACTTCCTAAAATTTTAATATGCATCTTTCTTGATAGCACATGCCATGACAAGCTTCAGTGAAAATGCAGAAGCAAAATGAAGGCAGTGCTTTTATTGCTCTTAACACACTGTTATACAAGCCATTATTTGGTCTACAAACCTCCAGCCGAGTGCAGTCTGTTAAAACTAATATTGTTCTGGAGAACTTATGTGGCCCCTAGTCTTTGAATTCAGCTGAAGTATTGAACAATACTGTACTAGAAACAATGATGATTGAGGGGAAAAAAGAAAAAAAGTAAAAATCCCCACATGAATTGTTTTATTAATAATTTCAGCAGAAACAGGATTATACTGGAGGGAAAAAGTTTTGTCCCTTTGGTCAGGTACAAAAAGGGTCACAAATTTAAACCACTATTGCACTAACATCTTATCTGACATTATTTGGTACCATTTATGCCTTATCTTATGCCAGAAACAGTTCCAAGAGTGCTTTCCCAGGGCAGTCCGATTAGCCCATACAAACACAACTGTACCATCCCTCATGGTTCTACATTTTCACATAGAGTGACAGTGCTTTGTAAGCTTGCTGTCTCAGGTGCACTGAGTTCAGGTTATTTTCTTCAGGGAAAATGCAAAAAATAATGAACATGTTCAGAGGGCAAACTCCTCTCAAGATTGTGGAGACAACTAAAGGAAAAAGAAGCAGCTGCACCACAACCATCACAAAGCATTTCTCAGAGTGTGTGATTACAGCTTTCCAAATGTGTCAGATAGAGAAATAGTCAATGTCATCAATAGAAATGCAAGGAAGAAGTACAAAGGCAAAGGAAAAAAGTACTTGTTGTCATGAAAAGGATTAGGTGAAGCTCATGGGAAAGCACAATGGAGAAGATGCAGGAAGCTGGGCTGACAAAGAGAAGGGAATGTGTTCACCAATAAACTAGAAGAATAAAAGGACTGGAGTTTTACTGAGGAATAGCCATAAGACCATAGAGTTAAAATTAAAGCTGACAGAAAATGGATAAAACCTCTGAAAAAGAAAGGAAATCCTAAAGGCCTCCATCTATTCAAATGTCCCACTGGGGAGAGTGGAGGTAACAGGAGTAATGCTTCTTTCTCACATGCAGACTCCAGACTAAAACCAGAGGTATTTTCATAGAGAAGACAGCTTAATTTATTTATGAAATGCTAGTACTGTGTTAAGACAGAATATTATTACTAAGAGGCCTAAGTTATTGGTGATTTCATTATAACTACATGAAGAAAATATAAGATAATCTGCCTCTAATAGCAGGTGAGTGGCAGAAGCATGAAAAGCAGACAGCAGTAGCAATTATTACTACAAATTTTCACAGGTTTTGGCTTTCTTAAAAGCAATAACAAAATGCTAACTTCATTAACGTTGGATTTCCTAAATGAGAATATTTATCAGATTTTCAGTACAAGGCCAGCCTGCTGAGATAACATCTAATTACAATCTTGAAACCACAGAGATGAGAGCTATTAAGTAAATGGGGAAAAAACCCCACCACAAAAATAACCTCCTGGGCTTTCACTAGACACAGACTTTTTAATCATTTAACTCCGATTTGTATGAATAGCAAGAGAACAATCAATGTTAGCATATGAATCTTGTAGAACTAATCATTAATCTTAAATCAGTAATCTTAAAGGCTTTATCAGAAGATTATGAGCAACAATAAATGGCTTTTGTTGCTTGTTATATGTTAATATACAACTGAACTATTTAAGAATCTCACATGGTCATTAGAACTACACTTCATTTTCGTGAACACTCTCCCATGTATTTAAACTGAAAAAAAAGAACACAATGAATACAACAGATGAATATTTCTTCTTCTATGAGAATTGTGTTACTTAATCTTAAGAATTATCTTCTTGAAATATTTAGTATATCTTGCATATCAGCATATGAAAAACTATCCTCCAAAAACTGTCTCTGAAAAAAGCACTTTAATTTGAGTTCAGGTTTACTCTAAGTGGTGCAGATTTGAAAAGCTCAAGATGCTGAGTATGAAGACAGATAATGTCAATTCTTTTTTTGAAAGAGTCCTATCACCAGTTCATATTGCAAGCAAATATTACAAGTTTTACATCTTTTCGCAGACATCTCCTCTGATATCCGTCCAGCTAGTAAAGCCTTTTCCTGAAGCTTTGTGCCTTTTGATATTTCAATCACACTTTAAGAAATGAAACCATTACATCTCCCATAGTAAAAGTCTTGCATCTTTCAAGGCATCTACGTAACTGACTGGATTTCTACAGAGAAAGAATCAGCAGCTGAATTTGTTCTGGTGAGACAAGTACATTTAGAGGTTGAGATCAGAGATTTGATTCACAGCTAGCTGATTTAGATAGGTTTCCAGTCCAGAAATAAGAAGGATGGATATTGGCTGCCTACCAGCTTAAAAATCCATGAATGGACGGTCATTGGGGTGGGCCATAAATACAGGTGGCTGTCCTCTTAGCAATTTTGCAAGAATATTTGTGCTGATGTGAAGGAGGGCAGAGAGTCTCTTTGCTCTGTTCTTCAGTTGCAATGAGCCAATGTGGCTGCCAGTCACTTCTGGTCCTGCCTGGCAGGAGGCACCATCAAGCTATATACAAAAATATGGAGACAAAACATACAGACATAAGCCCTTACACACATTTTCTAATATTCATTCAACTGACTGGCTTTGTAAAGTCAGTTTTCTAAATGTTAGTGGAGTACAAGTGTTCCAGCACAGAAAACATATTTTGTATAAAGCCCAGAAACAACAGCATGATTTAGTGGACATCACTGTGCCTTTCTTTGACTAGAAATAATATTGACTTTCTTTAGTATAATCTTGCAGTTGCATATAATTCTGTTAATGCTGAGAGTCAGATGACCATATCACTCCTGAAAAAATAAAGGTATGCTCACCCTAATAAGATTTACTCTTTGGCCTGCTCTGGCATAATCAGTGTTGTGGTTGTACACTCTCAGAAAAGCTCACTGTTGCAAATTCTGTGCAGATGACCACTGCCTGTGGCATTCAGCCTGTTCTCGCAGCTTGTTTGGAGTTAATGTCCTGGCATGCATTGGGAATAGTGTTTCTGCATTTAGTAGGCATTGTCTGTCTCTTTCTCTTTTCTCACCCAACAACAAGACGAGTCACAGTGGCACAGTGGTGATGCCCTTAAATTAGTTCAAGTCAGAGTATATGTGATTCAAGCTAAGCCTTCTCTTTTATTGCATAAGAGAGGGAAATTAATGCATGATCTTTTAGTTATTCAAATTACAGTTATTTGATTAAAATTACAATTGCTCCATAAGCGTACCAATAAGAGTGGAAGTGAACATAATGGAAAGTAGCTTGAACAAAAATAAAAAGTGCACATATGAAGAGACAGTAAAAAATGGTTACAATTAAATCCAAATGAAAACATAATTGAATTTCAGGAAGTCTGAATATGACTTATTACAGGAACTTTGACTTTGGAACATGTTTTTTCATTCAACGATCAGCATCCATAATGTCCATAGCCATTGAAGTTCATAGGAGTTTAAGAAAAAAATCACATTGCTACTTTAAAATTAGCTAAACTATGCAGAAAACCTTTCTTTTTTTGGTTTTTTCCTTTAGAAGTGGTGGGAAAAAAACTGGCAAGAGTTTTATGATTTTCAGAGATATGTTTAGCTCCAGGGGATGCCTTTGTAAAATATCAACTACCGTGAATGTGATAAACCCCAGATAAGGATTTACATTAAGAAAAGGCAGATGCAATATTGGGACATTTGTGATAGAACAGCTAACATGGATATAGATAAAAACAAACTACAATGTACCTGTACTAAAGCATCTTCTAATTCACAATTAATTAATTTCATTTCTTACTGTCAGAAAAAAGTGCATACTTATTGGAAGAGAAGTATAATTTCTTTTATAGGCCATACAATATTTTTTCAAACACCAAGGACTGAAAAGCTAGGGGTTTTCTATTTAAAAGAACTGTTGCTTTCTCCCTTTCCCACAAAATTTTTCTGCATCAGCTAGATACAACTTCAAGATTACATATGTACCTTCTTGTTTTGCAGGAGAAAATTTGTCAGGAAGAAGACACATTGTGTCCTTCCTCTTCATATGTAAATTTGCTGCAATTCCATAATTTACTGACATCACATCTGGCGTAACAACGAAAACCTACCTTCCCACAGAACATCTGACCAGAGAGAGGTACACTAGGGAGTGGGAAAAAGCATGCAAAAACCTCGCTGCCAGAAAAGATGAAGAAATTTTATTTCTGCTTTGTGTAATTCGTAGTATGCCAACGTCCATTTAGAAGACAGTATTCTGGATGCTAAACATCATCACAAATGAAATTTAAAATATATACAGAACTGATGTTTAAATAGGTGAGTTAATTCAAGGTGAAAATGCCTTCTTGAAAACTAAGATGTGCATATAAAGAGGCCTAATCTGACGGATTAATTACAAACACATGTAATAAAGAACGGATTTTTCAGGTTTTGTTAAAACACGAACACTGCGGTGGAGTTGAAAAAAATAAAACTGGCCAGAAAGATGGAAATTTGAGAAGCTCAGCTACCAGTGATCAGTCAGCAAAAACATACAAGAATATTCTAAATCAAGCCAATGAAATAGTTTCTTTACTGTGAAGGTTTACTAGGGGTGGTGTTATAACCTTGTTATGGTGATATCTGTATCACGACTGAAGGATAAACTCCTAAACTCAGAGCAATTGGTGATTTTATTCTAAGGCACTTGGCAAAACAAACCCACAAGTATTACATGATAAATGCAAATCCTTTTCTTCTTGAGTGCCAAAAAGCAACGATTATATAAGTCTTAAAGTTTTTATAGTCTGTAAGGTAATAGAATAAAACATTTTAAGGAAACAAACAGATTTTGTGATAAAAGTAACTGTTCCATGTGAACTATCTGAAATGTGAAATCTGATCTGACACAACATTTTGAGCCAAGAATGTGTTAGCTCATGGGTGAAAATGTGTTATTTTTCCTTTTCCATGTTGAACCTTCATCTAAAGATTACTTAAAATCATGAGAATACATAAAGTCATAGGCATAAAGCATCTGTACACAAGATAATTCTGTTGTTCTCTAAAGACAAAAAAAATTACTCATGTGTACTATCATTTCCAGAATCATTAATTCTGCACCATTTGGGGGTATTTTCTATTTTCTGTCTTCTTAAATGATTTTAAAGGCCATTTAACCTGGACCTTGGTTACTCTAATTCAAAACTGAGTCTCAAAATTTTCAGGCATTAACCTCCCCATGGTAAAGCAATTTTTTTGCTACTTCAGATTTTCCCATATTGAGACACTGGTTTCAAGCAGTCTGAGCAGCAAGTTACCTAGCTTATTTCAAAAGTCAGAAGCCTCAGGGGAATGCTGCCTGCCTGTCTTTTTTTCTATCTGTTACAGTTCTGATACAGCATGGGGAAGATAGGCATTTAGTCCTGTTTTCTGGATAGTGAAGTTCAAACTTTAGTACTTTTTTACAGCAGGATAATGAAGCTCAAATACCACTCAGACTACATTCCAGTTAACTCTTGCTATAGTATCTCAGTACTTTTAGGTGTCTCCTAATACATAGTGAAAACCAAACCCTTCATTTCCTAATGTAGTAAGGCATCAATATAAAGATTTTCAGCTTGATTTCATAGTTATTATCAATTCACAATAAACAATACATGACTGTCTTTTAAATAGATGCTTATACCTTGTGCCATATTTCAAGTTTGACACACAAAACAGAAAGCCCCTTAGAACATCCTCAGTGCAAGTGATGCAAATAAGCAGCTCTTTAATGAGGAGTTTTACTAATTATTTCTACTGGTCATCAATTTTATTTCAAGCACAGTTTGATTACATGAAGAATAAAAGTGGTTCTGACCACAAATAAAGATTTTCTGTTCGTGTCTATGGCTTAATTTTCCTATCCTCACTAGCACTAAGCCTTTCTTCATTCTACTAGTATGAATGTCTCACTGGACATTATTCATATCTTCATGTTCACATCTAAAGGTAACACTGACTGTACATAAAAGTTCATAAAGAGAGAATGATCGATCTACTCCATACCCTGAAAGCTATATGAACCAGTTCAAAAACAGCTGCTATTAATTGAAAGGGAAAAGTAGATTGTATTTTATAATATTAACCATCTTGCTGTTTTTAACTTTGAAATACTAATTTTACACCTGTGCAAGTTAATATAAGTTCCAGTCTTTCATTCTGTATGGACGAAAACTACAAAAAGGTTATAGGAGGTGCAATACTCTATCAAAGTTGATTCCCGAAAGCTTTAGAAAAACCCCAAGGCTATGGAGAGGAAATGCAGATATAGATGAGAAAATACAACCCAGATTAGTTCTGAGACCCATTTTTTTTAAGCCCCAGGAAAAGACACATTATTCTACAAGTAATTTTTTCAAACTAATTTCCAATGGATAAAAAAGTGAAACTAAATAAAATTGCCTGTATGTTTTCACATGACAAAAACCGCAGCAAACTTAGAAAGGACATAAAATCTCACTGAACTTATAAAGGACGTAAAATGTCAGCAGTAGAATCAAACTATCTGAATACCTTGAAGACAATTTGATGTTAGGATATGATTCAGCATACTTAGCTAACTATAATGCATTGCTCAATTAGTACATCTTGATAATACATATTGTATTGAAGATCTTAGTTTTTAATGAATTTGCTTTAAATAAAATATTAATTCCTCAGGGAATCTTATATTTGTATATTGGAATTCAGTTTTAAATTAAAATCAAATATTAACTGAATAAAATAACACCTTGATAAAATCATTCTCAAAACTAAGTTCTTTTATACAATTATTTATACATTTATGTGTTTCTATTTCTATACTTAAAAGTGTAATTTCAGCCCCATAAGTGAAATATGCAAAAGCAGTATTTAATCACTAAGTCAACAAGTCAACTTTTTGTCAGCATCCAGAGAGATTATTTGAATTCTTTCAAGTTTTTTGTTTTGTCATAATAATATTCCCAGATTTCAGTCAGTTCCTAAATACATTCATTGTGTTTTGTCATATTTGATACGCCAGTGATTCCTCCCTTACAGTGAAATGAAAAAAGAATTTTTAACTCTTTGAATTTCATCATATTTTATTGGACATAACACCAGATACTTTCAAGATTGTGAAGTAATTATTTTTCAGGTTTAGCTCCTAGATCCATAGGAAGTGAATCCTTTATCACTGTCCTTTATCAGCTTCAAGGTGGTGCCTCTTTCTCACAAACCATCAGCTTTAGACATGTGAAAGATTTATAGGTCCATACCTGTGAATATTTTGTTCCTCTACTCCAAGATATGCAGGGTCTTCAGTCAAGATTCAACTCTTGTCTAAATAATTGCAGAGCTGTTTATCAGTACTTTATGGCTTTGACTACAGGAAGGTATGCTTTTTCCTTGTTCCAATAGGGTTGGGAGAAGTTTCTGCTCCAAACAACCCTTGCAAAATCTCTGTTATGAAGTAAATCAGGCTGCCTCATATGTTTTCCACAGAGATGACAATTACCCACAAATTGGATCTCCAGCTGTGTTTTGCAAGACTTTCAGTCGTGTTCACAACCTCTTAATTATGCCCTTGGAGATACTGTCTTCAGTTCTCCTGGCCTTATCAAACTCAAATTTTTCACGTGATGTGTCACTCCTATGCCCTCAAATGCTGATTTTCATATCTAGATTTATAACTTAGAATTTTTTCCCATTTCCTCATCTGACATTTTTGTGTACAGCTATTGTGAAAACCATGCCTCTTTGTAGCAGTTATTACTAGGGAGGAGAGTGTTTGTCTTGCATTGGCTTTCTTAGCAGAACCTGAAAGCTTGTCTAGGGTGCTGGGAGAGTTTTCTGTAGCTCACAGCTTTTTCCATGACATGAATCCACACTGGACTATCAGCACGGGTTAATCCCAGCTACTCTGGTTACCCAGTTGAGAGTTCCTAACAAGCAATTGGGAGAGCAGCAGCTTCTTGAGCCACCTGTGACTGGTAGACCCTTTGGAGCCAGTCTTCAGCAGTCAGCTCAGCTGTTCACTTTTACATTGGCCCTACAATATACCAAAAACTTTGCATGGTCAGACACAAATTTTAGTGGAGCACAAGAACATCTCCGGTCACAATAGAAATTTCTGATCCCCATCAGATCAGATGCTATTTTGTGAGGCTTAAATTCTACCTAAATCTGCCTCGTTTTCTTTGCACGTATGTGGTGTGTCAAAAGGTTGTAAACAGTTACATGCTTTCAGAAAAAACTATTTTCTATTACCATTATGCAATCACTTACTAACTTTCTTAATTTTTTGCTTAACCTTTTAATTCAAGTCAAAGTTTGCTTTTGATTCATGTAATTTAACTAGAAAATATTACAAAAAAATGTGCAGGCTTCCTATTTAGCTCTCTCTTTCACTTGGGTCAGTTAAAAACAAATTGTCACATGACAGCAACAGTGTCATTCTGATCAGTTAGGCTCAGCCTCAGTGGATATCTCATGAGACCAAACCCCTGCACTCATTCAGAAAATCCATTGGTAAAGCACTTGGATATGGTGAAAAAACTTGTGTTTGGGTTCAACTCCTTCAATGGGCAGAGTAATGAATAGTAAAGCAGCTCTCAAAATGATATTTTTTGCTATTAATATTTTTATAGTAATTATTTCTGTACATTAAAAAACCATAACTATAGCAAAGTAGATCTTCTCTTTGTTTCTTTTCATTAGGTTTTCTTTAGAATAAAAACTTGGTTTTTTGCGTCTCATTTTGGACAGGCTCTGGATTAAAAATATTTCCTTATCATACAAGCAATTCACTCTATGACTGTATGTACACCTACAGTGCAAAAAGGTTATGACTTTTAGTTCAAAGAAAACCACTGAAACAACCTTTTTGTTGTAATGAATGAAGACAGTTTCATTAAAATTAAATCTTCAGCACAGGTGAATAAGGCAGTCTAATTGTCAGAGGGCATTCAAAATTGTGCTTTAGTTTGTCTATGAGCAAGTAAATCAAAGTTTCTTTCTGCAATTTGGACATGAGAAAAGTTGTATCCTTTTCTCTTAACTAAATGTAGAGGAAGGATATAATATTGGTTTTCATCATGAAATCAATGCAAATCTGGTTAGAGGGAAAATTAATAACATTAGGCAGTAATGGGAGAGGTGAAGTAATGGCCATTTCCCCTTTGCTTTTTATGACCGTTTATTTTAAAACCAGACCAGTTGCACTGACATATGTATCCACTGACAGATAAATTCTGGACATAACACATAAATTGCATTATCAGGTTGGACATCAGCTTCCTAAACCTAATCACAAGTTAGACTACTTATTTTCTTATGTTGCTGGGGCCATAACAGTACAGGTATAATCTTTTTCCAGTGAACCATTATAGAAGCTTGCATATTTTATAGCAACAAAAACAGCTAGATAATCTCCTCTCTGTGTGTTCACACATATGTATTGATGGGAGGAACTATTCCATACTTGCTGGAATTTTTCAGAAATGTACAGCATTGTTGCTAGCATCTATTTTTTATGCAAATAAATATTGAAAAAATATTCTATGCTACTCTCTCCAGTTTGCTTGTTAGTGTATTCTTATGCTGAATGGCCTCTTCTAATGAACCTTATAAATGTTCTTGGCAGCTAACTGGGAAATGTTAATCAAGGGTTTCACTTAACAAGGAGCTGCAAATTATCCAACTTGTTAAGTTTTCCGATAGCCATCTTTTGAATTTAATTATTGGCCCTGTTTTTCACTCACCACTCAAAGACAATGATTTGACTATTTTATAAATTGCATTATCAAGGATTTTGCATCACTTTAATAAATAATAATTCTGCCAAATCTTACAGAACATCACTCTAGTGAGCTATTAGCAAGCTCTTAATGGTTATCATTTCAATACATCTGATAAGTATCATAAGTCTTAATACAGAAAAATTATGTGGAGAGAAAAGCCCCATGGGTCTTTCTGCAGCCATGATTATATTAGTAATATATACAGAAACAGACAATGTCTTCCCACTCTTCCAGCTGTTTAAGCAAGTACTGCCTGTACTACAGGTAATAATTATTTTGTGAAATCATCACAGCAGGAAAATGAGTACAGCTCTCCCACAGACTAGAGGCAGATACTGAAATTCTGGGCCAAAATGGGATTTAAGGCTTACTCCCACATCTTCACTGAATTTCTTCAACTAGCTTACCCCTTTGATTGGTATGTTGTTTTAGGCATTATTTTTATGTCCTTTGGTGTTATTGCACAGTTAGTTCAATTAACTTTGCATTGTCTAACTTGGATATTGTTAAATCTTCTGGGACGTGGTTCAAGCACAGTGTCACCAACATTGTGACACCTGATTTCAGTTTACTGATTAGTCTGAAAGCTGATTAAGCATTAATCTTTTGTTCAGTGTTGGGTATGTAGGCTGTGATTATTCAGAGCATCTCTTCCTAAAAAAGAGACTCAATATCCTTGGAAATTCCCATGACACCAAATGAGTTACCAGAAACCAAAAAGCCTGAAGAATCTACCTCTGACATAGTATGGATCAGTAATTTACAGAAAATGGGGGGTTTAGTGAAGCAGAATTTACATTTTATTGGAGGCAAATTCCAATTGAGTAGTCCCTCTTTCCAATTTTTTCATTTGTATCTCAATAGAGCTGCAATGAACTTAATTTCATTTTCTTTCTTCTTAATGTCTAGAAATATAATTATCCCTCAGAGAAAAGCTTTCAACCAAACCACATAAAAGCACTTCTGCTGCAGCACTGGTGTCTAAGAACCATTGTTTGAGCATGTTAATGCGCTGCTGTAGCAATAGATAAGGATAGAAGTGTGTGGTCAGAGAGGCCAGAGTTGTTTATAAAGACTCTTTGGGGACTAAGAAACAATCTATTCACTAACATAAATCATGAGCTGGTACAGTGAAAAATAAAATCTCCTTTGCAGGAATGAAGAAATCACCAGACATCAAGAGAATTACATTTGGGGCACTTATGTATTATTCAGTAGACAATAGAGAATGTAGTAATTGATTTTGGAGAGGATAAGATTTGTCCAGATGAGTCTTTCAAAGCCAGCTAAAGTCTTTTGCACCCTGTTAGAATCCCCAGCAGCTAAGTCATGGCCAGAAAAAAAGCACTAAAATGAAGATGAGTTTAAAAAACCCTGACTAGAGATTAAGACATTCATAACAGTGCTTGTGCAGCATTTTTCTACCAAAAATCAAACTTTCTTTCTATTTTTAAGTATTCTGATTAATCACAATTACCATAGGCATTTCAGACAAATCCAATTGGACTTGACTTTCTTGGATGTTTAGAAGATACTTCTGCCCTCATACAGTGTCTGTAACTTACTTGATTTTCTTGAGAAAAGGTGGGGGGGGGGGAGAGAGGGGGATTTCCAAAGGACATCTCAGTGTTTCTGTAATTTAAAAAATCTTCTGTAATAAAAAATAAAATCTTCTCTCTAAATGGGAGTGTTTTTCTGTAGGGCTTAATTGAACAGTATTGGATATTAACACTCATTTTTCTAGGCAACTTTATCAGATTCAGTGTTTTTCTGTCATATTAAAGATAACACAAGACTGAAATCCACTCTTAAACGAAGTATAGGGTAAGAAAAATCTACCAAGAAATTGACACCTAACTCTCCTTTGACATCTAAGTACTGCAGACTATTATACTTGAGCTATAGCAAAGTGATTTCTTAATCCATTACTAGATCTTAGAGAAGCACTTCTTTTCCCCTATGGTTTCTCTTTTCATTACCAAATATTTGGTTTTCATTCCAAATATATTTAGTGGAGATGTAACTATGTCCAGGCAGAGAGATACTATACATAACTGAAAGGCTAACTTCTCTCAACAGGGAAATAGAGACACTGAAGTAGGGAGGTTACAAAGATGTAAAATAGCCTAAATCACAGAATCATCAAGGTTTGAATAGACCTTCAAGATCACCTAAGTCAGCCTTCAGCCTAGCACCACCATAATCAACCCTAAACCATACCCCAAGTACCACATAAAGACGCCTCTTGAACGCTTCCAGAGGAAGTGACGACTCTACCTTCCCGGGCAATTTATTCCAGTGCCTAACCACTCTTTCAGTGAAAAAAGTTTTCATAGTATCTAATTTGAACCTCCCCTGGTGCAACTTAAGGACATTTCCTCTCATCCTTTCACATGAGACGTGGCAGAAGAGACTGAACCCCACATCAATACAGCCTCCTTTCAGGTAGGAAGCAACACAGAGACTGTAGAGAAGTAGCAATTACAGAGAGCAATGAGGTTCCCCCGAGCCTCCTTTTCTCAGATTAAGCAACCCCAGTTCCCTCAGTTACTCCTCACAGGACACATTTTTCTAGACCCTTCACTACCTTTGTTGTCCTTCTCTGGACACGCTCCAGCACCTCAATGACTTTCCTGTAGTCAAGGGTCCAAAACAGAACACAGGATTCAAGGCAGGGCTTCACCAGTGGTGAGTACAGGGGGACAATCTGGTCCTGCTGGCCACACTATTCTTCATATAGGCCAAGGAGCCACTGGCCTTCTTGGTCACCTGAGCACACTGCTGGTTCTTATCCCACTGGTTGCACACCAGCGCCCTGAGTCCCCATTCCTTGCCCTTGCCAAGGCTGAGGTGGATTTTTTCTTCACCGCCTTCTTCCAGTCCTCAAGTGTCCTCCCAGAATTTTGCCAGCATTCTTGCTTCTCAGAATGCAGTTTTTGAAAATGAAGAATTGAGATTTATTTTCTCTGTCTTTTGTGCCAAAAAGATCCAGATGTTTGTGACACTGTGAACTTCATTTTCTCTAACTTTGTGAGATTGGCTTTTGTGAAGTTTCTGTGAGTTAACCCTTCGAGCTGAAGGCCAATTCTCTTACCCTGTTAGAAACTACAAAACCAACATGTAGATAAATGTTTTCTAGATGAAATAATAAGCCTTACAGGTTGGATTAGATAGGAACAGAGTGTTATGCATTTGACTAAGGACTATTTAACATTTGTTGGTGTGACTACTTCTTGTGTTACAGAACAGGTCAGTTTCGCTACAAGTCATTGCCTTCTTGGCCTTTCTCATGCACTGCAAAACAGCTTTGCCGTAAGAAACTAATTCTAGGTGATTTTTTTTCACTATATTAATATTAATCAGTACATAAATTTTTATGACTTAATTTTCACTGTTCTCATTACATCCGTTTTCTATTTTAAGCAGTGGTGCACAGAAAATATTGATCATGAAACTGGAAGGGTCAATGACAAGGTTCTAGAAGAATCTGAGGGAAAGCAATTTTTTTTGCTGCTAGCATTTTGACAGCTATTTTTTCCTGCTTGATGTGTGTTATTTTATGTTCTCTGTACTTCAAGCAAGATAGTATGGTCATTTCACTAGTTACAATAAGTAGCCCGTTGGAATGGGAACTATGTTATATAACTATTTCCATCTTAAAAAGAAGGAAATATACTCAGCTTATAATTCCAGAAACACTTGGATAAATTTAGTTATTTAAATAATGTAGAAACATTGCAATCTGCCATATAAATAATTTTCAAATGAATTGCACTTGTGAACAGTCCATGACTGTTTCCATGAAATGCAGTAATACCTGCAGAAGATTGCTTACTGTGAAGTAAGTAGTGCTGTCTTTTGAACACCATGTATAATAAAAAAAGATTCAGCCTCAGGGTGGTAGTGCACAACCATTATAGCTCTTACATTTACACATTCTTTAATTACGCTGATATGGTTATTCTGTCCACTGAACCCATATATTGGATTCAGATTATTAAAGTCATTAGCACCATAAACAATCCCCCATATAACCATGGGATGAATATGAAGAAGCATAAAAGATAATGTTTACTTTCCCAAGTGTTGACCTGAAAACTGTTTTTATATATAAAAGTAGTTTAAGTATTATATATGTGTTTAAAAATGTCAAGTTCTCTTAAAGATTTGTGGAAGAATACTAAATAACTTTCCTGTGAATTTTCAAACCTTAACTTGACTTTAGCACCTGACTGTGCTAAATTAGAACCTTTTGCAGGCCTCTTCCTTCTTACTTTCTCAGTTCTCACTTTGTCTCTCATTATGCTCCAAATGTATTAGTTTTACCATAGAGGCAAAACTTTTCAACAGGGAAGAAAAACGGACACAGAAACAAGACCACATCGAACATGAATACATAGCACAAATCAATCAATTCCAGCCCACTTTCTTGGAAATACTACTTTTTGTTTCTGTTTTCATCAGCTTTTCTTAACTTTTTCACAAGTACACTAAATATGGTAGTGGAATGCTTTGAAATTGGGCATGGAAAGTTGTGATTTTATATTAGATTTTGAACTGAAGGGCAATGTGGAGTTACAAGAAAATTATACCTTTTGTTTCATAGCATTTAGAGGACAGAACTGGTAAGAAAGTCAAAGACAAAAGAAAAGAGACAGAACAAGCCAACAATAATTGCTCCTGACAACCATAGGTCAGCTGCTACTAATAGATGTGATTTTTCAGCTCATCTCTAATTGTCATTCAGATTGAATGAATGATCATTTTTCTCTTTCAAACTAAATAACAAAATATCCTCAATAACCGGCATTCATTATTAATGATGTTACATTGTCATACAACATTTATGTTTCTGAGAAGCTTGATTTTAGAGATTATCTAAGAAATGAAAGTAAGGCTGTGTCAATGGACATCATCTTGACAAGTAATACAAATTTTGTCACCCCCATGGAGAAAGTTCTCGTGCCTCTGCCTCCTGCATACAGTGTCACCAAATATCAGCGGTATTTCCAGCCTATCCTTTCGAGCATGGATGTTCTTTCTAAGGCAGCACCTTATGGCATTGTTCAAATTTTTTGTTATTATGGCTCTTGACATGTCTAGTGAACGGTTCTGTGAATACTCACTAGTTTCTTGCATTGAAGTCAGCCTTTGGCATATCACTGATATAAAGATCAAAGGATTAGTATGTGAGCAAGGACAAGGTTAAGGGTACTAATAGGTGCTCATGATTAATCTGCTTTTCTACTGTTTCTCTCAAAACCATTCATCTTAGCAAAGTGATGAATAAAGCAAGAGAAATGGCATTCCCTGAGATCTCTGTTTGCCTCCTCAAACCAACATCCTATCTGGCCTTTATCCCCTATTTCCCTGCCCTTAAACCAGCCTTGGAATATCAGATGGCCCTGGCCAAGACGGACCAGTACAGACCTCCTTCTCTCCCTGTCTGCTTTGGTGGTGGAGCTACAATGCTGACTGTGCTTCTTCAGCAGCCAGACCTCAAGGAGTAGAGACCAACCTCTCTGCAGTGAGTGTACAAGTCTCCTGTTCATCAAGTTTTGGTAGTGGCCCTTGAAAACTCTTATAGGAAGGAGATAAAAGACTGAGGTTGTATAAATTACTTATAATAAATATAATGTTACAATATAACATAATAAAAAATATATAATATAATATATAATTATATTATATATAACATAGTAATAAATATATATAATATATATATTTTTTATTATATATATAATATTTAAGACTTTAGTCTTAAAAAGACCCTCTCAGCAACAGACATATAATACTTTTAAGACAAAATAATTTCAACAAAACCATAGAGGTTACACCTACCCTGGTATTTGTAATAAGAGATGCATATCCTTCATCCTTTACTTATGTAAATAGTCCTCTTGGTGTTAACAGCACTTACAGGAGAGGTACGACAGTGTCCAACTTGAACCTGTCAGATCCTCAGCTGATGTAAATTATGAAGCTCCGTCCACATCAAGACAGGGCTGTCATATAAATTTGCAGCTAGTGAAGATCTGGAAGGGCAAAACAACTCAGCAGGATACAAGCATCAAAGACAACAAAAAGGATCTAGGTCATTGGAATGTGACAGCACCAGTCAAAGTTATTTGCATGTTCCCTGATTTCAAAAAACTTTGTGGTATGCAGAAAAACAGGAATAAGGAGCCTGGCTACCCTCACACCTTGTAACTTGTGTGTGCAATATGTTGGCCCAGGTGTACAAGCCAGCTCTCTCAGCATTTCCTGTGAACTAGACAAAAGAATTCACTTTAGCCTCTTCCTTCAGTCAGTAGGCACGATAGCACTGCTGTCTCCCCTGATTTTCTTCTCTAGAATGCTGATTTGGTGGAGTTCATGTGACACAGCATAAGAAAAAGTTACATTTATTCTAATATTGTCTCCTTTTGTCCTCAATCATTTACAGTCTGCAGATTTTCATAGATAATACCATGCTCATTTAACTCAGGAATTTTTCTCAAGGGAATGTTTTTTATCATCTATGTAATTAGAAGTTAAACAAACTAGAGTCAAAAAATCTAACAGAGAGAAAAATAGAAACACATCCATGCAGTTTCAAGCAAACTAAAATCAAATGTTTCGTATCAGTTATGTTTTCAGAGGTTTGTTTTCATCTGTCAAATATATAGAACTGAGGCAAAATTTCATCAAAAAAAATTCTCAAATTAAGGAAATGAACCATACATTTTGAATCTGCTAGATGTTTTCTGGCTTCATCACAATTGTTCAGCTATATATTATAAATGGTAAAATGTTCCAGTGAACCTGAATCTTCTAAATGATTTCATGGGTTTTTTTCCAACAGAAGGCAAGAGAAAAATTATGCCCTGGTATAAAATCAAATTCTATTTATTCTTAGCTTTCTAGACACTGAAGTTATAGACCATATATTTCTTTCCACATATACCAGATGTGAAAAAAAACTGCATGTGGAAAATGAACCAAAAAAACCCTTCTCAGGTTTTCTATGTACTTGTGTAATTTCACTCTTCAAGCATGTTTTTGTGAGGTTCATTTGAGCAGTGTAATATTAGAAGTAAAGCAGTGATGGATCAGAGGGTAAAGCAAAAGGAAGGAGGCCAAACCTGGGTGACAGCAGTCAGTCACACGTTCAGACAGAGCTCCATAAAATGTTCATGTTGCACATCATGTGCAAGACAGTGACTTGTGCATATGTTTTCATATGATTGTGTATATAGAATTTTTTAAAATGTTCAAGTTGGAAAAGAACTCTAAGATCATCAAGTCCAACCACTAACTTAACACTGCCAAATCCACCACTAAAGCGTGGCTCTGAGTACTGCAGCTACTTATCTTTTAAATAGCACTATGGATGTGTACATAACACACTTCGCAAGATAGGCTATTTTAAAACTGTCCTTACTGATATTCATAATTGATTCTCACACTTATTTGTGCAAAGTAACATTATGCTTCAACTAAATACTCCTCTGTACTAAGTGGTAGGAACAAATGATTTCTCAGACACTTGATCACTGTGTGCATGCAGGTGCTTGAATTTGTTAAAATTTATATTAAACTTCATTTATCACTGCTGAATAGGGAAAGTGGTTAGCAGTTTAGATATGGTAAAGACAGCAGGTTTAGGAGGTTATTGAAATGAAATATAGCATACTAAAATATTTTAACCCTTTCATTTATTTACCTCTGTACAAGGCTCCTTTAAGGTCAATAATGTTTGAGAAGGTTGCCTTCTTTTCCAGGTAATGACTGAATATAAGTGGATGCCCATGTCAATTTTCTTTATAACCTGTAGATGACAACTCTAGAAGAGAGAAATATTTTACAATCTAGACTTCTGATTGTTTGGAGCTGGGGGGCTGGGGGTAGTGATGCTTGTACGTCTGAGACCAGCATTTATCTTGCTACTGCAAACGAGGAGAAAGTAACCTACTTTGGTAAATACACACCTTTATTACAAACATTGAGCTTTCTATATATGTCAGTGACAATACACAGGCTTTTGCAACAAGCCTGTGAGAATGAAAGCAACTTAAAGACACCCTTGTAAAGAGTAAGATAACCTTTTAATGGGGAAGAGTCATAAGAGTTGAATTTCAGCGTGTAATCAATAACTTCTAATTCATTACTGACCTTTCTGAAGATTAGAAAAATGGAACGATATTGTAAATTAAAACCTGCAAACAACCTCCATAGAAGTATTATAGTTTATTCCATTGATAGAGATCCCAAGTCATGTCCTCTGAATTATAATGCAGCTCAGGTTCTGGAAACAGGATCTGTAGCAGTAATATAATTTTATTAATCAGGCTGTGTTTGGGTTGATAAGTTTATAATTTGCCTGTGAGCAATCAGAGCTACATGTAGGGCCATTCAATTTTTCAACTAAATCAGGCTATGTGAGGAAAGCAGTTGATTCAAGAGGCAAACTGACAGTGAGTGGATGAGAACAAATGAGACCTTCATCATTGTTTTCTATTTTTGTAGAACCCCCCCACCCCCCCACTCAGGCTACAGAAGGTCAACAGGAATCCAAGCCACACTTCTTGCTGGTTTGTGACTCTCTCTGCTCTAAACCCTTTAGTTCCTGCTGCTGCTCAATCGGATTGGAACTCCTCAGAAAGCTGAAAGCAATCCCAATGAGTACTTTCCTTTTCTATTACGTAATTCTCTCAGGAATAAAAAGCTTACGTCTATTTTTCTGGCCTGAACCCCACAGCCCAGACCCCCACCATGGATCCCAGATCATGC
The DNA here is from genome assembly GCA_910950805.1 of Acrocephalus scirpaceus scirpaceus. NCBI lineage: Eukaryota > Metazoa > Chordata > Aves > Passeriformes > Sylviidae > Acrocephalus > Acrocephalus scirpaceus. Next base: position 6,880,690 of record OU383778.1, on the reverse strand, counting down.
AGATCTCACGTCCTAATTTTTAGTGTCAAATCAAAGGCAATTCTGTTCTTTTATATCCTTTAAAGTTCTGATATTTCCTGACTTTTACTCCCCATGCAGCTCAGCTCTTGGCATAAATGAAAATTCCACTTTAAAGAGCATAGAATTGGCAGACTGGCATGTAGATGAAGTTACAGATCTCAAGGACACTTTCAAGTTGCAAGAGGTGAGTGAACACCCAGTAGATTATGAGTCAGAAAATGTCAGAATAATCATATGAGGATACTCCTATGGCTTACTTGACCTTTTTTCTTTTTTTTTTTTTTTAGGAAAAAAAACCCTTCAACTTTCCTTACACTTGTTTTCTTCCCCTTACTCAAAAATTAAAAACATGTTCTTAAAGCCAAGAAAGCAGTTGGAAACTGCTCATATATTAATATTTTATACCTTGATAGTGGAATGAGTGCCAAAAAAAGATTGCATTTTCAAATGACAATATATGTACTTCAAGATATTTATAATTAACTCTTGTAGAGCACTTTAAAACTAGAGAACAAAGTAAAATAAAAGTTTTGTGTAGGGAGGGATAGACAGGAAATAACTGTTCTTTTCTGAAATACTTTTTTCTCTGACAGAGTAGTTCACAATAGCAAAAGAAATACATGTCTTCAGAAAATTTTGTCTCAGGGATACCTAGCTGAAGCATATTGACTCAGACTATTTCTGAGATAAATACATTATTCTTTTTTTGGCAAAAAATGGACTACCAACAGTATTTAGTTCTGGTGAGACTGTTGTGAGCTGATTGTTCAGGTCCCTTGCTTCCCTGCTAGCCCCACATCCAGGCTTGAAAATGTCTGCAAAGATGAAGATATTCATTTGTCCTCACCTACCCCAAAATCAGACGACTTCACTCTACATGCATTCTTCAGCAGGTCTGAGGGACTCTCCTGCAATCCTAGAGACGACTGACCAGCAAAGTCTGCTCATGCCACCCTGTGGAAATGGTCCTTCCCTTTAAGCTTGGGTGAGGTTCTCACTATTTTAGACAGCATTGATCAGTTTATTTCTGTTCTTACAAGAGAAAATATTCTCCTATGGGAAAGTCCAGAATATGACTGCAATTTGACTACTGAGGCAGAAAATTAGGCTTTTTTTTTTAGACTGAAATTATCCTATTGGGCGTATAAAAAAGATTCAGTAAAAAGACCATTTTACTATCAAAAATTATTCAAGTGATGTGATTTTGAGTATTTCCTGTATGTAAGTGAGGAATATTATAAAAACTTGCTCTTACTTCCTAGGATAAACTTAATGAATGAGATATAATGGCTGTGATTAACATATGCATGAAAATATTGTGTAAACATCAAAAAACCCCCTATATTTTGCCATGGCCTGTAGAAATAAGCAGCCCTTTTGCCTAAAAAAAAAAAATACAAAATGTTTGCTCACACTTATTGTTTCACAGAAAATTCTGCAAATCCTTATCCAAGTGCCAAGTAATTCCATGAAGAATTTGCCTGGAGGCCCTGTGAAAGCTACCTCAACCACAAAGGGACCAGGACACAGACACCTCCTATCCAGGGTCCAGTCCACAGCACCAGGGTCCACTTCCTTCAGCACGTATGGGCCCAAGTTCCCTGGCCATATTTTGCAGCAGCTTTCGAATGCATCCTGTGGCATCACAAAAGTTAATGTGGGATGGCAAGGGAACATGTCCTTGGGATTAGATTACTGCACCCATGGGCTGCAGTCTACATCTCATTCCTGCTGGCTTCCCACCATTTTCCCATGGTAACTAACACAAAGTGCAATTCATTGTCTGCATGTAGAAGATGATTATATAAATTTCAGGAAACTCTTCTTATCACTCAGATGTCCATTCTTAACATAGAAACAGCATCTGCCTTCAAGGAGGCTGTGTAGAACAGGTAGATAGATACTCTTCAGGATTCCTAGTAAGGAGGCATGATACAAGAAGATGCAGCATGTCAGTTCCCGGTAAGATGCTGGCCTGACATTGCTAATAGGGAATAATTATCAAATATCCTGATCTACCCAAGAACCCACCAGGATGACACTCAGCAATAACTAAGACCTTATGCCCTTTTCCAATACAGATCTCCATTACTGACAGCCCTCTATGTGGTACCTACCAGCCTTCTCCTCCTTGAGGTGTCTTAATTAAACCCACAGAGTGCCTGATCTAACAGAGAAGCAGAAAAAAAATGCCATTAAATCACTAATTTTAAAACTTGGTTTGCTTGTTAAAAATCAGTAACAAAACGTGTATTGATATTTGTGGAAAAAGAATTATACTTTAAAATATTACCCTGGGACTCATGAGAAACAAAATAAAAATAAGAGCGACCATGACAGTACTTTTCCAGCCTGTTAACATCCAATTCCAACTCCATTTTTTTGCAATTCTATATTATATTTTCTAGATATATTCTTCAGTCTTCCCTTTGCAAGACAGATGCCACAATTTTAAATGAAAATCTTAGCATTTTACAGTGAATTTTTTTTTTAGCAATAACATCAACATTGCTTCCACTTACTTATGAGCTGCAGATTGTATTTATCATTAATAAAAATTTCTTGGCAAGATTGGATTAATCTCTAGATTTTTTTTTTTTTGCTTTCTTGGTCTTCTTAAGTTTCAATAAGTTATCATTCATCTACTCTTATTAAGAATAACTAATTCAATTTGTATTAAGTATTCTTTTAAAATATTTATTTTCTTTTCAAAAATCTATGATTACAAGTGAAAACTTAGAAATATTACAACAAAAGGCTTGGAAATACGAGGCTTTACATACGACTTTGCCTGAAGTGTTTGTCTTTTTTAGTATGTGACTATAAATTTTAAAAGTAGAAGGTAATAGCCTTCCAGAGAACACACAGACCTCACCACCACAGTGGATCAAACATTAAACTTGTGTGGTTTAAAATATAGGAACTGATGTTTTCCCATTGATATTCACTTTGCATATTTTTTCTGTGTGTCACTAGTGGGTTTTAAAAAAAAAACAACCAAAAAACAAGTAGCCTGCCTGTAGTAGAAAAAAGTGGAAAAGCAAATGGACAAATAAGGAAAAGAAGGATGCCTTTCCTCCTTCCTTGGCCAGAAAGCAGCCTGATTTCACCAGCAGGTCAGGAGAAGGACTGTTGTATAACACAGGTAGTCATCAAACAGCCAGTGGTTCCCAGCAGTGACTCCACTGACTGCTTTTGCATTATCAGAAGCTGAAGGAAGATGTGTCATCACTGTCAGTGGTGGTCAGGGTCAGGCAGGGGTAGATGCACACAAGGCGTGTAAGCAAATGGTACTTTCTGCAAAAGCATGCACGACAAATTTAAGCTGAGGATTTACTGCTGGGCTTCTCTTTGAAAGGATCAATAAAAAAAGGAATCTTGATTACATTCTATCAACATGAAGGAAGTAAAGTAAAAAAACGTAAGAAGGTTTTCACAAGGAAGGGCATGGAGTTTTTAAAATAGATTGTTTATTTTGCCTTAGATATATTTCCTTATTGTTTTATTAAATACATAAAATTGAATATTTCTCTTCACCACCTGTCTAATCATTATTTCTTTTCAGATGCAATGTAAATAAGAGGAATTTTGAAACAGTTTTGCAGGAACAAAGCAAGTGTTATATTTTATAATCATGATGGTCCCCCAGCTCCAAAATGACAGCATGGGAGAAAGAATAAATATATCTATCAAGCATGTAAGAACCATGGTGTTAGCCAGCAACTTACTGAATATCAGGAGGACTGAGATTAAATGGCAAGGAGAAAAGATGGTACATGGTACTGTAGAGGGAATTCAAAGGGAAGGAATGACAAGATCAGAGGAAGGAATCATAAATTCTTTTGACATCTTCAAAGCAAGCAGAGTTGAGAGGAGGAGATGTATGCACAAGTTTTCATTTTACTGCACTGCATTAATTTCACTGCCTCTTCCAGTTAGGCCCTACTTATTTTCTATCTGTAAATGCATCACCAGCCCAAAGACCCCAGTTACTGTGGGAATTGCAGAGACCTCGATTACTACAGAAACTTGTTAAAGTTACTTTTCTACACTCATACCTGATACCAAGACCCTTTAGTCCCCAAGCAGAGTAAAAGCCTGAGGTTGGAAATAGTGCAGATCACAGTGCTTGCAGGACTCAGACCATTTATATGCACATCCATTATTGTGTTTATAATGAACACCAATTCACTTTACTGTATTGGAGAAAGAAAAATATGTGAGGTGTGATATTCAAGACATGAGGTCAGTCAGCAAAAGAGATGTGTTTTTCTTCACTCTCTTGAAGGAGGAAGGAGGGTTTGGGAAAGATATTGACCATGTTTCCATTCCCTGTTCTGTTTTCTATTTTCCAGCTTCTGTTCAGATTATTACTTACATTTTAAACAAGAGATGCTAAATGGAGGGTTTCCTGACAAGTACAAGAAGAGAGATGTATTCTGCATTATTTAAATGCTGTTGAATAAAGAAGACATGATTTATGCTGAAGTAGATAAAATGATACAGGTCAGACTCCCTCATGTGGCTGTCCATGACTGTATGGAAACTCTTTCTTCCCTGATGTCTCAGAGGTGTCTGTGCTGCTGTCCAGTTTTCTGGCAGAAATAGCCCAGGGGACAGAACTGAGAGAAGAGATATGTAACTCTGCTTTTTTATATCAAGTGGCTGTAGATTTGTCTCTAAGTGCAGTAATGAAACAGAACAGCTTCCTGATGGCAAAACAGATAAAGAAAAATTAAAGGGAGAAAACCAGAAATGAGTCATGAATTTGTTTCTAAAATTAGTTGCAGATACAGCTATATAGAGTGTATAGAAATATATAGGTGTGTGTACATATATGTCTATAGTAAACATGTTTAATCATCTGGGCAATTGCTTAGAATAAAATGCAATGAATGGTAGGATTTTAGGGGAGAATTCCAGTATAAAATTCCCAGAGGAAATCTGAATAACAGCAACAAACCTAGTGAAATAGGCTGCATTACTCTTATGTTACTTAAACTATATACAAGAAAAATACATGAGCATTCATTATTAAAACATCTTGGGCAGTGAATACAGAATAAGGAATTAAACGTAGTTCTTCATATTTGGTTTACCTACAGATGGTGGCTAATTCTGTTCAAGTACCAGTGGTGCTTCAAATTGAGTTTGGCAGTGGGTAAACATTTGACTCAACCCGACACTAACAACCTGAATCCTAAGGACTAGAAGAGCATGCTCACTCCTGTTTGATGAGATACAGAGTGCTCTATTTCTTGTCTTTGCTCTGTTGGCAGAAGTGTACATGTTGGCATGCATTCATATGTAAGTTGTACCACCCGATAATCACAATTGCAGAGCAAGTGGCATGAACTGTTTTTACTCTGAAGTTCAAAATCTTTTCTATCTGAAGACTTAATAGGGTTTTTTACAATGAGTATGTACCATGATAAGACCACAATTACTTCCACCCCCTTTGTATTGAGGAAAACAAAAGTAATTTTACTGCCATTCCTGACTTCAGTGCTGAATCAATTACACTGTACAGAATCATAGAGTCGTTTACATTGGAAAAAAACCCTCTAAAATCATCAAGTCAGCTGTTAAAAGCCACTGCCAAAACCATGGCTCTAAGTGACATATTTACACATCTTTTAAAAACCTCCAGGGATAGTAACTCAACAGCTTCCCTGGGAAGGCTGTTCCAATGCTTCTTTTTGTGAAGAAATTTTTCCTAATATCCAATCTATATCTTCCCTGGCCCAACCTGAGGCCATTTCCCCTTATCCTATCATTCACTACTTGGGAGAAGAAACCGATCCCTACTTGGCTACAGCCTCCTTTCAGGCAGTTGTAGAGAGCAGTAAATAAGGTCTTCTCTGAGACTCCTTTCCTCCAGACTGAACAATCCCAGCTCCCTCACTGCTCCTTATAAGGCTTGTGCTCCAGAGCCTTCATCAGCTCTATTGTCCTTCTCTGAACATCCTCCAGCATCCCAATGTCCTTCTTGCAATGAGAGACCCAAAACTGTATTTCCTATCTGTGCAATTCAAAGGCAAAAATCAAAGAAAAGTGGTAGTTACAGCATGTCTGTTTTGCTTTCTTGTTGATAATACCATCTATGTATGAGTACCATCTATGACTGAGTCCAGACTGAAGAGGAGTGAGAAGTGGAAAATATAAGAAATCAGTTTCTCGGACTTTATGTTCAATGATCATTTCATTTGCTTTAATTTTATATTTTTAGTTAATATGTCCATAAATAAGAATTAAATTTACTTTTCTTCTCATGTACATAGTGGTTTTAGACTTATTTTTCCAGTGGGGGAAAAAAAGGACTGTGTGTTAAGAAACACAGCTACCTCTGGCTTATTTAAAGAGGCTAACGTAAGTAATTTTATCAATCAATAAATTCAGTGTTACTGCTTCTTTCACACTATACAAGTATAAGAAATATTTGTACTTCTAAGGCTTTGATAGTACTGGTCAAACAAATTAAATACACCATGAACTTCCAAAAATTACATGCTGACTTCTTTATCAGTAACAGTGCATGCAAAGCTTAGGAAAAAAAAAAGATTAATAAAGGCAATGTACTCTGGATGGTAAAGAGCCTTCAAATTATAAAATTATAATTAGTGTGTGTGTATATATATATACACACATATATACTTTGTACTGACTTTACAAACATGATATAATGGATTAAGTGATAGCAGAATGTGATGACAGATTAATGTGTTAAATACGACAAGGCTACCATATGTTTTTAATTCATTTTGTTAACAGCTTGTCATGATGTTACTTAGTAAATGGCAATTTAAAAAAATAAGGTACATAATTGCCAAAATATTTCTTTTATTGGGTTTTCCATTAAGTACTTAGGATTGCAGTCTTAGTATCACTTATAAAGAGGAAGTAAACCTAGTTGGGAACAGAAGGTTATACTACACTGCTAAATGAGACTTAAATAAAAACAGAGAAATAAGTTTTGGTAGTAACTATACAAGTGAAATGTGCACATAACATCTTCCTCCTCTCTTTAAATAGCTGCGGCAGCATGGCTTTTTCAGGTACACATAAGCATATGAGTTTCTCTTTCCCAGATGCTTACAAGAATATTTCTTTTATGTTTAGAGTAGGAACATACTGAAAACAGTTTGAAAATCATGTTTAACTCACTGTTCTAATAATATAAAAAGATATGTGATTTGTCAGACTTCATGAATGGTAACTTACTGCGTATGGAAGAGCATGACAATCCATTTTCAGATGCTTCTAATTTCCCTTCAAACTCCAAACTTCATCTGAGAAACAAACTGAGCCCTGCTAAAAATCGCTGCAGGATGACCTGGAAAGAGATCAGATGTGGACATGATTTTCTGAGCCTGAGAGAATTTTTAGCTTGTGCTAGCTCTTTCCCTAGCTGTTGAAAGGAAAACCTTTCAACAGTTTCTCTTCTCAAAACAACTTTGTGTAAATTACTATCTCTTCCAATAACATTTCCAAGTAAACAATATTCCTTTCCCATAACAACCTCTCTCCCAGTGTTATTTTCTATTTCTGTTACTTAACTACTGGAGAGAGGTGTCAATCCTATAGACCAATAATGTCCTTTTTGTAGCGCAGCATGTTATAGAAAGAACTGAATGAGTTGTAAATAAAGCCTTCTGTCTTCTGAGAATTTACTGGAGTCAACTGCCCTTATTTTGTGTCCAATGATGACAATCAGACATTATGTTAAGGATTTTTTACCACCTCTTGCAGCTGCTGCACTGCAGAAGTCATAGGAAATTATGATGCAAAAGCAGCAAAAGAGATATAAAATATTTCACTGTTTTGAACAAACATTACCAATACTTGGGCCAGATAATCAAATTGATCATTTCCAAGAATGCTACTGGATAGTTTTTCAGATGTCCTTTTTCTCTTCTCTTTCCTGCAAAGTGCCTTTTCACTTGCCATGTCAAAATCAGGAACTGTCATTGAGCAGCACTGCTGGGCAGATGCCCAATGGTGAGAGCCAGACCTGTGGCTTGGAACCTGCCAATTATTTCAAGGTGAGTTTTGTGTGTAATTAGGAACATTAAATCATGTAACACTTTTCACATAAGCCTTTTCCTTGGAATAGTGGGATAACTCTCAAACACATCAACACAAAGCAGAAGACCACTGCAGCATTCCATTTAGGATCAGAAGGGTGTCTGCATTTTGCTCACAACAAGCACTTTCAGTGGCCTTTTTCAAGGTTTTCTCATCAATTTTTCTACTATTCAGAGGATACCCACATGAAGAACCAACACACCATTTTAAGTGAGTAAAACAATATTTCAGGAGAAATACATGTGTGATTAAATATACAGGTGGGGGGAAGGATCCATTTTTTGAGAGGAAAATATTTAGTTTCTACTCACTTGAAAACTTTCACATAATTTCAAAAAGGCCACATCAAAATAAACACACTGTGGTTGTTTATGCTCCAAGTTACAGTACAGCAGGGAATATATTATGCCCCTGCTGTAAATTGTTCTTTAGAGGAGAACTGCTTCTTTTGCTTTCTCTCTGTTCCTGTTCCTCTCTCTTCTCCCCGTGTAGGAACCCTGGAGAGGCTGATATCTTAATGCAAGGAATTAGTCTGCACAAATATCCCTCTTTTGGCTCCCTCCAGTCACATTTCTCAGCATGTCCTGTGCAGGATCCAAAGCACACTGCAGACTGAGGGCCCATTACATCTCCTTCCTACCCTCTCATTTCTCAAGTGGTTTGTCAGCATATACTTGTCCTATTTCCCCTAAAGTCCCCTCCAGTCTCTATGTAGCTCCACCTTTTGTATACATTTCCTGTAACACACAACACTGCACACTTTTTCCTACTTCTGTCTGATAATTGCATCTGAAGAAAAGGTGAGGAGGGTTGCACATTACAGGAAATTTATTGAAAGCTCGTGACTATTCAAAATAGTGCCCTTCAAAAAGTACATGACAACACCTCATTCCCAGTCTCTTGACATTGAGAACAAAACCAATTTCTCAACATATCTGCTGTTCTTTTTCTGCTCTGTCCATCTATAAGTTATCAGCACGAGATCCTCAAGTCATGTACATTCCTCATAAATTCTCCAGCAGGAGGAGAATCTGAGATATAGATTTGATTCCAGTGAGATGTGTTGCCATTCATTTTCCTTTTATGAATACTTTGGGAAAGCACTGTGGACTTTACTCCTTTTTTGCTGTTTTTCTGTTTTGATCTTGGTAGAAATAAATGAGCTCCAGGGAATGGTCTCACTGGGAAAAGTGCACAAAATTCTAGGTATAGATCTGTAAAAATGTTCTTGTTTTCTAGGACTTCAAAACAGTTTCATGTCCAAGAAAATCTAGAGAATCTCTTGGGTTTGGGGAGTACAATGCCAAAACAAGCTGCAGAAAAGTTATGATATGTCTCTGAAAATGCCTGAATTTCCTCATGTAAAGTGTACAGTTCCACTAGATACAGTGGATACTAGATTTCAGATACTCAATGGTAACAAGGAAAAACATAAATACATAAACTATACAGAAAGAGGGAGACATAATCCCAAGTAAGTCTTCTACAGAAATAACATCATAAGTGCCTCAATTATTATACAAAGAATGCAGAACTCAAGAAATAGAAGCTCTCATAAAACATTTACCTCTGAATAACTGAAGAATCTAGGAGGAAAAAGTTAACTGAATACATCACAATAATTGATTAATGAAAATGTTGATTAATTTTTTTATGACTTTATGGTAAGAATGTTCCATGAGAATTCAGAGCTGCCACTTTGTGGAAAAAACCAGTAAAGGATAGTAGACTTGAAGAGAACAGCTTTCATCAATTAAAAGATGAAATTATTAAATAATTACTTTGTTTGTGGCTAGTTTCGATCAATAATAAGTGACTCAATGCATCCTTCTGGGGCTGTGGATTATTACCTCCATCTTATTTACTTTTCAATACTTTCACCAGTAACAACATATTTACTTAGTCATTAGTGAGAGCAGACATTTTGAATGACAAGTATTTCCCCACATGTTTCTTCATTGCTTTCTCCAGTGCTTCTAGAGATTAGTTTTGTAGTTATCCATGCCCAGATGCAGATAAAATTTGGAATTATTTCATATTTTTTGATGTCACAGTAGTTACTCATTGCAACATAAGAAATAGATTCTCTTCAAAAGTCACAGGAAAAGCTCTCTTCTCCTCTTTTAAATACATTTAATTTGTTCTAATGTAATCATATTTACTAGCGTGAATTGGCCTCTGATAAATATACCACGTCCTGTTTAAACAGTTGTGCAGAAAGTCACATCAGCCTCCCATGAAATACACTCATATTCCTGTTATGTCTACAACATTACCTAAATTATGGAAAAGTAGTACAGTTTTAACTCTTTTTTTAACATCCTCCTCACACAACACACATCAATTAAGACACCACTTTTTTCTACAGCCAACATAACACATTTGTCCTTTCAGTCATTCTTCAGAACATCAGATGAAATACCTAAATACCTTTATTTAGAAAGGCATTTCCCTAATGTAACAGCACAAAATATTTAGTGTGTATCAGCCACTAGAGAATGTAAGTTGCAGGGCCTATAAGATTCCTTATTATCACAAACAACAAAGACTAGAGAGAGGATTTATTCACTAAGGTCAACAGAAATCTTGGGTTGCTACTATGTGGGAATTCCAGACATCAGTATTTTCATAAAATCACAGAATGGTTTACGTTGGAAGGGACCAAAAGGATTATCTCATTCCAACTCCCCCGCCACGGGCAGGGACAGCTTCCAGATTGCTCCAAACTGGCCTTGAACACTTCAGGGATGGGGCATCCATCACTTCTCAGGGCAACCCATTCCAGCGTCTCACCACCCTCACAGTAAAGGTTTTCTAATCTAATCTAAACCTAGCCTCCCTCATCTTTAAGCTGTCCCCCTCTTGCCCTATCACTCCATGCCCTTGTGAAAAGTCCCTCTCCGGCTCTCTCGCAGCCTCCTTTAGGTAACAGAAGGTTGCTGTAAGGTCTCCCTAGAGCCTTCTCTTCTCCAAGCTGAACAATTCCAAGTCTCAGCCTCTGAGGTGCTCCAGCCCTTGGATCATCCTTATTATTTTGATATAATGAAGTTTCAATCAGTTCTAATATTGTTCTTCATATAGATTCTTCATGTTAATGAGTTAAATTCCAGTGAATGATATCAGTCTCCTATAGTGATCACTGCTTTTGAGCAACCAGATGAACATGTTCCAAGATTTCAGATTAATTTCATTTAAATATTTTTATTTACATTGTGTACCTAGCTAACATTAAATAGGAAAACACTTTTTCTAATGATAAAAAATACGTTCCAAGGATATAGAGTGAATGACATTAGTCAGCTAAACTTACTATGAAGAACCATCAGAAGAAACTTTGTAAAATTTTAACACTTGTTTTGGCCTGAAAAACCCTTTAAAACCAGAACTACTCTTAATTAGGAAGATATAGACCATAGATGAGGCTGAAGAGAATTTGCCTTTAGTCAAAAATAAAAATATTTGCCTAATTTGGACAACTCAGTTCTTCTTTTTCTCAGTTATGAAATGAGAGCAACAATATTTGAATATTGCACAGAGTCCTCACCAAGCTTGAAGTACTTGAGCATGATGCTGTGTTTGTTATAAGCAAGCCTGTCTGCATCTCAAAGACTAGTTCCATGTGAAAGACAATTGAGCATTGTCTAATGATCCTATTCATGGACAGGATGGAGCAAGCATTTACGCTGAGCTAGGCCATCTGGATTCTTGGTTCAGTTGGTAAAGTTTTATTAGTAATATATATTTTGCAATCTCTTGACAGATTGTAAAACTACTTTGAAGGAAAATTCGACTCTTAACTAATTAAACTTTATAATAACCCGACAAGATATTTACTACTGAGGAGTTTGAAAGCTGCTCATCTTCATGTTGACTGGTACTGTAGATGCTCTGAACCTTGAAAATAAGAAATCATGTCCTTTGATGCCTGAAGTTTCTATGATGATTTTGGCCATAGTGTCTCTCTGAGATATCCACTGAGTTACTGGCAGAAATAAAAAAACCCACCCAAAATACTGCATACTCATAAGATAAGGTTCACCCTTATCTTTGTGTTTTAACATGAAAACTTACCTTTTCTTTGTTCTTTGCCTTTTGCCTTTTAATGTATCCACTGAAAATAAATGCTGAGCTGTAGAATGAGAACATCCCATCTCAAGAGCTCTGGAAAGTGTGTTAGGAACTGAGCTGTCCTAGCACATCTTACTGGCTTTGGAGCATAGATCTGTGTTTTCCTGTCACTGTTGGAAACTGGCAGACTCTGTTCCTGGGAGGAAGGTGGAAGCCAAAGCAATGTTTGCCAGCTGGTTCACAAAGATGCTGCAGTGTCAGCACATTAGAGAGCCAAAAGGCCAGATGGTGAGAGACCAGACCGTAACTGGAGTAGGTTCCTATTCTCATTGCTGCAACCACCCACAGCTGTAGTTGGGGCAAGCCAGCTCATTTCTATCCATCTTTCCAAGTGCAACTGATCAATCCGTTACTACTACTCAGAAGTTAAAAGGAATGAAGAACTAATAAACTTTATGAAGTAAAATCTGTGTTTCTCCTTAGCACTGCAGGATCCAGCATGTATTGATCCCACTCAAACAATATTTCAGTTTGTTGTTTACAACACTATTCTTTTTTATATTCTCTATTTCCTTTCCAAAGCATCTGTTTGCAGCCCCACTTCTAATGAGCTTGGTATCCACCTGTTTCTCATTGAAGCTGATAATAAAACTTTGCTCTGGATGAGAGGGTAGGGAAAGATGTGATTGCAGCCTTTTCCTACGTGAAATTCAGTTTTTTCCCCGTACAGTGTTCTGCATACTCATCATAACAGCAGATACAAATTGTATCAACAGCCAGCTCCACCAACAGGACTCCAAGAGCCATGATAACAGGAAAAAGTGGAGACAATGCTATAAGCATGGAAAAGCTGCATCTTTTCCTCATAGTGCCTGTCTCCTCTGCTGAAAATTATCTGAAGGAAATGTTTTCTCTTTAAAATATCTTACATTTGTTCTTCTGACACACTTAAGCCTCTGTAATTGTGTAAATGTTACTATGATGTCCCCTCTTTTTGTGAGTACACAGCAGCCTAGGGGATTACATTGACCCACTGCTACAGGATCAGAAGGCAGCTCCCTTGCATTGAGCTCAGACTTCTTTCAGAGGCAACACATCTCATAATGCCTTTTGTAAATTTGTTCAACTCCCCCCTAAAAACCTTTCTGGCTTTTACTTCACTTATTTGGAGCTGTAAACTCTCTCTCTAATACGAAGAAACCTTCTGCAGTTTTCAGCCCTCACATAATTATTCTTATCTGCTTTGATGCAGTCTTTGCTCCTTACCTTAAATAGCTGTTTACCCTCCATGATGTATATCCATTTGCAGTAGTTACAGTAGCAATGATGCCTCCCTTATACTTCTGCAGACTCAGTTTTCTATTGCTTTAAATTTCACCCTATAAGACAGGCAGATTATTTTATGTTTTCTTTTTTCTTAAGAAATGAATACTACAGGGAAATTATTAGTTCTATGGTTAATAGAGACTGTAGTTGCTGATCTTCAGTGGAGATACTTCACATGTGATATGTCTTAGGGTCATATTTCATTTTTCTCAGCCTAGATCAAATTGTTGACTCACAGACACATTAGGAAAGTGAGGCTTTTTTCCTTATTGTTGAGATATCCCCTCTTAAATAAATTGTCATACTTTATTTTATATTCAAGCTGTGAAATTCTATCCCATCACCATTCTTTTACACATAATTCTCCTAAAGTGTATTCTGGTACTCCTGTATAGATAATATGAGAATATAATTTCAACAGTATAATGGACCCAAAAATAGAAAAATAAAGCCAAAAAAAGGGAGGCTTAAAAAATCCTAAAAATGCAAGTTAAAACTGAGGCCTTTATTCAGACAACTGCATTAGCACAACCCATAGCTGGTTCCATACCTGCAGATCTAACACTCATCCCTTCGTCTTCCATCTAAGTTAAGAAATTTTAAAATATCAAATACTATACTCTTAAAAAAAAGCTTCAGATCACTTTCTCATTAAAAATTCAAAAACTGTCAGATGGTTCTATTATAATCTTTCTTTGATACACAGTGCAACATTTTATGACATTTCCAATTTACTGCTTGTGAGATTGACAAAGTAACCAGAAGTCAATTACATTATTCTTAATATTTCAGTCTATCCATTAGGTTTCATTGCGTGGGATGGACTTCAGTACACATGAGAAACTGGTTAAAAATTTATCTCATGCTTTGACAAAACAGCATAGAAATTCTTTTCTTTATACTTCTTACTTCTTTACTGTCACCCATTTCCTGCTAAAACTTTCATACAAATTTTTGTTTCCAGAGATTTCTTAATTCCAAAATTACAACGAAAAGGTAAAAAAAAAAAACATTCCAGAGCTTTCCTACTTGTTTTCTGTGCTTAGGATGTGAAATTTCTCTAATATTATATACTCTAGTTTTCATCCAGCACACACAGGTGTCCCATTATGTTTAGCATAAATTAAATCAGATTTGCTCAAGAGAAATGCAAAAGAGCTAACATTAAAGGGCTGTTTTATATTCAGAGAAGAATGAAGTAATTTAAATAAACAATGTTTGTTCCTATAACTATAATAAAAACATTTATATTTACCTGTTTCTGGATGAAGTAGTCTAGTGGGGTATAGTTTCCAAGGCCTCAAACACAGAATTGCAAAAGGCAGAAATAATGAGCCCTTCAAGTTAAAGAGAGGCAAAGGTCTTAAAACAAAAGGATTTGTACATGAAGATACAAGAGATCTGTGAGGAGCATAAGGTCAAAATAATGGTTAGAAATGTGTTTCTGGAAAAAAGAAGCTGCAAATTCTTTGTAGACTCTGTGGAACACTGAGCCTTCCCAGAGTCCCTTGCCTACTTGCTGCCATGCCAGCAGGAATGCAACTTTGAAATTTAATATTTCTATTTAAATATTAATGACAAAAAAAAAAAAAAGGTGCAATTCTTTTCTGAACTGTCAGAGTAGAGGGCATAGCTTTAGTTCACAAGTCCACTGATCTGAGATATATCACTTCTGCATGACAATAAGTGTGATATTTGTTAATCTAATTGTTGGAAATACAGCATTCCAAAGAATTCTAATAGATCACAATAAAGAAAACTTATAATCATAGAAAAACCTAGACCAATTATACGCCCCTATGTTCCTATCAGCACAGAACAGTACATAAAAAATCCCCAAAACAAGAGGAATCTAAGCTGAAAAACAATATTGTTACAAATAGAGGCCTGGATTGTGGCATTTTTATGGTTTTTCTAATAAAAACCCCAGCCCTCCATGCTAGAAGAATATACTTCCTTTTTTTGTCATTAATGAACAATTACATAAAGTCATGAGTGATTACTAAAATGATGGAAATTTAGGAAAGGATTTCTCCTTTCTTGGATCAATAGACAGGAATATGATCCCGTTATTAAAAACTAACAAACAAAAAACTTCTGCCACAAAACTGGAGTAAATCTGATTTTGAAATACATGTGCCTTGAAATGTAGTTTTTCTGAAGATAATCTGAAAAACAACTAAAATTAGGTGCTTGATCATATATCAGAGAATGAATGTAATTTTTGGCTGTTTTGGCCAATATTATTAACATATAGTATTGACCAACTTTCGTCAGAAATCCAGACATCCATGGTAGCATAGATCTATTTTCTTCCAAGGAAATGCCTGTGAAATCATTACAGAGAAGGCTATCAAAACTAAAGCCTGCTAGGTGACTGCTTTGGGCTTATGTATTACCTACAGACAAGGTTTTGATAAAAAAATAGCAGTTTAAAGACAGACTTTTTTTTCATGTTCACAATGCACATAGGCATGAGGTTCTGTAAGAACAGTTTCTAACTCATGTTCAAACACTAATTAACCCCCAGGCTACCCAGCTCACTAGCACTAGGTAAAACTTAAAAATTATAACACTGATGTCATGGAAACAATTATGCTATCAAAAACTCAAGTATATCGGAGATTTCCCTCCAGAATTAAATAACTATTAAGTGTTTAAATAATGCTATTATTTTCAAAGTTTCCAAGGATCAAAGAAATTATAAGAACAAAATAACCTTATATGAGTGAATCAAAAATATTTGGGGTTGTGTTTAAGGATGTATCCTTTAACTGAAATGTCAAGGCATAAATCAAAGTGCTGAATCTCTCAGACAGTCAGCAGGATTTTAGGAACAATTTTATCAAGCTCCAAAAAATTAACTTTCATTGCAGAAATCCTGCAGAGTTTTTGGGGTGGTGTAATAAGCTGCTTGAATGGGTATCATGGCAGCCCCTTTAATGTCTGAAAATCTGTTGTTGCAGAAGAACCTGGGTCTGAATACAGAGTGCCAAGTTATTAAACAAAAATTGCAACAGTCTTTTGTCTAGCATGAACCTGTAAACACGGATTGAAGTTGCTCCAGGAGAAAGTGAGAAACACCTTCCTCAGCAAAGCAGCCCAGAGTCCCAGAAACACCAGACTCCAGGGATGTGAACTTCTTGGGCAATCATGATATTTTTTTGTCCACAGTCAGATCTACCTTACGCAAAATATTGAGTATCCCTTAATAACTCTTTGACACTTCTATCAAGTGTGTCTGTTTTGGTGGTGCTGCTTTTCTGTTTTGACAGATTAGCTCTCCTTACAGGGTGACAGGATTATTTTGGTTTCTGTTCCCTCAAGGTCAGCAACAACTTTTCCCTCCACAATTCAAAGTCTCTAAGAGGTAGAAAGCAAAATATACTAAAACAGTTCCCTTCCCCCTATTCTCTCTTTAGTCCTACCTTCCTAGAGATATTTGAAACTGATATAAGTGCATTTGAAACCTTAAATTAAAAAATAAACAACAAAAAAACTAAACCGCAAAAAAACCACAACCCCCAAAAATCTCTCCGGGATTTTATTTACAGAAATTTCATACAGTGAAATGCTAGTCATCCATCCATTCAATTATCTTAAATGAATTGTTTTTCTCAGTAGAGAAGGTGAGAAAATTGGCATGGCTCACTGCCAATATCCCTATAGAACCTTTTCTTGTCTTCCACTCCATGGTGGAACAAAATATTTCTGGTCAAGAGAAGATCACTGCAGTGACTTTTTTCTTTGAAGCTTCACTAGCAAGAATACTGGTGAAATCATGCCGTACGTAACTTTATATTCAAACTATTTAAAAACCCACTCTTTGAAATAAAAAAAATTCTCGAATGATTTAGAGCTGCCATTTTTTCCCCCCTTCAGCATCTCCAGGAGAACTGTTTCCATTTACCAAGCAACAACAGAATCTGTGTTTTGCACAGGGATACAAACATATTTTTTAAAAGTTAAAATATATACCTAGGAGATGAAAAAGATATAACAAGAAACATTGCAATATTTTAAAGATAGAAGGACCAGCTAAAGCTACATAACAGAGAAAAATGAAAGCAAAAACAACAACAACAAAAAAATGAAACCGAGCCAAACACAAACACTCCCCCTCCTGAACTGAAAAGGACAAAAATACTCAGAAAAGAGCAAGACCTGAGATGATCTGCTGCAGAATGTAAACAAAAGTCATGGTTCTTGGAACAAGAAAAGAACTTTAAAGCAGTTATCTCACACTGATTTTGTGTTTTTCCATTTCTCAGTGTTTCTTCAAAGTGAAACTGATTTGTAAGCATTTAGCAGAATTTGTGACACCTGCTTATATTTTAGAAACTTTGCTACCAACTTATATGCATAGGGAATGAAGCGGAAGGGGAAGGAGAAGCAAGGAAATCAGCTGAACCTTTCCAGGCAATTAGTTATGCATCAGATGAGTTGTTTTCTACAGCTGCACAAATGCACTTCTTTTTTGATTTGGGATTCAAATCAGCTCATAAATATTGAAATGATAAGCTTAAGGAAATGGTACTATTTGATGCATGACCTATTTCTAAGAATTATTCTAACAGAGAAATCATGGCTGAAGTGTCACCATTTCAGCATGCAATTCTACTAACACTTTGCTGGCCCTGTGTATAGATTATGGTGCTTACCACTGTACAGTTCCTGGAAGTTCATTTGGTTGGATTTCCATTGGTAAGTACTGTTGCAGTGCTAAAGGGCCGAGCACCAGTCTGCTTCACAGACCACTTCTATAGAATCTACAGTACTTGTTTCTGTACTGCTTTAAAATATTTCAGGATTTCTACCATCCTTGCTATAAAACTAGCTATGTAACACAGTCTTCCTCCTGCAGTCTGCTTTTCTTTTTACTTCTTGAGCACACATTTTCTGCACAGCATAATTAATATTCTGCTTTCTGAGAGCAGGCTGTCCCCAGGGTGCAGTGCCTATAGCTTTAGAAGGAAACCAAATTCTTTCAGCAGTTTTCATCCAAAGCATAGCAAGGGAGAGGGAGTTGTACAGAAGTATGTCACACAGATTCTCTCTAGACCCCGACTACATGTTGTGGTGCTTTGAGTCCTCATATGTATGAGTGCAGCAATGACAATAATCAAAATGCTTCTTCTATATCCTGACAATTTCTGGAAATTATTTTGATTTAAAATTTTGGTTTGGAACAAATCTCATACAATAATTTCAATAAAATCAAAACAAAAATTCATTTTTTCTATTAAAAAAAAAGCTGGAGTGCAGGATTGAATAGCCTTCTTTATGACAGTGCAATCTGAAAGTCAAATCTCTTCTCCATCTTACACCTCCAGGATTGTTTTCCATTACAGAGGAAAGAGCAAGAGCTTGGATTTCCATCTGTTTTACAGATCCCAAGTCATTTTTCATGCTATGAAATATTGCATACACTTATTATTCCCTACCAAAAACTGCATTAATCATTAATATCCATAATAACCGTTAATGCCAGTAATAATCATTTAAGTGCCATTCTAACCTGTTTGGTTGGGGCTTTTTATAGCATGCAGCATTCCACAGACTTTTGCCGAGCCCCTTTGCCAATTAGATTCACAATTTTATGGCTTTCATATGTAATTCCCTATTAATTGATGAGAACAATTTACATTTTTTTTTTAGCTACCAAGTTATCTCATAGCTGATGTTAATGCCATCATTACCTGTTACAAGATCCTTCACTAACAGTTCCATAAGCTTCTACAATTCAACGTCGTGGTCTTCCTATGCACTATATTGGAGTGTGAGTCAGACTACAACAGAGGGGTAGCTCTACTTTTCTGTCCCCTGCACTTAAAAATCCTTAATTTCTTACTTCTCCTATTTCACATCACTTCTGTCTCTTGATTCTGAGAACACAGGACTGTGGTAATGCTTCTCTGTAGATCTTTCTAGCACTGCTTCTGTTACCTGTTTTTATATTAGGTTGCTTTGTCTGAGCATACTGACTTTTTTTTGCCCAGAGCATACAAGATTAGCTGTTGAGGTTTCCTTCTAACGGATGAAGTTCCTAAGCTATCAGAGTTTTAAAACTCTTGAGCATCCAGTTCTCAAGCACATCCATTCTTCTCACTGATCTTTCAGTTATCTTTTGCCCTGTGCTGTCACCTGCCTCATTGAATCTTGCTTAGAGAGATGCGTCACAAATTGTAACATAGGTGAATTGCAGAATCTGTTTAAGTATGTCACTATCTCCCCAACACTTCTTTTCTCACTATGTTCAAAGTCTGACTGTTTTGACTACCTTCTTTGGTCACATTTGCTCTTTAACAAGGGTTTTATTTTACCACTCTTGATAGCTGCTATCAACATTGCATGGCAGCAGATGTGAGGGGCTTGTTAAAATACACCTTTTACAATATTTTGGGAAAAAAATCTTTAATATGTTAATATTTGTAGTAAATATGACAGTTACAAAAATTGTAACTCATCTACAGTTATTCAGTAATTCAGTACATTTTTCTCTGTCCCAAGAGTATTGAACATTAGCATCCTGTTAATCAACTTACTTTAATTACTGAAAAAACTATCTCTATGGTGGGAACAGTAACTCAGCTATCATATATGATCATAAAAAGTCAGTTGCATTAAGACATGTCACCACATGGTAGCTTGTTCCCTGAAGTACTTTCTTGGAAGTTTATTGGGAGTCTAATAATTAATTACTGGAAAACCTTAGACTACCAAAAGTCTGAGTATAACATGAAGGGACAGGTAACCAACCAAGCCCTGATCACTGTGTTCAAATCATTTCCAGCAGCAGGCTGTTTTCCTCAATCTTTCATCTAAGCCTAAATTAGGTATAGCCCAGACTGACTGAATACTCATAAGGCTCAAATCTGCTAGTATTAGGAGATTGGGTCGCATCAGAATCCAACCAGGAATGAATACAGCTTACACTGGTATCAGCTATGTCAGATGCATTAGAGTCTTCAGCAGTTAATTTCAGTTTCACCTGTGCTGTTTTTTTCTCTAATAACATCTGATACATTTCTAAAAACAACATTACATAAGCACAGAGGAGAGAATTTACAAAGACAGGCAAGAAAAAAAAGCATGTTTAAGAACGATCTTCACACTGCAGGGTGGTATTTTTAGATTTTGGAAGTCTGAACATTTCAGAAGTCAATGTTTAGTCTGTCGTGCACGATTTTGTATCAAATATAGCTGTATTACTGAATCTTTCAGCTCAGAATAAATTCTTAGTTACTGACTACTGCATTTACTAGTAAATGCATTCCTGTTGCTAAAAGATTTCACAGAGTTGTAAAGGATAAGAAGATACTTTAATCCAAAACATTTTATATTTGCTATGGGCGAAACCAGAGAATTCTGAAGAAAGCTGGGTTCAGAATGAGCTAGCAGCATCATTAAGGTTGAGATCTTGAAATCAGAAGATGAGAGCACAGATTGAAACAGAATTGCTGCACAGGCAATATACTTGTAATTAACAAAAAGGAAGTAAGCTGAAGAACCAAAGATATGACCAGTATAACAAATACACTTCATTTGGGGACACAAGAAAGGATACATATTTAAAAATATGGATTTAGAATGTCTTAGGCTGAGGGTCTAAATACAACCGGATCAAACCAGTCTTACCACTTAGAAAACATGATCTGGTTTCACTAAGACTTTGTTTTGTCTTACCTTAAGATTCACAGCTTTTTACCTGTGCTAAACATTGACTTTCTATTGTAAGTAATGAAGCTTAAGTATGTTCTGTTTGTAGTTTTAGTCTAGCAACTGACATGATCTTTTTACCAAGGAACAGTTCTGAGACTAAAAAAAAAGTTATTAAAGAATACATTTAAAAAGTGTTTTATAAAGTATCCTTTTTCTGTGGTACAGCCTACACCTTTGAAAATAAAGACCGTAGAGCTGGACCTGTGGACCACATGGAACACTTCACATGAATGAGTGAGTGGATATGCATCTGTCTAAAAGACAGGAAGAAAAGCTCCAAAGCTAAACAGAAATTTTCTCCTTACAAATTATTCAGACTGGAAGCATGCAAGCTAGTTTATTTAGAGACTGGAGACCATACAAGCTGCAGAATTTTTTTCTTTTCTTTCAACAGTCTCTTTTCCTGTATCCACATAAAAAACTTAATCTAAATTTAATGCACCTACCATGATAAAGGAAATTTTTAGGCAATTTCACACGGAATTAAGAGGAAAGAAGGAGCAATGGTAGTGGTTACAGAAAAACAAAGATGGGTATTTACCATGCATTCATCCTCAAGCAAAAGGATAAAGCAATAAAATGGCTTCTGCTACTGTCATCTGGTGCTTGAGAAATACCCAATGCTCAAGGAAGAGAAGCATGTTCTAAGGTTTAAAAAAAAATGAAATAGTTAGTCAAGTGTTTTCAGATATAGGCTGGAAAGCATTAGGACTTTACAAAATGTTGTTATATATGTGTATATATATATAATTTTTTTAATATCTGGGTGCTTTCATGCTTGCATGTCTGCATCATAAACTTTTGAAAATGGCTCATAACAGCAATAATACCAAAGAGATTTATTTTTACTGCAGCTCCTCCCTGCACTGAAAGAATGTGTAGTACTTTCAATCTTGCCTCAGGCCATTAAATAATAAACCAAAAATTACCAGAAAATTCACTGGAAACTGTTGCTTCATTATTAAAGCAAGATATCATTAAAAGCAAACAAACAAAAAAACCCCTACAAACAAAACGGTGAAATTTTCAGAAACTACTTGCATAAAAATAATAAACAAAAGTTTATTTCTTTCCAATGCAAATTTTGTACTTGCAGCTGAATTCATATGCTACAAAGGCAAAATAACTTAAAACATAATGGGCAATATTGAAACAAGGTTTGAAGCCTGGGCAAAAGAAATGTCATTTGGGACAAGCTTTCTAAATAACCAGGGATTCCAATATGGATGAAGTAAACAGTGGGCAGCCTGCAAATGGACATCCACGGTTGCTAGGTCTTAGAAAAGTACCATCTTGCAGAGTCCCTTTCCAATTCGTCCCTTTAGTTGCCCTTTAATTCACTGTGTCACAAATTCCCACTGTGTATTTCACAAAGAGATGATGTTTGGACTCAGCTATCCCCTGATATGTTAGCAAGGTCACCTGAGACACCTGGAAACGTGCAGGTCTTCACTACTCATATGCCTGGTTACTGTGCAGATTTCTTGGCTGTCCTGAGCATCCTAAATGACACCAAGTGTCTCTGTTCAGGCCTCTGAACTGTGCCCAGTCCCCAGTTCCTCGGTGAGGGAAGAGGTTCCCAGAGCAAGTCAGACAGCCAGGCAGCTGAATAGCAGGTTGGACTGTACTGACACCAGGTGATGAAAGACGTTTTGAGGTGACTGTTCCCAACATTACAGCCAATCTCAGGAACACTTCTGAAATGGCTGTTTGACCATTCCAAGCACAACACAAATGTGTCCATGTTTCTACATTTATTATAACCACTTCTAATCAAATATTCTTAATCACAGAAAATATACAAAGACCTACTAGATCAGCCAAAATACAACCTAACAGGTGAGCGTATGAGCACTTTGATACAAAGAGAAGCCTGCTGTAGATAATCTCAAGTGCTACTTTGCAAATTAGGTAAACCATTGAAGTCTAAACTATAAATTATACACTGACTCTGAGTTAATGGAAGCCAGGTAAAGATAAGAATGTTGGCTGGCAAAAATTAACATGGGGAATAAAGGTTGTCAAAAGAAAAAAGACATGAAATATCAGATTTTCCATAGTGTTGCACAATGGCCTAGTTCCCTGCCCCCAAGTTCTGCATGAGTCTTTCTGTTTCCTTGATGTAAACAGTGTGATCAGAGCTATTAATTTTTTAGGGATCACAGATTTGTTTCAAACTAAATGTAATGGGAAGTAAAATACAAATGATTTGTAATTGTATTACTGCATCAGAATTGTTCAGTAACAAAAATTTTTGACTTCCTTCTCATTAAGTTCTTAGCTTAAAAAACGAAGAATTTAGTATTGTCAATGTAATAATCTGGGCATCATTGAGGATAACTACACTAAATGATTCACAGTAGAATTATAAGGGCTAAACACCTACTGGTATCATACTCTGCCACTTTCTTCGTTTCCATGTGTATTTATAAACTTAACGTAAGGAAGAAAAAACGAATTTACTAGAATATTTCCAATATACACATGAAGATAGCATTGGTTTCTTACTCATACTTAACCTGATGAAAATGCTTCTGAAAATATGGTAGCTAAGGAATGCTACCCTTGCATAAAAATTGCCCAGAAATAGTTTATAAAACAAATTACCATATTCATCTGAGATGTTTGTCCAAGAATACTCACTCACATAAGAAATTGTTCTAACGTGTTCTATAGTTTATGAATGAGCTCTCTCTATATAGCATCACACTTCACAATTAAAGCTATTACTGTAAAATGCAGGAAATTGCATTCATGGTTAATTGCATAATTCATTAACTCAGGCAAAATGTGAGCTTGGTAAATATGTAAAACTTTTCAATCAACTCAAGTAGAATGAAAGAGGAAAACACATTATTGCTGAAGCTTTATATAGCAAATAAATGTTGAGTTGAGGAATGCATTTGGTTTTACATACTCATTTAGTATTAAAAAGGAAAAATTCATGAGCACGAAAAACCAAGTAAGAACTACGTTAATATTTTGGGGTTTTTTTCTGTGGTTGAGACAGAAAGATTCAAAGATTTCAACTAGTTATTCAATCTAATGCTGATTTTCTTGACTTACAAAGCACCTAACTGAAAATGATGTGCACTTATTTACATTTTTATTACTTTTGATAGGACCAAAGGGTGAAATAGGAAGAGATACTATCTCTGAGGTATAAATATCTTTTCAAAGTCTAGAATTCAATATTAAATGGAATTTACAAGTCTGAGCCTCTAAATTGTTCTTCTGCAACAACCCTGGTTTCTGCTCCATTTACAGACATCTCGCACACAAACACAGATACAGAAATATTTATTCAAAAGGGAGTTAATGTATTGCTAAAATTAATTTTTATCTTTGAATCGTGATCTATTTTAACAAACTCTTCATGTTCTTTTCTGTCTTGGTCATTCCAGCATTATGGTATATGCCTGTGACTATTAAAATAGGGTTTACTGGTACCATTTGACCATGCTTACAATTTTTCATAATGTATGCCGTCCTCTCATCTATCCTTCTAGAAGGAAACTGAATAACACTACTATCATTTAGAGAAAGGTTTTGAATCCAAGCAAAAGGAACATTTTTAGAATACCTTTATTCAGATTTTCTTCCCATTTTTGCTGTCTTTCCTTTTCCACTTTTGGATTTACCAGGAATGCACTAGTAGCCAAACTTGCTCTTTTCAAAAATATCTTTATCTAGTCATATAAAATACAGATGGATATCAAGGCATTAAGAGTAGTGTACTAACCTCTTTGAAACAGATTCTTGCTTCAGAGGAAGATGGAAACACTCTGGCAGTAATCTAAGAACCAAAGAACTTGCCCCTTGGGTTTTATCTAGGTCAATACTTTATTCCTAGAAGAGTTGCTGAAGCCTATTGCCTTAAATATCAAACTACAGACTGAGGTAATTAAACATGGAGCGAAGAACTTTCTTTGAGAATGGATCCCATAATCTCTGCAGGAAATAATGATCTAGGAAAGAAAGGACACGAAAGGTTCTGGTAAACTGTAACTCAGATAGATTGAGCAACTTTGTTATTTGGAACATTGTTTTTAAATGTTATCACTAATGAGCACAGCTGTGTTTTACAGCAGATTGTTCTCTGTCAATGCATTACACATAAAAGCCTCCTACATGGAGTCACTGGTAGAGTACAGATTTCACAGCTAAAAAGGATTTTCTTTCTCTTGATCCAGCAAGACTAAGGAATTCACACAGGAAAACATTGACAGCTATAAATTAATATGCCATAGTTAATAGTCACTTGCAGTACTTTTACACATTATCTGTGCATGTATATTTATTTGCACTGTGCTTGTCATTTAAAAAGCAATCCAAGCTCTGCAGAATATCTGCATAGGAGATTCCAGTAAACCACTGCTGAGCCACACAATAAAAGTGAATTACAAGTCATGTTATCTGTGACATGGCACAGATAAGAGCTGCCACAGAAGGAACACAGTAGTGTTTTTACTGCTAATAGTTGCAAGAATGTGTTCTATTGATGGTGTAATATTCTGTAGCAGATGTGAAATCTTCAGTATCAACAAATTAGTTGAAGACTTGCTTATCTAACAATATCCCAGTCTTAAAAATATAAAATTCTGATTTATATCAATATAGCACAGCAAACAGAAGAAAAGTTGATTTTACAAGATGTCCTAATCAACTGTCAGCTTTTCAATTGCTTAGTAACCTTTAGCACATCTCTCTCAGCAGCTGAAATCTGAGCACTTGATAAAAATAGCAGCAGAATATCTGGCATGATAAAAAATAAATGCAAAATACTAGAAGAACAACTTTTGTTATGCAAGGAGCTCGTGCACTGGATATAGTTCACCAGGGACAAACTGTCTGCACATCTTAGGGGCAGGAACGCTGAGGGAGCTTGATGTATCCTCTAAGATATATCCTCCCCTCCCTCACATAAAACCAGCAGTGTAAATAAGCTGGATAAAATCTACAGATGGATGAACATCTGAAGCTAATGTACTTGAAAGAGATCAACAGTTTGGAAAGTAGACCTGTGTCATTTACTGGGTCATCAAATAGTAACCTTTCAAATGAAATGCAAATAAGCTGCTATTTCAAATGCATGTTATTCTACCAAAGCAAAGACTAAAGTTCACTGTGTTAATTGCTCAAATTCTGAAAACAGTTATGAAGTCAAAGTTCATCATATAAGTGACAAGGCCTGCAATTTTTCCTTAACAGGACATAATGAGTTTCCTTCACAAATAGAAACCTCATCCTATGTCCTAAGTCTGGTATTTTATATCCTATGAATCTACAATTAATTCTTCCAAAAATTAATTTTTCAGTAGAGCTTTTTGCTGTACTCTACTTGACCTCTTTATATTGAATGATTAGCACACAGATTTTAAAACTGTATTTATAATCATATTTAACATGCTTTTAATAATTTATTGTAGTGAAAATTTATTGTCCTCTAATTCTTACCTATTTTTTAATTTGTAAATTAAATCATAACTTTTTTTCTTGTACACGATCTATTAGACAAGTCAAGATTTATAAAAAGTTATCTCGTTAAAAGAGGGTAGAAACAAAAAATATAAGACAATATTGTTGTTCAGACAATAAACCTGAACAACAGCCTACATTTTTAAATTAAGAGATTACATGCAAAAATCTACATAAGATATAACAGAGACACCCTACTTACATACACTTACTAAATAGTTAAAATGTTTACAAACTACCACATATTGGATAGAGTTATGATGTGACCCACAGTGACATTCTGGTCAGTGATTTCTAATATTTCAGCGTCATTTCTATGAGTTTATCAGCAATCAGAATGTTATGATTTACAAAAGAAAGGAAAATTCTTAAACTGGCAAATGATGCAGTCAAATCCAGTGAGAATTCTTTGTAGAATCCTTGTAAAGGTGATTTGGGAAGCAACTTTTCCTTTTTCTACCATTTATATTTCCAAATAGCATTGAGACCATACCAGAAGGCTGCCTCCAACTGAAAGCAACATACAAGTGTAGATCTGGCTGTGGAAGCAGTTTTAACACCATGAGGCAAGCTCCTGGGAAAAACATGCCACTGAGAGTTTACCAAAAACAAAGCATTTTGACACAGCAAGATCGTAAAAGTAAAATACCTTCATCCCAGAGCATATATCTGCCTTGAAAGTTGTTGCTCTAATTTATAATTATGGGAACTATGAAAATCAAAACTCAAGGTCAATAAGTTATTGGCACTATTTCTGTGGAAACAAGACAATATTGTCCTATTTATTTCCATCTGATATTTAATTTCAGGCAATTTTTCTAATACGAATTCATCATGACTTGATTACCTTTACAAGGCGAAGAGTAAGACCTTTGCAATTTTTGCATTTTATTCTACCATCTCTAATTCTGTGCTTACCAAATACATATTATATACTCCAAACCATTAAATAAATTGGCTTATTACTGCACCAGTGGACATCAGAATGCTTAGACCCATGTAAACGACACTGTAACTGTTCCACAGCAACTATTCCATGGTAACTGGTGTACTTTAGATGGAAAACAGCAGAGGAAAACTGGAAAAGAAGAAACTGAAAAACAGCCAATCAGCTTTCTATTCTTATGGTGTATTTGTGCAATGTTCCTTGTGCTCCTGGTTTAACATAAAGCTGCTTCCCTCATCTGTTTAATTACCTTGTCAGAAAACTCATTCTGGAGTGGAAAGGTGCTGCAATACATTCCTGTCTGCTTTCTAGACCAGCAGCATGACGAAAGTTTGCTAGTTAGTGTCTTCAGGGCTCCATTTCCATATCTGTATTTTGCAATATGGAGTATTTCACTACTCTTTTGCAAATGGTTTCATGGAAGACAGCTAAAGTGTTTTGGCTGGGTATTGTATCCCTCCAAGAGCATGGGGAAAGGGAAGGCAAATGAAGGGGAAAGAGAAATGAACATTGAAACACACCCATCTTTTATTGCAAAGAGACTGCAGTAGGTGTTCCACACTGTAGCCTGCTGATAGTGCATTTTAGTTTAAGGACATACTGCATTGCCATTAGCTTGCCAATCCTGAACAGAAATCAAGTTGGGGCAACTCAGGGCAGAAGGGAAAAAATGCCAATTCAAGCATCTGGACAAACAGAACACCAGGTTTCTGGGGTCCAAAAACCAAAGCTCCTAAAAACCAAAGCTCCTAAAACATTTATTTGATGTATTATGGCATTCCCAACAGCATCTAAAGTTAAATATATCTAAAGTTAAATATTTCTACATAGCTAGTAGAAGGCAAGTAGGAATCTGCTGACAGAAACTTAAGCACTGAAACTGCATCTGAATATTAAACTTAGCAGCTACATGGACATTATTCAACCATCAGAAAGAACTGAAAGTTGGAAGCAAACCTGCAGAGATTCAGTTAATAACCAAGTCCCCTTCAGAAATTTACCTTCAAGGCTGATCTTAGTTAGACCTCAACGTGTTGCATTGAGATGAACCTCTTAGTAACTTCAGCTCTACAACCCTGTTAGCAGCTTTCCCACAATATTTTCTACGTAATGCAGTAGTGGAGTTACAAAAACGGAGAACATTTACTGACCCTTTTACCTGTTCATTTTAGAGGCTTGTGATGAGCACAAGATAATTTCAGTGCAACTGAGACAATTTAGAGAGGAAAGCAAAAAACTCCCAGAGAAGGAAATGAGAAAAGGACATTGGTTCAATTCACTGACAATTACTTTGAGAAAAACTTTTAGAATCTTATATTTGGAAGAGATTCATCCATGCCTAATTTTTAATCTGCAGAATTTTGATTAAATTTTATATGTGTAAAATCAGGTCTAGAAGGGGAGCTTGCAATACAGCTGTAATAGAGGAGCTGTACAGAGCATTCTATTAACTAATTTACATAAGCCATGTCAACTTTCTTTATCTAAAGCAAACACTATAAATGTTTCCAGTACAACTATAAGAGAAATAACAATTAGATTTATTCTACACTCCAAGAACCTAGGACAAAACAGCACAGCAGATTTACATATCCTTTATTACCTTTTAGTGATATCCATTCAAAAGGAAAAGGAACCTCTGAGTTGAAAGTGAATGTAAATTACAATGCAAATTTAAGGGGAAGGAAAAAAAATAGAAATGGTTAGAACCAATACACAATGTTATTTGCCCTCCTAAATCTTCCTGCTAGGCTTCCATGAAGATGTGATTGACACAAATAATTGACAGTGACATTCTGTTTACCATCACTTTATGGATTTTCTTATCTACAAAATTAAGTTATCTGGAAAATTTAATTCTAGAAATCACAAGAGTGTATGTATATAAATAATAAATACTAATGTTTAAGGATATAGGTATTCTTTGTGTGTTTGTCCATGTGGTGAACACACCCAAGTATTTCAGGGTGCGTAGGCAGCACCCAGCAGAGATTCTGGTCTGGCCATATGTCATTGAACCTCTTTATCAAGTAGGTAATTTTCATTAAATATCTTCAATAAAGAATGATTACAAAAAGATGATTAATTTAAGAATTGTCTGGTTTCTTCCATGCAATAAAATACACGTGCATGGATATCCCTACCACTCCATATATGCTGTTAATGAGTGACTGTTAATGTCATACACAGTATGACACAATGACTGTGATTTCCTCACAGATATTTCTTTTCATGACAGTTTTTACAGCACATTAACCACATTTTGAAATAGCTACCTGAAGTCCAGAATGCCAAATGATTGCTAAGGGGCTTCACTGAAGTAAAATGCTGCTAAAATGTAAACATCAAAGCTTACACTGTAAGCTCTGTACATTGCAGGCTTGTAAAAAGTGAGCAAAGAATGAGCACTGGTGCTGTCCATCAAACATGTCTGATATCAAGCGATAATGAGCACAGATCTACTAAGATATTTTTATTTTATCTGTCTAGAAACAGATGAGATAATCAAATACTGTGCATTAAAGATGATATCCTAAATCAGAAGAAAGAATCTTTTAGGAAAAGGGTATCAAGCAAATATAAGATAATCAAAAGTTACTTTTCTTTTCCAAATCCCATGAGTTATAAAAATGTTCTGAACAATTCTGAAACATGCATATCTCTCTGGCCATAAGACTATCATGACCTATGTCAGTATCACTAAAATCAAGATTTGGCCTTTTCCACAGATATTTCTGGAAAGCCCATTCACTTTTTAAGCTAAACAACAGAGTACCAGAGTACCAGTATTAAGAAGCACAGTACTAAATCTCAGATAGGTTTCCCATCAAAGTTCAACTATTTTATTAGAGGGTTTCCTTGTTAATACTCTTTTTAGAGAAGCATTCATCTGGCTTTCTGAAACATCCAGAATTTAACTTTCCATACAGAAAGAGAGAACATGTGAACTATTTTCTCAAGTTCTTTCTCAGTGAGTAATTAAACTGGTCCTTAATATAATGATTTAATATCTTTAATGTCAATAATGAAAACCTACTTCATGGAATAAAATTGGAAATGAAAGGCTAACTGTTCACAATGAAATGTTACTGCTGCTTTCTGTGCTTCAACTGTCCAATAACTCATGAAGACTCTTCAAGAAAAGAGTCAAATTACATTAAGTATTAGCCTCACCTTTATTCTGTTGTACAACCTTTCAAATACTTGCATTTGATCACATAGGTCATGATGGCTACTGAAAAAGTAGAGAGAAACATGTTTTGTCATCTTGTGCTCTAAAAGATTTTATGAGTCAGAGAGAGACCTCATGCTTTGGCAAAATAAACATTTCATTGAATAAACATCAAATATAAGAATGCAATTCAGAAAGTCTGTTCCACATCAAGTACATAACATACACAAGTTTAGATATAAGCTTCTTCTTGTTCTCTGGTTTAAATTAAAAGTTCTAAAATAAAAAGTACCAGGTTATGGAAAAAACACATTCAGAATGTTGACAGCAACTTAGTTCCAGCTGCTAAATCTTGATTAAAATCTGGTAATTGTTTTATAAGGGCCATGTGACTACAAAGTGAAGTAATTAGAAAAGGGTTCTCAAGGACAGCTCCCATCTTTCCTGATATTTCTTTTAGGTTCAACTGTTAAACGTATATACACTGTATGATTTACTCACCATTACTAGTAACTTAAGCTTCCATAATTTTGTTTCTTCTCTGCATTACATATCAGTGCACCCATCCCAATTTATTTGACTTTTCCTGTAATGGCATAAACATGCATTTAGCAAATTACTCCTTTCCTGGTCCTCCCATCACTGCCTTCCCTTCCCCTGCCTCCCCCCACTCCCTAATAATCTGGATAATGGCCAGTGCAAAATAATAAATCTGACACATTGGAGGACCCCTCCCAGTCTTGACAGGATTAATCTGAAAACCTGCTATTATTTACAGGAACACAGTAGAGACATGATCCAATTTGCAAGGAATTAATGGTAGTCTTTTTGCCCTAATTTATAAGCTGTAATAGAAGCTGAAAGAACACAGCTTCCAGAAGATTTCCCAAGTGATAGGAAATTCAGATGCAAACGAAAATAATTGTGTAACTGTTGTCTAGCACCACAGATTTTGGTCACTGGGCTCTTGTCTTTTGTCTGAGCTTTCTAAAACTTGATGTATGAATTTTCTGGACTGCTTGGTATTTTTTCTAATTAAAGAAAAAAAATATATACCCTTTGATGAAAAATGCATGTCCAGGTTCCATACAATGTTGAATAATGAGTACAAGTCTAGCCTTATTTTCTACTAACAAAATTTAACTGTAATTGAAAATTAAGACGTATTGGTATTTAAAACAACCATAACTAAATTTAGTGGTGCTGAAAGAATTCTGAAAGAATGTTCACCTCAATTGTTCCTTGAAGAATTTTGTTAAGCAGTACATGGAACTCAGAACTTGCTACTCTCATCACAGTGACTGCCTACATAGAGTATAATGCTGAGATATTCATCTGAAAAAGGGCATGTAAATATGTTCATTTTCCCCTACTGTATTTCAACTAAAATTATATGATCCAATAACTTACAGCTGGTCTGGTGTAAAGTAAGATACAAAGGTCTGGCACAAATACTGAAATAAAGGATTATCACTTGTTTTCTAAGGTAGGAACTGCATTTTCATTGTCAATGCAGTTAACAACACAAATGTCAGTATTCAAAGTCATCTTGATGGTTCAGTCAGAAAAATGATGCATACTTTAAAAAAAATGAATAGTTGGTACTTTTTTAACATACTCATGTGCAAAATGAGTAACAGAAAAATGTGCAAGGCAATGTTTCAAGTAATAGAAATAAGAAAAGCAAATATTGATGTAGATACGAAACTGCAGATTTGTGTCTGATCATGAAGAAAAGGTTGAAGCATACTGCCAGTTAATGACAGTTAGTGTGCAGTTTGGTAATGGCACGAAGATTTATGCCAAATATTAGTTAATCTGTATCTGAACTATTATGATAAAATGTGTTTATAGTGAGATATTATGGACCTTCACTCATTTATTTTATTATGCCACCTTATTGCATGACAGTAACTCTGGCTTGTCATTATGCCCAAAATGTACCTGGACAAAGTGGTAGAATGCAGCTTTGTAAACATCTGAGACCTGGTTCTACATATTCACTAATAACACTGGAAGAAGTCTTAGTACCCAAAGTCATCAGAAAGGTAGAGAAGTCTGGGAATAAGAGATTTTTTAAATGTAGCAATATTCAGTGTGTGGAACTTGTGTCTTAGGGAAATAATAAGTAACTGTGCATCTTTATGCACCACACTGAGATTAGCCTGCAAGGAAAAATCAGTAAAACCAGATCACAGTTTGAGCAGTAAGAGGAATCTGATAAAAGAAGTGCTGAAAACTTCCCTTCCCTTTTCACAGAACAACAAATATTATTTGAAAACAAATTTACCCCTCAACAACTTTTTCTTATCAAAGATTTCCTTCTTTTCTATTTTTCATTATTTACTGATTGGTTACTGTTGCAGACTGAAAACAAAAGTCTTTCTTTGAAAGAGAGGAGATGTGATGAAATGCTCAACAAAAATGCCAGGATGATATAGTCTGCAAAAGATCTTTGAAGTACTTTTCAGAGAAGTTTTATGTCACAGATATATTACTTTCATAAAATTCTTGTATGTATTTATATCTGAAAACCAATACAGAAATGAAATTTTAAGAGAGGCATAAAATCACTGCCTTAATAATAGAAAATTGGTATCTAATATCCAGAATATCTACGGTAACATTGTCTCACTAAGAATCTCCCTATGTCTAGACAAATAGTGCATTATAGTTACAGATTATTTCCAGAACACTCATGGACTGAAACTACTGTTCTCTGGTTTAGTGATTCACCAAGATTTTCACTGAGACTGAGAAATTAATCCTCCTGAAAATACAATTTCTCTTATTTTAGCAAACAAGTATTTTATATTCATTAACTGCATCTCATTATAACAATGCATCTTTGTAATAGAATCTGTGTTGGTCATGAATTAACTGCTATGCTGAGTTTCATTTTGTGAACACAGATGGTGTATCTTGATAAATTATAGGCATTATAAAAATATTAATTTGGAACTCAATTATTTTCTTCTGATAAGCTTAATCTTATATTCCATGATTCTAGGTGTCTCCCAAGAAGTCATGGCAGATAAAAAACAAAAATTTTCCACCCTTTAATATTCACACAACCAATGTCCTACATATCAATAGAAATGTAAAAGAGAAGCCAACTGCACACTTGTTGTCTGAACTAACATAATGTAGTTGACCACGCAAATACATAGTATTTCTGTTTTCTGTGAATAACGAAAAAAACCTGCTTCTAGTATTAATATTATCATGATAAAACCTCATGACTCTGTCCAATTTTTCAAAGATATTTCTGTCTACATTTAGCACTCCTAGATATGATTCAACAAAGAATGTGGCAAGAATTTTCTTTACACCACTAGAGAGAAAAACTTTCATAAAGTTGTTCCTGTGATCCTTCATATCCTAGGTGTGAAAGCAGTTTTCAAAACTATTTGAAAAAAACAGAAAAAAAAAACCCTAACAAATTGCTCAGAAAGAAAATATAGCTGAGCAAAATGATGGTGATTCACATTTTATAATATAAAGGAACAGCAAAATACTTCAAGTTTCATTTCACCTTCCTGGGACAGAGGACATTTTTTTCTTTCCTGACAGAATAAATCAATGTAAAACTCAGAAATAGCCCCTTCTAATCAACTCACCAGAGCCAGACTGAAGATCAGTTGTGAAGCTGTAGTGGTCAAGTGAGGTTATCAGGGAAAAGCTTTTTCTCTACTACATATTGTGCTGCTTTAGTCTACACAGGTGCCTCCCTGGATGATAGTAAGAACTCAAGCATTATTATGCCTGTATTTCAAAAAGTTTTATTTCCTTGGAAAAATTTGTCCTTGGTAACGTAATGTAAAGATTTGATGTTATAAGACAAAATAGTAAGGGGAATTTGCAATCATATTCTCAGCACCCTTTAATTAGCATCAATGTTGAGTTGTCATTTGATAAATATTTCAGCTTTTCTGTCAAAATGATGACAAATACAGCTGGATTTGTTAGGAGGAAAGACATTTTTCTGAAACAGGCACTGCAGATATCTTTTCATATGCAGAATTGGCACAAAGAGACAGATGTCACCACCCTAAAGCATACTTTGGGTGGCCAATTTTCTGCAGTAAGGTCACCATAGCCAAGCAGAAGAGAATAACTGCTATGCCACATCAGCTGAGCAGGCAGCATGACTATAACCTGGAAATGAGAAATTACCCTGTGCCCTATATTTATTAATGTCAGGACAGGAACTCCTAACCTAATTTTCACTACACTCCTATATAGTTTTTTATTGTACACCTGACTGGACAGTGGGAAAAGAAGCAACCCAAAGAAAACACAGGTAATGAGTGGTGATTTCCTTCCTTCCTTCCTTCCCTCCTTCCTTCCTTCCTCTCCCTCCCTTTCCCTCTTCAACCTTTGTTTGTGTTTGCTGGTATACAAAGAGGAAAAGAAGAGATAATGAAGGATTTTTATTTCCTTTCCCTGATACAGAATGAGACGCCTTGTAGAGATCTAAGTTTCCCAGAGAGCAATTTCTGAGTGGCAAAGTTCTTAACTGCAGAAATGTTAGCTAAAAGGTAAGGAGATTGAGGCATACCTTGTTCTACTTATTCAAGGCTGATGGTCCCTTGGAAATATTATCTGTTATCTTCAACTTTATAGCATGTTATCGTCGGCTTCAGAGCAACCACAAAGTATATGTATTTACCCCTTCAGCATCTGCACTGCTGAGTTCACTTTAGTGCAACAGCAAATCCAGTTTTCAGGACATTTGAAGAAATATTCCAAAAAGCCCGAAGTGCTAAAACCCAAGAAATTGGTGCAGAAAATATCCATTCTGGCATATTAGTCACTTTTGATCACTACCCACAGGCAAATGCTAATGAACAAAACTGTCAGATCTACTGCTTTCTGCTCACATTTCCAAAAGGACAGTCCTCTTTATGATACACAGCAGACACCTTCATTTGCAAGTGCTGAAATCGGACAATTCAACTTTGTTGCTAAGATTGAACCTTGCTGTACTTTTACATACTTAGGAGATATTGAGTCCTACCTTTTCCACACAGCAACAATAGAAAGGAAAAAACATACAATGTTACTGCAACATATTACTATCATCTAGTTCATCCTTAGATTAACTAAAAGAATCAAGGCTCTGTGTTGTACATTCTTTATAGTCCCTCCCACTGTAGTCTAGTGACATTCAAAGTCTCCACTGGAGTCTTTGTAAAGACATCATGGATCAGTGATAGTTTTTGTCTTGACATCAAAAGCAAATATAAACTCTCTGAGGAAGAGAATGCTAATATTTAATCTGATAGCGATTGCAAATTCTTGTAGTTGCTGTAAAAGAAACCATAATTGCTAGCAGCATCAAGAATCAAGGGGCTAACTTTAGGTTTATGAAGAGAAATATTATAAGTGACTCAAAAATACAGTACATAAAACTGGTCTGAGTATATACATTGTGTCAAAAAGGAATCTGCAGCTATTTTCTGAGGATTTTATGCTTTCTCCCTGCCCTTTGTGTTTGCACCACTCTTGTTTTTTGTTGTGTGGCAACCCAGTGTTTGCTGCAACCACTAAATTCTTACCAGAGAAGAACAGCTATTATAGCCATAATAATTCATACCAGTTAAAGATTTCCTTCTCCTGCCTCTTAAATTTAAAGGAAAATTTTTAGAGGGAAAACCATGCTCAAATGCATCTTATACCCTTCCCTCCCCTTCATGCTAACCTACAGAAATGAGTCCTCTCATATGGGGTACAACTCCTCTCTGAGGGCTTACGGGCCAGAGCCAGCTGCCAGATTATGAAGATGGCAGAAGATCAGCATCAAGCCCTCTTAAACAGATTACAACATTCCATTCCTTGCCCTGGAGTCCAGTTTCATCTATGATGTGCTACTACATCCAAATACCATCATTATGCTGGCTCGTCATGAAAGAGTTCCCACATGCAACAAAAACTGTAAACAGCCCAAATTTGCCTCTACCACCCAAAATATAAAATCAGATTTCCATTTCAAAGCTCAGGGTTTGAATCAGTCAGGGAAAAAAAAATGTATTTCTCCCCATTCCCAAACTGCTTCAGAATATTGTCCTAGAACAATGCTACTTTTAAAATGAATTAATCTCGCAAGTCTTTTTTCATGTATTTAAAACTCCAGGTAAATGGCTGCTTTCTAAAAGAAATTTTCTAAAAGGTGGAGGGGGCAGGAATAGAAAAGGCATGACATACTCTGGGAACTTCCAAGTTTGAAATTAGCATGTCTCAAAACATGCATATAGGAGAGAGTTCAATTGAATTAATGCTCAATATACTCTTCACTAATGTTGACAAAGAATCACAGAATATCTCACGATCTAAAACACCATGGTAAAAAATAGATAAATGATAAAATTAAACATTGCTGATTGTGAAACAGATTGATTGTGCTGAGATATGATACAATATTCAATTTATCAAGAAAAGGCTTTCAGGAGACCAACAGTGGCAGACCATACTTTATATATGGTACCACTTACCAAAATCAATTACTATTCTAAAATGCAGGGAGACGAAGGAAATCTGAATCCTATGTAATTACTGACTTTGGTTTGGATTATTTAATGAGGCAAATGTCATAGGTAGTCTGCTGGCACCTCTTTCTCAGGAAAGGACTTTGAAAGAGATACCTAAAGACAGACTAACAGGTTTTTTGCTTAAGATATTTAGTAATCAAAGCACAGTGTATACAGGTATGTTACACACACAATGTCCAGAGGACCCTTCAATTGCTGCTTAGTAACATTCTTGAAAAAAGGCTGAATTCTGCTTAGCTTACACATATATAATTCCAGGAATCTCATTGAACACCCTTAATATGATTTTACAATATTACTGTTCAATGCCTGCTTTTTAACCATATATATATTTATGAATATAAATAGCTGATTGCCACTCATTTTATAATAATAGAACATGGAACACTGATGTTTATATTGCTTGTCTGTACATAAAAATATTCCAAAACTTAGTTATTTGGAATGGAAGCATCTTAGTCTGATTTACCTTGAAAGTATTCCTGTAAGCCTCTCTGACTAATTCCAGGTGGGGATAGGGTCTTGGAGTTTTATGCAAAGACAATTTTTCTCATGAAAGGACTGCACAATTAATTAAGCCTTGGAATATTTCCATCAGCTGGAAGTTGTATGTTTTCTTATCTCTGTGGTAAGGATGAATAATTTCAAGCACAGACTAACAACTCACTGAATTTCACACAGCAAATTGCAAGTAGCAGCAGAATCACATCTGAGGGATTTTTAGCTTCTAGCACTTGTTTGACCTCATTGTCCCTTTGAAGTACATTTACCTGTAAAATGGCAGCTTGAGGCTGGGGAAGTTGAAAGGGCTTATAATAGATTTCCAAGAGTCTTAAGTGTCCTACATAGCAAAGCCCTCTTTCTCTCATTAAAGAGCAGATACCTGCCTGGATTCCTTTCAGTAATATGTTTCTCCTGTGTATCCCACAAATGGAAGTTGTACCTAAACCCCACCACTGCTTTTAAGATGTGTGTGAATGGAGAGCTCTGCAAAACATCAGGTGTCTGAAGGGTTCGAAAAGGCTTTACAAACAGAAAACATGTACTTCAGAAAAATAATTTTTCCAATGGAAGATGGCTAAAATAGAAACATGAGGACTGGGACATTTTGATCGCCCCCAATGAAAATAAATATCCCCTAAGTCTAATCACCTTCAGAGTTTAGTTAGAAAATAATAAAATACAAATAATAAAAGAATAGTGGTATGGCATAAATTAAAGCTTACACTAAATATTCCACACTAATATTGAAATTTTTACTCACTATATAAATCCCTTGTGATTCCCAGTGCATAAATTACTGGCATTCCCCTCTAGTAGTGGTCTACCAGTCTGCTGTTGAAGATTCCATCCCTACACTTGAATAGTTTTGGATTTCCTCAGCCAAAATCAGCTAGTCTTCTCAATTTAAAAAAGTATTTTATACTAACCCAGATTTTTTCTCTAAAATGTTTGAGTAAATGCTTATAAACACTTCTTTACATGTCAATATGAGACAGTCAGACAAGCAGAGAGGACCAAGAACCCATTTATTTTGTAAAATAAACGGATTTGCACAGTGAAAGTAGGTGCTTTTCTTAACCTTAACCTACCAGCCTCTATTGTCAGAAGACTAGCCTTAGTTCCATAACTGAGAATTTTCATTGTTCCATTGGGTTATTTATTTGGTTTATGAAATTTTGATAAGAGTGCCAAAAAACCGAGAACACTGCTAGAAAATGGAATAATGGAATTCAAAACAGTAAAAGGCAACATCAGAAAAAACAATACCTTGCATTACTTCATCTCTTTCTCAGCTTCAGTAGGTCTTTAAATATGTGTGAGTCTAGATACCTTGGAAAATAAAACGCAAAGCAGAAGGTAATTTCCCTCAAAGCCAGAAAATTTTAGAAAATTGTTAAAACATTGTATTTAGTGACAAAGTAGCTCTGAATACTATAACATCCATTAATGACATTTCCTTCCTTAAAAAAAAAATTAGTAATTGTTAGTCCTGGCATTGCACAGGTGTAGGAGGCAGAAGGATTATGCAGAAAAAATTGTCAGTGAACCTTAGAGACAGGCTACTGCCCCTGTAGGTAGATATATTCTTCTGCTGAAGTTACCAGGACAGAAATATTTGCCTCAACACTAATTAGTATAGGAAACCTGTACTGTTTAAACCAGCTGTGAATGGTAAAATATACTCATATACTACTCTAGCTGTAGCCAGGCATGTGGTGGCATGTGTGCTCTGAACCTGTACCACAATAATATGTTCATTTTCTTAATCATAAGAACTGTAATACAAATCTGTTCTGATTTTCCTTTTTACAATGTACCAAATGTACTGAAATGTACTTTGGGTAGAGCCTAAGGCAGTTAACCCTCAGAGTTTATTTTAATCCAAATACTGTCTTACTCTCCCAGTAAATTCAGCCAATGTCATCCTTAATAATCATCACAGTGATTTCACGGTCATGTTGAACAGGGAAGGATGTGATTGACAGTTGTCCAGAAGCACTTTCAAGGGCAGTATTTCTTAATCTTAGTCTAAAGTCTATTTGACTTTCCTGAAAATATCTAAAGGCCACACCCTGTCATTAATGCCAACCAAAACCATTGTCATTATGATTTCCACTAATTTAACCAAATAATGTTTAAGCTAAATTTGAAACAATTGTTTGCTATTGTTCCTTTTGATAGTGTGAGAAAAAATGTGCATGTTGCCATGACTGATACCAGATTGTTCCTCAGCAGTTCACTGATCAAGGGCAGCTTTCTGTCTCTCACGTGGTGGCTCTGTCTGGCCTGCACAGGCTGCTGACATGACAGCAATAGCCATGTCACATTAATAGGAGCTGTAGCTTGTCAGGGCTGGGTCTGAAGAGCAACAGAGATGGTGCTAATGGCCATTTCAGCTACACACCTTTGAGCTGTGGCTGGTGTTGCAGATTGAACATTTAGTAATTTTAGTGTGCTGCGTTTGCCCTACAGGACTTCAAGGTCTTTCTCCACTGAAGGGGTCAGATTTATGCAATCAATCACCTTTCCCTGATATAACGGCAAACCACGGGTTGTGTGCCTGATCAAGAGACCAGGTTTGAAAACACATTGCTAATCTAAGCACAACTGCTACAGCAGGTAAAATTAAGTGTTTCTTTATCATCATTGCAAAGAGAACTAATCTAGTAAAAAAGTAATCCAAGTCAGACCTGAAACAGTGCTGTGAAATGTACTGTCTTACCAGATGACCAGCATGGGGAGGATGGGAAAGCCATAAAAAATACCAACTAAATCACCAATATCAATAAATCTAAATAAAAAGTTCCTCTCCTGTTGTTGCAGTTGTCTTATTATTTTTAGCACAACGTGTTTTCTGCTTTATTTCTTTTAGGGAGTACATGCAGATCTCTGCAAAGCAACAGCTTCTGATTTAAATACGTACCACTCAGTACCAACTACTGGACAAGATACTTCTTGTTAACAACCTGGATATCAGATTTCCAATAAGAAAAGCTGTCGGGACAAGATCCTTCACCATCTAAGTGTATTAACTGACCAAATAAAAAAGAACAGTGTCTCTATAAACAAGCTAATATTTGTGGAGCAAATTAATATGTCTGTGAAAAAAGCTTTGGCTAAAAGGATTTTCAACATAATTCCTAGCTTTTTAAGTATCAGATCTAAGTAAACTACATAGATTCATTCCCCCATTTAAAAACAGAGGGTATTTTGCTCATGAGGTCTATACTTTAATTTTTGATGGAGCCTTTCTAACTATTTTGGCATCATTGAAAGAGCCTTACAATGGGGAGAAGATTTTTTCCTTCTCAAAGTAGAGTGAGGATATATACATGAGTGATCACTATGTTTTTTTAAGTAGAAATCCTTTTTATTATACAATAAAGCAGTGATACAGGGCAAGGACCTTGAGGAAGGACTCGCTCAAATCCATACTTCAGTTAGCATCAATATTAAATAGGGCTTAATGTGCAGCTGTTTCTTTCAGCTTTAATTTAATTTTATTTTGGTTAGAACAGACACTCTACAGTTGTAACCCCAAAATGCCATCTTTAATTATTCTCTGGTCATATTTTTTCCATTGTGGATGCCCAATTTCAACTCTGCACCTTTGCAGTTTCAGAGAAGCCACAGCACACCCCACCCCCCCCTCTCCTTTTTCTCCCTCTGTTTCATCCAGTCCCAGAATTCAGGGCAGACTTGGAATGAGCTGACATGCAAAAGAGTAATTATCCCTCAGTCTGCATGAGGAATTAAGACATCAGTGGAAGACTGGAAATCTAGCATTAACTTAACCATCAATTTGTGCCCATGCACAAGACCCAGCTGTAGCACATGAAGATTATGCTATGCATTATGATATCCATTAGTGTTTCAGTTGTGTTGATTGACAGCCAAGTCTTTTGTGAGCCAGTAGATGTTTGGTATGCACAAATAGAAAACTATTACTTTGACATTCTTATTAATGTTATTTAATGTTATCTAAAATGT
Organism: Acrocephalus scirpaceus scirpaceus; assembly: GCA_910950805.1. NCBI lineage: Eukaryota > Metazoa > Chordata > Aves > Passeriformes > Sylviidae > Acrocephalus > Acrocephalus scirpaceus. The sequence goes on along the minus strand of OU383778.1, from coordinate 6,838,827 downwards.
TGGTTTGTAAAAAAGGTAAAAGAAAAGCAAAAAAAGGCAGAAAAGGCAAACTCTTCTTAGTAAAATCTTTTGTGTGTCATTCGAAGTGACATATGTGTGGGGTTGGGTAGTGAAGGTTTTTTTAACATTTTCTAATTACTCTATTCTTTACTGCATGACTGCATGTTTCAATTTCCTTCAAAGGATCAAACCCTTTATTTTACTGCTCTTAAGTTTTTCTGGCTTGTGGTAACTGTTGACAGTTGCCGTGCTTGAGACATTAGCCCCAAGATACCTTAAAACAAGGTACTAAGTGATGCCACATATAGCAGGAGGAGCATTTACTGCTGTGAAAACTGAAGGTGGTTGACGATTGATGGGAATAATACTTAAATATTCTAACAGAAGAAAGGTGTAAATAGCTCTGCTAAAATAGTGAGTTGCATTTCAACAGCCTCCAACCTTACACAAAAACACATGCAATTATTATATTGTCTGAGCAGTTTCTGGGATGGTGTATTCAGAGTACTTATGATAAGCTGCAATGAAGAGTTATAATCAGACATATGAATCAGTCTTATCCAAGAGTTTTTCTTCAACAAAAGAAAACCCAGCAAGATCTTTTCATGCTAAATACAGACGGCTTCAGGTTCCTAAGTATCTAAAATTATAAAACAAAGGGAGTTTTCAAATGAGAAGCAAACCTTAGTCCTATCCTCAAAAGTGTATCTACTTGGTGCCAGTGGGACAAGGGTTTTATCCTAGATATTTTACCACTGAGCAGGTGGACAAAATATCACAGCAGTGTGACAGCATAGACCTTCTCCATAGTTATATGTATCAACTAAAACCACTTGAAATTACATGAACTGTTCAGCCAAGAATCATTTAATTATACTTCCTTTAGCCACCAGTTCTATTTTTTTTGCTAATGAGTACAGGTCGGCAATGGCTTTTTTTGTGTAAAAAAAATAAGTCAAGGGAAATTAATGTAAAACTTGCCTTGCAGTGGTACTCAAGAGAGGAAGAGGAACTTAAACACTTCGACAGCCACACATACCTTTGAGTTTTCTGGTTTGTGTATCATCCAATATTGTCTTTATGGTACTTCTCTGGAAACTTTCAATACTTATGCATCTTCTTGCAATCATATACTTATAAAAATGTTTTTGGGTTTTTTCATGGTTTTCTCTTTTCTTCTTTTTTTTAATACTTCTGTGGCTTGTTATCCTATTGCTGACTTCCTCATATATAAAACTGCAGATCTTGCAGTTTGTTTGCTCTGTCTCATGTGTTAGCATTATCTAAAAATGATTTCGTATTACAAGAGTTTTGTTTGGATTGCTTCCTTTGTTTTAATTTTTGAAATAAGACCTGCTGATACAACATTATGCTGTTTCACTATTAATACATATATTGGCCTTTTAGTTGATAGTTTATGAGCTTCATAAAGAAAAAGAAAAAAGAAGTTTCACATTATCTATTTAGCTGCCACACAGACAAAGGAAAGCATTGACACATAGCTGCAGGACTCTACGTATAATAAATTAGAAAAATAAAATACAGCATCACTGTTGTTATGTAACAAGTTTTTCTTCAAGAGGTTGAGGTTTATACTATAATGAAATAGGCCATAATAATGACAATGGAAGTGCTTACCCTGCAGCAGTCAAAGAAAGAAGCAACGTCCTGAAGACACCTTATGCATTTTCAGGTATTCCCTTAGGAGTAATGGCTAGAAGAAACAAAATTATATAAAAAGTACAATACATGTTTTTCAGAAAGTATGCATTCAGCAGATCTGATTCCAAGTAAATCCTGTATCTGCAGCTGAAGAGGTAGTTTCCTACCAGGGAAGTTCTTAATCATATATATGGTATATCATAAACATGATAACAGTTCAGGGCCATTTCCTGCAAAGACTGAAAAGAACCCATGCATTAGTAAATGTATGACTTTGGTACTATCGTGTAGTTAATAGTGGCTGTTAAGCCTAGGTCAGGATATCTAAAAACCTTGTGGCTGTTACAGTAGGCAGCAGAGACTGTGTTTTGTTAGACAGGAAACTTTAAAACAGAGGAGGCATGGTTCATCTCCTACACACAGAAAACTTCTCTCCCTATAAAGTGCCACTTGAAGTAGCAACATTTCAGTCCTTACTACACAGCAACTTCTTTAAACTCTTAATCTTCAGAAAATTAATGCCTGAGAACACTGTGAGGTTTTATGTACTTGTGTAAAACACAAAATGCTGTAGTGATGAAGAACATATAAATGACTGGATATATAAATCTGCTATGTGTCCTGCAGGTCCTAATACTAAGCAATATTCATATTTTTCCAGACACAGTGAGTTGGTTTGCTCATCACTATGTGATTGATGAACAAACCCCAGCCAGATTTTTATCAGGCTACACCTGATTAAATCCAGAACAATTTCAGTCTAAATTAACTGAAAGATATGTAATTAAATGTACCACCCAAGATGTCTGATATCAGCTAACAATTGGTTAACACCTGTGGCCTTGGAAAAGACATTGAAGTGCACGGTGATAAGGAAAAAACTCTAACCTAATTTCTAGTTCATGGGCTGACTGGGATTTAGGGAAATGTCCTCTTCTAAGAGGATCTTTACCATTTCCATGATTTCTTCTCTTTCACAGTGTCTTGTTTTCCCTGGTCACCCCAAGGTTAAAACTAAAGTGTTATAAACAGCATGTAGCAAGAGCTAAAACCAATGGCAGAGCAGAAATGTCAAGGCAGTTGTTTCATCTAACTGAGAACATTAAAGCTTCCTGCTTGAAGGGAAAGGCCTTATTTCAGTGGGAGGGTCATAAGTAGTGAGCATACCAGACAGCACACTGATGGCATACGGAGCATTTTAGTTCTGGGTCATTGGGCTCAAATCTGACCTAGCTTTTAGTAGCCAGTAGTAATTACCATCTGTTGACTATTAGTGGCTATATGAATTAGTCCTCTGTCTAAATCCTAGTAAAATTATTCCCTTTCACAGATAGACAGTATTCTGGGTTTGTTTGGCATGCCTCCACTTTTTGTCCCCCTGCAGGATGGACACATCTCAAGAAATCACCCTCTTTTCCACAGAATTGGACCCTACAGGAAGTATTCAGAGTTATTACGAAGGATGTGTGCACTGGAGCTCATTGTGTGGTCCCTGTTGTGCAAACAAAGAGAAATGCTCATGCTCCAGGGCTGCCAGCCTGGCCACCCTTTATAAAGTCAGAAAAATGTTAAAGCTGAAGGGAAAAACGAAAACCAACTCATCTAACCTGCGCTTCACATGCCATACAGCAAACAATAATCAAATGAAATCTACGCTCTCGAATACTGTTTTGAGCTATAGCATTCCTGAATTGTACTCCTTTACTTCACTGATCCAAGATATTATTGATAGAACAACACTTTTCTAGGTAAGTTGATAAACAAAATAATGACTCCACCGACAACCTACACCTTCTTTTGAGTCTGAATTTCTTCAACTGCAGCTTTCAGCTAGGTCATTTGCTATCGAGAACCAAATAACATCAGACATCTTTTCATAAGGTAGGTATTACATGCCATGATCAACTCCACTGAGTTCATAGCTTCTAAATGCAAGTATCTTTCAAAGTTCAAAGCCTTCCTGTGTGCTTTGGAAAGAATTTTAACAATACAAAGAAAATTTTCAACTTTTATTCTGAAAACAGCTGGGATTTATATTGCTATAATCAGAAAAAAACCCTAATCTGCTTACTTTATGCCTCCTGCCTTTCTTTTTAGGGCTGTTATGTCAGTATCTCAGTATCAGTGAATTAGAAATTATTTCACATCTTTAAAGGCTTTAATGATATTGTAATTCATGTTGCAAGGCATGCAACAGTCTTAATTCATAGATACATTAATTTTCATTTAGCCTCCTTAATATTCATCAAATGAGGTCCCTGTACAGAGAAATCCAACTGTATAGACTCTCTCCATTGCTTTTCAACATTTCTCTGTCACATGAATCCTTCTGGGGTTGTGGTTTTTCCAAAGAAAAGGTGGCTTTTCAGTGGCAATAGACATCTGGATGATTAGTTCTAGTCTCTTCTTTTGCTCACTGCCCTCTTTGGAAAAAAAAACCAAAACACTTCTACTTATTTTAAAATACTAACTTCAAAATGACTGGGGAAAAAAAAAGGCCTACAAATATTTTTTTGTGAAAGAAAGTTTTCTCCTTAGTTCTTCATTTCTACAAGTGGTATGTAAACCGCAGCAAAAATTCCCACCTTAGTGCTTTAATTCTTTCCATTCACCATAGTTATGAGTTATCTACAGGATATTGCACAGAGTCTCTCTTAAAACTCATGCTACTCAACTCTAGAAACAGCCAACAGCCCAAACTTTTTCTGTGGCCCAAAAGCAGACTTTGCCACTGTGGTGGCTCTCAACAGATTCTATGGCTTGTGAAAGCTCTGTTGGCAAAAGGTCTCCTTCAGCACCAGGGAAGTGAAGGGAAGTCTTGGAAACTGAAATGACCAAAACCATCTGCCCTCTAGAGCAAAGATTAACAACTACCAGTTCCAGGTCCTGCTAGCTCCCCCAGCCCATCCTACAGATGCATGCAGAAACAAGAAATATTTCTGTGTCTATTCCAGGACCAACATATCATTAAAGAAAGGGCAACTTGTTCTGGCCTGTCTTCTCCTTCAGATCTTTTCATCCCTTACAGACCCTTCCCTCAGCAAGTTTCTGGGTGTCTCCAACCTAGTGCATCACCCAGAAGACAGTCTATTCACCCTGCATTTTCTCCATTCTCTCCTTCCAGTTCCTCATCATGAAAGGGCACAACTGTAGTTTGACATAAAAAAATTCTTTCTTCTTTCCTAGATTAAGCTCTGTATTTCCACAGTCTTCTAGTTCCACGAAGAGCTGAGTCTTAATATCATCACAAGAATTATCCTCCTCTTTATGTCCCACTGAAGCCATTGATGATCTCTTCATCAAGGTAATTTGTGCCATGGCTTTCAGTCATCAACATGATTTTTACCACGCTATTCAGACCCCTATCAGCCCTCTGTATGATCTGTGTTTTTATTGCTTCAACAAAACACTAGGCACATTTTCTGTTCTTTTGCCCTCTACTGAATGTCTTGTCTGCTGTTCTTAATGTCAGGAATGTTGAATTCAGAAGAACTTAGTTTAAAAAGGAGAAATGCCCTATGAATGTTGATGCTGACTGTTCCTGAAAAATGCTGATGTACTCCTCTAAGTGATACCTTTTAACCATCAAATATCTTCACACATGTTAAATAACCTCTGTGCTTGCTTTCATGTTAGTTTGGAGACAAGGTTGCTTTGAAGTGTTTTAAAAGACATGCTTTTATGTGTTGCAGTATTAAAAATGCAATGCTTTACCTTTAAAGCATAAGGAGCTTTCTGAAAACTGTCTGGGGCCTTTGGAGGGTGTTTGTGTTTATGGCAGTTGTTCCTGTCAATGTGTAATGACAGCTAAGTATTTTCTCCAGTGACTTTCACAACCAGAATCAATCAGGTAGCAGCATGAATACACAGCAGTACATACTCAGACATAAATTGATTTACGGGGTCATTACTTTTCTCACTAACTTAAGGGAGCAGCTCCTGTTAGTGACACCAGGAGATGCTTGACATTCAACTGCTCCTAAAGTAATAAGACAAAGAAACAAGACTGAATCTTTCAAGCTGATCCTAGCAGCAAGTAAAAAATTACATTTAAAGCTATGCTAATATAACAATTCAAGATTCTGGTGTGACCCTGATAAAACAGCATAACTAATCTCCCTGGAGCATGTATTGTAGATTTAAACTTTCAGTGGTCTACAATTATCATGAAATTACTTTATATTTATGTGTATCTGAAAAAAAAAAATCTTTAGGAATAAAAAGCAATTTCTGAAGGCAAACATTCTAACTATGCATTGCTTATATAAAATAATAAATTCCACTAAAATTTGCATATATATATATATATATATCAAGATATTTAATACAATACCAAGACATTGTTTAATTCGTGTTTTTGTTGTTGGTATCATTCAAGACAGAGTTCCTTCTGATAGATAGAAATAAAAATATCAATGCTATGTCAACCCTGCATTCTAAGACTTTTTTAAAGCCAAAATGTTTAAGTGATATTTTACTGTTCAACAATGTTCATGCTACTTAATACCTGTCATCACCGCTCTCAGACTACTAAGTTTTGCGTGTTCTACTACCAAACCTATGTTCTGTACTTCAACTTGAAAGGGGAGTCTGTCTTCTGAACATCAAAGGCTGACACTTCAGAGCTTTTATGTTACTGCCTGTGCTGCACCTGACACAGTTGAACAGACATTGCACTGAGAGCTCACCTGAATCAGCTTTAACACGGCAGCTCTGCAACAGCGAAGTTCCTTTCTTTTGCTATCCCAAACCCAGTACCTCTTCTCCAGTTCTGATGTTGCTTTTAGCTTAACTCTTTTCACAACTTGCCACTGCTCTCAGATAGATGCAATCAAAAATGTAGGGCCACATCAGTGTGTCACCTTCCCTCTTACAGCTTGGTGATGTCTCATGATAGACAGGTAACAAGCATAATGTAATCAGAATGCTCAATTGCTGTTCCTGGCTGTGCAGTAATATTTAAAATTATTTTTTAAAAATTTAATGCATTCCTTCTTCAGGAATGAGTTGTTTCAGGACTAGAATGACTTTTCTGAACAAGCTGTATTTGTGGTGCAAACAACAAAGCATTAGTAGGATAAGGGATCCTTTGTCTGGCATCTTTCTCAACACTGACACAGCATAAGTATGCTGGGAAAATCAGCAAGATAGCATACTCTGCCCAATATTTACCTTCTTTGGTTTTCTTGATAAGTCCAGGGACTTGATAAAACCCAGTTTAAGTTTTTGTGAAACAGAAGTACAAAAAGCAGCCCAATGTATTTATGTTTAAATTTTCCTCTGAAAATTCAAGTTTAAGGAAGCATCACCACTATATATAGTTCAATTGTGTCTCAACAGAGAAGATTACTTCACTGAAGAAGTTGAAGGCTTCATGCATTTACAGGTCTCTTTCATAGCTACTTTCATGTCACGGCCATTTCCTTTGCTACTCTCCATCTTCATCTCCTGCTTTACCCTACCTCTTTTTTTTTTCCTGTGTTTCAATAGCATCTTTATAAGTTGTGTTTTCTTTTCAACAATAGGCATCTCCTTTAGCTCAGTCACATTTAGTGAAAGATTTTTTATCATTCTGTGGGCATTAAAATAACTAAGATTTATCTGTGTTAGACAGCCTGTATGAGTTTGTCCTGTGTATTTGAATAGCGTTATGGTGGAAAGGTTAATGCAAACCAGAAAACCTCTAGAAAACCAGAGTTTGAACTCCATTTTTCTGGTAGCAGAGCTGCCATTGTGGACTTTCAGAGGTCATACATTTGTCTGCTTGGAAGAATGGCTGGCAGGCTTCCTTAGAAGGCAGTCCTGAAGCGCAGAGAGATCCAGTAAGGCTGGATATTCTTCAAGAAAATCTTAAAGGCATAGGAGAAGGACATCCCCATGAGCTAAAAGATGAGCTGTGTGCTGGTTTGAAAGCAAAACCAGTGAAAGACTCCAAGTAAGAAACACAATTTAATAAGAGGAAAAGAAAAGAAATAAAAGAAAGTAAAATAAAATAAAAGTAATAGTACAAAAAAACCACTGACAGAGTCAGAATACAACCTGGCACCCTGTTAGTTAGGGTGGTAGTGGCGGTCCAGATGAGATGGTCTTGTCAAAGCAGTGATCCTGTAGAAAGGTCTGGTAGCTCTTGTCTCCTCTGGGAGTCCAGTGGATAAAAAGCTGCCTGTGCTGTCCCAAACCCTGGATTTATCCAGGTGGGAATGCTTGGCTCGTCCCCCTGGGCGGAGCATCTCACAATGGGCTGATCTCATTCTATGAGTGATGCAGTGGGTCCTTGATGGCCCATTAAACAGAGATAACTCCCAGAGGGAGTTATCTATGAGTCATGTGGCAAGGCATTGTTAGGCTCGTTAACAGAAGATAAGGAAAACACTGCCTTGGTTACAACGGCTCATGGGGATAGAATACAAACCTTGGGCACAATTTTACATTGTAACCTAGGACAAGCTGGCAGGCAACGTGACTGAACTGGCTGGAATTCAGGAAAAAAAGGGAGCATTTATGTCCTTTGGAAGAAGGGGTAGGAAACTTAGAACTTCAAGGACATTTGTGAAGTTATGCAGGTTAAAAATTAAAAGGGTCAAAGATCAGCTAGAAATTTATCTGGCTACTGCTGTGAAAGACAACAAAGATGTTTCTATAAATACATCAGTAACAAAAAGAGGGCTAAGGAGAATCTCCATCCTTTACTGGATGCCAGGGGAACATATTGACAGAAGAGGAGAAAAAGGCTGAGGTACTTAATGCTTTATTTGCTTCAGTCTTTTATAGCAAAACCAGTTAGAACAACTGGTTTCGGGTACCCAGCCCCTCAAGAAGGAAGACAGGGTCTTAAAGACTATGTGTTACAATTGATAGAGAATGGCAGAATAAAGCAACATAGTTATTTTGGTTTTTCCCACTTATATTGTCTCTGTGAATAAAATCCTTTGTCAAGAATCAACCCACAAATGTGCCAGAATCTGTACAAACACAAACTAGAAAAACAGTCTTTGGTGCAGACTCCACAATGAGATAGGCAATAGATAACAGGTGGATACTGTGAAAAATAATGGACATTTCATAAAACCAGAACTTTCTGTTTCCTGATTAGACAAAGGAATGATTCCTAGATTAGATAGAAATGGAATTCTACTGACCAAGATTAACAATCATCCTTCTATATAAGGAATATATTTTGTTCAAGGTTTTTGGTGAGTAGAGGGGAATTTTAAAGATTATAATGAAGAAGCTTTGTGGCTATTTATGACACATCTCCAGTGTAGGAGATGCATCATAGGTCAAGGTTTAAGGGTAGATTTTAAAAAATTTACAAGTGGAGAGTAAAGGCTGTTGCTATGATATGGTTGACACTGATGAAAGGCAAAGCTCTTATTTGCACCAAATGCTTCTGCTGCAAAGATGACATGATTTTCTTTGTAACTATTTTATGTCATAAGGTAGAAAGTTTCTGCATGACAAAGTCTATCCTCTTGCTGTGTCACTGCTATTTTCACAAATAAAAAAGAGCATTTCTTAACTCAGTTAAATGTTCTTGCTACACGATTATGTGTTCAAAATTGCATGTTACCAATTCATCAAATAACATGTCCATCTTCAATGTGAGTAATTTTCAGACAGTAGTCTTTTTCCAGCTTAAAGTATACAGTCCAGGATTTTATTGTTTTCAAATTATTAGTTTCCTGGGTTTGATACCTATTAAGGAAAATGCTGTGTCTCTTCTCTGAGATTCCTCCTTCCTTCTACACCTTGCACAAGCTTAAAAAAGAATTTAGCAGTGTAATAGGCAAAAGGTACACAGTTCCACTTTTGAGCCCCTGCCTCCTCCTCCTCCAGACCAAATTGTGCTCAGACAATATTACCATTATCAATTAGTGCTTTGACAATTAGCCAAGCCTCCTGTAGCAGGTGATTCAGAACTTTCAATTACATCTTTCTATTTCCCACAGCTCAGCACTGAATTATTAAAACACTTAGGGAACTCTGGTGGCAGGTGGTTAGAATTTAAAATACGGATAAGATACAGTGAAAAAGCAGAGGCAAAACTTAGGCAAGCAGTAAAAGACCCTTATATATGCAGCTGGATGTACTGTGAGACAATATTAAGGTAGAAGTAGCCTTCAAGTTAGGATACCCTGGATCTTGTTTATGCATTTGCAACACAAACTCTCATAGTTACACTTGCAGAGCTTGCAGGTAGTTCATGAATTCCTACCTGATTAGTTGTTGGTATGTATTCAAAGTAGGTACTGATTTTTCTAATTTAGCACACAGCTGTTTCTGTGAGGCATCCTTGCCACAATCCTATTCCCTGCTATCAGAGACAGATTCAATCCCTGAGCCTTCAAGTCCTTGTGAGCCAGCAAGATTTTTGCTGTTTTAACTGTAGGACATAAGTGATTACTTGGGAAAGCAGACCACTGAATTGTAGCTTTTAGATTTTAGCCAATTTGTGCTCTATATGGGGAATTCATATAACATCCTTTCTTCTTACAGGTAAGAGACTGCAGGGGTTCCACAGGAAAATTACATAGAAATGGCCAATCTTACCAGGACAGAGCTGAGTTCATTCCTTTTGTCATGGGAACTCTTGTGACACTGCTGGAAACCAGTGCACTGCCTCTGCACCTAAGAAAGGCAGAACTGCTGGATGGATAAGCAGCAAGACTAGGAAAACATCCCCAGAACTTGTGTCACAATGTGCTTGTTGCAATGCCATGTAAAAGCAGTTCTTGAGGGCAAGAAGCACATGTAAGAAAGGATTGTTGTTTTGCAACTACCCTGTGCACTGTACAGCCTTGGAGTAGAGTGGTTTGAGAGCTGCTCAGCAGAATGGGACTCGTGGGTGCTGGTCTGCAGCCAGCTGGATGTGAGGTGGCAGTGTGCCCAGGTGGGCAAGAAGGCCAGTGGCATCTGGTGCTTTCAACCAGCACTCCCAGTTCCTTTTCTGCTGGGCAGCTTTCCAGCCTCTCTTTTCCAAGCCTGGAGTACTGCTTGGTTTTTTTATGACCCAAGGGCAGGACCTGGCACTGGCATTGTTGAAGCTCATATGACTGGTCATTGATTCAGCCTCTCCAGATCCCTTTATTATGCACTCTATTCCCTCACTACATCAAGTAATTTCCCATCATTTTCCTGAAATGTAAACCCCAATGCAACAGACAACATAAGCAAAATGGAAACAGTGGGTAACTTGGTTTAAAAAAAAAATCCCTGTTTGCTCAGCATTGCCCATTTCCTGCATATTTACCTACTTCAGCTACAAGACAGAAATGTGCTACTTTATAATTGCAATTTTTCATATAACTCTGCATGTGTTCTGTAACTTAACACCCATTTCTTCTCCTCAGTCTTCTGCCATAGGCATGAGTTTGTAATAAATTCTTGAATGAATGATGTGAAACAATGGGAAAAAAAGCAAAGTGGGATAACTAAAGAGAAATCTGGGCCCTGACATGTTTCTGGGTCCCATTTTCCTTTTCTTTGAAGGCAATTTCAGATCCCCAGCCAAACATATCTAAAAGCTGTAGACTTCCTTCCTGCCACTTACTGATAATCTTTCCTTCTTGGGCAGATGGATCCTGCTAGAGGCAATAAATATCTGTGTTACGACCCGTTCAAAGTGAACTAAGTTCGTATTTAGTTTCTTAGAGTACAAAGGAGGCCAAAAATGCTGTTTAACCAAAATCAGTATACTTTATTCAATATCAATGTACCCACCAAAGCCGATATACTTTATTCAATGTATCCACCAAAAATGATATGCAATAACAAGAGAAAGAAATGGGAGAGAGAGAACTATATAGATAAAAGCAAGAGAGAAAAGAGAGATAGGACAGATAGGATATAATTACCACAGAGAGAGAGACGAAGTCCTCGCAGCAGTCCAATAGGTCCGCCTTGGCAAATCCTCGTAGCGTGCAGCTAATAGATTTGTCCTCGCAGAACCCTCGTGGAGCTGATAGATCTTCGTCTTCTGTGGGGAGGTCCTCAAAAGGGGTCTCTTCTGAGGCAGAATATATAGTTCTCCAGAGTGGGGGAGAAATCTCGTGAGTCTAGGCCCAATGCACAATGAGAGGGGGGAGAAGTCCCGTGATGGAGTCCAGGCCCATGCACAATGCGAGGGAGGGGGAGAACAGGGCAAGCTGTGCTGCTACACCTCAGGCACAGGTGGTCCAGAATCCAGGGGCAGTGTAGCGTGCTGCGACTACCATTGTTTCAGCAGGATGTATGTTCGGGAACTCTGTTCCCAAGCAAACACACCTGGGCAGGAATGGCAATTCTGGTAGCAGTTACATCAGCTCTTGGTTTCCCTCTCGTCCCCCCCCAAAGTCTCCATGACGAAAAGCGTGAGACAAAATTGAGGGTCTTCGGGCCGACTCTCACACCACCCCGTGGCTCACGATTGACGTCTGGCAGCAGGATTCATAATGTTGATGTGATGTCTTCAGGACTCTATCATCTCTCATTGGTAATATATCCCAGGAAAAGTAGAAGACAGGACAGTAGGGAAACAAGAAATAGCAGGAAAAAGAACAAAAAGGTGGGCACTAATCATTCAATATCAATTAATCTTATAATTATAATAATTGTATTAATTCAAAATTTTCACAATTTAAAACAAAATTTTAAACTCCATTAATTAAAACAAATATCATCACAATTATTACAATTGTATTAATTTAAAATTATCACAATTTAAACTCAATTAATAAAAACAAATAACATACTAAATTAATCAATAATTATATTAATTCGTTAAAATTGAATCAAAAATTCAAACAATTTTAAACTAAATTAAAACAAATAGCTTCAAACAATTAAAACTAATTTAAAACAAAATCAAATCAAAATTCAAACAATTTTAAACAAATAATTAAAAGAAAATCTAAATACAAAATCAAAATAGTAAATAAAGTTAAAAATCTTTAATCTCTAACTTAAATCTATTTAAAATCCATAACTATGGCTTACTTACACGGTCTGTCTTTTGTTAACATCTTTGAACATGTGTATAAGAGGAAATACTTAAATTGTGTGCATTCATGACTAAAGTTAATCATTTTACCTGTTTCATCACTTTCTAATTCATAAAAAATAAAGTTGCCAATAAAACAAAGCCAATCAAAACTAAAATCAAAAACAAAAACAAAAAAAAAAAAAAAATTTCTTTTACTTTGTGATGAACAGTTACCAAAATTTTCTGTCCATCTTTTTGATCTTTTCTAAAATTTCTATTAAATTCTGATGATGTAACATTGCTTCACCTAAATAGGGTTCATACCTATAGCAGTAGGCCATAGCTTATGGATCAGTGTATAATTAAATTGTAAAACGTAATAAAAATAACTAGAGCTAAACAAGAAAAAATCACAACCTATAATTTTGATAAAATTACAAACACAAAAATTTAAATAATTTTTAGTGTCTAATATTTCATCACAAGCAGTTCTGTAGCAGGTGAAGTCTGCTGTGACCATCTCCATTGTTCAGGTTCATGCTGGCAAACACCTGAGAACAGCACTTGGCCGACATCCCACCTCAGCCAGGCCAGTCTGTGTTCCTTGGGGTTTCAGAGCCCGCCCGTCCCTTCAGGGTTCCGCTTTCCGTGTCCTTGGAGATGATTGTGAGGCAAAGTGAGGGATCCTTTGGACAGTCTCTTATACCACCCCGTGACTCATAATCATTCCATCTAAGTCTTCGAAACTCATCATTTTAGTAGCATAACAAAAAAAAAAAAAAAACCAAAGGAACAAAACAAAACAACAAAAATATAAAACCAAAAAAACAAAATCACAAAACAAAAACTAAACTAAACTAAAACAAAAGATTTCACAATATAATTACAAAGCAGTTTCAATTATAATATGATTTAAAAACAAACAAACAAAAACAAAACAACACAATACAATCAAAAAAAAAAATCTTTAATGAGTTTTTTGCTATAAGGGCTAGTTCACTCCATTGCTTGTGTGGTTTGTCTTGTACTAATAATTTTAGGGGTATTATCAACAAATGGGTTATCAACTAAACTATGTGCAGTCATTATAGACATCAATTATGTTAACTGTTTCCTTATTTTCTAAAATAGTTGACAACACAAACTTAATCAAAACTAAAATTAAAAACAAAACAATAGGAATGTCCCAATTTGTTCAAAATACTTGTACCAGTAAGTAAAACACAAAAAAAAAATTAAAAATTTTTAATATTCACTGCTGCATTTTCTACAAACACTATATCACAAAAAGTTTTCAAACAATACAAAATTCTAAATTAACAATTTACTATTTTCACTAATTTGACAGGCCTATTCCCTATGCTCAAAAAGATAGGGAATAGCTCTATCATAATTCAGTCTTGAATGCAATAATAATAAAAATTAAAAAAAATTAAATATTAAATAATAAAACATTGCATATGATTAACATAAAAGCTGAAGTTATTTTTATAATGGGGTAATAGTTAAAATTCACTAAGTTCAATTAAAGTTAAAATTTTCCTTTAAAAATCATTGGCATTGTCCCAAATTATTGTCAAAATTTTAATAAAAATTAAAACACAGTTAACTGTATCCATAATTAAACCTGGATGCAGTTAAAAGCAAATAAAATATAACACTAAGTATATCAATTATCAATTTGTTGTCATTCATGTTTTACTCTTTTCAATTCTGATAATATGTTTAATAACAGCCACTGATAAATTCTCAAGCTAATCAAAACAACTGCAGTGGTTGTTGTAATTTGGTAAAATCTCTAATTTTAATAGCAAATTTATTCATTAATATTTCTGTTTCAATACTATTTAAAAAATATCCAATCATGTTACCACAAAAGTATCACTAGTTTTATCATGATTTATGGGGTCTTCACGTCCCACGGTGGTCTCCTGTAAAAATTAAGCACAACAAAATCTGCCAAAAAGAGGCAGAAAATTAACAGAATCACAGAATTCTAATGCTCTTTCCCTGGACTATCAAAAGCTACACATGCACATTTATTCCAAGGAGGTTTTAACACCAGTGGTCCAGGATAATGTGATGGGTTCTTAAAATCATTTGGTCTCTGTAGTGAGGGAATTGACTGAACATCCTGATTTCTCTCCTGTTGTTTGGCTTGAGGGTTTACTGACCACTCAGGGGAAAATGAAAGATCTACCTTGGCAACTGAGGCAGGTTTATCAATCTGAGCATGCCACTTTCTTACTGAGGCTCTGTGAGCCACCCCATCAGGTGGGAGAGTCCTGGCAGTGATAGCCTTAATAACTCCAAAAGGGCTTCCCTGGAAAATCGGTTGCTGACTTGTGATCTTCTCAATTACTACCAGAGCTAGACAAACTACAATAAGCCCCTTTTCCCAGGTAGTGTACCTCTTTTCAGCATCTTTAAAACCACGAAAATAAAAACCAACAGGTCTGGTAGAATCCACAGGAATCAGTTGCAACATGTAAAATGACAATTCCAAAACAACAAAACAACACTGTACTTGAAAACGGTCTGTAAAGAAAATCAAACCTAAAACATGAGGAGCAGTTACTTCAAAAATTATCAATTTCAATGCTTTTTCATGAGAATCATTCCATTCCCACTTAACTTTGTTTCTCAGCAGATTATAAAGTGGTTCAGCAATAGTAGAAAAATCTGGGACATGTTTTTCCCAAAACATCAACAATCCTAAAACAAGTTGTAGGTTTTTCTTGTATTCAGGCATTTTAATTTGATCTGAGGAGTTTAAGGTACTTCCTTTCCACCGAATTCCTAAAAGTTTCACTTCATCAAGATTTTCCAAGTGAGAAATTATTTTTAAACAATTAAGTTCGGCTCTCTGCCCAGATTCTATGAAAGGAGAGGTGCAATGGACAGAACCAGTTGGACCAGTTTGGTCTCTCCCTTCTAAGGGAATTGTGTTTTTTAAATTTATTTCAGGCTGCATGGGTATGCTGGTGGCTTTGTGAACACTTTCCAAAAATTGGTCAGGTGTATTAACTATATTTTCACTGGCGCAGAAAGCTGTGGACAGTGTCACGGAACCTGTGTCACATTTATGCGACTCAAAATCATCATTATTAACACAATTATGTTCTGTTTCAACGGAGGATGTCAAACAAGAGCAACAGTTTTCTCCACAGTTTTTTACCAATCCCAATTCTGCTTCTCCCTCTTTTTCGGAGTCAGCAGCATTTGAATTATTAGAACATTCATTTATCAAGGCAGCCTGTAAGAAATTATTTTCCTCCTGCAACAAATGGTTTTTGGTTTTCTCTTTATGTAATTGTTCTTGCAACACTTCAACCAGGTTTTGAAGAGAGTCAATAATTGTTCTCTCTTGCTCACACCGCTTAAAGCGGTTTTCTATAGCAGCTGTAAGGCATGCGCCTAGAACAGAGCAAATTTTTGCTTTATCATGGCAAAATCTAAACTTTGTTTCATGATGTATTTTATCAATCACACTTTCTAAATTAAACCAATTAACTTTCGCCCATTCTTCTCCCCCAGGAGAGGGTTGGGCATTGTGTTTTGCCAACAAGTTATAAAATGCAGTTTTATCGTTTTTAGTCATTTTTATGGAGGGACAAAACAAACTACCCAAGGGAGGTCAAGCTTAGTTACATGGACATGCACAGCCCTTGCTGTGTTACCCTCCTCTTCCCTGGGTGGGTGAAGAGACCAAATCTGCTTGGAAGGTATGCTTAGTTACTTATTTTGTCTCTTCATGACAACCAAGCAGTCTACACAACACAATTTAACATACACACACAAACACACACACACACACACACAAAAAAAACAATTCCTCCTTTGCACTAAGAAACTTTTTGGTAAATCTCTGAAGACAGAAAAAAAAAAACTTCAGTAGGGTTGCTTTTTGCAGACCCCTCTGTCTAATCAGAGATCCTGTCCGTGACGCCAATTAATGTTACGACCCGTTCAAAGTGAACTAAGTTCGTATTTAGTTTCTTAGAGTACAAAGGAGGCCAAAAATGCTGTTTAACCAAAATCAGTATACTTTATTCAATATCAATGTACCCACCAAAGCCGATATACTTTATTCAATGTATCCACCAAAAATGATATGCAATAACAAGAGAAAGAAATGGGAGAGAGAGAACTATATAGATAAAAGCAAGAGAGAAAAGAGAGATAGGACAGATAGGATATAATTACCACAGAGAGAGAGACGAAGTCCTCGCAGCAGTCCAATAGGTCCGCCTTGGCAAATCCTCGTAGCGTGCAGCTAATAGATTTGTCTTTGCAGAACCCTCGTGGAGCTGATAGATCTTCGTCTTCTGTGGGGAGGTCCTCAAAAGGGGTCTCTTCTGAGGCAGAATATATAGTTCTCCAGAGTGGGGGAGAAATCTCGTGAGTCTAGGCCCAATGCACAATGAGAGGGGGGAGAAGTCCCGTGATGGAGTCCAGGCCCATGCACAATGCGAGGGAGGGGGAGAACAGGGCAAGCTGTGCTGCTACACCTCAGGCACAGGTGGTCCAGAATCCAGGGGCAGTGTAGCGTGCTGCGACTACCATTGTTTCAGCAGGATGTATGTTCGGGAACTCTGTTCCCAAGCAAACACACCTGGGCAGGAATGGCAATTCTGGTAGCAGTTACATCAGCTCTTGGTTTCCCTCTCGTCCCCCCCCAAAGTCTCCATGACGAAAAGCGTGAGACAAAATTGAGGGTCTTCGGGCCGACTCTCACAATCTGTTACTTAGATAAAAAAGAACAAGACAGTAAAATATAAATCATCAAGTGCCAAAGATGCTGTTCAAATACTATGAAACAGCAAAGTTTGTTGCTGTACTTCTCGCCTTTCTATACTTATAATTTAGGCATAGAGCTCTTCACTTCAGAATGAAAAAAAAAAATCAGTCTTTTTCTGAGTTGGTGAAGTTTTGTAAAGCTTCACCAAAAATATTGTGCATGCAGGAGGAGATTTCTGTCTTTCCAGGCACGTCTAGTCAGTCCTCAGAAATATGACAAGTGGTTCTTGATATTTGTCTCTTGTTGCTAATCCTGGTAAGGATGTATTCAACACCAATCTGAAGTTAAACTTCATGACTCCTAGGAAAAGGCTGAATCAAATGCTCTTTAGGAGCTTTGGCATCCCTCCTTTCCAACCCATCAGAGCTAAGGCCTATGGTACTCTCAAACCCAGGAGGTTTCTCCCATCCCAGCCTGACAGATGCAGTTGCTGCTCTTCCCATAGGCAGGTCTGGCAAAGCAGCAAGAGGCAGACACTCAATACTGACATTTTCTCACACAGGATAACACAGTGCCTTTTCCAGCAGCCACATAAAACCCAGACTTATACACATGTAGGCACAGATAGCCAATGCTTGTATCACCTCTCCAGCTTCACTCTCTAGATTCCATAAGACTGCCACTCTCTTTATGGATAATAAAGGCTTAAATTGCTACTAATCATAAAATTAAAGAATTATAGAATCTTTTGAGTCAGAAGGGACCTTAAAGGTCATCTTGATCCAAGTGCCCTTGCCATGGGCAGGGACAACTTCCACTAGGAACAGGTTGCACAAAGCCCCATCCAACCTGGCCTTCTTTGGGCAATGTGTTCTGGTGACTCACTGCTCTCATAGTGAAGAATTTCTTCCTGATATCTAATCCAAACCTACCCTCTGTCAGTTTAAAACCATTGCCCCTTGTCCTATCACTGCATGCCCTTGTATAAAGTCCCTCTCTAGCTTTCATGTAACCCCCAGCCGTGCCTAACCACTGGGTCCCTTCCCTTGGCATGAGCTCAGACCTTGGGATTTTCCAGACTCTGGTTGCTTCTACTCACCCACCCAGTCTGGACTGAAGTTCCCTAGCCAATTACACACAAATATACACACACAGACAGAGGGCTGCCCTTCACTGGGTGTTGTGGTTTAACCCCAGCCAGCAGCCAAGCCCCACAGAGCCACTCCCTCACTCCTTCACCAGCAGGATCACGGAGAGAATTGGAAGGGTAAAAGGGAGAAAATTCATGGGGTGAGATTAAGACAGATGAGTTTAACAGGAAAAGCAAAAGCTGCACACACAAGCAAAGCAAAACAAGGAATTAATTCACTGCTTCCCATGGGAAGGCAGGTGTTCAGCTATACCCAGGAGAGCAGAGCCCCATCACATATAATGGTTACTTGAGAAGACAAACGCTTATCACTCCAAATATCCTCCCCTTCCTCCTTCCTCTCCTCTTTTTCTATCCTGAGTGTGATGTCATTTGATCTGAAATATTCCTGTGGTAATTTTGGATCACCTGTCCTGGCTGTGTCTCCTCCCAAGCTCCCATGCACACCCATGTTCCTCACTAGCATGGCCATATGAGAAGCAGAAAAGGCCTTGGCTCTGTGTAAGCCCTGCTCAGCAATAATAAACCCAAAACACCTCTGTTACCAACTCTGCTCAGTACAAATACAAACATGCCACTGTGAATAAAATTAACTCTACCCCAGCCCAAACCAGCACACATAGACACACACAGTCTAAAGGCACCTGTGGCCCTTTTTCCAGTTTCTAGCATTTGGATCTCTTAAATGTTTCTTATACATGAAAGTAGAGAGTGAAAAATAATAAGACAATAGCAAGAAGAAAAGCCCTCAGTGATCAAGCATTTGGCTCAGCCTGGTGAGCATGCTGCTCATCTTACTGGCAGGAGCCTAGCTTCTTTTATCCACCTGTCTCTCCATAACTCTGTGCTCGATCATTTCTCATCAACCTTCAACCCTCTCTAGGTTGCCTCAGCCTTAAGCAGTTCCACCCAGGTGTGTTTGGCCTTGCCAGAGTGAACTCTCCAAAATGTCCCCAATGCTCCTCGAAAACTGTGTGTGGAGTGTGGCAGTCTCTCATATCGCTTCCACTTTAATAGTTGTGAAATCTTGTCCTCCCTCAAGGTCCTATATATGCTCTCTTGTTCTGTTATTTATGCTCAGTAGTTTCTCATGTCATGTCCAACAGTTTCTTGTGGTTCTCTCAGCTAGCCAAATCGCATGCCAGGACCTGCACACCTTAACAATGATTATTTGGCAAGGTACTTATCTCTGTGCATATATTTAACTGTATGCCAATGTTTCACTGGGTTCCTCAATGGCTCCTTTCTAGCTACAAAAGAAAACACAAATGCTATATGTATATGTTGTCTTTGAAGAGTTGTTGGAATATAATTGCTATTAATCATAAGGCCACAAAATCATCTATGTTCCTGTTATCTCTCTTCGTGTAGGGTCACCACTATTTTATCAATCTTATGAAGAACATCCATAGACATAGCTTTTAATAAATTGCAATGATTGTTGTAGTCTTATATCTGAAAACACCCAACCTATGAGCCCAATAAAACTGCATCTAAGATAAGAACTAAATTTTCTTACTTCACATGGAAGTTCAGATTTACTTGAAGGCAAAAATGTACATATATATATAGATATATTTATGTTTGTATGTATTTAGTTTAGTCAGCATTTCTTCATAGCAGACATAATTTTCCCCAGAAGATTCCAAAGTGATATTTTAAATTATATAATAATGCAAAAGCAGCTCTGGACTACAAGTATACTGTAAGCTGACAGGAAGATACTCTTATCTTCTGCTATAAAGGAATTTCAGTTAGAGTTTTGGCAACCTAAATTTTACACTTTTTGAGACAGAAACCTTCATACTACATTCTGGAAGTAATTTTACTGTAATGTGCAACACATTTACATGCCTTCATCAGTAATATTCAGCAGCATGTTCTTTATTTTGCTGTGGTCTTTGGCTGTTTTTAAATATGATCAAGAATACTGAACTCCTTCAATCACTTGTTGCAGGAGCCCTCTGGTATCTGGGCAGAAGGAAAGAATAAACATTTACAAGAGCACACACAGTCCACAGCAGCATGAACAACTTCCAGTGACAACCCACTTGTTTCCCTCAGCAAGGACACGGCAAGACAGGACTTAATCAAGAGGAGCATCTAGCTTTTATGACATTTGGGTAAAAACCAGACCTTCAAATCTGCATATCTTTACACTATTTGTAAGATTTTTATAGATTTAGCCGTCTATAAAGGCAAAATTTTTAAGTGAGAAAATCAAACTGTCTAAACACAGAGGCAAAACCATCAACAAAAAAGGCTTCGTCTCTCACAGAATATTGGAGCTGTAAACTTGCTGCAGTTAGTTATGGATTTTCATACTGCTGGAGCAGCTTGATTGAAATCACTTACATGCCAACTGAGCTAGGAAATTTGTGAGTCATTTTAAAAATCCTCCTCCTTATGTAAACACTGCATATGGTAAAGATGAAATAAGTGACCTAGTCAAGTGAAAGTTTACCCTCTGGCTCTGGCCTGTGCACTCAGCTGGCTGAATAATAGACTGTGTGCCTGGAAAGGTTTGCCTTTTTCTAATGGTTCAGACATGCAGCTCAGAATTCACATAAGGAGGAGACAGAGTTTAATTCTCTGCAGCCTGTTTTTGTTCAGGATAATTGCTAGGATGGCATAACACCTGTAGGAAAAGTGTCTATTTCTCACCAGGAATGTAATTACTCTGCTGTACGCTGCACATAAGGATGGAAAATGTTCTTAAAAGTCTATATTGTGAAACCTTAACTGTAAAAGTCATTCCAATTTAAACAAAGTCAAGCATATTTAAGTATACTACTTTCTATAATTTAGATCAATATGCTTTTTATAGTAAGTGGGGGGTTTTTGGCTGAAGAAGAGCCTACATTGCCTGGTGATAACGTTCAAGGATATTACAAATTCAGTTATCCAACAGGTGGAACAGACAATGTCTTTCTATTTTCCTGGGTGATTTTACAATAAGAAAAGATCAAAGCTAAAAATGCCTATGCCTTTGCTGAGATGACAACAAAGCAAGTCTCCCTGAGTGTTTAGACAAGCAAATAAATATTTCTTGCATTATTAATTTCTTCTATGTATAAACTGCTTTCTTTTCTTTAAAATGGAAGAATTAAATGGCTATGAAATAATTCAGTGGTATTATGTTCTCTTTTTAAATATTAATGTTTGCTATCTACCTAAGACAGTAAAGATCAGTTTTCTCTCCATGTGAACTGCTGAACTAGGAAGGAAAAAAGAATTTAAAGGAGAAATCTAGCAGTGGTTAAAAATACAGTTCACATATGAATGCTAATGAAGTAGCAGATTCAAAGGCTTCAGGTAAATTTGAACCAGAGAGAAAGGATGATTGGAGACTGTCATGTAAGGCAAATGTACAAAGACAATGACAACTTTTCTATGCAGGATCTCAAGCATGTAAGAAATCTGAATAGATGTTTGGGGGTAACTTTGCACCAAGCAGCATGTAAACTACTTGTTCTCTCTGATTTTCTGTCGGTGTAGTGTATAAACAGAAAAGGCAGGATAAACTGAAACACTATTTCAGACATTGTTAGAAAAATGGACATCTTACTTTCATTAAATACTTTCTCTCTCGCACTTATGGGGTACACTCACAGAGATTCTCCGCTGTCTCTAAGCACAGGCAAGGTAAGCTGTTTTCTGGAGGTGCATCCTGAGAGGCAAGTGGCTGTGGCTCTGCTATGCATACTGTAGTGTCAGAAATTTTAGCAAAGACTGTCTGATATAGCTCCAAAATTCAGCCTGCAATTGCTTTCTATTGCAACATCTAGTTAGTCCTAGCTTATCTCATCTCCTCTGAATTGATGTCTGCCTGTTGAGATGTACAGAGATCGTTCAGCACCCACTCACAGAACTGACATTCCATTTGATCTACTTGTCTAACAGGCTGGAAAGAAAGAAGGAGAGGAGGGTATTTGTATTGGTTTTAAATACTCTAAAGTGGTGACATGCACCTTCAGTTAAGGAGAACCCAAAGAGAGCACACATCAGTGAAAGGCAGCTCTGTTTATGTCCTTGAAATTTTCTTTTTCTCTGAACCTTAAGATACTTCCTTCAACCTTAAATCTAATTAATCTTTTCAATTACTGTGTATCATACAAATCTAATAATGTTTCTCAGATATTGGAAGTAATGTTCATCCTGGATTGACATCTACCAGATTTTTACTCCCTCATGTAGAAGACAAGTCAAAGAGGAAGCCAGGTATGAGTATTCATCTGCTTGAATATTACTAGTTTCAGTCAGTATAATGGCTTTGCATTTCTTTTGCATTTTCTTTTAAAATGCAGAGAGATGAAGTTGAGCTTCTACTTTGCATTAGTCAATATGGCAATTACTATAATATTTCTTGGTATCATTCACTGTTAAAAATCAGCTTTTTTAGCTGATTTTTGTAAAAAGCATTTGTACTGAAATTGTTTGAAGGGCATTCACATCCACAGCAATTACAGTGTCTTTGGCTGTAAAGAGAAGAAATGTTTTCCATTCTGTATTCAGGAACAGTGGCTTAGACACAAATTGAAACAAAAGAGTACTTTCAGGGAGCACCATGCCACTAAATACTTTTCTGGTCACATCTTCTGATACACAGTAGACTTTTAAGACCCTTTGAGCATAAGATTGTAGTGCATTTATATGACCACCATCATTTTGAGAGGTATAACAGTGACATCTAGTGCAATAATGTTGCATGGCAGGGCCCAGAAATGCCTTTGGTAGCTGATTTTCTTTTTTTTTCAAACACTGAGTCAAAAGTAATTGCCAATCAAATTTCTGCAAACTTAATTTACTACATGAACTTTGATGCTGTATTTTATCAGACTGATGTTAATTTCTGAAGTCTTGGTCGGTCAAAAAAAGATAAACACTTATGACGCAGAAGAGCAACAAAATGTAAAGGAAGAAATGCAACTTTTGTTTAGTTCTGATGTGCTCTTAAAGAAAAAGGAACCCACCATGCAGTCCTGACAGGCAGTTTTGTACTAGGGTCACTGATCTCGGGTGCCTCTTATGCCAAGGAAAAGGAAAAAGCTGAATAGAAATCTGTGTAGATAAAAGGGAGATTGAAAATATTGTGTTGGGAGTGAAAAATAGAGAAGGTTACCTGAAGAATTGCTCAGCAAAGCAAAAGAGAAAATAAGGTATTTGAAAAGGAAAAGGAAGAACAATTACAAGACATGTGGAGAAGATAAGAAAAATAAGAGAATGACAATGTAATCTGATGTTAACACATAGGAAAAGCCCCTAAGTGCCAAGTCTAAGAATATTCAGGGAGAGGGGAGGGGGGTAGAAGAAGAAATAAATATGGGAGATGACATTAAATAAATTGTGCTTTTTCAATTTTTTTATACCAAAAAATAGGACCCTAAGCTTTTATAATTGGTTGCTAAAAATTCAGATTTTTATCAGTCATTATTCATAGTGCTGCTTAAAAGAGTGGAAGAAAGGTCATTGTATCTCAATTTCAGACCCAGCAAAAATTTCAGAATGATCTGCCACCAGCATTACAAAAACTAAAACTGTGCTGCTGAGTCTCAATAGGAAACATTTGCTCAGTTGTATTTAATCAGTCTGTTAGAATGAGGAAAGCAGAGAATGAACAAGACTGTCCTATTATTTGCTGTGAAAAAGGCATGGAAAGAACAAGAATTAAGCTGATAATGCTGAGACATTTTAATAGTGGTTTAGCAGAGGATGAAATGTTTTGATCATATTTGTTCAGCTCCTGTTGGCTAAATATCAGTTTTACTTGAGAGGGATCAAGGGTGAAGGTGCAGAATAGATCTCGTCCTGTTACCCTGAAAAAATACTACAGCTGCCTTCCCTCACTTGTGATTTTACAGTGTCTTAGTCATTTCATCTTAGTCATTTCACACTGTGGCCGCTTTGCCAGGGAGGACAGTCCTACATGAAGTGCCTTACTCTGCTAGAGACAATTTGCGGTTTTTTGCAGTATCCCTGGCTGTCTTCAACTGTCAGTTTTGATTGCTGAAGAACCTTTTGGATCCTTATGGCTCAAGAAAGGAGGAGACAGGCTATCTATCTAGAAGAAGAAAATTAGAACTGCTCTATTTCTTTCAAGGAATTCCAATATGGAGAACATGATGACATACTTGTTGCATTGCCCAGTAGATCCAAAGACTTCAGGACCTTTGTGTGCAAATACACTGCATAATATGTGCACAGTAAAGCCAAAATTTTCCAGAACTATTGTGCTGACTCTGTGTATGTATGCCATAGAAATTTCCAGATTTCCAAAGTCACCATTCCTCTGTCAGAGCTACTGTATAGTAACTCCAAAAGGACTGAATCATGGTCAGGAACTGTGAGCAAATGAATTGCTTTGAATTATTTTGAATAGTTTTGAATTCTGTTCTATTATTCAGTTATGGGGTAAGATCCTTCAAACCTGGAAGCAAGACAGGAGGGTCTGATTAATCTCTCATTTGCCACTCTTTTTGACCATCTTATAACTTAAAGCAAAGCAGCCTATAAGACCTGTATGAAAATGGTGGTGACTTTATGAGGAGCAAAGAAGGCTGCCTTCCTCCTCCTGAGCCAGTCTCAAGTGAGGATTCTACTTCCAGATATTAAGGATTCTACTTCCAGATATTAACAAATGCCAGGGAAATGCAGCAAAACCAGAAGAGCCCAAGGGACAAACTAAAAATTATTCAGTGACATCTGGAGGTTTGTAGTCAAGAAAAGATTAGAAGTGCTTGATTTAGGGAGGAAACTAACAAGAGAAGAAAAGAGAAGTATATCAATAACATAGCAAAGAGAAATCACATACTTACCCATCATCTCAGAGTACAAATGGGCTGTCACAAATGCAAACCCAAATTAACAAGAGCAGCCTTAAAAATCACAGATAAATACAATCAAGCAGATTTTTGACTGAAGGGATCATATTACACTCTGACAAGTTTGCCTCTGGAGTTATTAAAATCCTGTGCCCCAAGCCAAACCAAAACCAGATCTCATGTTTTCCATGGAGCAAGAGCTAGTAAATCACAGTTACAGGAGACCTGCTTGCTCCCATGGACAGCAGATCCTGCCTACACATGGTTGCCAGCTGGGCAGGAACCTCTCACCTCAGCCAGAACTTTCACCTCAAAAGAAATTTAAATTGAACCCCAAGTGTCCTCTCCCTAAATTCACCACTGTGTCCGCCTTTCCCTGCTCATGACTTATTAAAACTATGCTCAGCAGGAACCATGAAACCTTGCATGGGCCCCTCAGTTTTTTCTGAATTTGAAGCTTTCACTTTTTTTTTTTTGCCTTTATAACTGATTATTTTAAAACTTTCCCTTTTTGAGTCCTGTTATGCCTGGACTTCTTATATTTTTTAAAAGGTAGACTCTCCCATCAAGTATGATGTTGGTTAATGATTAAGGCTACATACTTGACTGTCTCAAAACCAGAAAAAGCTGCTCTTCTCATCATTTTCAGTCTCTAATGTGATACTAGAATGCAGCCACAATCTCTTCTTTCCACTTCTATGGTCATATTACATATAGTTTGATTTCTCGGCCTACTGTGCAAGATTTCTCTGCCTGGCACGAATCCATTCTCTAAATCTTCTTCATCTCCTATTGCAGTCACAGTCTCAAGCCCTGTCATCAGCTTATTGTGGACTCAGGAGCAAGTTACTGTACTCAGGCTCCTCCTTCATCATCCTGGTATTGCCAGTATCTCCACGGATTGTTCACCTCCTAATTCAAATGAAATATTATCTTCACATCTTTGAAAAAGATCTGAAGAGCTGATTTTTTTTTTAATTTAACTACACTTAGAATCAGCTTCTTACTTCTTGTGTACCTCTCATCCTGACATACTTTGAAGTTACCTTCCATGGTTGAATAGCCTTCATCTTCTTAGATACTCACTGACTTTCCTCTTCCCATACAGTATTTTCTTAGAACACTTACTTGTTTCACTGCACTTTCAAAGGTTTGTGTAGAACGTGCTCCCCGAAGCCTGCTGTGCTCAGAAGCCACACTGGTTCTCACTGGGACTCTCTGTACCTGCAATCAAAAAATGGCTGGAATGATCCAGGAGGGTATTAAAACACCCTCTGTCAAGGTTTTGACACATTTCTGAACCAGTCAAGAAAGAGAGGCTTTTGTAGGAATTGGTTCTTGACAGAAGACCAGCTGTTTTTATGGGATTTGATGCAACAGCAGGTCTACCTCCTACAAACTCCTATGTGAAGTCTGCTCCCTGTCAAGAAGCTGAAGTGTGTGTAATAGTGCCAGCTCTGGGTGAATTGCCAGTATCATTTTTGTTTGTATAAGGCATAAAATGTTTTTCAAAAAAGCATAGTTTTGCCCATGGTTCTCCTGCATGACTCTGAGCAACCTGCACCTGACTTATTTGCATTATTCAAGGGCAATGTGGAAGGTGGTTTGCACGTGAGGCAGCAATACACTTTGTCTGACCAGCTGGAGTTGTTTTCATAGGGAAAAAAATATTTCTTGGATATGGAGGGGCAACTGCATTTTGCAGTTCACATTCCATGTTTGATCTTGGCCTACAGTTACCAGCCAAGGCTTTAAACACTGTACCAAGTCTGAGAGAGATTTTTTGTCTTCTCTATCCTTATGCAAGGGTTACAAGTCTTCAGATGCTTCAGATGCCTGGTTCTTCCATCTGCAGTCTGAAACAATCTCCTTTTTTTCAGGGCTGTTTTACAGACCAATAACTTAGAGAAAGTAATTGTCTCTAAATTCAACCAGTCACTGAAAATAGTTGTCTGCATAGTCTCACCGCTGTGAGCTCTAATAAAGTCTTTTAAAGGATTTTCAGTACAGGGAGTTCAGCTGGGACCTTGGATTTGCAGCACGGAAGTATGTAAAATATACAGCATACTATATTCACCTTCTTTTCCAGCCTCTCCACAAAGAGAAGTCACAGGCATAATAGATTTTAATTTTGTACTCTGCAATGAAACAGAGAATAGAGACATTTGTAGTAAACCCACTGAGATTGTATAAATGATACAACTGAACTCAGTATGAACAACTCGGACCTAAAAGTGGTAGGTAGATGTATCTGCTTTCATAGCATTTGTGCATGATAGCTAAAAAAACCAAGACATTTTTTGTTTTCTTGATCATGATTTTCTAATGCTTCCTGTTCTAAGAAATTACTTCAGCACACCCACACCGGCATGACTTTTGAGGTACAGCATCACAAAATTAAAGGTTATCACATAAAGATATTTAGCAATTTTTAAGGCTGCCAAGAAGGAATTAGTTTTCCATAATGGGTAGTTAACAACAGAAGTCTGGTTGTGGAAGCCTGGTTGATTCAGAAGTCTGAATATAGAATTCAATTTACATTGAATTAGAAGTAGATCCAATTTATATTGATCAGAAGCAAATTAAATTAGCTTCCTTTGCAGTAACTAAACAGGATGCTTAAACTTTCACTCTTTCATTTTAGATTTTAATTTTTATAAGGTTTTGAAACACAAATCTCCATAGGAGATATTTAATTTTGGAATACATTTTAGATAACTTACATTCAAGTGCTCTTGAAAAATTGAAAATTTGAAAGTGAAAATTGAGAAATTGAAAATTAATGTCTCCTCCAACAGAAATAAGTTCACCTTCTAATCATACTTACAAACCCCAGGGAAGAATCATCCCCATTAACAGTTTGCAGAGTGAAGTGAGGTAAGATGACTCTTCAGACTTTGTGCTTTCAGTCCCATCTCCATAGCACTTCATAGGCCAGTGAAAGAAATTTGCTCACTTATTGCAATCTCAATTGGTCACATTGAAAAAAAAACCCTGCTATTTTACAAATAGCACAAGACTGAAAAGGCTTGTAGAAATGGGTAAAGAAATAAAGAATAAGATAATTTTGCATAGTTCTTCACATCTCAGTACTCCTTGACATAGCACTACATGTACAAAGCACCAACCAAAGCTGTGAGGTACATCAACCTGCAATCAGAAAAAAAATTAAGAACACAGTTTGAAGATTGGTTTGAAACCTCATTGGAAGTTTATCTGAAAAAAAGCTTTGAAGGTGTACCTATACCACAGCAATTTAAAACCAGGCACTCCTGTTTTCAGAGCACATTCATTGGTGGTAGGGCTACAAATCTTTAGTTGTTACAACAACTAAAGCTGCTGTGATCAGAAACCTAACAGTAGCTAGAAGTAATAAATATTATATGGCACACAGCTGAGGAACCTTATTCAATAGAGGCACCAAAACCACATTAATAATTTCTTTATTTTAGATTTATGACAATTAGTTTGGATAAAAAAAACTATTGTGGAAGATTTCTTGTATTACTTTTCTTTGTGGTCCAGTTGTTGCACGTGAAGTGATATCAAAGAATCTTAAAGATGTTTTTTAAAAAACCTTCGTATTTCTAAATGGTTGCTAAAAGCCCATGGGCATTTATCTTAGGGCTATTTTAAAACAATGTGCTCTTGACTGCAGAATTCAGGAGACATGATGTGTATAGAAAACTGGAAAAGAATGGAGTTGTTGAAGAATAAAAATGTAATAATCTGAATAATGCCTCTAGTAGTCAATAATTCTGGCACGCCTGGTTATGCATTCTGTTGTCATCTAACCATAAAGAGAATGGAGTACATCTCATTTCACTTAATGGGAGCAGATGGATGCAGTACTGTTCAGCATCATCTACAACAAGTAATTGTATTGCCATCTCATTGACATACAGTCTACATCACTTTTCTTTTGTTTGGCATGCACATATTTTACAAAAATGCCCCCAAGATGCAGCAGTAGCACATTAAGAGCTACTACAGGGAAAGATGAGGCATTCCCACCTGTTCCATCTTTTATGGTCCTCAATCTCACAAAGCCTTTGGGCTGGCATCCCAAACCCCTGCAGAACAAACAAATGTTTCAGTGTGGCAAAGTTGAGAACATGCTTGGGTGGCCTAGTAATTTGCTCTGCTCCATTTGTTTTTAACTCAAATCACAAAGGTCACTCTCAACATTAAAAATGTGAGCAATCTCTTACTTCCCAAACAAATAAATAACGAGCAACAAAACACAGAAAGAATTAAAATTTTCGTTTACTTTCTAATATATTTGCTTCTGTATTCACAGAAGTAATACTTGTAAAAAGGTGTCCTTTTCCTCTATTAAATACTCTTTATTTGGGTTTATTTTAAAATTATCTAAAGCAACTCAGGTTGTAAGAAAAGCACCTCAAATACCTCAAAACTATGAATTTCTTCTGAGCTGTAAACATGGGATCAATGTTTTACTTTTCTGAACCCCCATCAAAAAAAAAAAAGGGAGCGCTTGTCTCAAACACAGAGAGGAATTCAGCCCCAAGTCCTATAAGACACTACAAGTCAATGCAAAAGTCTGAATGGAGCATCTCAGCTGCACCCAGTGCAGGCTGCCAAACCATGAAATGACCTGATGGCCTCTTCCCCTCCTTGAAATATAAAATACCTCTTTCCGTTTTTCCTGCTTCTCATCACTACCACCTACCTCTGCTCATCTGGCCAGGAAGAACATAAAGAGGGTGTAATTGCTACCCCTGCCTGTTTGGGACTGCTAAAGGGCTGACTGCTGGTTGCCTTTAATCACTAACAGAAACATGATTCTTTGAGACAGGGGTGTGTGACACACACACACAGTTTCTTACTTCCCTTACACAGCTATGTTTTGTTTCCTATTAAAGGAGAATGCACTAAGAAAGGTGTGCTCAAAAGGAAGTTATCCTTTCAAAAGTCCTTCCAAATACAAAAAATGATCATATGGCGAAAGTAGATCATGAAGAAATCTGTTAAATCTTTTCAGAGAACAACTGAACAGGAAATGTGTTGGGTTGCACAGGGGAACAAAAAAGTCACACACGTGATATGAGCACTTTCTGTTCTTTGCAGTGAATAGGAAGGGACCTGTAATCACGATAATTACAGGTTTAACCAAAAGCACATGCAAATGGAGAGGGGGAAGGTGGCAATTCAATGTTATTGAATCAAATGTCAAGTCTGATGGTTTCCATTACACTTTCCCACTAAAATCTTATGTATGTACTTTAAAATATGTATGTTATATACATGCAGAGGGTACCTAAAAATATCTACAATTATCTGGACGTTTTGGAAACTGTGTTAAATTTTTTAATTACCTTTCTATCTCAAAAATCAGACTCAGACTATGTCTCAGGTGTTTAGTCAACCACACTGCCAAGCAATAATAAAATTAATAAGTTATCAGTATGGGAGCTTCTTTATTATTTGTCTTATCAAAAAATTTTCTGATGAAAATATATTGTCACTTGAAATAATTCCCTGTTCCTGCTGGAGATGGTGTTCCAGCGAATCCCAGCTGCCCTGGCAGGGAATTGTTTCAAGTCTGGTTGGGCAGTGGCTAGCAGACCGGCCACTACCTCCTTAGTAGTTCAGAAGCTGCACGAGAGCTGTTAGTGAGGCTCGACGAAGGTAAGAAGGAGGAGGCCTCGTGGCAAGATAAGAGTTTATTGTCACATGCACCCCATGGTGCAGGCACTCACGCGTCCCAGGAGAGAGAGAGAGCTAAGAGGGCCAAGGCCAGAGCCAGGCCCAGGCCCAGGGGCCTGGGCCCTGAGCGAAGCCCCAGCCCGAGGCAGAGGCTGAGAGGCAGAGAGAGGGAGCAGGGGGAGGCTCACTGCTTATCAGGGACTAGGGGAAGGGGGTGGACACAAGAGGGAAAACTAATCAGGGAAACGGGGAGGGCACACAGCCAGCAAATAGGAAACGAGGGGTGGGGCACCCCCAGCCTGCTCCAATCCGGGACCGAGCCCCTCTCCGAAGCCTCTGGAATGAGGGGGGCAGGCTTCCCAGAGGGGGGCAGGCACTGGGAGGAGACTAACAGATGATTGACTACATATAGTAACAGAGGGGAACAAAGGGAATTTCTCAGGCAGGAGATTGTACTAAATGGGGAGAGGTACAGGGGGAACTTGGGAAGAACCATTATAGAAAAATGATTATTAACAATAAGTAAGAAACTAGAAAACGCGCCGCTACAGTCACTGTCTTTTCAGACTTAGAGGTATATGAGGGAATCTTTTAATAGGCATAAAAACCAGAAACATTCCCTTTATATCAACTGGAGACCATAAGGAAATCATAAGTTTCATTCTACTTTTAAGAAACAAGAAAATATTCCAATTACTTTGTGGATACCATAATTATTTTATTACTGTTTAAATTGAAGCTGTACCATCCTAAATAATTACAACACCCATTTTAGGGTACACTTCTCTATCACTGGTATGAGTTTCACTGAAACATAGCTCAGACCACTCACTGCTCAAATAAAACCCTTGCCTTAAGTGTTGTCCTAAAGGGACTGCACAGAACTGTGACTGATAGATAAACTGTTTATACAAGATGAAAGTGGTAGCAAGGTCAGGAGAATGTAACAAAATACACACTCCTGTCAAAAGTAAGTAATTGAGATCAATTTATTAATCACAGGGGGCTACATGACCAAGGATAAGGGAGGAATGTGAACATGGGGATCAGAGGACAGGTCATGACCAATGCTCATGGAAGGGTGCAGGGAAGGTGGTGTAGGTCACACGCACAGGAAGTTTAGGTCAGCAAAAACCTTCTGATGACTGAGAGAGAAATCACATAGCACTGTACTGTCCAAAAGAGCACTGCTTTCTGCCAGGCATACAGACACTGACACCTCAGTGGGACATCAACCCAAGCAGCACCCTTGTAATAATGAGGCTTGCTAAGCCTTAGTCAAAACTGTGGTCATCTCTTAAAACAGAAGAGCAAGACTGAAGCTTTGCAGCTAACATCATGCTAACACCAATGTCCTGTTAGACCATAAAAATACTACCAACAAAGGACAGCAACAGCTTTTACAGTGCTTGAAAGTCAACAGGCTCTGAAACAAAAGAGAGACCGTTTAATGACTGTATTTTCCATATAGAAGACAACATAAAAGAAATTAACTTAGAGAAAATCTTATAAAATTCCAAGTTTGATATTACATATTTAAAAATGCATCTGTATGTGCAACAGTGCATTGCTACTGCTTTGAGGGAAGCAGAGCCAAGCAGTTGGAGGAAGTCACTGACTAATCACCTTAAAGCAGAATCTGTTGAAGTGTTAAACTAGCTTTTAGCCCCAGCAGTTCCTTTTGCTATCTAGTTATTTCAGTTCAATAACTCATTTGCTCAAGTTGAAAACCAACTAGGAGGTGAAAAAAGAGCAAGGATTGTTTTCTTCATGCAGAAGAAGAGAATAGAATAGTAGAATAACAATGATATGATAGCTGATAAGGTCTGCAACTTCTGAAATGTTGGGTATCTACTAACCAGAAACAGCAGTTAATTAATTATAGATAGCATTGCATTTTAAAATTTAACTTCTTCTAAAGTATTGGACATATTTAAGATAGATTTGACAAATGAAATTTAAGGTAGAAATCACAAATAAAAACACAGTATAATTCATCAGCACTTTCATCTTCTGCGTAAATTTTATCCAAATGTAGTCTCAAATGAAACACCAAAAATAAGCTTAAAATAGATTACATTCTTTACTTTTTCCTATCTAAGAGACACAAAGTGAGATTGAAACCAGAACTGAAATACTTGATGTATGTCAATTAATTTCAGTACAAATACTCACTGTGTTATTTCTAATCCATCACCATCATATTTTCAAAGTCATAAAAAAACCCCTAGGTAAATATGAGAAACACATTTTGATTTGGATGAGGGGGAGAGGGGTTAATCAGAAAAAATGTTTTTATCTTATTTGCAAGGGCCCTTCTATCCCTTCCATGCCTGCAGCAGCTGATCACAATATTTAGTAATTCTTAACCCAGCCAACACTGTTAGCTCATCTACATGCTGTCTAGTGTAGAAGTGATTGAGCCACTGGCTGCTGGCTCCCCTTTCCTGAAATGCCCTCAGTAAACTACTTTCCCCACAGAAAACAATTAGACGTGAACAGCAGGGCATCCAGGCCATTTGGAGCTTGTCCAATACAGCCGCACACGGAGAAAGGGGAAGTCACTCTTCATTTTAATGCTGGCTGCTTCAGAGATGACAACAAAGTATTTATTATCTGAAAGCTGTCAGCATATGTAATGAGGAGAAATAGGAAGCTGCAGCTCTGTATGTGTTTTCTAAGCCATAATCACTGCTAGGGAAAGTAATATATTCCTAAGTTGTTTAAGCAGTGCATGCAGCTTAAGGCTGAAGTGATTGTTTATGCATTTGTGCAACATTACACACAGGATTATGAGTTAAGTGGTTAACAGATGGAGGGACAGAAATTTCCAAGTACTTTTGTTAAAATTACCTTGGTTATTCTTCTTCGGTAGCCAAAGAGATGTTTGTAAAAAGAAAATCACATACCTCAGGCCAAGGTTT
This sequence comes from Acrocephalus scirpaceus scirpaceus, assembly GCA_910950805.1. Taxonomy (NCBI): domain Eukaryota; kingdom Metazoa; phylum Chordata; class Aves; order Passeriformes; family Sylviidae; genus Acrocephalus; species Acrocephalus scirpaceus. The sequence continues at coordinate 6,804,899 of OU383778.1, read as the reverse complement.
ATAAACTTGCACTTCAATCTACTATCCTGTTTACAAATACATGAGATAAACATTAAGAGACTGCAGTTATCTGAAGACTGCCTGCAAATGTGTTCACAGTTATGTTTGTTCATAAGTTGACTTAAATTTTTTGCACTGATTCAATGATAAAATTCATATTACTTCCACTGAGAACAAAAGAGAGACCAGTGTTGGTGTCATGGAGTGGCCTAAATGCTACCTAAAGTCTCCACATTAATGCAGGGCATTTATCTATTTTGAAATGAATCATTTAAAGATGGCTTTTCTTCTAACTTCATGGATGATCTCTGGGAGTGACCCACTGATCTAATTTATGTCTACAGAAGGAGTAGTAAAGTTGTGTCATTGTCTAGATTAGACTTAATGTTCAAAACCCACATCACCACAAAACACTATGCAATACTGGTGATCTCTTTGACCACCTCCATTTTAGAAGACAATAAATATCTACTATCAAAAGAATGTCAAAAAAGTATGTGTTTGGAAGATGCACTGATTACTTCTTGGAATTTGACTGTAAGTCAATTGTGGATCTTTCTTCATCTATTTGTCTTACACAGCTTATGGTGTTGAGATGCTGGCCCCCCAGTTTACCTGTTCAGGCAATACTGCAGGTCTAACAGAAATATTGCCTGTCAGTGTGCTACAAAAGGTGAAGGTGATAGGAAGACTTGTATTTACTTTCAGGGTGGCATGCCAAAAGAGTAATTCCTGTTACAAGAGCACACAAGCAGGGAGATTTTCAGAGCCTGTCTTTACAGAAGTTACTTGACTGTTATGCAAAAGTAAATGTTGACTTAGTTTTTATATCCTGAGAGTAATCTGCAACTGAAATAAGAGCAACAACTACTGTTGTAATTAATGCTTGTTCTTTATGGAAGGTCTGCAACTGTGGTCATCAACACCTTCCAGAGGAAAATAATCTCAGATCTCAATCATCCTGTTTACAAATATGATCAGTAAAAAAAAAAATCCTTTTCTTTTTCATTTTCACCTTGCCTAGGAGTAAGGCCAAAACCCAAAAGTCATTTCTGAAAGGGATTTCAATTTAATGAGTGGTGGCGTAGGATGTTTTGAAGACACTAAAGGAGAGAAGATACTAGAAGGAGTGGAGAGCACTTCACTAGGATGGCAAGGGCATAAGGAGGCAGCAACAGTGCAACAAGGTTTATCTGTTGATGTTCTTAATTCTTTAAAAATGAGGAACACTCTTGAACAGCTTAATCCATGCTTTATATCATTGTTTTCTCCTGACAAGACTTTTCCCTTTTCTCTTCACATATCTAAACAGAACATCCAGCCAAGAATACTAGCTGTGTTCATTTGTTCATCTCATGCTCCAGAAGAAAATCATCTTCCCACCCTGACCCTGAATGAGCATGAGCCAAGGTTGCTCCTTTGTGCGTAGGTGTAAACAGATGTTTAACTCAGTAACTGGTGTCCTTGAGTCTTGTAATTCATTTGCCTCTTCCTGTGGGGATGTGATTCATAATACCCTCTATCTCTTCCTTTCATATTTATCCAAATACATCAGCAGAAGCAGCCCCATAGGCCACTGGCCAGCAGAGTTGCAGACCCCTTCCTATAGTCATTAGAGTCCAAAGGACTAAGTGGAAATGACATTAAAATGAAGGTTAGTTCACTTGATATCTCACCATCTGCCTCACCAGAGGAAAAGGGAGCAATTTCTTCTAAGTAGGAATGTGGGGACAAAAATTCCTCTTTATACTGGGCACCAAACCCACAATGGAATCTTAAAGAGAAAAGAGTGTATTTAGATGCTGGACTAACATGCAGAAAGCAGAGGAAAACACACCCTATCTACTAATTTAAATGACAGTAAATTGCAATTAATTAGTACAAATTCATTATCTCAGAACATTAAAGCAAATAAAGATGAGATACAACCACAAATCCCTCTAGAAATTAATATTCCTTACCTTGGAACATAGTACTCAGGTCAGTGGCCTAGACCACAAAAGTCAACACTGTTGGCTTTTACTTTATTTTGGCAAAGGACTTTGAGTGAAGTTGCCAATTCCCTACATGGATTGAGCTGCACGGCCCTTTGGATCCTTACCATATGGCCCTTCAAATCTCTTCCCTCCCTGGGATATGACTTTCTTGTCCTTTCTTCCAAATACACTGCTGTAGGTGTTGATTTATATAAATGGTAGAGGTTTGTACCTTCTAGCCCTTTTCCTGACAGGTTGCTGGGACCCAAGAATGAGTGTATGATTTTTCATTTGTGTCAGATGCAGAAAGGCAGCAAGAAACTGAGGCAATGCCCCACAGCTAAACCACATGAAGTTTCTCTTAATTTTCTGCTTTCTATGTCCCCTCCCCATGCAGCAGGAAAAGAAGCTGCATCAATCCCATTCACTTCTTGCATCCAGCATAATGCAGGCACTGCTCTGCTTCTTTCTCTCTCAACCCCCTGCAGGATAGCCAGTAAACAAAGGCAATGTCTGAATGAGAAGTCCAAATCATTGCAAAGGAGTAATTACAGCTTCTCACTTTCCCATTAATCATGGACTTAAAACAACCTTTCCCACCTCAGCCTCATTTTTCCACACCGCTGATACCCCAAGACCACTCCACTGCCCTGTCCACATACAGCCTATTGGAACTTGTATAAAAACTTATTTAAGGAATTGTAAGGAAATGGGACACAGGAGGTGAAGGGTTCCTTCAAAAAAAAGGAAGATTATTGTCTCAGTCAAGTATATATTTTACTTTGAGTCTGCTAATACATTTGCAAGTGCCTTCTGCAAATGGCTTGTCATCTTTTTTCCTTTAGGACTTAAAGGTTACACTAAATTTCTGAGACGTCTTATATTAACTCTGATCTGTGCGTTAAAAATAAGTAGATAAATGGTGCTGAAGTCTTTTCATTCCGGAAGGATGTTGGGTGATAAACTGCAAGGGTCAAATTCTGACCTGCAGAGCTTCAGAGCAGAACTTCATTACTTCAGCTGTACCGAGAGCTAAAAAGACCTGACTTCCTAGTGGTCCCAAGCGACATGATGATTGACAGGCAGATAAATAAGGAAGTAGAGTTCTAAGAAATATGGAGTATCTTTGAATTTAGAGGAAATGAGAAAAGCAGAAGGACCTTTTGCAGCCCAAGTTAAGTGCAGGCCTAAGAATAAAAGGCATAACATTAATAAATCTCCAGATTAAATAAATATTTAAGACAGGAGAGAAGCAAATTGCTAAATCATAAAGTGCTTTAAATTCGGATTAGAAAAGACTGCTTTTCAGATAAAAATATGTCTTCCTTGAAAACAGTATGCAAGTGGAATTAGAGGAAAGACAGACTGGCCCCCAGTAAAAGAAATGTTTTTGCTTCTAGAGATACAAATGGATAAACTGCATTTTGGGAAAAAGGAAAAGTGAACTGATAGGTTGAAACATAGAAAATTAAAGGAAATATTCCTGAAATTTTGCCTAATAGAAAATAAAATTTTTAAAATCCAACAACCCCCAAACCCACTTGACCACTTTTTTATTCATTTACGTTTCTCAACATACAAACAAAATTTTTTTTCCTTCTGATAGCAGCTTTAAAGACAAATGTACAGTGGTAGAAAGCACATAAGGTGTTTCTCTGTCTAGCGTTTCTCAAAGAAAATTCCAAACGAAAGCTGCTAGTGATGTATTTTATAATAGATAAGACGAATATGGAATCCAGTGGAAGGTGTTGTTGCATTTCTTACTTCCATAGATGTCACAATGACTACATTATCCCATTTTTGTAGGTGTGTCTATCTATTCTTAGACATGGTATGCCTTCTGAAAGAATTGCAAAAAGTTTCAAAATTCTGCATGATCTTTGTGTTAAATTCGTCACACAAAGTACTAAAAGCTAATAGTGTTTCAGGAAAAAATGTTGTATCTTTGTTATTTACGTTTTTGCAGCACATAGTAAAGTTATTTCAAATCACTTTAGTTGTGGGAGCAAATTTTCTTACAAGTTTTAATTAATGACTTGATACTATCGCTTTTTTTGAGTCACATACAGGTATTTTGGATAGGGTTGTACAATGAAAAACAGACCTTGGAAAAACACAGATTGGCTGGATATGGCCATTAGGCCCTGTTATGGTAAACAGCAATAAAGTTACTGTAGAAGTCTGATGCTTATTAATAGCAATTATCAGCTCTATAAATCAGACTAGACGTTACCTATGTTGATCACATGATCCCAAATGAATGACACATGGTCCTGGCACAGGCCATGAGAAGAGTGCTGTAGTCTGTAGATTTCATAAAAATAAGGTAAAAAGCACTAAATCCTTTCTGTACAGAACAAAAAAAAAGTGATAATGAAGTTTGTTTCAAAACAGGAAATGTTTGCTATTCATCCACCAATCTAAGCCAAATGCAGTTAGGTGATATATTATGATCAATAGAAAAATGTGAAGAATAACAACATGACTGACACTTAAAGAAACCTCAGCAAAATGCTTTTTCCTTTATAAATGTCACTGAAGCTGTTGTGTAGTGCCTGGCCACAACCAGTTTTTCCATCTCCTGTTTCCATGAAATGCTCCCTTGGTGCAGAATTTAAAAGCTATCACTACAAATGTCGTCCCCTTCATTCTTCTCCCTGCTTTTACTGCTGAGCATGATGTCTTACATTATGCAATATCCCTTTGGTCAGTTGGGATCAGCTGTTCCAGCTGTGTCCCCTCTCAGCTCCTGGTGCACCCCCAGTCTCCTCACTGGCTGGGTGGTGTGAGGAGCAGAAAAGGTCTTGACTCTGTGCAAGTCCTGCTTAGCAATAACAGAAATGTCTCTCTGTCATCAACACTATTTCCAGCACAAATCCTAAACACAGCCCCACACCAACTACTGTGAAGAAAATTAACTCTATTATAGCTAAACCTGCCACAAATCTCTTAACATTTATCTCAGCCTTGGTTTTGTCCTCAATTCACATACTCTTTACAATCATCAAAAGGACCAGTTTAAGAAAGTTAGGTCTTTTACTTTCCATTTCCTCTTGGAAAGATTTCTCTCACCCTTGGATTAATTTTCTATTTCTTTATTTGGCCTTTTATTTTTCTTGCAGAAACCTGCTGAAAGATTATCTTTTAAATCCTTTTTTTTTTATTTAATTTTTGCTGCTTCTTAGTAACTGTCTGGTGACTGAAGACTGCGTATCAGAGCCTTTATCCTACAAACAAGATAGTGAGACTGGCCATTTGGAACTTGTACTGCTATGTGCTAGGGCAGGGGCACACTAGAGAATGAAATAGTAGCTGGTGAGCTACCCTTGCACTGAAATATATTTGAGACATGAAGAATAAAATAGAAATGGCTGCATTACAATGAAATAAAAGAAGCCAGCTAACCAACATAAAACTCACTCATATTCAGTCAATCCAACATGTCCTCTTCAAAGCACTCACAATTTATTTCAGAGTCCATAAGGGAATAATCAAAAGGAACAATGTTACAAACTATGCCATGTTAGCCACCAAGATTTAGCTGAAATGAGTATAAACAAAGTCTCTCTCTTCCTCATGCCTAATTAAAGAGCAGTTAATTATAATTGTCTAGAAGAGACAATTTCCCTCAAAAGAAATTTCCAGTGGGAAAGATGAAACCAACTTTAAAAAAGCATCCTGATAAATGATTTTCTGGGTGGGAATTTAGTTCAGTGAAGAAATATGCCAAAATACAAAGCAGGCAAGAAGTGAATGTCGGCTGGGGTAACTGCAGGTCTTCTTTAGAAATTGACTGTTCATGCCAGAGATCCATTTCAAAATGCAATCCTGATGTTATTCTACCATAAATTTTGCTACAAACTCATGTCTGATTTCCACTGTATTTCTTACACTTTGAATAAATGAAGTGGGAAACAGAACAACAAATTCTGAAGTATTCCTCAGGTGACTTGTATCAGGACACAGTATTTAATGAAGTGCCATAACAGGCAACTGTAGTCCTCCTTTTTGGCAGGACATCAAGCACTGGGGATGTTGGCAATAGCATACATTTTTCATTTGAACACTATTTCCAGAGACTTTTTTTTTCACTTGAAACAATCAATCTCACTTAGGATGCAAACAGCTGTTCCTCATTCAACAACTTCACCCAGAATAAGGGATTTTAAAGAATACATTTGGGGTATTTTCTGTATTTGTATGCAAACTGCTATGAAGATCATGACCGAAAGCAAAAATATAAAAATAAAGATCTTCCCTTGTGTGCAGAAGCAATAAGACTACCATGTTTTATCACAACTTTTCAGTTTTTCTGTTCTTCCTCAGTCATTCCACACTGCAGTCAAATTCCATTTTCAGATTCAGGAGTTTCTTATGAAAGCACATTGTGACAATGTCAAATTGTTTTTAGCAACCGAAGCTTAGAGATTCAAAACCTTTCTTCCCCCAGCTTGCTCTTGCAATGTCATTTGCTTTGAGATTTTAAATAAAGCAGTGAATTTGTGGCTTCCCAGAAGAGACAGGTTATATGCTATGCTCAAGGAAAGGAGGAGAGGCAACTGCACATATGTAATCTTACTTCTGACAAATCTCTTTACTACCGGTTGACTTTGTTTAAGTAGTCTTGGTATAAAATAAACAAATTTAATCCAGTTTATATTTCTAAGTATTTTGTCTATTGTTTTCTATGTGAAACACTGAATCCACCAACCAATCCAAGATTTTTGAGTAAAAACCAGCAATTGCAGGGATTGCCAATTATCTTTTCAAGAGGGAAACTAGTCATCTTGCCTACTTGTCTCCTCAGGAAAGGAGATCCTCAGGCCAAGGACCTTTTGGAAAGGCAAACCCAATAGCCTCTCATTCCTAGTTCTGCCAAACCAACACTGAGAGAGACTTGGAATCAATGCTTCTAAAATAAATTAAAAATAAATTAAATTAAAAATATATTTTTTAAAATATAATAAAACTCTGATTGTTATTCATATAGCTATCCTCATCAAGGCTTCCTGAAACAAAAGTATTTTGAAACATTCTCAACAACTTTCATTGTGGCTGTACATAAACACAACACTAACATGCCCTTTGCAATAGAGAATTTGAGAGCCAGATTTTGTGTAAACAACATTGAGAGCTGCCCCTCCCTGCTTGCGTCTCTCCCTCCCTCACCTTAACATGCATTATGTAGGTTACCACACACTAAATTCATTTAGCATTCACTAAAGTTCCCAAACGTTAAGATCCTCCTTTATAGCAAAACAAACAAACAAACAAACCAAAACAACAACAACAAAAAAACTCAACAAAATCAAAAACCAGCTCCTTCCAATGATATAATGAATCAGCCCATACTTTAAACAGTTGTAAACTAAAATTAACACTAATGTAATTTTATGCCCTACAGGGCAAACTGACTAAGAAAATTCAGGATTTATCTACTCTAAAATGCACATTTTAAAAGGAACTATGTCAACAATCTCAAGGAAGTTTCACATTAAAAGGATAAAAACTGAGTTACTACTCTGATTACCTAAATAATAAATATTCCAAAGATGTTTTATTCAATGTCTTCGCTAAAACATTGCCCTTGCTGACACAATAAAAATAAGCATTTTTAAGTAATTAGTTAAATGTCAACAGGTAATATTTTCAGCTCTGTATGGTCTTCCTATATAACATAGTCAAGGCTACAGATTTTAGTAATTAAAATTTTTTGTCCCATGAAAATCAGAAGAAATAGCAACAATGTAAGAAAGGCAAGCATATTAGTAAATGTGTCTCAAAGAAGTCAGCTTTTGTCCACGCATCTCTTCAGAACATCGACTCCCTAAAGTCATCTCAACAATTGTCAACACCTGCTATATATTAATATTCTACTTGAGAATTATAATTCAAGATGTCCAGGCTGCAGATGTGAGTCATTATTGTATTCTATCTATTGCAATACAAGTGTTTTTGTCTTCACTAGCTACAGTTCTTTCAATTACAAAAGTGTATTGCTATTACTATTAAATTAATTGAACATATAGCAAATGTTTTGTACAAATTTGAGCAGAGAGATTCATAACTGAAAGGCACCTTTGGGTATTGCTCTGTCTCCATTAGACAACATTCTGTACGATATGGCTCCTGATATTTGAGAGATGGGACTATCATCCCTGGGAAACTATTCTGTCTCTAACACGGAAGAGGTCTCCTGACACTCAGCTTAAATATTGTGTTGTTCAGATTCATTGTTTCAGTCCCTCATATATTCTTGTAACATGTTCTAAACAATCTCACTCTACTCTGTGAGAAGGACGTGCCATATATGAACCAAAATATCTTCTTCATCTTTCCTTTTTCGCTATAACTTCCCTTCATTGCATTTCATTGTGTGGACACTTACCTGACATGTCCCTAGAAAACACCACTGTGGAAGGAGAGAAAGGTCATTGAGCATGCCCTGAAAGATTTTATATTCTTAATGTTTATTAGCATTCCTTGTATTTCAGATGTTGCTATTATATGGTAAACACCTTCTAAGATACATGCATAAACTCAGGGAACCTTTCCAGTGGTCACAACAACACGGGAAGAATTGCTACATCTGAAGGTCACTGAAGACATTCACACACACAAAAACCCCGTCATCTGTCTTTTTGTCTGTCATATCACTTAATCTTGCATTAATAAGAGATTTGATAGGTTACAAATAAAACCCAGGGAAAACAATTGCAGAAATGGGATCCAAATAGAGAGACTCAAGCCTTGCTAATGTTTCCTTTTGCTGTTCACCCAATACCACTGTACTGTAAATATTTTTTGCCACTGCCACAGCTTGTTTTCTTTGTGAACTCAGAATGAAAAATCAGGGGAAATGAGAACATTTTCTAACAAGGAATAACTTGCAAAATGCATTTTCCTTTGTTCTTTTTATTTTAATCAGACTTCATTCATCCTGATTCCATGAAACAATATTAAGCAGCTGCTTATTATTTTGATTAATTGAATTAGATCAAGCGGAATAATATTAAAATGTTGTCCTAGGTATACAGTTTAGAGCAGGAAAAACTTGATAGTGCTAGAGGGGAAAAAACCTCAACCTGTAAGTGCTATAGCCCAGTGTTATCCCCTCTCACAAATGGGTAAGTTACTCTGGATATAAATGACTATGAACCAAAGCAAGCCACTTCTTAGGTTGTCTTCAGTTCTCTGAAAAATTCATTAACCAATGCAATTAGTCATCTAACTGTTCCCTAGGTAGGTGGAAGCAGTACATCATAAAGCATTTTTAAAGAATATAAAGGATGCACTGAAAAAATAATATATCAGTAACAGTGCTGACTTTGGAGACCCCTTTTTTTTTGATGTAATGTAGTTGCATCTGTGGCAGCTTTATATTTTGCTTTTTCAGAAACTTTGTTTTGGCTCCTCTTTGCTTTGACTGATCAATTTATAATCAAATCATAATCAGCAATGGTAAAATCAAAATTAGAGCAAGTCCTTTGGTAAGGTTCTACCAATCTGTATGATCAGGTATGTTAATGTGATATAACCCATCCCCTCCTATTATTCATTTGGACCCAATTTCAGACCTGAATTCAAAGCAAAATTCTCCTCTGCCTACTGGCCAGGTCTATATTAAGATTGAATACTTTCCTGAAATTGCATACATATATCAGGTCCCTAAACTCTGAGATCTGTAAATTTTGGCAGAACAGAACCATTTAATTATAAAAGTTCCAGGGAGCCTCGACAGTGACCACTCTCTGTGGTGGTGCAGCACACAGGGCAGCACACACACAGCCTGTGAGGTCAACAACAATTTCCTCTGTTAGAACAAATTAGGTGAGCCACTTGCACCCTGACAGCATAGCCAAAGTGCAAAACTGATTCCCCAGGTGTATAAAGCTTCCATCCAATTAATTTAATTTTTACAGTGGTTCAAAAACAATCTGCTTTAAATGAAAAAGTAACGCTGCAATATTGTGTTAAGGATCTGATTTGGCTCTCACCCATGCTTAGGTCAACTCGCTGTTTCATGGGTCTCACAGCAAGGCAATATTACTCAAATATGTTGTAGACTATAACAAAAGGTCAGCAAAGAACAGAAAATCTGCTGTGTGTGCACTTACCTTGCTTTATTCACTTCAGCTTGACCTCCACAGCTTGTATGTAAGGCAACCATTTTAACTGCTTTCACTGATGACTTTTATTCTTTTTAAACTTTTTTTCTCTTTTGTTTGTTTGTTGTTTTTTTAAGGACACAAGGAAACCATCTCACAAACATACCTTACCCTCTTATCTGAGTGTGATATTGATCACAGTATTTAGTCTGCCACAGATCTAAATTCTCCAAGAGCCTGTCAGCCATGCAGAACCAATACATTCCATCAAAACGACACTTTATGCTGAATTTAACATTAAAGAATAATACTCAGCACGTCAGAAGCTCTTTATGCAGTTGAGAAGAAAACTTTATGATATGCTCCAGGAAAAGTGATTTAAATCCAGTGACTATGCCACAGTCAAGAAAGTTTGTGTCAAGTAGGAAGCAGAACAAGTATCATCTACACCCTGATGGGAATGTTGCCAGTAAATGCACTGTAACTAGATCTCAAAGCTGGAACTGTACATGTGGATAACCCACATTGCTTTTCACAATTTCAAAAATCAAAATAAATTATTTTTTCATTATTTTCTTATTGTAAGGTTATTTATAAGGCATACTTCCCCTATAAGGGAGGGGTTCACTGCATATGTCATTTTTCATTACATCAGGAAAAATCTCCTAGGACTTGTAAATAGCTGTGTTTAAAATAGCATCTGATAGCACCACAAGGCACTGACTAGCTAGGATCATGGCCAATGAGAAGATAGAACCCATATGGTCCTTTTATCATCAAGATAATCATTAAGAACACCTTCTGCATTTTCACCACTGAAGCATATGAGAAATGGAATAACCAGTCAGAGAAATAAAATCAAACTTTGTATTTAAAGTTATGGCAACTAACTTTCTGACTCCAGATATTCCATGTGAAAAAATCCCAGAAATGCTGTGCCCAAAAGCAATACTTTGATTTGACAATGAAGAATCACCTTCCACAGGGTTTTGGAAATACACCATAACATGCTGCCCCCCTCATCCAACCTCTTCTCCATCCATTCCTGCTGCACTCTTTAACATGGGACAGCAGGATTTATACAGGGGCCTGTATGAATCAAATACAACAAAAGAAACCTTTCCAAAAAAAGAATGATCTTGGCTCAACCCTGTGGTTATTAGAGTAATCCTGAGGGGAATAAGAAAGCCAAGTTTAGAGAAAAGGAAGACTTTAGCAAACAGACAGAGATAATATTAAGGGGAGACCAGAACAGAAAAGTGGAAAATAGAGTAGCATGGAAACTTGCATTTGCTCTCAGCCTCAGACCTTCCCAGCTCCTTTTGATTAACCATGCCAGTGAGACACTGCTTCTGCTGCTGCTTGCTTTTCCTTTCAAATTTTCAAATTCCAGCATTTGAGTTTCACCCAGCTTATAAATTATATAACATCAAGAATACACATTTCTTTAACTTTAGTAATATGTCTGCCTGAATTGTGTAGTAAAAGACCTTTGAGAAAATGCTTGTAGTCCATTTCATGATTAAACAACCTGAAAAAAGAGCCAAAAAGAAGTAGAGCAGCATTATAAAAAGGCAGAAATTATTGTTTTTCAACTTCACACACATCAGTTATCTAAAAAGAGGAATATATATGAGTAATAACAGTGCTGTTAAAACAAGCAAAGAGACCTATACAGACATTCGGTTTTTATTTTTATAAAAAAGGTCAGATTTATTAGTGCCAATGTATGTTCATAGAAGGAAACAAAAACTAAGCTAATTTGAGTAGCAACTTACATCAAAGGATATCAAAATAATATTTCTCGTAAGTGAAACATAATATTCATTTAAACTTGATTCTTGCAAACTAGAAGTCCTTGTTATCTATCTATGAAGCCTTTAAAGAAAAGTTGCTACAGTCAAACAGGGTCCTGATAGAACTTGGCACATAAAGAAACAATTCCATATTCACTCACACCTCTCACTCTCCTGGAGCACTCATTCATACAATACTTACATAATGCATATACATTATGACTAGAGCCATGTACGGCCTAAAGCACATAGAATATCTCAGTTCTAAATGTAACATATCTCTACATCAAAAGCAGGTCACTGTATTTACAGCAGATGATCTCTCTCTGCAGATGGGTCTTTTGCTTGAAGATCCTTTTGTTTGTGTATGCTAAGATGCTCGAGTTGTCAAATTATTTATCAAATTAGAAATGTATCTACAGGAAGATCTGTCTGATTGTGTGCGAGGATTCTAAGGCAATAATAGTAGTTGTTCCACAGGAATAGCACTGCCATTGCAACCCACTTTCCATTGGAGCAGTAAAGCCTTCCTTCTCCAGATGCAGCCAGGTACAGTGAGACATTCATGATCTGCAAACGGTTGGCTCAAAAGTCTAAAACTTCTTGGTTTGCTTGGTTTTTTTGTAATGTTCATGGAATAGCACCATAGGAATTCACACTTGATATCAAAAAAATCCTGGGTCAGTTGTTTGTTTTTTTTTTTTTTTCACCATCATGGATAGTCTTACTCTTAGGAAAAAAAAAAAACCTAACAAAAAAAACCTCTTTGGAAAACTTGTCTTTTGGACACTACTGCAGCTTCATTTCTGAGTAACTGAATCAGGCAAATAGCTCGTTCACAAAAAGGTCCAAAGAAATAAAGCTTAGCAGTGGTTTCAAATGTACTGCTGAAAACAAATTCAGTAGGAGGAGTTTCAGATGATCCTTGACCATTACTCTTTCTCATGGATACAGATTTTGATTCAGGACAGATTTTCCTTTCAGTCTCTTTCTATATTCAGTGCAAAATAAGAGCACATCATCAGAGATAGCTTACTTAATCAGTAAGCCAAACATTTTCAGATGCTTACACTATTACAATTCAGTCAACTGGTGACTGGTCACTAATGATGACTGATGTAACAGTTCAGACTTCTCAGTCATTAGTAAAACAAAATACTCTATAGATCAGAAGTAGGATTTTCCAGTTTCAAAACACTGATAACCTGATATGACAGGCGAATTTGTAAAAAATACAGAACAGTGCAGGAAGGCCTTCGCATTTTATATCTCCTTTCAAGTCCTTGTACACGCCGTACGTACGATTCAAAGTCAAAGCAACTAGGTAGAAGGACAGTATTGTGAGTGTGTGACCTAAAAGAGCTTCTTTTCCTCCTGGACACCATACAATTGTCAGAAGGAAGAATGGTCTGCAGGGTCACTTCCCCTGAATGAAACTGATTGAATCCACACGCGGTTCTAGCAAATACTGGACCATGAACAAAAGCTTTTATATTCTCCCTGCATGCAAAGTCCTTTCACAAGCTCTGCAGAGACCGTCAAGTATGGAGCCTGCACATCATCATCTTGACTATTCCACTGGGGTAGGTGATTTTCCTCTTTTATTTATTTCAGTCTCTGGTCTTATAAGTCAGCATTTCAACTGAATTTATATTAAACATTTGTGCTAATAACTTCAGTTTTTTTAAAAAATGACACGCCTTCCTTCCTTTTCACTGTGCGTTCTTTCTTTCTCACTCTTCTTTTCTGGCATAGAGGTTCTTGTGTTATTTTTTGGTGTGCATGCTATCTGAATATTTTATACTTCTGTATCGTATATGGAATCCTTTCTTGTTGATTGTATCATCAGTGTGAAAGTGAAGTAAAAGAGATTCCCCTGCCGAATAAATTTCTTCTGGTGGCTAAAATAAATGAATAAAAAAAAATTATCTGTCCACTCTGTGTATTCATTCACTCTTTTTTTCTTTATGAATATTTCTCTTTTCCTCCTACACCTCATCGTGTAATTCCACTGTGTCTCATACGATGCTGTCTGACATCATCAGACCGAATCGTTCTATCTCAATGTGCTCTCAGTTATAGGCTAGGAATTTTAGAGGCAGACTGAGGAAATAACCTAAACTCCTAGTTCTGCTGGAACAAGAAAGTGACTGGGCAAGACCATATACAATATTCTAAATTTAAATAAACAGAGGCCAATATCTATTTTCTATCTTATTCTTCACAGCACTCACGATGTCCTATTTTATCACTGAAAGATTGATCAGAAGTATCAGCTGAACTACCAAATCCCCCTTCTAAAGTTGAGAAGGTCGTAATATGCACTAACATAAATATTTTTCCCACTCCAGTTTGCTTTTTATCATTTTGCTTTTTATTTTCAATAGCTTTTCTATTTAATTGTATCTATCCTATGTGGATCTGAAGCCATTCATTTACATCTTATCAGAATCAAACCACCACCACCAATACTCAACCATTCCTCCCCAAGCCCCTAAAAGAAGAAAATAATTCAGCCCATTTTCTTGTTTGTTGCTCCTCTACTTGTAAAATATGGTAATTTGAAAAGAAAAATACTGTTTTGTGAAAATGAGTCGATTTTAGACTCAGTTGTAGCATTTCCCTTAGAATACATCCCCTTCAGCTCAAGTGGAAGTACCTTTTTAATCTAATTAACATCATTAATTAGTGTTCAAAAATGCACTAAAAGGATTTAAGCCAGTTTACAGGTGACTTGTCTGAATGACTATGATCTTTGATCCAGCTCAGAGGCTGAAAACAGTGACACATAATTTCTCAAGAGCTCCTGTCATCTCATGTAGAGTCTTTGAAGCCTTTTATCTAGGCAAAGAGTATATGTACAAAAATGTGGTTGCACTGGCATACATATAAAGAATTGATGAGGACTTGTGGGATCATTGCATCAGTTTTCACAAGGCAGGCTGCCAGCAGACCAATGCAAGTCTAAAATGAGAAATAGATACAGCACTTTCAGGGTGTCATCTGATCAATTTCCTCCATGTCCCACAGTTAAAATGTGTCAGAATGCATATAGAATTTCACAGTTTTCTTCAGGCCCATATTAATCACACAAGTTAGGAGCACTTTTTTTTTCCTAAAATCAGATTTGAAAGTTGATGGGCATACTATAAATACTTCCCAGCTGCCCCTCCTACTGTAAAATGTGGCTTCTTTACAATTCGAAGAACTTTAATGTGATAACTTCCAACAGTGGTGCATTTAACTTTTCTTTGCGTACTGATAAACATGCCACTGCCAGCTACTTAAAGCTTAACATAACATTACAATACTTTGGTCAAAATATAGGTAAGAACATTTATTGATGAAAATATTTCAAGAGAGTGATAGTACTACAAGCCTGCAAATTTATACATTAAAATAAAAGCATAAATAAATATAAATATATTTATATTTATATAATATAAATAAATGTATCTACTTCAGAGTAGATAATCTAGTACCTTCACAATAAGGTGTAGTAACTGAATCTCATGACTCTTACCTTCCTCTGCTCTGCTGTTCTTAATCTTTTTTGTAGGAATGAAAAATAAAAAGGTATTTTCAAAAAACTAAAAAAAAACTAAAAAAAAATTTTAAAAATAATAGTTTTTTTTAAAAAAACCTATTTACTCACCCCAGATCCACAAAATCGACCAAGTCTCTCTGCTGTCTTATCATGACCATCAAAAAGCTCCACGTAATCATAGCCACAGTCTGCCTCTTCCTCAACCTCGAAGGTCTGGAAGATTAACTGGACGCGAGAGCCGCGCTCGGCCACCAGCAGCCAGTCGCAGTCTGCCTGGACCGGGTAGTTGTTGTCACCAAACTGAGCATGAGAGTACAGGTCTTTGGGCTTCAGCTCGGCTTTCAACCGACCACCACACTCTGAGTGGAGGGGGAAAAAAGATGAAGAAGATTATTCAGTACAAATTTGTGGTTTCTTTTCAGGGACGGCCAGTCTCATTCAGGCTGAGAGCATTTTAATGCCCCAAGCAGGTTAATCAAGCTGAGCAAAGTAATACACTGTATGAATATAACTCCATCATTCTGAGTTTTCTTACATAAATTCTCTTTTGTAGCTAGAGAGACTTGAACATAGCCCATAATTTTCAAGTGAAAGACAAAGCAATGTGGCTTAAGCAGTATGACAGCCTTTGGGTAGGCACTGGAAAGGTTCCTGTGGCCCGCAAGACAGCCGCTGTAAGGGTACCCGTATCTCAGTAGTGATGCTTCCACGGGAGTTAATGACACCATTTGCAAGCGATAGGGGAGGATCAGCTCCAGCACACATGTAGCCAGTGACTGAGTGCAAAACACTTTTGTTTCACACTAGCGTCAGCTTTAACCACAACGTGGCACCTGGAGAGCCAGCTCAATACTAAACACCACTGCAAAGCTTGCTACTTTGTTTGCTGTGTAATTCATGAGCAGGCCTTTCTCTGCAAAAGAGTGGAGAGTGCAGGAGAAAGCTGCTGCTACCAGAGAAAGTCTTGTAGCTGAAAGCCTATTCTTGAGGCAAGCCTTTGGCAGGAGATCCGTGCCTTTTGTCAAAACTATTATTTTAGCATAAATCTCTATTTGTATGCAGTTAAATGATGGATGTGAGGCTTTAGAGCTTGTTTCTAACTGCTCAAAGAGTTCAGAATTTAAATATGAATTAGCTTTAGTGTATAGGTGAATAAGGTGTACAACAAATAAATGAAAATGTTATTAGAACCCAATGAAGAACAGATGAAAATTGTACTTAAGAGAAAAAATGCATTGTTTCCAAAATGCATCATATATCCAAAAGGTGGGTGCAGGCTTTTTTACTTTACATGTATGAAGATTTCAATGCAAACAGAATAATTTGGTTTTGGTTTCTCATCAAGAACAAATAATCTCTTACAGTGCTTGATAAAAACATCAAGTGCAAATGAGCTTGAACAAAATACTGAGACTCACAAATTTAGATTTAATCTTTATAAATAAATGAACAGATAGTTTTATCTGCATTTAAAAATATGTAGATATTATTGATTGATCATTTTAGAATAACCTGAAAGAAACAGCGAGATTCAAATCTTTCTAAGCTTTGGTGAAGAGAGACTTTGAATTTTACTTCATGGACTCCATGCACACTAAACATGACCAATTGCACTATTATATTGTGAGGAGTCAATTTCAGCTAAGAGTTAATAATGGCAATAACCAAATCTTTACTCCTTAAAAAGAGTGTTTTTTTCCTTAAAAGGGAAATGAAGGAATAAAACCAGGAAATATAAATTATGTAAGTAATCTCTTATGCATGATCAGTTCAATATGAAGTTTTTTGCTCTTAAAGAACAAATAAGAGCAGACGATAAAACATCAGCAAGAAAGATATTTCAAGCAGTTATTACTCATTGATATTGTGATTTACTGTTTTTTCTCCCTATTCTGAATTTAATTTGCTTCCTTTTTTTTTTTTTTTTTTTTTTTTGTGTGTGTGTGTGGTTTTGGTTGGTTGGTTTGGTTTTTTGTTTGTTTGGTTTGGGGTTTTTTGTTGAGGGAGAGGGTGTTGTTTTGGGTTTATTTTTTGTTTGACTGGACTCTTGCCAATATTAGGAACATCTCCCTGCCTCAGACACCAAACAGCTGCAAACAAGAAAACATTTAATGAACTGTCTGCATTCCTTCCCTCTGCTTGCTACAGAGGAAAAGAGCTAAAGACAAAGTTGTAGCCATGAGACCAGAGAACATGGCAATTCCTGTTCCCCTGCCCTTCTCTCACAGATTATAGCCTCATATTTTAGAATAGAAATTACAAGCCAAATTTTCAGTTTCTTAAGAATTAAGCTGTAGTTTCACAAGTCTACATCCAGCCTGCACAACAAGGCATTGCACTGGGACACGTGGGACAGGCACAGAACAGAGCAGAGCCACACAGCACTGCTTGCTTAGCCTTGGTACCAGTGCTAACCCACTGTGGTTTCCATTGTGCTCTGCTGTAGGCAAGATGTGTGCTTCTGACTGTAAGGAAATATGTCCAACTTGGAAAATATGGTGATCTGGTAGCTTCAGTGAAAAACTCTTTCTAGATCATCTAAGGCACAAAAACCCTCTCATGTTTCATGACCTTTCTGGGGACTTTTAGGCTTCTTACAAATATAAGAACAAATCGAGCAGTACTTTCCTGACTGTTTAACAAGACAGACAGTTGGGAAAAGCTTAAACCCACACCATGTGAACTAATGAAACAAGATTATAAATTTGATTCAGCACTCCCCTACTGAATTATTACAGCTATTTTGGAAGTAACACAGGCCTCTAAACTGAGTGACATCTGAGATATCCAAATTTGTTTGAGACATCCTCCCAGCACTGAGAGATATGAATAGGACCTACAGTAGATCTGCAACCTCCTAGAGCAGTGGCTGGAGGCCAGGCACCATAAATGAAGCTGTCCAGAAGAGAACTAGATGCCTGAGTTAGGGCACACAGATCACTCCCTGAGCAACAATGTTTAATGTTCTGTCAGGAGTATTTTTATGAATTCCTCTTGGATGGGTTATGCCTTTTCTGAGAGGGGAAAATATGACAGAACCTCCATCTAAAACTGTGTTGCAATTCCAAAACAGCATTTTATAAGTTTTGCTCCACCCAAGGAAGCCTTTCAATCCAGTTTATTTTTTTAAACTTTACTGTATTTGTTGTTACATTTTTATCCTGTTTTCTGAAATATTAAACGGAA
Organism: Acrocephalus scirpaceus scirpaceus; assembly: GCA_910950805.1. Lineage (NCBI taxonomy): Eukaryota > Metazoa > Chordata > Aves > Passeriformes > Sylviidae > Acrocephalus > Acrocephalus scirpaceus. The sequence goes on along the minus strand of OU383778.1, from coordinate 6,786,286 downwards.
ATTTGGAAATTGGACAGCTCTTCAAGCCAAAAAGTGTCATAGAAGGGAAATCAAATCATTGACAGCATCTACTGGAATAATAAGGGGCCATTAAATCATGAAGATGCCAGGAATGCAGCAGCAGAGACAGCTCTGTCATAGAATCCAGCTTCTCCTTCATTGCTGTTGTGTTACACCAGTGCTTTCACTGAGTTCTGCCAACATGTTAGAAGTGATGGGAGCAGCATCCTCAGTGCTCCCTGTCTGCACAGCTTCACAGGATCGAACACAACTGTGTCTACTTCCACTGCACACCATCAATTAATCTTTTCCAGAAAGATGAGCTAAGGGAATACAGAATCCTCTGCCCATACACTTGTCAGATATCTCTTCATTCACACATGTGCCCACAGCACAGAGGAAAAATTCTCACAGAGCATCTGTGTTTGTCTCAAGCCTGGAGGAATAGACTGCAAGACCTGAGCTCTCCCTCATTCAAGAACTACCTCCAGGTACATGCTAGTCACGAGGGTTCATCTTAGGGAGCAGTCTGTGCAACAGCAGCTGACAGAAGTAAATGTCCTCCCTTAAGGAGGTAAACTTAGTAGTTTTTAATAACATTCTAAAAAACTGGGTAGATTTTATTTTTCTCAGCTTCTCAGAAAAGCACATACTTGTCCATGCTATGAACGTTTTTATACTTAAAGCACATAAAACTCAGCAGATATGAAGGAAAATTCAGCAAGTCCTAACAAAACTTGCAATTTTTAGAATTTAGGGAGTATACATCTCAACCTTGTTCACATACTGACTGCTCCAATTCTGCAAACTGAAAGTAAGGACAATAAATGAGACAGCAGTTTTACAACACGTGTTCTAGCAAGAATTCTGACCTTTAACTATGTACCCTGAGGTAATTAATAATGGGTAATTATTACTTCTATCTAATTTTGCTTGTAAGGGAAAGTGTTACTGTAGTAGGGAAGGCAAAACATTGCATGCTCGTAAGAGAGGATTTTCCACAAAAAACCAAACTGAATTACAGGTAGCTAAACTTTTTACTTTCAATGCCCAGATCATAAAGATTTCATATATTGTTTTCTATTGTCTTTCTCTAAAAAGGAAATTAAATTACTAAAGATTTTGAATTATTCAGAACCAATTAGAAAGAAAAAAAGACAACTTGCCAGCACTGATATCTATGGGGATTTTTTAGCTGAGCATTACACATTAACTTGATGGATACTTTGGATAATATTAAATTACAATTACAGTGACTCATCAGCTTGATTATTCTATTAATAACTATTACCGGTCATTAAACCTTATCTCCTAGCAGATATATTTATGAAATATTTTCTTAATTATCTATTGCCTGGATAAATAAGAATGAACTCTGGAAAGTAAAGACAGACATTATAATTGAAGACTAAAATAAAGGTCAAAAAACACCCAAATCCCCTTGGTTTTACTGCAGGCACTGGATGTTCAGAGCTTCAGCACTAGAGGCCACTGTAAGCCAAGCAACGTTGGGGGGAAAATCTACACACCGAAAATGTCCCCAAAACTCTATTTATGCAATTACAAACCACTGTTTCCAACTTCAGTGACTTCTGCCAAACAAGAAAATTGAATCGTAAATATGAAGAACGTTATATTCTAAAGATCCTAAGAAAGTCTTCAATGTTGTTTTTTTTCTTATTCTTCTTTGGTTTGTCTTTCCTTTTAAGCACTACAGGAAATAAATATTTGTTTACACAAAACCCAGATTTTTTAAGTTAGAACAGGAAAGTAATGGGTGCATCACATGTCCCAGTTAAGTATTGTCATTACAAATACAGTGAAAAGATATTCAATCTTTTACGATATCAGGTCATGAATCCTGAAGAACCTCATCTCTTATTTGACTTTGTTTCAACACCTTTTAATTTCTTGCTTATGAGAGAGAGACCGGGAGAAAGAAATATCTAAAATATTAGAGAATACTTTCTGCAATCTCAGAGTTTTCCTACTGGGCTTAAGGCTTCATTAGACACAGCTGTTACATCTGTGAACTCATCCCATGTCTAAAAAAAAAAAAAAACAATCAACCCCTCTGCGTGTCTACCACTAAAGAACAATGGGAAAGTTATTAGTAGAAAGCATGTCCTGATTTCTGACCTGTAGAGTGAGTTGCTTGGAAGCCTTTTCTTTGAACTGACGCATCAGATACAAAGCGAAGAAACATTTTGTTTCCAGTAGCAATGAGAGGATCTGGTATTTTATTGCCGCATAAGCGTCCCAGGATTGGCGATTTTTCACTTTCTCCATCGAACACTTCCAAGTGGTCATAAGCACATTCTTGATGTTGTTCTATTTCAAATTCATTGAATGTCTAGGGGGAAAAAAAGTAAAATTACCCATTGTGGGACTGTATTTACACGGTACATACGTATATATGTTAATATGTTTTAGAATACAAGGATGCAGTTAAAGTGACAGATTAAACATTACTGCCTCTACAAGCCTGTAGATTTGAATAACATATTGATCTTGAGAAAGTGGAATAACAGTTAAGACATTGAACTTCAAGAGAGCAGCATCCATACAGAAAGGCATTAGAATCTTTAAAACCAACTACTACCTATAAGAGAATATTAAATCTGGAATACTGCTGCCTTTCTGCTGAATTTGCACTGGTTTTAGGATTATTCCAAATTTTGCACAGCATTCAAAACAGCAAAAAGTCAGAAGGTATTGTCTCCTTGCATAGCTGAGGATTGATTGAAACATCTGCAAAACATAATGGCTCCTCCCCTGCCCTTTTTTAAAACCTACATTGTACTGCAAATAACCCCCTGAGAATGACTTTTCCACATTAAGGTTTAGGCATGAAAGTTTTATTTTCTAACCTATTATATAGAAATCTATTTTTTATTATTACAACTTAATGATGTTTCAGGCTTTACCCTTCATGCTAAGATCACATTTTTTGCTAGCAAAAGCATTGTGAAAATTAACAAAATTGTGTTAATCGTTCGTTAGAACAAACTTCAGAAATTTCCAAAAAGTGTATGCCATGCCTGACAGAAACTGTTAACATACATACAATACCTGCATTTCAGACATGGAAGAGTATCTTCCAAGACTAGAACGATATAAACAAACTTATTTCAAGTGATCATCCAAGACTTTTCAGATAAGACTTTTTGACCAGGGCTAAATTTCAACAACAACCCTGAAGCTTAATATCTGGTAATTTCCCCTCATGTAAACACTCTGAAGGCAATATATACCTTTGTGAATTCTGTATAGAGTAACCTACAATTTAAAGTGAAATTCAAAATCTATTTTGTTCAACAAAATAACATAAAAACACCAAGTACACCTGTTGTCATGAGGAGTCATGTAGCTGACTGTTTATAAAAAAACAACAAAACAGAAAGCCCCAAACAAAATCCCATAACCCAAACAGAATAGGATTAGGAAAAAGTAATTTAAAGGAATAAAACTGAACTATCAAATACCGAGCAAATATCACAATTAAGCACTCTCTCTGGTACACCAAAACAAATCTGATCTATCAAATCACCTGCGGAACCCTGAGAGTGTGAAATGCGATGGTAATTTATATTAAGAGCTGACCTAAAGAATATATAAAGAGCTATCACAAAGATTTTTCCCAGAGAACCTGAATATTCAGAATAACACTTGTTTTTTGTGAAGAGCTGCATGATGCAGTGGATGCAGGTTCATTTCACTGTAAAAGTTTGGGGTTTACATTTGTGGACTGAAACTGCAGAGGCAGTGAAAACAACTGTACAGCAGTCACTCCTGCTGCTCTTAAATTGTGGTCAGCTAGTATACTTTTATGATGCCAACTATGTGTTGCCATTTATACTCAAGTAAAATCTGATGGATTAAGAAAACCCCAGAAAGCCAAGAGACTAACTCTCCGTAAGGGAGTTAGTTAAACACAGTACTGAGTCAAGCCAACTTGGAATCAATGGGAGCAATAGGCATGATCCAAGAACTGCCTGCAGAAATTCATTATCTTTTAGAGGAAAATTATATCTGCTTTGTTCCCTTCTCACCAGCATGAAAAAAAAACCCCAACAAAACCAACACTCTTCAGGAATCTCACTATGAACTGTAAGACACACCTATTATTTTTAATATTTGATTTCTCACTGGGATTCCTAAGCCTGCAGAAGCACAGTACATGTTATATTGTGTCCCTCAAACATGACCAGAAAAAGTCCTAAATCTGTTGTGGGTATAGCAATCGATTCTAGCAATTCCAAAGAGAATGCAAGAAACTTGCTTTTTAAACTAAAATCAGATCTTAATATGCATAGTCTTTTAAAATCTCAAAATGCCTGATATTTTAAAACACCCAAAGACAGTCCCCATTTTTTAAAAATCAGTCAGTTCCTTGCAGGTTTGAAAGAGGAGAACTGACACGAAGTTTCCTTAAAGTTAAGCATAAGGGAATAGCTGCTGCCAACAGAGTTCACAAATGATCTAATAAAGTTGATAGTATAATTAAATCACACCCTCTCTTCCTGGGACAAATACTTCTGAATTCCTACCCCACCATGACATTTTAACATTTAGTTTAATGTGATTTGTCTTCATAGTGGGAATGATGTTCAGAAATGTTACATATAGCTTCTGACCATCCAGCCCTTTCTATCTACACCTCTTCATCGAGTAGATATGTTGGTGGCGCTTATGGACAGCTGCTTGGATGCGACACTTCAGTCTGTCTCTTATAAACATCCTGTTGATTAGCTCATGAAAATCAGTCTCTATACTATGTACATTTTCAAAGCCATCTTTATCTACATGCTTCATTTACAAGTTCTGAAGTGCATATCCCTTTTTTTCAAATTCAGATACTTGAATTTAGCCTGTTTGGGAAGAAACTTTTCATTGATTAGCAGAGTAAGGGCAATCACAACAAAAGATTAGTTTCTATACACACACCCCTCTCAAAAAAGAAATCACAGCCTCACAATTTATGTGGTTTGTTACCATGAAGAAACCAATTCTCTTCTTGCTGTATTTGAGCAATAAAACCATGAAAAGTAAACTTAAATACAATGTGAGAGAAAAGAGTAATGATCCATTGTGGAATTATAGTATTAATATTATTGATATGGGACCTTGCTGTACTACACAACTTAAAGATATTGTACACACAGAATTTAGTAACTGACCGTACTGGCTTGCACAGAAAAGCAGATCTCAGACTCTAAATCATGGAGGTATTGTTGAAAATTCTATCTAGTAAAATTCTGCCTGTTTTTCAAATTCCATTGGCAAAAGCCAATTTTAAAAAAACCTTTTCTTTTTAAAGTAGACCATGGAATATTTTGCTTAAGATATTGGAATGTTGGAATTTTGCCTGCTGTGGGTATAAGTATTGGAAAAGCTTTTACAGTAACATGCCTATACCGGGCTGACTTTAGTTTATTCAGCCACTATGAAGAATACTTTCTCAGAAGCAGCAGTATGAAGGCTGCCTCAATTAGAAATCTGTTTTTCAGCCTTGAATGGACAGAGCATGCACACCACTCATTCTCCACCACCACCATCCCCTCCAATACAGTTCAACTGTTTTACTTTTGGTGAACAGGGATCAACACATCAGCACCAGTAACAGGAGTGGTTTAACCCCAGGCAGCAGCCAAGCCCCACACAGCTGCTTGCTCACTGCCCCACCAGTGGGACTGGGGAGAGAATTGGAAGTGTGAAAGATAGAAAACTTGTGGGCTGAGATAAAGACATTTTAAATAGGGAAAGCAAAAGCCACACACACAAGTAGAGCAAAACAAGGAATGAATTCACTGCTTCCCATGGACAGGCAGGTGTTCAGCGATCACATGAGCCCCATCATGTGTAATGGTTACTTGGGAAGACAAGCACCATCACTCAATACCATACCATTCCTCGTTCTTCCCCTGGTTTGATATCCTGAGCAGGATGTCTTATAGTCTGGAATATCCCTGTGGTCAGTTTGGGCCACCTGTCCTGGCTGTGTCGCCCCCCAACCTCCCATGTACCCCCAGCTTCCTTACCAGCAGAAAAAGCCTGTGTAAGCCCTGCTTAGCAATAACAAAAACACCTCTGTTATCAACACTGTACAGCACAAATCCAAAACACGGGCCCATACCAGCCACTGTGAATAAAATTAACTCTATCCCAGCCAAAATCAGGACAAGAGGTTAGGGTTTGACTAAGATCAGTAGTTATGAGATTGCAATATACCTTTCAGCCCTGCACGAGTATTGGCTATTTCTTCTACCTCTGAAACAGAGACATCTCTCGCCTTAACTTAATTTGCTCCAAAACAGTCAAAAAATCAATTTATGAAGTTTGAATATATGTAAGGCCAGCTTTTGTTGTGGCTGTCCTGCAAGTAAGCTGCTGAAGAAATACTGGGGCTGAGCTCAAAGCAAAAGCCCCAAGGGTAGGACTGTGCTTTTGGCCTCATACAGAGGCTACATAACCTCAGTAAACCTGCAAAGCTATCTAAGCTCTGTTAGGCCTGTCTTTGGACACCAGCACTGTCCTCAGCCAGCTGGACACAAAATTCACAAATCTACTCCAGACTGCTCTTCTACTTATGTTAAAATTCAAAACCACTTTTAAATGAGAAATCCAGATTCTCAGGGGTTTTGTATCTTTTTTCCTCCTCAAAAAAATAGAACAGGAAAAGGTGTGTGTAGAGGACTGTTCATAACTCAAAATTTTGCTTTTTCTATATACTGGAATTTGTGTAAGTGGCCTCTGCCATATTTGCCAAAACTTTGCACAAGTTTTATGAGTTGCAACAATGATATAGTAAAGTCTGACAGGAGGAAAGTGTTCCTCCTGCCTTTGCTGTACAGAGTATTTCCAATCTCCATAAACTTAAATCACAACTCTATGATATTGAGTAGTCCCTGTTGGCCAGAAATGGACAGGAGTCAGCAAGCTTTTAAAATAGTTTACCTCTGGGATGCAAACTGACAGTAAAGTTTAGTAACAGTTTTGCGTCATTGAGCAGTCGTTTGAGAAGATTATTTGATAGAAGAAAAGCTAAAAAGGAAGGGAAGGCAGAGACTCACCAGTTTGACCCTCTGCCCAGGGGTGGCACTGATTTCCCATGTGCACTCCTTCCTGCTGGGATACTTGTCAGGCCAGTTGGGACTCGTGATGATGCCGTTGGGACTGTGGATCTTCTGTTCACACTCAGCTGTGCCAATGGTGATAGCATCAGTTAGTCTGGGGGTCTGCATTCAGAGGTAGTCAAAAAAGTACTATTTTTTGTCAGGGCAGCCACTAAGTGGAAAGGAACTTTAGGAAGATAAGCAAGCATGCTTTTCAGAGTCATGTTCTTTCCCTCAGGCATGTGCTTTAGAGCATTAACACAGCATGGTTTTTTATGGACTGTTGTGAAACATACACTGTTGTTTACAATGGATGGCTTTTTTTTCAGAAAAAGTCTTTTATAGGAGTAAACATAAGATAAACATTAAAAGTCAATCAAGTGTTTTCCTATTCCCCTCATCCTACATACAAGTAAGCGTGTAAATCCATATGAAAAGTCTAACTACTCCAGCTTCAAAAGAAATTTCTCAATTTATTTTGTTCTCTTCTTGGTAATTTCACAGCAGCTACAGAGCAATCAATTTGATTTCTAAATTACAGTTTCTAGGTGTACATAAACACAATTTGAGAACAACTAGATTAAACTGTGAGTATGTACAAAGAACAGCTTAGCCACTGACTTTGCAACTAAACCACTAGTACCCAGAACTAAAAGAAAACATTTTTGTGTTTAGTTTTAACAATCTCAAATTGCTTTCTAAATATCAGAGAATTATTTTTAAAAAGACTTTTAGAGTAGGCAAGTAGCATTCCAAAACCAGTGAAAATGCAAATGATTCATAAAGGGCACGTCCTTACTCTTAAATCCATGCTAGAAAACATTGAGACATTACAGCAGCCCACATAATGTTGCACACTTGTTGTTCATTTACAGAGAACTTTAATTCTACTTAAGTCCCAAAGCCTATTGTATTCTTGAAGGTAGCCACACCTTGAGAGAGCCAAGAGGAAGAAAGACACATAGGGCTTTGACTGGAACTTAGATTGTCTAAATATGTCACATAAACGCAGAAAGGGTAGATATGGTTTCAGCCTGGCTTTGAGGAAACTAACTGCTACTGATAGCAGTAAATCACAACTTTACCAGGCTTCTCTCCAGAAACTCTACCCCTGTGTTTAATACAGCCTTAGATAAATACTTTATCAGAGCTTTAAATATTCTCCACTTCACAGAACTATTGAAAGTAGTACTCCATGCCAATGATCCCAAGTTTTCCAAACTTCATTCCTGTGGACCTCGAACTCAGCCCACACAAATGCTGGGGACGGAAGGGATGGGAAAGGAGAGGGATGTTGCAGTGCTTAAGCCCAAATGTCTAAAGCCCCGTTAAGAAGAACTTTTTTCCTTTCTTCTGTTTAAAAGGAGAGCTGCAGAAAGCTTTCTGCAGGACAGTTGTGTAACTAACCAGTCCAATGCCTTCCTACTCACCTTCCTTGCAGTCATGTTTATTTTCATGTAGTACAAATCCATTCCGGCACTGGCAGACGTAGCTTCCTACTGTGTTGATGCACTCGTGCTGGCAGCCACCATTGTCCTTTGAACACTCATCCTTGTCTACAAAATACACAACAAGCTCAGGTGAGCACACAGCTCCCAGCAGATCTTGCTACCAAGAAGAGTATGGAACCTGAGGGTAGAGCAGGATAAGCTGCAGCACAGTCACTCTTCCCAGTAAGGCACTTCTGTGGTGCCTTAGTTCTAATCACTCTTTGCTAAGCCTGCAGCCTTGCACTGTGGCACAAAGAGTCTGTCTCATCTTTCTAGGAAATGAGAATTAGTTCCTAAGGGAGAAGAATACTAGTAATACAAACAAGCTAGAACAAAGGAGGTAAGAGATTCGCCAGCTTTTACTCTTTCGAGTGGTCTAGCTGGTAAAAGTTTCATAAATATCCAGTTTTATTTTAGTAAACAATGGCAGTGTAGTTTATGAATAAGGCAAATTATTCCAGCTTTTACAAATTCCACAATTTAACAGTGATATTTTGAAAGAAACATATAAATCAAAAAAGACTTCAACTTCTACACATTAAACTTTAGGAAGAGAAAGATTTCATGTAAGTTTTTCTAATAAGTTGAGCTTCCTTCCCCAGCAGAGTGACAGTGCGCTTTACTTTTAATAAATCTGGACATTATAGAACATCACAAAAAGAAAAACATTTCATTGAAAGAAAAAAAAAGAAATTGACATTAGTTAGTTCAAGAGCTACAGTATAGCATGCAGTTCTGTTTATTAACATATAATCCTTCAAAAGAGCTTTTAGTGTGTTAGAAATAAAGCAGAGAGTAGTTGAGGAAATATGACCTGCATTAAAGAGCTACAAATTCATTGCATGGACAAAAGCCAAACTAGATTAACAGGCTGTCATTGTAGCAAGAGGCCTCAGCTGCCACGCTTCTATGTCATTCAGCTGTTCTTGTTTTAGGTGAGGCTGGTCCCTTTAAAAGAGGCAGACTGCCCCTAACATGTATACACACATACATACATACATGTGTGTATGTGCATATAACTACAAATGTATAAACACACACATATGTATACATTCTTAGATATAAAAATATATGCATATATATACATACTTTTTTTTTAAACAGAAACATATTAAACCTCCCATGTATTTTACTAACTGTGCCATTTCAACATGCAAAAGAGAGGAGGAAAAAGGGCAAAGGAATTTTAGTCATCCTAGAGGTCTGATTGTTGCAGGTTGGAATGCAGAGCATTTACCCCCTTCAGTCTTATTTACCTTGGAAAGCAGCAGTTAACATTATCTCCAAACAAGGCAACATGATATTTCAGACTTCAGCAGGTACAGCAAGAATATCTATAGATTAAGAAGCCACTATGGATAATTTAAGTCTCTTTTCATTGTCTTACTCATGCATTTTTTTCCCTGCCCTTACTGATGGCTCATATTCAGTAACACATCAAAGGAAGTTTACATTGCAATTGCATACACATTATCTTGCTCTGCCAAAACTTATTCAGCACTTGACCTGTTGACTTGCAGGTCTTTCCATAAAAATCAGCTTCTACTTATAGTACAAGATGATAATGTGCATTTATATGAAAATTCTGCAAGTCATACCCAAGCATCCACTGCATTTTGTACTGTAAATCTCAAATCTGTTTACACTGAAAGTTTCTGAGAGCTTTCTGCAAATGTGAACAGATTTGAAGGTTAAGAAACAGTTGAAAACAGAGATACCTCTTGGAACCATACATTCAAAGAGATACTACTTGCCATTTTGATGATGAAAGGATGCATAGAAGCTCCACAATACACTATTTATGCACCTTGCAAAGCGAGTCCCTAACAGAGGTAGCAAATCTCTGCCATTTCGAACCAAAGTCGTAATTTTGCAAAAGCAAGCACTATCAAATTAATTCCACATTGCAAGTGAAGAACAGTAAGAAGCAACTGAGAAATTAGAACTAATATGAACAAAAGTCTTCAATATTCCCCTCCTAAGCGTTAGTTTGTAATTTTCCACCAGAATAACAAAATAAAAGGAAGGCAAGCTCAAAATGCATTCAAGTTAGGCTTCCAAGTACAGAGTAGGTGCACAAATTCTAAGTAAAAGCCCTGTCCATTTTCATCATCCACCAAACTCTGTGAAAACACTGAAAAGTATTTTAACATCAGATATGCTTATATTCTATAAAATAATCTCTTAAGAGACAAGTGCATAAGCAAATAGTCCCACATTGAATGTCCTCAGAAATAAAATAATGGACAGAAGGTAGAAAGGAGAAGTTTTGGAACACATTTGAACTACAGTAATTACTTGTACATAGTTAATCAAGGATGCAACTGTTGAACAAGCCTTCCTCACACTTCATAATTGAGAACAGACTTTCTGTCAAATTGATTGCCCAGTTTAAAAATTTGTGAAAAAAAAAAAAAAAACAACAAAACAATTAGTCTGTATTAGTTACAAGAACAAATGTTTTGCCATGTAAAAACAAAGCCATTTGTTATGCTGACAGATGGAAATGAATCCCCCCAACTTTGAATGGATACTTTCTTTCTTTTCTCATTTCAATACTCAGAAGAAGGAAAGATCCATTCCCAAGAAAATAGAAGATTGAATCATTCTGAGGTTAAATGGTCGTACCTCTGAGACCCTCAGAGGCCACCAGTCTGTGAATAATACGTACTCGGTCTGAAGAGACCTGTATCAAGTCCTTGCAAGATTCAAAAACAAAAATTTTCTCTTTGCAGGCAGCTTTCTTGTCTGTGGAAAAAAATGTACCAGGATGGCACCAGAGATGAGTTTGTGTTCAAGGCTAGAAACATTCTAGCTTTCTCTTTCTAACTTCTCAATGAATCACCACCCAAGAAAAGGTGTCCCAACAAACCTCCTTTCTACATTACATCAAACCAATGTGTATTTCAAATGTTTATGCAAAGAATCCATCATGTTTATTTAAAACATTGAATTAAGTCTGAAACTTTTGATAAATGGAAGCAGTTTAATGTCAAACTATGACTAATCCTTAGGTTATCTTCTCAGAAAGATCACTGAAAAAAACCCAAGAGTATTTAAAAATACATATATATTATTATTATCTTTTTGGAGTTATTTAATACTTCTCTGGTCTTGCAGGCCCAGCAGTGTGCTGAGTCCTGCAGGGACTTACTCCTAGGTCTCGGTCTTATAACAAAAGCAGGAGACAGAGGAGGACAGAAAAAAGAAGGAGAAGAATAAAAACCTAATTATTGGAAGTTTTTTGTTTAGAAGCCTAATATCCAATTCCAAGAAGTTTTAATAAAAGCTTTTTTAAAAAAATAATATATAGTGACCCCCTAAGTTTCCTCTCTTTATCCGAGAAACTTGATTATAAATATACAATAGGATCTCTGTAGATCAGCTAGATCCCTTCAGAGTGTCCTAACTGAGCTTTCTTCAGAACTGCCCCATCAAATGTAAATTTTACAGAATTCTGAAAAAAAAAATTTCTCACTTTCCAGTAGAACCTGTCTGGCTGTTAACACTATTTTACAGCCAAAAATATAATTACATGTTGTCTTGTATCAACATAAATACCTTCCTAATGCAGGCATCTGTTGCCCTATGTCACTGTTTGCTTTCACAGTTTATCACAGCAGGTTTCAACCACCCAAAAACTGCTTTCTGTCATCTAAGCTGGAGCTGGGCCATGCTTTCTCATCTCTAGCTGTGGTGCAGAATTCATTGCCAAAAGAGTTGCTGAAGAAAAGAGTAGTTCTTTGGCTGTGCTAGAGGAATATTTTACAGTTCCTAAACTTCACACTAATTTAACTTATCCACTTTCTATCTTGCTGTGCATTGCATACGCCCTTTACTGGTGAGCAGAGTGCAAGATGAAGTGTTTTACCCATTACATTTTTTTTCATTATGTATGTCTTTATAACTAAGTGCTTACATATCTACTGTGATTTAATTAATAAAACTGGTAAATGCCTGCAATCGAATGTCTATTTATTTCTCCCTAGATGTCATTCTAAAATTATTGTATTCTGAAGAATAATATACATATAAACAGGCAAAACCCAACACTTCAACCACTTAAAAATTATGCCATCAACTCCCAAAAGTCAAAATACTTGAAATCTCAAGTCTGTTCTTCATTGATAGATCAATAGCATAGTATGCCCATATTAAGGAATTCAGCAATAAGAAAATAACAGTGTTTTCTGACAGTCCTAAGGTGTCTGATTAATTATTTTGAGATGACATCTTTTTAGATACGTTAAGTTCAGAAGTTTGGTTTGTCTCAAGTATTACAAAATTTCTGTTTTAATCAGAAAACATTGTCAAACAGGGAAAGCCAGACAACACAAAAGAATGGAATCTGCTAGAAATTAGAACAAAGATAGTTGAGAAGATAGTTGAGAAAGAATAAAAATAAAATACTCATATGAAATGCTAGCAGAAACACATTATGAAGTGCTCAGTAAATTTACATACTTACAGATTCAAAGACTTCTTATATCAAACTTATTTTTTTTTAAGGGATTAGATATATACTGTATCTAGGACACATCACACATTTCTATTCATTAAAAACACATTCATTCAAAATCATCCCTAACTAAAGAATTTATTCTGTGATCAAGGACATCACTTAAACGTTTCTTTTTTTAATTACTTTGTGAGGGAAAGATAAGAACATTTCATTCAGAATTGAAATATAGAAGGGAAATATTAGTTCTGAAGAATTACAACATGATGCTTTGTAATCCATGACCTTTAGTCTAGTCTTTCCCTAAGATACAACATTGGTGGAATCCACACATTTAAAAAACATCACTTGAGTAAAATAAATAAATACATATGTGAAGATGAACTATTACTTTAATGAAAAATAAAATTTAACTGACTATAGATGTATAAATGACTGGGATGTCCAGAAAACACAACTTCTGAACCACAGAGCTTATATAAATTACTATGCTATCATTGCCAGTCTTATCTGAAATATCTGTAAGATCTTAAAAAGAGTTAACAAACTTTATTTGCAGTTTTTAGAACTTGAAAATGTCAATATTTATTCCTGTAAAAAGTCCAAGTATGTGACAATTCCTGCTGGCACAACTAGTCCTACATGAAATGGCTGGCTGTGTGCTTCTAGGAGGAAGCTCTGTTGTGTGCACATATGTATTTACTACAAATAATGAGTAAACTTCGAAAGCTTCTTGCTAATGTAAACCATAAATTTAAAAGTGAAAAGTGTTACTATGGGTAAAGACAGATCTTTGGAAGATTATGACCAGAGAAATGTGATCACTAAAAAAGAGATATACTTAGAAGAGATCAAATGTTTGTTATTACTTTGTATGAGGCAAAGCACTTTTTTTCATCTTTCATTATTGCTTAATAAAAGCATCAAAATAGTCACAATAAGAAAATACTGAAAGTCTAAACTGTTTGCCTCGGTAAATATTTTTTCACTTTCCAAGCCACATTCCTTACCTGTTACACAGGCTCTTATTACTCATAATTATTAGTTATTAAGAGTAACCAATGAAATATCATTTCATTTCAGTTTTGATAAAATATTTTAAGCAAGCAAATGCTAATAATGGTAGTATATTTTACTACATGCTAAGTGTAATCGGGATTCTCCAGATTCAGATTTTTCACTGCTATCAAAAAAATCTGGAGCATAATTCAACTCCCAAATTCTTCTGTTTGACATCTGGCTTAGGGAGGTAGGCAGATGGGAGTGGTGTTTTGTGTTGTTTTACACAAGGTGAGATACCTATCCCTATGCATGTGTGTAAACACACAGGAAAAGCACAAAGCAAACTTTTGCTGCAAACACCGAGTGGTCTCCTGCCACAGCCAGAATTCTATATTCTACTCTCTGTGGGTAATTGCAGAGGCCACTGTTGAGCAAATATTTCCTCACATCTCTAAGCTTCACTCATGTGTAACTGTATTCAACAGTGTAAGTCCTCATATGATATAAACTTCCACCGCTCTGATCTCCCTCAGTAAAAGTACACTCATAAATAAAAAGACACCATTTTTTTGCAAGATCAAGATCTTAAACCCTGTTCTTCTGCAAAACATTAAGAAGTGCAAAGTTTGGCACAGATATACCCATAATGTTAAACAAATGTTGTACCACAAAGTGGTAATTTCCCAACAAATGGAATATATTAAGAGATTTGAGTAGAAAAAATACAAGTGTACACAGTGTGCAATTCGTATCACTTTACAACTGGGATTTGAAAAGAATAGCAACAAAACTTAGGATAAAAGGAATCTACTAAAAATATAGAAATATAGTAAATTTTCTTTTGTCCTCCATATCTCATGAAGTTTTCTTGCTTCTGCTGTTATTTAAGTATGTATAGATATGTTCCATACATTTTCTACAGACATTACAATTCAGAATGGTATTTTAAGACAGGAGAGTGGTTTATGTTTATGTAAATAAAAATAATTCATAGCTACCAGGAAAGCCATAAGCAAAGAAGCCACTCGTTTTCATATCAAAATTGTGGTTGCTCCACCTAGTCAGTGGACACCCAGAGGCACTTACAGGTAGGTATACAAGGGTGCTTTTCTATACCTGAGAAGAAGTGTGCCTTGAAGCCTTTTTTTGAGACAGTGTTGTCAGATCGAAACTCAATTCGCATGTTGTTGTACTGAGAGGTGATAACTTCAGGCACTTCTGTACCGCAGAATTTACCGTGGAGTTTGGAATCAGAGGAAAGGCCACTGCGAACCTCCACATAATCGTACTTGCAAACCTGGGAAAAGAGAGACAGAAAAAATATTTGGCTAATCAAAATAAAAGCATGAAGCTGTTTACAGATGCCAGAATTCTGATTGGTATATATATTGCTGATGAATAATAAATGAACAATATCCTTCTTCACTTTCTCCTGATTCAGAGAGCATTTGTAAATTCTTACATTTGTTGATTTTAGGGAAGAATATTTTAAGGTCACCAACAAATAGCTATACTATGAATTACATTCAAGCTTATATTTTTAAAGATGCTTATCTGTGTTTAATATCTAAATTTCAAGATGCTTAGAAGCATTTCCAGTTAATTTAAAAAGCAAACATTCCGCTGACAGTAAACTAAAATCTAGAAATATTCATCCTAAAAATTATACCTAACTGCATGCTATAAACCACATACCTCAAACCTACAAACCTTCTACTGCTTGAATCTCAACAATTTTTTTAAAATATTAATTTTCAACTAGAAACTTACAAGCTAAGTATTCATCATTACATATTTAAGATATATTAATTTAGTTCCAAATATATAACTTTCCACTATGAAAATCATGCAACTTTGATCAACAGTAGCATAGCTGTAATTTGGAACAGGATGCATGCCATTTTCATTAAAAGGTTAATAGTAAAGTAATATAATGTATAAAAAAGCCTTATGCAAGGCCTACTTCTCATGATAATACTTTCAATGCATAATCCCTTGGCCAACTTAAAACCATCCACCCAAAAACTTCTAAGCTTCTTAGGCTCAACTATCACTCATTTAATCAAAAATGTCCCAGTTGTCTGCAATTAATAGGTTAAGAGAGAACATTGGCCAGGAGGATTCATACAGAGTTAATATAGGTCCATTAAATCCAAGTCGTGTTTGAAATATTGCAATTTCTAATCAAAAAAAGTGTCAGGGGAGCTGGAAGGGAACAATAGAAAAGGATGTTTTGGCCTTTATTGTTCCCTCTCTCTATGCAAAATTGTCATAATTTCCAGTTGGTTTTAATATAATACATTGAAGATGTAGATTAAACTTTTATTGTTACCGGAAGAATTTTCATCTGTGGCACAGTTGAAAAGTGACTAATTCAGCTGCAACTCTTTCTGTACAGTATAAAGAACACAAAGATTCAAAAGCTTGAGTTACTGCCACGTGCTGATCTATATTAATTGGAAAACATATCTATAATAATGCATGTGATTTTCAAATATAGCTCACTACATTGATAAATCCCACCAATTTCAGCAATATAATAGTGGTGAGTTTTTATGGTTGCACAGCTTTAGATCAGAAATCAAATGTAATTTCAGATAGGCCTATCTTACTCTATACTAAACTTCACTGAAAAAAATTTACAAGTTAAACTTCACAATGTGAACATAAAATATTAAAATTGTAATAGTGTAAAAGACATATTAAACTTGGTCCTAAATGGAGCTCCTATAACAAATTAAAACACTGACTACTTGATAAATGTATGTATTTTATATCTGTCCTCAGACAATATATTCGAATTTTTCAGATATCATGTTTCTTCTGATTTTCACAAGCATATCCTTAGTACTATTTAATAGTATGAAGCCAAGATTGAGTAGCACATGAGATGATCAAACTCCAGTTCTGATTGTTGAAACACATTTAGAACTTTTCTATCTGCTTATGTTACCTGTTTTTTATGACCCTAGAAAAGTGATTTAACTTCATTACATACCAGGTGTTTTCCTTGCAAATCTTGCTCATGTACCAAGAAAATGCAAGAAAAAGGTTTTTATGACTTGTTCAAATGGTAATAAATTTTAATTCTTTTGGACTTTTAAGCTTTTATTACATCTCTTGCAGTTCAAGTAATAATGATTACAGGACATGAGTGTAATGTATATATCATTGAAAACTGGAATTTCATGGACTTGAGAACCCACTCCAAAAAACTATAGGGGAAAAAAAATCTCACACTGCTGCCTCTGAAAATAATATTGAGGTATTTTGGAGAAGCCATGGCTGGTTTTGTTCTTAGTTATAAATTAAACTCCAGATTTTGTCCCTTCAAATACCTCTGCCCAAAAGGTGGGACATCTTTATACTAAATACATTGTTACAAATTTATTTACTCAGAAATAACATTCTGGGATTTGTGTTCTTAATTCCATGTAAACAATGTGCATATAAACTCAGTGGTTACAGTATGTTATGGCTGGAGTGTGGTGAGGGAATTCAATGATACGACAAAGAATTGCCTATGAAGCAGAACAAAAGCTGAAAAGGATGTTGAAACCCACATTTTACTGCTTCTCATCCACAAAACACTGCAACCCCCACCACTTTGTTTAAAGTTGTAAGGAGTATCCTTTAGCACATGAAGGGCTCTGTCCTGTTCCTCCTGCTACCTGGGCAGAAGATGTCTCTGGGGGCTGCCCAGCTCAAAAACTGCTGCTGTTCTATTGTGTCTTATTTCTGGTGCTGCTCGTTTCAAAATATTCCCCCAGAGAGATACTTGTGATTTAAATCCTCCCTCACTCCATCACTAACCACAGCTTATGTGTATTCTTTGTAGTCAGTCTGTAAAGATGATTTGGTTTCTCCAGATTTTCTTCTCTTGAATTCTTTCCAATATGCTTCAGCCCCATTTGCTCTGTTTTATTTTGTTGATAAAAAAGTCAGCTGAGACTCAGCAGAGAACATTTTTTAAAATTTCTTGTAATACATATACATCTAGATGATATGTAAAAGAGAGCTATTCTTTCCATGTTTGTTTTGAAAGAATCCAGAAACAGTCCCAAAATGAAAACAAGAATATCCATGCTTATTGTCAGCATATGAAAGGTCAGCAAGGGTTTTATAAGACAATATCTATTTTCGAATGCTTGTGAAACCACTTAGCGTGTAACAGATTGTGCAGCTCTTTGTTCACAGTTACTTACTTCATTTCCTTCTAACTCAAAAAACTCAAACTTCATTGAAATTCGGTATTGCGTTGGGGCAACCACCTGCCACACACAGTTTTTGTTTGGAGGATACTCTTTTGGCCACCCTGGTGTGGTTATAGTCCCATTTAGCTTTGTCAGGAGTCCTCCACAAGCAGCTGTAAAATTAAAAGAGAACATCATTTTTTGACTGACAGTGTGCTTTACTATAAACAGAAGCACACTGAGAAGAATCAGTCCTCTCATTACTTATATACTGCAATGCCCAGACAGACTAATCAGAATCATGCTTTATCATGCTTGGTGCAAACAAAGAGAAAGAGACAGGCCCTATCTTGAACAGCTTGCAGGTTTGTGGGCAGAGATAAGTTTCAGGACTATACAAGGCGTTATCATATTCATTCTTTTCCCTTCCCTCCAGAGACTCTGGTTATTCTCTCACAGTCTTTCCCATGCAAGTCCTCTGACCTCACCGCCCTCCCCAAGACCTTGACCACCCCTCTTCTGACAGAGGGATACTTAAGATGTGCTTCTCTCCTTGATTATTGATGCAGAATCAGCCCTACCTGCCTCAGCTCATATGGCTGTATATGCCTCCCATAACCTACTAGATAGGGTCACTTCTTTGGAAGAGCAGTCACGTACACTTCAGTCACGATTACTTTGCTGAAGCATGGATGTTCAACTAAAAGAGAAAATGCCTCTTATTTCCAAATATATGCCAAATAATCACCTCCATAAAACAGAAAGATACTGTATCATGTTCTTGAATGCAGTTCAACTAGCAAAGGATAAACTCATTAATCTTTTCCATCTGTGTAATTTTATTTTTTTTTTAAGGAAAGTAATGGGATTTAGAGAAGCTCTCGATCACACTCTGCTACATTGATACCATTACAGCACTGTGACAGCACTGGAAATCATCCACAAATCTCTTTCCAAAGAGCTGAAGGGGGGAGCTCCACTCAACTCCTCTCCACTAACAATGAATGCTTTAAAAACTAGGTATTCCAGTCTAGCTGATGATCTCACATACTACATCTACTCCATCTAAGACAGCTGGGAGAATTCACCAGTTACTGTGTCAAGGCTCATTTTGTCAACTCAGACACACACCAGTGTTTTTCCTGGTAGCACACTTCTTGGTATACAAGTAAAAGTAATCTGATGGGAACAGGTGGACTGAGACCCTGGGTCACACCTCAGTGTTTCAAAAAAGACCAGACACAGGTTTAGAGACTGCACCCAGATGACACAATCTGTCCCCTCAAATGAGCCAGTCTTGGTCGGAGCAACTACTACCAGATTTCAATTTCTGCTTTTGAACATTGTTCTATTGATCCTTGAGGCAAGGGTGGGAAATGTGGAAATAGTGAAAAAAGAAAATCTTAATGCTTTCTAATATGCTGCCATTGGTGGAGACTTGGATTAGAAGACCATAAAGCAAATTTCTGTGCATGTCAACACTGCAGTGAAGTATAGGGCAAAGTTTCTGACCTAGAGGATTCTACTCATCTGTGAATTAATACAGCTAGCTCACCCCCCAAAGGCCCAAACTATAATGAGGAAGTAATGCTCACAGTGACTACACAGTAATTGATTCAGCTGTCCTATCTACATACAGTGAGTGCCACCTCAGCTGGAACAAACACATACACACTTGTAGGGTAGCTCAGGGTTTTTGCTCTACACAGCACTGCAGTGCTTAGAGTGACTTCTCTTGACAGAGTTGCTTTACAGTTCAGGTGCTAGGAGTGTATTTGCTATTTTTCAGAGGCAGAGAGAAGAGTATTCTGAAAGACTAATAATCTTCTCTAACATTCTGACTTGAGTCAGCAAGCAGACAATAATTCCTTACATAAATTTGGTCTGATGATCAAAAGCCCAGAGTTCAAATGTCTGTCTTCATGGCCCCACCTTAGATTGAACTTATTTTCTTGTTGTCTGCCTAATATACAGACATTCAAATAAATTATTTTTCCAATGTTTTCTTTGCTAAAGGTGGGAGAGGGAGGACAAACAACCAAAAAGACCCCAACCAGCTTGATGAGAGCCACAATCTAATATGTCTTTAAGGTAGGACTTTCACCAGCTTACACAAACATACAACAAACAAAAAGAATAAAACCAATCCCACAGGTTGAAAAGCAAAATAACAAGAAAGAATTGCAAAGAATCTAGGCAAAACCACCCCAAGTTGTGAGAAATAATGAATTAAAGCCAGGAAATTGGAAAAAAGAGAGACCAGTGAATTGCATCAGAAGAAAACCAGGACTCCACGTACTCCAATTTTCAAAATCCATTTGCTAGTCAAACAGATGAGCTAAGAATAAATTTGTGCTATCCTTTGATTTATTGGTGTCTATGAGTAAAAATCAAACAGTAATTGGTGCCTAATGATCAAGAGCTTACAGTTCTTTCCTTTGATATGAAATATGCATAGAATGCAAAATCTTATCTTAGTTCAATCCTATGTTTACACAGACTTCCACTTATCTCTTTGGTTTTTTCTCCTTATGATTATTTGAACACGCTTTGCTCACCCTGAAAAGTAAGGGAAGCTCACAATGTGACTAGGTGTGGGGAGGATTCCTCTGAGCTTTGAGTTGAAATAGAGGACCTTGCCCTTCTGGACCTGCCAGCTTCCCAGGCACATCCCAGTCAGCGGTGGTCACAGGGATTGTTAAACACTCTGATTCTGAGAAAGTGGCACGTTATTCTGCTGGTAATTGTCTCCTTGAGAGAATTTGCTCTAGTGAGTATGAATAGTGTAATAAGTGGTATGAAGTCCTACTTCCCACCTTTCCTGATTGACTAACAGCAAAATCTGCAAAACAAAATTGCTGACGGACATGGGGATGAACATGGCTCTGGCATCACTACTAAACAGACAGTACTGGTTTTCTGGGTTGGGTTCCATGGATCTCATACTGGTCAGACAGACCCTAAGAAATGTGTAGCATTTCATCCAGGCAATGGCACTCTGAGAGCTTTAAGAGCCCATAAGACAGCAACACCCTGTACCTTCACAACTCTTCTTGTCAGGACCCAGCTCGTAGCCAGGATCGCAGGCGCACTGGTAACTGCCCAGGGTATTTACACAGCGCTGCTCACAGCCACCATTGTCAGGTTTGGCACATTCATCTTCCTCTGCCAAGACAGGAAGAAATGCAAAAATGTGTTAAATAATTACCTTCCTCAGCTGTAACTGCTGGATCAATATTAACCCAGAAAGCTGTATGCATGCCATTACAAGATGCACTACATAAAGGACTGTGATTGCTGACTAGAGGATTTTCAAATGCTAGGGAGACCTGCAATGGAAAAAAAAAATTGTCCTTTGTGGGGTGTGGGTGTTTGGGTTTTTTTCTTTTTTTTTTAACAATATCTACTGACAGCTGCAGAACTAATTTACAAGCACTTTGTGTGCAGCATACAGTAATTCAGGCAGCCATAATCTAAAGATTGTAGAAAGTATTGAAGAAAAGATTGAAAATCCACAGTAGGGTCACTTGAAGGGCACTTTATCTCCCTCAGAATCAATCTGTACATTACCCTGAATTCATACTCAAAAACAGATTAACAGAATCCTCAAATCCTAGGTTTTATTCTACTGATATTAAAAGGAGCAAGATGAATCAGGGCTGGGGGAGGGAAAGGAATTGTGTGTTCTCTCTACTAGCTCTGAAATATACCCATGAGATTCATTACTGAAATATTCCTCAGATGCTGGAATATTGTTTCCTTACACCAGGACAAGTAATTTCTCAGGAAAATATCAGAGCTCCTACTCTCATGCCTATAGCCTTCAAAATTGTAATTGTCTACAATGAAAACTATCAGTTAGGATTAGAAAAGCCATGGTTCCTTTTCAAAAGAGCAAAAAGGTTTTCCTAATGGCATGACCTCTATTTCAGGTGTCACCATGGCCACACCACTGCCAGTGGCTTTAACTGTGTCACTGGCAGCACCATGTGCAAATTACAAACTTTCCATGCATCAAATGTTCAGGCAAAACTGCAGTTGTATGACACCCTCCTCTCCCCAAAAACCACCCATAACCGAAGGAAGACTATGAGGTTATTGCTCAATATGATTTCTGATATGTATTTTGGGGTTTTTCCCTGCTAACAGAGATTAAATTCATAAAGCAGACCAATCAAAACAGATTAGAAAAAACTGACAAGATTTAGACAAAGAGAAAAAACCTAAACAGGGGAAAAAAGCATTTGCAATTATACTGTTTAACTTTATATTTGATAACACAATGTAAAAAAAGTGCTACTTTTTTACAAAATTAGATATGTTTCAGAACTAAGTTGATTAACTGAACCCGAAGTCAGTAGAAAGATGTGTTGAATATGTTCCTTCATCCTTTGGATACATTTTACTAGGAGATGCAAAAACCTCTATTGTTTTGTTTTGAATAAATTGTATGCCCTGGAAAAAATATTCTAGAGACAATATAGTCTATTAGTAAAAAAATATTGAGAAATATTTTTAACATCCTTTCATAATTTTTCTAGTCCAAGAAGAAGTGATAAGCTGGTCATACCTCCCAAAATATGTTTTAACACTTACCTTTAAAAAAGTTAGCTGCAAACCCTGCTTTGTTAACAGTTCCATCAGAAACAAACTTCATCCACAAAGTATTAGAGGTAGATCTAATGTCTTCTGGCTTGTCATAGCCACAAAAGTGACCAATTAAAGGACTGTTCTCATTTGTTCCATCTCGGATTTCCAAGTAGTCGTATGCACAGTTGTCATGTCTTTCAATCTGTAAAACATAATTTTCAAAGTGACCTACCTGAACTTGACCATAAATATCAAACATCAGTCAGACAATAAAGAGAATTTAAAGTTTTCAAGGTTAAAGTTAAGGTCTCTGTTTAGGGTTCAAGCAGCAGGAAGAAGAACAAGCATCACCGAACTGATTTTAATTATATTTGGTTTCTACACAAAAAAACCCAAAACAAACAAACAAACAAAAAAAACCAACAAAAAAACCCAACAAACCACAAAACACCACCAACTTGAAGTGATACTAAAGAATCAATAGCCTAACTGGGAAAAAAAGTAACTAAAAAAGACATGCTCACCTCCAAACTTCCTAGCACTCTATAAAACTTCTATTCTCACCTCAAGTCCTCTTTTCTCATGTACACTGAACTAAAGATTAGTGGCTCAGCAACTAAACAAGTCAGAAATACTCACTGTTTTAGCAATATTAAAAAGCTCAGTTTTAGTCAATATGCTAAGAATTTTAGAATCTCCCTTTATCCTCCAGACAGTGCAAAATTTTGCATTTGTCACAGTTCATTGATTTTGCAGGATAAAGGTAAAAAAATGTGGTAAGGAACTTGATGCATCTGAAGAATTAGATTCAAACACACATCTAAAATGATCAGCTCTTAAGCAGTCAACAGAACAGAGGACAAAAAAGAAACTCATTTTTCTCTGGCCGATGTGTCTAGTTTCTCTTGCACAATTCCTGATTTCAGGTGTCCTCTTTTGATTTTCTGGGTCAGTGGGTGAATCTTTGCTGTACTGATGGAGAAGCCTACTGAAACCAGAACTGAAAATTTGCCTTTCCATTTAAACTTTCTGCTGGATGACATTCAAACACAGACTAATATGCGAGTAGGCATGTGTGCATGTCTACTTGAGTAGCGAGCCTTGTGCTCTTTACATAATAGTATTTGCAGAGTCAATCAGAATGGGAATTGCACCAGAGAGGAAAGCAGTAGCAGCCCAAATATGACCTTGTCCAGAAACTAGATAATTTACCATGCTTGTCTTTACTGAGAGTGTGTCTTTCTCAACAGAATTAAAAATCCTCTTGAGCTGGGTCATTTTACTGCTGAAATACTTCACATTGTTCAATCTTATTTATAAATTAATTAACTTAATTTAGATCCAAGCATTCAAAAATAATTCCTATAAGAATATTCTTGTTCAGTGAACTGACTGAATTGGGAGAGGCAAGATTAAGGATGGAGAAGGTGGGAGGGTGACAGGATCACAGTCAGATAGAAGGGTTGGAGAAAGCCTCAAATAAAATTCACATCCACATTCTGTTAAATTGATAAAGTCTAAACTAAGCCCAGAAAAATCTACATTTGATCTCCAGAAAGAGTTTTTCTTGCAACTAAGCTTCACAGTAAGTAGAAGTATCCACTGGTTCTCTGCTTTACTTGTGCATCATGACCAACACAAGGCTCAGGAATCACCACAGACCAAGGAGCTTTCACTTAGCACATTAAGATTTCTTATGTAAGAGGGAAAATTGGGGAGAAGGAACTGTTTGATTTTATGCCATTTTAGTGGCATCAAAATATGGCACTTACACACAACATTTCTCTGTCTTCTTTCCAACTTTCCAATTCTTCAGGCATTTACATGCATAATTTTTTCCCACCCACTCGTCTGTCACAAACCATATTGCCATTTACTGTAATTTCCTAGATGTCTGCTCAGGAATTGCTTTGGGACAGAGTTTGGGAATGAGTGAGGAAAACTGGGAAGATCTGGGATGCAACCACCTATTGCTGATTTTAGTGGCAATTGTATGCAACTAATGCAGTACATGAGCACTGGTAAGTTTTTGACAATACCAATTCCAAATTTTCATTAATCTAAATAATAAATTCATGACATCATATTCCAATTTGAAATAAAGTCTGCCTTGTTATCTCAGTAAAAATCGAGAAGTGAACTGGTTCAAAACTTACTAATATCAATGAAGGAATTGTGCATTTTCCCCACACATCTGTGTTCATTTCAGTACTCAAGATATTTAATTAACATCAGTTTTTTCCATGTTTCCAATTTTTATGGGCAATATGGAAATTATGATTATCCACCAGCCCAGAGTGGCTCTGAGTTACATACGCCAAATTTCCATTGAGGTGAATGAGTAATTTCTTTTCTGAGGATCACTTGTTTTTGAGCAGAAGAGAACAGCTAAAAATACATTTTGTATAGGATTAAGTTTCTAAACTTCCTAAGACTATAAGAATCAACCAACTTGCAAAGTGCCATTGAGTTTCAAAAAATCCCATTTGAAAGGTGGCTGTTCTACTACATTAATTTATATTAATACTATTAATATTAGTACTAGTTTAGTACTAGTGCAAGTGATGCCAGTATTATCAATACTAAGGGATTACAATGTTACATCTATATATAACCTAACAGATAAGTATTGCGGTTTTGAGCAATAACTAGTACTTGATAATCAATGAAAGAAAATATTATAAAATGTAGGGATCTTATCCATACCTCAAGTTTTAAGATTATGTAGTACTATCATCTGGGAACACTACAATACAAAAGTCTGTTACACTTGCAGTAGTCTCTTATTCCTCCTGCTTCCTCCTGTATTTTCTGTCTATCTTTCTTATTCTTCCTACTTCCTATTTGTTCCTTGAGGAAAATCTCTTCCAGTTAATGAAAGACCCCTGGTAAGTTTGGTTGTAACTGGACTGATCCCATAAATCTTGTTTACTGGAGCACTAAAATTTCATAAGATATTCACATAATATTACATGTTGATGAGAAGAAATATGCAGAATGTTAGCAAATTAAAAAAAAAACCAAACATAACTAGAAGGTCTTTACAGGAAAATGCATTTCCTATAGGAAACTAAAAGATAACCTCAGGTCTTGAAGGCCTTGGAGGGAACCTCAAATTTGAATGGCATCAGAGAACTAAGTTGAGAAAATGACAAAAATATTACTAAAGCAGACACATAAGAGCAGGAAAACACTATGAAATCTCCCAGAGAAATGGCATGTCAAGGTCCTTCTCTACATCCCTTCTCAAAAAGACTGCCTCATAGGTAGTTTCAGGTTTAGAAAAGCAACAACAAAACCAAGGCCAAATCTGGGAGCAATTCTACTGCACTAAAAATCTTTACATTATGTTTTGTCATTGTTAATTTTTTTTGGTTATAAAGTCAAACTGCAATACAGGTAAACATATCTGCCTCAGGTTGTAGACTTCAGTCATAAAAGGCAGTATATATGCCTAGTGAAATCAGAAAATCAGATAAATTTTGTTCCCTGATTTATGTAAAAATAATTTAAATAATTGCTATTTGCACAGAGTTTAACAAGGTCACTCAAATGAGGAAAATTAATATGAATCTGTTCTACAAACCCTCTGGATTGTGTTAGCTGGTGAGACCGCATGCCAAAAAGGTTCTTAAATAAAAAAATCAAACTAACTAACAAAAACCCCTGCTAATTTTCAAAGAACGATATCATAAAGGTGACTGTAACAATAAAAAAGAGGGAGTTACCAGTCCCAACATCTCTACTCTCACACAGACATTGGAAATTATAGCAGCTAAATCAGAAAATGTAATCCTGTGCTCAGTAGAAAATGTGTTGCCCATAGCAGGCAAAACAAGATGACTCATTGATACAATTTGAAATTCTCAGTTTCCCTAGTGCTTTCATTTCAGAATGAAGGTTATTTATACAGGGTTTTTTTTCTAGTTTTACATAGGGATAATGAGAATTCCTCTTACTTAACTGTACCTTTCAGAAGACAGAGAAGTAATTTTCTCACAAACACACTGCAATAACTCTCTGGCCTGACATTTGCTTTTTTCTCTCAGCTGGCACCAAGAACTGTGATTTTTAAACAACTTTTTGTTTTACTGGGCAGTGCACCAAGGATTCAGTCCAGAGAGGGACTCAGTATCAAAAACCAGAACACCTACCTTCAAGAGCTGGGAGCAGAAATGGAAATCAGACCCAGGGATGAATGTCCAGGCACTCCAGAGCAGCTCCCAAAGCAACTCCCATCCTCAGCAGGGAGCCCAGTGGATGAGCCAGTAAGAGATGCCACAAAGACAGATATAACAGTCTTGTGCCTGCCTGGGGTGCCTCATTTGGTGCTCAAGGGCATCTTGCCACTCTGGAATTACAGTTCAGACTCTCCCTGGAAAAGTATTTCAAGTCCCTACTGTTGGATTTTTTTTTTTTTCTTTTCAAAACACATGAAGTATAAGCCCCAACTTGAGACTGTCCCCTGACTATATTTTTGCTCAATTTCCTCTTTCTTATTACAAGGTGTTAGTCCACATGTTTCACCTCTAGAGAGTGCCATAATACTAAACAGTCCGGAGGAAAACCTGGACATTTCTTCCTAAGGCCTTCATCACTTGTCTACTAAAATGTTCTGTTGTTTGCTGGTCCTTTGCTTCTAGTTATTTCCTGTATGGTGATGGATAAGCATGCCATCTTCACACTTGTAAATAGTTCCTAACTTGGTGATTAGAAAAAGGTCCTGAAAGATAGGGAGAGATGTAATTTTGATTCTCCCAGCAGTGATATTGAGCTGAGCTCAGTTCAAGTGATAATGCATCGCACACATAGATCATTGCTGATCAACTGTATCCAGCAGTTTCTTTTGCTGAGGAATAGGGTCATTTCCCTTGTCATCACATTAAAAAATGCTGAGCACCAATGGCAGACTAGAAAAGTTCCATATCTAGTCAGTAAATTATATAAAAGGTACTCAAAATATTCATTTTCAACAGGGCTTAAATAAAGAGACTAACATACTATGGTAAGTAATCTTGAGCCAGATCATGCAGACTCAGAAGATCAGGGGAAGCTGATCATGTCTGCACTAGAACAGACATTAATTCAGGACTTTAAAAAAAAGGAAAAGGGAAAATTAAGTAGAATCTATGAAATTATTGAAATTTTTATACTGTACATCCATAATTGTTGATAAAGTCTCAATCCCTTATTGTCTCACACTCAAATCTTTCTACTAGTCATAGCAAAAATGTGCCATAACTCTGAAGTCTGTCTGCAAGACTAAAGTGTCAGGTTGGAAATTATTGCTGTGCTTACTATACTTGTATTTATATCTATGTACAATGTAAAGCCAAAAAGTTTAGATTTTTAAAATGTGTTCTTCATGCCCTTACTGCTGAAGCATATTCAAATAAAACAAATTAATTCAAAGTATGCTATTGAATTTATCTACAAAGTTTAAGCTGGTGTATTGTGTAGGAATAAAACAGACATATGAAATATTACTTTTTCTTTTTTATGTAATAGTTTACCATTGTTTAGCAATGTTATACACAACATGATGTACACTAAAGACATACAAATATGACGACTCACATCTTTTTTCTTTCCTCACTAAATATAGGTTTGTGACCTGAATATTAATTTTTAGGGTTTTTTTTCCTTTTCAAAGCAGAAGCCAAAAAACCCAGTGCTTTTTTTTTCTCCAGCCACACATTCTTTTTTGACAATAAGATTTAGCAAAGATAAAACCTCCTATTGCTGTATTTAACGGAATATTGAAGTAGCCCTGCTGAGCTGGATGATGTACTTGGTAAAATATGACAATCTTCAATAATTAACACACTCTAATTCAAATATTAGCAATACATTAAAATCCTTTTCTTTTGAAAATTTCTGGGGAAGAGAAACTTTCATGGATTCTGGAGTTAATTTTTATAGAGAATTCTTAAATTCATTCACAGGTTTAATAAATATTTCCTTAAATTTCACTGTCACTTAGACACTAGATGCTTGTCTGAGATTAGTTAAAAGGTTTTACCTCAAATGCTTGAAAGGTTAATCCTACATTGTAGTTTTCTGACACTGTTATTTTCCACACACATTCCTTCATTGGTCTGTAGTCATCAGGATAATTGGGAGACTGGATCTGGCCTTCATTTTTGTGAATTTCACCTCCACAAATAGCTGATAAAAGCATAACATTTTACTGTCAATAATGACATTTTCTGTCATTTCCCCCATGCTCAAACTGACATTATATGCTCCCATTTTCAAAACTAATAATAAAATTTTTCTGGAAAATACTCAAATCTACCAAGGATAAATTATTGAAAACACAATCAATTTAAACCATTACATGTACTTCAGTTAGCAAATATCATTTCATATTTCTAATAGCTCTAAATATGTCTGCAGTGTTGAGGACGAATTTGTAATCATAGATAATCTGAATCTATACATTTTACAGAATATATTTAAAAGGTCAAAATAATTAAATTTTTGTTCACCCTTGAAATATACTTAATAAAAATTCTTCATTAATATTTAATTACCTTTAGAAAGAGACAAATGAAAGCAAAATCTCATATTTTATAATGGTCTACTCATTTTAACCTACAGTTTATCACTTCAAGCTTGCACTCAGTTTGAAGAAACAGCTAATATAAATAAAAAAATATTTTCACAAAAGGTACAGGTTCTATTTTAAACAGGTGAATGATGACTTGCTAACATACCCAATCTGCATGAGTGCCTTTGTTAACTATTCCCAGAGTATATGGAAAGTATAAGACAGATTTTTCTGAAGGATAACAGAAAGTACAAACAGAAATATTTGCAAACCCTAAGCACAAGAACATGCTTATTTAGTTAATTAAAGACCAGTGAAAAATGTTTATGATTATTATCAGTGATTTCCCTGAAAAAGAGTACAGCTGAAATCTGATCACAGGAGGAGTTTCAAAATGCCCTGTCTAGTAATTTAGCACCTACTGTCTCTCAGTGATAAAATACTAATTCCATATGTTAGTTTTGGTGGGGGATGATTAATATCCAAAGGTATCTGGTTAATATTTTCCTTTTGTAATCAATTCATTTTTAATGCTCTAAGAGGCTTACCTTCATAAATTGCTGCAAAACCTTTCCCAACCCAGTTGCTGCTGCTGCGGAACTCAATCCACATCCTGCTGTCAGTGGATGCGAGGACTTCTGGCAGTTTGTCACCACAAAACCTGCCTAAAAACATGCAACCAGTAACTGCATTTTCTGCCGCCTCTGAAGCCAAATGCTGCAAACATTTATACAAGTGTTTAACATTATAAGCAGAAGTAGCAGAATCAACTCAGTGGAACTATTCATATGCTTATGGTTAAGCACATGTGTTTCTGCAGATCAGGACCTAACACACAAAGATTTTATTATAAAGCTTTCAGAACATTTTATTGCAGTCAAGCTCACAAAGTCTAAGTATAAAACCTTAGGGGAATTAATGAAAAAAATTGTTAGAGGTTGTTTCTATACGTACAAACACATGCATTTTGGAAGGGGAAAATGAGTACTTATCTTAGGAAAGGAACACAATGTACGTCACAGTAATACAGCTCATTGTGCCTAAGGGCCAAAGAGATTTAAAAAGTAACATCTAAATGACCTATTGTACATTATCCTCTTAAATTCTGCCTAGGTAGGTAAAATTTCTGTTTTTCTAGTTGATACGGAAGAAGACAAGAGGATAATTACTGTCTGGTCTTAACAGTTTCTTCTTTATTTTCTGTTCAAGGCCAAGAAAATAGCCATTCCTTTTAGAGAGCTGTCCTCTGTATCTGGGCACTAGCATTATGGGAGGTGAAATCTTCCCACCAACTTTGTGAATTAAATAAGATGACTGCAGCTCTTACATTTCAGTTGCAACTCAAATGTATTTCATTATTGCTTTGCATGTCTCTTCTCTGCAACAGCAGGGAAGGACACACAAAGAACAAACAAGCAATCTACTCATTATCCTAAAGGCACAGGCACAGAGGTTTTAAGAATCACTCTACAGCAGGTACATGTTTTCATTACATGACCCATGAATTTCCCATCACATGCTCTACAGATTTATCTGTAAACTACTTCCCTATTTCTCTGAAAAAAAATATGGCAGCTTCATAATTTAATACCCATAAGCAAAGCAAAATCCTGCTCATTTTGTAGTTGGCATCCTTCCACACTTGCAGCTGAATAATGGCAAGCTGCAGTGAAAGGAAGGCTGGAAGCTTGAAGTCAAGCTTTTAGAGGGTTTTTTTTTCCCATCCCCAAGTTTAGAATACATTCTAGACACCTAAAATCCAAGAAGTTATTGTGGGTTCAAGAGCAGGTCCACTGAGCCCAATGAGTGTGGTGCAGTGGATGGTGCAGCATTTAACAGTTGCATACCAAGCAGAGAGGATTTTCTCCAGTAGCCATCTCTTACTTCAATATAGTCGTACCAACAGAGACTGCTCTTGTAAAGGTCCATGGTGGTAAAGTTTAAAACGATCTGCAATTGGATGAGAAGGCCTAAATAAATCGTGTGTGGTAAGTAAGAGAAAAACAATCTCAACAACATGCTGAAGAACTGAAGCCAGAGTGGTCACCTGTAATGGGATTCCAATTGTTTAGACATTTAATTATCCTCTCCTCAATTATTTCTTTGACTAAGTAAAAGTTTCTTGGGAACATGAAAATCTCTTTTATTTAATCTTATGTATTTGAGCAGATTCAAGACAAAGTACTCACATTTAATTTCTCACAGGGAGTTTTTCATTGAGAAATAAAAATTTGAGAATGCTAATATGGTAAGATATTACAGGAAAATAATTTTAAGTATGTTACTTGATAATTCTACTGCCAATTCCTCTTCTATTACATTTTGACTATAATCAGCACTGACTATAATCACCTGCAAATAAAAAAAAAATTAAAAATCATTGTTTTATTTTGGTTTGTGCTTCTCCTACTACTGTTTTGACAAGATATTTTATTTTAGACACATAAATGCTGGCAATGTTGGACAGTAATTCTGAAAGCAAGTTCACTAATAAGAAATTATATACAGTCCCTTAATGATTCTTAATGAAACTATAATAAAGCTTTTTATACAGAAATCTGAGTTCTGCGCATTCCTGGAACTTTTGAATTTGGACTCCAAGTGTTACTGAGAATATCTGTAAGCAGGCATATTTTCAACACTTACTACAAGGACTACCCTTATATTAAATTACATTATCCCTGTTTTAGAAATATTAATCCTAAACTGCCATAAACCTACACTTTTAACACAGGAATAAGATTTGTCCTGATCACATGCTGACACGATAGCTACAGTTTAAACCCTGACTGACTAGATAGCATCATGTCCTGCAATTACAGGGATAAACCCAAATAAGCAGATTAAAAGTTATTTGTATTTTGTATTATGAAATCATTTCCAATTGATACCTTTTTTATTGGATTTAGGTGTATTTGGAAAAACAATTCATCTTCTTCAGAATCAGCTCCTCAGAGTACATAAATAAATGTTTCAAAATAACTGAAATTCTTCTCTATTCACATTTGAGCATAGAATTGGTATTATCTTAGCTTTCATCCTAGAAACTTGCAATTGAAACCTGCCATTATAAAACAAACCTGAATTGCTGCACAGTAGCAGATACCCCACACTGCAAAAATACATCTCCATGGCAGCCTATGGAGCAGCTGTGAGTGTCAGTTGAAAGGAGAAGAATTTACCCTGAATTTACCCTTAGTCTAGGTGCAAGGAAAAAAAATCAAACACCATAACTGGAAAAATGAACCCAGACAGAGATAAGATGTTTAGTTCCAACTCAAACTTCTCAGTTTCATGCACCCTTTAATGAATATTTAACCCATGGGACGTTTTGCCTTTCCTACTTGGGCAGTGCTTCAGGAAGATGTACTGAAGAAATAAATGCACAAATATTACCAGAATTCCCCAAACCACCTATTTACCATGAGAAATATGAAGAGCTGGCTAAAAAAAAAAACCAACCCCACATTCATATGCTTTACTCTGCTTCCATTTTTAAATACATTTCCAAATCCTATCTGAATCTACTGCAGAAGGTGGCAGAGAGATCATTTTCTCATTCACACAGCAATTTTCTGTCTTTGGCAGAATTTTTCTCCTTCAACTCTTCCTTCATATAAAGAGACCACACCAACTACAAAACTTTTATTCTCCTCAAATCATCCACTTTGCAGTTCAGATTCCCTCTAAACTCCTACCTTTTTTTTTTCTTTCTCAAAAAGTAAGTATCTCTGTTTGTACTTAGCCATACAGCTTGAAAAGCCTGCTGCCCTCATCAGTCTTGTCCTTTTCCAGCCATGCCAACTTTATCCCCTCATCTGTGCAGTCACAAGGGGAAGCCCTTTTTCTTTGCCCTGATGAGATGCAGACAGCTGCTTAAACTAACCCAGCTGGCTCTGCTGGAAGCAAGCTACAGAAACCACAACCTTTACTTCCTTCATTTCTTCAGCTCCTTACAGCCTGGAGGTCTCTCACCAGTCTAGCCACAAGTTTTCCTTTTTCCATGACACAGCTGAAACATCAGATTTCTTCTCTGTTCTTTGTTTGGAAATTCGCCTTTTTCCAAATCTTAGTTGCCAGGATAGAGTTTGGAAATGGATGATTTCACTTAGCTGTGATCATGTCAATGTCTCAAAGTGCTGCTATCTAAATGGAAACGGTTAAAATTTAATGAGCCTCCTCAATGGCCCCTGCTTTTGAAACTACATGAAATAACCTTCACAGCCTTTTCTTACTCTGACATACCAAGGTATTTGATGATACAGCAACTTCTTAATACTGACCAGAATTCATTAGCTGTACATAGGCAGAACCCCTAGTCAGTCACAGCATGATT
Source organism: Acrocephalus scirpaceus scirpaceus (assembly GCA_910950805.1). Lineage (NCBI taxonomy): Eukaryota > Metazoa > Chordata > Aves > Passeriformes > Sylviidae > Acrocephalus > Acrocephalus scirpaceus. The sequence continues at coordinate 6,752,548 of OU383778.1, read as the reverse complement.
TCTGGTCATGAACCAAACAAGTTTAAATATATTTAAGATTCTGATATGCTATTCTGCAAAGTATTAAATAGAGCTACAGACAAGACAGAGCTTGATCAAGAGGAAAGGATGGCTGAGAGATTTCCCAGGAAAAACAATCAATGGGTATTTGTCAGCACAATTAAAGAATTATTGATTACACAGCAGATCCAATTGTGCAGCTTCCAAGAGAATATATCATACCTCCTAATGCCTGAGACAAGAAAGCACAAAATACACAACAAATACCAGTAATACAAACCAAGGTTTCTGCAGGTGGCATTTTTTTACCTATATCAATCAAGGATTTTTCTGGCCTATTTTATCTTTCATGTAAAGCATTAAGGAAAATTAAAAAGCAGTGTAACCTATTCAAAAAGGCAGATTCAAACAAAACACTGGCATAGTTGCAATTCTCCCTTATGCCAATAAGATTTCTACACACATAAAGGTAGGATTCACCCTGGCTAGGGGCATACAGCATTAAAAACACCATCCTTCCTCTGAGACTTTTCTGTCTATAGATACACTGAGCACAGCTTTTACAGCTACAGTTTACCACATAGCCTTAAGTCTCAAAAGTAAAAGGTGAATGGACTACCTTGTTTTACTAACAGGGACACACATATTTTAGGTTGGTGTGGCAATTTATGATGCCTTGTGAATAAAGGGAATTTACAACTAGTGCATGGCACTGCAGTCCCAGCTTTCATCAAATTTCTGGGCATCAAAGATCAGAAGAGTCCTTACTTGCAGAAAGAAGCAGGAAGAGAAGTCGTTCAAACTATGCTCATACAGCAGAATGCTAAATCTCAACAAATAAAGAGAAAAGAGCTAAGCAAAGCCTTTTAAGTTTATCTTTAGGTGACTAAAGTACTTACTGGCCTTTCAGAATATGACATGATGCACTTACACATACTCTAATATCCACACAATATTCCTGAGATTTATCAAGGCCAAAGCAGCAAAGGAACAAAAATTTCAAAATATATTTTCATTTTCCCTTAATATATGAAAATGTTACCACCATTTACTGAGAAAAATTGGGATCAAGTATAATGCTCATCCAGGGTACCATGATATATGCATTAGCTAAGATTTAGACCTCATGTCTGTAAATAAGGTTCTTTATCTCAAGACAGCCAGTATCCTCTGGGAATAGTATGGACAAAACGGACTTTTTGACACCAGCACAAATATAATTTACTTTATTCTTGCTGAACTATATGGAGGCTAGAGAGTTGGAGGAAATAACAGTGCCCTATGGACATAACTTATGTAAAATTTCAACTAGAAAATTCTGCTTATTCTTTTCCCCATTTAGGGGAGCAGGTAAATTGGGAAAGGAGCCAGTCCTCTCATGTTGCTGACTTCAACACAGGGGCTTTCCCCCATTAAGATTTTGTCCAGTACAATACAGCTTCAGTGGTAGTTACAAACTCAAGACTTTTTTTATTATATTACAAACATATTCATATTACACTGGTGTCTATAGGATAGGCTTACATGGAGTATGTTATAAATACTTAAACATCAACATTAACTCACATATTAGTATTTTTTTCAAGAGCAAATAATTGTAGATGAACACACTTTTTAATTTTTTTTTTAATGGAGCGGTAGGAAAAATCCTACGTCATTTTTGTTATTATCACAGTGATGCCTAAAACATAACCCAAATAATGGGGACATAAATTTACTACCTAGAGTAATTTTCATCCTTTGCACAAACATTCTGTTACTCATCTCTTCATTTCTTTTCCCTGACAACCTGCTGAGCCACCCTTTTCTTCCCAGCAGAGAGTGTTTAGTTTTCCTCCTGTCTCTGGCTCTTGCCCAGTGGAGGGCAAACATCTCTCCAAATGACTTTGCTTTCATTCCCCACAATTGAAAATGTCCTTACAGCTCCTCAGGATCTATTAGAACATCAAGAGTATATATTCTTGGTGTCTACCAGGACCCTGACCTGAAAGAAACATGAAACAAAGTAATACAATCAGGAGAAAACAATGTCCAATTTGTAAGTAGTGGCAGACTTCTGAGACAAATGACTGAAATATCTGGGGGCTTCCTATTTGAACTTGTCAGTACTGAATCTGTTAGATTCTATGCTTCAGTCTTTGGATTCTGTATTTTAGTCTTTAGTATCTGACTGCTTGATAGCCACTGCTTCATATAAGGACATTTACATCCTTTTTCCTACATATTTTGTATCAGCTGAAGATTTTTATTGCTCCCTCTATCCTTATTTGTTTTGAAGCAGCATGATATTTGAGCCAATAATTTAAAATAAGATTTAGCTAGCATATTTTGAAAGTGTAAACAAGAAGGACAGGTTTAGCTTTCACTAGGATGGCACACCTCTCTCTCCAAACTGCTCTCACCAAGCCCATTTTTTTCCCCACTTTTTTCCTCATAAAATCAATCCCCAGAAAGTAAAACTATATGCACAAGAACCAGTTCCAGGGAACACCCGCAGTGACATTTTCTTTGCTAATGTTATTATGGTTTCATTTTAGAAATATCTTATTGAACACACTAAGAACTTCCTTAGTTACAGCCCAGCTATCAGCCCCATACATTTTAGTCAGCTTACCCAAGCCCATGCTGGAAAATAGACCATTCAGGAGCCTGAATCACCTCTTCTACTTTCATATTGAACCATAAATTGAATTGGGAGCCAGTTTTAAAGGGAGTTCATGGTGCAAACATACAGTAGATGAAATCATACGTTTATTTCACAAGGACACCCATTGACTTGATGATGTGGTTCTAATGCCACAGATCAAATTCAAGTCAACAATACATAGTCCATAGTCCCATTTTTTATGACACACCATTATTTTCAATAATTATGCATCTTTTAAACTTAAATGAAAAGCTAAATAATCACAGCATTTTACTTTGAAGATAGTATCTGTGTCTAGCTAAAGGAATGTTAAAATACCTTCTCTCCCGGGGTCACAGAGATTCTCCATATGCAGTGTGTGTAGGAAGGATAACCATTTGGAAATCCAGGAGAAGAAAAGTTGCCTGTAGATTCCTGCAGTGTTTCTCCACAGGCTGAAAGAAACAAATCAGAGTAAAAATATAAAATTTAATGTGCCTAACGGTAAAAAAATACATCTTTCCAATATCTACTCAGAATACATTTAACTCACTGCAGATGCAGAATGGAAAATAAACTAGTTAGTTTACAATTTATTCAAAGTCATGATTTTAAGCCAATCTGACATTCATTCCATTTTATGCAGGATGCTTTCATTCTATGAACTATTTCACTTGTGTGTTGTCTGCTGACATAACCAAAATTATAGCAGTCTTAAAAATATCATTGCTGTCAATCAACTGCAATATTATACATAGAATACTTTTGGTAATTAAAAAAAAAGTTAGACATCCTTTAAAAACTAAAACAAATGCTAGCACAACATGACTTGCATCACACTGAAATTTTCTCAGTGGCTTCATTTAATTAAGTCCTTTACCCACATAAAAAACTGATCTGACCTAAACTCACTCATTTATGTTGGTATAGAAAACCAAATCCTATATTCAACAAAGTCTCTTAGCAAGAGCGATTTGTAGAGATACAACTTATAAAAGCAAAGCAAATTTAGAGTCTTAAAATACCAAAGGCTTTTCTATTCTTTATTATTGAAGCTTTTAGCACCATTCTCTCACCTGTCAATCATGCTGCTAGATGCTGGTGGATGCTGGCTAATAAATCATTTTCACACTAAAATATAACATTGGAAGTTACTGCCGCTCTCCACCATTAAAATTGATTTAGGTAGGGTGTTGCACTTTATTCAGTCATCTTTTTTGACCTTAATCAAATTTTTTTGTCCACTGATTTTTCAGGTGTGATACAAGATATGAATTTGATATTATCTCATGTCTAACAGTGTAATCAGATCTGAAGTGCTTTCAGATTACAGGGATTACATTGGCAGCAGGTGAACAACTGTGCTATCAAAATATCCATGAATTATAAATGCTCTGGAAAATCTTTAAATAAAAGAGGACAAAGGAAAGGATTGGTTATGACAAAGACAGACAACAGCTGTAAAGGCTCTTTTGTTAAAATACATCTAAGATGTGATCAGACAACTACTCTGTTATAGTAGGTGTAAATTACATTCCAGGCATTAAATATGCTCTTTGACACTCAAATGGTCATCATGATGAGGACAGAAAGAAAAGATTGGCACGGCCCTCAAGTAGTGTAATGGCTAAAGCCACCATCACTGTGTCCTTTAGAAATGAAACAGGAAAAAAAACGTATTTTCCTCTCTTCATTTAAGAAATGTGGTTTTATCTTAAAAAAATTGCAGGCAGCCACAGCAAATGACATTTCTGCACAAAGCCTTTTCAGTGAAAAGGCTATATCTGTCATTAACCACAATTTATTTTTAACACAACAATGAATGCAAAGTCATTTAAGTTGCAGAGTCCTATGCTGGGTTCCCCCAGAGCTGGTGAACTGTGCTGTAGCTTACAGTGCATAAGTAAAGCACTTCAGAAAAAGCCAACAGTGAAATTGCTGGAGTAAAGGACAGTAGGGCCTAAAGATGAGACATCCATAAGAATCCAAGTACTCTTCTCTTGGATAGAGCCCTCTCTTATTCTTCCTCTCATGCATGGTTTCATTAAGACTATGCTGGAACATTCCATGCTCCATATAGAGAAGATGTGTATGGACCTAAAACAATGGCTTTTAAGTTGCAAAAGGAGTCATGGAACTTTTTTCTTTCCCCCAGGAATTACAGAATAAAGCTATTTAATGTGAAAATTTACCTTATATCCTTATTAAATTCCTGGGAGCTCTCTATCAAATGAAAATTATTTTCAGAAATATCTCTAAATTTAACAGAAGCATAAGAAAACTTGTAAGTAAAAATCTTCTACTAAGAATTAACACAATCAGAACATATAAAATTGCACTTGGGCTTTATGTGTTTTGCCATATTTATCTTTTAATTTTAAATTATCAGTTACTCAAGGGAACTATAACAGGAACAGCTTATACCAATCAATAGTTGAATTAATTTTCTATGGGATCTGAGGTCTAGGCTGGCTTCCAAAACTGCAGCAGACAGGGCGATATTTGGGAATTTCTTGTTGAAAAGCACATTTCTCGGCAACAGGAAACAGGTAAAATTCTATCACTAGAGAATGTAAAGCTTTTCTTTGTATTTGGACTGTAGCAACTGCAGTATTCATGACTAGGCTTATAAAACAAAACATTATAATTTTTTTTTTTTACTGTATAATGGTCCAGTACTAATGAAATCCACTTTGGGAGAGAATGTGGAAGCAAAATGAATGCACTTATTTAAATTTCATTTCATACTTATTTTAGTATATTTCAAGTCAGAAGATATCAATTACAACTTCAATCTTATATGACTCTGCTTTATAAAGCATTTGTACATTTTTATTCCATTGTTAATCATTAACATTTGCCAAGGTTCTCTGATGCATTTTCCCCCCTTTCAAATGTCATGCTTTATATCAATTTTACTAGGCTAGACCACTTGTAGAAATGCCACTTTAGCTTTCCCCACACACATACTCTAGCCATAAAAGCTAGTCTCCTCTGTTTAACAGCTTGAGAAGGTTAGTCATCTAATAAGACTTTCCGTGGTTAGGAGAGGGAAACTATTTTTGCTTCTCCTTGTAAAGATTAGCAATGGGTGTAGGCAGCAGGTAGATTATGTGCTCATACAAAGCAATTCCCACCAGTGTACTCTGCAGCAGTGTTTAATTACACAGCCTGTGTATGAGACCTCTCTGGGCTGGCCTCAGACATGGTCAAGTCCCATCAAGGATTAGTGTGAAATCTGCAAACAATGAAGCCCAGCTCCTCCAGGACACTTAGGGAACCGAGTCTCATTCCTTTTTACATAGCACTAGCAAATGCATACTATCATTTATGGCTAATCTGAATTTACCCTTTTTCTTTAAGCTCCTTCACACTTAGACACAAGTCTGTACAACCATATATACATGGCATATAAAGCTGCCTAAAAGTATCCAATGCTGATCATGTTCTTGTTAAATCAAAATCTTAAATCAGTTTACTACAACTCAGGGTCTTACTATTGACTTGATTCCTCTTTATAGTTATAGGGAAACTGTCTTAATCTAAAATCCCTAATCCACCTTATGCAATGAACAAAGGCTGACTTTTGAAGGTGAACATTTCAAATCTAATAGGGATGGCAGCAAGCTAAGCCTGAGGAACAGTGAGAACAATACAAAAAAGAGACTGACTTTCAGCCTTCATCTGCTCTTTTCTACACACACTGTCACAGACCCAGGCAATTTGTAAATTTTCTGAACTTTGTCCATCCACTTTCTCTTCCTCTAAACAGATTTCTCCTACAAGTCTGAGACTTGTTTCCTATCTATTATGCAGTCCCACTCTACCCACTTATTTTTTGTTCTCTCTTTTGGCATATGAGTACCTTTCCCCATCATTTTCCTTTCTTATTCTTCTGCTCCTAGAAAACTACATATAAATGTTAACTACAACTTCTATATAAAACTATAGAGGCAGATCTGTGTTGAAATTTTAGGAGCTAGAAGAAAACACATTTTATCACTCAATTAGACTGTCTGAAAACCACTGTAATAAATCCAACCTTGAAGTTTGAGTTTTATTCTCAAATACCAAGACACTCAAAATTCAAAATCAGATTGGCAGAGGAAGGACTTCAACTTAGTTGTTTCCTTTCCCCTTATTATTCCATCGCATAACAGTATAATTCAGTTTTAAAATGTAACAGATCCCTATTGGCAATTACATTTTCCTTTTACAAAAATCCTAAGGAAAAGTTATAAACAAAGCAATATTGCTGTTGCTACATTTTAGATACCTGGCACTTACCCTGCTGCTGGAAGGCAGGTTATCAAATCTCACTCTTTGGCTTCACCAGTCTCAAAACTGTTCCTCGGTCAATAAGCCTCTTCTTGAATACTGACCCTAAATATCCTGACTAGCTAAAACACCCCAGAAGGCTCAGCTGCTTCCCTGCTGTAAGGATCACCTGTATTTTCCAGCAACCCTGAGCTCAACTTCATGTTCATGGGCCCCAGAAAAAGACTTGGACCACCAACTATTTGCAGAAATAATTAGAACTCCAAACAAAACATGCACAATTACTTTAAAATCCTTTATCATAGAAGTGTGGGTCTCTGGAAAATACTGATTAAGTAATTGTTTTCTGCATTTTCATTGTGTTGCATTTAAGACAGGACAAATGAACACATGAAACAATGCAGTTATTATTAAGGATTGAATTATTTACTGCTGTTTTATCATAAGCAGGCATCATGATTAATATCTTTTGTCTGAAATAGGAAATAAAACATACCCTATAAACCAAGACAGTATCAGGGATTTTGTTACTGTATACTACATGATCACTTGATTATTTACATAAAATCAAAAGCTTTATGTCTGTCTGAATTTTCAGATTCAGTATTTGATGGAAAACTTATAAGAAGAAAAGACTGTGCAACTTTCAGAGATTTGCTTTCTTTATTGGATTCAGTCTGGGTTGTGTTATTCAGCCACATGTCCAGCTTCTATTAAAATTATAAACTGAAAAAATAGCATTTCAAATACTACGCTATTTAACATTTGTAGAAAAAAATTTCTGCCTTTTTCTCTCTATTAAAACTCACATTCTTTTATGGCTCATATAAGTAAAGGCTGGAAAGCCAATGTGTTTTATCCCAAAGTTTGCAAAGCTGGGTGCCAGAAAAGGAGCATAATCCTTCAACCACCGTTTGTTTTTAGTATTCATGTGACCCCTGTTCACTGGTGCTGCAAAAAAAATCTTACTGTTCAAGTGCACACTGCTACTGAGCAACCACAGTGGTTTTACAATACTGTGAAACTAACTTTCAACAAGACTTTCATGACATTGAAAGAATTTATAACTCTTGGTAATTTTTCATGACATATGAAAAGGATATTTTCTCTGAAAAACTCTTTGAACATTAGCTCAAAATGTACATTGCATCGTTTACTGTTCTGAAAGTGCATATTAGAGTATTATATATGCACTAAATAGACTAGTTTAAAATTTCTTTCTTTTTTTTCTTTCTTAAGTCAATATGACCATAAGATACTACCTACCTGCACAGCAGTTTTATTTTTGACTTTTTTTCCTCCAAAATCTGTCTTTTATCAAAATAGATACGTGTTCTTTGTGTTTATTAAATTGTTGCTCTCTGTATGCTCTCATTAGAAATAATGCTGCCAAGTGTGTCATTTTTAAAGCACTTTTTGTACCAAAAGGTAAGAGCAAAAATTGTTCTCAAAGGAACAGTTGTTAAAGAAAAGGTGTTTAAGTGGCTTCTACTTTGGCAGGCCCAGAAGCTCTGTGCATGTTCCCAGTATATACAAGAGTATGACTCAGTGTACTTTCAGCACAAAGGAAAAGCGTATTTCAGCTGTACAGTGCACACCAAATGCACATCAGAATCCCCAAATCTTCAGTAAATCCCATTGCTGCTGGTACAAATTTGAAGCAACTCCATTACTTTAATACTGACCCCTTTCTTTAGTCCTTTTGTATTGATCAGTTGGTTGAGAGTGGCAATACATCTATGTTAAAACAGTTCCTGAGATGTTGTTACCTCCCGTGAGGAGCAGGATGGCTGTAAGCCTATGTGGCACAGAGCTGGGAGGTCTAGCCTCCCACAAGGATCTTGCTGGTAAATTCTGACTGAGAGACGGCCCTTCTGAACTTCTTTGCTTGACACCAAAGGTTAACAGTGGTATCAGCAGTAACTAGAGCAAGGAAATTAAAATCTTTTTCCTTTGAGATTTCCACCATTCTGGCAGCTCTTAATGAAGAAAGAGCACTAAAGAACAACATGAATCACAGGGTTGATTCTGAGTTACTCCAGGCTGGCCACTGATGTCTCTGAGACAGACAACTCTACCACACTATTTTGAGATAAAAAATTAATATGCATTCAAGTTAAAGGATGACAGAATTAGGCAGAAGATATTGAAATTGTAAATGTATCTGTTAAAACTGTGGAAATTTTGTAGTAAGATCTAACCATCTCATCCGCATAAGAGTTTATAATTTAGTTGTCCTCACTTCTTTTCTTGACAAATTTTAAAAAACTTTAATGGGTTCACAGCCGAGTGCATTTTTCTCCTTTTGCACTCAACTTGAATTCAAATAAAGGACTCCAGCCAGTATGCAAACCAGAAGTGATACTAAGCAGCTTTTTCTAGTTGTTGAACAGCTAAGAAAAGCAGATGGAAATGTCATGTTGTTTCATACAGTTCATCTGTCCTTAGGTGCTTTGCATTCCAGTGACCTTATCCGTAAGATTTTTTTGATTCGATTCCTGAGCAACCTATGTCAGTTGCCAACACAGAAAGAGAATACTGAGCAGCTGACTCAAAAACCTTATCATTCCTTTGAACAACAAGTCAAACAGTTGCTAGTATGTGGTTTTTGTTTGTTTGTGGTGCAATACCTGGACATCTATACAGCTTTCTTGCCTGTGCAATATCTCCTTTACTTAGACGGGTACGCTGGCCAATGGCAGGTCGTATACCATTGTCATCACGGGAAGGGAGAATGGTATCCAGAAACATGCCCCTAAAAAAAATAAAAATAAAAATAGACCCCAAAAACCGCTATCAGGTTTCTGTCATAAAACTCTCTGAGTTCCATGAATGTATACCTGTTTTGTAAACCTGGTTTTTACATTTGGCATAAATAAGAGGGTAAAATACAGAATTTTAAATGCAGACAACATGCCATAAAAATCCTCAGGTTGGCAAACTTTATGCAAAGTTACCATAAAAGAATCTTCTCTCAGTACATCCATTAATGTATCAGCTTTTAGATTTCTGCTAAATCAGAGGAAGAAGATCTCTTACTACTGTTAAGACTACACAGGGAAAAGACATTGCTGGTAAGCTATTGCTATATTGAAAAAATACCATAAAATTGCATAAAAATATATAAGTTAATCTCTACCACAAAATTCTTAATCACAAAGCTCCTATTTATAACAAAGTTTTTATGAGAAGTCCTATAGTCTGACTTACATGTGAGAGCAGGTAAAGTCAAACACATTTGCCAATCATGATTCTGTTAAGTCTTGTAAGACATTTAACTTCACTCTAGCTGCTGACACTTTCAAAACAGAAATTCTTACTTGCCAGCCTTTACTTGCCTCACAATAAAATAAATCAACTTACCATATGTGATTTTAGTGACATTAACCTTAAATGACAAGACATCATAGAGAAGTACGCTTGTTCCAAATGTGCAGTTTATTCAAAATTTCCCAGATTTTAAATATGATCTAAAACATTTTGGTATTCTCAAATAAATTTTAATAAAGTATGATACAAAACTACATTCTATTATCATGATGCAGAATTTAAAAGCCCTCAAATCCCATAACATAGAAGTTAACAGAAAAATATATTTCTATAGTCTCTTTTTATTTAATTTTTTTATAGTCACTTGTATACCTGTAGGGCTTTCATTGAAAAGTAAAACCAGTACTTTCAGACATAACACAGATCCAAAAATTAATGAACATAAAGGATCTTTGAAGTTAGGAATACCATTTATAAACACATATTGGTTTTTAAATTATAATAAAAGAACTATTTTGAGTATTGCAGATATACTGCTCTCTTTATCCAGTTATATTTTTTGAGGCATCATTAGAAATTTTGTAAAGACAGAACCATCTCAGGATGTTAGCCTAAATAGTGAAATCAACTACATATGGCATTCATCAGTTTCTAGAAGTAAGGCACATTATTCTTTAGAAAGTGATTGCATCTATAAATTATAATTCTATTTTCAACTGAATTTCAGCATGACATCAAACTGATGCTTTTCATACTTTGGAAAACTTTGAAAACAATCCTCTCTTGAATGTCTTAGTGCTTTAATAAAGGAACATACTGTAAGTTTTAATACAGCATGAACAAAATCATTGTGTAGGACTAGAACTTTTATGATGTTTTGTGATTCCTACTACTTATCTGGGTGAGCAAAGTCTAATAAACAGCTGGCAATATGCCTCACTGTGCATGACTCATGCTTGCAGGATGAATTAGTGCAAATCAATACCTGTCCTCAGGGGTTTGCTGGCTGTTTTTAGACAGTATGAAGTAACAAGCCCTTGTACCTTGGGGCAGGGCATGCCTACTCATGGCACTATCAGTTTTTGCCAGCTTGGAAAGTGGTGAGATCAGGGCCAACAAATCAAATTACCTTGATGTTGTCATTGCCCTAGGACTCAGGGGGGTTCTGTCTTGTTCAATTACTCTATTTTGTACAGGTTCTTATAATCTCTTCCTTAAGGTAATGGTATGTATAACTGGATTAAGCAATGTGACTAATAGCTACCTCATGTGGTTCATTCCCATGCTCTTCCAGGGGTGAATTATGTGTATGCTGAGTAATACAGCCTTTGGTTGGATTTTTATTTAATACAATTTATATTGAGAGAACAAGTCAAACAGATTTTCAAAGGCTAGTGAGGTTTTAGTGGCCCTCAGTTCATTTCAAAGTGTCAGATTGTCTAGTATTTTTTGCCTTAAAATGCATGAATTGGAAAAATAAATTTAAAAAACCCCAAAAACAACAACAAAAACAACAACAACAAAACAACAACAACAAAACCACCCAAGCTCATCATTTTCCAAACTAAAACTTTTTGTTGGGTGTTTTTGGAAGCTTCTTTTTATTTTACACTACTCAGGTATTTTTAGAGAATAATTAGCTGATGAAATGTAATAGGAGACTGGGTGAATGCCTCCTTCACTTTTTCTCTAGAGTAGGGCTGACCTATGGGACCAGCTCATTGTAAATCTCCCCACAACCCTGCATCCTTTCAGAGAGAACCCCAATGAGTTACCAAGGAGCTGAGAATGGATCAGCCTATAACAGGACAGAGCAAAACCAGCAGAAGTCTTTATTATAAGGTTTTGATGACAGTAACAATCTGTACAAATTACAGAGAGGAAGCTGCGGCCTCTCTTATAAATGCTTGACTGCAGTCCTTAGCAAAGGCTGTGGTTTGTGTGGTACATGTCCAAATAACCTGTGCTCTACCTTCATAATCTATAGTTATGAAACTGTACGCATCAAAGCAGATTTATTTGTGTTTTAGAGAACAGATCATGTTACACATAACATTCATTCCTAGCCATTTCACTCATTTGATTTTTCTAAATTCAAATTTTTGTGGGGACAAAAAGTATCATATACGACGATGTTTCCAGTTTATCTTGCCTGAAAATGTAAAGAACTGAAGCAAGATCAAAAGGCTGCTTTGAAACTGAACAGAAAAGAAATGCTTTTTCAAATATAATTAAATCATTTTGACTTAAAATAAACAAGCTGTGCTTTTACTGCTGTAGGAATACTACATTGCAAGGGACATTTTAAGGGATTTCAAAGTACTTCAAAAAGCATAGTTCTTAGCATACACAGACAGGAATAGAATTAAAAGTCAAAAGGTATAACCTGAGACTCCAACCTTGAGAAGGTGTTCCTGGCATAGTGCATAATGCTGTCAAAGTCATATGGTTCCCCAAGGGAGTTCACCTCTCCAGGCTCCATCTTCAAAAAGTTATATTCCTGACCTACAAATGATTTATAATTATAGATTCTTTAATATCTTTTTCTGTAAAGATAAAAAAACAAACAGGAAAAGAAAACCAGCAAAGATCCTAGCCTAATTACTCACTGACGTTCATAAATGTTTGCCATTTGGGAGAAAGTGTGTGACTTTATTACACCCTCTTAACTGATAGAGCAGACAAATTCTGAAACACACATCAAATTTGTATATTTGGATTTAGAAAGACTAGTCTCATGCAACTAACAAATAAAGGCCCCACACATCATTATGTGCTTCATGTACAGTCCACACAAATTTCTGGTTTGATTCTTAATTCTTAAAAGAAATCATTTTGACAGCAGACTCCAGAAAAACCCTCCTCCCTCATTAGACTGGATACTAAGAGTCTAACTGGATACCAAATCCAGCACTAAACTACTGGAGACTGCTTCAGCAAAGGCTGCTCTCTGAAGCTCCATGTAATGCAGACACTACAAAGCCACATTTTCAAGATCCAGCTGTTGCAAATCAACAAGAACAGAACAGGAGAAAAAGAATTATACTTAGTTCATAATTCCACACCCTAAGTTTTTTGACCTAATCAGTACGTTAGCAATAAAAAGCACCCCTTACTCCAGTTCATATTCCCAGTGGAGCCTTGCAAAAAACCCCTGCATTTTAGCATTTTAATTAACATAAGCTGCATAATATAACAAACCCCAAACGTGTCAGTGGTCATGGCTTCCTGATCCCATTTAGTAATCTTCAAGCTAATGCCACAACACAAGAAGTAGTTTCAGTCAGAAACCAGAGAGATAACTGAAAGGGAGAGGAGGCAGCTGAAGATGGCACTTCAGCTGATTTTCTCATCATCATAGTAAAAGAAAAGGGGAAGAGCTCTTATGGTAAGAAAGAAGGCTCAAACAAGCATGCCCTTTCAGGACTTCAGAGACTTAAAGGGAGCATGTATCAGCTGCCAGTCTCCCTCCAAGTCCTAGATGAAGTGGCAAAGATTTGTCATATCTGAAATACATTTTAAAATATTTTCTAAAGAAACAGAAAAATACTCCAAGCTATCATTGGACAATTTCTGATTTCACTCTTTTTGAGCATAGAATTCCTGTAAGTCAAAATCAGTGTGTTGCAAGGACTATACATATTTAGGAACATTGCAAACGAAACGCGCCTATTTCCCTCCCATCTTGCATATCCAACACAAGCAAGGGCACAACAGCTAGGATGGTAAAGAGCTGACAGTCACAGTTTAAAGTTCTCAAGTTCCTCAGATGCTTTATCTCAACAACACCAAGGTCACTGACTAAAGCTACATGTTCTGTAGAGAGTGAGGTGAATAACGTGCAAACCACAGGACCTGTGCTGGTCTGTCACAGATTCAAAGTCCTTCACCTTACCTCCCAGGTTGAAGTTTCTTGAGCAGCTACAGACATTTCTACTTAGATTCACCAAAGCCTACAAGAGAAATGCCCTTCCTCAAGCAGAGAAATATGACTTTTAAAGGGCCTTAAGAGCAGTGGCTTCTTTCAAAGATTTTGAGCACGATCATTATTTTACTCCTTCTGGCCCTCTATTTTAATGGCTTGCTACTTGGCAAGACCTTTGGAAAATATTCTACAACAATTTCAGTATTTTATTTGTAAATCAACTTGAGATTAGTCAAGGTAAGAAGAATAGCAGGCATAAATGCTATTTCGGCTATTCAGCACTCAGCTCCAATAGAGTTGAGCAGATGAAGGAAACACCAAAAACAAACACGTGATTTTTTTTCCCAAAATACTTATCAAAATGTCTCACCAGGTTGGATGTTTTCTCTAATGATGGTGACATGGTCATCACGGTCTGGTCGTGTATGTTCATGCCAAAAACCTATCACATGACCCAACTCATGGACAACTATGCCAAACTTATCACAGTTCTTGCCAATAGATATAGCCTGAGGACCATTTCCCCTTCGACCCACATAAGAACAGCATCTGTAATTAAAACACAAACACAGATAAAAGTTTTCATACATATCTCTACAAACCACATAGCAAATTCAGTTAAAACTTGAGAAAATAGTATATAAAGATTAAGCAGTAAAATGCAAAATGTAAATTCGGATGTCTCACAAACTCTAGATCTTCTACAAGAACAGTTTATTATTCAAAAATACACATGATGGGGCCTTTTTCATAGTATTCCAGGTCTTAAAAGATGTTAGCTTTGATCAACAGAATTCTCACTGTCATGACAATCTATTCAGTCATTTTACAGAATGACATAGGAATTTGTTTTCAGCAGAAGAATAAAAATAAATGATGCTCTGATGACAGCATGTACAATCATCTTTTTGTGGGTCATTGATAAAAATGTCAAGAACAACAGGTTGCAGGATAAGCTCCTGTGATACTGCACTTTCAGCCACAGCTTGAGTCCAATCCATTTACCACAACCCTTCAAGCCCAAACATGCAACCAATTTTAACCTATTTAGATTTCCATTCACCTATAATCCTGCAAAATCACCTTGGAGACTCAACACATTTAAACACATTTGTTTAAGTCCTGGAATTTAATTTGTAGTTAAAAACCTTTATGATCTTAATACAACACATGATGGCAGAGCAAGGGATTGATGAGAATAAAGGTAGGATAAGCACATATAATTGTGAAAAGGCAGAAAGAATCCTTTTGTTTAAAACAGTTTGAAAGCTTCTGCAGTCCGTCATGTTCACCACTGTGTGGAAAGTCAGAGAAAAATCACAATGCAGAACTAAAGAACAATAATGATTATTTATGGCTTAAAACAAATCAATAGGTTATTGAGACCTAAAGTTGTCGACTATTTAACATATTTTCAATAGTTTTAACATGCTTATTTTATTGACATCATATACATTACATGCTTCAGAACTCTTCCTGTTCTTCTTACTTCTTTTGGACCAAATGAGGGTCTCACTTTTTAAGGCTGTGTTTTAGATCACCTCTGAAAGCTTTTAGTGGTATTCCATATATCAATAGATTTTTAGGTGTCTGACATAATAATTTGACATTTTACTCTTACAGTAACGATAAAGAAAGGTTGAGCATTCTCAAATGTATTTAATGACTGAGGGCACCTCATCTGACAAATTTGAAAGATGGCTTTTTTTCAGAAGTTAAAAATTAGTTGCGACCTTTTACACATTATTCCTCTAGGTTGTCTAAGACCGTACATCTAAACCCCAACATCTTTGGAATTATTTTTTTAATGCTAATCTGCTCCTAAAAAGTAACCAGCCAGAAGGTGAGAGTTCCCTGACACTGGTTACTTGACAGATTTCAAGTATTCCCTATATAATGTAAAGAAACTTACTGAGTGTTTCTTTACATGCCAAGGAAAATAGAATTAACACCAAGTCTTAAAATAGCAGCGGTTCACACTTACAGAGGGTCATTAGGATTTGTTAGGTTGAATGTCTTGTCAAGCACATCAGATACATCCAATTTAGCTATAACAATTTACTTCAACAATTGAGACAAAGAATAAAGAAAACAAAAATTTAAAAAATCTATGAAGTAAATTAATTTGTAATATTATGGGTTTGACCCCAGGTGTGTTTGACAAAAAATCAAGATCCCTGTGCTGTATGAGCACTTGTCACACCCCTTAAATTGAATCAGCTGGCAGGTTTTAAAGATCATCTCTTTAATCTTTATTGTACCAGACAGCATTTGGAGACAGTAACTATTTTTGAATCTCTAATTCCATTTAATCAGTCTAGCCGGTCAATGATGGCAAGCAATGAGAAACAAATGACAAAGAGAAAGTGAAATAAATGGAACAATATGCTCATTCTTTGAAGTAATACTATTTCACAACTACTGTCAAAAATATTCTTGATACAAAGGAAGAGAGAATGAGGTAGGGTCAATGTTGTCCTTTTTTATAAAAGTTGCACCCTTGAAAATGTGAAAATATAAAAATCATCATAGACCACAGCATCAGCTTGCTATGGCACTGACTGTATAAAGGTGTGAATGAATTTCATAAGCATACTATGATTGTGTATGATCACCTTTGTGTTACACAAAGCACAAAAAAGAGGTTCACAAAATTTCCAAACGAAATCTCACTCAGGAAGCAGAGAGTTTTTCTTGGTGAGAACACGTGTTTCACTCACAGATATAACTCCATCTATACAAAGGAGATACTGGCTATGACCTGGCTTGATGAATTTGCCTTTTGTTGGGGATCAAGATATACTGTCATGGTTTCTAAATGTTCTGATTTCTAAGAGGACTTGTGATGGCAGAAGTGTCTCCTGCTTCTTTATCTTACCAGTGGAAATGTCCACCCAATACTACAACCAGCACTGCTCAGCTAACAAGTGCCTATCTCAATGGATTCATATAAACCACCCCTCACCTTTTGTCTCAGCACACCATGCTCTAGACTGTGGCAACCTGTGCCTTGCTCATACCCCTCCTGCAGGCCACACCACAGCCAGCAGGGAGGCTGGCACAGCTGCCAGGGTTATTTAACACCTGATGACATGAGTCAGCCCTCCCCCAGCACAACTCTGGCTTCTTCTCATTTTATAAGAGTGATTGAGCACATTTTACAACATGTTCTTGAGCTGAAGTATGCTACAAAGGTGCACCTCAGACAATGAGGTGCACCTCAGACAATGACCTGTTTCACCAACTGTAAGAACTAGCCTGCAATACCTTTTTAATGCACTAGCAAGTTCAAAAGAGGTTAAAATATTCATCTGTTCATGCTACAATGTTTGGGGAAGCATATGAAAGAGATTTGATTTTCCTGTATCTCAGACAGATCTGTCAAGTCCTTAGACAAGAGGATACAGTAGCAATTGGAATAAGTAATCTGTATTTTTTCATAAAAATTGTTTAAATCTTCTAATGGAGAACAAATTGAGATCAAAGGCATACTGAGCTACAAGAAAAATATGAGTAATTGTTCCTTTCTTCTTTATCCTACTATGTAAAAAGAACCTTGATCTTGTACTCAATAATATGTATTAACACACTGTGACTAGATGCCATCCCAATATGCTGACCCTTTCTTGGCTTTGCATACAGAGAAGTATACTGACTGAGTCTTCAGGCCCTTCCAATTTGATAGGAAGAAATATAAGGATAGAGAAGCAGTAGTGAGCAAAGAGTGTTTTGAATCAGTTACCAATTAGAGATTTATCTGCCATAACCAACTAGATGCATAAATACTTGCTGTAATTGATATTAATGTCAGTGCTTGATAGTAGAATCACAAACACTAGTATCTTAATAATATATTCTTATTTTCACATCTGCAGCTTATGGATACAAATGACTGTCACTAATTAGAAAATTTCAAAGTACTCAGTGATTCAGCTATATTATGAAACCATATTTTAATAATTAATGGTTATCAAAGTCAGTTAAATAAATTAGACATGATGAAAAATAATTATAGTTTATGGCTTCAGCAGATTAAATTATTCTCATGGGAGGGAGGGATCCGGCCGTAAAGCTTTTGACATTTTTCCGAACCATCCCTGAGCAAACTAGAGAAGTCTGATATGAAGAGGGATTTGAAGCTGGTTGGAGTATTAAATGAAGTTAAGACAGAGAAGACACTTTTTAAACTTGCACTCATAGAAAACACTGCTAAATGCCATGAAGACAAGCAACTTTAAGAGATTATACAAGAGATCTGGAAAGGGAAATATGGAATTACTTGACATCTTAAGATCTGCAAAACCTGGTAAAGACTGAAACCAATGATGGGGTGTCCATGCTGTGGGAAGAGTTCTGGCACTTATTTGGAATAACATCCCAACCAACCATGTGCCGAACACGGCAGCTGCTGAGAAACAGGAAGGCACCATACTTAGGTACCTAAGAGGAAGGAGAGGCTACAAATCATATGAATTAGTTCTTGCACTGGCTCAGCAGAAGTAATGAGTCACTGGGCAAACATGCCTTAGTTTTGGGGCTAACAATTTCAAGAATGATGCAGACTAGCTGAAAAGAATCTCAAAGAGCAGTGTGATTAAAAGCCTAGAAAAAAGTATTTACCAGGAAAGATTAAATGAATTAGGTGTTTTCTAGCCCACAAGAATATAGAACGGAGGGGGGACTTAATAACAGTATCAAACTATATAACAGATTTCTTCAAAAAGTAAAAGGAATTTCTTTTCTGTGGCCAAGGGGGAAAAAGTGTCCTTTAACTGCAATAAGAAATATCTGGTTTAGCTATAACCAAAAATGCTGCCCAAACTTCCTTCATTTCTTATATTAAGGATGCTGAAGCAATACAATTCCTAGAAGGCTGTGAAATATTCATTTCTGCAGGTTTTTAGAACCAAGTTAGATAAGTATAAATCAGCAATGATATAAAATAGCTGTTTCTGTCTTAAGAATACATTAGACATCTTTCTGAGATCCCTTGCAGTCCTATGGGTCTATGATAATCAAAACTTATCTCTCATTCCTTGCTGATATGGAACCTCTCAACTTTAAGAAAGTCATGTATCTCTTATAACCAGCTGCTATATTTCAAATATGCTTTTTTAATCACTGCCCTTCTGGGATGATCTTCCCATGAACTGTTTCAAGATGTGATGCATTACACTCCAAAATATCCTTATTGTTTACAAAGGCTCAGTAACACTTCACTTGCTAGTGTGCTAATGCTGTCATATGAGACTTTCGTAGATAGTGCCACCTGAATTTCCACATATATGACTATCCACTTCGTTTCATTTAATGTGTTATGTTTTGACTGTGTGCTCTTTAGGGCAGGGTTTATCATTTAGCTTTTAATTTCAACAGTGCTAAGTACAATAAAGTCTCCGCCATCTGTGAATGTTAGCTGCCATGGTAGTACAAACAATACTGACACAATGTGCTAACAAACCAACACAGCAGGGTGCCATGGGAAAGAACTGAAGATTAGTTTCAATGCGACTGGCCATGGAGCAGAAAGTGTTTGCAGTTGGTTTGGTGTCACTTTAGTCTGGGCTCCTTCCGTGGAAAATCCTGTGTCAGCACTGGATGCTGGTGGGTAGTGCACAGCTCCTGCTCACCCTACACGAATACATGTCCCTGTTTATCTGGATCTTCCTGAAACAACTTGTGGACCCCCAGAAAAATCATTCAACTGCCCCTTCTGTTTGGCCTGGCTTTATTTCATCAATGATGGACTTTTCATAGCCACACTCTTCTTTGGTTTTATTTTCAACTTGTTACAGCCTTGGTAAATTATTTGTATTTTGCAAAGTACCCTTCAATAAAACAACATTAATGATAAAGAATAATACAGACTTTGGAGGTGGATACTGAATATATTCCAACCTTCTGGTTAAAGCTGGTTATAATCCAGCCTTCCCTCCTAAAGTGACTTCATGACTGATCTCATGAAACATCAAGCAGCCTAAGGAACAGTTCTTTGACTGGAGAGATTTTTTGTCATTTGGCTTTGGGTGTTTTGAAGTTCTAGAATTTACATTTGGCAGATACCCCCATAAATCTCTAAAGTGCTGAAAACACTCATATCTTTCACACCCTTCTGTTACAATTGCTTTCTGCCTCTATGAGTTCAAGGGAACCACCACGATTATTCTCTGGTTTCCATTTTTCTTCCAGCTGAGTGTCAGTATCCCTGAATCTTATTTAATGGGTGAATCCTCATAGACCACGACATCAGCTCAAATCTTACGGGTTGCATTAACTAAAATAATACACATGCTGGCTCAGAAAAAAAAGTCCATTTCATTTGGCACTGTTTCTAAGGGGGTCTACAGCAAACCCACAGTGGCACAAGAACATGACAGAAACCACAGAATAAGATCCCCTGCTGCAAGGATCTGTGGCTCAGATACTTTCAGGGGCAAAGGCAATGCTTTTCAAAAGTAGCCTAGGAGTACGTTTTATTATGTCGTCGTATACCTTAAGAAGAAAAAGGATAATTCTACATGTAATTTTAGAGGCTATAAATTAAATACATTCAGGATCATTCTTACAATGCAAGGAGGTCCCAAAACTGTTTTTCACTACCCTATCCTATTACAATTCAAAAGTAGACAAGCAAAGGGCTCAGTGATCAGGAAGCCAGTAAGATGAAGCACTGTTCACTGCAGAGCCTAAAACTCAAACAGAAGGTGACTGTCAGAAGTACAGAATTTCCGCAGGCAGTGTGCACTCTTCTTGGGAAATAAACATGGTGCATTCAGGAAGTTCACTGAGAATTATATAAAATTAAGAATTCTGAGTGGAATAAATAGCAAACATAGCTAACTGAGGCATTTGTTAGCAGTAATATCTGAAGATGGAATATGGTGATTAACGGAAAGCTGCACTCATGAGTAATAAAACCTGTTCTGTTCACTTTTACACATCAGTGACCCAGAAGAAGGAATTTACAAAATGGCCATAAATTTGGTGATTAAACAAACCTGGGCAAGGACAGTCTAGAAATACAAGAGTTAAAATTACAACAAACAACAATTTAGCTGGAAAAGGGATGTGACGTAGATATCCATGTTTAATTCAGCAGTAAATATGACATGGAGAAAGCTAAGAATAAACAAATGACAAACCTGAAATACCTTTAGAACAACACATATGAATATTGAAAGCATGACAGAAAGCAAAAAATAAAAGCCTTATATCTATGTGTATATATTAAGATGATTTTATCTAGAAATAGACTAAAGAGGTGCAGCTTCACAAGGTTATCACACATACCTGTTTCAATGAACCTGAAAGCCAGGCAGAACACTTGCATCGTTTAAATGCAGTAATTGCCTTTTTATTTTCCTGTGAAGTGTATATATTCTTATGAGTGCACAGCTGACAGACATGGCCAAAGGTTGAGAGAGCAGGACTCTGTGCTGCCGTAGGTGCACAGTTACTTACCCACAGGGTCTGTAGGTGAAGACAATGTAGCTCTCCTCGTCGCTGCGCTCGATGAAGGTGACGCAGGTGTACTTCTCCCAGTGCCGCATGGCCTGCTTGAACATGGCGCGCTGCGTGCCTGCAGGAACAATTGCAGCAGCTGAAACCACACATTTTCCCTAACTGCGCCTCCCTTCTTACAACCAACACTAGGAATAAAGGCCTGGAAGCAGTCAGTGAATCGTGAAGCCCTGTGTGTCCCAGCAGTCCCATGTACGGCAAGATTCCAGCTGAAGGGATACTCGGGCCATCAGTTCGTCATAACATATGTGCCTGCAAAGGGGCTAACACAGCCTGACACACCCCAGTAAATATAAAACCTGCAATAAAGATCACCACTACGTTACACCAGAGGAAGACAATAGAAGAAACACAGCGTTGCTTATGTGCCTGCATCAGCACAACATTCACTAAGCAATTTCCCAGATGAAACTATCAAGTGAACCACATTGGGGAGGAAAAAAAAAAAACACAAAGAAAAAGAACAAGCAAAATAGAGTAACTTTACATCATAGCTATCAATTTAGTAGAAAGAAAAAAAAATTAAAAAACCTACAACCTTCAAGTCTGGACACCAGTTTAATCTAAGCCATGCAAATAAGCATACTGGTAAAAACATTTGATGAAAATTAAGTCCAGTCTCCCCTTCTTTGCATCAAAATCTCTCAGAAAACAGATGATCCACTGAATGTGAGAAATTCAGAATTTGGTAAAAGCACACCTTTTAGATATTTGATTTAAAAATGAGAAATACATCCAGAAAAGGTCAGAACTATCCCCTAGATGCAGAGGCATCCAGGCCAACTCTCAGCACAGAACACAACTTCAGAGAGCAGAGAAATGTAATTTCATTGTGTAACAAAAGACAAGGCTTATTGACATAGAGGCAGCATGTGAGAATTTATCATCTGTATTGCTTCTGACCTGAAAATCCACAAAGAAGAGTGTTATTTGGCAAGAAAGTGCTAGCAGAAATACTCACCTTGCAGGTTACAACATAGGATAATTAAACAAACAAAAAATCTAACCTTTTTAAAACTTGAAGACAGCAAAACCTGAAAGTTTGTAAAAATAACAAGTTCAAATCACATCAGATTGTAAAACATAAAGGTTATCCCATCCCACCTTGCCCTTTTCTCTTCTGTTTAAGCAGTTTTTTCTAAGCTTTAGAATTTATCTTTCATTATGAAAAAGGCAAAATCTTTAATATGGTGCTTTCATTTAGTTCACTACAATTATTTCAGAAGACAGTTATCCTAAAGCAAAGGTCACATTTGGTACAGTACTATGTAAATACCCAAACTGAAAGCTTGACTGTAGCTGTCAGTTTGAAAGGAATGACTCTGGTTTCTCCATATACAATGTGTGAGCATTTGCATGTTTGTTTGGTTCCCTGTATGATCATGCACAATAAATAAGATGTTTTTCATATACTTTTTTCCTTATCTCTTTGCTTTCCTTGCTTTACTTTTGTTTTAAATGATCTCTTACATCCACATTGATATTGATCCATTTACATTTTTCGAGGATAAGAAATGTTTTACCTTTTTCTACAGTTTTCTGCTAAGAAGGTTATATATAGGGTAGCCAGTCTTTCTTTTTGTCATATAAAATGTCTGTGTGTACCTATCTGAAAACCAAGTTGAGGAATGACAAAACACATCTGAGTCAGTTTGTTAGGTGAAATCAGTTTAGAAGAATACGTGTCACAACAGTTAAATTGAAGATATTCTTGTGCTAAATATACTGCATTAAATAAAAGAATTCCTTGACATTCCTTTACTTAGGCTCATGGAAACATATGTGCATCAAGAAATAGGAGATAAAGAAAAAGAGCTTTCCCTATTTAAAATGTTGTTATACATTTTTTATTATGTGGCTTTCTTTTGAAAACAATTAAATATGACTAATATTTTCAAAAGAGATGTACTCCAGGCCTGTTCTAACAGAAGCCCTTCTATTGACTTCCATAACATGACTTCACTTTAAAAATAAAAAAAAAAAAAAAAAAGGAAGGCAATTAAAAAAAAAAAATCTTTCCTCTTCTCATGCAAAGCACAAATCTTACCAGTGAAATTTCCACCTATGACATATGGAATGACACCACCTGGCCATATCCTTTCTGTTCGTGATGTAGCAGCTCTGGGAAATCTGTTTTTCTCATTTTTCCCTGAGAATTTTACAGTAGTTCCTCCTTTAGATGTATTATTTTGCTCAAAACCTGCAATGATAATTAAAACACTAGAATGAGATCACACGCACATGAAAAAAGAGAGCAAATTTTTTCTAGCAGGTCAAACTCAGATTTCTTTCTGCCTTTTCAAAGCAGGACATTGTTGTTACGTGACAGTCTATCACTACATAGTTTTGTGAGAAAGACATGAAGTCTGAGTCTTCATTTTTTGAATATATCTAGAGTAAGAATCTTGCACATATGTTTATCAACTGGAATGTGCATTGTGTAAGCACATCTAAATTTTCTCATTTAATAAAAATATTTAAGAAGTCACACTGCTTCTAGTTTTGGTGGTGTTTTTTTGCATTTCTACTTTTTTCTGGCTTTTGTTTTGGTCTATTTTTTTTAATAAATAATAATAAAAAAGCTTTTTCCAGCAAAGAATGACAGACTTTGGACAGACTTAAACTAATCAAGACATTCACTATCCCTTTCATTTTTATTTTATAATCTGGAAAAAGCAAGTACTGGACAGTAAGAAATCATACATTTTTTGTAAACTAACATTTGGAACCTCACGTGTAGGTTTTACTCATGGCTGGAATTTCTTTACAAAAGAAAAAAGTGTCTACCATTTTCAGAGATACTAGCACCATTCATCCCATTACAGGCAAATTTTTCTAGATCAGCTGAAACCTACTGTGAGAACAGAAAAGGATAATGATAGTTAGACAAGGACTTGGACACCAGAACAGGCACTTCTTCTAAACAACTTATAAGTTAGTTTGCAGAGCTGGATAGTTGATCAAAGTGGAAAGGTGGTTAACAAATCCTACTCAGTGCAGTCGAAGCCTTATGTCTTATTCCTCGTGGAAGGCTGCATTTTC
This sequence comes from Acrocephalus scirpaceus scirpaceus, assembly GCA_910950805.1. Lineage (NCBI taxonomy): Eukaryota > Metazoa > Chordata > Aves > Passeriformes > Sylviidae > Acrocephalus > Acrocephalus scirpaceus. Next base: position 6,727,886 of record OU383778.1, on the reverse strand, counting down.
CCTCTGTGAGAATCCCCTGTGGTACCAGCTGCACTTAAGTGTTAATGACTGTGTCAGAATCAGGGAGGATTCCAGGGCAGAGTCATGGTAAGGAATGTTGGCATAGCCCCAAGGCTGAGAGCAGCAATAGGAAGAAAAGCAAGAAGCTACAGCAAGAGGCAGGAAAGAAGCTCTGATACATGGGAAGAAAAGCCTGCCTTTGTGACAACCAACGTGTAACTTGAATTATATCAGGAATTATACAGAAAATTCCTGGGTTTAAAAAAAAAAACAAACACACACAAAAACAGGTAAAGCAAATAACTTATCCTCGTAATTAAATGAGTGTGTAAATGAGAATTACACAACAAATTTATTCCAAATTGCACACAAAAGATGACAAGAATTTATGCAACATTAAAATTTTAATTCTCCTTTAAAGGATGAAGATTATATATCAAAGCACGTCTGCAAAAGCAGTTACCATGCTCTGATCAACACAATGTGGTGCAATTACAATGAAGTTTCACGTATTTTCCTTTCCAAAGTGAGGTTTCACACGACATTAAAGTGATGCCTTCTTGAATCAAATATAGAGTGTAAACTGAGCTAGAATTAGGGGGATTCCACTTCTATATGCTGCTCAATTCAACTACATTCATACTGACAAGAGTATGATTAATATAAAAATACGCTTGTTCAGCATAACACACCACAAATGCTTCAAACACAGTATGAATCATCAGAACACCCTACCTGGATCCAGAAAAAAGTAAGAAACAAATAAAATCAGCAGCTTTGCAGCATAGTCTACTTTCAGTGAAAAGACACTGTATTGACATTAGTTAAGTCGATAACTGTGAACACAACCATAAAACAAACTTAAGCAGTTTTTAATATGACATTTAAAACTATGTGGTTTAGCTTTCAGATTTCATGCTGGAAGAAGAACTCTTAATAAAATGGAATGAAGAGCTAATCTCTTCATTACTATTCTTGCACTAACAATTTTATAATTTGTTTATGCTGATAGTAATACAGAAAGGCTTTAAAGTGTTAAAGTACTATCATCATTAATGTTTATGATACACTATTACATCAGGCAACTTGCTAATTTAAACAGTGAAAATACCAGAGCCAAATCTTCTTATCCTCTCTATAAGCTGATAGAGGGCACCGCGTTTTTTTGACATTCCATGCTCTCCAAAGCCACCTTTAGAAATGAAAGAAAAAAAAAGAAAGCAATTTTCAAAAGTTAAACCATGGAATTTTACACGTACAGCAACTATATTAGCCTAGAGAGGCATCCTAAAGGAAGCTTCATATTCTTCTATAATTTCCATTAAAACTTTTCAAGTATTCTTGACAATGCAATAGAAACATGATTAGCTGAAAATTTTTCTAATATGCATTCCATGAATGTAAGCCAACATGTCTTTGTTATTCAGACAAGTCATGACAATTACATCATCTAATTATTATTTGAAGCTTTTTTCTTCCTGGTGACCTTGACATCCTCAGAGCCATATTGATTGACAGCTAAAAGGGTTACCCTCAAAGAAATTTCCTGAATGCATGCCACAATTTTCTCATTTCAAGGGAGGGGAAGGAGAAAAAGCAAACAGCCAAAGTTTCATCAGAAAACAAACAAACAAACCAACCCAGGAAAACTGATGGTTGATTTTACCATGAAATATTTGTTTTTCTTTGCTAGCATGCAAGTAGATGTCAATGCACTTTTAAGGCTTTGAAACATCACATGCTGGTGTATATTGCAGTAAGACCTTGCAGGTATAGACACATATGTGTCTGTGTGATTACAGCAGTCAATGAAAATCTAAGCTAGGAAGTAGTTTATTTTAATATTTACCACACTATTTACAGAAATAAAACACATTTCTGGGTACACATTACTGCATGCAGTCTGCTACATATTCCCTTCACACATAAACCTTTTGTGGCTGCAAGTGGCTTCTCAACCAGTAAACCAGAAGCAAGAACACTGACTACACTACATGAGTCAATTAAATAATTCAGAATTGTTCAGAAAGTTTTGTGATTTTACAGGTTTTTCAGTAGGTTGTATTTTACAAGTCCCTATTTGTAATAGGACAAGAGAGTTTCTAAACTACTTTTACAACTGAAACAGTAAAAAAATCGAAAGAAACAGACCATTGATACCTCCAATCACCACTAAAAAGGCCTTTCCCAACTTTCAAAAAAACTTATAATGTCTATGTAGAGAATATATTTATTAAACAGCAACTTAAATTCATATTACAGATGAGAAAATTCCATATAAGGCAAGTGAGTGTGTGGCTGCTCAGTGAATAACAATGTGCCTAATTATTTGGATTACGCTGTCACATAGTTGCTGGCTCCCTTGAGAAAAATTTTCCAAATTTTTAAAAACATTTTAAATAGATGAGGTAATAGACCAAACACATTCCTTCCCAACAAGTTACATGGTGACTATAACATAAAGAGCAGAGGATATAACATTGATCGTCATTAACATAATTGTCACTCACGTTAATATTCATCTTATAAAATAAGAGTTATAGCTAAGCATTCCAAACAAATATTAAAAAATTGTTATAAGCATCAACTGTCAAACATAACAGAAAACCCCTAAAGAATCAATTAGTTACCTAAAGAAAGTATTATACTATAATTTTAGGGGGAAAAAAACCCCAAACACTCATTTGTGTCTTAGTGCAGCCTGTGTAATTCATTTAGTGAAAAACCAAAGAAAAAGTCTCTCACTTAACTAAGCTGTTTTCTATGACTACCACGCAGCCTTGCCAAACCATATAGACTATAAAAGTTTTAACTCCTATTTGCTGCATCTTCTCATAATTCCTGCAGGATAAGGAGGATACTTTTGGCAGTTTGGACTTATAAAAATATACACATAAATGTTATCCTCTTTACTGTTGTTTCTGTTTACAGTGATTATGCATTTTGTTTGGACAAAATGAAAAATAAAATGACATAGCCATACTCCAAGAAGCTCACAGATTATCTGACCCTGCAAATCCAGGCAGATAATCCTCACGAAAAGGAGCAGTCACATAATGTGAATCAGAGCCTGTGAGCCTCAGGATTTTAATTAGAGTTACAATAACAACTGGGACTCGACCACTTCATCTTGATGGTTTACAATCAAGTATCAAATCCTTCTACCTGATGTCACCTTTAGTCTATGAAAGTCAACAACAGAAAGTGCTCAGAAATCAATCTTACAATTCATTGCCATTGTATCTGTAATTAAGATAAAATTTTTGTTTTCTATTTCACGGGTATCTAGCATTCCTTTTATTCCTTTTCCAGTTTCTACATGATATTAATGAGCTAGCAGGCAATTTGCTCTTTTGGAATTTGGGGGAGATGAGCACACAATTCCTAGTTTACATATCAAGAATGTTGTAAATTTAGAAAAATAAATTACATATGTAAAGTATGAAATTGACTTCTCCAGTGCTCTTTTTGGAAAGATCAAGAATGTTAAGGGTTCACTGAGAGCAGTTATGAAGTCATTAACTTAAGAAATTTTGTTCTTCAAAGCTTAGTCTCAGTGATCACCACAATTGCATTGACACTTGTTGTGCAATAAAGATAGAAAAAACTGATCCAAATGCATTATCAATACTTAACAGGGTGATTCAATATCCTGAATATTTTACCATCCACAAGAAAAGGTAATGTGGATGGTATAATATTCCCAAATCACAGAACATGCAAGAATAGAAAAACTAAGTAATAGAATATTAAATATAATTTTAAGACTGCTTAAAAATGTATATTTTTGTGTGGCAATTTAAAAAAACAATAACTTTGCAGTTAAAAAGAAAAAATAGAAAAGCAAGAACAAACAGGAGTCAGCAAGCCAAAGAAATCACTTAACTGCATCCACTTTAAGGGGAAATGGTCAATGTTGTTCTACATTTTTTCAACAAAACTAGTGCCTGAGATAGCTTCAAAGGCAATTAAAACTATTTGTTTGGAGGAGAGGAGAGTAGGGAGACCACTAACTCTATTAACATTTTAAAATCCAGTCCAGATCTAGAAGTGATCAAAAGTTTTCCTGTTTTGGTAAAACAAGTGGATGTGAAAGGAGATAAAATAAATTTTCAAGTTGTCATAAAATAAATTTTCAAGTTGTCATAAAACCACTGTAATCACAGCATCTACCTAGAATGAGTAAAAATATATTTAAATATATCAATATTGAAAGCTTAAATTCAAAATTGCTTCTTTGGTCTGAAAATTTTTTCCACATATCAGGAATAAGTTATAGGAGCTCAGTTCAAGAACACATAAAACATGCTTAACAGAAAACAAATTTAAATATTAAATTTTTATATTTTCTAATAGCATTTTTTCCAGACTTTTCCTCAGTAAGTTGGCTTTTTTTGTATCATAACCTGAAAGTTTATGAATTCTCAGTTATCAATTTACAAATCACAACCTGAAAGCATAAATATTTTTAGAGGTTAGACAGACATCCATTTAGGCATGGATTATGTTTTCTCTCTTGCAAACAGACACATTTACACATAAATAAAACCTCTTTATCTATCTGTCTGAATATCCAGCTGCCTCTGTTAATCAGATTGCAGCTTCTGGTGCTAATGCATTGTATTAGCAACTGTATGCTGTTATGTTAACAATAGCATAGAAATGTGTATTAAAATGTCAAATAAATAGTTGGTTTTTTAGACAAGGCAAATATAGCAAGGATGACATGTTCTAGTGTTTCCTCTAGGTCTGGGTACAGAACTGGATGAAACATTAAAAAAAGAAAAAGGAGGGGTTGCAATGCCAGACTTCCAATTTTGCCTCCAGGATACCACATACGTTCTCCATAGTGTGTTTGGGCTCTGCTATCAGGAACTTTCAGTGATGAATTCAAAGCTTTGTACAATTTCCTTTCCCACATGACCACCTGCAGAGTAGACTCTACTCTTCCTACCAGTTACTGCTCCTCAGTTCAACAAGATATTTTTAAACAGAAATGCTGGAATAAAATTAAATGTTTTGCTTCTCTTTTCCCTAAAGTGAATCTATAGTCTTTGTTTCATAACTTTTCTAAGCATAAACTAATGTTATCCAAGATATTATACTGACTTTCCACATTTAAAACACAGATTGCCTTCTATGCAGAATTAACTAACAGGAAAGATAAATTAAAACAAGGCTGAAATAGCATACCTGTATTATGGCCAAGTCTTTCGTTGGAGTGCTGCGTAAGGTCAATCGTCCTGTCAATTTGAAAGATTTTTAAGTCTTCATCATCTAAGGCAATATCTCCCCAAAAGACAGCTTTAAATAAAAAAGAGCTCAATTTAATTAAAGAATTATTCGCACAATAAAGCCAATCTGAAGAATATAATGCCATGTTTACAACCTTTGGGAAAGTATATGACAAACATATCTACATCACATATATTTCCTTACTGATCTATATTTTTATGTGAAGAAAAAAGAGAACGACCTACTAAAAGACAAATATCTTATTCCAAAATCTTAGTCTATTTGGTTTCTTTGTACATTACCTAAATGCAATAACTTAAAGGTAGTGTCATTCTATAAATAATTTTTTAGCATGTAGTTTTCTTTATGTAAATACAACAAAGCATAAAAGACACTGAGATGTGAACATTTGAACTATGAAGTAAAATATATACATTTCTGAGAAAACATAACCTTTACATTTCCTAACATCTTTCTGAAAATAGTAATTATTTAAAGGATTTTTTATTATGTTTCAGTTGCTTTCTATAATACATTATGTTTCACTCGGATAATTAAGTGTATCTGTTTTCTATTAAACTGAGAAGAGAAAAACCCTTTATTTTTTGTTTTCCTCTTAGTTTACTTAAATGCCTTCCTTTTATAGTTAATCTCACCATTAGGATGCTTTCAGATTCTTTTCAAAGCTCCAATTTCTTTTTAACCTTCCTTTAGTCTTTGTGGTGGATTTCTCCTTCTCTCTGCTCTTTTTCTTTTGCTCTATTTTCTTTCAGATTTTTTTCTTTTTCACTTTTGCATAGGTAACTCATCTTCCCTAAGCTGCTTCTATAACTCAGTGGACCATGACATAATCCCACTTCCAAGAATTTGGGATCTATAACCTCAAACTTTCATATCTGCCTATTTTTGCTGAGATTTTATCCTGAGATCTCCCTGCCAATTCAAACTTAGGATTCAAGCTGAACTCAACAGCCATATTCTCAGTTGCTGTGAATGAAGTCATTAGGGCATGTACCAATTAACAGGAGCTGAAAGTGGTTGTTTATAATTTTTATCCAAATTCCTCCTTTTCCTGCTTCCTCTGTCAATAGCTCTATTTTTTATTCCCTCAGAGTCACAAAGCCCCTGGATTCAATGTTGGTGTCATCTTCAATTCCTTTCCTTCTTTCCCCCATCCAGGAGGACATCACAAACTGCTTGGTTGCTTGTTACACAGCTCCACGGCAAACTTCACTTTCTTCACTTCCACCCAAATAAACCCTAGTCCAAAGCCCAGCTGTTACCTAACCAATCTCTAGTCTTCCTCCATCCAAATTGATCCTAAACATTATTGTTAATTGTATTAGTCTTTTTTCTCTGTCCTTTATATCACACTTGAAAGCCCACTCATCAGACAATATCCTCATCACAGTAGTTTCATGTTGTTGCAAAAGTCACCCATTTCTCTGAATGTGATGCTCACATTCATTGTTGAATCAATTCCACTTAAAAGAGAGTTATTACTTAAGCAAAAATAGGTACTTATAAATAACTCCAATATATTGTATCTTCTCCTCCAACTCACATGATTTTTCTTGAAGGCAACTAGGAGAAATTACGTAGCATATGCTTTTAATCTGCCTTGTAAAATACCTTTAAACACCCCCAGACCATTTACACAGTGTTAATAATGAAATTATTAAAGATAACCAACATTTTATATCTCCTCCAAATATTAATATTTCCACATATATAATTTTTTTTTACACAAGATAATGGTTCTTAGAAACCACAAGTACTTGAGACCAGTGCTGAAACTGTTCAGTGAGCTCTAGCATATTGTGGAACATTATCCTTCCAAGGGTCACTGTTCTCATGCTCACATTGGACACACTGGGGTCCAGTGATAGTTTTATCATCACATCAAGACCAAAAGCCAGAAAATGACAGCTCAAGATGTTTGGGTCTCTTTTCCCTTAAGCTTCTAGGAAAGAATATCTTAAATTATTAGGGTTTTGAACAGTGAAGGAAGAAAGTCAGTAGTCTCCATCTTGTTGAATTAAATATTATTTACTTTTATAAACACCTCCTAGAGGTTTCTCTTGAATGCCATTCATAATGGGGACCACTGTATAAGCACATGGAAAGATTGCAAACTTGAACAAACAGAACAAAGTTGTAAAAGAAAGAAACTACTAACATTTCTGTCCATAGGGATACAGTGTACCCCAGTGGAGGTCACACAGATTGCCCACACCAAACTCGATGAAGTACTAAAACTTAGTAGCAAGGCCATTTTTCTTTCCTGGTGATATTGCGAGTTAACAAAAGGAAGATTCCAAATTAACAATGGCTGATGCAAAAGATAGCCCACTGACAGAAATGCATTAGCAGAAATCACTTTGGTTTCTGTGTGTAATACTGATGTAATAAATGTGTAATAAATAGGAAAACCCAAGGCAAATCAAACTTCCTACTAACAATAAAGTAGAAAAAAGCCTGGAAGATATATGCCCTAGTCTGGATGATGCATCTTTATCACTTTTACCATTTCACTGTGGTAACATTCACCTAAAGATGAAAATACAATAGAAATACTAATTTGTGTGAATTTGTCTGACACAGAAGTATCAGATTTGTGTGTACATATGTAAAATATACCTTAGTGTTCAGGCAGCGTGTAGTAACTTTGGTGCCTTAGAAAGGAAAAGAAAGCTATTTTTGTTAAACTTCTGGAGCTTTAGCTAGTTTTTGATTACCAACCAAGGACAAAGCTGAGTTTACCAATAATATAACCACAGTAATATAATAAGTGCTGATACAAGTGTCACACAACTGTACACAAGTAAACTACATGATCAATAGCAGCCACATTCTCTGACATACTAAAGAAATATGAGCAAACATTAACATCAGAAATAGACAAGATTATTTGATTAAAATGTAATGGAAACTTTGGAACTTTCTCCAGGCCACTGGTTTGTTTTACTCAAGGCAATTTTGTTTTGCAGGAGGCAATAAACATGCCAAAACTTGGAAATCTTGATAAAATTATCTCATTTGACTTTAGCAAAAATCTAGTTAATGTCAGTTTATTTTTACTGAACTAAACCTCTGATCTTCTGAATTAATTTAACTTTACCTAGCAAAAGAAACAACAGTTAAGTGGATGTTCTTTAATTTCAATGTAGTCCACAAAATCAGCAACTGAGACAAGAAGGGAGCTGATAACGGTTTTTTTAAAATTGCACCTTTTTTTTCTAATGAAAGTTCTGCACTGAATATTAATTCTGCCCTTCAAAGCCTAAAGTTCAACCCTGACAGAATTATCAAAAAAAAAGTTTAAAAAATATCCCCCATAACTATTAAAAGTATCCTTTAATTTTTTGGAATGCCAGTTTAAGTGTCAAAATACTTTGTAACAAGAGAAGACCATAGTTTTATCTCCTGCCTTAAAATTTTTATGGCCTGAAACCATCTGAAGAAGTCACTCCATATACTTCATCATGTCACAAACCAATGTTAATGTCACAGAAAGCAAGCAGAGGATTGTTTGGGTATGCAAGGCATGATGTTAAAGGCTTTGCTAAGAGCATGTTAGGATTAAGGGCTTTAGTAGCTCCCTCTAAGGAACTTCTGACAGACTTGATCAGTTCAGCTGTTCATTTTTCACACATATTTAATTCATGTTTCATCTGGAAAATTAACAAGAATCTGATAATCAATTGACTAGGCAAGAAAACAAAACTGAAACAAATGGATAGAAAAAAATTGAAGTGATCCAAACAGAACTTTAATGTACCTCTACTTCTTTAAGGTTGTGTCCTACCTATTTATTCAGTGATCACAAAAACTTGATATTACAGACGGCTTTTTTGTTTATTTTGAAAACACAAGACTGACAAGAAACTTAAGAAATACTTGTTGAAAATCTGAGACAGTATTAATTGCAGAGAAAAAGTATTTCAAATAGCTTTTATTATATGTTGGTTCTTAAGAAAAAAGAAAATGGACCTTTTTGTCTAACACTTGATAAAGACAATACCCTCTCATACCAGATTCAGTAGTTTTTATTTGTTTTCTATTTCTATACGTTTTTTATGGCCACAACATGATGCACTTACACAAATTCAACAGAGAAAATACATGCATCTGTTTCAGAAAGGTGGACAAAACCTGGTTATGCAGTAAAGCATGTTTCTCTGTAATAGTGGAGAAGGAATTTTGTGGAGCTGCTAAAATGGAGAAGACACTTAACTAGCAGATGCGGTTCTGCTTTCACACAACTCAAAAGCTCTCAGTTAAACACCACCTTCAAAAAGGTCTTATTATATTTAAAAAGACAAAACACTGCCATGTAAAGCAGCTAAGTTTGCTACCTGTAACCAGTCATCTCACAAGCATGAAGACAAATAGGAAAATAAGTAGGTTGTAAAATATATTTTCCATTCAGAGAATCACACCTTAGTAGTGCCACACAAACCATATTAATGGAAAGGAAAATTAAGATTATCTATAAACTATAGGTCAAGCACAGGAACTACAGCTATGCTCTACTACTTCTAACAGGATCTATTATTTCATGACAAATAATTAGTATTCATCTGCACACTTCTCTGTGCTAATCTACTATCTCCCAAAAGAGTCCCAAAAACACCACCACCACAAAAAATACCCAGTATTCTAAAAGGATAAAATATGCTATTCAAGACAGCAAAGAAACATAAATAAATGTATAAAATACTTTTCAAAAAAGAGATTTAAACTATTTTATGTTTATAGATGTGCACACATGGTATGAGTCAATGAGCATATACAGTGAGAATAAAAATATCTTTCACAACTTTCAAGATGTCTGGAAGAAAAATTATTTCCTAAATACCATAGGGCTGCAATATGTAGTAGGATGGCTCATTCCAGGATTTGAAATAGCAATTAACAATAAGTCTGCAAAATACAGAAAGGAGGATGCTCTTACAACTGAAATAACAAAATTATCTACTTCAGCTTCATCACAGTTTCTCCTACAACTATTGCTTTTTAAAACTCAAATCATAAGCAGCCATTTTTTAATAAAATATATTCCTACTAGCATTCATACCAATATTAATAACAACATAAAACACAAGTAAGTTGAGATTGCTGGTGTTTGTCCCTACAGCACAGCCAAAGAAAACCAACTTGATCTTGGGGTAGTTTGGGAGCACTCAGCTACCCAACAGAAACCAACAGCTACCCACTCAGAAACCATTCCCAGGACCTGATTAGCTCTGATGACTCCACAGGCTAGAAACATGTTTAACTGAGACCTTCTCAAACTGGGATGTAAACTGTGATCTTGTCCTGTGAGCAGATGCTGAATTTTGGCAGGGGGATTACTCTTATGTCAGAGAAGCTACCAATGAAAGGATTAAGGCAATACTAGAAGGCATTTCAAAAGCAAAGCCTCAAATTTTGGTGTGCTACTGTGAGTGCAAAGCACAGAAAGTTTGTGCTTTATCCCCATTGCAGAAGCTGCCAAGAATGGACAACAAAAAATATTAAATAAAAAACTACAAGGCACAACAAGGTAATCTGAAGAGCTCCTTTGACATCCTTAAAGGTGTGATGCCCAACACAAAGCAAATTATTTCCTGACCAATAATTCATACAGTAGGAGGTGCCAGAAAGTGTGCTAGACAGCTTCAGGGCAGATATTCATCTAAATCCACATGTACAGGAGTTCTAATTAGCAGGTTCTTTTATAGCTGAGTCATTGAGCACTTCCCTGTAACACAGCTATGTGCACTGTACTCTGTCTTGGTGAGTCACTCTATTCCATACAATCTATTCACAACTTACATAACTGCCTCTAAATCTGAGCAGAAAATGGAAAGATTAAAGCAAAGTAAGATAATTTTACCTCATTAAAAGGAAAGCAATATACTATAACTATAACTATAAAGCAAACTACTATAACTAACATTATTCTGTATTATCATTGTCTTCAATCTAGTCCAGTCCTTCCAAGGTTTTCAGGTGCAATACACATTTTTTTTTAGAAATTATCAAACTGAGAACAAGACAGAGCAAATAAACAGCAAAAGATCTTGTGTACAACCATGAGCATAAAACTGCACACCATACCCTGAACTCTTTCTCTCATTGTTCATCACAAGTGCTACCTTCAATTGTAACTCTGCAATAAATTTCCATGTTGTCATACAGAGATCACAAAACTTTCAAGAGAAAGTTAATTTAATCAAGTGCTGAATAATTATCCAAATCAATTTGCCTTTTTATTGGACAAAAATACAACAGAAAAAGTGAAACTTTAACAGCATGAAATAGAAGACCAAGGCAGGCTATTTTCAAAGACACATCAAAAAAAATTTAGCTATTTCATGATTTTCAGCATGCAGCATTTCCAAATCTGTGCAACTCTAAGCAATTCTCACAGAAATAGGAGATAAATAAATAACCGAAATAACTTATATATTTGAAAAAGCACACCTGAAAAGAGATATAGCATCTGACAGGCTGCTTCCATGTTTCCACATAAATTATATAAAACAGCAAATCATCAATACTCATACTAATTCTATTTTTCAAACTCACAATGAGAAAACAATTTTCCCTAAGGAATGTATCATTTCCACTTCTATCAGAAAAGAAAATAATGATGGCAGAGTACTTTAAATATCCCCAGCCTGTACACCAGTTAGAAATTTATTTCTCCATTCTTTTGAATGTGACATCCTTTGACTACAACTCACATGGATATACAAAGTTATTCAGAAGTCAGCTAGCTTCTATGTGGCAGTGATGTAGCCTTAAAAGATAAAACTGTAATGCAATTTACTCAAATCTTTTGTGATGCTATTTAAATGTTGACAGCATTACCTGCAACTCACCAACGTCTCACTTCATCCACTCCAGAAATCTTTTCAGTGTTCTCCATGCACAACACTTTTGGCTTCCTTCCTTTAACCATGTGTTCATATTTATAGGTAGGATGAAGGCAACATCCCTATTGGGATATTCAGGCGCAATAGACTTTCCTTAGAAATCATTAAAATGAGAACAAGACAGGACAAATAAGCAGCATACAGCAGGGAACTAACTCCCTATTGTTGCTCCCAAGTTACACTTATGGAGTCCCATCTGAGGTATGTAGCATGTCACTACAGCCACTCCACAGTATTTTCCAGGAATTTCCTACCAAACTGACCTGACTAGGACAGAAAAATAAGCAGGCAGGAGCTGACTGTGGACACAAAAACAGCTGTAGAGCCAAAGGTAGGAGAAGAGAAATAATTGCTGGAAAGCCATCCACCATCCTATAGAGTGAACTCGTTCCAGACAGCCCTTCCAGGAGCACAGCAATCACATCACAGTGCAGGTGGGCTACAGGGTCAATGGCATGCCCTGATTTTTTTCAAAGTAGGAAACATCTTGGATATAAAGCAATACTCATGAGGAAAATGGAATAATTGCGACACCCTTTATCTGAGTAGAACCTTCACTTACCAAAAAAGACACTTGTAGAGCTTAATCTTTTTGAAAGGGAACACTAATTTGCTAAATATGCTTCTTCATGGCACAGATAAATCTCAATTTACAGATATCCATTTACTCTGAGCTAATTCCAATTTTTACTTTGTCCTTAATTTCAAAATAGTGATTTTTTTCATTTCCATTTTCCTTCTGCATTGTTTTTTAGTGACAATCCTCATATTTCTTTAAAATGAGTACAATTAAAGAACAAACAAACAAAAAATCACCAAAACAAAAAAAACCACTTCAAAACAGCAAAGACAATTCTGACAGAAGTTGCAATCTTAGGTAAAAGGAGAAGCTTCACACTCCTAAACTTACTGCAAGATGTTTTGAGGACAGGCTCTTCAATATTGCAACAGCTACCCTGTGAAAGGTTTTGTTCTTGGTCAAGCTGCTCAACCTGGCATCTTCCTGACTTTCAGTAACTATTTTCTCTTTTTATGCAAGATCATCATCAACACCACACAGGCTTTGTAGCTGGTAAAATCGATTCCTCATATACTGAGTTAACCAGTAAACTGAATGCAGAGGACACTGCTCAGCAAACAGTAAAGGTGTCTGCATACTGTAGGCAAAACAAGCAGCTACACAGAGAACTTTCTTCACCACTCATAACTGCCTCAGGCCAGATATTGGCAAAACAGAGAAATAATCTTAAGGAAACCCACTTATCCGTCCTACTATTAATATTTCTTATTATAATTTTCTACTACTTCAAGTTTTTAGTATGCAGAAATAATTAGAAGCTTTAAAGAAATGAATTGAAACATGAGGTTTTCTTCAGAGCATTTATTAACCACTTTGAAAGGAAAGCCATAGCAAGAAACCAGTGAGTCTTGGAAAGCTCCATGAGTGCCAAAAATGTAGGGCAATCACAGCTAATGTTTCTAACCACAACAAATGCTGACCTGCTTCATATGAAACCATACGCAAGAAAACCATTTCCTGGGCCTGTTATTCCTGCCACTAAATAGCAAAGGGAGTGGAGAAAACAATTCTCCACCTTCCTGGGAAAGTTGCTTGTCATCCCTAGCAGAAACCATTGCAGCAACATCAGCTGAACTTCAATTTAGTGATAACTGACTGGGATTTCTGGCATAGGAAAAGAAGGCTGACGGTCATGAGGGTTGTTTTGCTGTCCCCAAACACCTGCAAATGCTGACTACTTCTGCTATAGCTAGCTTATTAAGGAGGCTAGAAAAATAGACCATGGGGCAAATTCAGATCTATAACATCACAAAGTCATAATAATCCTGTGTGACCGCTATGACGTTATAATACTCACCTTCATTTTACTTTGAAACTCCATTATCCTGGATAGCCTTAGGGTCAAGATCTACAAAATTAATTATATGGCTAAGCTTTCTTACAATAGAAAAAAAGACTCCATGAGGCAAAATTATCACTCTTAAAGTGAAATCTTTTTTTTAAATATTGAAAACTTGTAAACATGTAAGTCTGGAAAAAAAATATAATTTGTTCTGAAATTAAGAACAGATTTTAATTATTTCAGTTACTTAGAGAATGGGGAAATGGATAACTTCAAAAATAAGCCACATCTAGATTAATGGAGAAAAATCCTTGTTGAAAGAAAGTTGTCAGTCTGAGTATGCCACCTACATGAAACAGCTGTTTAGGGTTGAGACAGACACAGCAGCTGCTACAAGGCCTCCCCAAAGATGCAAGTCTTAGACATTTTCATTCAAACATCAAGAAAAAAGACTATCAGCACCAAACCAAGTGAACAAGCTAACAAATAATGCATGGCAAAAGCCAAAATATTAGTTTAAGTAGCTAAAAAGACAGAGGTAAAATCTTTTATATGGTTTTGCAATCTCCAGACTTTAGAAAAGAGAAAAGGTAACTTCCAAACTATTCAGTGGAATTGAGGTATTATTGAGTTGTAAGGATTTCAGAGAATAAATCCCTTTCAAAGATGAAGAACAAAATTAATAAAACATTTATACATAAATAGACTACTGCTGGTATGGAGCAAATCAGATTTGATCTCAACTTCAATTTAACATCCCAGCCTTTCAGTGACAGTAAATTACAAAATTAAGTAAAAATTATTGTTTCTGATAAGATGAAGGATGAAATTTATATACACTACAGGAGAGCAGTAGTTTCCTGGTCTCACACCTTTGTAAGCATATTTCCCTGGATGCTTTCTTCTTCCACAAGCACCCAGGCAAGCCATATATGAATGGTTCCCCCTGAAAGAATCCTGGTACAAGGACAGCACAAGCATGGCCAAAGCCAGCAGAGCACAAGCACTGCGGCAGCCCTGAGGAGGAAGCAGCAGTAGCAGTTGTCCAGGGAGAGGAAACATAATAATAATAAAAAAAAAAAAATAAAAAAAGTAATAACTACTCAGATAAGCTATCTGGTTTTGGCAATACCAGTCTTCAAGAAATTCCACAGCCGTAACATCTTTCCTCTAGTGTTACAGGTTGTTACTGTGGAGTAGAAGTGGATAAGGAACTCTGTAATTAGGGAGGGAACTCCCCTAGTAATTTTGTTGTGCTATGGCAATAAGCAACCACAGCAACACTTTCTTTATATCTTGGCATTAGAACATAATAAGCATGTCTCAGTAATGTTACAATAAAGCAGCACTGATATACGTGGAAATCCTCCCCTTTTGTACCTTTTCTTCATCTATGGGAAATGAAAAAAATGTAGTTCATTTTCTCACAGACATAAAATCCCAAGTAGGCTAAAGTAGTACCTCAAAACCAGAAAATCCTGAATAATCATTAAATGCAACCAAAGATTTATGCAGAAAGCCAAATGGTACAGAAAGGAAAGCGCATATCTAAGGGATTATCTGGCATACAGGATCAAGGTTGTCACCATACCGCATGAAATAAATATTGCTCCATTTGCATCATCTTATATTTAAACATGGAGAGCTAAAAAACTGTATATAAATAAACCCCTATTATACGTTTCAGAAGTGATTTTCATTATCAGCTACAGCTTCCTGTTTCCATCATTTTTGTCATGAACCTCACTTAAGTCATTCCATCTTGTATTTTAGCACATCATTCTGCGACTTGGCTCTGTGGAAAAGACAAGGAAAGAGACTAAATAGCTCTTAATGCTGCTTTTCTTGGCAGTGATCCAGTGCTTAAATACAGTGAGTTCTAGGTATTGGACCAAGGCAATTCTACATTTCTGTCTTCATATTCAGTAGTTGTCTTCTACCACAGTTTTTTCTTACCAGAGTAAAAATTTTAGTCAATAGAGCTAAAAAGTTGAAGCCTGATTCCTTAATTCTGTATCATCCAATTCATGTAATCGTTTAAAATAGAAATTATGAGTCTCATGCATCACAACTATTTTCCTTGCTTGTCTCTGAATACTGCTTCCTCCCTTCCCCCACAACTGTAATTTAAGTGATTGGGTTTTATTTTCCCATGGAGACTCTGCACAGCTGCTGATTATTTTTTGGACACAGCAACTAAAAGGGAAAGTGAAAAATTATCCTCAGAGTTAGTGAGGTGACAGTAAAAGTACAGTGGAAAAGTATTGACGTTGTCCAATGCCTAATATCGAGTTATTAAGTAGAATTTTATATTTGATGCATCTGATTCTTACACAGCTTAATATTCTGAGCAATTTTAGCCGTGAGAATACTTGAGACAGAACTTATTCCATCATTGTAATATTTTGCTTCTTGATGGACACAATGGAACCTCATTTCATCTTTGCATTTATTAGTTTGCTGTTGAAAAGCACTATTTCAGCATAGCTGCTAAAAGCCTTTTTTTAAATCCTTGTTTCTAACCAGTAAAGAGTATTAGCCTTTTGCAAGTAGTCTGCTGCAAGCCAGCAGAATCTCCACCCCGTTCTGAAGAGAATTATGGCACAGAGTCCACACTTACTCATTTCCTGGGTTTTGGCACGGTGGTAATTCAACAGAATTTAAGCAGGGGGAGGTAGTGGAGAGGACAATAAAAAAAATACACAGCTTCATCTTTCTCCTGTCCCTGTAATTCCCTTGCAAGGCTGTATTTATCCCCAAACTTGTGAGGCTGCAACCACTATTGCCACCCCCAGGCTGCCACAAATTCATTAGGTTAAATTGCGCATATTTACAGTGGGATTTACATAAGAACTTTCAGTTTGCTACTTGTTTGCAGCTGATTATCAGGCTGATGCATCACAAACAAAATAAGATAAAATCAATCCTATGGTGAGAAACACCTAAGTCCCATGAATTTAAATACGGACCATTCTGTGGTGTAAAATGGTAGCTATGTGAAGGTTCAAGAATTTCACAAATCTTAAAAGAAAGCAAACAGTTATACTTTGGTTAGGCTTTCTATTTCCATAAAGTCAGTCTCATGCTGATCCTCACTTTATAGGGCATTTTAGCTTGCATTTCAAACTGAAACACCAAAGGGCCAATTCAAATAACAGATCCTGATTGTTCGCCATGTCAATTATTCTTCTCTTCTTGCCTTCATTAAGCCACTGCAGCTCCTTATGTACTGCTCACCACCAGATTTCTTGAGCTCCTTTCTAATAGCAGCCCATATGTTAGCAGGAGCAGCGTACCAGGGTCCATTTGCCATCCCACTCGCAGACACTCCTCCCTTTTCAACTACAACAGCCTTAATTGCAGCTGCTGTTTGCATGAATACAGAGAAGGCAGATACTGAGTATTGAAATTTTTTAATGGTTTTGTTTCTTAATTAATAAAGATGTTACTGCCCAAATTAGTCTCAGAGTATTTTCAGATGTCTTTCAATACAATTCAGCAGCTGAAACAAAGTACGGGAGCCAAACGTGATGTTTCTAGCCAGCTCACCCTGGGCTAGCATGATCTGCTGGCTATGAGGGCTGTGTCTTTTGACAGCAACACAGTGGTGACCTTAAATAACCTCTTAATATATCTCTGGAAATAGGAATTACACAAGATGCTGAAAATACTAAGCTTCTTTCAAGCTCAGAGAAAATACAAATATTTAATATAGCTAACATTCAGAGCAAATATGCCAAATTAAATATTAACCTTTTCAGAGGACTGCTGTTTATCCTATGGCATTAAGGGTCTAATATTTCAAATTTCCTTGACTATTAACATTTTAGAAATGGAGAATTGTAGTAGGTTCTTCAACTCCTAGATGATCATCTTTCTTTATTCTTTTATGCTTTCAAAGCAAACAATTCAGAAATAGACATGAATACATAGAAAACCAAGGAAAAGCACTCGACCAAGTAAAGAGCAGTCAGAAAACATAATACTGTACCACTTACGCCTTAAGTAGACCATTTGTATTATTATTGTGTTTAAAAAACATTTTCATTTAACTCTTGGTCATGGTGCTGGAGAAAAATCCTATATTATCAAAAGGCATACACTCCTGTAAATGTTTGAGAGACTTGTGTTCCACATGTGGGAGAGAAAAAAAAGCCAGGCATACAAAACACGTGCTTTCTTCTACCCACTATCTCTTCTCATATGAATTCTGGTCTGGAAATCATAATCCTCGATGTCCACGTTTCTCACGTACAAATAGTGTCAGTACACATACTTGCTTTAAGTGTTTACCCAAGTTATTATGAGAGTAACTGAAAACAGAATTCCTAATAAACAACAAAACAGAAGGATTTGCTCAGCCAGTGCTCTAAAGCAGAGCTCTTTAGGGCACTGGTCTTTGAATATGAGTGCTCAAATAATACAAAGTATTTTGGGACAGATAAGGTTTCAGGTGAATGATCCTGGGTCACTCCCTGTGTTTGGAAAGGAATTATTTAAATTTTCTGTTCACAACTAAAATATCCACAGGCTGTCATTTTATAAAAACTGATCTGTTTGAAACTGTTTTAGGAAGACAAGGGTTCAGATGGTGGATTAGTAGCGTGAATACTGCTTCTGGTATTAGAGAGCTGTTATAGCACAGCCCTCTTGTGAAAATCATAAGTTATTCAGTTATTAGATATTCCCCAAAAACTCGGATCCCCAAAAGAAAATTATTTTATCATAACACGACTATTACTGGTATAAATACATTCAAGTGGACATTTCATTCAAATGGCATATAAAAATTAATGTATAAAAGTGTCAATTAGAAGCACCTTCACTACTGTGAAATCAGTGATATTTATGATTTCTAAATTATTCTTGTGCTAGTTCTGAAAGTATGCTCCTTTCTATCCCTGAACAGGAAAAATACCAACAGTATTTAAAGATAGCTTTTTAGTACAATCAGTAGAAATATATCACTAGGATCTTTTAGTAATGTCATACTCATTTTCAACTGAAGGACTGACATATTAATCTTAGAACTAAAAAATACCTTTAAAAGATATAAGGCAGAATAAGGATAGACAGATAATTGTCATAATGTGGGAAAAAAAAGAAAAAAGAAAAATCCTGTACTGCAGGACTTAATTGATTTTTTCACACAGACGAAAGTAAGAAGCATAACTTTGGGTTGTCCATATACCAGAAAACTGTCTTTGTGCATCCCAAAAGCTTTTACCTTTGATGAATGCGTTAGAAAATCATGAATGCACAAGGGACATTTCAGAGAGCAAGAAATGACCTAACACAAAGGTTGAGAACAGAAGACATCTTCATGTGCTAAAATGACTTCATTTGTTTTCATAAAACATGGGAGGAGCATCTGTCAGGACAGGAAAGCATTCTGGAACAACTTAAGGCATCAGAGCTGAAATTGGCAGGAGGGATTTGGGGGTTGGATTTTTTTTCTGAATGCTTGTTTGGCTTCAACAAAGGGCACTTCACATTTTGGTGACTTAGAGAAAGTGAGCTAGAACTTTAGAGCTTAGACTGCATAGCAAAGATTGCAAGGTTCCTATAAATCTTGAGAAAATATAGCAAATTAAAGTATGGATTTCAGCTGATTAAAAGAAAAACTTACAAAATGCATATCAGTGCTACTCCACCTGCAACAGTTCAGTCCATTTGGAAGAAAATATCAAAAAGCTTCTGAGTTACTAAACCAGTACTTCTATTCCCAGTCCTATGCCTGACTTGATTGATCACATTTATTTTTGTCAGTTTGTGATATCTCAAGAGGTATTTATTGGATTTGCATTAAAATAAGTTATCTTGATAAAATGAGACAACCATCTCAAGGAAATAAGGCACTCTGCTAACTCCACAGGATTTTTCAGTACTAACAAAGAACCTGAAAGACAAAATGCAGCAGCCTTTGCTGGTTCCCCAGCCTGTGCTGAACAAAGTGCAGTGCTAACTACTGGGGAGCTGATGGTGACAACCAGCCCGTCCCCCACCTTGCAGGGCCCGGTGCTGCACAGCATCTCACTCCCCACCGGAGAGCTGCCCCTGGGCATTTCTGAAGCACTGTTGCTCTTTAAAGAACATAGCCCCCAGTCTCAGCAAAGCTTCATGTGCCACCACAGAAACATAATTTGCCTGACACTAGGTTAACAAATATGTTTTTTTCAAGTTTGGAATTGAATATTATTAGTTCCAGCATGGGAACATGAAAATAACCTTTCTTTCTAATGATTACATTGTTTTCCATTTGGTAAATGGATTTATCCTGTTCTCCATGTTTCAAAAATAGAACTAAAATCAAGCCACTATTTTTGGTTAGTCTGTATTGTTGGAATTCTCTTTTATTTAAATTGCAAAACACAAAAAATGAGTGAGTAAAAGTAGAAATTATAAAACATGCTAACCTAGCTTATGAACAATATACCTTTTATTTTCTTTTCCATGTTACTTTCTCTGTATAATAGTGTGCAAAATAAAAGTTTAACTGTATATTCAATCCAAATTTTCATGGAATACCCAGAAGTCCACTGTTTTAACAACACAGAACTTAACAATACAATAAAAAGATTTCACTTTGAAGTTCTGTTAACAGAAATATGCAACTGGTTGAGCTACTAAATTCAGATACCTGCTGGCACACCAACTTTATTGCATGAACCTACCCATAACTTATCAAGAACCATTTTGAAAACAGTACGTTCCTTTCACTGTTCCTACTGAAAACTTGTTCTGTGAGTCTTTTAATTTGAAGCTGACCTTTCTTACTTGGCATTAGACCTATTTTTTGAAAAACAGGTTAGCACCACCACTCAATTTTCATACACCAATACCACAAATACAAATGTAGAGATCATTCCTACTATAACAGTTCAAAATACATCAAGCCAGAGAGTAAAATTTTCTGACACTATCACTGGAATTCCTACCATGCGATAAAATTCTTTAAGAGCATTTAACTGATAACATCATTCAATACTAATACTACTACTAATAAATAATAGTAAATTATTTATTAAGATTGAAGTCTTACTGCACAGCAAGATGCAGCTAGCTTAAAATTACTAGCAAAGTAATGAAGATAAGTAGACTTTTAGAGAAAGGCATGATGCCAGCTGGAGTCAACTTATCAGAAAAACTTTACACTCAAAGATAAAAATAATTATTCTAATACTTCTAAATCCTTAGCTTAATAAAAGGAGGATGAAATAACTTAGTCTTTAATTTGGTAGCTATATCACACTTTTATGTCAGAAACTAAATGTTTCTTCCATACACAATTGAAGCCGTTATCTTCACATTACTACAATTAGTTAAAATCATTCATATTAAATTGATTAAAATGGCCTTTTGACAAAAGAAGGCACAATTAAGTACAAAGAATTATCACACATTTGCATCTATTTTCTTGCAAGTTATCTCTTAGCTTAAAGTTACACAACCATTTTTCAACTAGAAAAATATAAAGAAACATTTATGAAAAAATCAGCATTTAGCATGGGACTATGGTAACTGTATACAATGAGAGAGACAAGCCCTAAATGCAGAGTGACCTGGACTCTTGCTCAACTGAAACCACAACTGTCCAAACCAAGAGTTAACAGTTTAACTCAGATGCATTTTAGAAAACTCATACATTCAAAACAGGGGCACAGAGGTGCATGTACCTGTGAAGAATGTATATCACATTATAGGAAGCAGATGGATCCTAGAAAACAGAAACTCCCCAAAAGGATTGTGAGTTTGCATACAACCTCAAAATCAAGTTTGGTTCAACAGCAGCCAAGAAGCAGAGCATGCCTTGACTGACAACTGAGAGGCCAACCTTTCACTGTTCATACCTCTGTCCACCTCATAAGAGAAATATTAGGCATGTGGATCAGACAGAACCTGCTTGGTATCTTATCAAGTTGGCAAGCAATGGAAAACAACAAGGGAGAGAGCTGGGAAAAAGGCCAGGGTTCACTGGGGATGCAGCTGGACAGAAACAAGAGAAATTGTTAATGACCCACTTACCAATATGACATGGAATTAGCAGATTGGTGAATAACCAGGCAGACATGATTTTCAGGGCAACATTGTGGCCCCAGACGCATAAGCTATTTTAACAGACAAATGTTATAAAAGAAAAGTAGATATTTCACCTGGCAAACAAATTTAGTAGGCCATTGGCAGAACAGTTAGTTTAGCTTTCATATATGCTCTCTCAACAGAATGCCGACAGGCTGGAACAAGTTCATAACGGATTCGGGCAAATGATTTTTCAAGGTACAAGGAAAGACCTGAGGAAATCACCATATAAAAAATGTTACAGAAACAATGTTAAATTATTTGATCACCATTAAAATAGTAAAGAGAAGAAGTTTATTCACTGTGCAACTTCTCTTAGTCTCACTAACAAAAGGCAAAGAAAACAGAAATTGATAACAGGACAGATCAAACTGGACATGACATGCTGTTATGGAATAAGGCATACTGGATCTGGGAAGGCATTTACAGTGTAGCAATGATCATTAACTTTATTAATCATTAATCATCACTCCTCTAAGTTTTGTCTGTAGCTCAACAAGAATAAGACTGTATTCCACACTCCAGAAAAAAGTGAGTTGCTAATACACCCTTTGCCATCTTAAGATAATAGAAAGCAAGGAAACAAGCAGGATTGTAGTAGGCAGTCAAAAGTTTTAGTGCTTGATGTGATGGTTACAATAAGTGAATTACCAATTCAAAATACTCATTTTATGGTTATTGAACTCCAATCCCTGTTGGAGTAAAACATTTTAATGTTGAACAAATGTAGAAAATGCATCCCAGCAGTCACACAAGGCAGTTTTCACATGATGCTTTAACTGACACACACACAAACTGACAGAACGTTTTCCTTCTCATTGCTTAGTGAGAGGTCAGTACAAACACATTAACAGGACAGCCTATGTTTCATGGATCTGGCTTCTTTTGGCTGCCCTTCATGCCTGAAGTTTTGCAGAACTTAGCTTCACCCAAAAACTTTTTAGGGTATTTGTGGCAAGCAGATAGTCAGCGAACATTCTACAGCAGACAGGAAAAGCTGTTGCCACCAAGATGTGGCTGTGCCACTTCAGGCCAGGTTTGATACCAGCTGGAGTAATTTCTGCATGTTGTGATCAGCATGCTCCCCACTACTTTCTTCTCTGAATCTACAAAATACCCTAAAAAAGCCTATATAAATTCTGCATTGAAAAGATGGGACAAATTCTTAACATCTGGTTTCAGTTGGTTCAGATGTCTTGACAGAAATATACATTATTTTTCTGAATGGCACAGGAAATGACAGCAAAGATTCACAGTAATCTCATGATCCTTGAGTTTAAGGTAATCACAAAAAAGACACACATAACAAGATTTGACTTGTGGCAAGTTATCTGAAAAGCAAAAATCTCTTGGCTATACATGATGGACAGATAAATGAACAGTTTTGATCTTGTGTTTTTTCCCATCATCCTGTTTGATCTGGCAAAGTCATCTGTCAGTGAAGCAAAAACAGCTTTTAGGAATGGAATCTTTGGTATTTTCCACTGGGGCAGAACTAAACTTCTGAGGCAATTCTGTATTATGATAATCAATGAGGTGTAATTTAACATGGAGGACTGTACAAACTATATTAACAATGCACCACTGAAGAAGGTATTTACCAAAATTGCAACTCCCAGAAACACCCTCATCTTCAGCAGAAAAATACTAGAACAAAGCAAAAATCTCATGTCTTCACTTGGCAGGAAAAAGAGAAAGACTGAGCCTTTGTTCTGATTAGTTTGAAAGTAGCTTGGGTTTGGAGAGAAAAAAGAAAAGAAAATCCTTAACAGAAATTTGTATCATCATAAGAAAACTAGACAGACATAAGAAAAAATGTTGACCAAATTTTAAAGCATACAAATACTTAGTGATAGGTAGCTACTGGAGACAAATCCTTGATTTCCTCCCAATAAATATCAGCTAGAGTACACTAGTGTGCAGCTATATACACATCTTTTCCAACACTGCATCCTACACTCCTTGCTTCCTTGACAGCCAAAAGCACACTGTTATCACATGTAGGTATGCTGCACTATTGAATATTATGACTTTGACATTTTTCAGAATAATGTAAAGGCAGTTTGCTTTCACAATAAAATGTTTTGGGTTTTTTTGGTTGGGTTTCTTTTCCCCTCTGAGCACATGGAATTTCTTCCCTGCTATGGAAACATTTTGAAAATTGTCTTTCACTTGGTTTGGGACAAAATAACATTTTGTTCCAATCTTACATAATGTCTTCTGTGTGGATATATAACAGGATTTTACTTGCAGTAAAATATGTTAAAAAGCAAAACATTCTTGGAGACCTATGGTGAAGTATTATTTAGAAGTACCAAGGAGTTTGTTTGATGGTGTATTTTACACTATAGTTTCAATCTGTCAGCAGATCAGATACTTAAAAGGAGCATATCCTGCAACCAGTTAAATGGTAACAATTTTTAGCATTTTGTATACTGACTTCTATTCTGCTTCCATTATTCCCATCCTCTCTTTAATTACAGAGAAAGATTACATCTGAAAAATCAATGCCTACAGCTAAAATATGAAAGTTAAATTTAGGTACGTGTTATGCAAAAACAGAAAAAAGACTAGTCCACACTAATTATGCTCTAAGGTATCAGAATAAATTTTTTAATCTTCTGCATTTGGACATTTTTATAGGTCTTCTCCCATTTTTCCACTCACCACACAGGGTACAACCATCAAGAGCAGTATTTTTACTTTTTCCCTACAGAAGTCTTTTCAGCAGCATCTATGGCTAGAATAAATTTAATTTCTCTCCCCTGCTCACTTGCATATTTCTGCACACAATTTCAGTAAAACCAGCTCTTAATAGGAAGTATGAATGAAGAAGAGTGTGTGACATTTACAGCTAAGTGGCAGGATGCAGACTACCAGGAAAAGATAACTAAAGTCCACGGTGAGCACTTAACAAACGTAAGCCAGTTTGGCAGAACCTGACACTCTGCTGCAGTCGGGAAACTAGATAACAAAAGGTTGGCAATGTGCATTCTGCTCTTTAATAGAAAAGATAGTATCAGATAAGCTGACAGCCAAATATTCACATCGTGCCTTTCCTCACAATAACATGGACAGGAATACCTGGCAATACTAAAATTTAATGGTATTTTGCTTGGAAGGAAAATTAATCTGAACTGTACGCTGAGGTGACCTTTCATTTAGATAAAATTGAATTTAAAAACTACTCTTTCTGAAAAGAAAGCGATAGTGTAACTCATTAAGACAATTTTCTGTAAAGATGATAAGTATCTAGCCATTGTTATACATTTCACCACTATAAAATGTAAGACTATCTCACTAGTAAAACTCAGAGTTTTCTGCCAAAAGATCTTAGCTAATGAATTCAAGAAACAGATATAACACTAAGGCTGTTTTGCAAATACAGCAGTCTTCATGGTAAAGTCTAGTTTTCCTTGCACCTAAACTTTATTGAGAGTGCACATTTGAAACAAACCCTTTGGAGGAGCTGAAACTCTTCCATCTCTCCTGTGACATTTCACATAAATTAATCCCTTAAAAGAAAGATAAAATAGAGTACTGCACTGTGCTTCCTGTTTTGGGGCCTTGTATTATGAATACTGTGATTGGGAAAAAAACTCTACAGCAAAAGAATCTAAATTTAGACATAAGAGATATACAGACACTTTACATCTTTTCTATTGTAGGATTATTTTTGCAACAAAATAATTTGCAACATCAAGGATTGTGTCATAATATGCTTCTATTACGTATTGTTAACAAAATAGGTAAAAATTATTTTAAAGTAATTTCCTAGCTTTTGCTTTAAAAAGTGAAAAATCAGTTTCTAGCAGGGCCAGCAACAAGGATCATGCACCCATCATCATGAGTTTCAGCCTGAAATTACAGCTGAGACTTCTGTCAGCTGAGATGCAGGAAGTTAAGTGGCAATAAAAGGCAGCCTTATCCCAGAGAGGGAGATGGCTCACGGAGCTGAGTGCCACCTCCAGCCTCTGTGGCTCAATTTATCCTGCTCAATTTTCTCCCACTCTGGAGGTGGGATCTGTGCCTCATATTTGTGCCCCCAAAGGTGGAAAAAGAGACTATGGTTTAGTGGGGAAAGCCTGGTCAGGCTGCCTGCTTCTCCAAGTTTCCCAACAATTGTGAGAACCTTTTCTCCCAGGAGGTATTCTGAGAGGTTGATGGAGCTAAGGATAGGAGGTAGGACTTCACCAACTTGCTTCCCTCCAAACCAAATTGCTCTGTCAGCTCCCAGCATAATGCATTCTAGTGCATTGGTAGCAGCCTGGGACCCTCGCCCTGGAACAGCCATGTTCAGACCTGGATTTGGCAGGCTGAAACCAGTTTCCTGAGAAAGAAAATCAAGTGAAGGGAAATCAGGTGTCTAAACTGAACTGTTTAAGCTCAATTAAATCTGAATAAAATTGGATGGGAATAACAAAAAAAGTAGTTTCCTAGCTCCAGGGTCTTTTTCCCTCCAAATTTCAAAGATTTGCAGTGTAATAGCTTTCTCTATCCCATCCTCCCACAACAGTCAAAATAATCTTAAAATACCAAAGGCAATATCAAGTCTACAGATGAGTGCAGTAATCCTCTCCAATTATAAAATTATGGCTGTTGAAGGAATTTGCATTTAAGGATTGTGGCCCTCATTTTTTAAATCTGCAATAAGGCAGAGAGGGCAAAATGGACAAATGCCAAAACACAGACTAGGGCAGGTGACACTTCAAGAGAGACCTCTTCAGCAGCAAAGCTGTTCTGAAATCAGTAGCTAAAATCCAGTCTAGAAGCTGTCGTGGTCCACAGAAACTACTACTTAACTATGAGGAGCCTTACATGAAGTGCATTGGAGAAGCTTAGCCCACACTATCCAGTACATGTGTTAACACTATATATAATTTAGAGTTTTATTGGCAGGTTCATCAGAATCTTCATCACAACAGCCAAGAATTGCCATGTAGGCCACTTTATGCTCTGCATTACTTCCTAACACTTATGAAAATAAGAAAAAACAAAGCTACAGTGAGAAATTTATTTGTTCATACATTTTGTGTACCTAGCCTGCAACCACAGTGTATTTAATATTTTATCAATGAGAATTTTTGTACAAAAGTCTGAAGAAATGGGGTAGGTTCATTCACACTTATTTGATAGCTTGAAAAATTTTGTAAGCAAAGTCAAAAAAAAAATTTGCCATTTATTTAAGCCACAAATGTAAGCATAATTCCTATCCTTGGCTTGCTCTCTTCTAAATGCTAACTACGAAGTGCAGTTGGTGATTTACACAGTGTTTGTAGATTCACAGAGATTTTACAGATTTGTCTTTGCTGCCCAAAGTGATACTTGTGTTCCAAGCAATTGGTGAATGGAAGAACAGACAGGCAGACACATGGCTATGAATGCCCAGAGAACTGAAAGCAGTAACATCCAACTGACATGTAGTCTTTCCTCAACTTTCATCATGTCCTAACACTTGTTTTGTGCAAACTTTTTTCCTACACAGTCTTAAGTTTGTGCCTCTGTTTGGCGCTTCCATCAGCTATTTATTCTGAAATTTTGGAAGTGAATACACAGTTTCCTGAATTATTTGAAAATATTAAAATACGTACTTGATTAGTTATACAAATTATCATCTTTCTTGAATCCCAAACAAATCTGCAATCAAGGAAAACAGTAGTTACTATTTATTACACAAAATTAGTATTAAGTGTGGATCAAAAGCTAACTTCCAGGAAGTATACAACAACTATATAGAAAAGCAAGTTTCATAGAAAAGTTAATGTCCATGTTGTGTAAGGCTAGCATAGATACATTGAGGAAGCCTTTTTTCCAAACTTACTGTTATCTGCCATACGTGCGAAATCTGAGCATTCGCCAACCAAAAAAGAATTATATAGAGTTTTACTATTACTTGCTCTCTACGGTTTAGTAAAACAGTTTTTGGAACTACCATACTGCTGTTACTTCTACTACACTGAATAAAAAGTGGGCTATCCCACAGTCCCATCCCATCAGCCACATCACCAAACACCTTACAGACTACAAAGTGCTATCACCTGTTTCAGAAAGCTCTTTGCTTCCCATCTGCTTCTCAGGATGGGGAGTTGGCACTACTTTTTTTTTTTTTTTTTAAGTCTTGGGTTATCTCTTCTTTAAAATAAAACACTGGCTATTTTTATGAAAAGAAGTGTTTGCTTTCCTTCTTTGTAAGCAAGAAGAAGTGTTTAGCTTTTGTCATATCATGTTTACTTTTGCTATGAGGACAAAGCTAAGGTTGGAGCCAAGAAGAAATACATAATACAAAGGAAATCTATTGAGGAATAAAACTGTAATGTTTTCTTTAACAGCATTATTTGTTTCTAAAATGGAATATATTTATTTTTCATAAGTGAATGTGATTGCAGAGCACATGAGCCAGGACTTACTTCCACTGACTTAAGAATATCCTTTGAAAGACTCTAATGCTAAACCTCTGCTAAATTACTGAACAGGAAGTAGATTTAAAAAAAGGGAACCTTCAGGTATACCTCAGAAACTATGACTATCTCCTTTCCATTTGTGTGGATTCCAGTAACTGGACAAACTTCAAAGTGCCCATCCAGTTTTGCGATAGTTCATCTCAACCATTAATGAAAGACTTGACTCTCAAAATGGACATTTTGCAGACCAGGAAAGTCTTTGGAAAGAGCGCCTCACTACCATTTTTATGTCTTATAGCCCATTCTTCAGTGTAAAAATATCAAGGCCTACCAAACATGCAAAAACAGGGAAAAGTGAAAACCAGGGGGAAAAAAAAGCGTCACCATGCCTGCAAAGTGGAGGAACGTCCAGTACACAGATATGATGCTTCCAAATGGTTTTCCTTTACAAGGAAAACTCAGAGAAAAAAAGATAGTATCTGTCTGTGTAGCACTAAATCAAATACCAGTTATGTGAATTCACTTGGCAAACAGGCATTTGCACAGACAATTTTAATGAAATAGAATATCTGATCACTTACTTGGGAAGTTTAACTATTCCCTCCAAACTCAAGAGTATCCAAAGCACATCTCACTTGATCATACACATCTATACCCACTTTTCCAGCAAGAAGAAAGAAAACCAGGCATTTCAGGCCCAGGCCATGCACCCATGTCTAATGCAGACGTCTAACATAGGCAGACCTAATGACTGACTGATAATGCCACATCTCTCTTCAACTCATTACAGCAGGATGAGAGATGACCAGTTTAAACTAAACACCTGTCTTTTACAAGGCTGGCGTTAAGGGGGATAAATTCTATCTTGAGTGTTACTAATGCTTTACCACACTTCCTCCCCAGTATTTTTCAGTTGCAATAGAGAAATTGGACGCAGTCTTGTGTCTTATTTATTCTTGCAGCATAATTACATTCTCCAATGAAGACACAAGTGGCAATGTAACTGATCTTGAGGCAAGCATGGCATGCCTGCAAATCAGAAAATACAAGGCTATATATACAGGAGCAGGTGGTTTTTAAAATGAAAATATAAAACACACCCTAAAATACTAGGTTTGAGTTCAAAAAATATCACTGCATTAAGTTCCTATAAAACAATTCTGCACATTTCAAGATACAAGTTACCTCTGTTTCGTGTATTGATGTTTCTATGACTTGAAACGTTAACTTAACAGTGTACTGAAACTGCGCAGACAAATAAATAGCTTTATTTATTATAACTACGCAGCAACCTGAATATTCAAAGGCGCTTGCCAAAATTATGTCTTAATCTCCATCAAAAGATTAAGACATAATTTGCACAGGGGACTGTGCAACTACCACTTACTTAGGTAATTAGTAATTTTGGCAAAAAAAAGTCAACATGGGACAGAATCTTTCCTGTAGATTCTTAGACTAATTATACAAAAGACCAAACAATTACGAGCTTGAAAAAATATAGAGTATAAAAAAGTAGCACAGTTAACTACTTTTATTCTGATTTCTGTAATTGATGTAAAGCAAAGTTTAGTATCGCTTTTATTTCAAGCCCATATCTTGATTTAATTCTGAAATTAATTAAGCCACACATAAAACTCTGTACCTTAGAAAGTTTGTTCTAAGGCCCTGTCAATAGTTTTACCACCTACTCCAGTAATTTCAGAGACATGAAGAAATAGTGTTCTCATGGTTTTCCTGGTCTTACATTGATTGTGAAGTAAAAATCAAATCAAACAAATCTGAGCATGGGGCATGTGATTATCCATTCTCCCTGTTATTCCCTCACTGTTTCAAACTGCTGTTTTTCAGACAAAATTTAAGCATGCTCATAAATGTTCATTCCAGGGACCACTTCCCAACAAAACTGCAAATGTTCAGATCCCACCAGTTCAGCTCCTGAGAGGCTCCCTGATCTCTCCTAACACACTGCAGGTCAAGCAATCCATGCCCACATACACCCTTCATCTCATGCATACAAACCCATCACTTCAGCAGAACACAGCACAGCCCATGCCCTACTTTGAGCCAACAAGAATACACACAATCACAATCATCAATTTCTCTCCATGACAATGTTGGGACTCATTACGAAGCTGAAAGATGATGAAAACTGCATTTTCCTCTGTTCTTAAAGCTTCTAAAAACGGGTCTGAGCAGCAGCAATATGTCAAAGTTTAAGCAGGGCTTAAAAGACAAGAGTATTTCTTACAAGACTTAACAGAATCCTTTGATATCTCTGGGTACTGGATCGTATTTTTCCAAAAAAAGAGCTGTTTGTTTTCAAAGAAACACTGCTCAGCCTAATTATCATTTAGAAAAGTCTTTAAGGTTCTTGGACGAAAAGCAAGATCTCATGTAATTTATGATATCACAAGTCTTAATTGGCAACACTTCAATTACTTTAATTTAGAGAATAACTTAACCTACCCACTAAATTACTAATTTGCGTAATTACAAGGAAGAATCATTCACTATGCCACTAAGACAGATTTTCAAATGACACACTCTTGTAGGTGAGACCATTCAGTTTACTTGGAAACTGAGTCTAGGAGTGCAGTACTTCAAACCAGAGCATAAAACACTGGTTGTTGGTCTTCTTTCTCTCCAGAAAGGTGCTCTGCAATTAAGTGCAAAGGCCAGAAGCTAAAATGCTTAATCCTTTTACAATTTACTAATCCATTTTATTAAGAACTGGGAAGATATAATTAAATTTTTTTCTTAAGCATATCAGGTAGGAAAAACAAACAACACCGAGTTCAGTAAAGCTACATTTTCAGCTAAAAGAAGTAAAATGAAACCTCTTTAATCAGTGCCTTAAGGCAATAGTCTCAGAAACATTTACTTAATCAGCACGCCTAAACAAACTTACTTAACTGTATTTCTCCATTATCATCTACTGTGAGACTCCTTAACTTGATAATATTGTAAATCTCTGAAAAGAAAGAACGAAGTTGAAAGACAAATAGACTAGTGCATAATTGACAGAGGGACTAACATTTACAGAGAGGAAACACCAAAATCAGGAAAGCTAGGTATAATCTCTAGTCCGTCAAAGCAACAAAGCATCCTCGCTGCTCCAGGAGTGAGAGAATCAAAATAAATAAATGAGAACAGCCAACAGGCACTGCCTCAGCAACTGCCCAGGAATTAACTCAACACACAGCAGGTGCAGGAGGGAAAGGAGCTGGGAGAAATAATGGGTGTATCAGAGAGAAATGGCAGTGTCGAGTATAAGGAGAGCTCACCACGTCTGTGGGATTTAATAACACATTTTAAAGGGGGACAGAGATGGCAGAGTGGAAAAGATGGGCTCTAAGCCAAACACTATCATAAGTGATAACAATAGCGACTGGAAATCAGAAACTTCCCTATAGTGGGCAACCAGCTCTGAAAGTTTCCATCATTTCAAACTCAGTGTTGATAAGGGTCAAGAAGAAAATCCTTACTTTTAGGAATGTTGGCTGTGATCTATTCCTTGAAAAAATGACAGCTATGGAATGAATCAAGTAAATGCTGTGAAAAAATCATCAGTTCTGCAAAAGGCAACTGCTTTGCCAGCTGGTATTTAGGAGATAATTTTATGTGAAGAAAAACAAAACATAATTTACAGAATACATTTATCCAAATTCACAAAAAGGTAAAGTGTATTTATTTTCATGACTGTAAACAATTTCTCCTCTTAGACATACAAACCCACCAGTATCACAGCTGATGACAATTTCTAAATCTGACAAATATTCTTAGAAATCATGTGTGGATTATCAGTGTCAAAATCCATCATCAATGACAAAAAATTCACCCACTAGCCTATTTACCAGGAATTCTTTCAAATTTATTCCTTGGTGAATACCTAATCAGAGTGGAAAACAGATGTGATACAGAATGAGCCAGATCCTTCTAAGATGCTCCTTCAGTGACGTTTGAAAGACATACAATTTTACAACCGTTTCTAGTTTCATATTTTAATTTAATATTCATCCTTTAATTTAGTTGGATTGGTTCCTGAGCAACTTAAACTAATGGGTGACATTCCTGCCTACAGCAGGATGTATAAAACTATATGATCTTTAAGGTCCATTCTAATCCAAGATATCCTAAAATTCTATGATTAGCAGTTACTAAATAGCCCATTTAACAATAACAACTTCATCTAGTTTGTTCTAAAAAAACCCCAAAAACCAGAAAAACCCAACCAAGAAAAAAACCCAGGATTACAAGGGTGAAATTTGCACATATTAAAATAAACTGATTTTATTTTTGTCCTCTAAATACGCAAATAGATTGAGCTCTGTGTATAGCTATAAAGCACAAATTTTACACCTACAAAGCTCAAATTAAAATTTTGGTCATGTAAATATTTAGTTTACATTCCCACTAACTGCAGAAATTTATTCCACAAGCTGTTAATCAGTGCTTCCGAAACAAAGATGACTTCAAGCTTGATCTGAGAAACACAATGCAGAGAGGGATGTGTAATCCCTCTTCGAGCCAAACACTGGGCATCCAACTAAAGTACTGGGAGAAACTGTGATCCTGCAAATATTCAGTTACAGGAACATCCAATGGAACTGCCCAAGGATGCCAACAGAAGCTTTATTTATTGACTTTAGCTAAGTGCCCACAAGACAAAAATCTGCTTATCTTCATTGATAACACGCTTAGAAAGTCAGGGGAACCCGACCACACCTACCACTTCAATGTAAAAGCACTTGCCAGGCCCACCTTAGCTGCTCAGATAATTTGACTACAGCTGCAGAGCAAGTGGGAGAACGGTCACAAGCACAAGCTTAGCAAACATACAACTATGTCCATTTAAAGTGGTTAGGAACAGAAACTTTTGAAACATTTTATCTCGCCAGGCCCTTATTCAGAGCAAAAACTTCTGTTTTGTCAGTTAAACTGGATCAAAAAGTGTTTGACAAACAAAAGTCTTCACTGTAAAAATTAAGGGGCTTACTGAAAGCACCCATGTATTTAAAAGAATTAGACTTCATTCCCATACCTAAAGAATAACAGATTTAACTTAAAGCACATACTTAGAGTTTTTATAATGAGTTGCTTCAATAATTAAATATTTCAGCTGCTTTCTCCAATCTTTCTTTGAGTTTGTATAACTAATTCAGCCTCGTTAACATTTCACACACTCTGCCTTATTCAGATTTCCTCTCATTCCACGCATGGAAGCACTGCTGATAGAAATCAGACACCTAAACAGAAGATCAATCAGATCAGTGTTTAGTCAGCATGCTTTCAAAATATCTCAATTCTGAGATACACTCTTCACAAAGCCTTTGATTCGATCTAAACCAAACTAATTTAAATTTCAGTGGAATCACTTTCTGTGTTATCTGGTTCTACACTCTGGAGAGTGGTCACCTCACTAGTAGCATTCAGTCAGTATTTCTCTCAGCTCATCCCCCCCAGAAAACCTCTGTATATCCTAAATGGTAACCAGGTATAGAACCAAATATTACAAAGCTCAGCTGAGAATTGTATCTCACAAATCACACCAATGGATTTTCAATATGTGTTTTATTGCTCATATGTTCTAAAATAAGAGAAAAAAAACTCATAAAACTAAATGCTTATGGTAAATTAGACATTAAAAAATGCAACTCTTCATACATACTTGGTAAGAGACACTTTTTAATTCAGCTGGGTAGACAAAAATAAACATACTTCTTCACAAATCCTACTTCAGAAAAATCTTCCCCGTCAGAAAATAAGCTATGTATGATGCCACTGTGATTTGACTGATGACCTAGTGTTTCACATTAGGGAAAAACAATAAATTTCCAAACTGTGGAAGCTAAAATAACATTTGATTACATATTGCTTCTTCTCTCATCTAAAGCCATTAAGTGGCAACCAGTTTATTATCATTGCCGTTAACTTTTAAGATGCTTTGTCTTCCCATTATCCTCCACAGAGCCCCTCAAGTAGATAAATGCACAAAGAGAGATTCAGCACTTGGCACCACTAACAGGTAAGGGGGAGATGGGCTGGCAACCTCTTCTTTCATGCCAGATCTAGCCTTAGTTGTTCTATCAAGGTAAAGATAACAAACCTATCTTAAAACATAATTTCCTGCTGTGTTCTCAATAAAGCGTTAAGGAGAAGAAACTTCATAGAAGAACCTTCAATTGTATCTGAGAGCATTGTTTTAGCAACTGATTTGACTAATTAATGCTGTTTACACACCAGGTTTGCTGGAGTTCTTTGCTTTAAGAATGTTTTATGTTGATTTAACTTGGAAACATTAGTGTGAGGTGCTCTTAAACTGAAGAAAGAACGTCTAAAGAAGACAATGCCTTGTTTAAACTGATCTCTAAACTTAAGTGATTTAATCACTACACTTTTCTTGTGTACACAAGGCCTTTGTGTTACAGCAGCTCCTTCAAAAGGGGCTTCAAGGATACGAGAGAAGCTTGATGGGCCAGGAATCCAAATCGAGCTGCAGATTAGGTACACAAGGGTTTGTTTGATTACTCCCTCCTAACCCTATGCTAACAGCTCTTAGGATAGTTGTATTTGCATGACAAGGAAGAAGAGATTTTTAACTATTCTGTGTGTAGAAGGAGAAGAAGTGGATACTTATTATGCCACTACACTGAACTAAAACGTTATAACTTAGGCAAGCCAAGGCTGGATAGGCTAATTTTTTTTTCCAAAATCTATGCAGCACCACATGAGCAAACACACAGAAAAAGAAAAGAAAGGCATTACTCAGAAAATAATTTACATTTAGCCAAAGGGATTTCATTTACCACAGTCTATGCATAAATAAAACAAAAGGATATCTTTGTGAAAGGAAATTTCACTTACAAGCAATCTGCATAATGAACTTTTCTCCAGTAGCACTTGCCTTTTTCTGTATAATAGAAGCCTGTGTGGATGACCGTGCACACGCTCCTGTTATAATGCCTTGGGAGAAAACCATAATTCAGTGAGGCAGGGCCCCACCTCACTTCCTTCACTGACAGGTGCTTGACAGCCCTTGTGCCCAGGGCACGCAGCTGTGGCTTCCCCTCTCCTCCTGCAACACTTAACTCTATTCTCACCAGCTGCTGGACAACTGAGGGTGGCTTGTAAAGATCTTTATACACACCTCCTTTTCAAGATTCTTAGGCATTTGAATCTCACAGTGGTTTGCTTTCAGGCTGTCCTATAACCTCCTTACCAATTCTTCTAACAACTTCTTCAGATTTTATATTTGTGTAAGATATGAGAGATGGGTTTGTTAATCTATTGTTTTCTCCCTCACTGTTCTATACACTCTCCTGAATTTTTACATCCAGATCAATAAAGACAAAAAGTAAGACTTTCACTCCCTTTTTACCTATACCTTCCATCTCTGTACCTGTTCTCTCACAGATTTTTCTCTCATGCTTTTAATTTTTCCCCTTTCACCTCACCTTCCTTGGTAATTAATAAAAACCAACTAGAATGCCTAACAGCAGAGGGGAACCTCCTTTCTTCATACAGGAAACAGAGCAGTGATTTAAGTGTAAGGACACACATAAAATGCAGTTTAGCTCCTGCACAAGTTAATGGGCACAAATTCCAATTCTTCTTGCAATATCAGATCATGACAATTATTACCAGAGTACATTCCTGCCTTATATGCCTTTTCACTTTCAAGCAGATTTTCAGAGGCAAGACAGTTTCCTCTAGTACAGAGCCATGCTTTGTCTGGGTCTACATGAAAACTACATTTAAAAAATCCTAGGCAAAAGTCTCACATTTTTCTTCTAATGTATTAATCCATGAAATATGTAAAGTGTTTTCTGTGTGTCATGGCTGCCTCATTTGTCTTCATTCCTAGAATGGAGCTGCATCAGAAGAAGGGAAGATGTAGGCAACCCAAAAATGAAGCTACTTGCAACAATGGACAGCATTAACAAAGGATTTGACCTAATTTTTTCCAGGTTTTCCTACTTTTCCACTTATCCTACCTCATCTGAGAGAGGTCAGAGATACCATACCACCGATACCTTCCTGGTGTGACTGGGAAATCTTCTTGATTTCTGTAGACTATTCCTTAAGATGAGGCAATCAACAAACTTCTGCAAAAAGATTTTTAATAAGCTAGTAGAGGTTTCATTGCCTCCTGTGTGATTTTCACATGGGGAAACTACAATTCTTTTGATGGAGGTAAAAATCCCAGTCATTTTTGGCTCTTCTCTGAACTCCACACCCACCACTGGTGTCAGCTGTGGTTGTGGGCGTTCAGTTTGATCCAGGGTTTGGCAATGATCTTCTATAGCCCTTCAGTACCAGCAAATTTGGGTATTTTCCATCACCTTATTATTGCTCTGAAATAGCATTTAGCTTTTTACATGAACAAATTCTCATTAAATTTACTGCCAGAGTAAAAAACTCTAGTCTGGACTATTTATTTATTTGACCTGATCACTTCCCACAGATAGGCAAGGTGCTCTACAGATAAGCAGGGCATCATGCCTTAACCAGGCCAGGGGGATGGCTAGTAAGATTTTCTTGCTCTCACACTTGATTTCATATAAGTAGCATTTTGTTTTCTTTTATGACAATAATTTGTGTAGTTAAAAGGGGTTTTCTTCATTGTGAAAAGCTGGTTCTCAAGCTAAGGAAGACTGGGAGGAGGGGGTTCTGAGAAACTAGGAGGAAAATAAGTGCTTTGAGCAACTCACAGTGATTTCAAGAATATTGAATAAATATCCCACTTATGGAAGGACAGCAAGTAAAGTATCCAAACCCTACACTGTAACTTGCATAATGCATCTTTCTAAAGAGAAAAACATACAAAAGCAGAAAACCACAGCATTTGTGAGCTCCATTTAAACCAATGGAAAAACTATTAACATCAGTTTCATGGAAACATACTGAGAAACTTACTTGTCTTTCCTTTATGTTTTTCAGCCACTATGCCTGCCCACAAGAACAACACGACTTGTAAGACAGTTCTGCTCTATTTCACAGACCTGAGCATCTTAGAGACCATCACCCTGTATTTTTAGACAGCAGTAGAACTGGGAATTTCTGGAACCAAGTATACAATAATTGACATCTTCCATGGAAGTTTTGTTTCCCATCTAGAACCAGTGTTGGAATACTGCCACAAGAACAGTAAATATAATTTGAGCTTATGAGGCCAAATCACCCAAAGCAGCTCCTAACAGAGTCCCTGGAAGAAATATTCTAGCCAGAATTTCCATTTTTGTCAATAGCAACATATTGGCATATGCACTGAGTCACCAAAGATGATCTTCCAGGCCAAACTGGAAGATCCATCTATACAAATATAGAATTTGCCTGGGCAGAGTTTGCAAGAGATCATTTTTTCCAGATGGAGTGCAAGATACATTTCATTTGAGGCCCGCAGGTGTTACAGAAACAAAACCATTTTTAAAAGGTCCTATTTTTATCCCTGTAATGGCACGAATAAGGTAGAATAAATAATTAGGATAAGATTGCAGACAATGTACTTCACAGCAAAAAACCAGAGCCACAGGGAAGTTGTTGTTCTCCCTTTGAGCCTTCAAATCTCATCTCAGCAATCACCTTCTCAAAATTGTTCTTTCATCCACTACCCTGAATTTCTTGGACTCAAATCAGAGCTAACTGTGAAGTTTTAAGTAGCAGCTGTCTGACCACAAAGTTAGTTAAAATGACCAAAAGAAACCCCAAACAACTCCACTGACACACATTACCAGCTGCCTCACAATGTATTTTAGGCAGTATTACCTATGTATGCCTATAATGATTTACTTTGCAGTCCAGTGACACCCAGTAGACACCCAGTAGGTTACAAACAGTGATGTATGACATTGTATGACATTGGATGACAGTTACATACAGTGACATACTGTTACTGTCAGTCACATACAGTGACACCCAAGATGTTGCAAACAGCTAACCACCATAATTTTTTTATACTATGTCAGAACAAAAGTTTTTAGGACAATTCATTAGTTACAAGTAAAAGAAAAGGACAAATTCTGGCTTTATAGAAGCCAGTAGTAAATTTTCTCCCAAGATTTTAGGCTAAGACTAAAAGTGGAGTAGTAAATGGGTATCTGCCCTTACTATTTCAGATAATAGTAATCTGGAGCTTCTGCCTCACCACACTCCTTGTATTGTTTCACCCTATACAAGTCTTCCTCAAAAACATCTTCCTGACTCACAAATATTTCTTCAGGGTCCTGACTCTTCAGGAACCCCAAAAACCTATCACTTCCATAGATTCCCCAAAAACAAGAAAGGAAAAGAATCTTTTTGGCTTCACACCTTCTTCCCTGCCACCATCATGGGAAAAGTGTCCCTCCCCGTGATGATTTCCCTACCTGCTATCAGTTCCTCATGGCTGTGCAGGCAACAGATCATCCACCAGCCCTTAGGGATAGTGACATCAGCAGGAAGGAGTTTTTCAGGACTTAACAGGCAGTAATAGTAAGCACCTGCCTGCATTAATTTGTTTATTGCAGGACCAACTGTGTGGAAACCAGGTCACTTCTGAATACAGATGATGTAGTACAGGCATATAACAGATTTTTGTGACTAAGGGCTCATCAAGTCTTGCCAAGTTTAATTTATACCCTCAGGGCTTAAAGCCGGGAACAAGTATCCCCTGTTTTCCTTGATAAAGGAAGAATCAATGCTCCCCTTCTGTTTTTGGAAAAAATCACAGAGGCAGCTTCCCAGACAGACTCCACACACCAGGTGCCTTCTTACACTCTAAAATGGATAGAAGAGAGAAAGTATACTTAGCCAGCAAGGTACAGTAGAGAGAGAAAGACAGAAGATTGCACTGGCTAAGAGGCTCACAGCAGCAGCCATCAGGTCTGCAAACTGCTGAGTACTGATGCAATGCTCCCAGTTGCACTCCTCTTTCTTCCAGCAGCTGCCCCAGGTACAGTGGGAAAGAAAGAACCACCTGCCTTCAAATGTCAGAGTTGGTAGGAAATGCTAAAAGCTGACTTAGGAAGATTTGGGAGTAAGGAATAAAAAATGAATCAGTGCAGCATTTCTCCTCCTGGTTTTGTCTACTACAATCTACTGTGCCTGAAAATATCATGAATAGCTGATTTGCTAACAGGCATCAGTAAATTCACTTTTTTTTTAAGTTTAGAAGATGTCATAGGCTCCCTAGACTTCCTCTCCAGTAGAGGCAGCTGAATACTACATTCTGACTATTTTAGTGGTCAAAAAAAAATGCTTTGGTCCATGGTTATTTTTGAAAGTAAATGGAAGATAAAATTTAAACCAAAAAAATCTGTCATATACACCTCTGCTGTAAGTATCTCTAGTTTACACAACAATTCTGAGACAGCAAAAAGGACTAGTGGAATATATAATAGTTGTTTGAAAAGAAACCAAGAGCTTGTGTAGAAGGCATGCTTCAGTAAATGGATAATGTAAAGATGTTTATTAAACCACTTTTTGTTCAATAATCTTTTTCACTGTTAGGGTTATTAAAAAGCTTTTACATGATAAGTTGTCAGCATTGTATAGAAAAAATACCCCTGCTACCTCCATAGGAGGCTATCAAAAATGTCAGTGCTAGGCTGACACAGGACTATTACCTTTTTTCCCCCCTACCATTAATTAAATTCTCAGTATGACAAAATGTACATTGCAAGAGCAAGTGAAAAAAAAACCACAAGGGAAGCACTGAATGAATCAATTCATTATGTATGTATTCACTACTAAGGTCTTTTTTCTTCTGTTACTTCCCGTTCTAAACCTTCTGATTAGGCTTTACATTAAGTCAGACAAGCTGTCTCCTCCGAGTAACGAATATAGGAGTTTTGCTATAATGATATGCCTTTTGGTACACCAGCACTACACAGCTACAATTACATTTTCACCACCTAGATGATCAAGGAAACTTTGATTGTGCTTTCTGTAAAAAAAAAAAAAAATATATATATATATATACACACACACACACATATATCATGGATAAGAGGTAAAAACCCCTGTGAAACAGCAAACACATTTGAAAGTGAAATACGTAAGTAAGCAGACAGTCGTATATGTGTGATTTTTTTTTTTAATATAATGTAGAGTGCTGGTTAGCAGCTTAATCACTTGAGAGCAAATGATTATTCAGCATCAATAACCCCTATTATGAGTTGTGAAATTTTTTTAAAGTTAAAAGTGCTTAAATAATAGACACAAGTATAACTTACTGGGAAAAAAAATTAAAAAGCTTTTTATTAAATCTAATTTCACATGCATTCATAAACATTTTTCTGTAACTAAGAGGGCTTTCATTTGAAAAGTTCATTAGATAAAAAAATATTTTCTTTAGCCCTTGTAACATATTTAATTTCATAGATTTGTTAGTTTCAGGTTTAAGTAATGCATACAGCTCTAGGTTAAATCTTTGGACACCTGTGAGGGAGGAAGAACAAAGGAACACTCAAAGCCTCAGGGAATTTCCATATTCTCCCTTTTAGCAGTGAGATAAAATCCCAGAAGATTCTGAGAGAGATGCAGAATAGCACCTGCATCCAACCCCATACCCTCAGAAAAATCAGTGATGTTTTCACTTATTTGCAATTGTTGCTGCTGAATTGGGGCCTGAAGAAGAAACTGCAGAATAAAAGAGCAGATGGAAACCCCAGAAGAGCAGATGAAGAACTGCCAAGAATGACTGAGGTGAAATAGAGCCAAATATTTTTATCAACTCCTAAAAGAAGACTTCTTGGTAGCGAGATCAGAAGCTGAGCAATCACATGAAATTATGCTCCGACCTGAGATGAAAGTTTTAGTTTTGTTCTTCCAGCCAGTATAAACAATAAAAGAAAAGAAAAATATAGTAGGAACTTTCCTAAATATATTAAACAAAACCAGAGACAACCTTGTAACTTGCAAGCTCTAGAAAGGAAGTCCACTGGAAAACAAAATAATACTGGATAGATGGGAGATGCTACACAGCAATTTTCTTTCACAAAGGTGAATGTGGTTTGTAAGATGAAAGTTATTTTTCTGTTATTGCTTATCAGGGTGGTTTTTGTGCTGATGGAAGGCAAAGGTCAGACCTACACCAAAGAAACTTTACCTGATTTTTCAGAAGTCAGGGTTCAAGCTTTTATTGTTGCTGTTTCCATTAACAAAACTGCATCTTGGGCAAACTGAAAGGTGATGCCTGGTTCCAGACTACTGGTGCACAACAGCCTGACTCCATGAGGTGCACTCCTGGGAAGGAGGTCTGTGACAGGCTGAGAGGGCAATAAAAGCTTTCAGAGACTGTTCAGGAATGACTGTGTCTGACTAGAAAAGAGACCAAAAAAATTGATCTGTCAAAATTTTCATTCACCAAAAGCAAATTTAAAAGATTGTCTTCCAGCAATATCGTCCTAAAAGATGAGAAGACAGAAATCCTGGAATTCATTAAAGACCTCTTTTAAGTATTTTCAGAAAAACCTAAAAAGGCTCTGTACACAGACAAGAGCCTTTTATTGATTAAAAAAAAATAAAATATAAAATATTTATTGTTTGTCAACAACAAAACTATGTATTGTGCTGAGTGGAAAAGGAGGAGGACCAGTGTGGAAGACAAAATGTCTTTGAAAATGAGGAGCTGTAACACTCAAGTTTGAATATAAAACTATGTGGAAAAGTGATTAAACCGTAGAGAGGGACCCGTATGCTTTAGAATATGCCATTTGTACCAAAACCTGTCCCTGACATGCAAAAAGATTGACCAGCTGTGTGGAGCCATTTAACCGGGCTATAATGAATTTTAGATTTTCTAGGAATTACCCAGCAACTGCACAGCAAAGGCATCATTTCATTTTCTCTCTTCCATCCAGCTTCTCACCTTCCTACAGCTCATCCCAGCTGTCCACACTGCTTTTTCCATGCTCAAGTTGTAAGAAGCTGAGCAACAGAAACTGCTTCCCACAGTGCCAAACCTTCAGAGTCCCTATGGAGCCTCAGATTTATGGTGATTTCTTCCTGCTCCATCTTAACCTCTGTATATCAGGGAATTGGAGTCCCCAGAGGGCGAGAACTACACAGCTAGATCTGAGAGCAAGACCCTAAATGGCAGATATGACACAGAAACAGCCTGCTCTTTCACTGGTTACCTTGCTTCACATAATGCAACTGGAAGTGCTTTTTGCAGAATCAGAGTTGGAAGGGACCCACAAAGAACAAGTTCAACTCCTGGTGCCACACAGGAACACCTTAAGAGCCACACCATATATCTGAGACCACTGTTCAGGCTTGGTGGTGTTAACCATTTCCCTGGGGAAGGAAGGAAGCTGTAACTTCTGCAGTGAGGTCTCCCCTCAGTCTCCTCCAGGCTGAACAGACCAAGTGACCTCAGCTGCTCCTCACACTGCTTCCCCTCATGGACCTTCACCACATTTGTTGCCCTCCTTTGTAGCTTAATGTCTTTCTTATACCTCTCTAGTAGCTTAATGTCTTTCTTAAACTGTGGTGACCAAAACTGCACACAATATTAAAAGGCTCAGCTGGTGAGGATTATTTTTGAGCAGCCCAAAGTGAATATTCAACACCTCTGTACATATGAGGGTTTGCTGAAAGCAACCTTATTAACATGGTTCTCTACCACTTCAGAGCAAAAGCCACAAATGTATATAGTGAGTGTAATACTGTATATAGTTAAAAGAGGTTGTCCTTTACAATGTGTGCATAAGCATAAGAATTGTCCTTTGGAAAAATCAGCCCAAAAATTAATGCACATCAAATGCCTTCAAAATCTGAACTGGTGATTACAATTTTGGGCAGATAACTGGGCACCACTGATAAATGAAAATGTGGTTTGGAAGGCAGATGTATACTGCACTTCAGTGGAGAACTGGCATTCATTCTGTCACAAGATAGTCCATCAATGCATCACCTCAAGAGTATTATTATTATTATTATTATTATTATTATTATTAAATATATTTTATGTTCAGATGAGATATGGATGACTGTTAATTTTTCCCTTGCAGTTAACTCAATCTCATCAAATCTTTTAATGTAAAAGAGGTCCAAGACAGATTGGCCAGTGGATGTTAAGTCAATGCCCACTGACTTAACTGAGGACAAAATTCAGCCTTTAAGCAACAGGAGAAATGTTAAGTGGTACAGCTACTCATTAGAGACTTAATTTTCTCTTCATGAGAAGTAGACTTGAAACAACATATTCAGGCGACCAAGTAATTTATGTCCTTGCTACCTTTATCAACATTTTCACTAGTACTTGCAGTTTACTTTGGAATGGCTTGTTTTGTTGTAACATGAGCTCCTATACCACAAACATTTCTACAAGTACAGTAGCAGGTTTGAAACAAAGACCTACTTTGTTTCCAGGAAAAATCTGCATAATGCAAGATCAATAAGCTTTTAAAGCAAGTTATCTTCAAATACAAAGTGTCCCTCATACAGGTTTTACTCCTCTAAATTTAATATTAGTCTGTTCTGTGAAACAGTGAAGTGGCTGGTGAACACTTCCATAAGATTTTACCTAGAACACATAATGACAGCAAGTTCCCATTTTTCATTTACATTACCAAATTACATTAAAACTTCACAATTAAAACCCAAGTTCATGCACTTCTTCAAGTTACAGTTGATCTATCAAACTGTTTCTGTGTCAACATATACTACAGCTAGATGTTCCAGCACCCTCAGTTTAATTGACCTTATGGAGCTGACTGAGAGTGAAGTCTTATTTTGTAACTACATTATGTTCATTTTGACAGTGC
Source organism: Acrocephalus scirpaceus scirpaceus (assembly GCA_910950805.1). Lineage (NCBI taxonomy): Eukaryota > Metazoa > Chordata > Aves > Passeriformes > Sylviidae > Acrocephalus > Acrocephalus scirpaceus. The sequence goes on along the minus strand of OU383778.1, from coordinate 6,683,634 downwards.
AAATGAAGCAGACATTTTATAACCAAGGCTTGCTAATGTTTTAGTACAATAAGTATCTCAAGTCAAAGTTGGTGATCTAAACAAATTCAAACTGCCACAGTTACCCAAATACATAATTAAAACACAATGTCATTTATATAAGCAACAACTGGAATAAGAATCTTAGAATTACCCAGTTTCTTACTACTCTCGTAGATTTGGTGTAGAACAGAAACTTGACAGATTTTGACAGAGCAAACTTTAACAATCTACTTCAGGCAGTCCTCTTTGGGAATATTTTTAACTCAGTTTATAGCTACAATCCTGTGATGCACTGGCAAGCTTTCCTCACAGTCATGTCACCAAGTGCATCAATATTGCCTTTTATTACTAGCTATATCCACACCAAATTAATCCATAGGCCAGTCTACATAAAAAAAAACACTACTCCCTCTCACAAAACTGCAGTACCATTTGTCTACTAAAGACCTACTCTCTTGCACATTATTGTCAGAAACACATCAGGAAGAAACTCTGTGCAAACTTTATTTCACAGAATTCTTTGAGAAAAAAATAGGTAAAACACAACAAACTCAGGAAAGCAAAACTCTCTGGGGTAAATTATATTTGTGATATGAAATCCTTAGACAAATATTACATAGTGAATACAAGCTAAATAATATGATGATATACAATACTGGTAAAGCATACACCTGAGTCCATAAAAGGTAAACTTTCAATACTGAACCCAAATCCTTACTTCAAAAGTCAGGATGAAAATAATATAAATAATTGAGCTAAATTATGTCTTGTTAGAAGGACAAAAACAGAATTTGCTAGCTTATATTTTTTTTTTCAGAAAGAACATCTACATTTAACTATAGGAATTAATTTAGACCACAGAAGGTGAGAAGAGTTCCTCTTGCACAAAAATAAAAATACAGTGAATTAAAATAAATACAGAATCAAAAGAACTTGGAAATATGTATTTACACTGCCTTCTGCACCTTTAATGTTCTCTCTCCTTGGAGCTCAAAAAAATCCTCTTATTAAGGAGGGTGGGGGTTTTTTTGTTTTTCATTTATTATGTTTAACTATATGACACCCTTTTAAAATAACCAGAAATTCTCAACTACAGACACTGAAATACAACCTTTTTAACAATACAAATCAACATTTTTCCACTGTGTTAGTTGAAATCTTACATTTTGTGCCACAAGTGCAAAGGATGAGGAACTCTTGGTGGCATCTTACCAGTGACTCTCAGAAAACTGTCCACAGGCACAGAAGTCTCTCCTTTTTCCTCTGAATCAGGAGGAGATAGGAAAAGGACATCAGAGACAGAACTTTTAGATGCAAAAGAACAAAGTTGTATTGCTGCTCAGGAAGGGGAAGCAATGGGAATAAATGACATCTCCCAACTTTCAGCTTTCAAAATCATGACCTTGGTATCGATAAACTGCCATATTAAAAAAAAAAAAAAAAAAATACGTCTCTGCTTTCCTCCTGCAGCCAGCAGGTAGAAAAGGCCATCCACTATGCCTCCACTAGTGCCAAGTCTCAGAATGCACAGGTACCAAGGCTGGGAGCACTGATTGTCAGCCAAGGGCATTAGAAAGAAATGTCAGAAAGCATTTAGCCACCTATACAAAGGAGTCTGAAGACAGTTCTGCTTCTTTGGAAAAAGACCCCACTGACCTCAGCATCAAGCCTGTACGGCACTATTGCATCCTCACAGATGAAGCTGACAGTTGTTTCAGCAGCAGAAGCTTATTTCTGCCATCACCCTTGGTGCTGGTGCACCATGGAAGTCATGCAGAGTAAGTTTGCATTGAAATTCAGGAAAGCCTGAACAAGGAACACACAGTACAAAGCATGAGACAAACTAGCAGGGGAAAAAAACAAGTCAAAACAAAAAAAAAAGCAAACTGAACAAACCAGAACTTGATCAATACCTTTTCTGTTGAAATATGCCATGGCATTAAGTATTTTCTGTACTTTTTTCCAAGTATGCCCAACATTTCCAGCTGGACAGCTGCTTGTCACCCTTGAAATATGACACATACAGAACACTATGGTAAGCACTTCCCTGCTCCAGAGAATTAAGAATAATTTTCTTCTTGGATGCAAAACAAGACAAAATTATTAAACACTGTCCCATATATCTTCTGTTATAGAGAAAGGCTATTGGGAAATGGTGTACATTTTGCCAAGTTTCCTTTGAGTCAGCTGTGAGGTTCTTACTTGCCAGATGTAGTTAAAATAGAAAGTATAGAAACTGACAGTAACAACCGAATCAAAAGTTTGGTGCTGCAGTTTTAATTAAAATCAGAGCTAAGAGAAGACACTGAAAGTTTTGGGGGCTAATATGTATGTTAAAGAAATGTACCAAAGACTGGAAATAAAAAAGAAGAAAAAATTATTTTAAATCCTCTCTATGCATAGAAGATGATAACTGCATCATCTACCGCACTTAATAAGATGTCTGAAATTTGTTTTATTCTATATACCTTATCTTTTATACTTTCCAATAAAAGTATATTTATAACTTTAGCACATAAACACTAGTTGATGTGCTAAAACTATATGGAAAAAACCCAGAAAATTAGTTATTTAGTTGAATGCGTGTATAAAAGCATCTTAATTTACACATGTTTCTAGAACACGTTTTACAAGGCATGCTACACTATTTTCATTGCAGTTAAATCATTTACCAAATATGAAAATCGTAAACGTAATTGCGGTTCTTTAACGTCCCATGGAAGCTTACATTAATAAGATGTCAATGCATCTCTTGGTCTCTATCACAAAAAGAATCTTTCAAGATGTACAAAAGGACACCTGAAGCATTATGACATTCTCGAGCTTTCTAAAATTCACTCCACCAGCCCCAAGGAACTACAGCAAGTACCCTCCAGACTCAGGGGGGAGCTGCAGGATTTGTTCCAGAGCATGGTGTGGCATGCCGCCAAAGGAGTCATTTAGCAGAATTTTTGGCCAAGCAGGAAAGTGTTCCATTTCTTCTGCCATTCATTGAGACCCATGAGGAAACTGAGACAGGAAGTCAGGCTCCCAGATAATAGGAGTGTTCCTAATGATGTCCTTTGGCTTGCAGCACAGAACAGTTCCTCTATGCTCTCCCTTGCTACAACATCTTCTCTCCATATAATTTCCTACTGTAAAGGGGGAACAACAACAAAAGCTTTTAAAATTAGTTTTTCTTTGCACCCAGTTCAAAGAGCCTGATCAAACTACATGGATTATCTGCTTCTTACTGTGTATTAACAACAACTGTTTGTTTTAAAACAGCTGATTATGCTTGGGAATTTTTCTACCATAATGTCACTTCAAAAAGATTCTCCCATTGCAATGACTGCCTATATATATATATAACAAAACACCAAAAAAACAGTTACACCATAATTACCCAGTTACCTCTTGACTCTACTGTAATTGATTGTTGAAAGAAAATACACCTCCAGTAAGTTTCAGTAAAGTGACTTAAAATAAAATTTTTCTTCAGCCTTAAATTTTGACTTCAACAAGGTAAATGTCACCATGCCGTTCATCTCATCAGAAGTAACAAGAGATCCTGAGAGGAAGTACAGCCTGAGCAAAGAATTCAGCATTATACATTGTAACACATAAACATAAAACATTTAGTATTCATACATAAATGTGTCAGGACACAAAAGTCAGATAAAAAATGAAAACACTATCATAAAGGGAAAGAAACCCCCGAACAAAACACCTTCATTGGCTGCTGTGGGTCCCTGCCCAAAGCATAGCTCCATGCTGTAGAGTCCACATCATGGCCCATCTAACACAACCCAGGGTCTGTAAAACATCATTGCTGCAGATTCTTCCTCATCCCACCTGTTGTTGCATCTGCTGTATCCCATGGCAGGATACGAGGCAGTGCTATTTTAGCTATGATAGTCCAAGGAGATGAAATTCAAAATTTGTAAGGAAGGTAGCTACCTTTTCTTAGACCAATCTCACAGAAAGAAAAAGCATAACAAACTTCCTGACAAAATCTTTACAAGCCAAGGCATTTTACCAGGTGTAAGAGCTACTGAACAATCCACAGCAGTGTCCAAAAGCAAAACCAAAAGATTTATGCAAGAACAATTCATCTGTATTTAACTGAGGGACAGGCTGGAACAAAATACGACTAGGAATTTTGATATGTGTATCATTAATTAGAAGTCACTACTTTAGCAGTAGATAAACTACAGAGAGCAGTTTGAGCTGCAGAAAGAAAAAAAAAAAAAAAAAAAAAAGCCCTGACAGAAATTTCTGCTGGAAATCATCTATGGCTGCAGAGGGCTCAGTAGAGGATAATCCACCTATCATTTGCATCTCAGTTTTACCTGATTACCTGACTGCCTGGCAAACAACCCATTCTCTACGACTTCTCTAAGCACCTATTCAGCCTTAAACACAGATACCTGCAACTCCTCAGGCAAGAGGCAGGAAGGGAAACTAAATCCAGAAGTGATCCTGAAGAGGGCAGGAAGGAAAGATTCAATGTGTGTTTGGCTGTGCCCTAGCTCCATTAGTGCAGCAGCGGATCTTGCACATGCTCCTTTCCAATGGACCGCCAGCTGTACAAAGAGTTTATTTCTATATCAGTACAGCTTAGAAGGAATCACAATTGAGGAATCACACAAAGAATGGGAACGTTAGCTTTTTGCTTAGCACTTGCAAGTGCACCCAAAATCTTATCTAGGTCTTCCCTGGTTTTGATGACACATCATCACATTTCTCCACTGATAAAACCTAGGATATTTTAGGTCAGTGAAGTCAAGACAGATTATGTGAGCAGAAACCAGGGGTCAAATAATTTTTCTTCTTCTATAAGATTATGTAGTTAAATAGTAATTAAGGGTTACTATTTATATTCATTTTTGTAGATCTTTTCCTTATGGCTGTTACTTAGTCTGACCTTGTTCACAATTAGGAAAGACAAACAAAATATTTGGAATGGCTTGATTATAAGTGTAAGTAATTCAGGAAATTATTCAATTTCTTACACAAACTTGAACCTAGAATGTCTAGATCAATGAATCAATAAAAATACATTATATGTGATGGAATGCTATACCACATACCAAATAAATCTAAGACACATTATTAAAAATCTCAAAAAATAGCCAAGAAAAATTAATTTTGTCCAAGTTGACAAAGATTGTCATGACTTCAGTTGGCTCTCCACATTTTTGATTTAAAGCACCATAGAATAGCTTGCATTTCTAACATTTTAGCTTTAGCTAGAAGATGTGCATATCTCCATAAACACATTACTGATCTAGGAGGCATCTTTGTGTTTGGCTCTCTTCCATAATGCAAAAGGAAGCGTATGTTATAAATTCTCTTTACTCATGCTTCACTTCTGTAGACACACTGACTGTGATCCTTCAGCACTACAATTCATATTTAACTCAGCTTCTTCCAAATTAAAGGTATTATGAATGAAAACATCCAAAAGACTTGGACTAGGTTTCTGTATTTCCACCTGTATTTTATGTGTGAAAGGGTTTTATATATGCAGATAAAAAAAGTGGAAAAAAAACCAGGAAACCACTCTCTTACACTCTCTGCTGTCTACTGCTCCGGCAATTTAGTGATCAAAGGATAAAAAAAAAAAAACTGTAGAAAGTGAATATTTTCATGAAGGGGAAAGATTTTTCTCCTTACTTCTTTCCCTTACCAAGTAACTCCAGAAAACTCCATAACTAAAGCCATGAACTTTCTTCAACAAGAATCCTCAGTCAAATCTAGACTCATTTATCACCTGCAGTTCTCATTCTGGCCATGATTCAAGTTCAACGCACTGAAGAAACAACATCAGAAAGAAAACAGAAGTTTTCAAAACACAAAAGTAAGAAACTATGTGGTTATATGCAAGATTTGCACAGTTAGGCTATGTTGTAAGGTTACTTAGTTCTATACCGTCATCTAGAGCTTTTCCAACCCATCCAAACTACAAATTGCTATGGGGGAAAAAAAATGCTTTCTGCTCCCTTCTTATTTTGCCATTTACTAATTCTTCAATTTACTAAATAAATGAAGATATTAGTACACCTGTTCCTCCTAGTTTTCCAAGATCTCTGTAGCTCCTAGCAGCCTCTGGATTAGAAAACGTGTTAATTTGGGGCTATTGCAAACCACTGAAGAAACTTTCAGGGCTTGTCAAACTTTACCTAATGGAACATGATTGACACCTGCTTGTTTCACATGCCTGCTGTATTATGTAACAAATGGCTTTTCATCTTTGACTTTACATTTCTTGAAATTATACAGATACAGAACTGTATATACAACTGCAACCATCATGTTCATCACCATCTTTAGCCATTTATCAGATTGACCAATTAATAGAGTATTCAGCTATTACAAGAAGAAACTTATCTCTAAAGTCTGAGAAATTGTTGCAGTAATCAAAATCCAGTTTTATCCTGCAGCTTCTCATAAGGGGAAAAAAAAGAGAAAATCAGATGCTCTTCAAGCTGCTGGATTTTTTTCACACCCCAGTCCAGCAAGAAAGAACCTGTAATCACAAGGTCACCAAATGCAAGATTTCACGATACTCTTGTGTTAGTGATGACAACTACAGAAACTGGGGCAAAAATCCAACTGCCTTCATTGATGTGCCTGAAAAGCATGTGAGCACATGCATACAAGTAAGCCATAGCCCAAGTACACAGAAGTAAATTAGTCAGCTCTGCTTGTTACTTATTCACCTATGAACACTATCTCTAAAGTAACTGGAAACACTCCCACTGAGTCCAATGGCCTCTAGGTCAGATTTACACACAAGTTACCTTGGCATTTATAAGTGGGGAAAAAGCAAAAAGAAGAAAAGCCCTCACAATCTGTACACATGGCTTCAAAGAGCCTCTATAGGTACTTCTGTAGGCATCTATGTGTCAATGGTAGCTCCTTAGCTAGTCAGGTGAGGGTGTGCATACGTGTGGTTTATAGATAAACGTGTATAAGTGCTGCACTGGACCCATACTGACAATCTATAAACACAGGTAATGCAGTTTTCTTCTTGTATGCTGGCATATATTCATTTTTATCAGCTATAGTTGGTCAATGTGTTCACAATGATATTGAGCTTTGAAATTCATACATGTCCCAAAATAGCTAAATTGCATTTATCTTTTAGGCATGCTACAAGACATGAGTTTTTGAAATAGCACTTAGGGATGGCTGAGGAACAAAGGAACTGCAACACTGGATCATATCCAAGGCCCTGTCTTTGACAGCAGTCACCACCAGCTGCTTCACAGAAAGAAACAAGAATTTGCAGTAGGTAGACAGGGATAATCTTGCCACGTATTGGGGTTCATCCTTGTTTTAAGCTACAAAATACTGGCTTGAACTCTGAAGCCTGAGGTATATATCCACTTGAAAATCATTATTGTTACCATTACTAAATATCAGCCCTCCAGACACCCCTGCTACCTATGTAAATATCATATCATATATCCAAATACTGACTCTGTGAAATCCTTTAGGAGATTTCAATCTAAAAAAAAGTTGCATAAAATTCCCACATCTCCTAGTCTCTGTTCTGAATTTTCCACTTCAGAATTTAACAGACTAATAGAAGTAGAAACAAATATCTTCTATTTTATCTTCTTGTATAATTTCTGAAATTGTTCATGCTTATCATGTTCCTTCTCTTTCATTTTCTCTTTGCTAACTTTAACATCTTTTTACCCTGTTTTCATTAAATAGTTTCTCCAATAAAGTAACCTTGGGGGAATTAAATATCCATGCAAACCTGATTCCTTAGTGACTTACAGGCTGAATTCTTTTTTTTTTAAGGGCTTATTATGTGTTTTTCTTTAACAATTTCTTTTCCAAGCATAAAAGATTAATGTCTGTAAGTTATCAGAACATAATGCAATTATGACATATCAGTAACAACAGAAAAAGGATTCCACAATTCAGTCCTGAATCAATAGTCTTGAGGAGTTCCATAGTCAAAGACTGAGTAGTTTATATTATGACAAAAGGATGGGCTGATGGACATATTAAAGATCCTGGTACTAAAATGAAGATCATAAAAAATGGGTAACATGTCTTCAACATGGCGCTGGCAGTTTTTCATGGAAACACACTACGCTCTTCATTAGAAAAGGGCTAAGCAGACTGCCTGAACACAAAATACCTAATTTATCCATTTGCCTATACATTTATACAAGGGATGAAGTTGAGAATTATAAGTATGGAATCAGTTGTAAACTAGTGTGGCATAACCTACCTACAAATAATGCTGAAGTAAGAGCACGATGGTAAGAGTAATGTTGAGTAAGGGAAAAAGCAAGTACAAGTGAAAAAGAAGATGTATGCAAATTTGTTATAAATATAAGGACATTTTACCAGATGGAGAAATTGGGCAGTTCATCATCATGTTCTCACACCCGCAGACTTGTTCTAAAACTACTTCTCATGAAAGCAAATATAATTCACTCTGCAAGTAAACTGTTTAAATAAATCTTGATATTATATAAGAAATTATCTTCTTTGCTTATCTGAATACATCATCTGGAAACACCAGAAGCTCTGCCTTTTGGCCACTCTTTGGACAATCACTGGACCCTAAGCAAAATTCTTTATATACTTTGGCAAAGTGGAAATATATTGAAGATCTTTAGTGCTACAATGCCCATGACAGCAAGAATGTACCTAACTAGCACCTATTAAAACATCAGACACCAATAAAATGGATTTGGTTTTGTTTAATAACAATTAAACTTGTTATTAGGAATATATTTAGCTGCTGCTAACAGCATGAGAATAATGTAACGCATCTGTGCAGCTATTTTGATACAACCTCCCCAGCTGATATCCTTGTCCCCTCACTTCTTACAAGAGCTGATACTTAAGTTCCACCATACAATTTACAATACCTAAGAATCACAATGTGGCTGGAGAGGTGCTGGCACCTTTCAAATGCAGCAATGTGTCTCTGAAATTCAGTTTCTGAAGGAAAATATATGAAATTCATGAGGACAGCAAGATAGAGAATTTCCAAAGTCAGATTTAAATGCACTGCAAATGAATTTTAAAATAAACATCCTTCCTTTGCAATTTTGCATCCTGATTTTGCTGATTATTTCCTGATCAGGCATCACTTATAACCATCAAAATGAAGGGAAATATTTCAAAATCAATTCTAGTCAATTATTGATGGATCTTTTTATCATTAAAGTATATATAGCAAAGAATCTGGTTTAATAAACACTGCATATCCTATTAGGTGTCGTATTTCACACACCTTAAGAAAAAATTAGGAGCTATTTTAGAATAATATTGATTATTTAGCATTTTTGGTATTGACAATCTCTGTTTTGCAATACTGACGAGAAAACCCACAAACCTGTATTTTGGAGCATTATTGCTCTGTAAGAGTTATCTGATTGTGCTCAAATATTTTCAAACATCTGACACTCACTTATAGTCACCCAACATTTGCACTTGCAGACCATTATTCAAGCAAAACTCCCCGCAGAAAGCCGTCTGAGAGTATCTGTTTGAGTGGGAGCTGCCTCCTTAGCAGTCTGCAGGAGCAGTCACTCACGTGGGTCGCACACCGACACTCGGCATATGTCCACAGCACTGCCTCCACCCTCACACTTCCCAGCTCAACCTGTCCTACCGCAGTACTATTTATACAACCTTTACACTTCAAGTACTTAGAGTAGTACTATTTCTGCTGATCAGCAAGGCACTGTCTTCATATCAAATCTTGATATTTAGGTACGTGAGTCCAACAGAGAAAGGTTCACGCATGTGTTCTGTATAAACATTTGTGGCTGGATATTTCAGGATTGGCTGTGCAGTGCTGAACAGATCATTGCAGCCCACTGAGCATCAAGCACGAGGCCTCTGAGAACATGCTGGTCACACACAGCCCACTCATCTGTCTCCTCCTCCTCAATTCCAGCTGTGCACAAAGGTGCCCAGTTTCTTTGCTACAGAGCTCTCAAAGCACTAGAGGACAGTCTTACAGAAAGCCTGATGATGAGCTAGAAGTTATATTTGGAGGGAACAACTGATAATTAATTGTAAGCAAGAGAGTAACACATCAAGGAAAGAAAACAGGGAGGAGTAGAAGACCTTTCAGGCACCACAGGGAAAAGCTGAAAAGCAAGTAAAAAGTGCATCCAGCGGTGGGGAAATCCAGAAGCAAAGAAACTTGCCATAGTAAGAATGAAAGAAATTATAGGAAAAGAAGTAGAAGATACATAGCAGATGCAAAGAATGAATATGCATTAAAACACATTAACAGATTGGCCATTAGCTCTCAGCCAAGAAAAATATCCTGACAAGACAGAACTAAAAATACACAAAGATTTCTCCAGTCACACTTTCAGTTCTGTTACTCTGAAGAGATGTAGTAGGGAGGTGGAGAGAGGTTGCTTCTGGTTAAGAATGGGGGGTATGGACTGCATTCAATAATGACTGAAACAAGTAGATCAGAAAGATCCTGAAGAGGCTGAGAAAAGTCTGAAAAACCCTATGAAATTCTGCTCATCCAACTGAAAGCTTTGAAAGGCCAAATCTTAGTTTTGCTCTGTAATACTGCTCTTTAAATATATCTTTTCTACCTATACATATTAAAACCAAAAAATACATACAATAATATTTTTCCTAAGTTGGAAGCCGGACTATAAAAAACTATTTCAGTTTAAGGATAAATACATCTTGTCTAAACAAAGACTAGAGATTTCTTCCATTGTTTGTTCACTGTTATAAAATTTTATAATTCATCCAGGAAGGCAAAAAAGAAGTCTTCCTGTCCACAAGGTCCATTGTGCTTGTGAAACCAGAAGTTTACTCTCCGATCTTACAGCTCTTCCATTTCACAGACCTTCTGTCACTACCATGCACCACAAACACGACTTTCTCTCCAAAAAGAAGCGAATGAAATCATGTCATAAGCCTATGAATCCTATTGTCCAGAGGGGCAATCAGAATGACATAAGGCAGACATCCAGGTGTGGTGAATGTTTCAGTTTGCCTTGGGGACTTGATTCCAAGCTCAATGAGATTTGTCAATTAGACTTGTTTTGCAGTGAAGTAATGCTGCTCCTTGCAGATCACTCATTTGACACACTGGATATATATTCAGAAACAGACGCCTATGGAAAGTGGTCTGGACGTGAAATTGAGCCTTTGCTGTGGAAGGATATTCACAAAATTAGAACATAAAACATATTCATTTAATGTAGTTTTCCCAGAGTTTCATATTGAATTAATCTTTTCAATGAAGCTGAGGATAAAAAGAACTTTATGTTCTCACAAATCTCTTTCAAAGGTGCTGAGATACCACATTTAAGGGCATAAAAGATAAAGTAATGGTGGAGAATTCTGGGGGGGAAGAAAATATTTAAAAGCTAAATTTGTCAGTAGTTTTATTAACCCTATAAGTTTATTCACAGCAAGATGGAAACCAGTTGGGAAGATTATTCAGAAAAGCTTGTTTCTGTTTCAGCTGCCTACACTATGCATTTACTACATGAACAGTCACAGTTCTGTCAATCTGGCAAGTGATATTAGCAGCACAACCTCTATATTAGTACAAACTGCACAATATAGCTTTAAGAGTCTACTACATGACTGAACTATAAATATGAAAGATTTTAATTACCTAAATCATGCAACTGAGTCAAAATATATAATCAGAGGTTTTAAGAATTTTCCTAGTACCAGAATGCACAATTAGAATGCTTACAACTGAACACACGTCCCAGAGCACAAGAAGGAAACTAAAATAAAAATGTAGCAGTACAGAAAGCTGCTACTATCAGGAAACAATAGTTAGACTGCAGTTACAGATGACACTGTGTAATAATTGTACTCAACATTTACCATCAATCTTTTCTCTTCAGCTATTTTACAAATAAAATACATTACTAGGTTTGATGTCTCAGTGATGTAGGAAATACTAATTTCCCTGCTACGTCCAATCCAAACTTTTTTATTATTATTTATAAGGGTGAAAAATAAACAAACAAGTTCCTTAGGTTCTCACAGGAGGGAGAAATGGACATGAGAGGAGAGTCTGTCTTAATTTTCTCTAATTCTCAATCAGGCAGGCATGCATACATACAGAATTTTTTCTTAGTCAAATAATTGCATGCTAAAGAACTTTCAAGGTATAAAGCTGTAAATTTAATTGCTTGTCTTCAATATTCTTTTTGTTTCTGACATTTCTATCTAGCTTCACTGAAGGGAAAAAAAAATAAAAGCAATTCATGCATCATTTGAAAGGGGAAAAAATCCCAATTAACTGGTTTTTGGCACGGGGAGTAATCCAAACTAACTGCAGTGAAAATCAAAAGTTTCAGTGACATTTTCCTTGGGAGAATTTCCCCTAGTGCAAGACAAAATTTCTGGGGAAAAAAAACCAAACCAACAAACAAAGCAAGCAGGCCCACAAAAGGGAAAAGTAATAGCCCAAGGAACCCAGCTTCAAGCTTATTCCCCAAATCTTTAACACTTGTCTTAGGAAGTGAAATACCTCGCAGGAGAAATGCTAAGAGACTTATCTGAGGACAGCCAACTGTCCAGAGGCTGAAACAGACCTCAGCACTGTGGCTATGTAACAAAACTAAGATTTCTTGCCTAATCTCCCACAGTTCATGGTATTTTAATTGGAAGACCACACTGGAGCACGCCCTCTTTTTTTATTTGTTTTGTTTTAGGAAAACAAAGTTGTTGAGAAAACAAAACAAAAGCCTTCAAAACACCTTGAGTATCAACTAAGCACAGGCTATGAACAACTGTTACAGGATAGGAAATTATTTTTCTAGCCATCTCTCTCTGTTTCTCAGCAGATATCCTGAATATGTCATAAAATGTGGAAAGAATGGGAAAAAAGGAAAAACTTTAGGAATCCCCAGGTGCGTGCTGCAATCTGAAATTCTGATGATGCCCCTTGAAATCTAACTCAGCATTTTCTTCTTTGGAGTGATATCTGATTATACAAATGCTGATCTATGTCCTTAGATTTACAGTATGGTGCTCCCAGTTTCACATCTTCTGGCAAATTAGATCTCAAAGATGAACTAAGAATGCCTTACACTTGAACTCACAATGGTAAACACTGAGGGCAATATCCTGCAGAGAGACCCAAGGAAATATCTGAGACATCAGAAGCACAGAAACTCTGTTACATCACATCCCGCTGTTACAGTGTGCCAGAATTCTTGTTATAAGGAGGAGTAGCATGACCCAAAATTCACACACAGGTTAAAGGTCTGCAGACAAACCCACGGGAAACCACACAGCTCATCAAGTTATTCTGCACAATGTCAACAGCTTCCTTCCAATAGTCGTCTCCCCAACAGCATCACAACGTTTCTCCAGACCCTTCCCTTCCCTGAAACTCCAGAGTTCCCAATGTGCTGCCTTCACTACTGAGACCTTACTTTGGGATTGTTGCATACACTAGCTGCTGGTTTAGATGCAAATGGCAACATCAGTTCCAGAAACACCTCCTAGACACTTGTAATCTGTAGATTTTTCACAAACCTGGAAATATTGTAAGAAAATATACTTTTCAGTCTCTATAGCATCCCTCACTGTGCTGCTCCTGGGAATTTTAAGTCAAAGCAACAGGCTGATTCTAGGCCCATTCACTAAAGTGATCCCTTCCTTGTGAAAACGTAAAAAAACACATGTAGTACCCATAAAAAATCCCACAGAATACCCATAAATAACCTCTCAGAGGCTGTCACATTTTGTTTCTGGTAAATTTCTTCTTTTTTTTTCACAATAAAACAGGGAGAAAAGGACCTACCAAAAGAACATTTATTCAACAGAGGTAGTTATCTTTTTATAAAGAGACATAGAATTATAACTTCATTATAAAAGGCCCACTGGTCACCATAACTTCATTATGGATCTGATGCCTCATGTACAGTGCTTTCTGTCACAAAATTACAAATGCAGTCCATGCAGTAAAAACTAAGCAGCAAACACTACTCACCAAAGTTTGAATGCAAGTAACTTCTAAAATACAAGTGAAACAAGCTCGCATCAGCACATTTGGGAATAGGTCAAATTATTCTAGCATGTCTAAAATTTTCAAGGGTATCACTGGAGTTTTTGAAGTGTGTCACTAGTAAAACCATAAATGACTTTTAGGTGTTTGCTAAGTTGCAGACACCCACTTATTCCCACTGTTCCTAACAGAACACTGACCAAACTGATTAGCCTGAACAGCTAAAAAAAAAAAAAACAAACCACTTTTAGAGCCTCAGCTGCAGGCCCTCAAGATGTAAAAGTAAAAGCAGGTATTAATTATATCTACAAAACTTGCATACCTTGAGTGTTATCTCAGCAAGAATTCTTTCATTTTATCCTGTTGCCTTGAGCATAGAGTGACACACCAATCTGAGTGTGAACGTCTCACACCCCTGAGTGTGAGGCCTGGCTTTGTCCTTCTATAGGGCCTTACTGTGGAAACCACCCTAATGGCAGAGATGGGTAAATTTACTCCTGGGAGTCCAAACCCTCCCCCCCAGACGCTAAGAGCTGACCTAGGGAGAGCACACCCTTGGGCTATGCTGCTAAAGGAGGCTGAGCACCCGCTTCTCCCAGCATCCTTGATCAGGCACCAGTACTTTACAGGCTGAGATTAATGGAGCCTTTAAGGAAGGTCTAGCAGGAAAAGTGAATTAGGAAATACTCTAGGAGGATCACTTTCATTGATATATATGGAGCTTTCAATTTTTAATTGAAAATGATGGGTACATGGTACATGCCCAGTTTGCAGCAGTGAGGCGCATTTTTATTTCTGAAGAACTACCACACATTAAGAAGCAAACAAAAAAAAAGTTGGTGGGTTTTTTTTTACTGGATAGAGAACCTCAAGGTGACAGCTTTTAAGACTAAGAGGTACTACACGAGGTAACTCTTCATATACCTACCTGTCTCTCATCCCTGTAGTACCTAAGCTCCCTATACTTGTGGAGCTGCACAAGTAAGAACTTCAATAAAATATTTCCATGGGCCAAATTTTCCAAACAAATGCTTCTTTCTCCAGGCAAAACAAAGTGATGGCAGAGAATTGGCAATGCAGATCAAATTGCAGTCTCCTACTGATGTCTTTCTCTCATGCATAACCTCAAAACACTTAGTATCATGAATTATAATTGCTAATTATTCCCACTATGAAACAAGAGTCCCACAGCAAACTGAGAGTAAATATGCATTTCTCATTATATGAAATGATGCATATGAATCTTCTGAAAGAATTACAGACCAGAAGAGTTCAGGTTAACCATGATCAGTTACTCATACTTATTTGTGAGTGCTAATTGAGGAAAAAATGTTTTGTTTGCAGTTGCTTCTGTTCTTTTTGAACTTGAACTTACAACTTCAGTTGTAAGCAAGTTAGACCTAACAATTCCCACTTAGGAAGAAAACATTTTTGTGATTAGAAAAACAGAGTGTCTACATATTTGGCATATATGTACACCACATTCTCTTCAATAAATTAAAGAAAACCACACAGATATAGTGAACACAACCTTTGGCTGAACTAGTTTTCAGAATATAAAATAACTAATTAATGCAAAGGAGGCTGCTAGAAAACTTGAGCACTTGTTTAACAATAGAGCTGTTGGGAATGGACAACTACTGTTGTTGATAACACCTTGGGGAGAATAAAAAAGCATCACCGAGATACATTTGTCTACTGAAATACCGGCGAATCCGGTTCCTGAGGTCAGTTCTTGTTACTGATAACTTTAACGGGTGAAGAATTGTATCTGGCACTAAAGAGGCTGCAGTCCTAAATCAGTAGGGTAAACGTTCTAGAAAAGCACTGTACAAAGTGAGAAGAGGCTGTAACTCAGCTCTTCCCGCACAGTGAGAAAGGGATCTGTCAGGCACCGAGCACGCTGGAGGCAGCACGGCACACGGGGAGGAACGCCGGCACACGGGGTGGAACGCCGGCACACGGGGTGGAACGCCGGCCCGCAGCCCGCCGCAGCCGGGCTCTGAGAGCGGGATGCGCGGCTGGAACCCCGGCAGGCGGTCACCCCCCTGCGCAGCCCTCCCTCTCGGGAGCCGCACCTCTCGCATCCACATCCACGGGAAGGGGTGCCCGGCCGGGGAGCGACAGGTTGGGATGCAAGAAGGCGAGGGCGAGGCGGAGGCGGCACCCGCTCCCGCCGCGGGGGCGGGCAGGGCTCCGGGAGAAGCCGCCACCCTCCGGCGGAGCCCGGCGCGGCCGCTCCGTGCTCCCGGCCGGTGCTGCGGGTCACAGTCTCGCCTCGACACCTTCGAGCCCCGCCGAAACGCTCTCTCGCAACTTGCGGCGCCGTGACCCGAGAGCTCCTCGGCCGGCGCGATGCCGCCGCGGCCGCGCAGCGGAGGCGGCCGGGCCAGCCCTGCCCTGCCCGCCGCCGCGCCCCTCTCCCAGCCCAGCCGGAGACCGTAGGGAAGTAAGTGGGAAGTCAGAAGTCCCAGAAAAGGGACCTGGGTACCTTCCCCAGCTAAGGGGGCTGGACGTAGGGCTCCGGCTGCGCTCGCCGCCGCTACCCCGGGAGGGAGCAGGTGAGCCCGGGACTGCCCCCTCACGCACCCCGCGTAAATAAAGCCGAGACAAAGTCACCATCTGGGGAGGGGGCGGGGAGCTGCATTAGACGTGGAAGTCACTTACCGGCTT
Source organism: Acrocephalus scirpaceus scirpaceus (assembly GCA_910950805.1). NCBI lineage: Eukaryota > Metazoa > Chordata > Aves > Passeriformes > Sylviidae > Acrocephalus > Acrocephalus scirpaceus. The sequence continues at coordinate 6,666,953 of OU383778.1, read as the reverse complement.
TGCAAGGATCCTTATAATCGATCGCCTCGGCTTTATCCTCTTCAGTGAAATCGTAAGTGTAGTCATAATCAAGGCCAGAGCAGGAAGAAGGCTTCCCGCAGACAGTCCACCCGGCCAGCCACAGTGCCATCCTCCAGCAAAGCATCTTCATCTTCCCTCGGGCAGAGAGGTGGCGAGCAGGGCGAACTAGGCTGCCGGCTCTGCTGTCCACGCCGGCTTGGGAAAGGAGGGTAAGGGATGGAGAAACCATAGGGTTTGGGGGAGGTTGGTATTTTTTTTCCTTCTCCACCTGGAGGCTCTTCCAAGAGACGGTGCTCCCTAGGTAGCCCCAGTCAGACGGGTGCGACACAGAGCGAGGAGCATGAGCGTCGCTGCCCCCCTTGCCCCCTCGCCGGGGAAAAGTCGCTGGGTGTGTGGGTGGGCACAGGGGGTGGACTCAGGCCGGGAGATCCTGTCTGTCAGGGCTTCCCCTCGCCTCTGTCAAACCCCAGCCAAACTTCCCGCGGAGGAGGAGGCGGCGGCTGCTGCCCGCGTCCCGCTCCGCGCCCGGTCCGCGCCCCGCTGCGTGCCCGCCGCGCCGCCGACCCCGGTCCCGCTGATGCTGCCAGAAGATGGATCCGGGCTGCACATCAGCAAACTACCTCGGGGAGAGGGGAAAAGAGAAAGAAAAAAAAAAGAAAAAGAAAGGAAAAAAAAAAAAAAAAAGAAAAGAAAAGAGAAAGGAAGGAAAGAAAGAAAAGGGAGCGGGAGAAAGGACCGGGGAGGATGGAGGCGAGGTAGGGTGCACTACAGCAAACCGCGGAGCTCTACTGATGGGAGGCAGCAGCTATGCTGGAAGGAGCAAAGTGTCAGAGCTTCGCCCCCCTCTGCACAAACACTTACTCTAAGCTCTGTCTCTGGCCTGTCCCCCCTCCTCCGTCCCCCTTTAACTTACGAAAACCTTACAGGCAACTAACACACAGTCGTCAGCATCCTGCTTACTTATTCATACAGTGAGGGTCAGGATCCGGGCTGCTTCTGATCTGCTCCCTTGATAGTGTGTCTTATGGAAACACACGCGCATTCAGTATACGCCTCTATCTCCATATAGCTTTCTCTCTAGATAAGCAGTGCATGGCATTTAAACAACAACAACAAAAGGATCGAGGTCAGATAAAACAATGCACAGTGAGTGGATCGACACCCGGCAGCCAAAAAAAAGCGCGAGAAAATGGGTGATGAGGAGGACGATGAGAATTAACTACAATTTAGGAGACAAGAAAATAAATCAGTGTCTGTTTCCTCCTCTGCTGCTGCTTTGCAGTGTTAGCCCCATGAGCTGAAGGGTGGGGGTTAAGGAGCGAGGGGGAGGGGGAAAGAGAAAAGTTTAAGAGCCCACAGTTTGTTTAAAACAGAAGAAGGCATTATAAAAGGTCCACTGGTCTCCAGAAGTTCAGCCAAGCAGCTGGGAACCGGTTCCAAAATGAAAGTAAGAACAAACAAACAGAAAAAAAAAAAAAATAAGGCAAACAAAAAGTAAAATTGCAGCATGCAGCAGCAGCGCAGAGATCTTGCAGTCGGGCTTTCCTGCTCTCACGTGGATCTCCAGGAAAGTGGTGAAGGTTTATTTTCCAAGCGAAGCTTCCGCGGGAGCCACCGCCCCGCTCCGCGGTGTCCTGCCTGGCCTCGCCCGGCCCCGCCGCCCTTCAGCGCCGAGGCGCCCCGAGCTGCCGCCGGCTGCGCGGGGCCGGGTTTTGTTTTAAAGCCCGAGAAGGGATCAGCGCGCAAAGCCTCATTTCAGCCGATCAACCTGGAGAGGGAGGGGGAGGAGGGGTGGAGATACGTGCTGCTGGAATAAAATAAGATCAAGCGGGGAAAAAAAAAAATTATATATATATATATATATATACACATATATAGGTAGCTAGAGATCTCCCTGCCTGCCTCCTCCCCTCCCCCGAGACGGGCAGCTCCGATCCTGCAGAAACGCCTGAAACTGTTTCAGACCAAGGTGAGACTTTTCCGTAGCAAACTCTACTCCTCCTCCTTTTACGAGTTTCCATGGAAAAGGGCGGGGGGGACGACGAGAGGCGGGTAGAGGGGTGTTCCTTCTGCTCCCATTTCGCCGGGGTGTCACATTTAACACGGACTTTTGAAAGAGCTGCCGCGGAGAGGTGGCCACGTCTTTCTCTCACGTCCGAGCCCCGCACAGGCTCGCTCTCCCCACAGCACTTCCCGGTAGCCTTCCCTCTGTGGCAGAGGTGGAAATCCGGAGACAGCCCGTTCCCCTGGCTGTGCCAGGAGCGCAGGCAGCGCCGGCGGCGCGCCCCTTGGCCCCGCGGGCCGCTCCAGGTGCCGCGGGGGCGGGGGGCACGCCGAAAGCACTCGGGCAGACTCCGGCTGGGCACACTTTGCTACCCCAGGGAGGCAGGGGGCACAGCTTCCTATCGCCGCTGTCAAGACTTAGCCGCCCCCAAGATTCGGGGGTCGGGTGGAGGCAAGGGGCAAAGCCTCCTTTCGAGTGATGAAACCTGTAGTGCCTACCCGGGCACCCAGCGTCTGCCCGTGCCGTCCTGCGAGTGAAGGGTCAGTGCTGCTACAGATAGGCACTCTGGGCAGGTCGTAACATTCAAACTGGAAAGGTCGGTTTACACAGAGCTAATAGGAGTTTAACAATATTAAGAAGTCTGTCACCGAGCAGCATCAGTGTCTTTGAAGCATCCATGTGCTTCCTTATATTTTTGGCATCCAGGCTGTGCCCACATTGCTCCTAACTCAGTCTTGTTGCTCCAAACTTGAAAGCCAAGGAATGCATAGCTGCCACTGAAAAGGTGCAGCCTTCGTTAGGCAATCCCTGTCCCAGTAGTTCAGTTTGCTGTGGGTCAAAAACCCCTCAAAAAGCACTACAGACCAGATGAAAGAAAAGCCTGAGAAGCTTGTGGCCTGCTCTTTCCCCCTCTTCCTCAATATACTTTCTATGACCAGCCACCTCAGTTATCAGAGACCCTTTCTGTCAGTCCCTCAGAGCAGTGTCAGGGCTGATGATTACCTCTGCTTGTAGCGTCATGGTTTGGTGGGCTGTGTTTTGCTAAAGAAGCTAACCTGATCCAGTCTGAAATATGGTTTCTGTTATTATTTTATGTCCACAAAGGAGGCAGCTTATTTTGCAGTGTTAATCACATGCTCGTTTGAAAAAGTGGACCCCCCCCCCCCAGCTGGTTTTGTTACTTTGCTTGCTCTTGCTTCATATATACACACCTTTAAAATGTTAATTTTCTTTCCTTTGCACCTCCACCCCAAAAAGAAACAATCTCTGTCTAGCAAGCACATGTTTGTCAACAGAGCTTTAGAAACACTGATTTTGCTGATTGCTTTACAGCCCAAGAAGAGGAACGTACAGCATGCAATCCTCAGCATGCCAGTCTCCCAAGTGAGGAGATTATTAGAGTCTCTGCAGCGGGAGATTAACTCTACCAGCAAGGTAGGCACTGACGTCACCTTCAGCCTCAATCTGCCCCCGACCTCAGCATCCCCAGCACAGGCAGAGCAGCACCAAGCACTCACAGCCTTGAGGACAGCTGGCCTTGCAGAGCCCTGACTAAGACAGGAAACAAACTCAGAAACGCTAGATGGGAGTCATGCAGAAATCTGGGCACATGAGTGCTGTAACAAATGTGTGTATATGTCAGGGTAAAAGCTGTTTTCTGCTTGTAACCCAGAGCAGCTACACATTAGAATTACTCTTTAAAATATGCATTGCAGCTCTGCAGAAACTATTCTACATTGCTTAGGTATTAATATTCCCATCAGTCACATTAGTAAAAATCTTTCTTTATATTAAAAGATTTTTTTTCCTAGTAACCAAACTGTTCCACATTAAAAAAAAACTTTTTCCCTAAGTAACCTGTTAATTATTCAACCTAGCTCCTTTCATGATGCAAATTTTTGAAACATTTTAAGTAAAAAATATTTTTTCCTTATCACACATTCGTGTCTACCATTCCAAAAAGCTCACAACTCTGATAATCCATCTGACAACACAGTCAATCAAAAATCCATCCTACAGCCGTTTCCAAAGAAACGAATACATAGCCAGGAAGACAGAATGCTTAAGCTGGAAGGAAACCAACCAAAGGAACACAACAACAGCAACAACAAAGCCATTTTCCCTTTTCTTTTAAGTTTCGTGATTTGTGTATATTACAGGGACAGAGATAATGGTAAATGTAGTTATGTTAGAAGCGGTGGTGATACTTTTATTTATTATTATTATTATTATTATTATTATTATTATTATTATTATTATTTAATCCAGAAAGCTGGAGGCTTTTCAGCTCTTCCTACACAAAAAAGAAACAACCAGAACAACAACAACAAAAAAAAACCTTTAAAAAAAGGACAAGTATGTATGAAAGACAAACACAATCAAAGAACTAAAAAAAATACATATGAAAAATCGTTGCTCACACCTCCTCCTCATTCTTTGGCTATCTGTCTGCTACTTAGGCCTCCATCTAGTGTGGAGTTTTAGGTGGGTGGACACAATGGGCTTATTCACAAACATCAAGCTCAGCACATGCCTAAGGCTTGGAAGGCTGAAGACCATGGTGGGTCAGCTCCTTCAGACCAGGACTCGTGGGACTTTTCAGGAGGCTAAAATAGAGAAGTTCTGCAGAAGCTGGTTACCTTCCTGCCTTATCTCCTGATAAATATATTCTCTCTGAGGTACCTAGAGCTCTTCTGAAACAGCTGTAGTTTAAGTATTAAGTTTAAGTATTTATGTTTAAGTATTTTCCCATTCCCCAAGTGGTCATTCTGAAGGGAAATACTGAAGCTGAAAGCACACTGTGACAGATGAAGTGTCTACAGTAACAAACATGCATGTACACAATCATACCACTATACTGAGTGAACCACTAAAATTAAACTTCTGAAGTTAAAAATCAAGCACTCATGATCTTAACAGCAGTGGGTTCGCTAGAGAAACAGTATTTCTCCCTTCTCTCCTACATGTACTCATATATTATGAAAGTTGCTCATTGTATGTTCACATACAATTTTTTCCTGCAAACCTCTGTGCTTAATTAACAAAAATCCCTTCAATGTTATGTTTTCTGTTTTATTTTTGAAAGCATGCCCCATGCTTTATTCATTACACATTTATTCAGATCCTATTCTGCATACAGAGTTATTAATTTCTTCATGGGCATTTTATGGAGCTTGTTGCTACAGTATTCATGGGCTTCAAAAATACTAACTATTTTTGTTTCATAATACACCTCTCAGATGAGGCGATATTGTGACAGGATATGACTATTACATTTGGGAAACAGTTATAGATTACCTGGTATGATATCTTGTAGACCTGTCAGGACTTGGCACTACAGGAAGCTTATTTCTTCAAGGCCTGGTTCCCACTGCTTTCAGTTGTAGTAATTTTAGCCAGTGACTAACTGTCTCTAATCCAACCGTGGAGTTTTCAAGCATCTGAAAATGAGAAGCAAATTATCAAGAAGTGTAATTTAAAAGCCTTGAATCAGCTCTATCAAGGAACTCTGTGGCAGAGACAAGATTTCAAACTGTTCAGCTCTCTCAAGACTTTTGACACTGCTTGTCTTCCCACAATTCTTTTCCTTCAATGCTTCCTTTGGTTTCTAGAATAAACACAGCCAGACTCCTGCCAGCAACAGCCCCGTCATTAATGGTACCCACATAATTCATCCACTGCTTTGAATCTTCTCCTCCTCAACACAGTACCTGTTGGCATGAATATGTCATGCTGTGTTTGGCCCAGCATTTGAAAAGATGTGTCTCTCTTCACCACTGGATTTCATGGCAGAAGAGAGAATCTTGGGATCCCTTCCAAACCCTGGGAGAGGGTGTTTTTAAATAGCACACTCCCATCTGCTTGCTTCCCATGTCCATGCTTTGCCTTATCTTGGCTTGTTATTTCAAACCTGTCTTCATTCTCTCTTCAGTCTTGCCTGATCCCACTTCTGTTTTTCTTATCTAGTTATTGCTAGTGTTTGATTCTCATCCCAGTTCCAGCTGCCCTAGTTGCACTTTTCTTTAATCTCATTCTGGGACTTTTCACTCTCAAATTCATCTTTAGCTATGCAGGGTTCTGTTGTTGTTTGGTTTTCTGTTTTGTTTTCATTCCCTTTACCTAGTTGATCTTGCTCTTCTGTCTTCTTACCTGATTTAACTTTTAGTTATGTTGACATCTGGCCTCTTTGTCTATTCTTTACTCCAGGTGTGCACCACAAAGCTGGTGTTGCTCCTTGACCATATTTCCCAGTTGTGGAGGGAAACTTCTTGCTTCAGTCCTTACAGTGCTGTTCAGGCAGTTTTTGCTTGTTTGCTACTTTGCATCTACCTTTTCACTCTTACCTCTCAGGCACAGTTTTCTTACATGAAAAATTTTGTTGCCCCAAAATACGTCTATCATTCCCATTGCTGATTTCTTCTGATCACACCCCACATTCTTTCTCAGGAGCTTTGTGCTGGCTCTACCATGCTGCAAAATCAGTTCTTCCTTCTCGTCTATTCAAGTGAGACAACATTCCCCTCCCCATCCCACAGGTATGGCTGAGGTGGATTAAGCATCTGAAATTACGGCTTCTTCTCAATTAAGTTACAGATCCAAGCAAGGCGCTGCTCCAAATGATCCTGTGCAGGTAAGGTAAGAGAGCTGCTAAAACTGCATCTATTCAAGGCTGGCTGTGGTGATGTGGAAGTCCATACCAATGTTAACAGGAGAATAAAGGATACATCTCTTTACATAAGGATGAATATTCTCCTTCTTTCTATTCTGCTATAGAATTCCTACAGACTGAGCATACTGAAGTCCTGCCAAAAATACTGCTGTGATTTTTTATTAGGATCAAACTTATATATTTCCCTGTTTCATTTTCAAGTACCTCGATAATTGAAGCTAACATTCTGAAAGAAAGATCAATGAAGAAATTAAAATTGAAAATCAGCTCATAGCTGACACTAGCATGGAAAATATCATACCAAATCTTCACAATTAAGCAATGACGTACAAGCAACTTAAACAATATCTACCAGCAGAGAGTGTAAAGAAAATTTAATATTAGATACCCAACCAGATTGTGTTTATAACATGGTTTGTGTTCTCTCAACTTTTAATCCTCTAAAAGCTGCAGAGAGCAAAACCACGTTGATAACATATACTGATGTTAAAACAAGTAATCAAGCAACAACAACAAAACCACTGGTGCACTACTTAAATTAGAAACTGTTCTGTGTTTGCTCAGCATCCCTGATCCTCATCAAGCAATAAATCAATTTGCAGTAGCTGTGGACAGCTATTTAAACACAGGGCCAGAAGAACTTAATTGTTAAAGCAATGTTCAAAGCTAGAAGGAATAGGAGGTTAGTATAAGAGGTCATATTAAATATTCACTTGCCTAAAAACAGCTGCATTCCAAGTATTAGGAGGCATCCTGACCTTCTCTTAATTAAAAAAACAAAGTCTATGAGCTTTGAGCTTAGTAGAGCTTAGTTTGCAGTTCTTCAGAAGATAGATAGAGGTTGCCAGATGAAAAACTGTCATCTAAATGTTTGCCAACCTGATTTTGTTTGGTTTACTTTATTGTCTAACATAAAACAAACAAACAAACACCAAAACAAACAAAACCAACACTCCACCCAACCCCCAAAAAATCGGCACTCCCTACCCCCAAAACAATAGCTAAAAGCTGTTTGGTTTGAAGTTTGCAGTTTATGTTTACAAGTTGATAAATCATTCAGGATCTAATTCTCAACTTTGTAAGATGCTGCTCCTTGTCAAAGTTGACAGCAAATTTGCATTTGACTTGTATCAGAGCTGATCAGGGTCACTTATCAGTCATCCTTCTAGACACTGGTAACTGGCAAATATAGTTTCTTTGGCAATTCTGTGATAATGTAAGTGTAATGAAATATAAAAATGATATTACTACTCTCAGACCTGTTCTTCTATGTTGCTGTTAGACTCAGAGGTGACATTTGTTATTAGACTGACTAGGTGCACAGGGTTAATCTTAGCCTCCAGTATTCAGCATACTGTCACATAGCTGGGAGTCAGTGGATGGTTTTTGACAGAAGAAAGCCTCTAATGAGCCTGATCTTGAGTGACTGCTGAGCATTTTGATCTTCCATTCAGTTCTAGAAGATGAAGCAGCTCAGCACCTTGATTAACAGGAGTCACTGTTTTGAGCTATGCATCGTTCAGATGGAAAATGTCTGGTTTACTTTACATTGTGATTTATCATTTATAATGTCTCTGGCACATATGGCAGAAAACATGTAACACTGACACTGGAGGTAAGGAATCAAAGCAAATAGAAGAACCTTGCCCTAATTGGATTTCTACATAGATACAATGTATTCTTCTAGCTCTGGCTCACTGAAAAGAAATAAGGTCTATCACCAGCACCCGGGAAGAAGAACGGCAATTGTCTTACAGGAAGCAACATGAAACTATGATAAAAGCACTACCAATGACAGAAATATTGTCCTATAGTTATCAGCATTGTTTTAGCTGGGCTAATACTTATAAAAGTTCTCCAAACAGCAGAGAACTTTTACCTTTTTCAACACTGTCTAACATCTATTTCTCATTCATACAGGCAGTAACATACCCACTAAATTCTATTGTGCAACTATGAAAAAAAAAACCTCACATACCTAAGGTGTCTTACTTGGCACCTTTTTCTTATCTTCAGTGACAATAGATCATAAATGTCTATGGCAAAGCTAATTTAATTGCATCCACGCTATCCAGCCCTATCCAAAATTATTTGCATTCTGCTTATTGTCAATTCTTCTTTACTACAATAGAATATTTTCCAGCTAGAGCTTCTTTTGAAAGAAGGCACTGATGCACCTTGCAGCAATAATTAATAACCTCTGTGGAGAATTCAGGGATTATATTGTATTCTAAAGCTGAATTCTCTTTCACCCACCAAGGTGATAGTTTTGTGCAGGTACAATCAATATTTGCTGTAAATAATACATATTTCACAGTAATTACACACATATATATGGAATACACTTATGTTTTACAATTTGAGCTTAACTTGCAGCCATTTTAGTACAATTTTCCTTCAGCATGATTAGAATACTAAGCTCTTGCAATTTATTTTTTACCCCCTCACCTCAAAGCTATATAATTTGCAATATAAGAGATGTCACAGATGACTGACTAGAGATAGCTGTTGTCAATTGAGGGCACATCTATATGAATACTCAATATAAAGGACCCAAACTAAATTCTGAGACCAAAACACTTCCAAAATAAATTCCAGAATCTGAAAGCAGCATTTGCATAAAATTTTTATCTTTCCAAGAAAAGGGTGAAAGAGGTCCCAGGCACCACTTGTGCATGCACAGTTCCATGTTGCATTTAATAGAATCCATTCTTGCTGCAAAAGCAGTGAGGATTGTCTGAAGAGTCGGATTTATTATACATTCTCCAGACACCTAGGTTTGTGTTTCCCATGTGCTGGCAGGAATGCCTTTGTCAGATTAGACACTGAAGCCCTTACTTTATGAGTACAGGCTTAAAACATTGAATATATGAACAACTCAGAATCTTCAAGTATGAAGCATAAGAATCAAGGTGTGCATTTGTATTCCTGTTTATTATGTAGAACTGCACAACAGGTAAGATTTATTTTTTTAATGTGTGTGAACATGCATTTTATTTGTTAAAGAATTGCACTTACCATAAAAAAACTGCACTTAATTTCCAACATCTAAAAACCCCCCTACCTTCACATACCATAGCCAAATTTGTATCTGTATGGATCCCCTTTTTTCAGTGAGTGACATGAGTAGCAGTTTGCAGGACAGACATCGCAGATAAACTTTGCACAAAATGTTAGCAGCAAAAACATTTAAGACCAACCTACATCAAAGCAATAGATGACTTCTAAATGGTTCAAGCAGCTTTCATTTTGTGAGAAACTCTCCTCCTACTACTTTTCCTCCTTTTTAAACCTGTTTTATTCTCTCTGTATTCTGTTCCTGTAACCTGTCACAAATATGCTAAAACCCATTACTTTGTCACTCATCTCTCTATAGAAATTGATACTGTCAGTTCATTTTTATCTTTATAAGTAACTAGTTCTTTGGTGTCAAATGTCAAACTATTGAATACAAGTTTTTATATTTGCGTATTTCGTTTGATTTTTAATACAGTTGCATGATGTATTTGTAACAAGTTCTCTAGCCCTGTCCAAGTTCCATTTACTTTAATGAACAGATCAGTTTGCCTATTGTCTACATCAGTAAATTTGGATCTTTTGTTGTAGTCACCTGTTACATTTCTTTCTGTAACTTCCATCATCAGTGTCACCACAGGAAGAAAATATCTGTTTGTTTGGGAAATAAAGTGTCTGAGGTTTGGTTTAAAAAGCAGTGGCAAACTAGACAATGAAGCTCTCTTCTGAAACCCAATCTGTGATTATATTTTAGTATCAGAGCATTAACAAGGAATCATGTTGAAGCAGCCTACATTAGTACTTCAGACGGTGCACATATAATTGAGTTAAATCAGGTAGTAGCCAGAGAGGTGATAAAACAACCACAAGCAAGGATTCTGTGTGAAAGAAGAGACCGGTACTTATAAATAAAATTTATTATTAATTTTCAACAGTGAGCACTTAATGAGCATAATATAGAAAACACTCCCTGACCAAGTCTTCTGTTAATGTCCAGGTTAAGGTCTGCAACAAAAATAATCTCACCTTTACCACCGATAGGCCTTTTTTTTACAGATTACCCACCACATGTAGTTATTAGTAAGTAGATGGGGTCGTCTTCCCCGACTAAACTCTCCTGTCCTGAACAAAGCTCGGTTTTAGCAAGCGACCAGGACCGCCCGGAGAGAGGGCAGCGCACGGCCCCGACATCGTCCCGACACTTGCGTGTTTTCCCAAGAATCGCCCCCAGCTTGCAGGCGATGGCGTTGGAGGTAAGGTGCAGGCGTGTGGTGGCATCCCTGCCCTCCGAGCAAGCAGTGATTTTTTGGCATCCTGCGACCCCTAGTGAGAGCCGGGGCCACCCCTGCCCCCGCCCCGGCCGCCGGCGGGCTCCCGCCAGGCACCGGCGATTTCCAGGTCGCGGGCAAAACATCTCCCTGGGGATTTCCGTTTCCCCCGTTAACTGACTGAAAGCTACTATGAAAACATCATAACGCGTTGCCTTTGGTTGCTTCGAAACAATGCCCTGATTGTGTTGCAACTTCACGGAAAGCTGCTGTGAACTCTCAAGGCAGTGAGGGGAGAGGCGAGAGACAGGGCTCATCTTCTACATACCACCCCAGGAAAGAAAGAAAGAAAGAAAATTGCCGGCTCCACTTCTACATAATTATCCGCATGTAAGGCCTAAGCCTTTGCAAATAGCGACCATCAGTAGGGAAAAGTGTTTGTTTGCCCGCTGGTGCTAGGGAAACATTGGTGAGAAGTTCGTCTCCCGGCGTGCAAATTTGCAAGCTAAGCTTTTTGCTGTTGTCATCATGCTCAGATCCACCAGAACAATGGAGTTTAAAACAATGATTGGTTCTGTTCTAAACACATACATGAATTAAAAGCTGAAGATGTAAACATGCAATTATTGAAGAGGAAAGGGTATTTCTTGAGTTGGTTCAGTTCCCTCAGCTAAGATCAAGCTGGTATACGTGCATCAGAATGTGTGCTTGAATATACAGACAATGGTAAATGTCAGACTGTTTTCTGTACAGAGGCATACTGTACACACACTTGTAGGGCCACAGCTACAGCAGGAAAAGAGGGAGTCTGCTGTTTTAGTTCCTACAATTAACAAATAAAACATGCAGACAATTATACCTAATGCTAAAAAGAAACATGCCAGAACCTTAACCTTAACAATTATAATGCACATAATATCCCTTTTTCAGTGAAAAGATCTTGACAATCTTATTGGGGAAGTACTGTTATCTGTCAGATTAAAGGATTGCAGGATATGAAATGCACTGGTTTTCAAAGACACATATTAATCTCTTGTGAATATTCATTTCCAAAGAAGCAGTAGAGGTCTAGAATGAGGCCTAGAATTCAGTCCTTTACATCAAAATAATTATGGCTGGCTTTTGATGAATAGAATTGTCTTCTGATTCGTAGCTTTCTAAAACCCACTAAACTCAAATTCAAGCCTTCTGGTCAATCTTCCTAGGAGTTTCCAACTGCTTACAACCAAAACTAAAAGTTAAAAATCTTCAGCAGTTCAGATTTAAAAGCCTACTTTGAACTCGCTCAAATGATTTTCTTTGAGAGTTGAAATTCTCACAGATGTTTGAAATTTTCCCAGAGGTTTGCATAATGGGAGCATGGATAAAATGAATGTTAGACAAGCCTGCAACTGCCATCTCCTATTTTTCCAAAGTTTCTTTTACATGGTTTAGTGCCTCCTATCTATTGCTCACTTTGCTAAATCACCACTTTAAGCAACATACTGTCAAGCCTATAAATTGCCTCTGAAAAAATGACTAGTGTGGAGAATTCATTGTTAGTTATAATTCTTTTATGTATTTAAAACACCTATCTATTATATACTTCAAAGGAAAGAAAGGAGTTCACCTTTCTGCAGCAATATGGTGAATATCACAGCTTGCATAACCCATAATATTACATTAGTGAACAAATACTCAGTAAAGAGCTGTGTCTCTTCTACCAAACCGCTCCTCAATCTGCTGGGCTAATTTTTCTTTAACTTTGCCCCACATATGGGCAACCTACTACGCAGAAGTTTTTGTAGAACTGTTTGGCTGAGCAGAGAAGCTGCAAACCCTCTAATACCAATATAATCCTGCTGTGTCACACTGAGAAAGGGAGGGCAAACAGTCTATCAGAGGCAGTAAACCTGATTCTGTGCAGCAGCGTTCATCTGGCTGATGGCTTGGTTCAAGGCTATTGGGTCCTTCACTGCCACACAAATCAATTTGTTTAAAATTATTTTTATGCAATTGGAAGTGTACATTGCTAAAAGTAAATTATATAATTTTTAAAGCATACCTTTTATGTTCAGATTTCTGTATCTTATTTACTGAAGACTGATGAAAGCAGAAAATAAAGATCTATTTTTTTTCTGAATCATTTTAAAAGCTTCCTAAAAGTAATTTGTTCTTTAACCAAGTAATTCTGGAAATTCTCACAAAAATGCAAATTGTAAGTTGATATTTACATACATTCTCTGTAGGTGTCAGCATTGCTTTATATTGTTGTAGAGAACCGTATTTTTTTCTTCTCAGAGAAAGAAGACATGCAGACTTGTCATTTTCCACATGAAAGACAACTTTGACGCTGCCAGTTTGTCTTCTACCACCTATGTCAGACTAAAAGATTCACTTCTATATTGCATACATGCAACCAAAGTAAATATACAGCAAAAACCTACATTGTTTTCCTGTGCACTCTTTTAAAACTTTTTTATTGCGGTTGTTTTTCAAATAAATATCAACTACAGATGCAAACACAAGGTTCATGTAAGCATTGCAAATGTTTCTCAAATGTTGCAAGGAGCAACAATTCAGTTAAAAGAATGCTAAATAAATTGTGAGTCTACTTTCTTTATACAGACGGTAAACTGGACCCAAAAAAGTTCTTTTGATTTTCTAGTGGAATTCTCAGAAAGCCACTATAGGCCAAGTATTATTTAATACTTTCATTCATAAACTTATCATACAAAAGAAAACCTACTGCTGAGATCTGCTGATAATACGTTATTGAGATGAATTATCCACGCAGAAGAGAATTGTACTACCGTACTAGAAGTGAATGACCTTGGAAGCCAAAGTAATAGTAATTGGATGAAAATGAATTGTGTGAAGTACACGGTCATAAATAAAGCATAACAAGAAGAATTGTTTCTAGGATCTCAGGCATAAAGAGTGATTGAAGAATGATATTAATTAAATAGTCAAACAAAATTATTATCAGCCTCCTATACCCATGAAAGAGAAACACAATCCAAGCATCTATGAGGCAAGATATTTTCAATTTAAAAAAAAAAAAAGAAACATCAATGACATTATTACAAGCTCAAGTATATGTGAACATTACTTGAAATGGTGCATATATTCCATTCTTTTTCTCAAAGGAATGGAGAGCCTCTTTTCCAGGAGTCTATTAAGAGCGCACTTCAAAATCATTTGAAGGGTTACGTTAGCTTTCTATAAGAGTAGTGGAAAACAAATTAACTACAGAAGAAAAAATCAACACAAGAGAAAAAAAGTCTACAAACTGCTCAAGAATGACATTAAATCTGGTACAGAGAGTCTGACACCCCTGCCCAAAAGGAGTAATAAAGGAAGAAATACCATCTACTTTTCAAAGAGGGTTCACAAGAGAACATATGACCTGTCTGCTTGGTCGAAGAGTGTGATGGAATCTGTGTCCCAGGAAGGCCTGAGTAGCCAAATATTTCATTTGCATTACAGGTTTGAACCTGGTGCTATACCTTTGTCTATTGATAAAGTCAAGTGCTACTTAGAGCCATTGATTGTGGGGAGTCTCAGTTGGTCTAAGTGCAATGGAACAGATGAGAGTTTGTGGGTTTTTCAGAATCTATTTAGACTGGAATTATCCTTTTTAACTACAAGTGAAATGCACCTTGATGACAGAGATTCTCAGCACTGGCTGGCTCACAACCAACATTTCTGACTTAGGGAATTTAATTTAGATGAGGATTTCACATTGGGCATTTATTTAAGTGCAAGTTTCACCTATGTATTTCCATAACACACACCCTTTAGAAAATGTTGCTTCTAAAGATTTGTTTATATATACCTTTTTGTTTTCTCTAGCCCCTTCCCACCATGTCTCTAATAAATTTGTCCATAAAACTGTAGAGCTACATTGACTTATTTTTAGGTCATCTCAAAAGTACTTAGAAGCTCCTATTAATGGCACGGTAGAATGCTGAGTTTTCTATAACTCTGTGGACACAGAATCTTGTCTCTATTACAGATTTGCCCTTGGGCTGCAGAATAAACAAAGAGAGTATTTATAGCCCTTCTCATACAAAGAGATTTGATCATTCAGAAAGAAGGCAATGAATTGCACAGAACTTTCTATATCCCCAGGCTAAGTACTAATATTAGTGTTGAGGAAAAACTGATGTCACCTGATCTGTCACAGTATCTGCATTTGTACATCTCTCTGGGTAACAATGGCCCAAAAAGGTTAACTATTATTTTTGAATTAATTTATTTCATCACAGTCCATTGTCATGACAGATTTAGAAATACTGGCCTCCACCTGAATTACATCAGATTGTTATAATTGATACAGGATATAGGAAAAATCAAAGTAACACTTCTCAGAGTTCTTCCAAAGAAAGTTTTAAGGAAACAGATGGCTCTGACCATTTGGAAATGGCCCATAGCTATTACTCTTAATAAGAGAAGCTGCAGATGAGGTAGAAATGCATCCCTCCCCCCACTTTTATTCTTTTCAGGATGTAATTTGATCCTAACATAAGATTCAGAAGACTATTGGAAGATTCACAGCTTTTTGTACATAAGCAGGAAATCATCATAATAAACTCTATGACTTAACTGGCCTTCTCAAAGTCATTCTCTACCCTCTAAATCAAATATCCTTGTTTTGGAGAAGTTTGATTTAAGCTACATCTTACAATGTGGCACCCAGCAGAGCTTTGCTTTGTTGAGAATACCCCTGGCTGGAAGCCTCACTTACTCAGCTGGATTGACTCCTCTGTGGCTCAGGCTACTTGTTCTGCAGTGTCAGAGATATTCCTCTCTCCCTCCATGCAGAGTACACACACTTCCATGCTCACAATCACAGCCACATCCGGACCCTCCTCAACCCTGAAATATTCTCACAAAGTTCAGTCTTTATTATCCCAAACTAAGGTTGATTGCTGTAGATAAAAACTTAAGTAAAAACATCCGATACAAGTTTATGATTTTGCCTAGCTTCTATGATGAATAACTACTTTAAAAACAAGATAACCTTTTATGACTTTAAAATATATTATAATCCAACAGAACCATCAAATTGATCTCACTTTTTATTACCTTTTCCTTTATTGTTTGTTGTAGATCCATAATCCAAGTTCTTACTAAAAACTTTTAAAAGGATTTAAACATTCAAATCCTTAAAACAAACTGCTAAAAATGCAGAGTAATGACAAATTGGATAAATGCTCTCATGCAAGGAAATATTTTTAGATTACTAATGTATTGCCATGTACATTATATTTTGTCATGTAATAGGTGAAGAGATAATGGGAATATTTACTAAGTAATCAATCACTTAGAAAATAAGAATAAAATTTTGGAAATCTCAGGCTGATTTTCCACTGTAAAGCAAGAAAGTGATTTTCAGTTCAGTTGCTTCAAAGCATGAGAATTAGAAACCAATAATATCTTAGAAAGGTGGGAAACCCCTTATGAGGTATGACATAGAGATCCTGTTTGTATTGCTAAAAGGGACAGAGTTTTAAAATGTCAGAGATAAAGAGGGAAATTTTTTTTACCTTATGATACTATGATTTGAAGAAAAATCATATTCACATTTTAGCAATAATTCGTCTGAGCAGACTGGAGCTTGCAGTCCAACTTAAGTGCAATCTGGATCCTACTCTTCATTGATTTGGCCCTTCCTAAGTAAAACCTAGTTACACAGAAACAGAGGCCAACTGGATTATTCTACTTTGTTCTAGAATGAGGAAGAATTCATTCTGACCACATAATTGTAGCATTGGCTAAATTGATGTCTAAAAGGTGTTGAAATGGGAAGGGTAATCACAGTGAGATACATGGAGAACAGACCACATGTAAATTGAATTCTTGAAAGCTGGTACACCACTTTCGTTTTGGTTGTGATTTTAAAAGGATCCCTTACAATGAAAAGAAACTAAATTATTTCAAAATATTGTAAAAGAAAACAAGTCCTTCACAGAGAGTTTGCAGCTACTGTAGCAGGATATAGATCTGAGTGTCAAAGATAAATGCTCATTGTCATAATAAATTAGGAAACCTGTAATTAATATGTTAATAGTAGTTTGCACTACTATTTCATATCCATATATACAAAAGACTAACTTACTCCTAGTGACTTTTTCTAGCTATTTACCAGTTGACTAAATGTTAGATAAGTGTATACAGATAACTGTTATTAATACTTCAAATAGCTATAATGAGTCTAGTACTGAAAGCACAAGATACTTTTATAAAACTCCCTTGCAAAACAACTTGTAATGTGATTGCACACTACATTTTCCCTAAAGCGCAAGAACGAGTAGTAATCACTGGATTCAACACTTTGTTTCGTATTGGTAGTAGAGAAGGAGGACCCATGCCCTCAGATTTCTCAGGAAATTAGGTGTTTTGCCTTTTCTTTCCCAAAACAGTATCTCACAGGATCTTTTTGGCAAAAAACAGTGACAGAAACTCATTCTCCAGGGCAACACACAGTTTCCTCAGCTACAAGACCATCTTTTCTTTTCTTGACATCCCAGCTCATTTGAAACACATATCCCAACTTCCTCAACAAAACTGAGATGAGTCTTGCAAACAACAGACTCTTTCACTGTGTTGTGCTGATTCATTCCAAGTACTGCTCATCCTGAACACTGAATGAGGCATTCCTGTGGGAAAACAAAGGATGAGATCATGTAATTAAAGACTATCTCATAATGTACACAGGGATTGAACTATAATGGCCCCAACAGTCTTAATTCTATTTCTTAACTCTTGAGTGATTAAGAGGGTTTTTTTTTTCTAAAACCATAGTTATGAGCAAAGACATTTTAAAAAACCCAAAAGCTCCAAACAACGATAAAAATAGCCACATGGAACTATACCAACTACAGCTTTATGGTATGCAGGGAGAATTAGCAGTGGATCCAACTGGAGTGGAAAACAACAACACTGCTCCTTTTGTTGAACATTCTATTCTCGATTTGCCTATCCATTAATGTTTATATATTTTCCAGAGATGTTTCGATTTTAATGTAATTCTAGCATATTAAATTATTTTCAAATCCTGCCTTCTGATTCCCACCAGGTCACAGGCTTGCTTACTCTAGGAGGATGTTGATGAGTCTCTTCATATTCCCCTGGCCTACCTGAAAATCACAGAGACCCTACAGATCTTGCTCTCTGTCATTTCTCTTCTGAGTGCTCTGTCAAGTTGGACACAGAATGGCCATTCCATTCTGAAGGAAATTTAACGTTTTGTAGAAATTCTAATTTAAAGGCATTAAGTTTCTGAACCTCTCCTAAAGTGGATGTCATTCTCCCCTCCCTCAGCACAAGTCTCTAGTACATGTACAGCTCATTTGGGAGCTGAAAGCCTGAGACTCAGGCATTCATTACTCTTTAACCGTTCCTGAGAGCTGGGTCTTCAGCAAGCCCTGACAGCCATGCCACAGCAAGATATTATTTTGGAAAAACATCCCTCTTCCCTGAAATTCTAGATCTGGAAAGCACTTTCTTTTGAAGCTGCAGAGAAACAGATTTCAGATGCTCATGCCTCACGTTTTCTGTCTCAGCACACCAGCCCTCCAGCACTTAGGGCTGCCAGGCAGCAGCACAGGCAGCACTGCCCTGCAGGAGCCCAGGGCAGTCCCAGCACAGACCCACAGCACACCAATTCATGGGCAGAAGAGGGCACTCCAGTCGGGAGCAGCTAGGCACAAGTCTTGAGCTAAGGTTGCAGCAGGAAACAGAATGGATAGAGCTAAGCAACAGACTATCCTAGCAATACTAGTCCAAGATCCAGAAAGGGAAGCAGGGATGGACAGACAGACAGACCCAGCACAGCTCTAGAAGGGACTGTAGTCTCAGGTCTGAGCTTTAATGGAGCCCCATTAAAGGGGCTGCAGGCAGAGGGGGTGTGGGTGGGGCTCCCAGGTGAGGCTGCTCAGGGACCTTAATGCCTGTTAGTGCACTCAGGGCATGAGGAATGTTATGTTCAGTGCTGGGGTTAAAACTAGGAATAGAAGAGTCTTCAGAGCCTCAGTATGTTCAGTAGTTTGCAGCCTCCAGAGGAGGGCATGAGCTTCTACGAATAATTCCCATTTGTCCTTTTTTTCCCCCCATATTCATTTGGGGCTTTGTGGCTAATATCACTTATTTAAAGGATTTACTCTTCCTCTCTTTCTTTAGTTATATTTTGACTTCTATTGGCTTCATTTGTTTGAAGCCATATCCTTCCTTTCTCTGTTCTTTTTGTCTCCTTTGTTCATATTTTATGTTTGTTGAAATGTAAACTTCTGGGGACTACAGTGCTGAACAAGTTCCTTAACTCTAGTTGAACTCATTAATGTTGGGAACAAGAGCCAATGGAACATAAAGGATGTAAAAACTTTTGTTCCTCACTCCTGGAGGTTTTTCCATCACATATGCTTGGAACTCCAATTCTAAGAATCATTTCTAAGTTTTTCTAGGGTTAAGAACAAGTGGTGAGTATCACAGCAACACAATAAAGCATTGTGGCAATGATGGTGAAAAGATGTTCCATAATCAGTTGAACCTTATTAGGGTTCAACTGATTATGGAACATTTTTATGCCCTTATTAGGGCATATTAGGGTGCTGTTTCATGAGTTTTTGCCAGAGCACCTTTTGTTAAGATTTCACACCAGAATGCACCATCCTGTATTGGATAATTTCTGACACAAAAAGTACCAGGTCATAGTCTCGGTTGTATTCTGTTTCTTTTTCCCTGTTTAGGAACCAAAAACTGCTGGCAGAACAAACAGGAAATTCTTAGTGTGGAAGAATTTCACTGGGCTTATTGATGCCATGCAGCACTGGACTTCAGATGCACTGAGTATTCAGAGCAGTACAGATACATTGTGAGAATCAAAGAGTTACTCCAAAAAATCCATGTTTACTCGTTACAAGAAGAAATTACACGCAGCAATACAGCTGATACACATCATCTCAGAGGAATGGGTATAGCACCGGGGTACTCTGCTGACTTCACCCCTGCTGTTACTCGCTGATCTCTCCCAGGACAGTCTGATGCAGACAGTCATGAATCAGTTCACTCACTCTCTGACCAAGCACCACACAAGATTTTGTTGTCCCAAAATTCTTCAGAGATTCAGAAGCTGACCCTCTCAATCTCCCTATGAAGCACATCCAAGCAGGATTTACAAGCTTAGACACGGTTCTCTGCTAACATGGTCTAAATACTTTACAGACCAGAGAGTGAACAAAGTGGTGTCATGACTTATATGCTTGTACTTGGACAGCTACCCAAGTGCTAGAAAATCCAACCTTAATTAAGTTGTTAGAGATGCAGGATTTGACTGCTTACATAAAATAAATTATGCTGGTTAGATAAGTATGCTTATCATAGCATTTTTACATATCTTCATTATTCTGGTGGACTGTTTCCAATCTAGTAACATATTTCTATATATTTTCACTAAAGCCTAAGATACAGAGCAAAGCACTCTGGGCTTTCTAAGTGAGAAGATGATCAAAATTCATAAAGATGCGTTTAGTAATTCATTCAGCCAGTGCTAAATGGAACCCTTTTCACAGACTTTTCAAAAAACATTCAGCATCTGAGGTGAGTTCATTAATGTGGTGTAGCAGATTTGGAGCAAGATTTGGCCTAGAGCAAGAATGATCAGCTTCCTCACTGCTGGTTTTACTAAAAGATTCTTCTGATGATACAAAGTAGAACTAAAACATCTAAAGGAGTGCTGGTTTTGTGGTCCTCTTTCTGGTGCCGGGGCTGTTCTTGGGAGAATTTTGAAGTAACTAAAATTCTAGTTAGAAAGCACTCAAACAAACTCAAATTAAATACAATATTGGAACTCTTCAAACATTTAATTATGCATAAAGAAGAGAATATATTTTAGTGATGAATAAATCAGAATGAAATGGGGTGGAGGGCTTGGAAGAGAGTAAAATTCCCTTGTTAGCAGGAATTCCAGAGGAGGGCCATGAATATGACCAGAGGACTGGAGCACACATCTCTCTCGTGAAGAAAAGCTGAGAGAGATGGAGTTGCTTAGCCTGGAGAAGAAAAGGCTGGTGGAGATTTTGTGACAGATGGTGATTTTACCAGGGCCTGCAGTGACAACACAAGGGGCAAGAGTTTTAAACTGAAAGAAGGTATATTTAGATTGGTTATAAGCATGACATTTTTTACAGTAGAGATGGTGAGGCACTGGAACAGGTTGCCCAAAGAAGCTCTGGATGCCCCACTCCAGGAAGTGTCAGAGGCCAGGCTGGATGGGGTTTTGAGCAACCTGGCATAATGGAAGGTGTCCCTGTCCATGGCAGGGAGCATTGAAACAAGATGATTTTTGAGGGCCCTTTCTACCCCAACCACTCTGTGCTTTTCAGATTCTACTCTTTTGATTTATCCTTAAGCATATGAGATTTTACATTATGGTCATGCTTGTTTATATATATTTTCATAATTAAAAAAATATTTAATTCATCACTTCAACTCATCTTATGCATTTAAATTAATTAAACAAATTTCTTTAATATTATAAATATATTTTAAATGTACAAATTATAGGCTCCTCCTGAGATCAGTCAATACTTGCCAGATTTTGAAATGTGACTCTGAGACATATACAGTGCACATTTGAGTTATAGAAAATTCTAGTATGTAAAACAGAATAGATCAAATTGTGTCTCAGATATTGAAATGTAGTCTGCCAAATATAAATAGCAACAAACCAGTGACTTTTGACTAAAATGTAGCAATTGCTTTGTGTTCAGGTACTGAGTTTAAATTGATAAGAGAGCTTTAGCAAGACAATAAAAAACCAGGATTTAAACAAATCTTCACCAGTTTTCATGGCTGTGTTTTGATGCAAAATCCATGTTAGAATAAAAAATAGACAGCATTATATTCCATATATTTTACTTGATGAAAGACTTGAAAAAAGGCAGTATCCTAGCAACTAGACATCAGAACTTTTCGGTGCAAACACCTCGACCCTTCACTGTGTCAAGCAATAAAAAGAGAATAATAGAATTCTAAACTTGCAATAAATTGTAGCATCAAACCTGAAAATAAAACAGCTCAACAATACATAGTAGTTTGAGCTCATTTTCTGGCTGAAGTTTATGCTGAGACAACTTCCATAATACCGTTCTGTGACTGATAAGGCCAGAGACTTTTGTGGTTTTGTCCATTTAGGTCTCTAACTGCGAATCTCTAAAACCTTATTGTATAAGGTTTGTTTTGATGACTTTTATTTCATATCCAACAACTATCTTTTTCTGGAATTGCTCCTCCTGTTTAACACAAGTTGTCAAAAGCCCTGGTTGTGCCCCTCTCCTCAATCTGCTCCACCCTAAAACAACACAAACTGTCATTAATACATGAGGATACTTGATAACTATCAGGGAGTACAGATCCCTGGAACATCTAAAGAAAGTGCCAGAAGTGGGCCACATGTCACAAACCAATAAACTACAAAGCCATTTTATAAAGCCAGTTGTATAATAGAAGTACATTCATTTAATGTCTCTTCCGTGCTTTCAAAGCACTTACTGATCTAATCAAATGAAACCCTATCTCTAGCTTTATCATATATTATTGATGCCTGTTTCTAGAAGACCATCAAAATTGTTGTTAGCTCTGCAAAGACTACAATACTTTTTTTTGATATCATACATATCTTGTATGATATGTACTCATTCCACTCCTATTTTGGGTACTCCCTGCCTTAGTTTTGTTCTGTTGCTGTAAGAGGGAGAAAAATAAAGTGATTTGGATAAAGAGGCTGAAACCAGGATGCATTTCACCTGCACAGTAATCAATAGCACCTAGAGTTCACAAGGAAAACATGGATCCAGATTTTTTTCCTCTCTTTGGTTTGAGCAAGGGTGAAGACCTGAATGTGCGGTCCATCTTCTCCAGCAAATGGCATCCTGAGATGTGTGCACTATTTCCAGTCAATTCCAAACTCCTCTCACTGACCCATTGTATAAAACAGAATAGCACAGAGGAAGGTAATTAAAAACATACTTGTGCCATTGCATGAGAAGGGCACACGGACTGAGGAGGAGAGCAGGCTGTGGGAGAGAATCTGGGAAGGCCAAAGCCCAACTCCATCAGTATTCGTGTCAGGCAACATCTTGCAAATGACCATCAGAAGGAAGGAGGGTTCAGCTTCTAAGTAGGTTTCCAGTTCAAATATCACAGTGATTTTCCAGCCAAAACTGCTCTGTTGGGCCTTCTGCTCTACATGCTGGGACTTGGGCAGAGGTTAGCCGGGGAGAAGGCTCACCAGCACGTCCGGAAATGGCTCTGGCTGTATCTGAGAGCCAAAGGTTGCTCGCAGCTCACGTGCTCAGTCACACTGACTTGGAAAAAGGCTCCCCTCTCCCAGCAGGATATTGCAACCGTCAGGTTATCAGGAAGTTTCCATTCCTCTGCACACAGCTACTCCACTGTGATTTAGAAAGTACCACATTTACAACGAGAAATATACTACATAAAATTAATGACCTAGGTAAAATTGATAAAGAAAACAGAGAAGATCAAGAAAGTATATGTATTTGGCAGTGACTAAAGCAAAAATAAAATGTTTACTAGTGCAGGTAATTGAAAGGTTTATTTTGTGCACTGCTGTTTTCTGTCTGGAAAGAGGGATGAGATACTCCATATTTAAGGAAGAATGGCCTTTTTCAGAGTGGACTAGTTACTACAGAATATGTAGAAAAATCTTATGCTATCTAGAGTTAAATATTTTTAAATTCCACATAAGACTCCCAGAAGAGAATCTGAGAGGATTTCAACTGATTGTTTTTATTTTCTGAGACTTTTTAATAACTTGAGTCAACGTCAGAAAACTGGAGCAGTACCAATATTCTTTTGCTGTTATTTAAAAGGTCATGCAAGATGAGCTAGGGAACAGAAGGACAAATGGTCTGACGTCAATCCAAACACACAGAACTGAAACAGATAAGATGCTTCATTTTTATAAGGTATTATTCATACTATAACACAGCTATAGGATCATTCCTTCCATCAGCCTGATATCTTCCCAGGAGATCTCCATTGCAAAATGCCTGGCAGCCCCAGGCTTAAGGCAGTTGCTTGGAAGGTGGGAAAACTTTCTTCTTACCAGGCTGAGAAAGGAATCTGGGCTCTTTTCATGTACCCCAAGTAGGCACTCAGACATACAGGAGAACCACCTCTTTCTTGAACATCTCAAGCCAGCTTTCTTATGTGTGCAGAAAAAACAATTTGGATGTTTCAGAAAATTTCATTATAACTGAAAATATTTTCCATATTTATGATATATTTATATTATTCTATTTATGAATTTGGATATAAGAATAATAACTGATGATACCTATTTCAGAAAAACCTGCCCTAAAATTGATCAGCAAAGATTCTTGCAGTCACTATGTGTTTTCTTATTCAAAGTAATTTCTAAGAAAATTTCAATATGAAAATTTCTAAGTCCTTCCACATCCATACTGTGCAGTTGGTCTGCTCACCTCACCTTTAGGCAGCTGTAGTATTGTTTAGTTACAGCACATCCTGCTTCCACACTCACCAGCCATGGAAAAAAGTATAAATAAATCCATTTATGAGTGTGTCTGCAAATGTGTCCACACACAGGTACACTACATACACCAGCACAGCTTCCTTCTGCTGCCTTATTCTTTGCCTCCCTTAGCTGTACAAAGACAAGCAATGTAAGTACAGGTGCTTGGCAATCTAATTTAAGTAACTGGTTTTCTCGTGAATTACACAAATTACATTATGGCTTTTCAATCTCATGTTGCAGTTAATACTATATTGAAATATATTGCAAATTAAATTATTGCTATTTATTTCATTCATGAAGTTCCGTACTGGCAGAGCACATAATAGAAGTGATCCAGGCTCAAAACCTAATTATGGAAAATGTTTCGAAAATTGAAAATTACTTAAATATTTCAAGTAATTTTAAGTAATTCTATCATGTTGTTTATCCTGTTAACCTAAAAGAATCACTTAATTACCCTGAAAAAAGTAAAAGGCAAATTTTCTTGAAGAAAAGTCCCAGTAGCACTAATGTTTGTGTCATCTCAAAATAAACCACATTTAACATAGACCAGTGATTAATGTTATAGAGATGAAACTGTCCAGAGGTCCAGATCTACAATGTTCACATTAATTCTATACAGAGTTATGTCAAAAGTCCGAAACTTGGGCTTCAGGTTTTGAGCTGAAGTAGGTATTTAAATGAATTTTTCATAAGCCTCTAGGCTCTCAATTTGCCTTGAAATCAAAGAAACTTAGGAGCATATCTAAACTTTGAATGTATTTGGCCCTTTGTTGCATTTTTTAATACACAAGGGCAACATTTTTATAAGCACTTAAGTTAGAATTATAAATCCCATGACTTTAAACCCAGATGGGAACAAAAAAATTTATGGTTTTTTGGCTTCTGAAAGGTCTTTCTATTCAAAGTAATTTCTGATTACAAGAACAGATCCTTCTGTTGGACTATAAGGTCATTGGTCCTTTATTTCAATTTATGCCTTTTAACTGTAAGGATCTGGACCTTTTATTCTAGTGGAAACAAAACCTTTGTGTAAATTTGTGAACCTGAATATTATTACAATCACTAAACTATTATACCATATTTATGATCATAACCAGTAGAAATAATAATAGAAAGTTGCTTTATTTAAAACACACCTGGAAAAGTAATTCCAAGAGCTTTTTATTGTCTTGTTAAAGTAATGACTTTCAGCCACTCTGTACACATGAAACCTAGAAAATAGGCAGAATTTCTTAATGAAAAATGTAGTATAAGGAAAGCAGATTGCTACCTATGTATGTACAATGTGAGATTTTGAATCTCCCATTTTAAGTCTCTCTTCAGCAATGTTGTCTTACGGCCTCCTGAAAGAAAAGCTCCCTAGTGCCACTAGAGAACTATGTCAAATAACTTCACTTTCCCTGCCTCATAAGCAGAGCTGTCACTTCCCTGGCGGTGTAATTGTGAAGTCAATTCACCCTAAAGCAAAGCTATACCTGCAGACAGCTCCCACCACTGACAGCAGGAACAGAGGTGGTGGCTTATGGCTTCTGGTCCCTGTAGGAGCTATGCCATTGGTACCTGGCAGCCTCCTTGGATAAAACCATAATTAGAAGTATCTTCAAGAAAAAAGAATTTTAAAACAGCCCAGCACCTATTCCTATCATTCCCTATGTTTTACTATTCCCCAGAAGCTGGGGAAACACTGCAATTGCTTTATGTTGCACCCCCTGGGTTCTACATCCATATCTCACATCTGCCTCATCAGCAAGAACAGCAGACTCATAATTCCTATTTGCATCCCTCTATCCCCACTGTCTCTTTCCCTCTCTCCAGAGAGCCCATTTAATAGTGCAGAGCTCCTTTGGTCTCTGTGTTCTCAGCTTGAACAAAACAGCTGTGTTACTTTGCAACTGCATCTCCTGTTCCTCCAAGAACTCATCCACATCATTTTCCTGCCTCTCTTCTGAACATGTCTAGTCAGAGAAGATCAATATGCAAGACAGAATCACTTATAAGCTCATATACCATTACCACTTCCCCCGTAATCAATCCCAGAAGAAAAATTCTCTGAGACAGCACAGTAGAGAGAACCAGTTGTTCCAAACTCAGTTATAAATTCACTTTATATTAATGAGGCTTTCTGGCTTTGTTAACTTTGGCTGTAAAAGGACATTGTTGTAAAAGAGCCTCTGAAACATCTCTGAAAACAGCCTCTGAAAAGCCAGAGCCAACACTTTGCACCTGTGTGCAAAATCTTTCTCACATGCATATATTTCATAAAGATACGTCTGCGCACACAATGATAAAGGTGAAAATACAATAAGAAAGCAGGGTCTTTGGCATAGCTTTAAGTGAACCCTCATATGACTTGAAGAAGTCAGCAGGTGGTAGCTCTATATGACTGACATTTATGAACATCTGTTTAAAAAGTCTTTGGTAGGGAAGGATAAGAAAGAAAAGGCTCGATGAGTAGAGTGTCCTGCATTTGTTTGTTATTTGGAACAAAAGTACCAGAAGTAAAGAGCTCATCTTCTGGCCAACAGGCTGAAAATTTGTTTACTACTTGGGGAAAAAGTAAAACAAGAAAATAGAAGAAAGGAGACCAGTTGCTGTATATCACCAATTTCCTCTTTCTCTTTCAGACATCAGAATATTATTAATTTTGTGTGGATGGAGTTGAATCATCATGACAATATTAAAGTCTAGAAAGTAGTACACATGCAAAATTTGTGAACATGGATATAATACAAACAGGATATTTATACATTGCTTTTAAAACATAAAATAAAAGCCCACTTTTGATAAATATCCCTGTCTCCTATAGTAATTTATTTCCTACAATAATTGTTTACGTAAACTTCACTGTAAACTTCAAAAAAGCAGAGAAATTAGTTGAAATCTCTTCTGATTAAAACAATATTATTTTTAAAATGTTTTTTTCTCCAAAGGAAAGATAAACAGTTTCCCAAATGAATACCTCCCCTCCTACCAGCATCATGTACTAACTCCCACGGAGAATTAAACTCAGGACCTTCAGAACAGATGGCAAAGGCCTTATCTGCTTTCCTACCACAGCATGAGGCAATATAGGTTTGCCTGATAATGCATTCACAAGGAGAAAAAGGTTTATTGACCCCTCTTACTATATTTACATCCACCAAACAAATGCTTCTAAAATTTAATCTACACGTTTTGACTTTTGCAAGTTAATTTACAAAACCTATGCCAAGTATTAAACCTGAGATACTAAAGAAACTGTTCTCATTTTAGTACTATTCCAGCTGTACATTGTGTCAAATCTCTGGCACATTTTATTCTCTGTCCTTAATTAAAAGACAGTTAATTCTCAGCATTTATTTTAATAACATCAGTGTTCAATCTCTATGTATTTCACATCTTCCTTCTACATTTGTTCTTAAATTATACCTTAGCTTTGACATTGCTTTGGCCTGTGCTTCCTAATGAGCTCATAGTGGTTTAGCAGACAAGTAAGCTCAGTTCTGACACTGCATGAGCCCAACATCTCCTTTTGCTCCATCCATTTGTCAGCTGCCCACCTACAAAATTCTTACAACAAAAAAACCCCAATAAAATATTTCCTGCAAACTATGAAAAATATGTAGACCTCAGACCAAAACCAGCTGCTCTCCTGAGAGAGAGTGATCTATACCTAGTTAATTCTCAATTCCTGAATGTTTCAGCTTTTATTTGAATGCAAGACTTAAAATTTGACACTGTTTTGCATATTATTGTATTAGTCAAGGTTATATTAAAAATGATTTTTAATTTTAGTAGTTTGAAAAGGCAACAAAATTAAATTTAGGGTGATCTGTAGATGAGAAGAAAAAAAACGGTGAAAATCTTTTGAAGCAGAGAGTGAAAATCAGCACCTGATGGTAGCAGATCTGATGGCCATTGTGTTGCTGAAGGATATGTTGATGGGCTCCCTCTGGTTTCTTCTAAAAAGGTATTTATTTACACCATTTTCTTTTTCCCTAGGATCCTTGTTAGAACACACAAGGAACCAGAAAGACATACACCTTCTTTACAGGGAAAAGAAAGACAAAACAAATTGAAATGTTGACTCACTATTACTTCTAAACCCGTTATTTTTGCTGTTTGGATTACAGCAATAGGAGCTTACAAAGCTCATTCTAATTAACTTGCACATCTTTCACAGAATAGTGACTACAAGGGGACCATTCAGCTGTTTACCAACAAATGAACAAAACTTACAGGAATGTAGGTGAATAGATAAGAATGATCGTGGTTATAATCTCCCCATATAAACATTTCCTGTGCATCAAAATAATTCTGTCATTAGCTGGAAAGAGATGAAGGTCTTGTTTACCTATAGAAATACTATTCTTTCTCTTATGACCTAAATATCTCCAAGTTCCCTGCAGCTACCCTGACTCTGTACCAAATAATATCCATGTCTCCTTCCTACACTGCTGTTGCACTGACATATCCTTGCAGCAAGGAGCCCTGCCTTTGTTACATGCAATGGAATCCTCACGACTTACTTATACAGTTAGTGAGATTTCACACTCCATTAGAGGCTGACACACACTCTTACATAAGGAGTAAAGACTGAGCAAGGCATTGTAGTCCCAAAATCTAAAGCATGTCCCAAAAGAGGTTTCTGGAAGTGCCTTTTATCAAAGTGTTCAATGCTCATGCATTCTTTAGAATCAGGAAATTAACTCCAGAGTTGATTAATATGGTTTTGTCCTGATTTATATTGTTTTTATTTTTAAGAACTAAATACCTTGAAGATACTAAGCAGTTTAACAAAACATCTTTAGCCAGTTGTTGCAGTCATCTACCTCTAGGAAACAGCAGTGTTTCCACATTACCTAAATACCTTGATTAGATTGAGCAAAGGCATCTGGAAAACAGTTAGCAAAGCTGCTGAGCAAAGGAGGCTTTCAGCCCACATCTTACATTATTGCTTCTTGGAGAATATTGTTCCAGTGTTTGGTGCCTGGGTGCAATCAGTTATGAAAGTAATAAAAAAGGGAAAGGAAAAGTGGGAAAAAAGGGTAAAGAGAGGCAGAGGTTGAAATAGTATCATAAACAACAGCCTGCCACATTGTCAGTTTTTCAAATATTTTTTAGAATATCTGTGATGCTTTATAATTAATAACTTGGGAAAAAGAATTAGCATAGACTACCTACATGGTACATCTAGGACAAGCATAGTTATTTTTAGTTAAGACATAATTTTTTATATCTTGCTATTTGGATGAATGTCCTCTTTGGTCTTTGTATTAGTGTTTGGTCCACCCTAAATACTACAAGTATTTTCCTCTTTGTGAAGTTTCTATTGTGTTCTTCCACAATAGAAAGGAAATGAGGGAAGAAAGAGAAAGAAGTCTGGCTACAAGGCTGACCACAATGAGACTGGCCATGCTTTCAGCTGAGACACTAGCATTTAGAAATGGAAAACTCCTTGGCAAGATTATTTCCCCTTGTGTAATTTCAAGATGGAAGTTCTTGAAGTTATCTCTTGTAGACCTATTAGAGGAAGTGATATAGAGGGAAAAAAAAGAAAATATTTCACAAGTAACGAATCCCTACTTTCAGAACATGCATGTTCAGTATCAGAACAGTCAACTCTTTAAATCTTTGACCAGTATTTCATAATACTCCTTAATTTTTAGCCCTGCATGCACAGATTTTGTTTGACATTTCCAAATCCTGATCCTGTCTTTTCCTACCTTCAGAGAGAAGAGCCTTGAGATGTACTTGCTTCTTCCTCTGAACTTTTCCCACTTTTTTTAAACATTAAGGAACTGTCTCTAATTATAAAGGTTCTGTTATGCAGATGAAAAAGTCCCATTAGAAAATGGTGCAGAATTTAAGGCAAGAATGAATCTTCAGCTCTTTCAAAACTGTGTATTCATCCTCATTGGCTTTTCCCTTATGATCAGACCCTGGCACAGGAAAACATCCACAGGTAATGCTCCCTGTAGCTAAATTAAACTTGCCTACTCTTTTCATCTTTTCTAAATGCAGAGAAATCTTTACCAGAAAACCTGTCCAGTAAATACAGCTATAAATAATCTTACAGCTCTGGAACATGAACATCTTCACTGCCCTGCCTGGTGAGGGGTGCAGTAAGGCCAGAGGGGTACAGCCTGGCACATGAGACCAGAGTCAGACAGTCAAGAGACCCAAGAGCAGGAAATTGGCTTTTTACAACCCACTGTTATCCCCAACACCAGCTTCTTCCAGGCAAAACAAGCAAATGAGCTACTTCAGGATTAGATCTGGTAGCATGGAGCAAGTAAAATTGTATTGCTGA
This sequence comes from Acrocephalus scirpaceus scirpaceus, assembly GCA_910950805.1. Lineage (NCBI taxonomy): Eukaryota > Metazoa > Chordata > Aves > Passeriformes > Sylviidae > Acrocephalus > Acrocephalus scirpaceus. Next base: position 6,636,134 of record OU383778.1, on the reverse strand, counting down.
TAATTGAGTTTTCCTCAGAAACATGTTCAAGGATGACAAGGAAGAAAAAGGAAGCACATTGAGGTAAAGCACCAGTTTTGAATAGTTGCACAGCTGACACAACAATCTGCTCAAGGGGAAAATGGTTTAGACAGGAGGATCTCCAGCATGCAGCAACAGGCCAGATCTGCCTGCAATAAGGGCTTTGGAGCATCCATATGGCTAAGAAATGAAAATTATTATAAAAACAAATTCATATTCCCTTTCACTTATGGGCATAGTAAAGAATAGCAAGAAATGAGAAGGCTTATTCATTTTACAGTTAAAAAAAGTCATTTTACAATTCCATGTAACTGGAGGATACTTATTCTCTGTGCATAAAATCATCTGGACTATAATTAAAACTTGTGCTAATTACTGTATAAATTGTGATACTATTCTTATGACTATATGAGTAAAATTTTTATAGTCATTCTTGAAAGCGCTTTGCATCAGAAACATTTCTCTTCCTAATCCACAAATTTTACTGTATTATCTGTTTTGCATATGAAATTTGAGAACCTAAAAATAAACTGCATTAAATCAGTAACATACCAAATATCTCTCATTTTGATTATTTCATGCTTAGTAGGTACAATATTTCTAGACCCTATCGTGTTTATTAAAAGTAATTTAACTTCAAATGGGATTCTCTTCGTTCCCTTTATCTACTTACATTATAAAAATGGCATGAAGTCAATAAAATTGACCTTTTATATATAGACACAAATATATATGTCTTATTAATCTAAAAGCCTCAGAATCTACTCATCTGTAAGGTATTTTTGGAAAATAAGAGGCTTCATCTGAGTCTGGCATAACTATCATCCAGGAAGCTACTGCTTTTGTATGTTCCACTCATTTAATAGAGAATAAATGAAATGTATCAAGCTAACAGTAGCTGAATGGAACAAATTAAATATCTGCCTTTGTGACAGAATCATATTTTAGAAGCTGTGTCTTCAACATTGTTTTCTGTGACCATAACAGGCTTGGCTGAAAAGGGGAGAAGGATATGGGTTGATCGCCTCTAGGGTGGTCACCAAAGCACTTGGGGCCCTTGCTCTATTTTTTAATTAGGAGGACACCAGTAGTATGTGGCATGGTTACTACTTTTTCTCCTCCTCCTCTTCTAGGAATGGCTGTGAGGAGGCTTATTTAAAGGACTCAGTCCCACAGAAATCAAAGACAAAGCCAAAACTTGATTTCCTTTTTCTGTCTTACTTTTTTTTCATGTGGACCACTGTGCTTAATCTCCAAGTATCTGAGAATGCTGGGGATATAAGGAATAATATTTTTTTTTTCTTATCACGGTATTTTTTCTGGTCAAGTGAAGGTGAAAATTTAGCTCCAATCAAGTTTTAAGAGAGAACAGACTGTCGTGTCCACAACAGCTATCATATTTTTTCCCAATTATATTTATGAATAGCCCCTGCTCCATATATTAGAGAATTCTCCACAGATCAAACCCCTAGTCATGTTTATGTCTCTGTCAGTTTTTCTCACTCTTTACAATTCTCCCCATAAGTGAGAAAAGTTTTATTATTTTTAGTCTGTAGAGGATCACTCTTCCACAGATGCTGTTATCTCAAAAATTATGTAGATTATGGACTGCATTTTCACATGGAAATACATGTTGAGTATCAGATCACCTGCCTGCATTATCTATAATCAAAAATTTCTTGAAGTTAAGATCTCAACTCTAATAGTTTATCAAAAAAAACTAAGTGAAATTTACCTCTGTGTCTGTGAATCTTTATTGTGTGAGCTTTAGCTTCTACTACCCAAAAGCAATTAAGTGAAAAATTCTCCCCAAATCAGAACTACTTTATAATATTCTTCGTAAAGACTCCAAAGTAATATTTTGAATGATTTGCTCTACGATGCAACTGCTGACCAAATTATGCCAGGCCTTGATTTCATATGGGCAACAGAAATGAATGTGTGACTCTCTTTTTGGTTTACTTCCAAAGTTTCCAAAATGAACACGTTAATAATTAAAATATTACCTTCTTTAGGTCTTGTACAACTGTTGTACAAGTCCAACTGTCCTGGAAAGGTATATGTGACTATCACACCACAGCTGCTGACTCATAACAGGGATTTTCTCCTCTTGAAGTTCACTTCCAGGATCAGATTACAAAGCAGTAGCCTACAACAGGGAGAATTGCTATCCCTATTACCAGTCACTCTGCTTCTCTGCACTTTGCTGTAACTTTATAAAGACTAAAAATAAAATTAAAGAAAACAAAATATAAACATATAGAAACACAGAATGACCTGAGTTGGATGGAACCTTAGAGATCATCTAGTTCCAACACTCCACACCTGTGGAGGGATGCTAATCACTAGGCCATAAAACAAAATAAAATACATCAAAAAAATAAAAATTGAAATGTACATTATGTTAGCAGTCATCAGCTCAGTAAGCCGCCTCTTCAGAGGATACACTGAATAGACAGAATCTCTTAAAAATATATTATTCTCTGAAAGTGTTGGGTTTTGTGCATGCAGCATACTGCAATCAAACCGAGCCACTTCAATGTTTATTGTATTAGCTATAATGATATGACTAGCAAAATGCCAGTCCATTATACACTAGCAGTTCACAGCCAGTATTGGTTATCTCAAAATGAGAAAGATGTGTCTGGAAAGCCTGCATGAAGGGAAACAAACATCTCTAATACAACTTTTGGCAAAAAAATTAGTATGAAAATGCATTTTAAATTGCATTTATAATGATGGAAATTCTTGCTCACAAAGACATATTGTGCAGAGAAGCACATATTCCATCTGCCTGGACAACATGAGGACTCTCAATGCTGAGCAAGTGGAATGTCTGACTCCAGCTCCTTTCTGTAGTCAGGCTGTGCACCAACTTTGATGAAACACAGCAAATTCATTTTATTTTGTTTTTTTTGTTTTATTTGAGAGAAATACATGCAAAATTGTTCTGTGCGGCTCCCATCATGTGTTAGTTACCTGTGTAAAATCTTCTTTTATTGTGAGAGTGAGGCACTGAGGCATGAGTTTGGGATTAGTTTTGGCATTCACAGAGAGGACAGAGCTTTTTCCAGCAGTACATGACCAGGTAGGCCTGGTGGCTGAGCATGTGCTGCTCACAGCTAAATGAAGGGTCTGACACCACCTGCACAGACAGCTGAGGTGAAACACCGAGTGAGAAGGCAGAACAAGGTCAGTGTCAGAGGGTAAAGGAGCAGGTCCATGCACTCCAGAGGAGTGAACCAAGAGCACAACCCAAAGGCAGGCAAGGGGGAAGATTGGCACAACACAGAGAATTGCTAAGAAAGTGTACATGAGTGTGAAGTAAAGCCAGTGGTCCACAGCAGGAGTTGGATAGAACTGGACCCTATGAATAGGGCTACAGGTGAAGGATCAGGAGATAGAGCAGGGGGCACAGCCCAGGACATTTGCCAGACAACCACTGATGTCTGCCTGTTAATGCTGTGGCTTTGAGGCAGGAGCCTTTGTTAGCTGGAGTTTTTGGCAGCCCCAGTAACTACTAGATTTTGCCTAGTTTTTTTTCCTTCCTCATGTGCATAGAGACTAGTCACAAAGTGACACCATCAGAACAGTGTTGCAGAAAAGCAGTCAGAAGTTGGAGCTTCTCACTGACTGCATTTCACTGTATTTTATATCCTGTAAAATATAAAACTTACACCTACAATCACCAAGCCTCATATCTGGGTACAGATAATATCTTTGGGAAATGTCATTATAAATTTAAAAAGTCTCCTATGAGCAAAAACTGGGATCATATAACATTGCCTCTGAAATTGCACAACACAGGATGTAGAAGCCCAGATAGTATGTACATGTTCTCTTATATGTATATATTGCAGTTCTTTGTATTTTATTTCTATGATTAAAATTGCTTTTATAGCAATATTGTTTCACTCTATCATGCTATCTACTAATCCAAAATAACTGCTATTTTGAAGTTATTTTAAAGTAAACTATAACATTTCCAAAGGCTAGAACTTGAATATTTCATAACCATTACACAATAGTGTCATACACAGTTCACTGAAGAGATTTCATAGACATCACAGCTATCAAATTCATACCCCTTACTTATTGGTGGGTCAACTTATTCTTTGATATCCTGCTGAGCTTCTCAGGCTACATGTTTATATTTAGGTCTTCCTTTTGTATCTAGCTCAGTCTCCTAGACAGTAGCAAAGCATCCAGAAAAAGCTGGTGTATCTTTCAGAACAACAATGAAAATAGCACTATATAGAAATAGGTTTCTGCATTCACCCAGGAAAGCTCAACCAACAATATTCAATTTTCAGTAATGCCATTGGGTTCCTACTCAATCTATGCAGCTGCATGAAGTCTATATGAATTGCCTGAAGCAGCAAAAGCCATTCAACCTCCATTTATAATTTGGATTCTTTCAACCCTGAATTTGTGAACTGCAGTGCTATCTTGATTTCATCAAGACTCATATTTTAGCTTTATAGAGTTCCAAGCTCTACAGACACACAGTTTCATTTCCAGATTAATTAAGAAAAACAAATTACTAGGTCATAATCCCTCTCCTTCCACAAGATTTGTGGAAGAGGTTTAAAAACCTTCATCACAGTCAGTTTTCATAAGCTAGGCTGTTCCCTAAAATCCTTTGATATCAGAGCAATTGCACTAGCAGAATGAATGAATCAAATGGAAAACCATACCCTGTTCAGAATTCATGATGTCCTCAGGACCAAATGGAATATTCAGACACATGTCTGTAAGGAAGGAAGATGGTATCCTTGATGAAAGGACAGAACTTTACTGGACTTGTCATTATCACAAGTGTGATCATTAACCATGCAAACAATTTTTTTCTGAATGTGCATGTAAAGACAGACAGTATCATGCAATTACACATTTTCACACAGTAAAGAACAGTCTTGTCTTCCATTAAGAAGACCTTCTCCATGCTCATGTTTTTAGCATTATTACTCAGGTAATATTTGAAAATTATTTAGTTCCTTCCTTTCTACAATGAAGTTTAGAAGAAAGTAATGTTAATATCAGAATCTGAAACCAGCATAATTTTCAGGAGTTACCTTTCAGTTGCTTAAACATCTGCAAACTGAAAAGCAAAATTTTCTTGATTTTGAGATCTGAATTTTAAGATAGAGGAAAAAATTACTTGCTTATCTGCTAGAATGTTCAATATATAATTGCTGTTTTATAGAGCAACACTGCAAGAGCAAATGCAGCTACACAAAGACCATCCATTCTGTGAAGATGGGAAGGGGAATCCAAAATACAAATGAGACAGGAGTTAGGAAAAAAGTCTAACCCTAAAGAAGAAAAACTTGTGTTTTTCAAAGGATATCCCTTATGCTGACAGTCTGCAGTAGTTTGATCTTGCTAGTGTCAAGTCAAGTGAACCAAGCTGGCCAAAGAAAACGCAGCTGATATCATATTTTAGCAGGTCATTGAGCTTTTGGGGGTGAGAAGGAGAGAGGCCGTGAAGCTAATCCAGATGAGATACCTAATCTTTTGTTTTTGTTCCACTGTGATAATGTCATTTCAGAGTAACAGTAATAATGAAAAGTAAGGAAGTTGAAAAAAAGTGGAAGGACAGAAAAAAAGGGGTGGCAGAATTATTTGATTGTCATTTTGTTTTGGCAGATAACAATACAAAGTTCAAAGGCTATGAATCCTAATAAAAAGTTTCTAAAACAATGAACTTTTGATATCAATACTCACGCGTTGAAGGACATACTAAGTAGTGTTAAAAGGGTGTTCAAATAAGAATGTCCCATGCTACAAGTAAAGTAACAAAAAATGGCAAGAATGTCAAAGGGAAATGGTTATTCTGCTCTTATCTGAATACAAGGTGTAAATCATTTTCTCCCTGTCACCCTGATGATTTTAAGTTTCAGTTTTTCCAACTCAATAGAAATTTTAAGGAAAGATTCAGAAAATGCATCCATGACCAGTATGTTACCAGAGATGAAAGAATGCCATAAATTGTCAGTTTTTGAAAAATTCAACAACAGATTTTTTTCTGAGAATAATAATTTCTGTGCATAGCACCCTTACCCTCATGTCATGCTATGGAATTGCCCATTTTGTACATCATGTCAAGTATTTTCTACAGGTTTTAATTTGCTCTGATTTCATAAAAAATACTTTAAAAGAACCTTGTGAACATCTCATTTATAAAGGATACAAGAACAACATTCATTCATATATTCATATATATATATTCACAGAGGTCATTCTGGACCTCTGTAAACCAAGTCATTTCTTTTGAGCAAATGCAACATTTTCATTTCTCTTTTAAAATGAAAAGAATACTCATTTATAGATAAAAGTATTTAAAGGATAATACATTCATTTATTAACAGCCTGTTATGAAAAGTAAGTTGATTTTGAAAATTCAGGATTTCTGAAATTCCCATTTAATTTAATTTTTAGAAGCAGCTCAGCATTCTGTACAAAACATCTGACAGAATGAAGAAAAACTGGGTGTTCACTGTTCAGTCAATGAGGTCCAGTAAGTCCCCAGAGCTCCTATTTGCTTGCTCTGCTTGCAAGACTGTGATGAATCATTTAAAATATACATAGGAACTAGTGAATAAAAGTAGTTCTATTAAAATTAACATTTCTGAAGATCATTTTCTAAGATTGCATACATCAGCAATGTTAGGTTAAGAATACCTCTTTAATGATTTCCCTTGCAGATTTGAAGCTTCTACCATAAACAAATAACTGTACTATAGAACACTTTTTTTTTTAAAATTTAGTCATATTTTAGTTCTATAATGTATTTGTCCCTAGAAGAACATTTGCATGGCCTATTATTACAAATCAACATCTGCAGCTGTAACACATCGAGTCCCTCAGTAGCATTTAGCAGTCTATACAGCAGTTTTTTGCACAGTTTAAATGTGATTTACTTTTAATGTTGTTTTACTTCAACCTTTCCCAGGCACACTGAAATTTTACTTCCACAATTTTACTTTTATTCTGTGTTTTTGCATGTGTGGCAGATTCAGACCTAGAGACATGATTTGGTGTATAACATATATTTTGTTGCTGTTTCCCAGCTGATAAAGAACATTTGCATTCCAAGAGTTCCCTTGTTACTATTCAGACATGGGTGAATACTGCGAAGTAAGGACTCAGAGATATGTATTACAGTAAAACCATGAATTCACCTCAGTGGTATTTATGACCTTTTGTATTTATTTTCAGAAAACATGTGAGTATTTTTTTTAGCCAAAATGCTTGAGGAAAACAAGAAGTCTCATGAGTACTTGTAGAAAGGCTGACGCCTAGGAATGTTCATTAGGGCTTTCTCAAACCTCTGATTTTCCTTAAGTCATCTGGTCACTGACCACAAATATTAAGCAGCAAAGAGTTAGCTGAAACAGAGAGAAATCTTAAAACTTGACTGAAATGAACAGTTCAAATACATCCTTTGTTCAGTAGTTTGTGTCCTATAATCCATAACTGGTCCAGAGATTACTTTTGGTCTCCGGGGAGAGTCATCTAGTCACCCAGTATATTCTTACTTCATCTGCTACACTGCACTCAGACAAAACAGGATAACAGAATTCCCTGTCCTATTATTTTGCATTAAACTATTCCTGTGCAAACATGTCTCTGGAAGGGGACAGGATGACCCTTAAGTGGTGCTACACAGTGAAATGGAAAACTTGCCACTATAGCAAGTAATATGTTTTCTCCTCTGTTGAAAGCTCCCAAATGTGTCTGTATTTACAGATAATTCATAAAGGAAAAGCAGCTGCTGCTATTGACAGTTGGAGCAAAATTTGCCCAGTGCATTTCTTAGTGAAAACCTTTTAATCTTAGCAAAGATTTAAAAAAATGACAAGATGACTGGAACTGGTTCAAGGGACTTGAATTTACCAGAATTTAAACCATCCCTTTTACACTTTAAACTCACAATTCACACTTTCCAAAAGATAAAGTTGACATCAGTTTTCCAGTTCACTAACAAGAACATTCCAAACATTCAGTGTGTTTTCTCCAATGTATCTGCATATGTCATGACAGAATTACTAACAATTTCAGTGAAATTAGATATTGGGGAGAAGACTGCAGTATGTAATTAACCTACTTTTGTGGGTTAAATAGGAGAATAAAAGAGTGTATGTTTGCATAAAGAGAATGCTTTAGCTCAAATTCATGAAGAGAGAGACATCCAGGACTGAAATTGCTTCCCCATCATGTAAGAGTAGCAGAATACACATTGCTCTGAAATATATATTGACCTGAAGTGCTGCCAATGCCTAAAGTCTTAATTGCCATATGAAGTTGCTAAATATGACCATTTTATGTATACACATATATAGGGGTATGAGAGCAAAATGCAATGTGAAGTGTCTTTGGAATCAGTATGATTTAGAGTAATGAGGTTCAATTCATAAAATGCACTTGTGAATAATTTGTGCAGTTCAAGGTATGTTTTTGCATAGAGATTGACCTATTCATATGTAAATATCCTTCTACGCATAGTCACCACATGGAGACATCTATATTGTTTACTTTGTTCGCTGATTTATTTTGTTACACTGTGGTCAAAGTTTAGAGTATAAATTATTGACAGATGTTAATAAACTTTGAAACATTCAATGTGGATCTAACTTGAAACAAAGAATGCACTTATGAAATGTGAGCTGCTGCTCTTGACTTTTATATTCCTGTAAACTTAACAGTTAAAAATAATAAAAAGCCAAAGAAGTTGATAGCAGACATTTCATATTCATGCCTTGTTTAGTATTTGTTCAACTCAACCTGACAGACACAGACAAGTTGTAATTAATGTCATAATATAGAAATTAGGCCAATTAGTGCCTAACACTGTTGGCATGGTCTGATGCTGTTATAGTTTTGTTCTTCATTGATTTGTAGTATGCTGAATTTGATTAATGAGGTCTTTATTGTTTTTTAATAATGAAACTTAGCAGTTCTCCAGAAAAGTGTCCCATGCTTAGAGTTGAAACTGTATTACCAGGTTTTAAAACAAAATTTGTTTTACTCTCTAAAAACTCCAAACTCAGAGTAAAAGCCTTAAAACTTGATATTTATATTTATGAACTTCTAGCAGATCAAGCTATGTTTTTTGCAAATAAAAGGAATAAGCAGTAACAGTTACTTAATTGGCTGTGCTTGGATAACATTTAAGCATAGCCAGTAACTGGTAGCATCCTATGAGTATCCATCCACTTAAAACACTGGATCACAGCAGAAACTGGAAATTCACTATTACTACAGTGTAAACAAATACAAACATTTCTGCAGCCTTTGGGGCATAAATCCTCAGTAATTCCAACCTGAATATCTTCCATTTCCTTGTGCTCACAGTTTCTCAGACTGCAGTTATTTCAGTGGCAGTTATGGTACACCACTGCTCCCTATGCTGTGTGGTCCTCCCAAATAATGCATGAAAAACAGAAGGAAAAAGAAACATTGCTGAGACAATCCACTGTTGGCAGAGATTTCTTCAAAACAGGGGTTTTAAGACTCATTCTGTGGTCCAGACATTCCACTATTACTAGGAAATATAAATCTGTTCCCTTTGAGAGGAAAGTGTATTACAAATTAGTTATCCTTCCACAGAAAAAAAGACAACTTTGGACACTCCTTGTTCCAAATAAGTCAAAATCTTTTACTAACCAGATCTTCAAAATCAGACAAACTTCTATTTACTACATGACAACAAAAAAAAAGGAACTACTTCTTTAGTTTTCCATTTTAAATGAAAGACCCCGAGTTTAACAGACATATGCACACACATGTAAGATGAACCTCTCTCTCACCTATGTTCTTATATATTAATTTTCTCTTTCCCTGGAAGTGTTTTCCGACCTTCCTGGGATTCTTTACAGTATAATAGGTTCCTTAGTATATGAACAGCAATTATAGAAGAGTAGAAAAAATGACTTTGTACTCTTAGTTTAGAAATCAAGAAAAAAATCCATCCAATTACAGTTCTGATCAATAATGCTGATTTTAAGTGAGTGCATGTCCATGACAGCCTGTGAATTAACAAATACATATACCACAATACCCAGTGAGGCAAAACGAGTTACTTGTTTTGTGTGACACTTATTTCTTGTGTGAAAGGGAAATAAATTTTCCACTGAAATAAGCTTTTCTAAAATTTAGGAAATTTTTGTAAACGTTTATTAGAGTCACACAGGCAGATTATGTAGATTAATTCAATTTCAACTTCTTAGCAAGTGTCATACAAGTGAGAATTCATTTATTATTTCTTATCTGATACACACTTATAATAAAATTATCTGCTCCTTTTTTTCCTTGGGAAGATCCAAGATGTATAGGCACAAACTCTGAATACTATGTGCTTTATATACATCTCCATTACTATTTAGAATAGATTGACACTACCTAGATAAGACAAAATATTTGAGGTGTAAGCTGTAATTCATCTCCATATATTAGTAAAAAGCTGTAGAACATATTAATACAAAATTATACCATTTTATTGAGAACCTTATCCTAGATTCATGGTTTGAGTTGGAAGAGACCTTAAAGATCATCTAGTTCCAAGCCCCGCTGCCATGGGCAGGGGCATGGCCCAGGAGATGAGTTTCTCAGAGCTTCATCCAGCCTTTCTCTTGCCTGATCTTCCAACAAAATTATTGGGCACGTCATATTGCATTAGTATACCCTGACAGAACTCTGAAGGCTATAATCACAGAAAGAAGAGGTGATACTAAAGACTCAGTTCATGATAGCTACTTTAAACTGTGGTGCAGGCCAATTATGGTAAAGAGGTGTCAGAGCGAATTTGACTAACATTCCAAGACACAGTACATGCTCCTGTCCTTTTTTATTATTTAATAGGCAAATTATATTATAAAGGTAAAATCTATTAGACCATTTTCATTGCCATACATCTTCCCAAGTAGAAAACTAATAGCACAGAAAGTAAGAATCAAATGTACTGAATTTTTTTTTCTCTTCTAGCACAGTAAAATATTATTTATAAATTTTTTCAGGATTTTAAGTGTGCCATTAGTTTCTTCAGACATGTTAGTACACTAAGAAATTTTTAAAAATAACTGGAATCATTAATATCCTTCTATTCTGAGGAATATCATAAAATATTTTAGATAGCAAACAAAGTATACAATACAATGAAATATTTTACTTTTGTTTAACCTCATCCTAGCTTCCTTTGGCTTGCAGAGTAACTCCAATTAGCTACAGAATATTTTCAAATATGTTTCAGAGAAAAAATGAAAGCCTGCTAGAGCTATCAAAATACAGTTCTTTCTATTCTATTTTCAAGTATTTATTTGGTCTTGGAAATGGTGGGACCATGATGAAACTTTAGTATTCTGCTAAAAGAATGGGACAAAACTGTATTTTAACCTTTTTTAGCCACAGAACTTTTAAATTTCAGAGGAATGAGTGACTTCTCTGGGAACTATTATAGGAACAAATGAGCTCTTGCAAGCACTGGGAGCTGAGGAGGGACTTTGCATGAGTAACCCTGTGTCTGCTTGCTGTAAGGATGACATACAATGAACACAAACAGGCAAACAGTAACTTCTCCTTCCCAGCTGTAAGTCCTGACATGTCAGAAGAGGAGGTACCCAGAGAAGGTCACAGAGGCACAGACTCACACCCGCTTTGTGCCTAGGGGAGACTTCGGCAGTTGAATCCTAAATTGTATACCACAATTTCCACAAAGCCTGCCCAGCACCATGTGATGCATCTTTCTTTTAAAAACAGTAAACAAAATCAGGTCTAAATTGGCTGAAACTGTAAATTCTGTAATTGAGGGATGGCATTGGTCAAGTCCAGGCAGCTGACCCTCCCAGAGCTGCAAACAGATGGCTAATAACAGCCTAGGACATCCAACGAGCTCTGACGATTTGTCACATTTCCAAGCTGTGGTGACAAGTAGCCCCCTGACACCTGCTGCAGTTCTAATTTGGAATCTTGAATGTTACTGATAATCACAACTAAGGTAATCTTCCCCCCATGGTGTTATAGCAGAAGATTTTCAGGTTGCTATTTAAAGTGAACTTTTTGTCTAAATTAAGCATATGTATATGTGGGCTGGATAAGAAAGGAAAAAAAAAACCTCACAATAAATTATGAAGTTGTACAAAAATTTGGAAAATAACTTTGTATCCCAGACATCCTACAATGGGTTCCAGGAGAGGTGTGTTGGAGTTACAATTTAAAATGCTTTGGCATTTTTCCAGGCAATAATTTATTTTCCCGGGGTGAATCAGTGTATTTATTTGGCTTAGGTTATGGTGTAGGGTCATTAAAAAACATTCTGGTTTCTCCACCAGATTGCATTAGCTTGCATTTATCCAGCTGCAACTACACACTGTACTTAAAAAAATTGGTTCAATATTGGCTAAAAATTGACGATGTAGGCAATTCTTATGATCAGTTCTTTGTGACTGATTAGGAAAAAAAGAAGTGTAGGCAACTTTTATGTTTGTTCAAACCCTATTAAAATAACACTTTTATCTTCCCAAACCATAAGTGAAGCGTTTGCAGCATTGGGGCTGACCCTGATCTTCTGCATATTCTCTGCTTAAAGGACATGAACAGGAAATGGTCAGCTTAAGGACACAATGAAAGGAAACACAGCAGCAAAGGTTTCACTGATAACATGTGATTTGAAGTCAGTGAGCAGATTCAGTCAGTCATCCAGCTGTTTGGGCCAAAGTCTATACAGCACTCTGCTGACTCCTACAAGACTGTGTCACGAAAACATGTGGAAGACTGGCGCTTGACATGGGCAAGGCAGGGAAAGCAGAGCACTTCCACATCATCAGATGCTGTGGCTCAGTTATTTCATGCCAAAACCAAAGAAAATTATTCTGGTTTAGAAATATTTGTTTTTCTAAGAGTTAACTGGGCCAAATAGAAATAGGATGCTGATGTGAGGGTGTATCCATATGTCACTACATGAGTATCACTAGGTGTAATGGAGTTCAGGTCAGAGCCAGAACTGCAAAGTATTCCACACCCACAATTAAGGACTAATAGTGTTATTTTTTATTTTTCTTCGTGGGAGAAAACTTTCCAGAAGACATCAGCACTTTAGATACTGAATGATTACAGTGTGTTTAAAAGGATTTATAAACTATAAATTAATGCAGTTTGTAATTTCTAAGTAGTTCTTTTCTTTCCTCACACGCTCAGCAATAAACTTACACCACCCAATAATTAGAAAGAAATCCTTATTGAATGTAGCAAGGAAGGGAAAGATTTTATAAGCCTTGGGTGATGTGCTTTCTTACTGACTTTAGAAGCAGAGTTTAATCTAATTTCTGGTTTTGAATTGTGGTAGTTAAAAGTCTTGTGCTTGGACAAGAATTACATCCTCTATATTTTTCAAGGCACGTTAAACAAGAAAGAAACACACTGATTTTTTTTAAAAAATCATTAAAACCTTAACAATTTCTTAAATCTTGCTTAACTGTGATTTCAGAAGACAACCATTTCCAGGTTGTGCAAGAGCATTAAGAATTCTTAAGGTATTGACAATTTATCAAATCATCATGCAGGTTTCTGTTGTCAGCACTATTGGCTATTGGTTTTTTCAGTCCAAAATGAACTAGCTGGCCAAAACCAAAGGAATTAATAGCCTGACCACTTGAAGGGATTCTGGAAGACTCAGGCTTCAGACTCCATCTTCTACCTGGCTCAATGTTTTCTGTTCTGTAAGAGCTGTACCATCTTATCCATTTTACACATTTTTCTATTAACTACCAATATTAAGACAGATAGAAAAAACACTATACACTAGAGGAAAGAAACCTTGAATATAAAATCACCCACAGTCATAAAAAAGTTTTCTACTCAAGAAATAAGTTATGCCAGAATGAATCAATACTTATAAGAATTTCTAAGAGGTCATGTCAATGTTCCACAGCAAAATTGTTGTATATTTTAAACCTCAAATAGTTTTGCAAATAGAATTCTTGTTTTCTGGCCAACCCTTCTCTTAAAACAAGTAGGCTTGTAAAAAGAATTGAAAGTATATAGAGTTTTACTTTCTGCTATTCATTTAAAGGTTCTATCATGATTGTTCAGAGTTTCCAGAGCCTTTCATGACCCTGGGGGTCTTAATGAAAAGTGGCATTAATGCAAAATATATGTATTATGTGGGGGTTTCCAAGCACCAGAATGATGAATTAATGTGCTATTTACTCACAAAATTTGCTACCTACCTATCTGCATAAGAAACAAATTGGAGATGACAACTTCTGATACACAGCATTTTTACTTTTTTACCCTCAATATATCTAAACTGTGTGGGCATGCTCAAGAGAGAGAAGACTGAGCAGCAATAAATTAGATGCATAAAGTTAAAATCTATATTAACAATATAGGTTATGTCATCACCAAATAAGTCGTTCAATAAATCCAAACCCAGTCAAAAGTTTTTTTCCTATTTAAATTTTTTTAAAAAGAAAGGGGTGAATCTTCAAAGCTCAGGGAAAGCCACTTACTGTAGGCAACTCTGTTAACATTTACATTTAAGACCATCCTCCCCCCATTTTGGACCAAGCGCTAACCAAGAGTTTAGACATAATTCAGACTAATATTTACTAACATGAACACACGGTATATTTCTCTTACAAGGTTTCAGACAGTACTTAATCTCTTTTCAATAACCTGCTAGGTTTTAGGATATCATATTCATTATTGCAAATGTTCTGTCTTGACAACAGCAGGAATACCCAGAGTTACCAGCATATAAAGCAGTTGAATCAATATTGTGAAGAGTACTCCCACCTGCATGAAAATTATCTTAAATCACTCCTTTTTAATCACTCTATCAAATTAATGAGGTGAATATTTTATGTGGCCCAACTCTAGTCCTGTAAATGATTTATCCAAAGTCCAGTTTTAGCTGGTATAGCTATTTAGGAAATAAGGCATCTTGAAGCTATTAGGAAGGACAGAATATATGTTATCAATGGTTTGAATTTTTTTTAATTCCCATCTAAAAACTATAAGGATAATGGTGGACCTAACCTGTGTATATAACTGTGCTGGTGATGGTGAGGTTGGCTAATGTGCAACTTTCCCTAGAGGAAGATCAAAGGAAGTCTGAGGAAGACTGACACAGGACATTCAGAAAGAGAAATATTGGATGGATTCCATTTTATGAGTGTTGTTCTACACAATGTGTTCTACATGCAAGACAGGGAGAACAACTTTGGCAGCATTCATTAAGGATCTTTTGCTCCAGGAGATGGAAGATTAGGTGGATATCATAAGACAGCTGCATCCTTTACTGTAGGAGACTTTCACAATTCATTTAGGCTTTTCCTCAAGTGCCAGATTCTCAGCTCTGCTCTTGACTCCATCTGTCATAATTTCCTCCCCGGAGCTTTCCATTCCTTTTGCTGTGTATCATCTGCCAGTATGCATCGTCATTTCTCCTAGCTCAGCTTCCACAGTGCACCAAGCTCCCTGCTATCAGCAGGCTTACAGATGAACAGCTTATAGCTATGATCAGAGGCTTATAGCTTCTACAGTAGGAGTGCAAATAAAGTAAAGACTGGCATTCTCCACTTTTGGGGTTTGTTTGTCCTTTTAGATTGCAAATGTTTGAAGGAGCTCATTTGCTAGACACAGCTTTCATAGAAATAGCTTTGAAAGCCATGCTGTAATTACCACACAACATGAGTAAGGGTTTTTGCCTCATGAGGAGCAGTGTGGTGGACGTCATGGTTATTGCCTTCGTCAATGAAAGCATGAGTAAGGTGTTCACAGCTAGATCTAGGCAGGTAACTTTGACAAATGGTTCATTTACCAAGAAGGTGTAGTTTTGTTCATCCCAAATGACTAATCAGTTTGGATCTAATATATTGAAAATTTTCAGCCAGAAAAGTTTTGCTTTTACAGAAACTAATTTATCGAACAGAAAGGAGTAAATTGGTGTCCTGGTTTAGGGCAAATTTGGGAGAAAACCTCTGAATAGGGTCCCTCTAGGAAGCAAACCCAAACAGCTCCTCCCCCAAGTGGTCCAGAAGAAAATCTCCTCAGAGAAAAGTGGAAAAGAATATTTCTTTAACAAACAAAGTGCCCAGGAGCACAAAAAATAAATAATATGAAACAATAAAACCTCTCGTTCTGAAGTGAGATGGCACATTGAGAAAGTTCTTGCTGTGGGTGTAGCTCAGCTCTCTCAGTCCCTTATCAGCCCCAGCCCTTCCAGCACTGTTAGAAAATGCCGAGAGCCAGGCCCAGAGGGCCACAGGTGTGAGCTTCCGATGCTCTTTTCGGTTTTTCAGTCCAGGACAGGTTTAAACAATCCTATAAAAAAAAAACCAAAACAGTCCAGGCAGCTTCTCTGCCTCAGATAGCTAAAAACTAACTAAAAGCAGAGAGATCTTTGTCCCACCGTCTGTCCGTGGCTCAGACAAACACAGTCCAGGAGTGGAACGTGGAGGAGTGAATGCTGTTTCTCCAAAACAAACTGTGCACTGCTTCTTTACCCACCTTCTCTCTCAGAGCCAGTCTTAAAAGTGCAGAACTTAACATACTGCATAAACAGAACAGACGACTGGGAATACAAGCATCAAAAAGTCACCCCATGACAATTGGATAAGTTATTGGATAAGAGAAGCCAAAATAAATTCTCTGAAAGTGGATGATGATCAGGATTCAGTGCCCACCTTTGGAGGAGAGAATCTTGCTTTGACCTGTGCTGGTGACTAGTGGTTACAGGTGTTCTTGTTCTTTACAGAAAATAACACTTTTGTTTGTTCAAGTGACTGGCCATCTTGTGAGGCACTTAAACAGGTGCCCTACCCAACCTGGACACACCTACATCTTACTATTTGTAGCTTCAACACAGAGTTAAAGAGCTCATGCCACAGGGACTGAGAAAAGCTCCCACTAGAGAACCTGGCACCAGGGTAGTTAGGGGAAGGTTTTGCTATCAACTATTACCCTGAATTGGCATAGATTGATGGAGACACTGAGCTGTTGTGGTAAGTTTCTAATATTTTAATGAACATTTACTCACTGGACTGATGTAAATGCTGCTGTGGAGGAGCAAGAACAGCACTTCTGGCTCCCAGCCAGTGCCATCAACTTCCTCACATTTCATGCCATTAATGTAGAATTTATACATAAGGTGTACTGCTGTGTAAACACAGGAAATGACAGCAGTTCCTTGACTTTTCTAACTACTAACCCATCTCTAGCTCAGCACCTTATTCCTCCTGGTTATCTCTTAGGACTCTAACACTAGAAATAGTTATGCCCCCCAAATGCTGGAACAACAGATGCTGATACTTCTGGCAGCATGTGCCTGTGTAGAAGGAGCCCTTTACCCCTGAGCAGGGTTTGCCCATGAACCAGGGCTACAGATATGGCCCAGCTGCTCCTAGCTCCATTCAAGACCAAGCACAATCCTGGCACATTTCTGCTACATCACCAAAAAGCTGGAGAAAAATACAGCCCCACTTGCAATGTATAGGAATTTGGTAAATTACTCTGAAGAAAAACAAAATAGTTGTCGCATTGTTCCAAAGTTTCAGTCTTGCCCTCATCCACTGAATCTCTGCTCTCACTCCTAACCAGGAGTTCAAATCCCTCAAGCACAGTATTCAAGATTTTTAAAGAAGCACAGTTCAGACAAATACTTGGCCTAACCAGTAGTTTTCTTCACAGGCAAGCCCACAGCTGCAATAGGTTATCCTAACACCTGTATACAAACCCCAAGACCTGTTGATTCAGCAAGGAATAGTTTGGGACAAGTTTCATGTTTCCTAAGTGCCTCCCATTTCAAGCCTTCTTCCTGGACCTAGCAGACAGCACAAGTGTAATAGAATAAGGTTCATTATGCTAGTATTCCACATCCTTCCTGGCTGCAGCTTAATTATCATCTCTCAAACTGTTTATTAAGAATTGTTTCTCATGTACTCTGGATGTCTATTCCAAATAGCACACTCAGGTTACTCTTTTGAGCAAGCATAGTAAGCACTTTTTTCAGGGGGTTTTTGCATAGTTTGTCACTGAACCTTTTTAGATAGCCACAGAACCCCTGCCTTCTGCCAGTTTTAACCATACAACTCACAGTTTTAATTCTTTTTATAAGTGCACCCTGAATTTGTTGTTCATGCAGCAGCTCAAATTCCTTCCAAAATAACCTGCCTTTATACCACTTTACTTTGTTTTCCTGCCACTGAGAAACATTTTTCCTAGTGCCTTGATTTTTATTTTTTTTCTGTGAATCCCTTTGAAACACCTTGTTGTTCAAGCAAAAGTGATAAACCAAAAAATCTAGTAAGTCATGCATGTACAAGCATGAATCTTGTTTCTTCAAATGGTACCTACCAGAATTCTGCAGGTTTATCAAGCATACACAGTTAAGTGGCATTTGCCTTATCCTCAGTGCCCTTCCTTCTCAGAAATGTTTGTCTTTTTATGAATGTTTTTATAATTAATTTTCCCCCAGTAACTTAATGCATGGAAAGCTTGAATACTTCTGTTCTCTTCTTGATTATCACTCTCTTTCCAAGAAACACTATCAAAGGCTCTTCACTCACCACATTCGTCTTCCACTCTAATACACACCCCTCTTCTGTGAGATCAAAGGTTTTATGGACTTCTAATCCAACCTTGGATGTGCTCACCATTAGCACCTTCCTGTGCATCTTCTAAGCTAATACCTAGTCATAAGTGGTTCATGTACTCTTCTAGTGGCAGTGTTCCTGCTTTTGTCCTGAATTTTAATCTACCTGTATATCATCTGAGGGTTTTTTTCCACTTCACTGTCACACTAAAGCCTCTATTTTACAGGAAAGCCTACTCATCTTTCCCTGAAACTGCACCTACTTGGAGCTACAAAACATTAATCCGAGTGAGTGGTATAATTGTTCTTTTTGTTCATGAAGAACATTATCCACATGTTCAAACTTACAAACTGCATCCATTGCATTTCTTTTTGCAGATCTTTGACTTGCATAACTGGTGTTGGTTGCCATGCTGAAGTCTGGTTCCATATAATTCAGATTTATGTTTTGTGTCCTTTGCTAGTTCTTTTCACATGGGCACAGCTCCAAATAGAATTTTTCTTTTCAATCCTTTCAAAATGTCTCTTCTACATTATTATAACTTCACAGGGTATTTTTTTATCTGCCTGAGTTAACAGAAAAGTATTACATAGACTAAAACTGTACAAAATAACATTTCCTTCAGTATTTTCCTTCTGAGTAGCATTCACTGCTTGAGCACATAGAATCAAGCTTTCTTTGAACTTGACTCACTTGACTTACAATTTGCCAAAGAGTTTCAGCTAAAATGAGACTTTAATTTGTTCTATTCTCCCATATGAGGTATTTTCTTAATTTCTATGCCACTGGCAACATCTGCTTTTCTGTGACAACCACCTCAGAGTTTAAGGCACTTGCAAGAGAGATTTTTCCATACCTTGCAACTTTACCAGAATTGTGCTGGTTTGCTGAAATCCATGCAATAGGATTCAAGAGAATATACAAATACTTTCTCCTATATTGAAGAACCCCACTCAACCTGAAGTTCTTTTGTTCTCGAAGAAATACTTAAAAATATGAACCCTCCTCACACAAAACAAGGAGAGGTTCAGTGAACTGAATCTGTTTAAAATCTAATTATTTTTAAGCCAATGCCTTGATTTCTCAATGCTTAAAATAAGCATAACTGTAGCTATATGGAAAACTGAGATATCCATGACTTTTTCATCTCTGTTGTGAAAGAATGAGAAGGACGTGGCTCTCAGTCACGTTAAACTGTTGCTCTGGGATTTGCAAGGAAGCTGCATATAGAGATGATATACTTACTTAAACCCCAGCAGCTGCATTCTACCTTCTAATAAGCAGTGTTTCACAGAGACACTATTAAAGTGATGCTACAGAAACCGGTAGTGAATGCTGGCAAGTTTATGGGCAGGATTTAAACTGTTGTTTTTAATTTAGAATGACTCTCAAAGGTTTCATATCTGATTACATGAGAGACCACCTATCTTGCAATTGATTCTGTTATATTAGTGGTCAGAAGAGGAATTCAAGTTAATGGCTTAGTCATACAGGCAGAACAGAGTTGGCAGAAGGAGATCTGGTGGGCAGCTTTGAACTCTGCAACTTATTCTTCAACTGTAAAATGGGGATAATAATATTCCCCTACGTCCCAGCAGGGTGCTTAGGCTAAATTCACTATTAGACATTTTCAGTAATGCTTCTGTTTATGTTTCCAGGGTAATGAATAGGGATGGGCTGGAAATCCCTTAACAATAAAACTTCTTTAGAGCTTAAAGGGCAGTGGGAGCTAAGGGGTCACAGCACTTGTGACAGGAATTATTATCTACCAGATAGTAGTTGTAGAATCTGGTAGATAACTCCCAGCCCAATCAGTTCTTGGCAACACAGTAATAAGGCTTCTCTGATGCAGGCTTAGGCACCCACCTAATAAGAGGACTTCTAGGAGATACATTATCTTCTGGAGGACCATTCATAATACAGAGACTGAGGGAAAAAGCACCTCTCTAAGTTGTGTGGTGCACTGGAAAAGCAGGTGCTTATCATCAACTCCATCCTTGCAACCAAGAGTACTTTAGCCTGCCAGGACTGCATGTATGTCCAGGGAGATAGCAATGGGATTCCTTGCAAATCTCATCAGTCATTAAAAGATAAATCCCTTCATATGGATTTTAAAGTTAAAGAAATAGCTCAATAAAGATCCCCTCTTCCAACAGTACTTTGCACAGGAGCTCCAAACTTCACCCTACAGACAGATCCCTTTGCTGCCTAATAAACTAACCAGAAACATCTACTGTCAGCTCCTAAGGTCAGCTCTGTGTCAGGCTGCACTTGAGGCTTCATGCAGTCATGCAGCTCAGAAGACACTAGTAGGGAATCTTCATTTTGTCGTGCAACTGGTAAACATAGCATCCAAATATTGAGTTTATGAGTCATCACACTGAAGTGTCAATCAAGCCATATTCTGCAAAGGCATAGCCTGGTGCCTGTGGATGGATGTCAGGCTTGTGGAATCAGCCTCAGCAAAGGGCTGAATCCGTCTTGGCTGTTTGCCCTGAAGTCCTGCTGTTTGAACAAGAGGGAAAGCAGAAGGAGTAAAATGTATGATACAAAGTGTACTCAGCCACCTACTAGCACAAAACTTTTTGGTCTGTATTGCTGCATTTGTTTGATAGACATTTGATTCCTTCAGCTTCAGCAGCTGCTCAAAAACCTGCTAAGAACTGAAGCTACAATATGTTATGTTCTGATGTATATTCCTCTCAGAATGGATTAGGTGGCATTTCTTCCTGGTGATATTCAAGGTTGGATGGAGAGCTCAAAGTTTGAAGATGAAATCAAAATAACTTTCTGCATTTGAATGTCAGCAGAAAGCTGTAGAAAGCAAGGGTTGCTGACTGCATCCTCTATTTTTTGCTTGACTCTCACTGACCTGTTATCTTAGACATAGCTGGTATAAACATGTGCTTGCAGCATATTTTTCCCTGTATCCCATGTATTCAGAACACAGCAGAGGTTTATGAGCTAGAAAAGCAGGGTATCTTACACTGAAAACCATGTTAGCAAACTGTTAAATGAGCCTCCTGGCACTGGGTGGGCCAGGAGCTCCCTCAATAGTATATAATGCATTTCACATTGGCACACCATGCCAGGAAATCCTATTTCCTCCCTTCAGAGAACCAAAGCACACACTGCCAGCATGCTTGATTAAATGGTGTCTACTAAGGTCCCCTTTTATTTTTTTTTAATTTATTTATTAAGAAAGGGTTTTCTAAGATACTACCTGAAAAGGTCTTAAACTAGGACTGTTATCACCAGTTACCCCCAACTTTTTACAGTAAAACTCATCACTGTTGGGTTTAAACAGCAGCAGTTCAGTATAATTCAGTTACTAGATGTGTCATGAGTAGAAATAAATAGTGATTTTGTTCATGTTTTTATTTAGACTAAGTGCGGTCCCTAGGCTTCTGGCAAGCTGTCAATATAGCCATCTGTTTTGCAAAGTTTATGGATCTCTCTGGAAATAGACAGCCCAAAGCTAAAGTACACTAAGGATTGTTTTTCTTTGAACCACCTGCTGTAAATGAAGAACAGTCAGATTTCAATAGGATATGGGCTTTAAGCCCCATGTATACTCACAGTCAGACTAACTTAAGGATGCAAAACTAACTTAAATTAATTTCACTTATATTTTCTTACAACTCAGCTCCAGCAATTTGCTTATAAATTTATTATATATATTTACAAACACACACACACACACTAATATAGATATAATTAGACAAAGAGAGAATAGGAGACCTAAAGTCCAGAGCCAGGTCACTTCAAGATCTTATAAATATCTGCTTCAAAGAGCTTACATACTCAAAACCAAACACAGCACCTTAAGTATATGAACAAGTAAGATGAAGACAGAAGGTACCTGATATAAAGTTCTGATAGCAGATGTGCAGTTTGCAGGTTATCTGTTAGAACAGATGTCATTCTTACGAGCCATGAAGGGAGATCAAACCATTACAAAGAATTTGAAAATAAATGCAAGAAAAACATTTTTTATAGTGTTTTCTTAGTTCAACTTTCTCTGCTATCTTATCCTAATAGCATGTTACACCTCAAATGCCTCCTCGATTTCAATACAGCTTACTCAATTCTAAAGTGACTGTATGCCATGTCAGTTGGAATTCTACTACATGTCAGGACATAAATAAACTAACACGTTAATTGAACCATGTACTACCGTAAAAATATAAATAGTGGGCCCAGTACTAATGGGCTTGGTCCTGCAGTCTTGAAACTGGCTAGGGCGTGGCTGAATCTAGATTTAGTAGATTTAGGAAATTTTTTGACCAGCATGGCTGAAGTAATTAAAGTCTGTTATTCATTGCTTTTCCAAAATATTTTTGGATTAATTTGTCATTGTTCTTAGTACATTATCTGCTCCTAGTATGCTTTGAATGTCAAGTAGCTGCTGTCAGGATGGAAGAAGTTGTGCTCAAGATCTCTAAAGTAGAAGGGAAACCCCACCTAATGTAATTGTTTTATTGTATTGCCAAAGCCTAAAATGTCAGCAGCACAGTGCTGATGTTCTTAAACCTGTAGACATAGAAGTGATTTCATGGAAGTTTGTTTTAAAGGAAAGTACTTCTAACAATGCCTGAGGATTGGAGACAGCTTTACACTAAACTAGAAACCAAAGTGATGAGAGCTAAAATGACAGTTTCATTGGCTACTGTCTTAAAATTGAGAAATACAAAGAGTACCACTGGTAAGACAAATTTTAATGAGATGTTTGTTTCGATGCAATCAGCCTATAGGCACATAGTAGTGTACTGTTGCTTTATTCTCTGCAATGCTGGACCAGGTAAGCCACAGTGGTCCCTCTGAGCGTACCCATTCTGATTCAGTGAGTCTTTGAGTCAGTGAATGTGGAAAGGAAGAAAATCAATGGAAGATCACTCCTTGGACTTAAATCGTAGCTGTCTGAAGCTGTGACTGTTGCACTGTTTTGCTTTGGCCATTAGCTAGAGGGCATAGAAAGGGTCTGTTATGCCTCTCTAATGCAGCTGACTTGTGGTCTGTTTCAAATCCAGTTGTAATCTCTGGAAGATTTTCCAGTGGTTTTATTTTGTTTTGGTTTTTCTCTAGATCAAATCCTGTGTGGACTTGGGTTTCTGTCACAAGAGGGAATTGGAATTCAAATTCCTTTTTCATGCAAAATTTCTCCCTAGTCTTGTACATGTTGGTTTCTGAAGCCATAAGGTAGAGAAAAAATCCTCAGTGTCATTGTATAGATTTACAGAAAAAAATGCTGACTATTAATAGCACCATATTATCCTTATGAAATTCATACTTAGCAACCTCCAGCTGCTTATCTGAAGATATGGTAAACAAGCCTCTGCCACAGAAATTTTCATTTGATGGTTTATTTTCAGATATGATCTACTCTCCTTCCCCATTCAGATTTCAGGAGTATCAAACCTCTGGCACAATGACAGCAATCAGGCATGCTGGTGCAGTAAATTACAAGCTGTCAACAGCAATTCAGGCTGGGTGGCAGTATCAGACCATATAGGGCCAGTTCTGCTATTGTTTTATTTCCCATGTTGGGTTTCAAATCATCACATCAGCATTAATTCAGTCTCGATTTGAGTTCTGTTTCTTCCTTGGCCATTGCTAGCTTTGTAGTTCTCCTGCTGATGTCAAATATTGGACTCCTACAACCCTGGAATTTAGGTCCCATTTGCAATTGTAGACTGTGCAGGTCCTTAATGCAGCCCTGTGCAGGGGGCATAGTAAAACAGCAGGAAGTGGCTATTCATAACTTATTGAATCACACTCGGGCCAAATAGCTCTTCTGAATATACAGTCAGCCTGCTATTGCAGAGAAAATTACACTTCCCCCTGCTCTTATTTAAAATGTGTGTTTATTTGACATTACTCCACAGGCTACTATTCATTTAAATATATTAGAACTGAAGAATTATGCAAAAGCAAGTGCTGGAAGTTAATCAGAAAATCATCCGTTAAAATTTTCTCCCTAAAAAGGCATGGCATTTCAAATCTTTTGTGCTTATGCCACCTTGAAACTCACATCTGGAAAAGAAAGGTTTTTGCAAACAAACTTTGATGCTGATATAAACAAACTGTGAAACGCTAAGACCAAGAAATCAAAACTCTATTTCCTGCATCATTGAAAATCTACATTTCTGGTGTGCTACTCACATTGAACAGCTTACCAGACATGATTTTAAATGCATTTCAAGAAGACTGAGAAATGGTTCAGGATCTCAGATTTCCTAGCTAAGTATACAAAATGGATTTTTTGAATCCTTTAACAAAAAGTTAAAAATGCAAATGAGGAAATAAATGGCCACCCATCACTTGGAAAAGAAAACAAAATGTGCTATTTACTAATAGATGGACAATGAACCTATACAATGCCTACATAACTCCTATATATTTGAGATCCTGAGCTTATAGAAATATCCTAAATTAAAATTAATTGTTTGCTATTATCCTGAAAGCTAAAAAGTCTAAGCTTCAACAAATTTAAATCTTCTTAACTAGGCAAAGAGTGATAGATCCAAGGCCTTATTTCCACCTATTTTTGTTTTGGTAAAAGGCTTTTTACAGATTGAATTATGCATGCATAATGAATTTATTTCATTATAGGCTCTTAATTCATAATATATCATTCATTATATATTCTTAATATTACCTAGCTGTCTGGATAAGAAGGATGTTTTAGGATGTTTTAACTATAGCAAGCTGGTTTTTGTATTGTGAAGAGGTTTGTTTTACACAAGGATGAGGAGACAAAAAACAGGTAATGAATGCAGTGGGCTCCTTTGGTTTCCCAGGTGACACCTGAACAATCTGGAAGGACACGCTTGGTGCACTGGGAATATTCATGTGCTTTAAATCTTCTGCCATCACAGAGCAATCATAATTTGTTTCAATATTTGGTGGGGTTTTTTTGATTACTAATATGTTATTCAGCCCATTCACGTCATAATGTGGAATCTACACTTTTTATAATGAAAATGGGTATGTAAATAGGGCCCACTATGAAGAGTTTGAATGAAGTGTAGCTGACTCCATCTAATACAATTATGGCCATTAAAGCAAACTCTTGAAGTACAAGTATGAAACCATTGTTCCCCTTATTATACACATTTAAGGCCACTCTGTTTATATCAGATACCTTGTATTTCTGTCAACTTTCTTTCAACTATTGTACTTAGGTTCTGTCTCTCCAAGACTGTTTTGTAGAGCTGATTAGAGAAGAAAAGAAAGAGCAAGTTGATTTTTTGTATTTGGAGGGCTTTTACTATTAACACTGTTGCAAGCACGCCTTTCACCATCTATTGTTGTATCTCCTCAATTATTGAAGCTTACTAAGCAAAAGGGAAATAGGAGTGGAATAGCTCCATCTCCAGTTATGAGCTATGATTCCTCTTTTTTGTGGTTAGTGTGTGACTAGACAGATGAGTAGAAGAACAGCAGCTCTGCAGTGGAAAAACATTTCCAGCTTGGACAAGAAGTGACATTTTAATGAGCAGATGTACAACTTTGATAAAGAAAATGAAATCATAAGTACAGCTTGCAAACATGAGTAGTCTCTTCAAAGATCTATGTTAGTCACTCTAGTTGTCTCAGACATTACAAGTAATGGTCATGACACAAATCACAGCATATTTTCTACACTAGATCAACAAAAAATGATGTAGACTCAAAAGTTTGAACCCAGTATGACTGAGCAGAGTATATACTGAGTTACTCAAACACAGTGAGATGAATTATAAGTGAGATAAAAGTTATCCTCTAGGTTCAACTGGAAAAAAACCAACAAAACCTTGATTATGCTTGATTTATTCCATCAACCAAGCATAATCTCAAGTGGAAGTATCTGGTCTACTAAGCCACTTAGGCATTTTTATTATTCCTGTTCCTGTAGTAAATCACCTTGACTTCAAAAGGGGGAGAAGGTGAGACTGGCAGACACAATGGTCTTTCTGTCCTACCATCTTTTTTGTAGATGTCATAATCTTATAAACAAAAACAAAGGTCAAAACAACTGAGTTACTACGTTTCATTAAGCACAGCCTGATTTATTTGCCAACATAAATTTTCTGCAAGTTTTGCAGAAATATAGGTGGCCCAGACCCCAGATTTATGGTTCTTCTTTCATGCAGCATTCTGTTGTAGACTTTTAAGCAGTGTCAGCTGCCAGTGCAATGTGTGCAACACTTACTGAACTGTGTTGCAAGGGGAGTTCACTGCTGGCAGGCTTGCTGAAAGCCTGTTAACCCAGCACATTTGGCATGGGTGTTCCTGCTTGCCTCAGTACTCACGAGTAAACACGGGAAAAGCTGAACTACTTGGGGTGAAACCCTGGATTCAGTGAATTCAAAGGTAAAATTCACACGGATTAGACAGGTACTAGGATTCCTCTCTCCTAACGTCTTTCTCCATAACAATAATAGGAACATCCCCTTTTTGAGGACAGACTGTAGCACAGATCCTTTTTGCATGTATCAATTAGAAACATCAAGTTGTTGTCATTTGAGCCATGACCACACAAGCTAGGATTCCAAAAGCTGGGATGCAAAGTCAGAACGCATCTGCTACATGATGTTATCATCCCATATGCACATTTTTCACCGTTAGTAAATGAAATAAAATAATTCATTCCTTGCTGAAAAATTGGTATTTTTTATCTACACAGAGTGTAAATGGGCTGGTATGAGCTTACTGATTTTCTACAGCTATTACTACTGCGTGGTAGTAAGAGAATGCATGCAGATTATTACTATAGTGTATTTGATGTGTTGTACATTTATATTGTTATTAAATTGGAACATTTTCATTTGCTCAAAAGTCCAAAATTCATACTACTTTTTAAGCAAATCCTTCTAATCCTATTTTATAAAATATTTATATCTATGTAATTATAAACCTTTTGGTTTTTTGAGAAGTTATTTATGACTCAGAAATCTGTTATTAACTGTATACCCAATCGTCTTCAAGTGAAGTTCTTGTTCACAAAAAGTAATTCCAGTAATATTTTTGGTTATATTTTTCTGGTGAAATTGGAATACATTTACAACACAAAGAAAGCCCACTCTCACCAGATCTCTAGTGGGATATGTCAAAAGAAATAACCTTAAACAAGATGGAAATTGAGAAACAAGACAAAGGAAACAGCTCCTAGAATATTTCATTTAGTGACTATATGACAAGTCCATCATGGGCCATTATTTATAGGTCACTTTCCTGTCAGGTCTAGGATTCCTGGCCCTAATCATGAGAGTCAACACAGACTTCCGAATAAAAACTTCCAACATGATAGAGATAATTCTGAGCAAGACAAAAGTTACATATGACTGTGATATACTTCCTCTCTTACATTTAAAATGATGATCTATCTCAATTATAATTCCTTGTCATAAATACTGCTGTTTTTTGTTGTCGCAGACAACACAAAAAAAAATTTCTTCAGCAAGATCTTGAGCCTTGCTGAAGCTCAAATGCAAGTCAGGAGGAAGCTTAAAGAAACTATATGGTTAAATATATAGTTTTGTTAAAATACCTTGTTTCTAATCTATGCCAACTTAGAGGACTCTTTACCTCTCCCATCAGTTTTTGCTCTTCAACACAGAATAATTTCATTTGCCCTTCTTCTATCTTTGTTGGAACTAAAAGAGACAAAATATCTTTCTTTTCTTCCTGGTTTTGTTTGATGTGAAGATACTTGAAAAATAGCAGGCTGTCCATGGGAATATGGTCCAAGCACACTGGCTCACATTTCTGTTCTGGTATAAAATTACAAAAGGAGAGATGGGGCTGTGGGGCAAGTCTGGAAAGGACTTCTGTTCTAGTGTTTGGGCAGAAAACTGAAAACATCATAGGTCAGCCTGAAACAAACAAAGAGAAAAAGCCCTTTTTTTTTTTTTTTTTTTCCCAGACAGGCAAAAAATGGTATAAGATCCTAACAAAGGCAACCCAGAACCTTCCACCTACAGACACTGAAGGTGGCATTTAAAACTTGCTTTTTTTAAAAAAAGAAGAAATTTGAAGATGAAAACCAGATGCCTATAAACCAAATCAAGAAGCTGGACAACATCCCCATGCTCTAAATGAGAGTCAAGTTTTGCCACCTTCACTGGTTGGTTATACTGCACTCTGATTTTCAGCCTCAAATGACTTTTAAGTATGCACTTTCTTGTATACACAAGCAATACTGCAGGACTGATACAGATTGCCTCTGAAATATGGATTATCCAAATATTATGTTACTCACTAAGAACAGTAAGTTTTATTTCATTCTTTTCTCTGAGCCAGAGAAAGGTGAAGAGAATAACCTTCCCTAACTTCAGGGAAAGCCCTAAAAACATGACACTATCTAGGGGCAGCAGACCTGAATTAGTACATCTTTTTATATGTACAAGCTCATTATAGTTAGATGGCAGGGAGAAAGATGAAAAAAAGAGACAAAGTAAAAAAGTACCATTCAGTTCTGACATTTCAGAAAAAGGAATCTGCCAGCAAACTTGCATTTGGATCCTAATGGATTTCTTAATTACTTCTTTGTTCACTTATTGCTTGTAGTCTGGCTTTAGATTTGGACTTGGGCAATGTGCCTTAGGTTACGATATAATATTTCTGCCTACTGTGACAGCATGTCTAGGTCACTGAGAAAACTTATCCTCTGACCATGCTCTGATGACTATTTTGCATGACTTCTGAAAAAACTCCCTCCTAAGTCCTTCTAATTACAACTGGAAAAACTCAGTGGCCAATCTACAGCTTTGATAGTCAATGATTTCTAAAAAAATTCTAATTAATGTCTCAATGAAGAGATTCACAATGTTGTCGTTTTAAAAACACTTGAGATGAAAATAAATTTACACAGTGAAATAAACCATACAGAAGTTTTTATACTAAGCTTCAGAGTAAAGACTTTTTCTGTTTACTATCCTCTATAAATTCTGTAACAAGCATTCCATAAAACAAAGCCAAAAGCCCGTTTAAGGAAATGTACTGCTTCCATATGACAGTGTTATGTTGGTGCAAAACCCAGATGTTCTGACACAACATCAAACAACCCTGCTAAGGTCTCTTCTCAGTGCCCTCTAAACTCCCTCTTGCAAGCTGGATAACTTCTGAAAGCCTTTGCAGTATAAGGACCCTTGCATAAAAGTGCTAATATTCAGATCAATGTTAATTTAATCCATTGGCTTAAAAAAGCCCCACATGTAAAAGCCTAACAGTTACAGAAGTGTAATATATATTAGAAACCATTTATAAGCCAGCTCTTTATGTTTTAACCAAATAACTGGATAACAGTTTAAAAAAGAAATTAATTGATTTCTTGAAGGCAGTTTGTCAGCTTTAGTGCTCACCATCATCTTTGTTATAAAGCAACTGAGAAGTATGTCTCAAAAACCTCTGACTAATAAATGTGATTAGACTAAGTAAAGAAACAGTCAGATGTAAAATAGTTAATTTTTGACAGTAGCCAAACAATACTTTGGCTAAGACAGTGTGAACTATTAAAAGCCAACGTTTAAGCTAGCAATTTTTACTCACAGATTTGGATTGCTCAGAGGCAACAAGAGAAGTGGATCTTAACTAAGCAGGTGCCTTTAAAAACACTTATTCAGGTCCAGTTCTGCTGACTGAATGTTGTGCCTTTACTACTGGGGCAGAATGTGGTTTAACTCTACCCAAATGAAGGTATAATTATCCAAAACACATTTATATTCACAAGAGTTGTTATAACATGCATTTGTAGTAAATATTTGCTTGGGAAAAGCGATCTGACTCGTGTGAAGTGGTTCCATGATTAAAAACAAGACTCAAGGGTTGGTTTTAGTTTTTCATCAAAGATAGCCCTGCAGAGATCCAATGCTCATAATGCATATAAAAAAGTGACAGAAATTTAAACAAAGTTTATTCAGGAGAAGGGTTTGACCACACAAGAATTGGAACATAACAATAGCCACTTGTTTATTTGAAAAGATTCATTTCAAATGTTGGCTGTAGTAACCACCAAAAGAAAAATCCTGTTTAGCCATCAAAGGCCATAATGAAAAACAATCATGCAGAACATAGATGTTTTATATTTGGGTTCAGTTTCCTCTGGAAAATCACACTAGATATAAGGGGGTTTTAATAAAAGGCAGGATTTATCTATGTTGTCTCAAGATTTATTAATTCATTAAGTGATCATTTCAAACAAGGCTTTCCCTCAAAAACTCTTGTTAGAAGTTAGGAACAGGTTATTCAACCAGAACAAAGGAGACTTAATTTTGCTATCCAAGAAATACCACATACAAGGTGTACTCTGTAAAATATCTTCATCACTTACAAGCCCAAGCACTTAAAAAGATGTACCAAGCATCATGGAATTATCCTTGGAAATGTGTAATCACATAAAATAATTAACTATGATGGCTGAATTATTCTCCAGTAGAGCTCTATGTGCTGAAAAACAATGTGTATTATTTACCAGTTTTCATAACAACAAACTGTCTCTTGAAACTGGGAGAAGGTCTGAGCTCATAAAATAGGACATTCCTACCCATATCCATCTCCAAGGCAAGGTGACAAGAATAAGTCCCTGAGGCAGGAGCAACACAAGACCTTCCTGTTCCAATTGCCCTTCCATATCAATCTATCAGAAGAGAAAAACTGAGTATTTTCTGACCTACATTCTAAGGCCTGCAGTTTTTCTTGGAAAATAACTTAAATAATGGGTTTTCACTAAGGAATATGCTGTAATTTAATTAAAACTTGTCATTTCTTATAGGAATTACCTGTTTATATGATATTAGATCAAACAAGAGCTAAACATCTTAAGCATTGAGGCCTTTTAGACAAAATCTCTCTGCAGCCAATTTTAAAACCTCTCTTCTACCTAGCTGATCTTTGGTTACGACACAGAGACTCAGTTTATGTAGTGAAACACAAAAAGGTGAAAATCCCCACTAACAGTTTCGTAATGGGCATCTAATTGAACACTACTCACAAGCCTTGCCCATGACTGCTACTGAATACATCTGTGATCAGTGTTGTGTTCTAGTGCAGAGTCCTACAAATTTCAAGAGAAAAATAGAGAAAGAAGAAAAATAGTACCATCTTCCATAGCCTAGACTGGATGTTTGACTGATGTTAACAAAGTGATAAAGTAAAATCTCTTGCCTGCCCATCCTTCTAGTTAAGCTTATTGTGAAAACAGGCTGAAAGAAATTTCTGAGGAAAAAAATTTCGTTGGATAGGAACATGTGTGCAGAGTCCTCGAGACCATCAGAATGACAGAAGAGCACAATTGGGAGAAACGGCCCAGGGAAGCAAAGATGTTCTAAAAATTATTATGTGCAAAGAACAGCCTGAAGAGTTTATAGAAAAAAGGTAAAAACTGAGATGCTGTAGACAGAGAATGGAGAAAGGGACAACCAATATGTTCTACAGGTAAAAGGCAAGTAATTAGTATTGAAAACATTCAAGGTATTCTATACTTAATGATTAGTTATTGTAGTAGTTGGGGGGATTTTCTGGTTTGGGTTTTTTTTCATCTAGTGAATTTCATTAGTCTGTTTTAGGGGCTTTGTTGCAATTGGCTCTGCAAGAAATAAATTCCCTATTTTATGCCTTTTGTTTCCAGAGAATTTCTCCGTCTGGTTCTTTCTGGTCCAATTTATATTGAGGTCACCTTCTCAGAAGCACAATGTTGAGTTCCTAATGCTAAGTGGAAAGTCTAATGACTTCATTAAATTATTTATAATGGCTTAATCCTCTTTTAAAGTTAGAAATATGTTTTTAAATCCTGAAAGTACTGTTTGGTAGCCTGGTAGAAAATAAAACGCAGTCCTGTTGCAACAGGTATCTTGCAGGAGAACTGCTACTGATTTTATTCTATGTCCTAAATGCAAAAGAGCTTAGAGACAAAATAAACTATTTCCCATAAGTATAATTTATTGCGAGTATCTCTATTCAGTAAGAGATAAAGAATATCTAAATAAAACATCAGTTCAGCAAGATTTTTCCAGACACATCTTATTCAAATTTAAATTTTATACTGATTTAAAATAACAACTTGAGTGGAAAGCAAATGTTTTCATCTGGGCATCAGTGACAATTTAATGGTCCCCTTGGGTTTGCTAATAATGACAGCAGCTTTTGTTGGTGTTGGTTTTTTTGACTGGATCAAAGCCAAGTTATATTTTTTTAAGAAATTGTGGTGGTTTTTTCTTGTTCTGTAACAAAACTTTTCCCCACTACCTGGGACAAAAAAGCACAACAAATGTTGTATACATTAGTGTCAAATTCAAGGGCAAATACACAAGATAAAATTGTTGAAGTAATAATGTGCGTAAAACCATCAAAGCTAAGCAGTAGTGAAGATAGCACACAAAGTCTTTGCAATTCCATGCCTGTGCCATATTAACATATTCACAGCAAGCTGCAAAGACAATTTCTAGTTATAAGGCAAGTAAAGGTACAAGATGTGATGTGTTCTCATCCACACTATAGGGGAAACTTTTTGTTCTGCTACAGTTCAGGAGGAAAAACTCAGAGCTCTCAACTTGAGTGGATGCCTCATGGGCTTCAGAAGGAATTGTGCCTGTTAATGCCAAAGCTTCCTATGGCCAGGGACACGACTCACGTCAGAGAAGCAATTGTAACTATGAATCAAAAAACCCAGGGGAACCTCAGCTGAATGCATTGGGCAGGAAGGGACTCTGTTGGAAAGTTCTTAAAGTGAAATATTAAACCAGCTAAATCATACCACTTGCTACATTCTCCAGTGCTAGCTAAGAAAATAAAATAACTTCTTTTTAGAATAACCAACCAGACTTTTTCTTGTGTCAATGTCCTTCCAGCCTTTTTTAAAAAAATCATATTTGCTTGTTTGAGCACACTTTTATGAAAACAGATTAAGTCTATCTGCCATCAGTCCTATCTAGGCATTTGATAAGGTTCCTGTCTGAAGCAAATTGCTTTACATAGTATTTTTTGTGGAAGAGCACGTATCTCCTCCTATAGCTGGAAAAGGCATTACTGTCTTCAGTTTTCCCATAGTCCAGGCCTACATGCAGATCACAGGCACATCCATGCTGGCAGTGTTTCTGTTTACAGGTAAATTTCTGACCTAGGAGTCTGGCCACGCTCAGGCAAGTCTCCTGCACCTATATTTTTTCCATATTTAGAATATAATTCTTCAATATGATGTCTCCAGCAACAGAATTCCTGTAAGCATTTCCCATTAATACTCCTTCAGATATTAATTTTCTTCTGCCCTACCACTTTCTACGCCTTTGCTATGATGAAGCAGTGGCACATAACACCATGCTATATAAAACATGTGACTGACACAACGCAGAAATGAGAATTATGTGTGAGTGCACCTTCAAGGTGCCTTGGAAGCATTCTAAAATCATAAACAGTCACAAGTCCTACTTGGGCAAGCAGCAGTTTTCAAGCCACCCATAAAGCACAAAGCTGAACTACAGGTAAGGCTGGTGGCCATGGATCCATCACACTCCCAGGCTTCACACAGAGCCAGCCAAAGCTGTGGGTGGCACACAGCTGCCTGCACTGCGTTACTGTCCCCAGTGAGCCTTTACAAGCAGGGGAGAATATTCTCTTTAGGTTGCTTCTCTTCCATGACAGCCACTTTGAGGTCTTCTGCCTACCAGCTCATGACACTCCCACTGTCCAATTTCATTCTTATAGTCACCATGAAAAGAGCTCTTCACAATCTATTCATAACTGAATAAAAATGGCTTTACCAGCTTAGGCTTCTCAATATAGTGTCTTTACCTTGCCAAAACTTGCCATTTCTTTACCTCAGCCAAATACAGACAAATTTATCAGACAAAATTAGGTGAAGAGCTATTTTAGTTTTATTTTTGGTGATAGAGCATGAGCCATGAGGGATTACAGAGTACATCTGAGTGACTCAAAAAGACATGGCAGGCATGAAAAGAAACCTTTTACAGTAGAAATAAGGTTTAGCAGTAGTTCTTCATGCT
Organism: Acrocephalus scirpaceus scirpaceus; assembly: GCA_910950805.1. Taxonomy (NCBI): domain Eukaryota; kingdom Metazoa; phylum Chordata; class Aves; order Passeriformes; family Sylviidae; genus Acrocephalus; species Acrocephalus scirpaceus. Next base: position 6,601,540 of record OU383778.1, on the reverse strand, counting down.
GAATAGAGACTCAGTGGCAGGAACATCCTTTTATTATAAAATATAGGAAGGTCAGGACCTAAGCACAAAACAGCAGAGATATTTCTGGCTGAAATGCCTCGAGAATGGAGAGGAGACTCCTGTGGCATGGATATTTCTAAAGTTGTTTTATTTTATTCAGTAATGCAATAAACATATTTAAATTTTTTTTTCCTGAGTAAATGGAATAAATAGGACCCGTGATCTTAGATCATATTTATTTCTCCTACAGGAGACTTCACTTCCAGCCTAACAACTCATGGAAGAAATTAATACAATTTGTGTAAAATGCTACCCCTAGAAAGGGTATTCACATGGGCTGAATCCAATAAAAACATACTGCTGTCTAAGCAGTGATATATTTGAGCAGCTGTATAATGCACTGGGATACGTTTGATCACAGACTTTAAGGATGTTATGGCAAAGCTTCAATTAAATACAGTGACTTCATCTCAATCTCAGCCAATTTAGCACTTCCACATCTTTTATTAGGGGTTTGTGATTTGACATCTGCTAACTAGTTACAGTCCACTGGCCAATGGAAATCAATGTCTCAGTCCAGAAATAATGTAGAAAATTCTCCGGCTTCAGACCAAATAAATTAAACTCCCTCAATCCCCACCCCTAAAATAATCCTAGAACAGAATAATTACTTAATATGAAAATTATTGAAAGATGATCAAGTACAGAAAACCTCATGAAACTGACCTATCCAACTCATTAGTCCCTCAACCATGTGGAACAATATCCCTCAATGGATGAAATGAATATAACCGTAAAATAAGTATGTTTTGTAGTTCTCAATAAAATTTCCTTAGAATAACTTCTAAAAAAAGAAAATAGATGCACAGAATCTGGCATTAGACTAAAGGATAAACCATATAACAGTCTACTAATTTATAAGGTTTACAAAAAAAAAGCCCCAACAAACATTACTGGTTTCTCATATGACTCTGCGAGCTCTTTAATGTTTTTGAGAGTTAGTTACTTAGTTATTGATTGGGAGGTGGGGAGGGTGGTGGAGGAAACAGATACTGTTTTATTCTCCCCTTTTCCACAGGAAATAAGCTTTAAAATTGTTTTAAAATGTAATTTTATTCTATAATTTTTCGATACCTGAAGCTTAGCTCCAAACACAGAACAGGAATAACTATTGACTATATTTTGCATTGATGATCCTTGATTTTTACACCTGCATCTAGAAACTGAATTCCTTCTTTTCTTTTCTTTGTCTTTTAAATGTTTTCTGATTGGTATTGGTATTCTTGGTATGAATCTGGGTTTAAGTGTCTTGTTAGCCAAACACATTTTTAAGCTTCTAAGTTATACTCATTGGCATTAATTATTTAAATTCATCACGTGTTTAGCTTTGTGTTCTATTTTGCAATACTGTTGTAACACTTTCTTACAAACAGAGTATTTTCTGCCCAGCACAACTTTTTAATGTGTTTTTGGGCTTCTTATGGGTTGTCTAATTGGACACCAGTTTCCATTAATGCTGTCTCTTTTGAATTTGTGGTCCTTGTCACTTACAGCAACAAGGCACACAATTTTGGGAAATTGTTACTTTTAAAATTCCAAATATATAAACTGATTTGCATGAAATGCGATCACTAGCACCTGAGTGGCTGCTACTTATAAGTCAGTGATTAATTTTTTTCCATCCTTCTGAGTGGGGTCAAGCATTTGGTAACACCCTTGTGGACACAAATTTAAAGAATATCAACATTTAGGAAAATTGGCTTCTAGTCAAAACAGGACCTAATACATCACCTAAATTTAATTTATTACTCTGAGAGGATAAGTGGAAATTTTCCCAGAGGAAAAAAATGAAGAACAATTTTAAAAACCAACCAATTAACCAAAAAACTCCAACCAATCCTAAAACCCCCAACAACTTCCAGGATTGAAGTGTTTTACTCTGAAGAATTAAGAGACACTGGGTTCAGAGCAGGCCCCAAGAAAACCATGGCTCAGGCTATTCTTGGGCACTGACTCTTGAGCAGCCCAGACATTCCTTCTTCCCTGCTTTTCTTTGATTTTTTTACAGGTTATTTCACTTGAGGCTATCTGTTGCAAAGGTAGGATTCAGAATTTGAAAAGTCCAGGACTAGCCTGGAGCTCTGTATCTCTGGTGGGCAAGAATTCTTGCTTGACAATGGGTGCACTGCAAATTTTCCTTGAATGAGACTTGAAGTGAAAGATTTCAGGACTTCCTACTACCCATTGAAAAGTTCACAGAGATAAACCACACAAGAATTCCAGTCTAATAGAACTATTACTGCTATTAGTTGGATAGCCAGAGCGAGTAAGAACTATCCTTTAGGGAAGACCATGGCTGCTAAATGTTTTCAAAACCAAGTTTTCTTGGAACTTCTGACTAATTTCTAGCAGAAAGTAGAAAAATTATGGTATCCATAGAGTTCAATCTAAAACCATCTGAGCAAAATTTTAATGAAAATTAGAAGATTAGAAAATCTACTTTACATCTCTCAAAAATCCAAGATGCTTGTTTGTTGCTTTTTTTCCCCTAGACACTGATGGTAGATCTTCAGAATCAATTTTTCTTATTTTCTAGTGACCTTTTGGGTGCCCATTCTTAAGCAACCAAACTTGAGACGTGCTTTAAATAACAACAGCTGATCAATCTCCATTTTACTGAAAAACATAGCTCTGAGTTTACCAGGGTTGCTCACAGCCTTAAAATCCGGAAGCTCTGCTGTTCATTGTTCAGTCAGAGGTAGATTTTGAGGCTATGTGAAATATAATGCATGGAAAATCTTTTTCAAATCTTTTTCAATAACATAGATACAGTTTTTTTCTTATCACCTTTTAAGTCTTGGTTTTATACTTCATAACCTGATCACATGTCAGACTGGCATGGTGGGGCATAACAGATAAAATTGGAATTTGTTAGGAGGTTAAAACTCCTCTCCCGTATAGAGCAAGAGTAACCCGGACATTTCTGATTGGGAGAGATGACCATCTATTTCATGCAAGATATGAACACTTGAGGTGCATTAAACATGAATATTTAATGTAGAAGTGCCAGCAATTTATTATTGAAATAGTTATATACATGCTTATTACTTACAGAAAGTTAGTTCAAAAATAGTTGTGTATTATTTCAAATAGGTAGGCACACTTTTTCCTGAGACACCTGCACTGATGAATAAATTCTTACATTGGTATACTGATTGTTGGATAGTGAACTGAGATTTAAGTTCTTGCTGAGATAAGCTGACACGTGAATCTGAGACTTTACATGTGCAATTCATTTATGTGGCCTCAAATTTTCAAGGGAGAATTATTCAGGGAAAAACTGCCTGAAAAACATTCTTCAAGCAATCATTTTAGTTCCTTGGGAATACATAAATGATACCATAATGTTCAGATATTATTGTTCAGATGGCCTAGAATTACTGATCCAGCATGTAAGGCTTTATAGTAAAGAAAAGAGTTATTGTCTGTCTGACCTAGAAGCAGAAGCTCCCTTAAACTGAATAGACTTTAAAAATTCTCTTTTACCAAGTTACACAAACACAGATGATTTGGCTTCTGGATAATGAATGACAGCCAAAGAATACTGTACTCAGGGACTTCGGTGTGGGGTGGAGTTAAAGTATACAGAGTACAGCTTTTGCACTGCAGTGGAGCTAGCTCTGCATGGGAAGATGGCCCTGCTGAATTCTGCAGGAAGACATAAGGCTTACTTGTATTGAAATTCTGTGAAAGATGTTGCTGTTTTGCATGAGGTTTATGGCTGCCTTCAACTTTTGATCCATATGTCTTAATCCAGTGGAAAGGCCAAAAATGTCAGCAACATTTTCATTTCTGAATGTCTTAAAGGAGATATTTTTCTAGTCAAAACTAAGCACAACATAAGTGGTCAGTATTTATCACTGCACATTCACTTGCCATTTAAGTTCCTAATGATATTCTACATTTCTAATATTCTACATTGCAATACATAACTGTGGACAGAATTTTAAGACCAGGTATAAGGTAGCTTTAGAAATAAAAGTGAAAAAAAAAAATTGCCAGGCTAAATGAGCAAAATAACTCCATGATAAACAAAACACAGAACTCCCTGATTCCTCAGAGAAAATAATTTGCATTTTGTGAAGCAAAATAAGAAACTGAAAAAGCTTTTCTCATCCCAGCTAAGCAGCTAACACCACTTCAAAAGCTGTATCAAGTGTCAGTACACCACATTAATAGACTGCTTAAAAAGAGACATGGACAAGTTACACAGCTCCTTGTGGTCTTCTCTTGTCAGAAAAAAAGGTTTGTTTTCAAATTTTTTGAGACTGTCTGGCAGAAATAAATTTCAATTATTTATCTCTTTGTTGTGTCCTGCTATGAAGCCAAATATAATTTATTTCATGGCTCACAAGCCATTACTCAGCTAAGTTTTCCATCACGGGAGTAATTTAATTTCTTGGGTGTTCTAAGTTACAACAGATTTTATTTTACTGTGAGGTTCTTCAGTGGCAACGAGAATAGAACCTGTTCATAGCTGCTAAGTGAAGGCAGTAAATGTAGGTCAGATCAGCAGCTGGGGTAGATTTCTATAACTTAATTGATATAAATGAAGCTAGTTTACTGAGTGGTCACTGCTGAGCACTTTCTGGTCTTTGAAGAATTGAACCTGACAACAATGACAAGGTGACCAAGTTAATGTCATGCCTTATGACCTTAAAATGGTTCCTGTGCATCTACAACTAATTTAGTCACTACAAAATTATTTAGAAAATACTTAAAAATTTTCAAGTTAGGTACTATTTTTCAAACAGTTTGCAAGAAATTAAAAAACATTGGAAACACAAATGTTTAAACATCAGACTTCTAAATTCGTGTCATACTCCCTTTGCTTTCATACTAGCTAAAATAAAATGAATAATGTTCCTGTTTTACCCTTCCTTTTATCTTTCAAAATCTCTCCATACTTTCAGTACACAATGGCAAAGTTTCAAAAGTGGGGTTTTTTTCACTTTTTCCCATAATTATTTTTCTAAGCTTGGCAAAGGTTTGAAAATCAAAATAAAAGGCAACACATACACAACAGTCCCAGACATCATAATTCCTTCTTCTTTTAATGAGGGAAGAAAGAGAGAACAAAAGTTAAAACAGAAAACACAGGGCTTTAAAAAAATTTATGTACATTCTACTGTAGTTTCCCATTAAAAAAATAGAATTAAAAGTGGTATTTACCAAGATATTTTCAAAAAATAAGCTTGTACTTTTCCATTAAAAAAATGCAGTTACTTTTTAAACTACATCTAATTTAGCCTGAATTATTCCTTATCTATACCTATCAGAAAAATGTCCCTGAGTTGCTATGAAAACCAACTACCTACACCAGCAAATTTGAAAATTATGTCTACATCAGAGTCAAAATGCAGTGCTAATCTGTGAAGAAGATACTAGTCAATTAGGTAGTTGATCAAACTGAGTGCTTGATCCCTTCACCATTTGAATTGTAGTTTTCACTTGCCAACTAATGATAAGATGAAAGAAGATCAAATAATGTTTCCTTAACTCCAACAGAAAGATTTTTTTTCCTTCTAGTTGTACATTAAATATTCCCATTTTTAAGGGCAGCACTTTTATGATTTTTCCTGAATTTTAGGCACTTGCCTTAGTTACACTACTGGCAATTAAGAAAATACTCATTCTTTGGCTTGGAAACTGAGCACAGTCCATCTGCCAGGCATTTGAATTTCCAGTGCTGAAATCCACAATGCATTTTTTACAGGAATATAATATAGAACTTCAATTTGTGACCGGTCTACTCTGCAATGAAAGGTTTATACTGGGATTTGTTCAAAAGAGAGCTCAGGGAATTTTGACACTTCATCTGCTGTGACACAACATAGGGATGTGTCACTTGCGTACCATTACAGGTGTATTATTTTTTGTTTGAGCATCACAAGTACCCAAGTGTGTATAAAAAAAAAGTCCTACCCTAAAGGCCTAGTAACATAAATAATTTTTGGTGTAAATCACTTCAATTTGTCAACATATTACTAAAGCTGTGTTGAGGAAAAAAGCAGTTACCCTCATCAAATGAGCTGATAATAGAATTACCGAGAAAAGCAAAAGACTTTTCTGTCTTTCCAGTCCAGGCCCAAATTGAAGCAACGCTACTTTTTCTCTCTGTCCAGAATTCCATCATTAAAAATGAGAACTGTATTAAAGGAGGACAGCACTTGCCCTCATTTGTACAGCAGATTTAAATTAAAAACCAGTTATTGCTATAGGGCACAGAGCCATCAGCATCTCTGGAACTATTTGTACAGATTGGAAGAGGAAGAGTAAGTTGTTACCCACTGCTTCTGCTCAAACAGTTATCAAATGATCAGCTAAATGCCTAACAACATGCTTGTCTTCCCTGTAGCAGGTGTGGGGAAAATTGTGTTTTCCAAATGCATTAGTGTGAGCTAGAGAGGAGACTCAGTTGTCCCAGCAGGTTGCTATAAAGGAGACTGAAGCTTTTTTTGTCTGTGCCAGTGCTTAACTCATTCTGCAAAGGAAATCAGTAACATTCTCTACACAGAAATATTGAGACCTTCACCAGCCGTTTCTAAGCACAGCAGCAAAACCTGGTGATGACAGCTCTACATTTTCTGACAGAATGCTGCTCTAAACAAAAATGCCAGTTCCTTGAAAATTAACTACCTCCCAGGAATATGTTTTTCCAGCAAAATTCCAGTGAAAAACAGACAGGTCTGATCATAAATGTACCTGGTTTCCCTCTAGATTACCTCCTCAATTTCCCTGGCAAGTTACTCAAGACTCCAAAGTCTAAAAACAAGTTTCTAGCTGTGGGGCTTCAGAACTGCCCAAAAAATGGGCTCTCTAATATCAAAAGTGCTTCATAAGGACCATTGTTCAAACCCTTCCTATGCTGCTCCTGTTTTCTCAAAATCTTGTAAAAGCAGCTGAAAAAAAAAGTCTTTATTTTCTCAAAATAAAATCTTGGACCCTCTACTCCTAGTGAAATGTCACTACCTTATTCCACTGTTCTGTTTGAGAAGAATTTTTTGTGCATTTGTGTAAAATTCAGGAAACTGTGATTCTGGATCTGAATTAATCTAGAATTCTTAAAATGACCGGAGTGCTAAATATATGTCCCAATAGTGAAAAAAAAAATCCCTAATTCGTAAGTTAAAAAAATCTGAAATGTAGCTGAGTTAGAAATCCTTTGGCCTGGAAGATTTCAACTGCAGGCTCTCAGCATGCTAAAGACCTCAGAGAGATATAAAAGTTGCCTTCAAAATTTGTTCATGCTTCAGTGCATTATAAATGCCTCTCATTACCCAAAATAACAATATAGCAGAGGTTTTCAGGCATAAATCCAGACTGGAGTTGCAATAAAAAGTCAATGTTTGCATAATACTCTGTCAATTCTTGATAAGCACATTTCTTAGGGATTCTTGACAGTGTGTAGGAACATAAATATGAGATTGGTTCAATGCTCATTTTATTTTTAATCATTGTTCAACTATAAAGGTACTTTATATATGAAATATATAACAGCTCTTTTCTGTATAGATGATCCTGTCCTGTTTACTTCAGGAAAAGTTATATAGTGCACTCTGTAGGATACAAACTGAATGTGCAGCAAGACAAAAATAAAAGGATCAATATTATCATTTCCCACAGATTTATAAGGATTTAAAAGTAATAGTTCTTTCAAAACTGGAACAGACTTTAATAGCTTAGAGTAAAATGCCTACATGCTATTTGAAACCTTGCTGGTTTGTGAATATTGATCCAATATAATTTTTGTATGTGCTTCTATGAATAATTTATAAATGCCTCAAGCAGTAGCTAGATGCTTCTGATGAAGAAAAATAAGACTGTGAAATATATATATGTTTTATATATATATATAAATAGATTGGATGCTGAAGTACAAGGTTAGTTCCAAGAGCATTCAAAGCCTGTGAATATACGAATACAGAAAGTGTCACAGAGCGTTCATTTTATATGGGAAATCATTAAAAATGTGGAAGCAAAGAGTCTAAAGACATTAAGATGCAAATGAGGGGTTTTGAAACCTCTTGCCTCTCTGTTTAGGAATGCAAGGACAAAGCACTCAGATACAATTCCCAAGAGCAACCTTCAATGATGTAGTGATGAGATCTGCATCTGTAGCGATGACAGCAAAACCTGCCTTTAATGAGCACGTTTTGTAAAATTAACTATTTCAATAAACCCCAAAAGACTTACAGCATTTTTAGCACTTTTGCTCTGGTCAAAACATAGAGGGACAGATTTACTAAACATTGGAAGTGGGGCTGCCTGCCCTGGCCTAGATATTTTGAGTATATTTACACTGCACAATGTTGTGTGATAGGAGATTCTCTGAGCCATTTTGGTACCAGGAGTGTATTCTGGTGTTCCTGCATGGCACATACAACAGTCAGCTACCTCTGCTTGACTCCCCACTGGCATTGCTAAACTGCTGTGCCATGCTGGGGGACCAAATTACTGTCAGGCTGATTTCCATGATATTTGTTCCAGTTTGTTCCAGTTTAAGACAAGATGGCAGGTGAAAATCAGTTCAGAAACTCCTAACTACGAAATTTTCCTATGCATCTGCTGCAAAACAAAAAGAACCAGGCAGAATCCTGCAAGTGCGGACCTGAACCACTGCTCAGTTGCTGCCTATGTTTGTTGAGCTGCCGTTGTAGATTTGAGCTGCATTTACACTGTCACAGTAGAGTATCTCTTGTCCACCTCAATAGCCACTCAGTGTGTTTCTATTCTTTTTTGTCTGGACTTCACTCTAAGGGAAATTACAGAGGGAGCATGTTAAGGAAATGCAGATGCTAACAAGAGGATAAAAGCTGGTGTCCTAAACATACAGAAGGTGTCAACATAACCTGCTGCAATTTCTTTTTTCCAGCCTGCCCAAAACCAATATGTCAGCGTGTCTTAAAACATGCCATGTCCTTCATGTCCCTCTGTAACAGCACAACCAAAAGAGCCATCCACCAGGCTCCTTCCCCTCACATACACTATGTATGGTGACTGCTAGAGACCAGAATCCTGCACAACAGGCCCTACCTGCATCTGTAGGTTTCCCTCTAGAAACTTTTCCAAGTTGCAAAACAAGAAGACATCAGCAGAGCTGACACATACAGACTACTTCACCGACGCCAGTGCAAGTCTGAAGCTGAAAGCCACATGCAGGCCTAGGGACATCAGCCAGCAATAGGGTACAGATCAAAATTTCCAAGAATTCCTGTGGTAGAGATGCAGCTTGTCAAAATCTATGAGCATTTGTGTTGAGGCTAGAGGTCCACATGCCAACATCAGGGCCTGGAAAACAGAGCTGTCTGGGTATTTCACCACTGAATCAGAAAATACATTTTTCAATTGGTAGGAAGCCGCCTTCCTGTCATTCCACTCCTCTGAAACAATTTATGAGAAAGCTGATGGCCAAAAGCACCAGAGCCAATAAGGCTGGATCCTGTGCTTATAAAATGAGGCTTTCAGAGACTCCCTGGCCTCTCCCACAAGAGCCTTGTCAGTCCCTGCAGGGAGCAGGACCTGGAGATACAGACCTCAAATACATCCTTGAGCTCTCACTGTCCTGGTCAGGCCACTGAAGGGAAGTGCTGCTCTGTCCTGGCCCTGCTGAGGTGCAGATAAGGATCTTCACTGCTGCTCTGGGAGCACAGGAACCAGGGAAGGACGGGATATATTTCTTGCTTGTCATACAAAAGGATACTGCTTTTCACTGTTGTCCCTTATGAGCAAAAGTACAACAACAAGAAATCTTTCCTCTCATAGCTTCCATTTGACTAACACTTTTGTATGAATGGCCTCCTCATTGACTTGGAAACTAAATTTACTAAGGTTTTGCATTTGATTTTAACAACTACTTTGAGTTTTGTTTTAAAGAAGAAGAAAAAACAAAGAATGGGAAAATCAGTATTATTCCCTCTTCCTGTTGAGTGGATTTTAGATAATCAAATTTCAATCAAAACCAAAACTTGCATCTATAAAATTTAAAAAATAATAATAATCAGACTGGTGTAGGTGCAATACAAGTTGAATCAGGAAACGTATTTCAGATCCCAAATGATTTGATTTTAATTGTAAATAACACAAGAGTCATGCATGGCTCAGTGCAAAAGGAGCTACTACAGAACAATTTTTAAAACCCTATCAGCCAAATTATGTGTAAAGGAAATTTTGACAGGATTTAGCTAGCCAATGAACTTTTCTACACCCATCAGCCAGAATCACTATTGGCCACACTCTGGTTGCCAAAATTATTATGTACTGGTGAAAGAATATGCCAATAATAACAGCTTGAGTAGGGCTAGAAACCATTACTATGCCCTGTCTGATGCGTTGAAAGCACATTAAAAGACTAGTCAACTTACAAAACAGTAAATATTCATCTTTTAAAGGTGCAATACCACACATATCTTACTGAAGTTTAAAAGTAGTTTTCATTTCACCAACATTTCCACTAAAGAGATCACAGTTTGACAAGGTCAGGTGTTGTGAATGTGTATAGATTGCCACATATGCCTATCTTATTTGTTTGCTTCGCCTCATAAGCTCTATCTTCTTCTACACCAGAGTCACACTTTCATGTGATTTATTGCTTATTTTGTGTTCCAGAAACCTGCACCTCTCCTAGGACACTAGGCTTCTATATTCTAAACCACAGAAAATTTATCAAATATGGATATAGAACAAAGAACTCTGAATGTATCATCAGGGTAGCTTAGCAGGTATTTCTCATTAGCAGCTTTAGAAAAGTGGAAAGGGAAATATGATTTATGTTCAATATTTACTCTTATATGAGCACCTTCTAATATAGCTTCCTTCTACCTTATATTTGTCCTGATAATCTCAGTAGAGAAAGAAGTGTGTTCAAAGAAGACTGTCTTGATTTCTCATAAAATTAGGTGGGTTTTGCTTTTCTTTTCTTAGATGTAAGGATGCAGTTGAAGAGAAACATAGGCTGGGAGCTCACTGGCCAACTCATGCATTGACTGCATATTTGAAAGTAAGATTGGAAAGGGATTACTTTTAGACAGGAGGTGTTGTAATAGACAGGTCATGTTTCAAGTGCACTCTTGTGTACATCACTCTAGAGATCCATGCAGCACCTGTAATGCTTGCTCGACCTCCAAGAACACAGGAATTTCTTATCAACAGCAGCTGCTGCAAAGAAAGCCCAGAGACAGAGAAGGGGTGTCTACTTCTGTGTTCTGAAAAACTTGCTGTGAACTATTTACTGGCACTGGTGTCCAGGAGGACTACCACTCCAACAGTGCTAATTCCACAGCTGTGCAGAGGCTGCTGAGGAAAGTAGGGCAGGACACACTAAGTGCTGGGCTCTGCTCAGTGCTTGAGGTAATTTTCTTCTGCCTTTGCAGAAGGATTGGAATGATTCAGTTAATATCTATGATAAGGAAGTTTTAAAAGCCATATGCTGTCAAAGCTACCAAGGACAGTCTGCAATGACAGGCTGACCAGTGCCATTTATATTTAGGGGCTTTGAAGACACTGTGCTTCAGGCCTCATATTATCAACCATGACTATTTGCACAAGTGCTCTTAATAAAACTCTACCTCCAAATTCACAATAGCAGCTAATAAATAAGTAACATCTGCGTTATTTGGGGTCTCTTCTACAAAACATTGTTCCTGTAAACAGTTGTAATCCATTCTCAGTGAGGCTAACATGAGAAAGAAAACAGGTACAATTATGGAAAAACATTTTTAAAAAGTGACAAATGCTGTTGCAGCCCAGCGTGCCTGTGTGGGAGAAGGTAACAGAGGGAGGCACTGCTGAAGCCATTTTGCCTCAGTTATGAAAGAACACAGTTACTGGTTGAAAAATTGTACAGATGGGCTTCCATAATGGGATAACCTGCTCTGACCTTCATATTTAGGGACCTGAGCACGGTGGACTATTTCAGGGGGACAGGGAGAAAGAAGAGTTCTAAAAAGGAGTTTCAGTGCAATGTTTAGATTTTTTTTTTTTTTTAATTAGAAGACAAGAAATAGTTGCTCATTGTCCTTTTCTTCTAATCATGCAATGCAACATTAAAGAAATAAGATTCAAGGTTGAACTAAGTGTTTTCATACTTTTTCTTTCTTGTTTTTCATTGTGTCTTCAGTAAAAATGTTGTATCAATCATACAGTAAGCTTTTCTCTCAGAAGTACTATTAAACGTGATATGGTTAGGAAATACATATCAGACACTGGTATTTCCACAGAAATAAATACATACTGAAGTAGTATCACAGAGCATTAGAAGGGATAAACTAATAGTTTAAGCAAGCTTCTGAATGTTTTTTGTGTTTGGGTCTCTTTTCCTCACCTAATCTGTGTCAATAATATTAACTAAAAACAGATCTACAAATATTTACCATGTAAAGCAGAAACACATGCAAGACACTTCAGAAAGCACTGTTCAGCAATCCAATATTTGTTTTATTCAGTTCAACACTGATACGCTGGGATCCGTGCCAAGGTTATGCATGTTGTTGAATGAATCCCAAAGTGTCCTTTTCCGCTATGTTCTCAATCCCCATTAGGATAGTTCACTGCAACAATAAACCTCACCCGCTTCTCACCCGCCTGGCTCCCTGTGGAGCAATACACACTTTGCTTAAGAACCTACATCTACACAGAAACACACTGATAGTGCATTCCCAGCAGACGACCGACAATCATGTATCGGGTAAAAAATAACTAGCACAAGTCATTTCAGATGGAAACAAGATTGCAAACACGTATAGTGGATCGGTTGTCTCCTTCAAAACACCAGCAAACCCATTGAGTAGGTAGGACTGCTACCAAGAGGAAAACTTGACACAATTACAATAACCTTGGGGAAACCCAAGGCTGATGAGTTTTCCCAAGTTTCAGAAAACAGGAGAAACCTATTTCATTAGTAGAACTGGATGGTTCTAGTAAGAATGAGTTTACAAGCAGATTTCATCAGTGCAGAGGCAAATCCTGCCACTTCCACATAGAAATAAAAGCAGCAGAACTAGTAGAGCTTATCTTTTCAAAATGAGTATATCACATAGTCTATCCCACACTCTGCTATTTTCACCACTAAGTACGCAGTAACTGATGAGCTACCAAGTAGCCTGTGGGCAAGGATTACCCTCTCCCAGGTCAGGCCATCCAGAAATCCTAAGGATTCTTGAATGTTACAAGTCCTGCAATAGCAGAATATGTCCATGCTTGTTCCACTCAAAAAAGCTGCTCAGAGAGGTCAATTTGCCTGCTATAAATAAGAATGTTTCATCCACCCAATATGTTTCTGTGTTATCGTCACTTATATTAATACATCATGCATAAAAAAACTTCACCTGTTGATATAAAAAATTAACTGTCATAAAACAAACACACTGCAAAATCTGCTTTCTTTCTTTAGAATAAAGAGAACTCCACCCTCACCCATCCCTAACTTGCAACCCTAACATTTTTTGTTCTTTCATTTGAGAACATATGAGCTCCGGTACTCTCATGCCCCTTGTGAGTTAACTATCCAATTACCTATCATCACCCAGTAGTGATTCACACCCTGATGTTAGATTTAGTAGTTTGAAAATTCATTTCCAGCAAAGTTCAAATGAAACAGGTCAAAGGGACACATCACTGGTAACTCTGAGAGAACAGATGTTTAGCAGAGACAAGTTTGAATTTCATGCTGGCAGTAGTTTAGCCTTTGAACTCACAAAGAGCAAAGTCTGTTTAGCAAGAAGGTATTCACCACAATTTCATTTTCATATATTTGTTTGAATCAGTAATACTTAAAACAAAAGCAGTGTTGTTTTGGAGGTTCTTTTAAGTGAGAAATTACTTTGTAAAAGTAATGAGGAAAATTAATATTTTGGTCTGTGTGACTTGTTCTATTGAGCAAATCAGATAGATGGGGATGAAAGAATTCAGTGATTTTTATCTCTAAAACATTAATACTAATACCCTTCCATACTTCTTTGTCAGTACAAGACTGAAGTACCTGCTTATGCTTCTCATCTAAAGAAATAAGTTCTAAACATGCCTTTGTCAGGAGACTGATAGGAAGTCGTAAATTAGAATGCAAAATAAAATAGTGTGACTACACACTGAATAATTCTACTATGCTAATACCATAATTCAAAGTGTTGAAGATGTCCCTATAAAACTAAAAATATTACACTTTACTCTGATGTATAACCTTCTGTGTTCTACAGACTCTAACTCTAAATGCATTATAACACCTACTCTCTTCTTGTCTGTTTCTTGATCAGTGGCTAAGGAGCAGGGCTGGGTTTGAGAGGCCCCCATCTCATGCCAGAATTCTTTGGGTATCATGCCAGGTCTCTTTGAACATTATTCCCACCCATCAATTGCAGCCCTCACTGAAATATTGCAGTGCTAAATCGCATTGAGCTCCTGTGATGAAGAGTTATTAAAGATGCACCTTCAAGGATTGATACCAGTTAATGAAACAAGAGAAGCCAAAAATAAAGGGAAAATTGTCCTTGCCAGAGGACAATTTATAAATATTGCCACTTTATAAATATTGGCCTCTTCAATAAGCTCAAGTAAAGAACATAGGATCCTTCTACTATTGTTCTGCATGTTTAAAAGGTCTAGTTTACATAATACAGTGAGTTTGCTATTACCTTTCTCCAATTTAAAATATATTGTAATATCCCATACATGAGATCAAACATAATACAATTTTATTTGAAAGTACTTATTTCATAGAAAATTGCAAAAAATTTCCCTTATATCATCTACTCTTCCACACAATGTATAAGGAAATTATTGCATGTATTTAGTGTATATACAAAAGAGATCCCAGATTGCAACCTTTCTATTTTGTGGTGAAGGTACAAAGAAACAGATTAGCGTGATTCACTTGCCCAGAAAAATCAGGAGAGGATAAAGGGTAGGATAATACATCTTTCTCGAGCAACATAGCCCATGAGAAGGGTACAGTGTTCATCATTAACTCAGGTTTGAATTGAAGCAGTTAGAATATTGAAAAATAATATTCTCAGAAAATAAATTCAAATTCTAAATCACTGCATAGTGGAGGACTACTACTAATAGAAAAAACAGCAATGTCTTATTACTCTAAAATCTGGAAATTAGAACACCTTCCTCACACTTGTATTCAGATATCTACTTTGGTCTGTACACTCCTGAAGACTATAAAGGATATAAACACATCTTATGCCCTATGCCTCATCTTGTGAATGGCACCTAAGCTCCTTTGTGATTTCAGGCAAAAAATTTAAACATCTGTTGGACAAAGTTAAAGTAGTTTCAATATTTTCTATTTGGTTTTGATTGTACACCAACACTCTCCTCCAATAATAGAACTATTTTATAATATCCTGGAAAAGCATTACTCTAGTTTAGGGGTGGGAAGAAGGTGAAGGAGAGAAGGCAGGTTTGGCAAGTAAGGTTTGGTCAGTTGTTGGATAAAATACTATAAAATTACTAAGAGGACAAAAGTTTTAGCAAGGTCTGCTGAAATAGGACAAGGGACAATTTTAGAATAGAGATGGGTTGCTTTAGAATAGGTAGAAGGAATAATAAATTTTTCTACAGTGAGGGTGATGAAACACTGGAATATGTTGCCCAAAGAGGTGGTACATGCCCATCCATGGAAACATTCAAGGTCAGTCTGGACAGTGCTCTGGGCAACCTGATGTAGTTGAAGATGGCCCTGCTCACTGCAGGGGTTTTGGACCTTTAAGGGTCCCTTCCAGCCCAAACTATTCTATGATTTTTTGCTATGCTCTAAATGAAAATATATAGCCAGTAACAAATAAGCTAATGGATAACTTAGTCACCCCAGAGTAAAGTGACTAGGCAAAAGACTTCATATGGTATCTCAGTCTTTGGAATTTTATCATAGGGTGAAGTGAGATTCCAGAAAGAAATCCTATGACCTGGACAGGAGGGAATTTGGTTCAGTGCTTTGGAAGATGGAATCTGCTTTCATGAGTAGCTTTTCTACAGGAGATGATTTCAATCTGCTACTAATTGCAGTAAACATTGTATTTCTCTTCAGTTTTTGTTGAAGTTGCATCAGGTTGGCTGAAAATGTTACAAACTCTGTGTTTTTAAGAAGAGATGGAAGTTAGATATTTTCTCGAGTTTCACCAATTTAGCAGTTAAACATTAGGAAACATGGCAATAGTTAATTTCTGACCAGTACTAATTTAACATGTATCTTATTTCACAAGATGTTAATGTAAACCTAAGGGTGCAATTATGCCCTTTAAAATATTTTTCTTAAAATGAGATACTATTGAAACAAAGGAATATTAAACATCAAAATTAGATTAAGCTGAACTGTTAAAGAGTACTAAGAAAAAATACCAAAAAGCCAGCATAGATCTGATCCAGGGAAAAATGAAGTTTGTGGCCACTAACCAATAAAAACTCTTCAGACCATATATTTTTTAAGAGTATTCTGGATTCAGAAGAATAATTCTGTTTCTTCTCTGCAACCCAGATACTAATTGGAGTCCATTACCACTTTTTTCAACAGGAACATTACAATGCCTTCACATCAAAAATCTACCTCTTGGAAGTTTCACATTTCATTGTCGCTTTGTAGTGTGGTTTCAAATCCCATTGCATGAAAGGCAAAACCATAAATATTAAAATGGAGCAATAAAATATTTTCATATATTCCATTACAGTCCTGGGAGGCAATGAAAATGCTGAACTTTACTGGTGTCAAGGAAATTTTACACCATACAGCACCTTGCAAGACCTGCTCCTTCTTTTCTATACACATAGTAGATAACTGTGCAAATCTAGTAGCCAATGGAAACTAGCTGAACATATCAAAATCTCATTAATATATATGATAAACAAGAAAAACAGTGAAACCAACAGCTCTAAAAAATACTTGTAGTTATGTGAATAAATTATCTGCTCATTGACCTAGTTTCAGTCTAGTAGGGAAATTCAGCCATATCCAAGGGGGAAAAAAATAAAAATTAGCACTTAAATATACTCAAAACAATTTTTAGCTCCATGGCATCTTTCATCTCACAATTTCTTACTAACATGAATCCCACACATAATACTTATTCCCTTTTATATAGAAAAAATATACAGGCACTAAGAACAGTAAATACAGATGCCAATATCCAGGCCATGATTGAACTATTTCATGCAGGAATAAAGTTTTCTCAGTTAAATTGTGCTAGGGACTCATTCTTTTAAGTTTCTACCACTGCCTCAGTGAGTTGATTTCCCCTTTTCTGGGGGCATAGGAGGCAGGATATACAGAGTCCTACAGAGGTATCATAGAAAACTGTGGAAAAAGAAGGATATAAAGCCCTTATCTTTTCTCTATTTAATTAGAAGATCTACTTCTTAATTAAAAAAAAAAACCAAAAAAACCAAAAAGAACCCCAAAAAACCCAAAAAAACCCCAAACAAACAAACAAACAACAAAAAAAAAAGAACCACCACCCAAACAAATTTGGCTGAGGATGACGTAAGAACACATTACAGAGGTTAGACCAGTCACAGTGGTTTACAGTACACCATCTCAATCACAGAGCTATCACTTTCTCATGAAAGTATTTTACTTCCTCAGAAAAATAAAATCAGAAAAAAGGCCAGAAAGTCAGAAAACTTTTGAATACAATGGGATTCTATCCCTTTAGAAGGATTAAACTGTGCTTGACTATGTGAGTAACCTGTAGGGGACAATCCTACAGGTTACTCATGTAGGGCACAGCAAAGTAGTCAGAAAGCAGGTACCTAACATGTCTAACCTAATAAATAAAAACCCCACACAGTAAGAAATAGATAATAGGAAAAATTGTGTCTATTGGACAATAACTCGAGGTCCCTTCAATTGATGCCCATTAACTAAGTTGACAAAGTATGAATAATATATAGTAAAACTACATGGAGAAAACAATGTTTTTACTGTAAACTTTTCTGCTTTTCTTTTTCTTTTGGTTTTTGTGGAGGGGGGGTTGTGTGAATTTATAACTTTGTGTCACCCCACAAGACTAAATTGAGTGCTTTATTTCTGATTTTTGCAAATAAAATTGATAAGACTGATTTTAAATACAAATACTTGGATACAATATTTAATAATGATGGCACTTCTACAAAATAGTATCACCAGTTGAAAGCACTGATCAAAATGTAAATTGATTTTTTAGAGATATTTACTAGAGAGAGAATTCCCTCTAAACGGGCACTAATTTTGAAAACAGAATTTTGATATAAGTCAGTCTGAGATAATTTTAAAGTTCCCTGTTGAAACATCTCTTGTAGGTTAGAAACAGAGAGGAAAGTTTGAGAGAATATTGAAGTGTTAGAGGGCAGTTGTGTGAGTTTAATCTGTTGCATAACAAATGAAAATTCAGATGTCAACATAATAGATAAGAAAGAAAAAGGGCTGATTAGATAAACAGATCAGTAGATCATTTAGAGTCAGACGAGATGAAAACATTTCAATTTATGTTCCCTAAGAGAATTATTTATCTTGGCAAAGGGCTGACAAAAGTTTCTATACGAACAACATAGAAAACCTGATGTAGTTCTAGTTTCAAGAAAAAAAAATAAGACCAAATCTAGAGTCTTTCATTGAAGGCAAAATTATTACTAAATGGCCTCACACCAAGGCCATAAAATGTGAGGAAATGCCATTAACCAGAGCAGACCTATTCTGGCATGCCATTCACTTCCTGACAAGAGGACTCATCCCATCAGGTTAAAGCCCAAGCACTCAGAGCTGAGTGGGAGCTAATGTTGAAGATGAGAGCTTCAATACCTCTTGAGGATTTGGTTTTAATATTTAACTACCTGGCAGGCCCCTGGAATCCAGATCTCCTTGCCAAAGGCCCAGATCAGTAATACAAGACTGGATAGGATTCAGAGGTCTGACACCACCATGGGGCAGTGCTCTGGCTCAAGCTATGGCCTTCAAACTTGGGAAGATGCAAAGGAAAACAGGGTGTTTTAAACCCCACCGTCCCTTCACATAGGAAGTAGTTGTAAGATAATTACTCCGAGAGAAATCCTACAATAGTATTTTTGTGGGAAAGTCAAGAGCTGAAAAAAGGGTGAATTTATATTAAATCAGGTCCTGAACAAAAGAATACAGTGTGGGAGATGTGGTCAGAATGAAATCAAGTGAATATTTTTTGAAGTTCATTTTTAAAAAATAAAAAAAACTGATTTGTCTTCCATAACTTCAATATTATCTATAGAATTTAAGTCCCATTTTTATTTGCAATAATTAGAGTTCATTTTAAAAGCAAATTATACTTTCAAAACAAATACTTCAAAGATGCTAAATCAGAAAAAGACAGAATAAAATACAAAGGCTTTTCTGAAATTGCATTTTTTTTTTGTGGGATGGTGTTTTAATGTCCTAAACTAGCCATGGTATAAGCAAGGGCTCACTGAACTATTCTTTCATTTTCTTTCTATATCTCTTGCACAAATGTTTCACATACATCACCGCAGTCCAGAGGGCACTAAATAGGGACGTTTAGGCAACAAAGCAGATTCCAGAGTGTCCCAGAGACACTAGAGAAGCATTTCAGCAGCCAGTCAGTTGAAAGACTTCCTGGATACTAACAGCTAACATGATGGCAGAAACAAGACACGCTAACGAGTAATTTAGCTATAAATGGAGAAAGATTTTACTGCAAATCCCAACCCAATCTGTCATTTTAAGACTGGCAGTGGTCTAGAGATGGGGTGGGTGGAAATCATACCTTCACTGAGATTAACAGTAGAACTCTTTTGACTTTAATGACTCCAGAATGATACCTACATCTTTTAGCACAGGCTTTGTTACACATGCTTTCCTATGACACCGTCATTTCAATATAATAGCACTTCAGAGGCATTTTCCATGACAATGTATGGCAGAATACAAACTATAAATTAATGTAATCCAAGCATTCAGCATTGACAGTAAATGACTCAAGTTTTTTCCCAAAGCAGAGTTTTTATCCTGAAAACAAAGATTAACTTCTGACCTTTATAATTAATCAGCCTTTGAAACTCTGGTAGTACAAGGCATCCTTAAGAAAATACATTTCTTTCATCTCTGTGTGCTGGTGTTACATAGCTTTTCCTGGACAAACTGGCAACTTCTGACTCACTCATATTTATGAGAAAGACTCTGAGTAGGCAACTTCTAGCACTGGTTCTCAGCATTATATTTCCTCCTCTATGAAAATAAGGAAGTATATTACGTAAGAAAACAACAAAAGGGGAATAACTTATTGCCCTTTTGGGTAGGCTGGGATATTTACAAATCTACATCCTTGCTGACACAGTAAAAATACAAACTAGTAATCTTGAGAGACTTACTGTCCCCAGGGCAACACTGCTTTTAATTCTTTTATTGTTATTTATCTAGTCATGGGAAAACCGCAGACTGGAAGGACTCGCTTCATTTAATTCATGTTCATAAATGAGCAGATAAAATTTACAGTGAGACTTCTGAAACATTTGCTTCACTTTTTGGAGGATTGTCAACTGTTGTATATGCAACAGCAGTACCGAAAAGACGCAGATGTCATTTTGTTTCCTGCAAGTTCTTCCATCTATTGAAAGGAATATTCCCCCTGTTTCTGTGCTGGAGGAGCACTTCCATTCCCAGCCAGAGAAGAGGTCTAGGTAGTGCTCAGCACCTTCTCTGGCTGCAAGGTCCTCACAGCAGAGGGTTTTCTCCATCTGTTAGTTGTCATGTTGCAATAGTAATTGGTATTTTGCAAACATCTTCAGGAAGTGTGTATTCAGACCAGGAGATCTTATTTAAAACCAAACAAAGCAAAATTAACCACTCCCTGACCCCTCCTAATCCTAGACCTCATAGTTAAAAATCTAGTAACCACAAAACTGATAAAAAACCCAGGAGACAATAAAGAAAATATAATGCTTTTACAGTAAAGCTCTTTGGTTTTTAAAGCAAGCTGGATCATTCTGAAGGGGCTGTGACATGTTCAAAATCAAAATCCTTCTTCCTTGAAAAGTGACAGAAAGACACAAACCCCTGTCTTTCTGGCCACTTCAACTATTATTCACTCAGATACTATATCTGAGTTTGTTCTTCTAAGTAACCGTTACAACGTGTGAGATGAAAAGGTCAGTGTGAGTCATGAACATCTTTTAAAGCATGGCTAGAGTTTGATACAAAAATTGTTGCACAAGCTTTTATTTTAGAAACCCCAAAAGGGCAAAAACCTGCCATAATACTAGCAACAATTTTCTGTTCATTTCAGTGATAATAGTTTTCATCTATAGGACTGAATCTCTGATGTATGCTTGCTTTTACAGACTTTAGGACAGAATTTAATTTTTAACTTTACAATTATGTATTCAATAAAACACTTTTTAACTTACTCATTTATCAAAATTTAAAAAAAAATTACAATCCTGGATAAAAGAATATACGCCCTTTCCCTTTAGAATTGGCCACTCCTAACTACTTTTGAGCAAAACCAAATACAGCACAAAATGCTTTCCCAGACAACTGAATTTCCCTAACTTCATACCAATGAAATTACAATGCCCTTCTCTATTTAGACAGTAAGAGCTTAGAACTATCTGAAATAATCAGAATTGCTCATGATCATATCACAGATATGATGCTAAGCCTTTGTTGCTTGTGCTCCAAATGCACACAAAGCAAATTCACAGCTTTTGCAATGAGCAGTACAGCTCACTCTTATCCTCCTGACTCAGACATTATGTAGGTGATTTCCATGAAATGAATTTACTAAATCTGAATTTGCTGCTATGAAAAGTACTGATAAACCAAGACACCAAATTCTGATAATGTTCTTTATTTCCTTCAAAGTATTCAAGCCCCTAAGGGGTACAATGGTTACTCACAAACTTGGCTCTAGGGGAAATATTTCTACCTTTAATACTTAGAAATTTATTTCTATCTGAATAAAAACCATCTGACATTTCAGAGACACCTCTGACCACACCTGTAGTTTTATAGCATTACTCAACATACTGCAAATAAGAGCTGATCGAGCCAGTAAAGAAAAGAAAAAAAAAAAAACAAACCCAAATCAACCCCAAAAGACTGAACCTGCTACTTACACCACTGGTAAATGGATAGGGGTCCCCTTTGACTGTTCTATATAAGCTCTGTTAAAAATCTTCACTCAGCAAATTTCCCATTAATAAAAGCACAATCTAAAAATAACAGATAGTACACTTGAGAATTGTTGTGCTCTCAAATTAATCCCTATTCCTACTAAGATATATTCAAGCATAATTCAGACTTGCTAAGATATATTCAAACATATCCATAACCCACTTTTTATTGATACTTTTTAAAGGAAATGAAAATATTTTCCTTATACTTCTCATGCTTATGCAACTACAGTACTTTTGATGTCCAACTTACTGGAAAAGGTGAACAGTGCCAGAACAAAAATATCTACAAAAATCTTATGTGATTTTGAAATGCCAAGTTAGAAATATAATTTCTGAGCTTTTCTTGTCCAAATAGATTGGATATTAATACCTAGCAATGTTAACATGTAGAACACACTGCTTGATATGAAATTTATGCACATTTGTTTTACAAGCAAGAGAAAAAAAAAAACACACCTTAAAAAAACCCCTTTGGCATTTAATTTCCTTCCATTTACTTTAACTTCATTTGTAAAAATTTTTTCCATTCCCCCGTTTATAGTAATAAGATTTGGATTTCCGAAATAAAGAGTGAACCTACATATTTCCTTATTTATAGCTCAGACACAATCAGCATATGATCAAGGTGTCTGGCCCTTAAAGTAGGTTTTATATAGTACTTTTTTTTCCTAAGAGAAACTCCAAGTTATCCATTAGTTTTCTTATTTTCAAAATGAATTAATTAATAAGAGAGAAGTTTTGGAAAGAATCAGATTATAAAATAGTAAGAATTAATGAAATATATCTAGAACCGGTTTCATAGAAAGAGTTAGGATCAGCCATTATGACACATTCATCAGCTTTTAAGCATTATATTTCATAATGATTCATTTTAATATACCTACAAGATAAAATGAGTAGAAGATTTCAGGGTCAGAACTTGTTATATAGACCATCAAGACAAAAATATGTTGAGCAATCTTACCTCAGAAGTGTAAAAGGTCAAGAAGATTGACTTGTGAAATTATGGCAATTATTAAATTGCCAAAATATACAAAGAAAAACAGCTTAAGTTACTTAATGCATATCCAGTTGTTCAAAGGTGCTTGTAACGGCTGCACTTTTTAGTTTACCAAAACCTTCAAAAATATTGCCCTTTTCTTTCAGTTTATTTTGTCCTCTTTAAGTTACGCCACTTTACACAACTAATTCAGAGAATTACGATGATGAGGAAAACTCACAATGAACCTGATGACTAAGATTTCAATAGTATAATAGAAGAGAATATTCTCTCTTTTGCTGTGGCATTCTTGATGCAGCTGTACTGATCTTACTTGATCTGACACCTAGCTGTGTCTAAAATGCCCTTAGATTTCACCATTCCCTTTACTTGTTAAGATATTTCTTCAGCATTTTTCTGCTTTCCTGGTGTTCAGAACCAAATGTATTCATGTGGCTATTATCACATTTAAGTACACAGAAATGAATACCATCACTGCAGCTGTCTCCTCTTGTCACAGGTCAAAGTTCAAGCTGTGTATGGGCACTAATCTCTACGTTGTAGCTCAAATTTTTCTTTCACTAGAAAAGTTTATGTTGACTTGCATTTTCCCAGACTAACTCGACACTACCAAGAAAATGTTAAATTTCCCAGATCTCATTGTATAATTCTCTAGTGCTCCAGGGTTTTTGCCAGTAAAAGCACCTAATTTTCTTACTGCCTCAGTAAGAAAACTACTGCCCAGATCATTACTAGTTTCTCTGACTGCCCAGTAATAAATAAACTTTCATCAACATTCTAGATTTATAGGTTGCTACAGCTTATAGATGGCATTAGTAAACAAAGATTTCTCCTTTGTTAACCATTTCCCTCTCCTGTTTTTTGTAATACTTGGAGAAGTATGTGGTGGTGTCATGTACTGCTACACACAGATAAACAGCCATGCATTTGCAAGTCTTATGTTCAAATTAGCACAATGAAAACATTCAGATTGTAAAATATGTGAGCTGGCTGCTCAGGTCACCAGCTCCTACGCCAACTAATTCTCCCTCAAAAGAAATGTATGCTGGGCTTAGAGAACAGGTTGGAAAAGTGCTAGATGAATGAATGATTTTTTAAAAAATGTTTAAAACTAGAAACAACAACAAAAACAAAAAATAAAAAGGAAACAACCAATCAATAAAAACCCTCCACAAACATCAAAGCTTTTTTTTCTGCTACCTGTCCGAATCCATTCTGAGTAAAATGGAAGAACCTGACTGACTGTAGTGCAACCACCTGTAATGCCTACTCCAACCAACAGAAACCCCTAGTAAGCTGAAAAAAATTGCATTTAATCTGGATGAAGGCATGTTTTAATGTGGAAGTATTTTCTTTAGCTGACAGCCATATAATTGCATGTTGCTATGAAGATTTTTGTACAGTAAAGTTAGACTTTGACTGTCTGAAAAATAAAACTGGGCCTCTCTTTCTGTGTAGGTTCAGTTTTTACAAATCAATAAAGCTAGTTCAGCAAAAAGTAGACGTAATTAAAATCCAAATCCTGATCTTTGCCTTTACCTCTCCTCCCCCTCCTCATTTCCCCAACTGAAAAAAAAAAAAATCAGGCAGTTATGTTTCTACTTTCCAGATGTGAACAACTGGATTAAATTCTATGGAGAGCTTTTAAAAAAATCATAACAAGTCAATGGGTCAAGGTCTTCACAGCATAAAGGAAAAAAACTGCTAAGGCCTCATTGCTGAGACAAAGCAACATGGCTGAAGCAGCTGCAAGGTCACAAAGATTGAAACAGAACCATGGAGAAGAAACCACAGCCACAAGAACGACAGCAGAAATTACTTGTAATTTTTTTTTCCAACATAGCGATGGAAGAACTGCATTCTTTTCTATAGTGAAGCTGGCTCAATTGCTATACCAGCAAAATTGTTTCCCTGGTTTGGGAATGAAAAGGTTTTCCCCCCTCTGTGAAGAGCTGTTGATATTTGAGTCAAGATCATTGAGAAGATTCAACAGAGCAAATAATGCTCCCTGAAACCTGTGAAGATTATTTATTGCGACAGTTATTCATGTTGAAAATAAAAGTGCCTGGGATGAAAGAACAAGATAGAGAACACAGGAGATGTTACCCAGAAATTTCAAAAGCAGTTTTCCCTCACCAGCTTGGATTCTTCCTGTGAGTTCTGTGAAAGGTAGCAAGATGAAAAAAGCCTATACTCTCAGCAGAAAAGTCTGATCCTTCTCCCCTCACTTCTTTTGAAGAGGCTAAATAAAGCTAAGGCATGAGCAGCAGCCTTAAGGTCCAGAGTAAAGCTGCATGAACACCACAAAAAGCTTTGGAAAAGGTATTTGAAGAGGAAGCATGAACTCCTTTAACTTTTTTAACTTGGGCTTTCTGTGAACAGTCTTAATAATAAAACTGCTAAATTTATCCATACAGATGCCTTTGATAAATATTAGATTTCTTTCATGACGAAGTATATAAATAATGCCATGTTTTTTAAGTAAACCAGCATATATGACCAAATCAAAATGCAATTTTTTTTCAAGTAAAAATCAGTTGACTTGCCAAAATCTAAGTTCCAACATGTTCAATTGTTCTACTTTTTATACAGTGTCTGGGACTTAAAAACGAGAAAGACATTTCATAAGCCCTTTTATTGTCTTGTACTGAATAAATAAGAAATACAAAATGCACCACTGAGTAACTGGTTCTTTTTTACAATCTTGGGTTTCTTAAGGAACTTCATATGCTTAAATTCACATGAAAGTATAAAGGTATAAAAAGGTACCATAAGTATACCTTTCTTTATCCAGAATTGTATCTTTTCAATAAGATACTAAATTAATTAGATGAACAAATCACACTGGCTTTGAGGAACTTTTACTGTATATTAGCTTGCATTCACAAAGAAACAAATGTTTCTTGAATGTACTTGCTGTTTCTGCAACGAAATTCTGAAATTACGTAATCCTATTAAGTTTATTGTTTCTAGCAATAAGAATTTAATGTAAAAAATTTATACTTCACGTCAATTAACTGTCAGACTTGACCATGTTAATGGTCTTTTCCAATCAAAATGATTCTATGATCCTATAATAATTAATCATGTTGAGAAGATATATATAAACAGCAACACTAATTAGTACTAAATGCTTCAATTTTTAAGAAGGCTGCAGGGAGAAATGGCTAAAACCATAATCTTTCTTCCCACTGGGCATTTCCCATTTGAGGAAAGTGTTCTTCTCTTACAGGTAAAAAACAGACAAGAAATTTTGTCCTTTGTGATTCTGCATTTAAAATGCTAAAGGTTTTGTTACAATTATAATAAGGAGGCTTTCTTATTATTTCTCTAGGAGACAGAAATCACCGACTGAGTTTTTAAATTCTTAAACTGAAATTCAAGTTTTAAGTTATTTACTCACATTCAAGGCCAGATCTGTCTGTTCATGGGTCACAACTCACTGCCAGCAGCCAGACTCACTAGTATTTTATGCCTCTGTCATGATCTAAGGATTCATTATAATTGTTTTAAAACTGCATTTCTGAAATATAGTATACCTAGTAATTTTGCTGTGTGCTCAACTCCATTAGCATGTGCATTCCTCAGAAATCTTTGACCATGTAAAACTGGCAACAGCTGGTTTACAGAAAAACAGTAGCAATGGTACTAAATGAAGATAATTCACTGTCCATAACAGTTTTATTTTCAGAAGCATTTGATTCTCTACTGACCCACTTCTTTTGGCTATGCATCATTCATGCTTAGCCATTAAGATGTTCAAAGTTCTCCAGGATACGAGGTCAGGAAAAGTGGCATGTGGCAATGTGATATGCTTGCTGACCCTCAAGCAAGGGATGGAAATAAAGCAATACTTAAGATTTATTCACATTTTCATGGTAACAAATGTGAACTGCATGTATTTGCTGGCAGGTAATTTAAGTGGAGACAGATAGCTATGGGGCAAAGTAGAGCATCCTACTGTGTAGTCACATACAGCTCTTCTGATATATGAGTTCAGTCTTTAACCTCATCTGACTTACACTGACTTATCTTTTAAAAACTCAAAATATGATAATGAGATACAACAGGAACTCCTTTTTAATTATAAGGGTTGTACTGTGTTACATTTTTTGGATTTACTATTTAAAATTAGAAGGAAACCTGAGCATGATCCAACAGAATCTCTGCATGCATAACTGTAAGTGCTTAGCCCAATGTTCACTGAAACTGGAGGATAAAGATACTTAACAATTTTTTAATTTTTAATAGAAATTGAACTGAGGTTGGGGAAATATATCCCCAATGCAGAGTCAGTCCGAAATTATGTCAAGAGCATGAGAAAAAACAATACTTTTCTGGCAGAAAGCTTGCTCATAAGATGATCCCTGTGTACAGAGCATTGTTTAGAGGTTTTTGAACTATCAGCTTTGATTTAAAAAGATGAGTAAATGTCAGTTCTGTGTGAGACACATAGGTTAGTGTTTTACCCTCTGGCAAGAATTTGAAGTCCTATAAGACTAGAATTCAATCTGTGAAAGAAACATTTTTTGCTCAGTGTAAAGGTAGCAGCCAGTCTTCCATCATCACCTTCGTCATCCTTCAAATTCAGCAAGGTGTAGTCTGAAAATAATTCAATCACACAGAAAATTATACTGGCCTGCTATTTTGATTTACTTTCTAAACTTGTGATTTACCTTTCAAATATTGTATTTTCAGGAGTGCCTTTACAACTGTTGTGTCACTTGGAATTGAATTCAGGTCTAGCGCTACCAAGTAAATACCACAGACATCAGTTCAAGAATAAGTTTAGGGTCAAATTTCAATTTGATGTGGATGCTAATCTTTAAATCAACCTCATGCTAAGCCACTGCAAAAAACCCCCAGAATTTCTCTGGCCTTGTTTCCATATTACTACCTTTTTTCACTAATGACACACTCTTGAATCCCATGCTAAAAATCTTTTATTTATATTTATGCTTTTCCCTTTTTGAATTTTCACCTGCTGTCTGCATATGACAACAGTCAAGTTAAGCTAAAATTTTATTTCGTTTTGGCATTTTTATTAAGAGAACTGAAAATGCCGTGTGAGATTGTGAACACTTGTGGTTGGGCTCTGGCAGATGTTTTAAATCTCAGACCAAGAAACTCATTGGAAAGTCGTTAACAGAACTAACAATTTTAAAGCAACTTGCTTCCATATGTCTCATGCAGGAAAACTTTATGACAATGTTGGAAAGTTAATCTTTCTTGGCTCTCTTCATTTTCAGCAGAAAGTTCTGACTGCAGATCAATGAAGCTCAAATTTACATTAAGCTGACCAGCAGCAGGGTATATCTGAGCCAGTAGCACAAAGAGAGGCTATTCTTATTTTCAGCTCTGTGAGGAATCAGCTGGAGTCTTTCCTTTGACTCTTGATTGCTCCGATGTATAAAAGATATTTACAACTTTCTTGACAAAACCCTAAGACTGACAACACCTATAGCAAGTGCTTAGGATCCAGAAAATAACACTGGACAAGTATAAAGTGACCCTTTGATTTTCTTTCCTACTTAAATAATTATTTTTACAGACTTTCTTACAATTCAAAGATACTTGTCAGTGTCTTGAGGTACTGAAGTTCCATATCTAATAGTGTTGCTAGTCAGTGTTAAACTGAATTTCTGGTACACTGAGGTTTGACCTTTCATGATAAGATCTTCCAGCTGAGAACAGATTAGATGATAGGCTAGGAATCAAACTTCAGAATTATCTCAACAGCATCAATCTCAGATTTGTCTTTAAGGTGACATACAAATTATATAGATGATTCTTGATCATGCACAACCTTAAACAGAAACTTTCTTTCCTGAAACAAAATGGTGTCTAACAGCCTGCTGGTAAAAGCAAGCACATGCCTTAAAGAAATGTCAAAAATGTCAGGAAAATTTTGAGTTTCCACTAGTTAATTTTATTTAAAATGGGTGCCTTGGATTTCGTTATTCAATAGCTACCACCAGTAGATGCACGAATGTCAAGTGGAATGAAAAGATTTTTAATAAGAGTGTTTTGGGTAAGTCCTTTTCTTCAGGCAGAATTATTCTGCTCACTGTCAGCTTTCCAACAAGAGAAAAATGTCCTTGCTTTAACCTTGGGCAGTCAGCTATTTTCCCTGTACTCAGTAGACAGCTGGATTGCAGTGCTGAAGAAAGGGAAGGAAAAGGTCCATTGGCAACAACTATAATTTATTAGAACAGTGAGAACTCTCATTGGGGGAAATGGAGGGCAGCCATCAGCACCAAACTAAACAATATCAGCTAGATCTGCGACTTCACTTTAGCACCAAGTACAGAGGTTGTACTTCCTATCAACAGTTAGGCAGATAAAAAGGATGAGGGAAAATAGCAAGCATATGTCTTCGCAAATACAATATGATCACATTTCTGCTAAGTATCTGGATGGAAAGCTGGAACTGAGAGAATTTCACAAGGACATTCAGAGACTGCTTCTGTTCCAGCTTTTCCAGCTCTTTGCTTCCAGCTCCCCAGTTATATTTCCTTTCCTTTTCCTATTTTTCAGTCATCACTATTTTTTGTTGCTAGTCAAAAGTAGTTTGTTTTGTTTGGTTTGGCACTATTTTTCAACAAAATAGTAAGAAAAAAGGTTGAACAGAAATTTTCCCAAGTATTCAACAAATTATAAACAGCTCCAGTCATTTCCAGGGCTGATAATCCAATAGGTACAGCTAGTCTTCCCTCAGATGTCAATCTTTTCAATTTCATCCATCCCTGCTGTAAACCACCATTCCCAGTAAATAATAAATGAATGCACTTGCCATCAGGAAGAATAAGCAATATAATCCTGAACTATGGAAATTGTAGAATGGATAAGATCACAACGCTACAGATATACTTTGTGTCCTTAATATCACCAGCTATAAGATGATGTAAATTTTTGGCAATTTTAGGACAATGGGAAAAATTAGAAATGGTGTGGGGAAATGGATACATTTTGCTTTTAAGAAATAGCTAGCTTATTGAAGTAAACTTATGTTCTTTAGGAGAAAGTATGCAAATACACTTGGTAGAAACAGAACTCTTCATAAATCCAAAGACAGGACAAAATTTAGTTCCAAACTTGAATATCTCAAATATGTTAATTTTAAAATGGATTCATTACAGAGTTAAAATCTTCTATACTTCTATTTTTTGGACCTCCATGCATCTCAGCTAGCAGTCTTTTTCCCCTAACACTTGGATATAATTAGAGCTTACTGATTAGAGGAGCCACCTTTTCTGCATGCCAAAAGGGCTGGGCACCTTGGGGAATCTGCTCTGTGTTCACAGTTATTAGGGTCACTAATCTACAAGCAATGGACTCCAACTGCAACAGAGACACAGAACCAAAGTGAGCTCTGCACTGTGATGATTTACTTTATGTGGTAATAATATCTAACCATAGCAATAGGAATCTTAAAAAATACCTCCACATTATCTATTTCTATTTTCTTCTACTAATGTCAGCCATCACAGTCATTCATTCCTAATTCAGTATTACTCCCAGATTTCGGTTTCATAGGCAGGAAGGGCCAAATCAATCAAAAACTCTCAAGGATCTGGAAAGTCTCTTTTACCAAAATACCAAAGAACCAAGGTTTTTGTATTTGCCATTAGGAAAATTATTGACTTCTCTTGCTCTGAGGTCTTAGGTGTTCCAGTTACTTGCAATGTAGGAGTATGGCATATACTAGGGTATAATACCATACAGGGTAATATCTTTGAAACTAAATTAGCTGATATAAGGTATTCAATATTTCTGTGGAGGTTTGAGCAACAACAAGAATTTGCTAAAATAAAGAAAAAAGCATCTGGGAAAAAAGAATGATATTCACTCTAGATAAGGGAAAAGAGAAAGAATATTATCCTCATCTTTCTGGCTATACTCCAATTTCACTGTAAATTTATTGCAGTTTCCCATCCCTTCTTGTACTAAAACACCACTGATGCTTTTTATTTCTCCAAAGCCCTTTTCTTCTCATTGCCCTTTTAGCCTTGCTAATAGGCTGTAATTACTCAGGTGAGTTTTAATCTTGTCAAGTATAGCCATGGTCAGGTTGCAAACCAAAAGTAAAGCAATGTTAGATAAGTGGAAATTAAATGTTTTCCATCCATTAACTGATAAAGAACAATAGCCCTGTGCTAATGGCAGTCAGTCACGTGATTTCCAATCCCCACAAACAATCTTGTTAGGGCATTTTTGTTGTGTGTCTGTTGGGGAGTTTGGTTTATTTCCTTCTATTCTTTTTGCACTCCCAATCTGTATACCTAGCTCTTGAGAATAAATGGTAAAATCTAAGAGCAAACAGCTCCATGCAGAATGTCTTTTCTGTACCTATCCTTCCTGCCAAGAGCACTTAAAACCACAGAACACAGTATCTACAAAAATCTTTTTCTTATTTACAAAAGTATAGGGAATAATGTTAGCTGAAAATTAGCCAGAATAAATATTTGATCCAGTGACTGTTTGTTTTCCTTTCTAAACATCCAAACTAAATACAAGTTTGAAAATAATTGTTTTCTTGATAACATACAAATAATAAAATTCCTCTTCTGTTAAAAAAATTATCATACATTTGATGGGAAAAGTTTCTGACTCTTAACAGTAACAAGCCCTTTTCATATTTTTTTAATGTAACTATCTATCTGGGGAGTTTCACTCTAAAAAGTTAGACTAAAGAAATTTCCATCTTGCTCCAGTGCAGACAGTACTACTTCAGCTTCAGGTGAATTCCTTTAGGCACACACAGATGGACTCACCATATCATCACAAAAAATATAAAAAGGGTAGGAACAAAATCCACCTGTTTAAAGAGTCACATAACATGATAGTGTCCCCCTTGTATGAGATTGACAACATCTCTGACAGCCCCCCAGATTTTTCAATGCAATTCTGTAGCTTGCAATCACAGTATCAAGGATTGACTTTACATGGAATCTCAAAAAGTGTTTTGTAAGTACAGGATGCAACTTTTTATAGGCAAAAGTTTAAAGATGTTATAAACAAGCAAACTCCAATTGTTTATAGATTGCATTCCTATGAATTTAATAATATTTTTAAACCATTTATGATCATCAGTAGACACAACCTTTTGAATTTTGACTGCTGTACAATTTCCTCCTAAATCGAAGAGGTCAACCTGTCCCCTGTTACATCACTGGTTATCCCACAAGCTTTTCAACTTCTCATCTGGAAATCAGGCTGTGTTCATTTCTTAAAGCAGTGTTGACCTCAGCCATCATCTGAGATACGAAGCACTGTCAGAAATACCATCTTAAGCATTGCCCAATGACAGCCCTGACCCTTGCCATGACTGCCCTTTTGTTTCCACTGCTCTGTAGTGCTTAACTGCAGTTAACTGCAACTCGGTTGTGCACAGCAGCCACAGCCGAGCCTGCATGGTGAACCAGCTGAGTAACCACCTCAGAGCAGAATTTATTAAATAACACCTATTAAATCTCTTTCACCCCGAGGTGTTTCACTGTACAACTCTACAAACACGTGTGTCAGCACTGCTGAAGAGGCAATAAAACAGGAGGGTTGTGGACATCAATGAGGTACTAGATATTGGCCAAACTTGTATTGCATCTGATATCTCTGATCACCAGAATGTGTGTGATGTCCTGTCTGGAGAAGCAAATGGATTGATTGATAAGTTCCAGAAGGGCAGAAGATAAGAAGTCAAATCTGTGAGGTGGAGGATAAAAAGTCAAGGACATTTGCAAAGAAGAAATAGAACAGGGAAGAAGATAAAAGACACACAAGATGAGATTTTTTTTTTTTCTCTTTTTATGGCAAAAGAGCATCCCTTAGCACATGTGTGTGCCATGGTCATACATGAGAAGTCATATCAGCATCTATAGATTTACTGAATTAAAGTGAGACACATGCTTAAGAACCCTCTTCAAAAAAGTCACAGCTAGCACCTGTTTCAAGAAAATGAAAGTAAATTCTATGTTCCTTCTTTTTCCTAAATTGGTTCCTAAGGAAATTACATGTGCATTTTACACTAAATTTGTTTATTTGTTAAAGGCTCAGCGTTTGAAGCTGCAATAGAAAATTCACAGTTCCTGCTTTGAGGAGTAATTTTCTTAGGGGAAAAAAAAAGAGATACAATGTACCAGTTTTTCTGTAATAAAGGTAGTATCCCCCACTAGCCTGTAATGCTGTAATGTATTATTAAACACTTATAGGTACTGTTGATGGAACGTGCTACAATAACAGCATAGCTGGAAAAGACTTCTACTTTTTCAGGATAATTTATTCCACATTGGCCTAACTGGAAAGCTTTTCAAAGACTGTCAGCACCATTAGATCTTTTCTGTTGAGGCAAAAGCAAGAGTATTGGATGAGTATTGATTTGCTTTTATTCTGAGACTGCACAAGATTTGGAAGCTGGACAGAACTAGATATGTGGGTGTACCAGGAAAAAACAACCAAACCCAAAAAAAACAGCAACAAAAATCCCCCCCATCCACACCAGAGCAGTGCAGAAAGCTTATGCAGGCTCTGAAAGCAATTTGATAGGGGATTTCTTATCAGTATATTTATTTCATTCTTCCTCTTGTTTATATATCCAGATGAGAGGTCCATTGATGCTCAAAAAACCCAGAAAAGAACTAAATTAATAAGAACCTAATATTATTTATATTTTATGCATATTTATTTGATATGTGGCCTCTTGTATATTCAGAGATCTTAGATTTACAGCACAGAGGTAATCACTGTTAGAATTTACTTGAAAAGAATATTTTCCAAGAATATTTTTTTCTAATACAGATTTTAACTGTATTTAATCACACATTATAATCCTGTAATGTTTAATTACTGATATGTTTAGCCTCAGTTAACAGCATGTTGTAGTTGTATACATTCACCTCTTCTAGATGTGTATATGAAGGGTTTTTTACAATTTATAGGTTTTCTATTACAAGTTTCAGAGAACAGAGGCCCCTTGAACTGATCGTACACACTTTCTAAAGAAATTATGCTGTTGAATAATAAGACCTTGAGGAGTTTACTCTTAACCTGAACGATTTTGTGGATCTGTTTTATATCCACACAAAAAGCTGTAACAAAATCTGAGATGATGGCAAAGTGAAAGTCCTGTCTGAATGATTCCAGTAACCAACCAAAGCCTGTCACATCAGTGTTTCCTTGAAAGAGAGGATACCTTCAGACACTGATGAGATTACACTTCCAATCAGTCACCTGCAAGCTAGTCAAATACATAGGATGAAGACAGGTCTGCAGACATGACTTCTACATACAAAGGAAGGACAGACTCCTAGAATTTTAACGGGAAATATATCAAAACCTTCCACCAAAAATTTAGAGACAAACACAAAAGAAAATCTGGATCTGAATGGAACCCCTGGAAGGCTCCAAGAAAGAATTTGGCTATAGAATCAAGCACATTTCACAGGGAGTGGGATACTTCTGTGGAGAGCAGTCACAGAATAAGAGAGAATTGCCATCCTAAACAGCCAGAAAGCCGCTAGCAGAGAACCTCCTCAGACATCTTCTCTGGTTTGATCTGTCACTAAGTAGATCATAACGGTGGGGCTTCCCTTTCATTTTGTTACCTATCTGAACAAAACTTTTCAGCTATATTTTTAGTATATATAAGGTGATAATGTATTTTTATTGTATTTTATCTTATAGTATGTTACCATAATATCCAAACAAGTAGTTGGCATCAAGCTATTCTTCACCCAGAATGAAGTGAGTCTACAAAGATGCATTTCCAAATACCTCAAGATGTTCCTTGCTTCCCAGTATATTCTTCTTCTAGCATAGAAAGAAGTACAGACCTGTTTGAGAGCAGTTTCTTCCAAGACAGGGAATGAAG
This sequence comes from Acrocephalus scirpaceus scirpaceus, assembly GCA_910950805.1. Taxonomy (NCBI): domain Eukaryota; kingdom Metazoa; phylum Chordata; class Aves; order Passeriformes; family Sylviidae; genus Acrocephalus; species Acrocephalus scirpaceus. Next base: position 6,566,480 of record OU383778.1, on the reverse strand, counting down.
AAAAATAGCAAGAGGGAGGCATGTTTAACTTCCCAAAAATCTCAAGAGAAGTGGAAGTAGACCAGATCCTTCTTTAGAGAAATAACTCTGATTCATGCAACTATTAATATTGCTTCAGAAAAGAAATCTTATTGTAATAAATATCTGTCAGGATTTTGATTATTACTTTATCCTTGAAAAGCCAGCATCATCACATGCTTTTCATTTTTATTTGATCCACAGTGCAGAATCTGGCCCATATTAGAAAGATCAGATTTTATTGTTGACAGAGAAACGAGTTGTCAGGAAATTCTCAGTCCTATCAGAAATGACATCTTGATTTGTTCATCGTTAAAGTTAAACAAGAAGTTCAGAGGTTTGGTAGATGAAAGAAAGTATGTTCAGCACTTTACATTAAGGACTTAACATGTAAGAAAGACATTATAAATTAATTCTGAAATAGGAACATGAATTTCACCAGAGTATTCCTGGTACATTTTCCCAAAAAAAACAGGGACACCAAATTTTGAAAACCAGGTAAAACGAGATGTTTATGACTGTTCTGTTTATTTAACTTTCAGAACCTCTTACTAAAAGTATCCTATAGAGATGAATTTACTTCTTCACATGCTTTATTGAAGAGTCAGCTTTCATTTTTAAATGAAATTTGACTTTTCTGTCTGTGTTACAGTAAACAGCCTTGACTGCTGTCATGCAAATCAATAAAAAGAATTCATACATATTTTTTAAATGGGCTTCAAAACTGTCAGGTACTATTTTGCAGCTTTACTCAATTTAAGCATTTTGCTGAAACACTAAGAAAGGAAAGTTCTGCATCTCTCATGCCACATCCACGAGGGTTTTAGAGACTTAAGGTCACATAAGTGAGAAATTGATAGGTGGTTGATAATCATGCAGGATGATGTTTTTCTAACCTGATCTCCCATCCAGTATATATTCATCTATTTTACATATCTCAACCCCTACAGGCATGAGGCAGTGTGAGCCAAAGGTCACAGATCTCAACAGGTGCCTTTCATTCACTGAAATGGTTTTTAACGAGTCAGAATGAGCTCTGGCTCATTCTTTTGCTGATGTTGCAGTTTCAAATGTAAAAAGCCATATTAGATTACTGATTTTGAAAAGAGGGTCCCATAGATTGTAATTCTAATTTACTTTTTTCAAGTAGGTATTTTTTATTTTATAACACTTCATACTCTAAGCTGATTTTGTACTCTAAATTTACATTTCCATAATTAACAAGCATGGACCTATGTGAGATTACTACCTATGCAATATCACACATACCCATGGGACCTGCAACAGAAATGTAAGGATAATGGGGTATGGATTTATTGACATCAAAGGGAGCCATGTCATTAACATAAGCAATATCACCATGGCTCCCACCTTTTAATCTAAAATTCAACCAGAAGAGTAACAAAAGAATAAGAAAATGTCATTGGACAGCAATGGTAAGGAAGCAGACTCACTACTGTTTGGAGTAAATTCCTGCAGAAAATAGTACTGTTTTAAATCCTGTTGCATGTCTACAACAATTTTTTAAAATACCGAATTTGCAATCATAAATTGATAATATTATTCTCTGATATCACAGTATTAAACACCATGTTGTAATAAACATTTTGAATATATAGTCCAGTTCTACTGTTTATATAACTTGTGGTATGTAAATATGTTGAGTATTTTTTTAATATATTGCCTCAGAATTTAAATGACAATCAAACAATGGAATCTATTTTTTAGGTTCAATATTATGTGGTTTGGGCCCCTGGCAATTTGGTAGAATTGCACTAGATCAGATATATCTTCTCTTTCAATAAAAAAAGAACATTTAGATAAATCTGAAAGCAGAAATGTGTGAGTGCTTTGGTCTTCCAAATGGCTCCTCCCTAAAAGAACTGGACTTACACATATTTAATAAACTATTTGCTTTATCACACTGCCAGCAATAACATCTTCCCTTGCAGAGAAATAGCCTATTACAGATAAATTACCAAATGCTACAACTTTGCATCCTAACCAAAGATGTATTTAAAAAGAAACTGAAACTATGATTTATTAAAATAGTATTGTAAACTTTTAGATAAATCTGAAGGAGGAGTCAGGTAGATACTTGGTAGAACTAAATACCACTGATAAACAGAAAGGAAACTCCCTATGAGTGGAAAACTGGATGGATGTCAATATCTGTGTATGAGCTGGCAATCTGTCTTGCAAAACAGAATGAATTTCAGTAGTTCCCTGCCCGTTCTGTAAACAATTATACAATAATTAGCCATGCATATCTGAAAAAAAGAAAAATAATGTTTTTCAAAGCTTGAGATCACATGGATAGGTTGATGTCTTTCTGACAGCAGATTACTAGCAACCAAGAGAACTAATTTCTTATATATGCTTAACTGCAGTTTCATCATGTTTATTCATCATACAAATTTTTTAAAAAATCAAAGCATGGAATATTTTGTATATGGGGGATGGGCCTTTTTCTGACCATTAAGGAGCAAATGAATTCATTATGCAAATGTACAATCACATGTTTGGCACAAGGATTTTACTCATTTCCTTAGCTTTTCACATGGTGCAATTTGTTTTTCAATGCTGACTTCTGCTTATTATTAATAATAAATAAATCAAAAGTTCTGTTTTGTGAATGTCTCGCAGTTGGCCCTTCATAAATCTAAAATGCTAATAACTATCAAGTAGTGCAGATACGCCTTAGTGGGAACATTCCAACTGTTTTGGTCATACTGTAATTTTTGTTTCAGAAATATGGTTTTAATAGGGTTTTACTAGAGAAAATGTTCAGTGGAAATGCTTAGGTTTTTTTAAACTCAGACTCGATATTATAAAGCAAATGTGGGAAAATAGGTGGAATCTATGTTTCTAAACACTCCCTATAAAGTTCACAGTCTTGAGAATATTTCCAGTACCGCAAAAATATCCTCATGAGTGAAATAATATTTCTTTTTTCCATGTTAATCAAAGACCTCCAAGGGAGCCATTTCTATAGATGAAGCTGGGGGGAGAAATATCTTTGGAAAACATCAGCCACTCCACAAATCAGAGAATCCTATGGTATTACAGAGAAGAAGAGTCACCCTAATTGCTAACACATTAGAGAAAAGGAGATAGAGGTCTCCTAAAGGTTGCACAGGCCCATCTTTAAATTTTTTTGGATCTTGTAAAATAAACTTCACATGTGCCTACTTTCAAAATGTGATTTTTGGCTCTTCAGAACATTCTCCACTGACTAAAATATAAAGCTATCTTTTTGCTCTGGAATCTTTTTTCTTATCATAAAATCTTAAAACATAAAGCTGGAGGGGGAAACAAAAAGGTCATTCATTGAGTTCTTTACCTCCACCAAGCAGGATCGAAGTGCATGTCAGATGTTCCTGGCAAAGAGATACTTCTCTAACTTGACTGTTCAGGACCTCAGTAAAAGAAAGCCTTTTCCAAGAATCTATCCCAGTACTTATATAACCTTATGAGTAGCCATCACATTTTGCTAAAATCTAACAAAGCTTTCATGGCACAGTTAATTAATGTCTTCTAGTGTTACCCAGGTTTAGTGGAAACATTTTACTTATTTGAAGACTTAGTGTGCTGCCTTCTTGTCTCCTCTAGATTCATCAATGCTTTCCCTGTTTAACAGGTTCTGATAATTTCGGCTGCTCAGCGACTGACCATCTCCGAGAGCCAATCCCTGCAGAAGGAGTGGTATTCCAAGGCCCAAAAACCAGCTGCAAGGCTCTCCCACCTCTGAGTGGAAGCTGTTGCGTGCCCTGTCACACCTCCAGCACTCCCCAGAGACAGATCTCAGTGTGACATTAGTGTGAGCCAGGCTCATCTGTGGTCACTGCCGGCCAAACTGGGCTCCTGCGAAAGACAGCGGTTCTGTCCTGGACCTGAGGTGCAACACCACCATCCCCCCCACACCAGTGCTCATCTCAAAGCCCAACCCTGCCTGGAAGGGCTTGCTGACTCCCCCAGGATGATGCTGGTATAAGGATAACAAGAGCACTCTCTAACCTACTATCCAGCTAGCTGATTAAAAGAGTGGACTACACAAAACTGCTGAGTAGAATCCTTGGGTCTGAATTCATCCTCTAATGATTCATCTCATGTCTAGACTGTATCTCCTTTGTTTATGAAAATATCCACAGCCCTAATGTAACTATTTAATACCTTTTCTCTACTGACAAGGGATATTAGCCAGTCCTGAGTAGAAATTAATTAGATTTAATATATTTTTGATAGGTCTGTATTGACTATAACTTACCTCCTTTCATTACTCTCCTTTTTCAAAGTACCTACAAATACTTAGCTTAATTTTTAGTTCCAGTATTTTTCCATGCATTGAAACAAAGCTGACTCATCAATAATGACTTTTGCTTAGTCCATTTAAAGGGAGGCACTAGCTTCATCATTTTCATAGAATATGTGGAGTTGGAAGGGATGCATCAGGATCATCGAGTCCAGCTGCACAGCACCACCCCCAGGAGTCACACCATGTGCCTGAGAGCATTGTCCAAACACTTCTTGAACTCAGACAGGCTTGGCACTGTGACCACTGCCCTGGGGAGCCTGTTTCAGTGCCCAGCAATCCTCTGCATGAAAAGCTTCTCCTGATATCTAACCTAAACCTCCCCTGACTCAGCATCACATCACTTCCTTGACTCCTGTCACTGGTCACAAGAGAGGAGAGATCCCGCTGGAGTAATATCCAATGCCACTGACATAAAAAAAAAATCTACACTTTTTCTGCTAGGGAAATTTCAAGTATTAGCAAATCCTCTGCTTGAAACTTTTACGGTATGTCAATTAGCTCTTCCTCTTCTGTTAGATCATGTCAAAAAAAAAAAATTTAATTTCTCACTTAAATCAGAATTAGATATATGGGCACAATTCTATATCTTCTACATAGCTACACATTAATAGATTATTTTTAAACAGAGTTTAAAAGGTAAAGCAAGGATAATAGTTATGTTTTAGGAGTTTCCAGGTAAAATGAAATTAAGAAAAGAATTAATATTGTGAGAGAGGAATAAATTTGTAAGATAAAAGAAGAAAACAGGAAAAAGATCAGCAAAAAAAAGGCAAAAAACCCCCCAACAAACCCAAAGCAAACAACAACAAAAAAAACCAACCAAAGGCAAAGACAGATGAGAGTAAGTAGAACAATCTGTTATTGAATCTGGATTTAAAGTGGCTCTTCAACTTAATCATATTCAGGATTTATTCTTTAGGGTAAAACTACTAAGAAAAATATTCCAAATTGTATTAAAAATAATTTGAACTTCAAAAGTATTTCATTTCTGTTTTGCAGCTTTGGCTAGTACATTATTTATCATTTGGATCACAATAAGACAAATTCCCCAAATTAGCACAGCTCCACCAAAATACAGAAGAAAAACAAAGAAATATTTCACGGTACCAAGGTCACTCTTCCTTACGTTCCTTGGCAACACACTGCTTCTGAATCCCTTACACCAGCAGAGCTGACAGAAATATTCTGCTTAGCTTCTCATTAAGCAAAGGACAACTATTGGTTTACAAAACTTTTTTCTGCTGGAGAACCAAGCCCTGTGTTTGTTCTTACTTTTTTCTTTGCTGTGGCAATATTTTAAATAAAGGAAATTCTTATTTGAAATGAAGGATGCAGTCCAATTTACACTTGAAATATGATATGCAATAGAAACTTGACATACGTATGTAAATATAATTATGCATAAAAAAGCCCAACTGTTTTCTATATTTCAGGCATCACATACTGTGACATCATATACTCTTCTTGTGGAAAGCTTCCTATAGCTCCATAAAACATTACTAATACATTTACCTTATAACCTTCAATGTTTTAAGGGTTGGGTGGGTGTGGGGCTTTTTTTCACATCCTGCCTGTTTTGTGGAAATTTCCATTAGTCCTGAAATAGTGTTTTGTTTTCTACAGTCCAACAGTCATTGCACTTGGCAGGTCTTTAATGACCTTGCTGTTGATGCTTTGAAGATCATCCGATGACTTTTGCAGAGTGTCTCTGTGTCCTAGAGGCAATGGGGTACAGCACCCTCTCTGTGGGATGCTCTGATAGCACTGCACCATCTCACTGCTTCATACAGCAGCACCAAGCAGAGCAGAGTCTTATGCCAGATTCTTTTTCTCTTAGTTTTACTTATTCTATAAATAAACAAGACAGAATCCAGCTCTTAAAAGACCAGTTAAAAAAACATAAAACAGTAATTGGAAAATAGAGATTATGAAGTTAAATTGAAATTCTCCTAGATCACATCTGCCAATCTGATAAACCGACATGGTTCCTCCCCTGCCACCAACGAATGTGAAAATAATGTCTACAGAGAACAATTTGTCTTGCTGTGATGAGAAAACTGATCAGCAAGTGCCCAGTAAAATTAAGAACACAAGTGAGATTTTTCAAGAAAGAAGTAAATAAAGCAATAGAGAGGATATTAAGTTGCTGACACTGAACTTTTTCATCCAGCACTCCTTTTGGTTGAGCCAAAAAGCTATTTGTGGAAAAATAACTGCATAAAGCCAAGCAATAAGTGTCACGTCATGGTGCTGTTACATTGCTTTTTTGTGTGAAGCAAAATCCTTTGCAAATGTTAGCTATAGTTCAGGAATCCTTTACTAAAATTTTACTTTTAAACAAACTCTAGGGAGGAAAGAATGCTGTGGCACAGAAGTAAAATAATTAAAGGTCACGCAGCAAGCCAGTGAAGTGGCTGGTCACTCAGTCAGTTCCCCTGGTCCTGAATTACACAGAGGCTTCCCCAAGATATCTCAGAGTGACATCAACAGGAGTATCACAAAGGATAAAAACTAAAAGGAACCTCTCAGTCCTCATTTCTACCAAGCTTCTTCACTCTGGCATTCCACAGAGGACTTTGGCAATGCTTATTTTATCAATTCTTACATATTCACATTCTCCCTTCTCTATTTGCCATCTGTACCACCTTCAAAGTTCAAATTCAATACTGAGGACTCACAGAGGAGCTGGGGGAGAAATCTTCAGGGATATTGCCAGCAGCTTTTCAGATAGATGTTAACACAGTACTTGGGAGACTACTTGCAAAACTGTATGTTATGGAGATTAAAAAAGGTAGAAATGGTGAAATTAATTCAATGTATGCTGAAAGAAAAAACATTTACCAACAGAACTTCACTTAGCAACTCTCTCACATTGTCCTACTCATTAAAGCAAATTTGTGATGGGGTGGAATTGGTTCTGCAAGTGGAATAGCTTGCTGCTAAAATAGAGGAGTTAGGACACTGGTCATCATGGCAGCAGTTCCCATGGCAGCAGTCACCATGCCACTTGAACACAGAGCCAGCGCTGCCTGGGAAGAGCACGCTGTGTGCTGCACAGCACTGGCTTGCTCAGAGCTTGACACCTCATTCTTCCATCCTTGCACAAAGGAAGATGCTTTAAATGAATTAGGAGCTGTGCAGCAGCCGGCCAGACTAAGCCCCCAGTCATTCCAGAGAACAGAACACTGCCCCAGGGTACGTGCCTGGTTTTGTGAACACCTGATCCAGCACAGGAGATCGATACACTGCACAGACGATCTGCCATGGGGTTTGGGGTGCTTACAGTGGCCAATCAGCACAGTCTAACTCATATACTCCCAAGTACAAACCAAAATGCAGTGAAAGGAGAGGATTACCAGAAAATCCCCTTTGAGACGATATGTTTGGTCCAACCAAAAAATATTATACCGGCACATCATTAGATACAAAGAAGTTGGAGATTAAATTGCATTAAAGTCATATGAACTTTATATGAATATTGGAAACATTGTAAGAAAATTGCAAAGTTCCATGAAGGCAACACTTAACAATCAATTTAAAGTAAAAAAAAAAACCTGGGGTGAGTTTACATAGTAAGCATAATGAGGCAAACAAATGCTTTGAGTGCTGTCAGATGCACTTTATATTCTCTCCAATTTCAGATTCTCCTGAGCTGGGTGCCTAAGGGAGACAAATCACTTTGCTGCTAGAAAATTTTGATTAAACTTTGCTCTTGTGCTTCAAATTAACTAACAAGATACACAGCCTGTGATTACAAATCTTCTTACTGGAATGACTCACACCAGAGTTCCTCAAAGCCTATTACCCCCACAGTCTGTGACAAAGAGTCAGATAAAAATAGAACAGCTTTTCTGTATTCCTTTAAATATGATTGGTTGGGATTTTTCAAGGATCAGTGTAAACTTGGGTGTGTCTGGAAACTCAGTTCTGGAGGAGGGAGGTCAAGATAGAGATAGAAACAAATCTCTAGTGCACACATACACTGGTATATACGATCTGTGTCAGTGCCTTCACCAGAACCATTTGACTGCAGACAGACATTGCAGAGCATTAAAAATTATGCTAGTGATGGAAAATCACTAGAAGCTAATCATCTTTTAGAGTAGGTGGAAACTCCTACATCTGAACTGCATTAAGTAGGATGGGATGGACTGCCACAATCTGCTCAAGTCTAGTCCTTGGGAACTCTCTTCTAACCCCTTTTATAGGAGCTGAAAATTGATGGGCTGATTTCCCAAGGAACATAAGCAGAAACAGTTCTCTACTTCCATTGAGATTTTTACAAATGAATGTGTTATATCTTTTAAAAGAAAAACAAAAACCACAAACCAATAACTAGTCATCATATTTAGATTAGAAAACATTGAAATGAATGTTTATAGTTTATTAACTGTTACAAGGACATAGATATTTATTAAGTGCCAGATTTGTACAAATAGAGAGATTTGGCAGTCATTAGGAGCAATCATTTCCCTTTTCTTCCCGTTTCTGGTCCTGACACGTTGAGGTGCTAAATGCTCATGCATCTTGTGGAAAGCCTGAACTAACTTGCATAATTAGATTCTTTCAGGATCAGACTGAATGGCAATTGCCAAGTAATCTTCCTATCTTACTCTCCTAAGTTACTAGGAAGCTGCAGGGCTGCTCGACAGCGCCTATTTCACCCCAGCAGCCACACACCAGATTCCTCCTACCATGACTTACAGTGCAACCTTGGGCTGTGCCAGTGCCTCCTGCCTGCTACACCCTGCTGGCCTGACAGCCCATAGACTAGGAGCGCTTCTCAACAGCCAGACACCTCCACTCTTCTTCCTCTCCGTACAGAGGAAGGAAAAAAGTTGCATTGTCCCACTAGGTACCTCAATAGATGTTGAGGTAGGGCTTCAAATCCCTCCCATTGCAGGTTATCAGAGAAGGTATTTAAATAGACATTAAATGAACAAGCAAGTAGTCTCACTAATGCACTGCAGAAAGCCTGCTGGTTATTTTTGTTTCTTAAAAGCTTGCTTTTAAACTGAGTGAAGAGAGGGCACTCCAGGCTTTATTATTCCCTGCCCCAGAAGCACTAGTGTGGGGAAATCAGCTTTCTCGTCATAAAAGAACAAAAAACCATTAGGACAAAGAAGACAGTGGACAAATACACTAAAGACATATGCGTAATATTTCCTGTAATCAGTAGGAAACCAGAAATGACGGTATCGAGTCAGATGGTGACTTCTCTCTTTGTGGAGTAGCACCCTTTAACATCAAGGGACAGGAATGCCTGCTTTGATTTGGGATTTAGAAGGGGAGGCAGAGTCTGTTATGTGAGGGCAAAAGAATCATCCTGGCTTCTTTAAAGGCCATTCTTACTTACTGAGCTTTTTATCAACAGACTACAATCTAAAAATAATGTAGCACGTAGGATTGCTATTACAGAAAGGTAGAAAATAACCCTGACATTAGCATATTCTGCTGAGAAAGTCATTCCTAGATCCTCTAAATTTATTGTGTCATTGAACACACTGAGGTATTTTAATTAATCAGCAAAACACTGAGAATGTGATAGTAATTATCAACAAAGCTAATGACTTCAGTGCTGAATTTCCTGGGCTGTTTTGGTTTTGATTTTTTTTTCCATTCCACAGACATCTTTAAATAAAATCAAATCCAAAAGGCATTGAAAGATATAGCAAAGAGTGACTTTGCATCTCAGGCACAGATATTTTCTTATACACAACAAATTTACTGATGACTAGACATTTTTGGTTTAAGAGCTACACAGACTCCATCCATTTCTTCTGGAGTTTGCAATACATGCTTTTAAAATCCAGAGTAGGCAGACAACTACACAGATGTGCTTTTGAGAATGGGAGAAAAACCCAGACAAATCAGCTACAAAAAATGTGGACTACAAGCAATTCCAGAACAGCTAGTCATAGACCCTTCAAACATTGCCTTCACTGAAGTGTTACTTTTCAGTCTACTTTGCTTTAAAATACATACATACATATATATACAGAGAGAGAGAGTGTTTTAAATAGAAACCATCCTGGCAACATGCTGTGAAATGATCCTTGGATTTCAGAAGGTGAGGCTGATCATTCAATTAAATCCACTGAGAAATGCAGGGATATTGTACCAGTTCTACTTGAAAGCCGTAATTAATGATAGATTAGATTCTCAAACTGGATATCAAGGCTGACTCTAAAGGGGAAGGCACTTAAAAGATGTTTTCAAGTACAGTATTAAAATAATTTTCTGATTATATTTTTGTTAGGGTTTTTTCTTTCTTTTGTATCTTTTCAAGATAAACTCATAGTTGTTCATTCGGGTCTTTTTATTTTTCAGTTTTCATTTTTGCGAGTAGGGCATAGTTTTAAACAATACAGCTTTATAGGTGAAAAACAGACCTGCAATGTTCTTTAGGGTGAAATTTGGGGGTTTTTTTGCATTATTAAGTTCTCGTTGTAACAAAGGTGGCTTTAAAGGGTTGCTTGCCCTGAATGTGAGAGATTCTGACAAAAGTTAAAAGAAATTTTTGTTGTAATATCCAGTTCCAGCTGTGAAGGATCCACAAAACACACTGTGCAGAACTGACATAGATGAAATCTGTCTGAAAAAGCATTTGCTAGCTCAGCCAATGAGCCCTTCATGTTCTGTGAGCTTCAAATGTTCTAAATACAGCATTTTCTTTCACTACTCTTGATCTCCAAAGCAATTTACCCAAGGAGCAGACTGTAGCAGAGGATCTAAATCTTGAGAAGAGTCTATTTTTTGATCACTTCTCTGACTTTTAGAAGTCAGTTTGTTAAAGTGGTTTTTTTAATACACAGTCACAGAGAAAAAACATTTGAATGCAAAAATAATCCGAATTCTGAATGGCAAATAGCCCATAAATGCAAGTGAAAAATAGACAAGGTCTTGCAAGTAGTTTCCATGGAATCAGAGAAAACTACTGATGTAGAAAATAAAATTCTGTTCCAAAAAGTAAAGTCATTTTACCCAAGGGCATTGAAGACTTCACTCATGCCAAAGAGAACCAGGAGGTTGTGACCACACCACTCAAGAAGTCCTGAGTAAGGACACAGTATCAAGTGGTAAGGCTGGGGGAGACAGAAATGTTTCAGGTTGTATTGGCTTTTAATTTCCATGAATCACCAAGGAGCTGATTTGTTATCAGCAGTAACAGCCTCTGTCCCTAAGAGAGGGGGACGATACAGGAAGCATATGCTCCAGGCTATTTATGAGGATGTTGCCAGAAACGGGTGTAACGTTTTGAACATGGTGACCTGCACTTTGAGATTGTAATTGTATGTGAAGTCATAAACTAGGCAGAAAGGACATATAAGAGGGACATGGAAAGGAAATATAATGAAAACGATTAATACGTGATTGTTTCCAACCCATTATTTTCTCAGGAAGAGAATAAAACAGCATAGTGTAGAGCTCTTGGGCTCCACCTTTTAGTTCCTTTAGTCAGGAACACCTATATTCAGCTCAAGTTTCTGTTTTATCTGTGGTAATGACAAACGGCTCCTCTAGCAGCAGAGTTATTTGCTCCTGGAGATAGCTGTGTATCTCTGGCAATGATTGGAGAATGACTGGGATACAAGACCTACACTGGTGGGTTCTGTGTCAAAAGCGGCAGCCAGTGCTGGCTTTCCGATACCTATGGACTGTACATCCACTCCTAGGACCACTCAGAACAAACTGTCAGGGAATTTGTGCCAATTTCTTCATAAGTTAGGGAATAAGCTTCAATAACTTAGGAGAGTAGGCAGATGTAAAGTGGCTGAAATGCAATGTCATTTAAGATTCAGCTCACATTCTCCTCAGTTATATCAGACATACAAAAATAATTTTGTACAATATTCACTACCCATTTCCTTTGTCTTTACTCTGATATACCCCAGATCTACTTCTTCCCCGGCCCCAGGGGTCACTAGAGCTGTAGGTATTCAATGCCTATGACTACAGTTTCTCTGGGTTTATTTTGTGTATCACCCTTCTAATCTATATCCAAGTAATAGAACTGATTATTGTATTAGATAGAGTTTGTAATGACAGATGGACTTCAACATCCAAATGCTAACATTTAGGTCATTGCAGAAAACATTAGTTTTTACTTTTCTTGAAGATCAGCAGTAAGCGCAGTGTAAAACAAAATAATAATAATAATAAAAAAAAGATGGATAGAAAAATCTGAAAGGGTCTAATCTATGAAAGAATGAGAAACATTTTAATAAACCTATAGAGATTTCTGTATGACTGTGTCACAATGAAGTATTCATCAGAGAGATCTGGAATTCTCATTCATACAACTTCCCATATAAAACAATTATCCTACTAAAATTGCCTTGATGCACCAGTAAAAAGTCCAAAAGCTGTTACACAGCAGAAATGGCTGTGCGTTTTTAACCAGATTGGATGATCAGCTGTCACTGCTGTCTGATCATATGGACTTCTGCATAGGAAAGCAGTTTTTCTTTGCCCAAATATATTAAGCTAGAATTTCAGACATAAAACCACAAATAGCATTGATGTGGTGTTTAGCAAGGGGGAGTTCTTTGTTAAGACCTTCATTCCTGTTACTTACTGGGGAAGAAACAGATGGAATTCAATTTTTGCCCAACTGTTAAGAATGATGAATATCTTCTCAGTCAATGCTGAAGGAGTACAAAGGTGTGACAAAACAGTCTGAAGACTAAAATATAAAATATGATTAAACATGCAAGATAAATACAACCTCCTCCTGATTTGCTCTTCCCCCACAACTTCCTCACACACAGTAGGCCACCGCCTTGCAAAAACCTAGTTTTAGACCTTTACTGCTATAGGTGTTCTGGCATAATAATTTCAATCCAATTTAAAGCCTGAATTCAAAGCCACTGAAAACAATTCCTTTGATTTAAAAGATTTTTGTTTGCCCCAAGAAAACTGACCTTCAGGTATTTTCCATTCTCACAGAGGTCTTTGGTTTCAACCTCAGTTTTCTTGCCCTTTATACTGTTTTGCCATAATCAATTTTTCCTCCAAGCTTTTCCTCTAACTGAAGATACAAGCTTTCTTTTTTACTTCTAATGGTTGAAACTTGTTCCTCATAGTAATTATAATTGGAGGGGGGGTGTTATTGTAGTTTCTGGTATTGTAAAAGTAATTACAACATCACTGGATGCATTTCATATTACCAGTGAGAATCATTTGCGTTAAATGTGGTTTATGTTTTCAGTCATTTAAAAGGCGAGGTGGACAGAATAAACTAAAAAATATGTTCATAGTCTGTTTTCTCAATGCTGAATCTCTCTCTGAAGCCACTTGGATGCTTGCCACCTATTTATATATGAGACTGATAGGGCTCTAAATTCCCTGAGACATGCCCCCATTTTTTAAACAACATGCTGAATATTTCTCAACATTCTCTTCTTCCATTCTAGAATAGAACATAAATCAGAGAACTTTCTCTTTGTTGTTTTCCTGGAAAATTCATAGTGGGGATTTAAAGGAAGAATATCAGCCATATATGCAAGATGTGTATACACATTTTTCTTTTGAACTCACATCTAAGGTGGTCTTCGGTGTTCTCTGATTTTTTCCTATTGTATGCAGAGTGGTTCATTTGGACTTTGGCACTGTTCAATATTTTTCTGCTGTTTGAAATGAAAAAGAAGTGAGTGTGAAGAGGCTGATGCAGACTGACTCCATCTGCACTTCCTCACTGGCTCTCAGGCTGTCAGAAAGTTAAGGGCGGCTATGGTCCCCTTGTTCCAGCATCACTTACTCTTAACAGGGCATTGTTCCTAAACACTCTTATTGTTTCAGGTTGTCACTTAAAGGAGATGTTACATGTACAGTTACTTCAGAAATGATGGGTTGTTCTGCCCTCAAAAGCCATGTTTATAGCTTTACCCTTTGCAGAGGATGGCTGGCTGCCACTGCTGCTGGCTGGACTTGGAGGATAGTTGCAAAAAGCTCTTCTTTGACCTAGTGGCTTTTAAAGTTTGTATTTCCCCTCATGCTCCATGCTAAGCTGTGAAGTTTGCACAGCCATCTCCACCACTACAAAGAGGAATGCTAAGTTTCTTTATAAATTAAAGGATGTTTCATAGCTGAGGTTTAGAGGAGACAGGAGCGGAAATTTCTCTGTAGCTACAGAAAGGTTTCTGTCACGAGTAGACAATGAGAGCAAAAAGGTTTCGTCAAATTGCTGTATAAATCATTAGTTAATTATAGGCCTTAATCATCTGTATATTGTAGAAAACAGCCGTGCTTCAAATCAGATCCACTCAGCCAGCTCACAGACTGGCACAGAACTGAATGTATGGGTAGTTCATAATCATAATAATCTCTTTAATCTAGTGGCACTGCTGCACATAATGATATTCTGAGAGCAAATCTGATGCAACTTTAATAATACTAGGGAAAAAAAAATATAGATATTCTTAAAGTAAAGGAATTTACAAACAAATGTACAGAACATTAAAAAGTAAGATTAAAAAGAATTTACCATCTTTGATAACCTAAAAGAATAATAAATCTGACAACCTGAGCCAAACATTTAGAATGCATTTGTATATTTTCAGAACTGCTGTGCTGTTATGAAAAAAAAAAAGATGTCAAACTATCCTACATTCATCAACCTCTCTCATTATCCAAGGCTCTCACCACACTTGGCTCACAGGTGCCAGACCACAGCACAAGCCAGCAGTTGGAGTCCTTCACCCAAGGACTTTCAGCTGCTGTGGAGCACCCATTACCACAAATTTAGTTTTCTGGCACTTACATTCATCCCCAGAGTAAAAAAAAATATGCAAATTCATAAAACATGAAAAAGAATAAAAAAAATAATTAAATTCAATTCCTATTCTGGGTGATTCAAAGAATGCTCAAGGTACAACTTTATAAAGAAGTTTCATCTAAAAAAGTCCTCATCTAACATGTAATGGGATCAGGGAGGATTCTTCCACTCATCCAAGAGGATTTTTTTTTAATAGGGACAGTCTTGTTCAGATTAAAACACTGCTGTGCAAATCTCATGCAGGTCATTATGAACAGCTTTCTCATTATGCCATTTCTTTCCCTTTTTGTCAAGCAAGTTATTTCTACTCAGTAGGGCTGTGTAGCCTATTACGTGTTGGAGATACTAAATAAGGCTAAGAATTATTTGCTCCCTACTAGAGGGTTCTCTGTCACTACCAACTACAAAAGGGTAACAATAAATAAGCAGTATCTGTGCACCACAGTCAGTCAAAAAATCCCAGTGAACACTTAACTTGAATTAACTTGTGTTCACAAAAAGTGGACAAGTAAAAAGTGTGCAGCTAACCAACATACTCATACAAGTGGGCAGTGGAAAGCTGTCAGTAAGACAAGAAAAGGCAACAGATAAGAACAAAACCTTTTTCCTTAAGGAACCACAAAACAAGCTTCTGGAACTGTACTAGTGATAAAAAGACAGAAAACTACAGCTGCCAGCCCAGCCAGCTGCTGGGAATATCCATGTGACAGCAGGGCTGTCCATGATAGCAACCATCTTCATCACCTCTGGGATGACTTCACTTGTCCTTGCAGCAGTGGCAGTGGACCACTTGTTCTGCATTTCTGCAGTCATCTTGCAAAATACGGTCTGCTCCAGAGCTAAGGGGGAAAAAACGTGGGAACACATTCACTGCGGTGTTTTTCCTTGGACCAGGCTTCACAAGCTCAAAAATAGATGGATTTATGGTTCCTGAATTGTTAAGGCCCCCTCTGTTGAACTCAAAGCAAATAAATAGAGGCAAATGTGTTGTATAATATGAAGATGGAACATTGGCTTTCCAGAAGTGAGTGTATTTTGCTCTTGGAGCAATTTCCAGGACCCTGTAGCACTGCAAATATAAAGGTACTATGCCCAAAATCCCTCTAAGTTGCACTTGTCAGCCTGATTCAGTTGATACTTTAGTCTATGCAGGAGCTGTCAGCTTTCTTTACTGAACTACCCACTTCCATTTTTCCCCACTTTTACTGCTGCTCAAAAAGTTTCTTTGTGTTTCCTGACTGCCATATCTGCTCATTTTTCATCAACTATTTAGATGTTTAATGTTTTATGGTAGGAAGCATCTGTTTGCTGTGAAGAATAGCTAATGAAACAGGCATCCCATCACTAACAGATGCAATTGTTACTCACTATTAATTAGAAAGATGAAACCTTGCTCTCCTTTTATTTTTTTTAATAGAAAATATGTTGCTGGTTTTTCTTTTGGTTTGTGTTGCTTTTATGTTTTACTTTAAAGATCCCTAATGAGAAAAACAGCACACCTTTGCAGAATGGCAGCAGAAAAGTCTCTAGAAAAAAAGCTTCCTTACCTTCTTCAAAAGCATATTTATATTTTTACACCACTGGGTATTATGTATATAGACATATTCAGCAGGTGACAGAAAACCGAGATCAACACCAAAAATTGAACAGCTTTGTGAACCCTCCCCTTGCCTAAATGTCTCTGCATCATATCTTAGCATCAAGAAAGCCTGATGAATAATTTTCAATTATAAAGAGGCACTATATTCCAGAGGAAGTATGGGTTTCTTTTCACAGTAAAGTAACTAGTAATGGGCAGTAGGACAGATATCTGAATAGAAAGCGACTAAAAGACTAGTAGCAAGAAGAAAAAAAGAAAGGAAAATAGGAAATATTGGGGGGGAGGAGAGAGAGGAAGAAATATGTATTCTGGTCCAAACAACATGTCCCTGCAAATTTACACAGTCTAGCTGATTCACTAGAATTAGATTAACACAACATTGCTCATTTCCAAGTGCAAAGTCTGCGTGCAGAAAATGCTAAATGACAATACTAAGAGGAAACTTGCTGAAGCAGTAAGACACAGATGGCCAGAATAAAGTACTGAAACACCACAGGAGTCAAGTTGTAGTGGGGCTGAGATGAGATTTCCCTGTGCACTGATCTGCTCTGTAGAGGACAAAGAGTGACTGTGACTACTCTGGAGAAAAAAGGAAACATTAGAACAGCTATGTGCAGCAGATTTAGGGATGGAGATGTGCCAGAAAAAGTTTCAAAACCCGTTTCTCCTGCCAATAATGAGTAAGCAGATTGAACATTTTAACATATCGATAGCATTCTACATGTAGATAAAAGAATAATAAAAAACCCCAACACCTTAATCCCTGTATCAAATACCCTGGGGACAAGGAACACATCAATATGCTATCAGGTGTTGCAGGATTTATACTGTCAAACCTTTGGGCATTCTTTGCAAACTAATAGCACGTCCCTGTCAAGATGCAAAGATTTCTTTTGTTCTCACTTGATAGGAACAGGATTTAGGGACTGCTTAAAAATAATGAATATTGTGAAGGAAGGGTGGGGTTAAGCATTAGGGAAATCAAAATCATCTTCTTGGCTTTACTACAAAAAATTCAGATTACATTGAGGCAAGTCATTCAGTTTCAGTAGATTGGTTCTTTATGTACTTAATACTGAGATTAGAACAATACTACTTTCTACCTTCTGCTTTTTTGTGACTTGTGTATTTCACTCCCTTGAAGACTGCATTTTCTGCTATACTGACTTCTCCTAGAATAAAAGATCCTACATCTAAACTGAAGACTTTAGGAACCATTCGGATAACAAGAGGCATATTTGTAAACCTATTATTTGCTAGCAGATTAGTTGTACAGCAAAAGAAAAACAGCTCAGAGTTGAGAACAATTACAACACAGAGAGACTCATATTTAATATTTTTATATGAACACTGCAATTCCATACAGAACTATCTGCAATATCATTAAATAATTCCCTGAATGTAGATCTTTCATGTTTATCCTTACAAGAGGATGAAATGAGGCATTGTAGGTAACATAAAGCAAAAATGGTTTTGGATTATAGACATTCATACTAAAGATTTAAATAGTTCCCTGAAATCAAGGTTGATGAGCAAGTTTGCCCTGCCATAAATCTTGAATACAAGGTACAACTACTACCACTTCAGAGCAACAGGTATCACTCTTTAATGCCATTTTAGGATATTGGATGCCATTTTTCAACTATATCAGCAAAATAAGGTCTGAGGCAAGCAGAGAAGAAACAGCACATTTACTTTGAAATGGAGAAGTAGAGATGAGACAAAGTGTTTGAGCAGCACTTTCTAAATAGCAGACTGTTACACCTGCCATCAGCACATTTTCAAATGTGTTCCAGAGCAAGGGAAGATAGTACATTGTCCTAAATTACTTACACACTTTGTGTCAGAAGCCACTTAATTAAGCCATTTTTAAATGAGTGGCATGTCAATGTTTAACCTTTTTATTTACTAGAGAGAGAGAAAACTACTTTGGTTCCACACATGTAGACATCAATATCCAAGTGACATTTTAGAAGTTTCAAATGAGACAAATTTTCTGAAGCTTTCTTGTTAGTTTTGTCAAGAAGTTATTCAGAAATACTTTAAAGTGTTACTTAAAATCCCATGAAAGTCACTGCTCCACTACATTCAAAAGACTTCTCCTGCCAGCACTAAATTAAAACCTATATTTACACACCTATTCTGGGTGCTGCAGATTAATGTTATTTCATCACAGGAACTTTCATAAGTTAAGTTCTACAGACCTACAGATTTAAATCGGACACAGTTAAAATGAAACATTGAATTAAACTCATAATCCTTACTTGATTGGATTTTGCAGAATTTTGCAACTGTCTTATTCATCATGCTGAGCTTTCCAGTGCTAGACCATAGAATATGCTGGGGACAGTCAGCTTTGTAATCAGGCACCCAGACATACAATCTCAGACACTGACAATAAGATCCATGCCTTTATGATCCATGATTTAGGTCTCATTCAAATCCCAGAAAAGTTCATGATCAGTCTCTTGTCAGTACTGGCATACACTCAGCTGGCTAAAGTCTCTGTCAGCATTATTGAGGTCAAATTCTTAACAAATGTAACAGACAGAAAAGTAGCATTTAAGGAGATTTAAAAATGGATGTATCTATCTAAATTATAGACCTATGTAGTTCATATTGAATTGGAAAAAGAGAAAAGTTCTGAGAAATTACAGAATAACACCAAATAAAGTTTTCAGGAAGGTAAAAATAATCATCTCTGTTAACAGGTTTGTCCTTCAAGATATTACTCTACTCCAGTGCCCACTTTCTGAGAAACTCAGCGCTCTGCTTGGCTACCAGCAGATCCTCCCATCCCCAGGGCTCTTCATCCTCTTTGCAAATACAGCTTCAACAAGCTTCATGTGGGCACTGCTTATGTCTCTTGCTTTTCATTGCTCTTTGGTTATGTAAATACATGATCTCCCTATATGAAAACAGCTTATAAAATCTATGCCTAATATTAGGCATTTTAACATAAAGAATTTATGTAGATGGGCATCTAAAAGCCAAGGATAGAACAGGACAGAAGTATATGTAATTAACCCGTTTTAAAAGTGATGGTAACTGAGAATTTTGAGTTTCAATACCTAAGCCAAAAGGTACCGGTTCTTCAGATACAGAGAAATAACTGGATAGTAACTATTATAATTAGACAAGCAAATATAATCATTGATCCTGAACACATATTAATGCAAAATATATGCACTTCTGTAATGATTAATATTGCACTTTTCTTGCTCCTCAAACTGGCTCAAGTCATTTTACTACATTGCAAATTCTAAGAGAGAAAAAATTAAATCATAATTAACACTAAATAATCTCTACTGAAATGCTACTGAAAAGCCAAGCTTGCCATAACTGCAACCTTCAAATTCTTGTTATGGTGTTTATACATGAACCTTTCAGTTGTGGTGGACGTTAGCAGAACCTGCTGCTTACCACAGCTGCTGCAGCCACCAAGTCCCTCCCAGAGCTGCTACCAGAGAAAAGAGATATTCTGCCTGATGCATGACCTGCAAACCAAGAACAGCCAGTCAAGAAAGCCCAGTGGCCACCTCTCTGACAAAGAGGGAGGCCAGGGCTGCTGATGTCATCCCAGATAGCAGTGTCTGGCTGTGACAGCAGCTGAGCTGTATAGGAAATTCCTCCCACATATATTCTGAAACAGATTTATCAAGTAGGCCTGGCATCCGACTGCTCTGATGGAGAGCAAAGCCAGGTGCCAGAGACAGAAAGTTATGTTGCCTGAAATAACTGTTAGAAAATTCAGCCGCATTAGTCTCTCTCAATGATTTATTCAGTAATGGTGCTGGGGATTCTCCCTTGCATACAAACATCCTGTAACAGACTTGGAACAAAAAGTTACAGTGGCACAAATTATTTTTATAATAAGCCCCTTATTCTAAGTCCAAGCTACTAGGTACAGACCATGAAAATAACTCTGGGAGCTGCTGCTCAAATTAAAAATCCATTCAGTAAAAAATTCTTGTTTCCTATGTCCAAGCACTTCTCAAATATAATTATAAATAGTTCATATTGCTGTGAGTGCAGACAATTGAATTTTAGAAGTAAACTAATCCAAGACCTTTTCTAGTCATAGACCACTGAATCCAGAATCATGCAATCCAATAAAGAAAATGACATATATCACTGAATGTGACTAGACTACGTAATAACAGTAAAGACCACACCACTTTCTTCTCTATCCATAAAGCCTTCCCTTAAGTAGTCCCATATCTCAAGATAGCATCATGCAACTTGTTTCATAACCTCTTAATCAGAACACTTTTTATTTCCATTTTTTCTGTGATCCAGATTTTTCTACTGAAAAAAAGAAGATTAGAGTGATAACTTAAGTACAGATCAAGTTGGCTTCTTTTGAAATTGTTTTTGAGAGTTCCTCCCTTCTGCATAATGTACATAACTTATTTACAGACAGGTATTCTGAGACATGGCTCAGAAGCTAAAAACATCTTGAAGATATATTCACCAATACATGGTAAATTGAACAGCTTAAGACATACTCTCTGAACAGACTGAGGGAACTGTGGTTTGAGCATGAAAATTGAAGTTATTCTCCTACTGAAATGGTAGCATTCAAAATAGATATCTAGTAGTGAACCCCAAACCCCACAATTCTGTTTTGATGTCCTTCAGTCAACCTTTAAAAGACCATTTTTAGAGGAAACAGGATTAACCAAATTTAAGGACACAAATAGGCTGAACAGAAAAAAATCAGAGCGTGCATCTGTCTGATGAGCTATTCTTCCCTAAGGAGGAAAAAGTGACTACTGTCTCACATTCGTCGTTGCTAGGAGCATCTACACAGAATAACTGAGAGTTTTCCTAAACCATCACGGTCAACCAACAAATAACAGACATATTGTTTAGAGCCATGGTAATTCCCAAGAGTTAACATTTGGACATTTATTTAGGTAGATGCAGAGGACAGAACAGGAATTCTTGAAAGCAATTCTACCTTTGTTTGTAGTTGCATTCAGTTGGTCAATAAGATAGAATAAGATTATTATCAATAAATCACTGTTTCCTGTTGGCTGGCTCCTGACAAGCTTGTATTGTTCAGCATTGCTGTTGTCCAAGTTCCCATATTTTCATTATTATTTTACCCCTCTACAATATATTTTTTTTTCTGGATACCCTGGGAAATGTCTGGATTCTGCGTGATTAAAGTTAATGGGAGCATTGCCATCAGCTTCACTAAATATGGGATAATACTCTGTGCCAAATTCCATAAACCTTCTAGTAAGCCACAACACCTGTTTTCCTTCTCCTCCCATGCCCCGTTTCTCTTCATTGCACATTTTTTCTCTGCTCTGACACTTATTAATCCATGCACTCTATCCAATCAATCACATTCATCTTTCTTCACCAGTTATGTTGTTGTAGCTCTGTGGTTGAAATTACTAGGGCAGTGTGAACTCACTTATAAAAGTGCTACTTTTCATATTGCCAAAATAATGTCAGTGTATCACAGCACACCAGTCTACAATGGCATGCAATACCTTTTCATGCATCTTGATCTGATTTTAATTTAACTTTCATTCCCACTTGGAAAATTACCACCCTATACATTTATTTCTAAAATGTTCTTATACCCAAGTGTTAAATCTTTGCAATTGTTCAGCACGTGGAATTACAGTCTCCTCATCCTAGCAAATGTAATGAACATACTTTATTATTTCTGTCAAAATGTTTCAACATTTAAACTTTAGCAGTTCTTCATTCTTTGTGTTAAAACCTTTCCTGGAATTTTTCGTTTAGCTCCTCCTGAGCTTAATTAAACACACATCTTCTAAAAACACCTATTGAGACAAGCAGAACAAGTGGAACTGTCTCAGGAAAGCACAGAGCCTCAGCTTTAGAATAATAGAGACGAAGCAGAGGGGAAGCAAAGACGATCATTTGGGAATGATCACTCGGGTCAACAGTTTCAAATACGAATTAATCATGGGGGGAAGGGACCAAAAAAAAGAGCACTTTGGGAACAGTTGGTTTCTTATTGAAGCAAGACCTACTGCCCTGTCTCTTTAGCATATTCTCTCATTTGTTAAGACCTTTCTCTAGCTGTGTGAATGTAATCCACTACTTCGTCTCCAAAATGTGCGACAGTCCAAGCAGCAGGTGAAGGACATCCTTTATTCAGTTCTGTCTGACTTTGACTTTATTGGAGTGATACATCATTCAGGAATCAAATTAGTGTCTAACCCAAGAGATGTATTGTATGGCTTGATATTTACTCTAAGTGTTCTTTGAATTTGCTGTCTACAGAAACAAAGTGTAATGCCATTATCAGAAAATTTATTTTCTCCTACTGGAGACTGCTCTGTGAAAGCCAGGCTTCTACTCCTGGTAGTTTATAAGATGCAGGTTTTTTACCCTCCCATATTTTCTTGGGAAAAAATGAGCAGCTACAGTACTAAGAGTAAAATATTGTATGTTCATTCAAAATCTAGCTAAACACACACAGTTCAGAGTGCAACTGTTAAATGTCTATAGCTCAGTCCCTGTTTTTATAAGAAGTTAGAACATTGCCTAAGGGAGGTAATAGCACAAAATATTTCATAATGGTACCATTGGAGCAGATTTTTACATCTTTACATCTTTAATGATTAAAATCATTAATTCCCAAATACAGAATCAATCAGCTTAATCCAATCCAACATTAGCACCAGGTTGCTGGGGTGTCTGGTAAAGTAACCTGAACCAATCTGTCAGAGAAATCACCCTTCAACCTTGTTGCTTTCAGTGTACCATACTTAATTTTTAATCATTATTTCACCTTCTTTTGAAGATAAGGCTCATGATAAAAAGAATCAAAGTAGCTTTAAAACACTTGAACCAGAGCCCAAGGTTTAAACAGCAGTATCCAAACAAACAGAAAATCAGGAAGGGAGATTCTTTTCAAATTTCCAGGTAGATGTAAAAACAAAGTATGGAAGCACCTCCCTCAAATGCAGAAAAGAAAATTTTCTCCTGAGCAGCACAAGCACACCAGAGACAGAAAAGAGATACTACTGCTTCCACAGCCAGCCCCACTCACTGGCTTCCAGAGCTGCTATGCATTCCCCAACATCCAGATTGTGGCAAAAATCACGCCAGATGCCCTAATGTGTCTAAATGTGTTATTCTGGGGCAGGGCAGGGGTATTTTCTCATCTTACTTCTATCAGCTATTCTTTTCAGTCATCTCTTAGGCCTTGATTCTTTTCAGTAACCAATATGCTTAAAATAGAATAGTAGTTTAAGCTCTTGGGAAATTATGTTAGTATTCAAGTTATTTTACAGGTACAGAGAGTAGGAACCATGTTTTTACTGTATTGTTTCATCCAAATAATTCCTTAGGAAAGAGAATATATTTTTAGGTATTTTCCCCCCCATTTATAAGTTGGAGGGGAAAAGCCAGTACTGCAAATGTTGAACAGCTTTCTTAGCTTTCCCCCTCTCCTTTTTTTTTTTTTTACCAATTCAAAAATATTCAGATTTAGATGTTTTTAAACCATGGAATGATCTGCTTCAGGGCAGGTTTTAATCTGGGTCACCATGCTGCAAAATAGTACTTGGAATATTTCTTATCTAAGTTTCTTTCTATTTTGAAAGTTTGCTCTGTACAGCAATCAACATCAGTCTAATTGATATTCTGCCAACCCCTTAATCCACATTTGTGCACACACACACTATAAAGCTGTGAGTTTACGGCAGCGCAATTTACTTCAGTGTCAACTGTATTGTATAAAACCCACTTGCACATCAATGGGATCACCCATTGTGAATTGGTTTTGTGTAGACAGGGAGTAAATCACTTGATAATCTGATGAGGATGGACTGTGTAAATAGTCCCACAAAGAGCAAATGTGCATAGATAGGGCACTAAATTGGAATGATCGATGGGACAAGCACCATGGTAAGATCAAAGACAGGAGGCTGCAGCAAGCTTTTTAATCACCAGACCTTGCACTCCCATTAACCACTTCCTGTAAACGCTCTCTCAGCACTCTGAATTGGAGATTTTACACTTTTTTTTGCCTTACACCATTCAAGTTCAGTAGCACACAGTGTCGAGCAGCACCAGAAACCAGTTGAAGTGCAAACAAGGTCTGTCTGTAGATGTGTTTGCTTGAGTTAGGCAGCTCTGCACTTTGCCACCTGAGGGCTATGCCACCCTGGCCTCCTCCCGAGTTTGTCTGCCATACAGTCCTTCACAGAAGTTATTAGCTAAAATTGTGACTGCATTCTTTGGGGGATCAGAGTACTAGGAGCTGACACTTCCCCATCCCCAAACCCACGATACTGTACCATGCTTTGTTTCACAAACTAGCATGGTAGTTTTGCCAGAGGAGCTCAGCACACAGAATGAGCACAGGTTGCCCCTTCCTCCCTTCATTATCTTGTCAGAGCTGTGCTTACACTGCTGCCACTAATCTTGAATTAGTTGTTGGTCTAAGTTTCCAAGTTCTCTCTCTGCCTTGAAAAGCTGCTCTCCATTTTGCCTCCTTAGCTAGAACCTCCTCCACCCCTAAACTCACTACCTCTGCTGTTCCCTTCTCAAATATCTCCTAGCCTTTATCCTTCTCATATAATAATCCATTGCCAACTTAAACACGCATTTTCTTTTTTTTTCCCCTTCTCCTTGAGTTGCAATATCCCTCCCTTATCACCCACCAGAAACTTCTTCCTGAACCCGAGCTCCCTTCCCAGGTGCACTCCTTTATTTCATCTTCCCCAGATTTTTGTTCCATTGCTCAACAGTAGTTGGCTGCAATGGCAAATACTTCTTTCTCATCTAATTATTGCAATGAATCCATACAAGATACCAGAACAGGGTTCTGAAATGCAATGAGAAATGTTTGAGTACTCACTACTCTTTCTTCACCAGATTGAAAGTATTTTAATTACCTAGAGCTTTACAAATACTCAAATTATCACTTCTTTTTCTCAATTTTTTCATAATCCTACAGATGTTTCTGCTACCAGCAGACACAAAATATGGCTTCTTAGAGAGAAAAAGACCAAGCAAGCAAGAAAAAATTGCTCTTTTCCCTTAATTCATCCATATTACATCACAACTTGTGCAATATTTAATATTTCGTTGTTTATTTTTACCACCTCTAGACCTTTGTCTTTGCATTTTGATTTCCTTCCACTGACAGAATTAGCAAGTATGCTGACTGTGCCTCTTCAGAGCAAGGCCTTTCTGTGAAAGTTTACCTTTCTGTGCAGCATAAATACAACCATTGCTTAGGGAGAGGGAATTCAGCATGCAACATAGGCATGATGTACTTTCAATAAATTCTACATATCAGTGTATATATAGAAATATATATGTATATTGTATATACATATGTATATATGTATAATATGTATATTTGTACATACACAAAAACACTAAAGAATTTTTATACTTTAGAAAACAGCCACGTATTTGTATACTGAAGAAAAAGAAATTTATTTTCTCTGTGTTGGTGGGCAGGAGGGTTTTTTAATTTGGTTGGTTTGTTTCATCCTTTTCTCTCCAGTGTTTACGGCATAAAAATCAAAGATTATCTATGAGATTTTTAAGATAATCCTGAATGCCTCCTTTGCTTTGAGAGCACAACCATTACCACCATCGGCTCAACAAGGTGGGGTATTTTAAGAATCGTTTTGGAAAAAGCTTCAAAAAACCCTGTTCCTCTTCACAGCCCACGCGGTATCGTCAGGCACAGTTAATGGCAGTCTGGCTTCCAGATCCCATAGCTTTTGATGAGCTCATTCACAAAGCAGGCTCCCTGAATAAGCCAAGACATCAAGGCAAACGCAAATGCTTAAAGAAACAATTGCTCAACAAAGGGTTGCAAGATTTTTTCCAAAACACACAGGTCAAATAATTGGAAATATAAACATGAAAATGATTACTACTTAGATTTTTTAGGACATGTCTTGCTTTCAAGGTAATAGTCATATGGCTTTTCTCTCCAGGAATTTCAGTCAGCTGCTGCATCCACTCAAGAGCTCTGCAGAGCACCCTAAGTACTGTGGGCATTTTTTTTCTACATTGGTCAAGATTAGTTTTTTAACTCACTCCACAGTTAATGCATTTTAATCTAGAAAACAAAGTCAGAAAAGATGTCCAATCCAAACATTGTAACTACACAAAAGACGCAGAAGACTTGCAATGGGAGCTATCTCTACAATTATTTTCATTGTAGGAAATAGAACCTCATAATTAAATAAAAACCTTTATGGGGAAGGCTTTGAACTTAAAGCCAATTGGAACCTTACAATTGGTGATGTATATCGCCAACTAACCCTATCACTTGATGGGTCAATGTAAATCCAATCTAAACATGCTACTGCAATCATCACCACAGTCTGACTCTCCAAATTAACAACAAAGAAAAGAAAGACAATTCATATCAGATTCATTATGTTTCACATAAAGAACTGTAAATAGCAACAAAATTAAAAATTCAGCTGGAAATTGTAAAGCACTAAATGGGATGAGATTTGGTAAGTGCTGCAGAGACAGGCTGACATTCCACCGCAAAACAGTTACTTTAGCATTTCATTCATCCATGACTTATTAGAAGCTTCTTACTTTTGATTTATCTTGAGAATTTTTGATCAAAGAGGGACACATACAAGTCTTCATTTTCATCTTAATAAGTCAGAAATTCTGGAATCAAATCAGTTTACCAGTGAAGCAATTTTTTTCCCCCTCTTCCTTAAGAAAACCACTTTGCTGAATTTGCTAGTAAGAACTGTGAAAATTAGTTATATAGAAGACTTACGTCTGGAGGCTAAACCAATTACACTGACCTTTCCCTCCTTACCTAATACACATTCTTTATATGTTAAAATATAATGATATATGGGATGGCTTCTGCTCTTTTCCAGTTCCACCTGGAACTGCACAGTAGCTTATAAAGCAAGGTAACTTATCTATAGAATATTCTGATGACTTAAGATTATAGGTCCAAAATTATAGAGTGAAACAATCAGTTTGCACAGGTTGCCTTGCTTTTCTACACTCAAGCTCCTCTTCAGTTGTGTGAAGAACTTAAGTGTGTAAAATTAATCCCTTTAATATAATAATCTTCTACTCTATATGCAGGTATGAAGACATCTTTTACCCAAGGCTATTAACATTATACCCCAAAGGAATCTCTCACTCAGAAACCAAAAGGATAAACAACTTTGTGTCAGAGTCAAATCAAAACATAAATCAAATCACAGATGCTAAAATACATTCTTTAACCAGCTGTGGTCAAAGCAGAGATATTTTTAATTTATGCATAATAGTCTTTAAAAATTAGTATTTTTAACTTGCTGACAATATAACAGTAATAAAATGTCTCCAATGAAAGATTCCCAATGGTATGTGAAGCACTAGGAAGGGAGGAATTTTTTCTGTGGTCCTTTCAGCAAACAAAAACACCAAAAGGATTTCATGAAGAATTTTCAACTGACTTTTATCTAAGGCCATACTACCAAGCTAGGGAAGGCATTTTCCATAAATTAATGATTCAATTCAGTTTTCACTTTCACTTTCTGTTTCACCTTAAAAGCAAGCCCTGAGGCAAGAAATACTGCAGCACAACAGAAACTCATTCTGGTTTGTAATAGAGGTCCCTGCTCACACTGTCAACCTTGACTGCAAGAGCAGGTCTTTTGCTGGAAAAGTGGCTGAGGAAGGAAGCATAGCACAGGAACTTTCACCACATTAGATGACAAGAAGGAAGATGCCCCATCCCTGGAAGTGTTCAAGGCCAGGCTGGATGTGGCTTTAAGCAATCTGGTCCAGTAGAAGGTGCCCCTGTCCATGGCAGGAGGGTTGGAACTAGATGAACTTTAAGGCCCTTTCCAACCCAAGACATTGTTTGATGGTATGACAAGTACAGTCAGGATAAATATAAGACATCAACTAGTCATGCATGAAATGCAATGTTGTACATGTCTATTTTAATTTGTATGTTTACATTCATCTAACGTGTTGAGAAAACAATCAATCAATTGAGCATGTGATGGGGTCAAAGCATAGGTATAAAGAAATAGTAATACCAGAAATAGTAAACAAAGCCATCACAGGATTTAAAAAAAAAAAAGCTAAATATTTCTGTTAATTCCCTTTAAGCCAATATATACGTTTCTGTTCTCTTATGTTCTATACAGTGAGATAGGAGGAATTAAAAGGTAACTTAAAAAAGCAAATGGGATAGAACAGAAATAATAAGCAGAGGGAGAGGACTGTTCTTGGGGGGGGGAAATACTAGAAGAATTAATGGTGAGATAGAAAACGAAAACCTGAAAAGCAAAGTTGAGCAGCTATTTGGGATATAGACTGATCTTTGACATGGTGGATTCTTGAGGGTCGTGTGGAATTACTGATAGTTGCCTTCTGTTACTGCATCTCTTCATGCACAGACACCACAAATACTGAAGAAAACCACCTGGATTGTCCCACTAATCTTTAATTGGCTGAAAATAACACCAAGAATTTCACTAAGAAGCATTTAATTATGACTGCACAACAAAGCTAGCTGCAAAGTGGATGAATTGAATCTAAATTTAGATTAAAAGGTCCACATATTAGAATTGCAATATTAACTTTTTCTGTTATCATTCAAAAGCTGCAACAAAGTTTCCCTGTTCGATTCTTAATGACAGCAGTGCTACAAAAGAATCAGTTAGAATCAGAACAGATGTCCCTTATATTTTATTTAAATAGTATATGAAACAATTAAATAGTAACAATTAAAAAAAAAAGAAAACAAAAATCCCAAACAAACCCACAGAACAGCTGAGAAAAACCTTCTCCCTATAGTACAAAGCCTTTCTGAATATTCAAACACTGGTTCTAGATGAGAGACAATCACCTAAATACATTAAAAGCTACAGTTCAGCACATGTTAAATCAAATACTACCACAGGTTTATCACACCTGAGCTAAATCCAGAAAGGCACAGCAAAGTCTGAGAAAGAGGTGAACCTGAGATATACATGCAACAGAGCTTCCTTATGTCCCAGAAACATTATCAAGCTATTACACAGGCTTTTGCTCATCGGACAAAAAAAGAGGAAATGAAAAGGGAACATCTGCAATGTCTAAAGTATTCTAAAGGGAATATACGGGAAGGATGTTTCAAAGCTATTTGAGCTAGGGTCAAACCGGGATAGGAGATGCAAAAACCTAACAAAGGTTAAACTACATACTAGCAGAGTTTAAACTCTGAAATAATTATTAAGCTCTGTGGAAAATAAATACACTTTTCTGAAAAGTGTAACACTAATTCAGCAGTCTTTTACTGATCTAAATTGGTCCTGTGTTTTATTCCTTGTTAAAATATTTGCTCACTGTAAAAGAGTTAAGGTAAAGCTATTACTTTGAAAGAGCTCATAATACCTACCTGAAAGCAATTTTTATTGAACTTGGGGGTAACTTCTTTATGCAGGTATTACATTGTATTACATTGCCATCTAGTGTATGCAATATATATTGTAATTCTGTTTCCCGGGGTTTACATCACATAAAGAACCTGAATTTTCCCCTTAGCTGGCTTTCCTCAATGCATTTTATTTTGAAGCAGAACAGATTTCCTCCGGGCTACTTAATCCCAAGAAACCTGAGACTGGTGTTAATGAGAGATTTAGCACCATTGAAAAAGCACTGTTCCAGGAGCAGCTACTTGCTGAATCTCAGCGTTTTTGGCAGGTACACCCACCGAAAGTTTTAGGAATTTCCACTGTTCTCGTGTATCCCTGATAGCAACACAACTTCCCCGCTCTGGAGCAATACTGAGTGGAAGAGAGGGGAACAATCCCAGTCCTTCTGATGCCACTTTCAGTAACTAATTAAACTGTTATCGAGACAAGAACAGTGGCTAAACTGCACTGACGAGCCCTTGGATGGCAGGGAGGCCGAGTCCACTTCGTGCAGGCAAAGAATTGATCCACACCAAAGTTGCAGGGTGCTCCTACCATGCACCCCAAGCCACGAGTCACTGCTCCAGGCAGACACATGGCAGCCTCCCAATCTTGTTCTAAGAGAGAAAGTTTGGGAGACTGGTGTTTCCCACAGCTCACCACTCTGTGTGAGCTATTAGCAGCTACATTTCCCACCTTTGAGCACTATCCTTCCATGCATTACTTGGTAATGGTCGCTGAATTCCCCGGCTGTGAACACTGCTGGAGACACAGGTTGTGTTGCATGGAGGCAACAGCATGTTGTGTAGAAGCTGCACCACAAAATAATCAAGCTTTTTGCTCACTGGAAAAGAATACCTGTATTTTGCCTGTGAAGGGATAAGCTACTGAAGTATACTACAGAATTTTATTAAGAACTGCAGAGATCAGGCTTCCAAATTCCAAAACATAAAAAAATACCAGATTTAAATGCCGTGGATTTTTCCATTTCTTCTTGACTACTAATTTCGACCAGCTTGTTGTATGTACATAGCAAATGTGTTAAGATAGCCTTTAGGCTATTCAGGAAAATCAGTTTAATAATCAGTTTAAAAAATTGACTTATGGTTATCAAGCTCCACTTAAGACCAAATGAGTGAGGCATTCTGTTTATGATATAGGAGAGGTTAAGAACAGGAGGCATTCAGGTGCTTGTAAAAGTGGAGCTTGGCCATCTTGAAGTGTTGCAACATCTGAGTGCTAAGCAATGCCCCCACTGCTTTGAACACTCCAGCCTCACTCCAGTTTAAGAATGTGAGCTTTTACACCCAGACCTAGACTGTGCTCTGAAGCACATTTCCCCAGTGTTTGTGGTAAGATTTATCTTTTCTGGAAGAGTTCTTTCAAGACACAAACTGACCCAGGTCCTGTATGCAAAGGTTAACAACTTATAAGACAGAGAAAGCTACAAAGGAACACATTGCTCTGGTACAGTACATGAGAAGCCCTGGCCACCAGGTTCTCCAGGAGGCCACTGAGCACTCTCACCTGCCACCCATTCCTTCCTTGGCTACCGTGTGCTGCAGTGAATGCTGAGTTTAAAAGAAAGAAAAAAGGGTTTCACACTCACCCCCTCTGCCAATGCACCTGAGAAAGAAACCAGCTCTTCACTGGAAAGAAAGAACAGAAAAAAATCCTTACTATTACCAGAAAAGGAAGTGGCCTCTGCTTTCAAAATCCAGCTTCCACGCTATAGAACTGAGGAAGCTCCTTTAAGACCAAATAACAGTTGCAAACACCATGTTATACAAGAACTGGCTACAGCTGGGGTTTTTTTAGTGTCTTGCCATTTTAACAACATAGCAATTTTATGCATAAATATATTTTAATGCATAATAATTTTTGCATAAATAAACCAGATTTTACCTTCTTTTGCTAGCTGTTTGGGCTTAAATTACTAGTTCTCCTTCTTAACACATTTGCTCACTGGTCTTATCATGATACTTTGCACTGGGTGTAGTAACAAAAAATGCATTTAATAGATTCTAGCCTTTTTTTGGCCAGTGTTACCCACTTATATTTGTTGTTACTGTAATTAATATTCAAAATATATCCTTTATCAAATTCAGTTTTTGTTTGTTATTGACCCACAGATATTACTTACACTTTGCTTCCAGATGTGAGCACACATGGAGCCCATAAGCAGCTGGCCTAAGGGGTGAAGGTTGGCAAGCACCCTAACTAATTTCAGTCTAAAAGAGTCAAGTTAGCAAAACCCCACTGTTGGGGCTAACCGATGGCCTTTAAAATGAAACACTACACTGGCTCTGTCAGCAGATTGGTCCCTTCCAGCAGGGGGGGGAGGTGAAGGACAATTAGGGCTGATAATGTCTCTTGTTAGTACAGCTGTTGGGCATTAGGCCATGAGAAAAGGTAGCAAGTGTAAATAGACTTCCAGGGTGATAATAATTTCTTTTTTTTCTAAATATGTTGAACACTAATTCAGCAAGATACTGATACTGTACAAACACCAATCATGTAAATATTTCCATTCTCTTCAACAGGACAACTCAGCTAAGTCTTTAGTATTAAAGTCTGTAGTAATCTATAGATACAGAAGCAGTGAAAGATTTTAATACACCTTTCCATCCCCTCCTGTGGACTGTTTTCCTCTTTCTATTGCTATCCTTAAACTTATTTCACAACTTGTCATAGGCAGGCACAGCACCATTCAAGTTAGTTCAGACATATCCTTAGCCTTTTGGCTTGTAGTTAGTAAAAGCTGCCATTGCTGTAACTGGACTTTAGTTCCTCACCCATTTACCAGAAATAAAAGCACTTTTATTTACTACCTGATCACCAGCTTACTATGTAATGAATTAATAAAATAAACAGAGATTTTCTTCAGAGAGCAAGATGTAAAAAGAAGGTAATTCTTTTTATAACAAGTTGTAGTATCTGCCTTTTTTTTCAAAAAGAGAAGTAGATTTTTGTTAACTGAAGAAAAAATATTATAAACAGAAGAGATTGTATATAAGTGGATCCTCGATCATTTTCTAATAACATTTAATGAAGTTGGTTGGGGTTTTTTATCCAAAGTGGAAATAGCATGGTGTTTAAAATTCAAAGAAGAAAGAATTCCTCTTGAAAGAAGCCTAATAACACAGAGAACTCAGTAGCATACAATTGATGAGCCTCAACTAGTTTGCTAGCTCTAGCAAGGCTACTCAGCATTTAAGTTAGCAGCCAACTTCTCATTTACACTCTGCTGGCATGGGAAAAATGTTTTTCTAAGCAAGTAGAGGAGAGTCAAGACATTTCTAGAGACACCGTTCGGCTAATTCCTAAGAACAGAGGATGAGGCTTGTACTGAGAGCCCCTCTGTGTGCCAGTTTGGTGTCAAACATCAGTAGGCTGAAGTAAAACAACAGGTTTCTCAAGCTGTTCACACTATAACTTTACAAGAAAATGTTTGCCAATCATATGGCCACACACACAGTATAAGTTTTCACAGTATAAGTATACAGAAAAACATTATTTCTACCCATCTATGGATCTGTTTCCCAAAGGCCATAACTTGTCACTGAGCATTCACCACAGTGGATGGCAAACCACTCTACCACTGAATTTAGCTCTGGGGAATGTATGTTCTCACCTGGAAGAGGATTTTACATCCTTGTCCTAAAAATAACATTTTTTCATTTAAGTTTCTGAAGTGTTTTTCATGGTTACTATAAAATTTATTTATTAATAAATGAAGCAGTAAAATATTGGAGGCAAAATTTTAACATAGAGGGGAAAAATTTAATGGAATTTCCTATGGCAGTTGTGAGGGTTTTATTCACAGAGGGGCAGCCATCTAGAATCTAATAACCAGATGTGTCCAGAACTCAGTGTTTCCAAATGTTTCAGGTATGTGAGGTTTCAGAACATGACACATTGTTCCAAAAATGCACAGAGGAGAGGAAATGGGTAATTGGGAGGGAAATGTGCAGTAGTAGCACGTGCCAATCTGTCCTTGCTCAACATGGGAAAGCTGGAAGAGGATCTTTGTGGTGAAAAGAAAAGGGGCACAAGGTCATTTTCTACTCCCAAGGATGACATTTATAATCCAGAGTGATTCCACTGAATTCAATGGTTTTAAAACCAGAGTGGAAAATGGACTCTGGCAGTTCTCTCTTTTTAATCAAAATGGGAGGCAGACAGTTCAGCACATATTTAGTCTCTCCTCCTCTCTAGGGAGACCTAGGATAAGGGCCAAACAAGTCCTTAAATACCTGGATTTGATGATTTGCAAAACATTAGATTAGGGTGGTACAGAGGATAATCATCTCATCCAATTGTATTTGTCCCATCTCTCTAGCACAGGATGCTACCCAGCAGGACGAGCCGTTTGAGACGCAATATATTTCCCCCTTCACAGAATTTCAAGGTGGAAACATAACAGCATAGATATCCAGATTCTCTTTTAGTTTTGGTCATCAAGTAATAATGAAGAGGTATTTAGGGATTTACACAGTGCTTAATTTTATGATGAGATATTCCACATACTTATAATCCAAGTTCCAAGGGAGATTGCAGCTTTAGTTTGTTTGTTTTTTGGTTTTTCAAAGCAAGGTTTTCAAATATTAAAGACTTTGGGGGAAAAAAGAAGCTGTAACAGGAAATATTTACACAACTTGATTTTTTTCTTTTGGTTATTTTGATCAGCAGCTTTCTACAGGGAAAACATTCTTTAGAAAAGTAAGACATGAAAATAATTGAGATACATTCCTTGAACTTGAACACAGATGAGAGCTGAAAGATTGTATGGATAAGGCCTGTCATCTCCACACAGCTATTTCCCACAGTGTCTCTTCGTGTTGCCTCTTCGTAACCTCATTGTAGACAAATCATTATGGGCATATACATTTCACAGAGGTAGTAACTGTACTGTTGATATAAGCGAAATGAATGTGAACTATTCCTTCAAAATATTCCAGCAAGTTCCTCCTTGGCTGCACAGAACACAGATTCACAGCTGATATGTATTGGAACATCTCTGTTACCTTCCCCACGGTAGTGCCACTGGTGGCCATTGTGGACCTTCAGCCTAATCTCAGTATCCCAAAGTTTCAATGCATAATCAAGTTTCAAGGTGTCAACATCATTTCTAGAAAAAATATCTGGAAAACTTCAAATGAAAATATATGCTTGAGATTGGCAGAATCTAAGCAACAGAAGCTGTGACTCTGATATTAGAGGAAATATTGCTAAGGACTTTTAGTTACTAAGTTGATGACAGAGGAGTGTAAAGAAGAATAAATCAAACAGAATCCCCTTTTTAAGTTTCCCCTTCTCCCCACCTTTTATCTAGTCAGGTGTGAAAATCCACAGTACAATTGTGCCCAGAGAAGGAACACAAAATTATGTGGCTTAAAAGATAAAGTGTGGTGTGACACTGTTATTTTCCTTCACTGTATATTCAATGTCTCCAAAACCACACAGCCTTCCAGTTCTCAGCTCCAGCTGTAGGCAAGAAAGAGTTTCACTGGACGTGCTCCTCCTGTGAGGATGTTTGTGTTCTTAGCTGCTCAGCTACAGTTAATGAAGCTTATCCTGATATTTCCTCTCATTACCAAGCACGGTTTTGATTCTAAGATTAAGACTATCCAGGTCGTAATCCAAGACTATAAAACAATAAAGCAGCAGTTCCAACTATTTGGAAGAGTAATTTCATTAAGTATTGAAATTGTTGTGGTGGGGATTAGGGTAGGTCAAGCAAAGCCATTTCATGGGTCATCCTCTCTTGGAGGAAAAATATGCCTCGCAAGGAAAAATGAGAAATTGAATAAAGCCATGAGAATCAACTACAATTGACTGTAATACGCCAAGAAAAGTGCTGGGCCTTGCACCCCTTTGAAAGTCTTTGTTTCCCTTTCATGAGTGCTTTTTCATGGTTTGCACAGTATCCACCAAAGCAGACATTTGTCTAAAAGAAATTTTAAGTTTTCACGGAATAGTTTGGTCTAATATAAGAGACTTACAATATGAGGAACTGAACTACATTCTATGATCACACCTTTCTAACCCCATCTTCAAGAATAATAATTCCTGAGTAAAAATCTGGTAGAACATGAACTCATTGCCTTCAACAATTTCTGTCTAAAAGCCCAGAATAATGATGCTGTTCAACAGAAATGATAAAACTGTGCATGCTCTGTGACCCTATGACTTCCTATTACCAGCAGCAGCTTAGTTTCACCTTTTAGGTAATAGATTTCATCATGTTGTAACCTCTTTCAGATTTCCTGGCTTGGAAACCAGCACTTTCTGCAGTGCACAGGTCTTATCAGTATTTTACCATCCATCTCAGGGGCATCTTAGAGTGAAAAAATGAGGGTATGGAGAAAGAAAAATTACAAACTACCAAAGTAGGGAAGAAAGAAAGTATGGCATTGACATCTCATCCCTCCCCATGGAAGTAGGTGTATTTCTGAGGAATGCAGACGTGCAATAGAAAATATTTTCTTGGATATTATGGGAGTGAAGCTGCTAACATTAAAAATATCATTATGCAAGCATGCCAGTCTTTAATTAGTAAATTCTAGGATAGTGCAATTCCAAGGAAACTGAGAAACATGTAAGACTGAAGGAGGAGAGAAAGACCTTTAAAGCATTTTGATTGATCTGAAAATCAAACACATTTCTGTAACACTTCAGCAGGTTCTGTTGTGTTTGAAAATTCAGTTCATAATCAAAGCTAAAAAAATCTCACTCAGCTTCATTCAGATCACAGATAGTAAGGGAAGTTACTCAAAAGCAAGCATGGAAAATCAATACCCAGATATTTTTAACAGCATACAGATACTGCCCACGGAATCCAAGCCTGAATTTTCAGAACCCTGTAATTAGTGAATCCAAAAATGCACTTAGATTAATGAAGCAGAACCTCAAAGGGATGTGTGATTATCTAAAGTCTCAGGAAACAATTAAACCAGGTGGGACAATCAACTGAAAGGGCGTACCCCATGGAGAATAAAGTAGCTCAGCCAAGAAACACAAAAGCTTTTAAACAGCTTTTAAAAAAGACAACAGTCTTACTTAAAAAAAAATATTCTGGTGAAAAATTTACTGCACAGCTACATGAACTATCTCAAAGGTAAATTAGCCTCACTGAGAAAATACTGAACATTAGTTCTGCTTCTAAGTTTGCCTAGTTTCAGCTGCCAAGTATTTGATCTTGTTCAGTCTTTCTTTGCTAGACAGTGGTTTCAATTATGTGGCTACATTAATAAAAACTATGAAACTAGTAAAAATGCTTTTAAGTGTAAATATTATACTATAAAATATCAAAAATCTGAATTTTCATTTTTATAAATATAAGAATCAAGTTGAAGCAAAATAGTATGTTTTTCAAAATTTTGCTCTTTATCTTTCAATAGCCCTTTTTAAAAATTATTTTTCAGTCCACAGTTTCCAAAGGCACCAAAGGCATCTAGGAAACTTTATCATAAATGAATTATTTTGGTACAGAAATATTCATTGCAATATTTTTTCTATTTTTTAAAAAATTGTGTTTGCTGTATTTTTATTTTGAAATTCATAACATTTTCTATTTTTATCTTGGCTCCAAATTACTTAAATTTTAAATAAGGAATTTGAGAATAATTACTTTGGAAACACGCTTTGAATACATCTCCATATTTAAGTGCTTTGTTGAAGAAAAATTTCACTGAATAAAAATTTCATTCTTCTGCGACACTTGTTCAAGTCTATTATATATAATTATTATTTTTTTCGTTTGAACTTTGTTTTCCTGGCAACTATTTATCTGAGAATTCTTAACATAATGTGCCAGCAACTTATGTAAACCCACAACCAATATGACTGCATATTTTTCATGTTAATTTGAATTTATCTTGGCATCTTATAATACCATCCAGTGCATTGGCAAACAAATATTGAATGACTTAACTTGGGATGTCCTCCAAATTTTGTTTCTTTTCAGTGGAAATTCCCTGCAAGCTATGTCCAACTTTTCAGACATTACAAAAATGATCAGAAGATTTTGCAGATGTTTAACATCTTGCATGTTACCACATACGTTAACAAGCATCTGATGTTGAGTCCTGTTGGACATACGTGGAAATAAAAAGCTGAAGACAGAATATGTATTTATTTGGAAGGGCATTTATCATGGTCTGGTATAACAAGAAGTTTCATTTAGTCTTTCAGTTTCCAGAAGAAGGTGTAAGAAAGCAGCCCTCTTACAAGTTTCTTCTGCAAAAAGCCCTGCTAAAACACCTGGTAAGATTTTTAGGTCGAAATGCAGTAAAAGATTCATCTCTACAGGCTTCAACACAATGCATGACAGGCACCAGGTGCCTCAGAGGAAATGCAGGGCAGCCACACAGTTTGACACAGCCATAGATACAGCAGAGCTGTACAAGACACATTTTAAAACATTACTGCAAGCACTAGCTGGATCCCAGGCTTCTGTAGCCCCATTTTGAGGTGGCTGCCTGGCTCTCCCAAATCAGGGGCACCTCCTTTGCCCTCTGGGAGCACCCAGCCCCCTAACACAAGGGTCAGCCTGAGGTTCACTTGCCTGCCATAGGTGTTTAATTTAGACATGACTCATAAAACAAGGAGCCTGCATGGCCTTTAGGGCAAACTGAGCAGATGCCTGTAAGGATTTCTGGGCCGTTAAATTACTAAAATAGCCTAGGGAAGATGATGTACATTCTTGCCCTGCTCCCTTGCTCCCACACACACACTTACATATGTATAGACACAGTGAATCCAAAAGATAAACTTTGCAGTACTGCTTTTCTTTGCAGTAAGACCTTTCTGGGTCTTACGGCTTTATGCATTAAATATGTGCAAAAATGGACCTCCAAAACTTTTATTTATGTCTATTGAAACCTAGTAGCACTAGGACTGGAGTGAATGCCCTCCTTTCCCACACATTAATAATAAATGGTGTGCAGCACAAGCCAGTCAGTTGTCTTTCAGTGTACTTTTGCTCCCAAAGCTGCTTCTGTATTTTATCCAAAACTCCTTTAAACTGAAAAGCATTCCCTCCCCCACAGGAAACAAAGCAGATATGCTGATATATGCATATACAGGGATAAATACGAGTAACATGATAAACCTTCAAATATATTACCTGAATCTGACGGGGAAAGTAGGTGGTATGACATTTGCTGATATTCTTTTTCAGATTTGAGTTTCTTCAGCCGCTTCTCAGAAACCATGTCTTGATCATGTCTAACCTATGGAATCCAGGAACAATTCCCAGCTTCCAAGTCTTAATGTGTGCCTCCCACACTCTGGTGTGGAGTCACAGGCACAGGCCAGTTCACCACTTTTATACCACCAGGAAAGTGTAGCATCTGTGTTCTGCTGAAAGAAACCCAAGCATGCAGGCCAAAAGCAAGCTCCTGGAGGGTCCCTGCTCTGGAGACCTGAAGATTCACGATGCCAGGCCATGCCAGGGCACCTGACTGAACAGGAAGCTGCAGCACCCCAGCAAATTCACAGTTGTGCTAATTATGGTGTGGACAGTAGACAGGAAGTTCTGAATGCCCCACCCCTGGAAGTGTTCAAAGCCAGGCTGGATGTGGCTTGGAGCAATCTGGTCTAGTGAAAGGTTCCCTGCCCATTGCAGAGGGGTTAGAATTACATGATGTTTTCTTCCAACACAAACCCTTCTGTGATTTTGTAATTCTATTTGCAAACTTGGGATCTTTGTAGACACCAGAAAGCCCTGTAATCCACTCCTGACGGGTCTTGGCACAAGTGATCCTTGAGCTTGTCAGGCTGGGCTAGTTTTTTGACACACTCTGAGAGCAAACTGGAAGCAGCCAAGAGAAGCCACATGAGTGGATATTTAGTGAGCTGAACGGAGGGAAGTCAGATTGTAATTTTGTACTGTTCTTGGCAGCCAAGTCCTCTCTTGAGTGTTGTCCATAGTTTCTGAAATGTGTTTAATTTACATTTTGTGCAAGGGGCGCTGGAATACGGCGCAAGGATGTTGGTTCTACACTTTTGGATACCAGCACCTGCACCACAGCACACTGCAGAGCTGATGCCCTGCTAAGGTCATGAACTGGAAACTCCCATTGCAGCATGGTCTTGCAACACTGCGGATCCCTGTACTGCTGCAATGCTACTGGCAGGTGAGATGCTCATCTAGCTGTGTGTTTTGTCTCTAAATTAGGGCCCTGATCACATTCTCAGTGGGTGAATGTAAAAAAAAAAGGCACCCAGATTTACCTTACTATCTTTCACTGAGCAGCAGTTCAAAGGCTTAAGTGAGCTGCAGGTTGCAACTGGTACAGCTCATCTCCATGATTTCTACTTTGTGTCTTGAAATGAATCTTAAGTTCCACAACCAATTCTGCACATTGTGAAACTAGACTTCATTTCTTCTTTATTATTTTGCATCTTTCTCCTAGAAAAGATGAAAACAACTACTGCTAATGCAGAATGAGCAGCTCTGACAGCAGGTAGCTCTGACGACTCAGATTCTAGGCTTGAAGGTCTGGTAATTACAGGAACCTTTCCAGAGTAGCTTTACCTATGCACTGAGGACAGGGGCATATTGCACTCCTAGAATCCCACAGCCACATAACCCTATTCAGCCTTTACTAAAGAATAATTAGAAAAAAGGTCTGCAAAATCCAAAAAACTTATTTCACAACACCAGACTGCTTCTAATGCATTGCCAGATGTTGAATTCCCTCTACATTCCCAATGCAGGAGCCAAATTCTTCAGCTTCTCTCTTTGACAATTTCCACTGTGCACAGGGATGTGTGATTACAAAAATCTGTAGTGGCTTAACTGAATATGAAAGGAGAATCAAGATAAAATAACACAGATTAGTAACCATTAATTTGGATGTGTTTAAGTCATTGTGAAATAGAGTGCCTGGGGTGGAGAGGTAAAATAAGGAGGGATGAAGAAAGATGAGCATTGTGAGGCCATTTAACTCAATTAATATACTCCCATTATTACAGCTAATAAAAGCAAACAGCAGTTGTTTCTAAGTATCTCATTTTTATACTTATGAGATGTTACTTTATGAGATGTTATCATTACTTTATATTATATTTTTGGTCTCTGGATGCGTAGGATTACATCAACTTCTCAGTTGTCATCCGCTTCTCTCCCTAAAGCAGGTTTTAAAAACAAAAATTTGAAGCAAGCTCACTTGAAACCCTCAAAGCCAGGAGGCAAACAAATCCACTGTTTTGGGGTTTTTAATGCCACGAATTTCAGAAAATCTCCTGAATGTTTTTGTTTTCTGGGTTTAATTATCTACGTCAGAAATAATGGAAGAGAAGCTGTGTCAATGACCAAACCTATGAGCCAGTTTAACAAGCAGTAAATTATTCATAACAGACATAGTTCTACACAAACAAAAACATACACATGGAATAAAATACCTGCAAGGAGACGATCAGAACAAGTATTTTGCAAGATTCAGGAAGGCAGAAAGCAAGCACTGCAGTGGCATTTCTCAGTCCTGCGTTTCCAGAGCTAACCACAAGCAGGAAACAAGGCACTCATCCAGTGGAGCAGGTTTACTGAGAAGCTCTAGAGAGCTGCTCTAACTCAGAGAGGCTGTCATTAAACTGCTGCTATTCTACAGGCTCCGCAGACATGAGTCAAACTAAACACAGATACAGGAGAAAATCAGCTCATTGGAACTGCACCTTTGAACTTTAAATTCAAGCTCCTCTAAACCTATCTCCTCTGAAACCTCTTCCCTTCATGGCCTAGTTATGAAGTGTTCCTTAGGCACCTGTTATAGCTGTTAAAGAAACTCAGAGAAACTTGGTAGCAGTTCTTTCTAACCTACCATCTCAGTTTTAATTTACACTTTAATTATGTTATTAGCAGCTCAGGACTAGCCAAGGCTATATGTGAATTTACATATATGGATGTGAACAC
This sequence comes from Acrocephalus scirpaceus scirpaceus, assembly GCA_910950805.1. Classification (NCBI taxonomy): domain Eukaryota; kingdom Metazoa; phylum Chordata; class Aves; order Passeriformes; family Sylviidae; genus Acrocephalus; species Acrocephalus scirpaceus. Next base: position 6,524,447 of record OU383778.1, on the reverse strand, counting down.
CACAACCTAGCTGGGAAACACAATTCAGATGCAGTGATTTAATTTGACTGATGTTTCTCTATAATCCTGACCCCTGCAGTTATAAGGAAAGTGTAGTACTACGGATTTGCAAACACACTGCACACTGTGCTTTCTAATCCTAAGGATCAATATGGAAAAAGATTTGTAAATACTGTAAAAAAGACACACAAAAGTGTATGTCCTGTCTCCACCAACCCTGCACGGAGGCAGAGCATCTCGTTGCTATCCCTCATTTGACTTGAAAGCCTCCATGGGAGAAGTGCTCACAAAGACATACACTCCAAAAGGAGGATGTTCTGGCACAAAGTTAAGGGGCTGTGGATGGCACTCAATGGGACACCAGCACTAATCCTGGGCTCCTTTCTCTGTTCAAGCAGCAAATTAATTGGCATATGCACCCACTGAGGAGGTTTATGGCATACTTTGCAGACATGCACGGCCAAAGAGGTCACATTTTGAACCTGCAAATTACTCACACATTTTACATTTTAAATAAAACTGTAGATTTATTGTACAATAGTATAGCATGTGCCTTTTTAACCAAAAGCTCAGCATCACATAACACTTTAATCTTCCATTAAACATACACAGTCCTACAACACAGCTCAGCTCAGCTAGGAAAACTACATAATGAATTAATTTATTGAGAGTCCTGGCTACGCTGTTCTTAAGGATGTTTACCTAGAGCAAGAACAGTGGCAGTGGTTCTGGTGCTGTAACATTTAATCACTTAAACCTGTTCTCAACACAGTAATAGCAAGCAGTCATCTAGAGCACAACAAACAGATCACTTAAGGGACACCACATTTAATTGCAAATGTATGAAACAGTAGACCAGATGATCTCACACACATCACACAGGTATGGGTTAGAAACCTGTTATGAGATCACTCTGATGTAATGTCTGCACTAACTATGCCACAGAAGACTGGATGCATGACAGGCATCGCACCATCCAGAAGTGTCATTTGGATTGAAACTCTTAGGTTTGGAAGAGGCAGACCAGGGTGTTCTGTACAAATATACATTTGCCTTATTACATTAGTTTACACTCCTGTAGCCATTTGCCCACATGACAGCAACATCTTGTTATAATCCATTTTTATACCATTTGCTTCAACTTTACCTTGTTCAGTTAAAAACAAGATCATTCCTTACAGACATAGAATGTGTTCTGTGCTACATCTTGACCTTTCAAATTGTCATAGACACCCAAGCTGTTGTACCCAAGCATCCTTTATGCACGCTCTTGTGCACAGCTAGCCACAAGGTGTTATTAAGACACATTCAGATAAGATTCCTAATTTGCCACTGGGGTTTTTCATCACAATGGAGACTCAAAGCTCATCACTATATATTGACTTATAGTAAGTAAATTTCCTCTGAAATTTGGAGTTAAACATCTACAACCCAAATGAGCTGCAGGTTATGTCACAAACCCTTGATCAGAGAGAGAAAGTTTATGCTTTTTTATTGCTGTTCAGTTCACCATTGCATGTCAAACCTTAAGCCTGTTCCTTAAAAGGATCAAGTGCTATTTTTATTAAAGAATTTAAAATTCTCAGAAAACAGTATTTGCAATAAACTTTTAAATACCCAGAGGAGGTAAATTTGGATCCTACACCTGAATATGTGATTTTTCACTTACAGCAGGAGTGTGATAGTGCACTCTTGATTGGTTCCAAACGAGCATCAGCTAAAATAATATGCCAATCAAAACACAGAGAGTGGTATTATAGAAACAGAGGAAGGAAATCTATATCAAATATCTGATCTTGAATTAAAATAGACTAGCACTAGCAATACATGTAAGCTTTCAAACAGACGATAAGCTTAGCTTATCTCAAGTAGCATACCAGGAGTCATTTCCGAAGAATGATACCAAACTTGCACCTGCTATGGTCCATGTGTATTCTCTGGCTCTGCAAATTTCACTCATCTTAGCCAAAATACTATAGCATATTAATGAAAGAATAAAAACAAAAAAAGGGACCAAAAAGAATTGTTTTAAATCAAAGTTGCTTTTGTATCATCTTCAGCAATTTTCTGAAAATTTCACCACACTGAAAAATATTTCACTTATCTGTCTGGTTTCTAGTTTTAGATAAGGCTAGCCAGCAGAAGAAACAGAGCTTGAAACAAATCCATTCTTGATTTGCAACACTAAAAATACAATCTCAGTAGATTTCCAGTTCATGGTCTAAACTGTAATATTTTGATAGCCTTCAGTGAAAAGATGAACTTTTAGCTGATTACCTAGACATCACTGATACAACTAAAGATTGTTGAAAAGGTAATTATTTAATTAAAACAGACATTGTCTGAAACGATTTTTTTTCTTGCTGTAAAACAAACACAAGCAGCATATAAATGAGATGCACTAGCTTTTTTTCTTCTTCCACTCAGAATTTCAATTTGCTTAACAAGTAATGAGAAATAATGAAAACCTGATCTTCAAACATTATCAACTGTTTAAGGAATAAAGCTCTGTTTTTTCCTAAATTCATTCTATGCCATCTTTAATAAAAGAGTTTATGCAGATTCTTTCTGCTTACTAAAATGAAGTCAGCTTATGTTTCTTACATATTTAAATAGCTCCAACACCAGAGACATACAAAGTGTTATACTGAATTTTAATCCTTGTAAAACATTATTACACTACACACTGTTATTATAAGTCTTTTCAATAACATCCATTATAGAACTCAGTAAAGACCACCGTCTACTACTATGCACTGTCAAATATTCCTGGCAGTATCAGTAAGTGACTACAGCATATTTCTTTTTTAAAATCAAGTGTTAACCTACATATTCTGAACTTGCAAATAATACACAACAGATTTTACTGTCATATAGGCTGCATATTCATTCATTTTTTCTGATTTTTATAGAAGAGTATATTTTCTATAACAATATGAAAGAAAATTAATAACTTATCTATCTACCTAGGAGGCTAATAGTTATTCGTAATCATATTAATCAAAAGATGACTGAAAAATTCAAAGTTAATTATTGTGAAGTGCACAAAATCTAGAATATAGGGAGTTTCCACAGTACATTATACTAAGTCAACATGTAATAGATTAAACGCTGTAAAGTCAAAATCCTCATTTAAAAATTTAGTGTTTCTGACATCATCTTCCACCACTCCATCAACTCTTCTTTTTCCTCTTCTTTTCTTTCAGACAATGACTCCAGTTCAAAATCAACCTGATTGAGAGAAACAATCAAAAACATCAGTAAGACTTACAGATAAGGAATAGTGAGGCTTTTAAGAGTCATTTATTGAAGGAAGATGCTTAACATAAACATGGGGCTCAGAGAGGTACCTTCTGGTTTAGGCTGGTTTATTCCAAAGTGTCTGAAAGCTCATTTAAATATGTGCAAGACTAGTATATCAGTACAATAACTTATCTAAATACACACAGGTGAACAAAATTTCCTAAAGAACCAGACATCTGTCCACTCGTATTTGACTTGACTAAAAATTTCAAAAATTATGGGCCAATTAAATTAAAATTTGGCAATACCCAGCCACATAAATCATATAGCATATTATAAAAAGTATCATCAGCATATTGCCAGCACAGATCACAGACTAGTCTGAGTTGGAAAGGATCCATGAGGGTCATCAAGTCCAAGTCTTATGAGCTCCATTCTCTAACCTGTTGAGCTAATCTCAGCTAACACCTAGCACTGCAGACCCCCAGCATATCAAAACATGTACTCAATTTTACGCCATCAAAAAGATCCAGGGAGCTTTTCCTAACACATGGCTCATTAATGTAGATACAATGTGCTAGTTTAGTATCTCTTAACAAGTGATTCACACTAGTGACAAAGCATTTATTTTAAATACCTCCACATCTGTACAGAGAGTGAATTAAAAATGCTTCTGAAACCTAGGATGCAGTCTAGGTCTTACTAACCTCACATACCAAATATCTGTGCAAAGCAGTGGCCCATTGCTACCTTTCTGCATGGAGCTGACAACTGGTTTCAACCTTAGCAAGTACTCATTTGACAAATTAAATTAAAAATATATCTCAATTAAAACCTCAACATCTCTTACTTTTTATGTTGTGCTATTAAAACATATTCCGTCATCTGACTGGCTATTCAGACATGTACCAATAACATGTTTAAGCATCAATATTACCTTTCTCTCTGTCTATTATAAGTAAGAACACCAAGAGATTAAATGACTTTACAGTGAGATTACTCTCAGTGGCTGGTGCATCAAATACTAGAAGAGCAATTTCCAGACTTTCTAAATTAACATGTTCTGGAATATTCTGAAAAATCACCTCCTGTTTGCATGTATAACATGAGGGAAAAAGGGACCTTTTAAATGTATAATAGATGATAAACCAACACACTGAACACTTACCACAACGGCAGGGCTGAAGGGCACAGCCACTTTTTTAGTTATTGCTAGATAGCCTGGTGCTGAGGCCGTAACTTTGTAATTTCCAGGAACGAGCAATCTCCAGTAATCACCATCCTTGGCTGTAGAGAATCAGAAAAGAATCCAAATAAATATGTATAAGACTAATTACACAGCTAAGAAGAAAGGCTCATGTGTCAGTCTTTCATATTCCTGTCAGCGCTTTCTTTTTGACTGCCTGAAATGATTCTTCCTTCTTTCTTCCCTCAGTAAAAGCTATATATATATATATATGTGTGTGTATATATATATACAAATATGTATCTCATATTTGCTTCCTTTCAGGTAATAAAAAAGCTATTTAAATTTTGAAGTTGTGCTGGAGCCCTCATGAAAGATTTTGCCTGCTGAGGCTGAAGGCTCTCCATCACACTGAGGAAAAGGACAATATGGGACATTATTCCACTTTGGAAGCACCACCCAGCCAATGCAAAGTCCCTGCTAAGTGTCTGAGATTCTGTTTGCAATGTGACACAGATTTTTAATGTTCCTCAGTATTCTGTTAATCCAAGTGTAAATAAATTTTTTTCTCATCAAATTTATATAAGTGGGACTACCTTTCTCATCTTTCAGAAAAAGCTATAAACCTTAATTTCCTAAAATATTGCATGTGTATAACCCTTGAAGCATCATTATCTACACGTTTCAGTATCCAGGCACTGTCAAGGGTTTTTTCCTTTGGTTCAGAGAAACAAAGAAATGGAAGCTTGATCCACTCAGGCCAAAGAAAGGCTCCTACTGCACTGTTACTGCAGATTATCTTTACCAGCCACAGAATCAAAACTCATCATCATCTTCTCTAGAAATGACCCTATTGCATTTTCACAAAATCTCAGATCTTGCCTGCACCAGGCAATTATCTGATTTGTCACAGGCCAGTAATTTGAATTTCTTCACCTGAGAAAACATTGCAGAGCTATTCTAAAGTTCAGCTAGCAGTGCCATTTAGAAGATTTGGCCATGCTCTTTGTACTAGTCCCTTAAATGCTTTTGCACCACATCTGCAGCTACATAGTGTACAAAGGGAAATATTACTTAAATGTCTGCTATTTACATGCTCAAAAAACTGTCAGTAGTCAATCCAGTTGTTCCCAGATTTTTCTCTTCATACAACAGAATGGAAAAAAAAATACTGCTTTAGAACTAAAAATGATCTATTCTAATTCCTGTCACTGGAACAAAGCAGAATTTCAACTCATGAATAAAGAAGCAGGAGAAAAGCCAAAGAATATTTCTCCTTCATTTTGACTGTGCTAATATTCAAGTACTTGTTTTCATCCCTGTTTTGACAATACATGACTTTCAGTCTTATATACACACAATGATTTGAAAAGATTAATGATTAGATGCAATTTTTGTATCATAGAAGCATGAGCTCCTCTCCCACATACTTCACTCACTTGTACCTCAAAATACCTCTTAGCACAGTTTATTCCCTTTTTATTATGCCTGAAAACTTATTTCCAGTCTCTATACATTTTGCCTTCTTGTTTACAGTGACAGAAGGTAACTAATGTTTTCACAGACTGTTATCCTGCTTGGCAGAAGTGCTGGAGTTCTCTTTTCAGGTGGTGTGCAAACACAAATCAGAGGTGACTACCAGTCCTGTTCCATAGTATTCTGCATTTCTGTGACAGTATAGTGAGATATATCATTGAGAAAATGGCCATAAAATAAGCTCATGCATAGAGCAGTGACATTCACTTTTTGTTTCTCTAATCACTATCTTTGGCAAACCAATAAATGTCATTCAGGATAGGAGAGCATAGGTGTACAGGGAAGGCTGAAAGTTGGCACACTGTGCCAGCTACCTTCTGAACTCATTCCTAGAACAAAGCACAACATCACTGAAGAGGTGACACACCATTTTCTGTCAACACCAACTAACAAAATGCTTTAATCTTTTAGACTCACCCTTCTAAAAAAAATCACATAATTATAAACAGCAGAGAGAATTTATCTTTGCTGAAGGAGGTTATGTAAATTGGAAATCTGTCAAGAATTTACATACCAAAAGGTATGACTGCATTGTGAAAAATAAAAGACTTTTGGACTAAAATTTAGCCTTCAAACTAAAAACAGCATTGTTGACAGGGCTTTAAATCCTGTCAGAGTTGTGAAGCACTATTTGTTTCACAAATCAGAAGCCAGACTAGAGCATTAATAACCAGAGGCACCCAAACCAATTTACACCAGAGACCCATGAAGTAAAAAAAAACCAGTCACAGCTACTCTGAGAGCAAAATACAAGTGAAAGATTAATGAAATTCTGTAGGCAACAAGCTTCTTGAGGTGCAGAATATCCTGGCTTCAAACTTTTGCTCCCTTAAAGCTGCAGTTAAAAAGATGTGAAATGGCTAATGGTTGCTAAGCCAAGGAGAAGCACTGCTGAGGTACCACACTCACCTGATGTAACATCATGGCTTATCCCCTCCACAGAAATTGTAGCATTTGCTATTGGATTGCCCTGAAGATCTTTAACAAACCCCTTCACTCCTCGATGAATCTAAAATATAAAAGGTCACAAAAAATGGTAAATAAAAAATGCTTAAGAAAAGATGGCATTGATATAGATGGCTACTGATATATCTAACACTGCATGCTATGAACCCCACAGCCTACACGCTGACCACTATCAATGATAAATACTAAATATCATAATGGAACTGAAAGCGAAGAGGAAAAATAATTCAGCAGGTATTTATACTAATACATCTGTTCAATGCAAGTAATTCTCAGAAATACACAGCAAATCATAACACATGTAAACATTGACTTGCAAATCTTTGTCGTATTGGGGATTAATGATTGCATGGAAAAGCTTTGAAAGAACAGCCTACAGAAACCCTCTTTTTAAAGTTTTATCAACTATAACAATGTAGAGTTAATGACATAATTTCTTAAAGGTGAAGCATTAGAAAAGTAAATGCAGACACTTGGACTTCAGTGGGCAATCCCTCCATGAGATGCTTGAGCTTTCTATTGTGCACCCAAAATATATCCAGTTCTGTGAGCTGGGACCACAGAGAGTCACAACACTCCCCTCCTGGACTGTGGGAGAAGGGCAGTGGTGGGTCATGTCCTTGTTCCTTCATGCTCAGGTAAAAGCCCCAGCAATACCTAATCTGTCTGCTCCCACTATATATGAAATTAAAGCACTGATATGATCTCAGTGTGTGGGGCAACCAGTCCTGCCAGTGTATCCTAAGCACAGTCTGAAAGCAAACTCCTCAGAAGCAAGAGACTGAGGATTAAGTGCCTTTCATGTGCAGAAACAGGGAATTCTAAGTGCTGGGGACAAAGGGGATTTTGGGAACCTATGTGGAGATGCACCCCATTGGGAGCCTGGAAACAAAGGGGCGAAGCACTGTGAAGCTCAGGCTTCTCTCAGATTCCACATCCTTTGAAAAGACTTGTGGATCCCAAGGTTTTTTTGAGATATTGATGTTCCCCTTTATGAACCTTTATGGTGCATTCAGCTGCTGTAGTTTAGCTCAGATTCCTCTAACATACACTGTGGGAGAAGCCTTAGAAAATTAGAAATTACATATTTGCACTGTTCTCAGCACTCCCAGGGGAGCTGGAGCATAGACCTGGTCATCTTATCCAGCAAGAGGATAAAATCCAGTGCCAAACAGACCATCTGAACTTCAAGGATAAAGCTGGTAGCTCTGCAGGAGTAAAGGAAGTTGGCAAAATAGTGTCTTATACATGAGCAATTTTGAAAGTGCAGTAACATAGCCTTCCATGAGTCAGAGAAAATTAACCCCTGTGCAGAGGAGCTGAACAATTTGAGATGGATTCCATAAAGAATGGGTAAAAAATGCAAGCCAAGTACAGCTTTTTCCTCAGCCTACAGACAATGTTTTAACACAACAGTATAACACTTCAAATACTCAGATATTTCAGACCTCTGGCTAACTAAAGCATTTCTGCTTAATTAAGTCCTTAAAGAAATAAATGTATTACTTGATCAGCTCTGCTAACAAAGTGTGTTTCTCATTTCACAATCTCAGGTGATCAACCATTAATGATATCAGATATATTTGTAATTTTTAACTACAATATTCAGGTTTCAGGAAAGCTGTATGGACTAATCCAGCTGCCCAGGTTCCTGTACATCCACAGAATGATCCATCCCACATCTGCACACACACTGGAGTATCTGCAGAGGGAATCCATCTCTCTGAGCACACACATCAGTGCTAGAGGAGTCAGTTATAGACTGTGGAGAATTGTATTTTTTTTTCATTGAGGAACCCAACACAAATAATTTAAATTAAATGTCTGCAACAGCTTAAGGAGGGTGAGAAGGATTCTATACTGTAAATTCATCCTTGTTTTCCACTGTTCTTCCACTTATTTAGAAATATCACACAGGATTTACCACCACAGAGACAAATAAGAATTAAAGCAACATCTGGATTAATATGATATTTTGAATTAGATGTTCACAAAGTTTAGAAGCTTTATGCACAATAACTAGTTCTGCCATCCTCTGCTATGTTACCTGCTCAATGTAATTTATAAGAGAATTCTTATTGTCCTCCCAGTAGCCCTTCAGAGTTTCTTCAGGTGGGAATTTTTCACAGCTAAGCTCCACTGTGATTTCAAAGCAGTTGCTGCTGAGGTAATTGAAATCCTGCATTCCTGCAATGCCAGAAAAGAGAGGGAGTGATGCATTTTGCATTACTGTGAAGTAAATAAGGGGGGACAAATGAAATGCTGGGCCTATTAAAAAAAGAACAGCTATAAATACAATTGATGCAGCTCCACTCCATTTGCTTAATTTTGAATTCAGAAGCTTTAAATCAGAGAAACCAAATAATTCCAAAATACATTTTCTTCCAAAGTTTAGAAAAGCCTTGACAAACAGGCTGTACACTTCTACTTGATGCTGCACGTGACCTGTATACTTTTAGCTCACACATTTTTGAGTAGCTGACACATAAATGACTTTTTTTTGTCTTTGGGAAAGAAAATTATTTCAGATTATGGGTAAAGTATTTCCATATGAAAAAAATAACCAAAAAAAAGATGTTCGCCCTGTAAGCCAAGAAGAATAACAATTAATTATAAAGCAAATTAAACATAATAAAGTGGTACTGAGAGAGTTTTATAAAGATGGGTCAAAAATGTGTTGGGTTTTTTTCTGAAAACTAACATTTCATGTTAGTAACATTTTACATGGAAAACATTTCCTTGACAAGATTTTCTGCATAGATTTGACATATTCTCCACCAAAAAACCCACAACTTCCTATACCATTTATTTACATGGAAATTTTTCTATGGATAGGGTTTCTCCAACTCAATGCCTCTGCAAAATCAACATTAGATAGCCTTTGAAAGAGAGGAGAAACATCATTATAAATGCAACTTTAATAATTGACATTTTAAAACATAAGTGGCAGAGTGACATCATCACTAGGAATAAAAACTTGATGGATAATATGCATCCTTTTACATTTCTGAGTCTCTCCTCTTACTACATTGGTATATTGGCTATTTGCTTAAATTGGTCAACCACAATCCAAGGAAGTTTTCAGTTTTGTAACTGGATCAATTAGTTGGAGGGGGACAGTGGCTCTCCCCAGAAGGGTTATAAACATATGCTTTGCAGAAGCTGATGTAGGACTACCCCTCACCTTCCCAGTCTGTCTAGCTAGCAGAGTCAGTGGATTCTCAAATGGAGGCCTGAAAAGAAAGTGGCTATCAAGCTTTTTGAGCACCCCTATGGAGGTCACTGAGGGATTTAGAGCTGTTTCTAGGACAGCTAATTCATTCAGCCCTGTGTTCCCCTATGCAAGCTACATGTGAGACCTGAAGGAGTCTCTTTTCTAAGCACCAGTGCTGTTCATGGGTCCATAACTGCCCAGAGAGCCAATGTCACATCCCACAGAGAACCCCCAGGACAGCAGACTGAGTCAGGTGGGATTCTGCCAACACACTAGGGTGAAGGGGCTGTTTCCTGCCAACCAGGAACTGCAACCTCCCAACTACTGACAGGCACAGGGATTTTTCTGATTGCTAAAAGAACATTTTTATTTCTAAACCTTTGGGGTTTTTTGTTTGGTTGGTTGGGTTTTGTTAGTTTTTTTTTTTTTTTTTTTAATAGAAAAATGAGGACACAGAAGGCAAAGGCTCCTGGGAGGGATGTTCCAGCAGGCAAAACCCTTAGATGGACCATTCAGCAATACACAGCAAGAGAGCAGTGGAGTCATGAGTAAAATCCTGACAGTAGTGCTGACTCTTATGCATCTGTTCTGGACACTAGATAATGCTGCTTTTCTTACTTTTTGTACTTCTTCTAAAATAAAGAAAGAATGCATAAAAAGGAGAACAGGGAGCCGAAGGGCACGATGTAATTTTACTGTGGTGACAGTAATTCTCGACCATTACTGTTCCAGTTCTCAGAAGATTCCTCTTTCCTCCCAAAGTATTACTCAGGGATGCCCTATTTCTCAAGAACAGAATAAAGAAGAAATATATTTTCCAGTTTTGTGCACAATGCCCGTATCCTATAGTTTGTTTCCCAGGGCCTGGCCATGTCCCAGGTTTATGTGCTGCTCCTGAAAATATTAATCTTTTGTATCATTGAACTGCAGATGATCTGGATCTCTGGGACAGAGAATGGGGTGAAGCTGGCCAGGATCTAAACTATGGCTCACCACATATGTAATCTGGAGTGCACTGGGCTGTGCACTCTTTACCTCCCTGTTCACTATGGTGATTAGGTGCAATACACAAGAAACCAAAACATTTCTAAAGATTTATTCAATATTGCAGCAACTTTGCTGCCACTGGTCAAGTCCTCGAAGTGCCCTACCACAGTGGCATGTATCCCATGCACCAACATCACCACACTCCCCAAGCCTCTCACTGTGACAAAGTGTAGCACCTACTTTCTCACACTTTAACAGGAACTGCTCTCTGAAGATCAGAAATGCTTAGATACCTCAGATATAACTGAGATTCAGCAATGAATGCCCTGTATTGCTGACCATGAGTAGGACTTTGAAAGTGAGAACACAAAAACTTCTCTGTTGCACTACTCCAGTGACTGAGGGACTATAGTGTCTTTATGCTAGTGCTTTCAAAAGTAAGCTTAGAATATGGGAAAATATTATTTTCTTCAGGTTTTAATACAGGAACACCAAGCTTTATAAATAAAGTGGAATGCAGGGTGTGCCCCCGGCATCCAGACATCAGAATTACTTAAGACTTTGAACTGCAAGCTACGGCACTAAGTTAGTTCAGCTTCTACACATAGAAAAGACAGTAACCTTTAGCAGGACAGGATGTACTTGAATGGGGAGACTACGAATGCCTCCTACATTAGCATTTAGTGAAATCCTAAAAAACTCTAACACTGCTTCCAAAACTGGTAATCAAAGTTGGGAATTAATTGAGAGTCAAGGGTGATTTGAGAGTACCTGAAAATTTAAGAAAGACACTTAAAAACCAGCCTAATAGTACAGCAATGTAAGCTGCTTTGAAAAGCTATTTTTGTAATGACATGAATCTGATTAGACTCAGGTGACTCTATAATGACAGAAAAAGCAGAACAGGCATGTGGCTAGGCAGTAATTGATTACTATCTGTTCTTCTCATTTATAGTTCTAGGTAGGTACTCCGCACAAAAGGTACATTAAAAAGTCATTAAGGATGTTGAGAAGTTATACAGTCAACAGCTAAGGAAATGCCAAAATTAAAGCTGTTTGTACAAATTTAGTTTGGCTTTCCTGTGCATGAGTGAAACTATTAATTACATGCTGATAGAGAGAAGGCCTCCATTAAAAACAACATGGCTTTTATGTACAAACTTGTTTCTCCCCAGAGTCTGATGGCTAGAAGAGCCATTCCTGAACACAGAAGAATGACCTCTTTGCCTTTGCTTGCTGTCTCTGAAAAACCTACACAGATCAACTAATTACAGATGACAACTACTACTACAAGTGTAACAGCATCATGGCCTCAGACTTAGCAAAAGGTGCTCTTGGGGGGAACTTTCCTCTGTACCCCTGCTCCACAGAAGGATGTAACTACCAAACAGTAGTATTGAGAAAAACCTCACAGAAATTAAGAGAGAGACGCAAGAGTCAGATATTCCTCTACATCATCCACTCTCTCCACCCAAAAATTCAGCAAGGGGAGTTGCCACCTTGCGTGAGGTTGGTGAGGAAATCCTGAGGTCAGACAAAAGGGAAGGACAGAACATCAATGCAATGGAGGGTTCCTCCTTACTTCCAGTTAGAGCCAAGGACTGTTACCAGATGTCTCTGACACAGACATTCAGCCTTCCTACTGAAAGAATCCAGGTAGCAACCCACAGTCACATGACAGCCATCCATATACTACCCCTTCAGACTGAAGAACCAATGAAGATGGCAGCTGGCCCACCTTTCACAGAAGGTGCAAGTCCCTGAGGATCAATCATATGGGCAAAGAATTGATGTTGCACAACTAGAGGTACCATAATACCTGTGGGGCAACAGCACCTATAGTAATTCATTAGAATGAAAAATCATCCTTTCCTAGGTCAGAGCTTTTGGTCTGATAAGGTACTGCCAAAGGCTGAACCTAGGAGATGACCAGTAATAGAGACAGAAAATTGGCAGGAGTGGATATTGGAGCTGTGTTTGGTGCAGAAAGGAATCTTTAGTAGAAGAGTGAGAAAGGAAGGGAAAAGGAGAAAGTGGGAGACAAAAGCCCAAAGGAACCCAAGGGTGAAAAGGTAGTGAGGTACCACCTCAGCTCCAACAGGAGCAGGTACAGTGGAGACAAGGCCTTCAGAGTTTCTTCAGGTATAGTCCTAATTCTGGTAAAGAGGTACAGTGGAATACTTTCCCTAAAGCAATATAAATGGCTCTTCAACAGCTTATGCTGCTGCTAACTTTGAGTTCATTACCATATGGACAGCAAAAGATCGCTGATACCATCAATAACTTAATTGCCACATTTTGGTTTTCAGATGGAGCTTTTCAGATTAAAATTTCCCAGAAAATTTTCACTTGAACTGAGCAGTGTTTAGTTATTTTCCTTAGCACTAGACATAGAAAGAGCAGAACTGTTTTCACTGAATTATATTTGTTTTTTTAAGTCAGCAAACACTACCATGGAGGTTTTGTTCAAAAGTCACAGCTTGCCAGCTGATTTCTACACTTGAAAAAAAAAACCCAAATCAATAATAGATTCAATCTGCATGGTCCTAAGTATATTGTTGTCTCTCTATTTTTTTATGAGCTGCACCATATTAGGATGATGGATCCTGCTTAGCACTAGGATTCCTACCTACTAATGTCTGTACAAATATGAGAAAAAGAAAGGCCTCACTTGGGGAATTAGCAGTCTAACTTAAAATAAGATCCAAAAAGAGGAAATCAAACTTTCCAAAAACCTTTTCCAATGTAAAAATGTGTCTTTGCCATATGCAATTTAAGCAGAATCAAAGCATTTCATCCAAACAATGGGAAAACTGCTTTTCATAGCATTTTCTTAAGGAAAAATCAGCTCAAGTTAAATATATCCAGGTTTTCATAGCTAATATTTAATATTTCATTAAGATAAATTTTAACTGAATTGAAATAAATTTTAACTACAAAAGTTTTCAGTATTTTGTTTATATTAACTTCTTTTCAGCTTTTGCTAACTTCCATTTTCAAGGGTGTTTTAATGGTTCCAATTCAAAGTCTGAAAAGTATCACACAAAGATATTTTGAGGTTTTAGTTAGAAATTCAGAAATTTCTGTGTTTTACTTCACACTCAGCCTCTGGTGATCACTGTCTGTGTGAGCACTACCAGTCATTGTTCTGTTTTTAATTTCTTCCCAGGAGGTTAAATATTTTCTTCTTTTACTACTACCTCTACTGCAAGAGTTAGGCTACCACTGAGGCTGTCTAATGCTTTGAGAGATTCCTACTCACTTCAGGTAAAAATTTAAAATTAAATCAGAGACTGTAATACAATATCAAGAGAAAAGCTAAGAATAAAACAGTTATGTGTGTTCAAAGTCATCCAGCATAAATCAACAAAGCCAAAGCACAGGCAAATCACTCCAATACAAGCTGGCTCAGAAATCTTCAGCTCAGTTTTCATTACAAGTTTAGCAGAGGCAGAACACTCTGAGATTCATATATGCCAAGATGTGTTTGGCTCAGTTTACAAAGATATGAAAATTCTTAATAGAAAGGAATGAAATGTCTCATTTGAATTAGATGCTTCATTTCAGGCTATTCTTCTGGACTTCTGGAAAATTAGTCTGGACATGTCCGTAGTAGCTCTGCTGCTCCTCTTAGCACAGAAGGCTCTACCAAAGTCTAGGGAAACAGCACCTGGGCTAGAATCAGGCACTAACCAAGCCACAAAGTATGGAGATGCAAATGCAAGTATCTTCATGGCTGGTTTTGTTCCCATTAAAATCCAAGGCCAAATTTTCATTTTCTGTAACACTGCAAAATCAGGCAACCAGGCTTTCCTGCTTCCTTCAACTTGGATGCCTTCATTATTGAGGTTCAAATGAACCATCAGCAGCCTGCTCTAATGAGGGTTTGTCAGGGGATTTTTCACTCTTTTCTTAACCCCTCCCGCCCCCTAAACTCCCTTAATATTTCATGATAGCAGAGCCATCACTCGCCCACTGCAGAACTATTAAATTTGCCTGGAGCCTGAAGAAACATTGTAGAAAAAGCAGTAAAAAGGAATATTTTAATAGTTATCACAGTGAGCTTTATCAGATTTTATAGATGTACTGTGGTGAGTGATCAGCCTTCAATTTTGCCTTAAGCAGAAGTTGTGGATAACATAACTCAAGCTCAGAACAGCCAGTGACACAGACTCCCGTGGGGTGGGCTCACCTCCTGGGACACTGTACCATGCACCACCATTAGTTGTTCCATCCACAAAGCTGCTGTCATCATCATTTTTACGACACGGTGGTCTGTTTGGGTCAGACATAGCAGGGTTAAAAGAAGAATAACTGCGAGCCAGGCTTTGAAAAATAGCATCATCAGGGCAGGAGCTGTACTCATGAGCACTGCCTAGGGAGGAAAAAAATCCAGGAACAAGGATTATTAAAAGGGCAGTCACAGCAACTAGGATCACAACTTAGATCATCAGCACTGCACAGCAGAACTGTGCCTGAAAATACTATACAGGTAAGTGTACACAGGTAAGTGTCCTACAGCATCAAAAGTTAATATGGCATTATCTTTTTAACGTTAACATTTACCCATTACTTCATCAATTGTTGCCCTATCATTAAAGTGGCTAATCACAACCGTCTCAATATTTAAGGAAATATTACTTTAAAAGTACACCACAAAACCTAAGCTGTTCTAGGCTTTAGATATTTTTTTAGAAGGACAGACAGTTCAAAAACACAGATGTTTCCCTAAAGTGTTTTATAGTTGGATATTAGAAGGATTTGCAATTAAACCGTGATAAAGTCAACTGAAAGAGAATCACAAACAATACAATTTCATGAAACTTTAGTCATGTGTTCCACAGCAGCAGAAAAAACTAAATTAGTATTGCTATATACTTTATGATAACATCTATGCCACAATGTGATCCTTTTTATACAGACCAAAACTGAAAATGGCAAAGTGATAGTTGTTTCTGTTAGCACACTACTGCTTTCAGAAATTCATTTTTACAGGTGCAGGAAACCTTAACCTAGACACATCTTTCTCACTTCATTTAACATGGTATAAACAGCCCCAGCTAATTTAACACCTAAGTTGCCTTGATTAATATATCTAAGGGACTTTGATTCCCTCAGGTATTACATCATTTTTGTCATGTAAATCTACTGAAACAAATTATTATCTTCAAAACTAGAAAACATGGTGCTACAGTGACTAGCTTTAAACATGTGATTAGCATGATAAAATAAGTCATTACAATGCAACGACTATAAATAACTTTTATAACTTTTTTTTCCAATTTTATATGGTTTTGCAGTGTTTTATGGTTTTGTTTGCAAGGTTTATAAAGTTGATCTTAGCTAAAGTTGATTTCTTAGCAGTGAAATAAGTATAGAATGAAATTTCTATCTCCTACTATTTCATGTTAACTTCTATTTACATACCACTCCGAGTCTCATCATAAGGATAATTTGCAACAAGGTCTCCTCCATGAAGATTGGCAGACAGCACAAAGGGAATATCCATAATCCAGTGAATGACACCTTTAGTTTCAGGAGCAAGCTACAACAAAATAGCATTACCACCAGTTACAAATTGATAATCCAATGTAGAAGCATTCAATTAAATACAATGGGCTTAATTATTACCACATATACTGTGCAAGACACTTAAGTGAACAGCAATTTTATTCTGGCTTCAGAGAAAATTAAATCAGTCTTTACATTAGATTTGTAATTATATTAAGTGGATTCATGTAAGTCCAAAACTGGTGTCAGCTATCTTGGAATAAGACTACAAAAAAAGCAATCTCAATCTTTTACTTCTTCCCATTACGAATAAAAAAAGCCTACCCAATTCTAAACAAAGGAAAATAAAATAATTAAACATAAATGTTGGTGCAGTCTTTTCTCTGTATGGAAAGTAAAATTACTTTATTAGTATTTTGAATTTGAAGCCAGACCACAGCTATTAAGGCCTCAGTCCTATGGGACTGCAGTCACAACACTCAATTTTCTAGAACTTCCTCTGGGGGTAAACACAAGAAGATAAAAATCCCTCCAGATATAGAGCTGCATATTAAAGGCTTAAACTTAACAAAAATGTATGTGTTGTATGTGAGAATAGCTATCTAGCTAGCAGTATAATTAAGCACAATACACAAGTGAATTTCTGACAATGGTAAAAATGCAGAATATTTGGAAAAACAGCTTAAAATCAAGAGAGAAGGCTATACAAAAAAAAATCTTTTGACTGACGAATTGTCTAAGGATTAAGATGGATCAAAAGAGTTTACTACAGCAATCCATTTTGAAGAAAAAATTCAAGAAGTATCAGATGGATAAATTTAACAAAATGAACACATAATTCAGAACGATATGAACAATAAGACCATACACACAGCTCTTAGGGGTCACTACTGTTTGCTTACATAAAAGGGAAGAGATGGGCACATCAGTGGCCTGACATTCAGCCCCTGCTTACCTTGGGATTCTGGTCCACAGCTTTTTTCATGTTCTTCAGAAGATGGTTGTTTGGGCCACCTTCCTTCTCGTTAACGTAAACTATTCTATCGAGATCAGGAAAATTTCGGTTTAGATCTATCCCCTGGGCATTGCTTCGACCAACAAACCAGTCTTTAAGTTCACCAGGCTAAATGAGGAAAGGGAACACAAAGAGAAGGGAGATGAGTAGATTCAGGAGATTACATATCAAGCTTTATATGGGTATGTTTACTTCCCATGTGCTTGAGAATAAGAAGGGATCATGTGGGAAAAAAAACTCCTGAGGCACCAAGAGCTGAGTCAATTGCCCCGTTCCTTCCTAGAGCTCTGTAGGGACAAAACCAACCTCTATTTCACTGAGGGTCTTGCAGGACAGGTTATTCTCATATGGCACACTTGGACTAAGGATGAGTAAAATTACCAGCAGTATCAGATTTTTCAGTGCCAGTGGTGTCTTCCCCCAAGACTTGGCTTTTCCCCATTGCCTCATGCCCCGACTATGAATTACAGCTCTCATTATAGAGTCACAGCAGCTGTAGATTTATCTGGAAGCCACAAGGAATGTTTGCACTTGTTTCAAGTTCTTCTAAATAGCTTCAGCGTAAAGAAGGACCTTAATCCTTCCTTGAATCTTTTATTGTGTCTGTCAGCCTTGTTCACTGAAATGGTGACAATGAGAATTTTTGCAAAATTATTTCTTTAAACTGATTCTCCGAAGTAAGTTTTTGTTTTCCATTGAGAAAATGCCTTCAGAATGTATCGTTTTCCCTAGCTTCTCTCTGTAAGTTTTCAGTACTCTTTAATGTAGGTTAAGTTTGGTTACTGGTTTTAATCTTGTGGAATATTGAATCTACTGTCACACTCTGTGTACAGGATCAAGATATTCTAAATTAGAACAGCAGTACTAAATCAAATCTTATTATAAATCATATTTAAATTTTAAGGCTACCATATAAAAGCAGGTGTCCTTTGGCTAAGGAGCAAAAGTTTCAAATAATATTACAGAACCTCTACAGAGAGAGATTTCCAAGTAGTAAAATGCTACATCAATCTGAGGACAGCTTCTGCTTCACTGCCACGAGAGGGAGACGTACGACTGAATATAAAGAGTCTGTGAATATTTTTAAAGACTTAATGAGAATCAGTTTAATAAAAATCTTAATAAGGTTTCAATTATTTAATCATAAATAGCCACATGAGAACTTTCAATATTTCAATATTTATTTAAAAAATAAATATACCTTGTAAGCAAGGAAATTCTTATTTTTGTTTATGACAAAATACACACCAGAATTTGACTATTTGACTTCCATTTGCTAATTATGCATTAATGCATTATGTTTCTTGACTGAGTCATCACCCTAAAATGCATACTAAATTTTCTTGACTAATACCTTAATTAAAGTACCTCATGCATGAAATTAGGAATCAAAGTTATTCACATTAAGGTGGCTCATAATGTTTGTTGTTTTGGGACCAAGCTCTGGTGAACACGAATTTTTTTAAGTGTATTTGCATGGGAATATCCTTAAAGAAAACAAACTTTCCCTTTTCTAGCACTTTTGAAACATCATTTATTACTAGTTTAGGAAGTTACATGTTTAAGAAGCAGTTTAGTCAGTGAACTTAGATGAAAGAATATGCATGAAACATAAACATAGTTTTATTTTAAAATCACAGGCGAAGGCTATTTGTTGAAAAGTCAAGTATAAAGTCCTCTTTGTTAAACATAACAAGCCTACTGTACTATTAGGAAATACTTTGGTTTTGATGTTCCACTCAACAAGCGCCACCAGGAGTCCATGTATCTGTAAAACTGTTAGTCCAAGAGCCATTATGATAAAGCTGACAGACATTGATAGCTATTTTTATACACGTAGTCTTACAAACCTGGGATGCTGCCTTCTCAAAGCCATCTGGGTTCAAAGATGGCATGATGTGGATACGTGTGCTATGGATCAGGTTGATAATAGTATCATTTCCTTTTTGGTATTCATTACACAAGTACTGCGCCAGGAAGATGAGTAACTCCCTTCCAACAGCTTCATTCCCATGCATGTTCCCAACATATTTAAATTCTGGCTCTCCTGCAAGTAAAAGGAAGAACATGTCTCAGAACAACATATAAAAATCACCCACGAACTGGATCACGCAGCACACCTGAGATATGGGTACGACTACTACTACAACTGGGCATGGTATTCCCAGGAAGTTTCAAACCTCCTTCAGAAAAATGGATTTAGGACTTTTTCTAAATTTTGGCTTAACAAATGCTAATTAATATTCAGCTGTTTGCCAAAGGCAGAGCAAGAAGAACAGAGGACAACACAGCGTGCCAAAATAAATGCTAAGCACCAACATTAACATTACTACTGTTGATATCTAATACAGTTGATGCATCAATACTACAAAAGTGTGTCTTGATTATGTAATTTTAAAATATATAAACTGACACTAACAGAGGTTCTTATCTTAACTTGCTCTCCAAGATTAGGTTAAGTTTATTCTATTATACATGCATTAAACTGCAATTCTTCCATGAAAGCAATGCCAGTGAACAGCTGTTGATCACAGTGATCTGAAAAATCTTACTCAGCAGGTGTTTTGGATATTCAGCTCAGACTTTACAAAGCAAGTGCAACAACCTAACTCATAAAATCAATAATTTCCATTTAATATTCTAAAACCAGAATTAAATATATGCTTAAATATTCTGTATATATAATCTATATTGAACGTTTATGTGTATATTTAATGTAAATTTTATACATATTACATAGCCATACAATACACATATTAAATTTGTAACATATATTCAATATATATTCTCTGTATAAAAAGAGCATCCAATATTCCCAACTGCTAAATAGTCTCATTCTCATGACCATGGACATTAAAACCACACAACGTATGTCTTACAGAGCAGTGAAGAATTCACCTTTTAAAAGACTACATTTTGGGCCCTCATTCCAGGGAGGCTTTAGTGTACATGTAAATAACTGAATGAGATCAAGAGGGATGTCCTGGAACTAAAATGAGGACTATGCTATTTTCTAGGCTGAAGCTCCTTTTCCCTTATGCTTTTCATTTTAAAATGCAGTTAACTGTTGTAACTGCTTTAATCAAACATTCAGTTAATTATAGGCCCTGGATAGTCTTCCACCACACTTTGTGATGGCCTTTAGCGCTATTAAAGGGGCAAATTCAAGCCAGGAAAAATGTTACACAAACAAGACCTAAGTAATTGCTAATCAAGCATGCAGTCATATCTACTTACAACCCTTCAGTCTGTGCTTGTTAACCTTAATCCCGTGATAAGATGCTAGCACACACAGTGCTATTAATACCATGGCTTCCTCTCCTTCCAGCTAAATTGGTTTTATAAATATGGATTCATCCCTGAAATGTTTTGCTAGACAGGTTTAAAAGTTTCCTAATTTGAGTGCAACAGTTTCATTTTATCTGACAGACAGAAAGCCATTACTGTGACTAAACCCCTTTATTTCCTCTTTTGGCATTGAGGTCCCACTTACTGTTTCTTTCTATCTGCTAATACCAGCGAATGCACGAGGTTTAATCATCAGGAGTAATCAGACCATGCAATGAACCTGATCCCATGAAAACAGATGGAAACTATACAATGAAATACGCAGCACTGCACATCACATGTACTCTCAATACTCACACATGTGTACATTGGCATGTTACTTACAGGGAAAATGCTTCACAAGCTATAACAGGCAAAATTGTTACTCCCATAAATATGAACACAGCTGCATTTTGCACCTGTGCTTTTCCCTAGGACATACCTAAGGAAGCCTGAAGGAGAAACATTTTCTTCTGATTCCCAGACCTGTGCATTAATCCCCCACCTTTCTCACCCACTTGAATTTTACAGGCCTGATTCAAACCAGTAAAGAGAAACATATGTTTCCCGTAGGGTATTACTTGGCCTTCCCCCCAAACAATCGTTAACAGTGTTTAGAAGGGCTCATGGAAACAGTCACACAAGCGTCTGCAGTGAGCCAAGAGCACAGCTTTGTACCTTCAGCAGTAATGACCCATTCCAAATGAGCCACGGAGAGGTAAAGAGTCACTGCAAATATAGAAAGTGTTTCCTATGAAAAGTGATTGAAGAGGTCAGCCCTGTTTCCCTTAGGTCAAATATACCAATCATTATGTCACAGAGGGCTTGGTCAGGAGAACAGTATTTCCCAACACCACAGATAAGTGAGTGATTTTCAGTGAAAGGGAACAATGACAGTTTCTGGAGTGATAAAGAAAAATTATGCAACTCATAACACAAAATGCAAAACCAGTATTCAAAGAACCCTCTTAGCACTGAGGGGTCAGCACAACTCCTAAGTTTTACTAGCAAATCAAGAGTTAAAGATTAGTTAAAGTATCTAAAAGCAAATGTAAAAAGAATTGAAATGAAAAGATAACAGAGAGCTGAATAACAGCCCTGCTTCAAAATGTAAATTCTGTATTTATATTTTATCTCCCTTGGGCATTTTCTTATCCCTTTCTCTGAAGCAAAGAAACCCATCTCCAAACCACCCTCTGGCTGCAGAGAACAAGGATGTCTGGTCCACACCTCTGTCACCTCCCAGCCCTACCACTTTCTTAATTCTTAGGCACAGCAACCAAAGAAATACTGGGTTTCTGCTCAATATAAGTACTGAATTTCACACTGTACCCAAAAGCCTGAGGAAAACTCATTCATTTCATCAGTGCAATGCAGCCAGCATTCCACGCCCACCACTGCACCAGAAAGAAGCAGCAGCTGCTGCTGCTGCTGCTCCTCCACTGCATGGGCTAACAAATACCTCAAAAGCCAAGGGTGTCAGCAATCAGGTCATTCAATCTTAGCACTTTATGGTTTCCCGGGTCTAGTCATAGAATATGTCCTGCCACACCATTTCTACAAGTTTCAGCCTTCTCTGGAAAACATCCTAGCCCGTGGAGAAAACAGCCTCTGGGTCACCTGTTGCCAGCACGTTATTTAGCTAGAGGAAGAGCTGAATTCTTCCCATTAATCCTTCATGAGCCATTTAATGCAGACCTTAATCACCCTTCGTAAGGTTCTGTAACTGCAATCGCCTCATCGAATTTTTAATTTTTTTCTTAATTAAAAGACTCTGCAAATGTCAATTTGATGAAGAACTTTTAAACAATGTCTTCAAACCAGTAGAAAAACCTCTCTTCCACTGCAGAACTGGAAGTGGCTTTAAAGAATTAGAAGCTTGAATAAATAATAACTGCCTTTTCTCATTTATTTGGCCCCAACAGAAAAAAGTAAGATTGTTTTCATGGATTCCCAAGGTCTAAGATAAACACAAAGGAACATTTACATTGTCTGAATATTTAAAATCCTTCTTTAATGAATTTTATTAATTTTCTGACAATATATCTTGATAAACAATAGCCTGTCATTCACAGTAGCAAAAGCATGTCTTCCAAACAACGTATGGCATTTATAAATGCTTACACCTAATTTCAGCTCAGATACAGAGGTTTGTGATAAGGAATGAATGAGTGAATTTTAACATAAGAAATAAAATGCAACAATCAAATTCATAAATATGTTAGTAATTCTGGTGAAACGTAAGCCATCACATCATTATGGCTTTTAGAAGGCATTTACATCCCTCTTAGATAGACTTTGTGTGGTACATTCATTACAGCCTGATAAACGATTGAGGAAAAAAGTATTGTAAAATGTCGTGCTTTTCTGGTGCCTGGCAAACACTGTGAATGTCACCATTCACTTCTGCAGTTACAGTCAGCAAAGGTCTTCCACAGTTTCCTGGGAACAGCTTGTACATCATTAATGCTAGACAGGTCATCCAATTAACAGTGACTAACCACTGCCATTTTCAGGTCAGGCTGTATTTGTACAGTAAAGATGGTAATTTTCTAAAACATAGGGACAAAAAGTTTACCACCTACTAATTATATATCCTACTAGTCAAGGCAGCGTCATGCCACAAGCCATGGTCTAATGTCAAGCAGTTAGCCTTAAAATGTACAGTATTTCACTCATGGAACTGAAAGCCATCTGGGAGAAAAATAACTAAGTCCTGGGACGTTTAAGTGCATAGGGAACTCTTTTGCAAACCTCCAATATCCTTAAAAAATTAGTCCCTCTGCTTTCCTGTATTCCTTATGGAAAAGCCAACAACATTCCTGCAATAACAAATTTAGTGTTTCTGATTACTTACAGTTGCTTGTCATTTTTAATATGGCAACCAGAAAACTTCTCTTGTAGATAAATGGCAGAAAAAAAATCTCAGAACCTTTCTGGTAAGAAATTAATTCATTAAATGTTATTGAGGGCTTTTCTACATGGCAAATTTTTATTAGTATTTCAAAGACAAAAAAATTTCTTGGAGATCTACTACATGGATAACCAAAGATTATAAAATGGGTTTCTCCTTCAAATATGAAAAAAAAAAAGAGAGAATAAAAGAATAACTGAAGATGCAAGATAGAAAAGTGAACAAATTAAAAAATTTAGATTTCTAATGCCCTGTGAACTAAATGCCTTGAACATGCCTCATAATAGCATTTCAATGGAAATGTTGGTCTCCACAATGGAGAAAATGGCATTGAAAGACAGAGCCACAATGCAGTATTAGTTTCTAAATCACTAGCTAGGCCTTCTGTAAATTTAGGACAATATTTACTAAGATGGTAGTAGTTTCTGAACAGTAGTTTCTGAACAAGAAACTACTGCAAGTTTCACAGGTGGCTTACATGAAAGCAGAAACAGGTCAACAGTCAACACCAAAGATATTTGAAAAAACTAGTATTTCCCTTTCTTGCCATTCACTGCTGGAAAATACACTGGAAGAAAACAAGATGAAAAGAAAATCAAGGATCTTTTGGCAACCTCATGCTTTAAAAAAAACACATGTACTTTTAACAGCTATGATTTAAAATCAGTTTCAAGCTCTTTCTGCAAATTTTCATAATTACTTAAACACTACTGCTTAAAATCAAAGTTAACAATAAATTCTGTACAACACATAAAATTGGAGTGAAAGCTCACAAGCAGCAGTTGTTTCTGCTGGCCTTGACATGTACAAATTAAGATGCGATCTCCATCCTACTGAGTACAAAACCTGCGAGTTGGGCTTCAAACTAAGATCTTATGTGTCCTTGCATTGGAAATTAAATTCTCCAGACAGATTACCTCATGCCCAAGACAGCTATTTCCACCACAAAAGTTCTGGATGACTCAGTGCTTTCTCCAGGTTTCCAGCAGCCCACTCTCACCCCAGCAGCTACAGGACTTAGCACAGCCTCCCACAAAAAGTGGGCAAAGCATCTGCTCGGCTCCTGCAGTCCCCACCTACAGCTCTCTGCTGGCACATCCCTGTGCTCTTTCCACAATATGTTGCATTTACACCGAAGTGTTGCACAATGTAGCACTGCATCCAGCATTTTGGGAAAAGCCCACCTGCTTTGCCACAGAATACAATGATTTTTGCCTACTAGATTGGCATTATTGTGCACAAAGTGATGGTTCTATCCCATACTGGTGGTGTTGATTCTATAAATCATAACAAATCACTTGTAAAGCAAAATAAGTTTATTTATTTAATCAAACCCTTTTAACTTAATAAGAAACACTGAAATGTGTTTCACATTTCAGTGTGAAACACTGAATGTGTTGTGATATGCACAAACCCCTCATTTTGTGTAAATGTGTTAAAAAGGTCTCTCAAGTTCAAAGCAGATTTTAAAAATCATCAGAATTTTAGAAGCAACAAATAACCTTGCTATATATACATCTGAATTAACCAAATTAGTTTTATAACAGATTGCATTTCTCCTGCCCTAAGAAAACTAAATAGGACTTCACATTTACAGAATCCCTTAGTGTTACAGCAGCAAGTATCGTTAGCTCAGCACTGAAGATAAGGTTCCTAAGAAATCAAACACAAAATTGGTTTTCACCCTTACCAATCTGTGAAACACTCTTACCCGTCTGTGGCAGAGCACAAAACGGGGTTTTGCCTACCAGTTTCTGCTCTCACTGCTAACAAAAAACATGGACCAAAACGTACCCTGGCACCCTTTGTAAATGACACTGACATTACAAAGTTGTCATGAGTAACTCTCTGTCTGCTGTGATGCTAGCTCTGGGATGTAATAGATTCACTTCTTCTACTGTGCACAGGAGGAGAGGAGGATTTTCCATTTATAACAAGTGAATTTTCATTTCAAAAGCACTTACTGTATCCCTCAAGTTTTGGTTGGCAGATAGAGCAAAGATTTTTTTATTTTCAGTCTATCAATTTATCATCGAAATAAACCCAGTTACAAGAAAGTTGATACATAATTTAGACACGTATTTATGATGGTTCCTCATCAAGTTCACTTTAACAAGCTTTCTCTCTTCAGCAAACTCTAGAATCAGCTTTTTCACTTCAGCTACAAAGGTACTTGCCAGTTATCAGAGCACTTCAAAAGGACCGAGCTCAACTATCTCATTCCTTTTGCATGTAACAAATATATGGGGAATTTCAAAGCTGAACTAGTTCAAACGCCTGCTGCCAGCAGGAGATACATTTGAGCTTTGCTTTTCTTCATCCTCATTTCATGAAGAGAAGAAATAAAAATCAGAAAAAACCTACAACATTTATATCTAGATTCCAGACTCTAAAGTCAAAGAACAGGGCAGGAATGCTGGACAAATGTAAGTCTCCCTTATTATTGGAAACAAACAAGGAAAAGTCAATGAAAACACATAAATAATTCTTTTTCAGTAAATTATACAGGCTAAATTAAACACTGCTATGTAGGTTTAGATTAGAAGAAATTCTTTACTCTGAGAGTGGTAAGGCTCTGGGAACAGATTGCCCAGAGAAGCTGTGGATGCTGAATTCCTGGAAATGTCCGAGGCCAGGTTGGATGGGGCTTTGAGCAACCTGTCTAGTGTAAGGATCTGTGCCCACATCAGGGGAGCTGGAACTAGATGATCTTTAAGTTTCCTTCAAACCCAAACCATCCTATGAATGCCCCTGCCACATGGGCGGCCAAAAGCACAGAAGTGCAGCCATGAGCTTGTGTCATGCAGCAAATCCCAAGTTGGAAGTGATGGACACTGTGATTTTCCCAGCAGTGCCCAGAGCATAAAGCAAATCTGAAAAGAGCTGAGGGACTTAAGTCAGGCCAGGGCTCCACCTCTGTAGCATCATTCCACAGAACTCAGGGCATAGCCATTTTCCAGGAGGAATGTAAGCTTGGACAGCATTCAGGGCTGCACTAGCACGTGTGAAGGAAGCACAGAGTTCATTGTCACCCTGCAAAACTCCCTGCATTGCTCTCTCCATAGAGATGAGCTACTTCTGACTGAAAAGTACCACAATGTCTGTCACAAGGATGTTTTGGGTCCTTGGGGAATATATTTTCTCTGCTTAAGAGAAATAAGAAATAACTAGTGGTAAGCCTCCAGACTTGTTTCCTGGATTTCCAGGAGCCTCTCTGAGGCATCACAGTGGCACTTGTTACCCCACTGAGGCTCCTGGTACTGGATGTTCCTTCTTGATTGGTAACTGGAAAATTCTTTTATTTCACTGCTATTTTGTCACAATCTGACACTGTGTGAAAAAACCTGTGGGCTGCAGATCTGTGATTCAGGCAGATGATGCTGAAGTGCACTGGTCATTGCTAACAGAGGGAAAGGGATAAAATTTCCTCAAAAATGTACCCCTGCAACAAGTTCCTTGCATAGACAGCATGTTACAGAGTAAGAGTTCCTTTTGCACTGGTATATTTATTCAGCTTCCCTTGCTTTGATGAGCCTGAATATTTACTGATCTTACATTCTTTGATTATTGGCCATGGAGGTTACAGAAAGTGTTATAAAGTGACCTTTTATAAAATGACAGAAGGACAAAGGCAAAACACAAAAGTTAATTACGCTCTTAATTTGCTCCTATGTGGAAAAAAATATGAAAAACTGACTTGTTATGACTAACAGAGACACCATTTACACCAGAACACGACCAACCTGATTTATGTCAATATTCTCAGAAACCAATAGATACTCAGGTAGCTTCTTTTAGTCTTAAAAAATTGTTTTATTATCATGCTTTTGATATAAGTAATTTTTAACAGAGTTCTGTCATTTCAAATGCTGGGGAGGGGACAGGTTTCCAGAAAAAATACATCTGCATTGTAGCCTTAAAATTATGGCAAACTCTGTGAAACTCTGATGGAAAGTGCCTGATTTTAGCAGCTAATGCTCTCTCAAGTTTCTGCATTTAACGTATGAAGCCTATGTGATAACCAGCAGTAAATCTCAATTGTACTTGTGCTTCAGACAGGAGTGGTTAAATCATGTAAGTATAAAGCAGAAGAAAATAAAGGTTAAATGGGTAGAGAGTGATCAACACTGGTAGAGCAACACTACATACCAAACATTGCAATATTGGCTCCAGAAATTTTCAGTGTTATGTAAATATTTTAAATAAAAATGGGTATTATACCTTAATAATTTATTTATAGTCAGACAGGTAGAAATGCAGACCTGTATGCTTGGACGAGGTCTGTCTGTTGACACTCACTTATGTTTGAAATATAGATACCCATTAGAAAATGCCCCTTATATCAAAGAAAGGAAAACGGAAAAGGGAAAAAAAGGGGAAAAGGAAAAAAAAGGGAAAAGGAAAAAAAGGGAAAAGGAAAAAAAAAGGGACAAGAAAAAAAATGGGAAAAGGGAAAAAAAAGGGAAAAGGGAAAAGAAGTAATTATTACTCCTAGCAAGATAGTATAATAGTTCAAGGAGAGGAAGCTAAACTGGTGCAGAGGCTAATAAAATCAAACTTCATGCGTAAGAGGAAGAAGTGAATCATACAACAGCTTTATGACTCAATAGTAATGATGGAGATAACTGAACCAGACAAACCCTTTGTCTCCACAGCAGATGTGAGTGGATCCAGAAGGCTTTCAGGAGATGTTCTGCCTTTAAATAAGGGAGCTCCAGACAAAAAAATCGCATATGGACATTGACACTGACACTGCAAAGCACAGTACTGCTGTATAGCTGAGACACAGAACAGTCTTCATAAGATAGAAATGGTTAACAAAAAAATCTGTAATGGCTTTTAAGTCCGCTCAGAGCACATACTGCAGTGTCCTAAAATCAGGTATTTTTCCTCATATAGGGAACAAGAATAATGCTTTTTCTCAGTTTTCATCAGAGCTTCCCTCCAAAGAGTAGTAAGACATTCCTGCATTTACAGAAAGGACTTGTGCACATGGTCTCAGTCAAGAACAGCAAAAATTGCAATCCTGACCTTGAACAGCACTCCATAAGTGCAGAAAGTCAAGCAGCAGCTGAGCAACCACCTATTTTATAA
This sequence comes from Acrocephalus scirpaceus scirpaceus, assembly GCA_910950805.1. NCBI lineage: Eukaryota > Metazoa > Chordata > Aves > Passeriformes > Sylviidae > Acrocephalus > Acrocephalus scirpaceus. Next base: position 6,495,454 of record OU383778.1, on the reverse strand, counting down.
TGAATCCTCTGCATGGCAATAGAGCTCTGTGAAATTTCATACAAAATGAACCTACCTAGGGTTTAGTCTAAGTGCACACAGAAAGGCTACTTCAAAGTAACAAGGCACGTTCCTCACAAAAGGGCAAAAAATAGCCATGTTCTACCATTATGCCCACTATGCCTCCAATATGCCAAGGACATTAAAGGGCAATGACCAGCAGGGTCAGTAACCAAGGAGTAATTCCTAGCACTGTATAATTACTGTTTCCTCTGAGCAATACAAAGCAGCTACAGAAAATCCATCTTTTGTGGTCCCTTTCCTTTCACTTGAAACTTCCTTTCTCTTTTATGTTATTAGCAGTACATTGGACAAGCTCCTTTTCGACAATGCAGAGGAAACATCATGTTAGTGAAAAGGTACATCTTATCCAAGGTCAATTTTGTTCACTAATAAAAGCCCAAGGGCTTTTATTACTTCTGTCAGTGGTATCTGACATCAGTCTGAGCATTTTCACCACAATTCCTGTGTAGTCACTTATATTTTTTTTAGTAAGTGCAATAAAATACCAGGAGCTGAGATTTTGCCACACTTCTGAAAATCACAGCATTATTAAAGCACTGGAACCAGGAGGAAAACAATGCCCTACCTTCCAGATCTATTGCATTTTATTTCAATTTTATGCAGGTGTAGAAGGCTGGCAAAGTGTAACGAAGAGGTATAATAAAATCTGGCATGTTTTAAAAGCTGGATTCAAACATTTTGCACCTTTATTCAAAATATTCTGAGATTTTTGAAATTACCTTTCTCATATATGCTGTCATTATTCATGTCTAAAAAGCCCAAGAGTAGCTAACTAGCCAGCCCACAGAAGAGACCATAATAAAGCTAAAAAGCATCTCCTGAGAAGCCCTACAGCAATATTCTCACTTGAGGCACTTGTGGGCACCTTGACAAGGAAGACTGCTCTAAATGAAGCAAAAAGGGAACTTAGGAAATAATAATGCAAATCAAATAGGAAGATGATGTGGTGCCTGATCCAAAGCACATCTATCAAGCTCTTAATTCTAGAACAGTAATACAACAAATAGAGGAACAGTACTGAGTAGTGTGGCTGCAAAATCTTTTCTAACTGTATACAAGCACTTCTCTACCTTTGTGTTTGTATGTGGATACATACATCTCATAAAAAGGCAGGAACATCCCTTACTGAGTGACTCAAGCAGCAAGGAGGTCATCCCCAGGTCACGAAAATTATTTTCATGTTTCTTTTCACTAGCATTGTCTTTGATCTAAAGCACACTTCTAATTATAACTAAAGAAATTGCATTTGCAGATACTCAAAATCATATGAAAAGACAGATTTGGCACAGTTCACAAACAAAATCAAAGCCACATGATTACAAGACGGACAGAGAGAAAACCTTTTGGGAAGTGACCCAGTATTCCCTGTTTTTATTAACCCTGTTATATCTTATGATTAAGTACTTCATTCTTATTTAATTAAACAATCTGGAAGAAAATACTTTAAATGAAATTATTTTATTTTTGTGTTAAAAGACAAAGTTGTTTGGATTGTTTCATCAAGTACTATTTGACACATTTTCTACTTCTTTTTATATATATATGTCACTTTTTCTTTCAACCCGGTCTTAACTTGTATGATCACAGTGTGATGACTGCCAAAACCATGATTCAGAATATTTCTTCCAGCAGCCTTCTAAACCATAAAGAAAAAAGAAATAGTTACAAAATGTAACTAATCTAAAAAGATGTGTTCAGATTTCAGGAACACAGAAATGGGAAGGCAAAGGGACTGAAGATCACCACACTGACCACTAAAAACTGCATCTAATAAAAGGTGACAAATTTGGCGAAGAGCAGCCAACACATAAAACTCACCAAGACACACTACTAACCCTACATGAAGGAACTATACTTTTCTCCTCAAACAACCCAGTGATATTAGACCTGATTCTAACCATAGAACCATTCTTCTTCTATACATAGTATACAACAAGGACATTTTCCCTTTTAGCTGTAGCAAAAACCAACACTGAAATTGCACTGAGAGCTCAGTTTTATCTTGTTTTCCTTTATGTAGGACTTGAACCATTAAACATATACATACCTTCAGCATATTAGCACTGGAGGAGTTTGTCTGGAACGTCAAGTCAAGCACATACTCAGGAGTTTGACAGAACAAGGCATTACAAACTCAAGCAAAAGCAGCTTTGAGAAAAGATTTTCCACTGACTCCTGTAAATTCTCAGTCAAGTTTTTATTTCTGAAAAGATCCTTCCTGGACGCAATTTTTCTATCCACATTTGGTTTCTATCCACATTTAACAAATTTTTTTTTTTAAGCAAAAGCTTTTCACCTATTTATAAGTTATCTGAGGGTAAAAAAATATAGGCCCTATTCAACAGCTATTCTATTTTCAAAGATGTTTTCTTTGCAGTTGTGTACCTAGAAAAATTAATTTTTCATGCTAGAATTCTCCAGGTGGTTTGTTTTCACTGAGACCTTCTCTTCAAACCAGGTACAAGCCAAAAGACTTTACAGAGCTTGACAACACCATCTTGCAATATGAGATTTAGAATCCTGACCCTATTTGAAAAGCCACTAGAAAAAGTGTGCAGAAGGTGTAGTGGGGTGTCGATGCCTCACTGCCTGATTTTGCTTAAAAAGGAAGACAGAAGGAAAAATCACATGTACGTTACACTATTGTTATGCTAAGACAACTATTTCAAACTCTCCCCAGTTAGAGAATTACCCCTTTTTTACAGAGGGAAACCAAAGCAGCACTTAGCAGTAAGGCAATTCTGGGGCCAGATGCATTCCAGGATCCCAGATTTTTGTGCCTAACTGGACTTGGAAGTCTAGTACTGCAAACCCACGAAAGTGACAAACGCAAAAGGTCTGCTTGTAAAAGATTTCACACTGGGAACAATGCTGTTATCACATCTTACACTATTCAGACGGCCCCATTAGATCTAAATAATCAATTCAACATGTCAAAGGAAGCAGGATATGAGGGCAAACCTAAGTTAAATAAAAAAAAAAAAGGTCCAAGAGATAATTTCAGGAACTGTGAGTTTCCTGACTAGGAACAGCTTCCAGACTCCCATCAAAATGTTGTTCTTTCACTGCTGCATAGCTTACAAACAACCAAGCTAGAAGATAACACTGTAACATAGGAAGCCAGACTTTATCAGGCTTTCTGACCCTTTGCATTATACACGCCTGCTACGAGCATCTCATGCTTTGTCTTACAGGCAAAAATAGTCCAACAATTATGTTTTTCCCCAGAAAAAGAGAGGTTCCTATTTAAGATTGCTTGTTAATGCAAAGTGGCTTGAGTCCAATAAAGAAATAAAAAAATCACTTTACTATACTAATCACTAAACAATGGACATTAAAAAAACCAAAACAAACCAAACAAAGAGCCCCAAAAACACACACCAAAAAAACCAACACATCAGTGAGAGCTGATAGTCCCTCCTGGCCAACATGCACACAAGCCTGTTATGAAGGATAGTCACAGTGCAGAAAGCCATTCTGGATTTTAACCATGGTTTGCTCAAAGCCACCACTCCAGCAGTGCAAGGCTTCCCAAACCAGCATTAATACCATTGCCACAAAGCCTGTACCAGCCTCCAGGAAAGGACAGACACCGCTGTGCCACTGCTGAACAAAGACTGTACCTGCTCTTGGAGCCTCTGCTATGTAAGGAAAAAAAGAAAAAAAAAGAGAAAATAGAACCATATGGCAAGCACAGGGCAGGCCATGATCTTACCACAGACCTCATTAACCCCTTTTCCTCCCTCACCTTTAAGAACTGCTGTGACAAAAGTAAGTATTAAGGAGAGATCTGAGGAAGGATACCAAGCATGGCCTCTGACACTGCTGTGGGGAATTTGTTTGCTACCTAAGATGCCACAAAAGTGAGTGCAAGAAAGGTGGTTTGAAAATTTGCTCAGTGGACAACAGAAGCATCATTAATAGACCAGAAGTACAAATTAATATTTTAACTGTCACACTGAGGTTTTAACATCTATTAATACTTTGTCTCTTAATGTTTCAACAGCAACAAAATCAAGTACCAATCCTAAATTATACTCCAAGCCTTTGGACTCAAAAAAGCCTCCAAAACAGGCCAAATAAGCAATATTCAGTTCAAATAGACACCTGAATATGAGTGCATTTTTTTTTAAAGGAACAGTTCAAAATTAAGAAACTGACAGGATGCTGTAAGAAAAGCAAGACGAAGCAAAATTAAATCACTTCACTGAACAGTTAGTATAAAAGCAAGTGAAAAATGGCAGAGAAAAAAAATACACAGCACTCACTTCTCATTACACTGACATTTTTCTTGAGTATATTGCTAATATGGTTCCACTAAAAAAAAAAAATTAAGCCTTATGATATTTTTGAAAGTCTGGGCAGCTGTACTACAGAGCTTTTTCTTCATGGATTTTCTCTACAGAAATATCCTAACAGATGTAATTTTGGTATCACATCAATGCACACAAGGGAAAGCAGGATGACACATGATGTTCAGCTGCAATTTGCTTATCATTTGGCTTTATAGCTACATGTTTCTATTTACATGATGGAATGAAATGTCCTATCTTATGGTTTTATTTTAGGTTTGCTGGGTGTACAATCACACAAATACACCTACAAAGGAGAACAAAAGTTTAGTGAAAATGATGTCACAACTGGTGAACATAACATTTTTCAGGTAAATTACACAAAACTAGAGACACATTCTTATTGACGCCCTTCCTGTGTAGGCTCATTTAAATCCCATGAATGTTCTAAATCAACATACATGAGTGAAACACAGCTATTTTTTTAACCAGTTATGTGAGGAAGACAGAGAAGCTGACAACGTTTTTTCTCCTCCTTCTGCCAGAAGATTTTGCTCTGAAATAGAACTAGACAAAGTTGGGGTTTTTTACCCACAAGTGAATGATGTAAAAGACTGCAAGCATCCTGGAGAGCCAGCACCCAAGCACCTGTCTAAGGCAATGGTCCATGACACAATAATTTTATTTTTAAAGTGAATCTGGCAGTTAAATTCATCAGTAAGAGATGTAAATGCTGATATTCAAATGTATTGTGACAGTTCAGATTCACATCTTTATTGATATAGAGATTGGAGTGTTATTGTTCCTCTTTGAGCATGCAAACTCAAAAAGCACTTCTGGCTTTTGTGAAGGGTTGGAAACATTAAATCATATGAAAACAAAGTTCTACAGAATACGGAAATATTTTAGCACTTCAGAGATTTGAAAAAACAATGTCAAACCACATTACTCCAAATCCTGTGCCAAATTGCCTACCAATTGAAGAAGGATTATTGTCTGAAGTGATCAGACTACAGTACAATACTGCATTTAAATATGTTACTGATAGTGAGCAGAAAAGTAGCCTGAAGTCTGAAGAGCTGGCATAAAGATCACAATCACAACACCAATTCACAATATCATTTATTTATTTGTCTATTTATTCTAACTTCAGTATCCACATTTTAATGAAAGGGTAAAACCCAGATGTTTGAAAGTGCAAAACCTCCACACTTCAAATGCGCAAGAACACACGAAAGAAACAAGTCTTAGGATCTGGATAAGTAACATTCTCTAGTTTTTATTGTTTCTTTTTTTCCATTCCACATGGTCCTAACTATATTATTTCATACAGAAAGAGACTTTTGCTCTTTAGAATTATTCTGTGTTGGACTTTTTGTTATTGTTTGGTTTGGTATGTTTACTCATCCAGTTCTGTGGTATGAGATTACTCGATGACTCCTAGATTTGACTGTGATTAGTTATAAAGGAATAACAGATGTAAACAGATGGGAACAGCCAAGCACTGGTGGAAGCAAACCACAGAAGCAGCCCACTAACTGTTCTAATCACATAAAACCCATGTGCATTCCATGAATAATGCACTCTGAAGATGCACAGTGTCACTGAAAGCAGTGTATTTCAGAGGTCTGAAGAGACATGACAGAGCCTCCTCAGAGCACATTTTCTCTTGGATGTATTTTTTTCTGTCAAATATAGGAAAATGAGATTTTACTTTGGCATCAATATTCTCTGCCTGGAGATACTGGATACTGAACCTGACACATTTTGCTGGCACAAATTCCTAGTGCTACTTTTTTAAACAGAAACTTTGATGTAAGCAATTTCAAAGAATTACTACAGAAGCAGAATCCTGGGTAGCAGACCAAGTTAAACCCGACTTTTTTTTAAGTTCAGGTCTCTCCACTGGATCTGTACATTGCAAAAATTATCCAAAAAGCAATGAAGCAAGCCAAAAGCATCCAATCAATGTTTACACAGCAGAGATATAAATCCTACTTTACATCCCAGTGCACAAAAACTTAACTTCTCACCACACAGGCTTGAAGAGGGGATAGAAAAACACGTTTTTTCTCCTTCAAAATTTTTAAGGCTATGGCATTGTAATTACTTTCATAAACCTATATCCTATACATAATGTATAGCATTAAGACAAAGCGTCTTTTTTCCAAGAACTTCCAATCACTTTTCTTCATTCAGAAACACTTGTGCATTTTTGATTTATCTTATCGTTTACAGAACGTTGGAAATGGAAGACAGAGAGGCTTATTAAAACTACTTACTCAGAAGAGAAGTTTATTTAAAAAAATAAAGAAAATACTTAGGACATGCTAAGATTTCCTCTGGAAATCACTGTGGAAATACAAATGATGCTGTGCTTCTGTAGCACTTACATGTCCTTCATTCTGAGGAACAAGAAGCCAGGATTTCCTGAGGTTAAAATACAATACAGAAGATAATCACTCTTGCATTTTTCCACCAAATCAAAATATTCCAAAAGTCACTGTGGATTTTAGGGTGAGTTAAGAGCTAAGCTGCCATAAGAGGTCAAACAATAAAGGCAATTACAGAGAAGAATACAAGACCAGTGTAAGCTACTCTAAGCAGACAATAAGATGAAATATTAAATAATATACCATGTCAGCCTCTGAAAGGAACAAGCTCAGTTCTGCTGCAAGGCTTGTAAGTGAACAAAGCCAGCAGTCTCACAGCATTGCAGTGACTGGAAAACAGTACTTTGAAATTCAGTCACTTGCCCAGAAGGGTATTCTGCGATTCAAGGTAATGTTTTTGAGAACAGCAGAGAAATACCTTGAAGAAACTGGAGGTCCTCTAAAGTAAAGGGTGAAGGAGAAGAAATTTCCATTACAAGGGACCCAGAAAGAGAAAGGACCACAGGAAAAAGGTGTAAACTTGGCAGCCTGAGCTCAAACAGTGCACTCCCCTGAAGCCCAGAAACAGATGTGGAGCCACCCAGACCACAGCCCTCAGACAAGCAGTGCCTCAGTGCTGTGTGATCCTGCAGATGGAACACAGACCAGTTCACCCAAGTGCTGTGCTCAGAGACAGGGAGCACCGGGCCACCAAGTCAATGTTTCCATGGCCTTGCTATAAGGTAACAATCACCTTTTCATCATCATTCATGCTGCCAGACTGAGCCGAGACCAATCACCCACAGCATCCTGCTGTTTTCATATCATCCAAAATTGCAAAGAGTTACCGTGCTGGCAATAAGAAGGGCAAAAAGGAGAGGAGTGGGACATCTTCACTGACTTCTCATGCCACAAACACCACCTAGCACTGGACTATGAACAAGCAGATAATGAACATTTCCGGGGATTTGTTCCTATTTTTTTTCCTTAGTTTAACTTTCTAGTTTCAATCCTACTAGATGTTTTCCGGTGGTTTTTTTAATATGATTGTTTTCTTACTTCATGTCTTCACCTTTTCCTTGTAAATCATCTCCTCACTACTGAGTTTAAACAGTTAAGTACTTTCTCTCTTATGAAGTACACCACACTGAATAGTGGTTTCCACATGTGACCTCACCACTGCTTAATTCTTACCCTTTGCCTTCTGTCCATCCATCCTGAAAAACACTCAGTTTGTCACAGTAATAGCACCAATTCACTGGAGACCTGTTGGACACCCAAGGCAGCAGCAGCAGCAGCAGCAGCAATGTGCCCTGGGTTACTGCCAAATTAACGTATTTGCATTTATATTCTTTATGGCCTAAAGTAAAACCAGTGCTTGGCCTCCTAGAGGACCATAACACTGGGGTTGTTTATTCAAGCACTTGGAACTGATGGGACATCACATGCATTGGAACAGTGCTGGGACATGCACTGTCCCAGCTTATGTGTCAAAAGGTGACATTATTTTAGCTGCTCCCTCTACAGGCTCAGTGCTTCAAAACTTAGTGCTCCCTCTGAGCCTTTTTTTAACCTTCCTCTCTTACATCCATTATATCCATCATCACAGTATTCTTACCTCTGGAAAATATCTTGTAGCCAATTTCTACTTTCACTTAGATCAGTGAAAAGCAGTGCACTGCATAACTGCTCATAGAAAAACCAGCTCATTGCTTCCAATACTGTGTTGACTTCACTATCCAGGAACAAAGCATTCATCTTTCTTGAAAGTGAAATAAACTTGAATTAAGTAAAAAAGTATCCTTAACACTGATGTTTTGGTCCATGATACAGGCCAAAATTACATTTAAACTACAGATTATTCTCCAAAGTCAAATTAATACAAAAATTATATGTACTGTGATTTTACTTTTACTAGAATCATGAGTTTTGCACAGTTCTTTCTCTTCTGATAATTCTAAAAAGGGTAACACTTGATAATTAACTAAGAACACTTCTTAATTCATTGTTTGCACTCCACTTATCAGTGAAATGTAATTTCAGAGTCTGTCTACAAACATTGCTAATGATTCATGGTTCCTGAGGAAATTTCACAGAGACATAGGTCTGAAGCCACAATTATGACATTATGACAACTTTATGAGTTGACATGTCAAACGCAGTTCAGCATTTCCATGGGAAAAATGAAAAGGTCAGGAATTTCCCTCCAGAGCTGTGATTAAAAAAAAAAAAAAAAAAAAAAAAAACATAAAAATGATGTAAAGGAGTAAAGAACAGAGAAAGAACTTTAAAATAAAAATTAAGTCTTATACTAATATCCAAAGTGTTCCTTGATGAAGGAAAACATTTTTTTAAGAACTCCTAACAGCTATATTCAATTTGACTACTTTAAAAAATTATTTTGCTAGGGAAATGTAAAAAAATCCATTTTAAGAAGTTTATTAATACAGTGATATGAAAAAGAATGAGAACAATCAACTTCATCTTTATGATTATCAGCTAGAGAAACTATTTCACATAAAAATACCAAGGAAAACCTAATAACAACGTCATCATCATTTCTACAAAGAGTATTTCTTTCCTTTCCTCTTTTTACAGAATACCTGCTATTACAATACCTCCCATCCCATTGGGAATGAATGTCTCACACTGTTGAATATCATTTCTTTCTGCGGGTGACAACCTCCAGATTATTAGAAAATACAATAAATTCGTATCTGTCCTCATTAAAAATTCTGTGATATTTCCTTTAATGAGTGGGTTGTTTATCCTGGTCATTTATTTAGCTTCCAATTTGAACAGCCCCATTGCACAAGAAAATCTTGTCAATGGAGGTATGAAAGCAGCATGGACAATTTTAACCTACTTAAGTGGGTGACAACAGTGGTGGAAATGCAGATTTAGGCACAGTCTAGCACTACAGATAAGCACCAAAAAATTCCAGTTACAACAGCCTCAGGCTCTTTTAACAGAGAGGAAAACCTCTGGTAACATATTTTCATCTCTACCACTGGATATTCAGCCACTTGACTAAACAAAGTATATTTTCTGGTACAACTGCAGTTTTATTTATTTAGTGGATACCCTATGAAGGGATGGGTTTGTGCCTCTCTCTTCTGAATAAATTTGTCCTCTACACATATAATTACCCATATATCAATAATTTAAAAGAACAAAACTTTCCTTGAACCTTCTTAACTCTTGTGCGATTTCAGAGTCCATTTCAGAGTCTTGGTAAGTAGGCTTGCCATGATTCTTCAGAGTAAATACAACTGAAAAGATCTCAAAACAGACAGATCTTTTTAACTGGCATCAAAACACTTCTTTCTCTTTTGATATAGCCTACAGAAAATCCTTCCTAGAATAGTGGGCACTCAGTAAACATTTTCTGCTACCACACTATAATTGTTCACATAGCAACACATCAGCACTCTTGGGAGAATTCTGTTTCTTTTTATCTAAAGAACTTTCACAGACTTTAACATTAGCTAGATTCTTTCATGTCTTTTCTCTATTTGCGGAGAACTAAATTGAAACAGTTATTCAAGATGCACCATATCCCTCTAACCTATCTGCTCTTACCCCTTCAATACATGAGAAAGTTTTAGAAAGTTACTTTTGGTATTTTTGTTCCCATTCTCTAAGACCACTTCCTTTTTAAAGTTATTTATGTTTTTCCCCTTTGAAATTACTGAATTGCAGACAAAGCAAGCTCTTGACTTGAACATAGTTTAAGTGTAGCAGATCTTTGAAGCTTTTGAGCCTAATGTGAACATTTGAAACACTGTTTTCTGGGGTATCTTTCATTTGGCCACCTACCAATGGTATTCTGGTTTGCCTTGATCCTCTGGTGAGACAGGACCACTTGTCCACAGTGTTACAGATGCTGACCTCACTCTTGCAAGTCAAGCAGACAGGCTGGCCTGAGAAACCTTCCCTGAGTGCACCGCGACTTTTTTACAGAGTTGATAAAAAGTTCAAAAGATCTTTTTCTGTAACATGTAATAATGCTGCAAGTTTTGAAAAATGGGTCAATATATGTCAGGAAATCGCTTGAAAAAAGACCTGGTAAACATTGGTGAATTTCAATGGACCATGTAAGGATCGCAAACTGAGACTTGAATTTCAACTTATACCTTCACATTTCAAATTGATTCATAATTGGGTAATTTTATCGGTTTATTCATTTGTATTAAAACTTATTTAATCAAATTATATTAGGAAAAAAAATTATCTTTGTTCAAGTGAAACATTGTCACTGAAGAATTATGACCGTTGCAGGCAAGACCAGTCCACAGGATCTTGACTGAACCAGGAAATCAAGGAATACAAACACAAGGCAGCAGACTTCTGATTTTTGACAATTCATAAGTCCAAAAAAATTATTTTTTAAAACCACCAAGACTGTCATTTTTTTTAGATGGATATTTTTCCTCTTTATCTTTCTGGTAATTTTTCACAGGACAATATCCAAAGATATTTTAAAAATAGGTTTTTGCTTTTCAAAGCTTTAAAAATCAAAAGAAGTTTGGAAAGAGTTTCTTGTTTGATTTTGGTGTTTGGTTTTCAGTTGTTGGGGATTTTTGATCTCCCCAAGAGCTTAGCAAAAAAGCCTCGCCTTTGAAGTAGTCTGAAATTTTAATTGCTACTAGGGATAGCCAAGTAAATAGGGAAAAAAATCAGTCAGAATATCAATTTTGCACATGCTGAAGATTATGTTACATAACATCAGTAAATGCAAAATGTCCCAATTGTGTATGTCACAACATTCACAACTGTCTGTGTATGACTAGAAATGGGAAAAACATGGGCTTCACATACTGTATCCACCATTAAACCTTTTACTGTGCACACTTAACAACACAAAACAACTTCCAACATGAGACCAGGAATAATGATGTGCAAATTTGTATCTGCATATTACATTCAGATGATCTGGGATTCATTTGCTTATCAAACAGAAGATTTGAGAAAATCTCACAGCCATTGGTGCTGTGCTTCTCTTCATACCACTGCTGTATGAAAAGGTAATTGCAGCGTGAATATGAAGGGCTGGAAAGTTTATCAGGTATCTGTTTTAATGCAGACTCCTATCTAAGATAAGAACTAGAGTTAAGTCTTTCCAGCTCAGCAATTACCCCACAGATTGGTGCACCTTGATGTCCACATTGATGAGCTTCTGTTACAGAGCCCAAGAGACAGATTCTTTACAGCCAATAGCTGAGAGATTGGATTTTCCCTTTCTATGAGGACCTTTTGGAAGATATCTGATGCAAAATGTGCACAGACACATGAATATGTACAGTCACATGATTTCAATTTACAGTAAGTTATTTCATACTATTATTAATGGCTTATGAAGACACGTAAGTCTTGCTTTCATAGTACTTAATAGTTTAAGCAATATATCAAACTCTAAATCCCTTGATCTCACTGGCAAAGCTTCAACTGACTTCATTGCATGCAGAACTGAATCCCATATATATTTTCATGCTATTTAATTTTGACTGATTTCCTGGAAGATGTGCCTTCATCATTGTAAACCAGTTAATGGGAAAGCTGGAAGAAGCAACTCTTGACATACATTTCTTGAAATGCACTTATGCATGTCTGATAAACTGCTTCAAAAATTAAACAAGGGCAAGCCAATTTGCCAAGTAAACACAAAGAGAATTTATCCTGCATTAATTTCAAAGTATTTTTAGGCAACAAGGAGTAACAAGGGTAGCCAAAGGGAAAGTAACAGAAAAGCAGGATGTCTGAACTGAATTGGACTTATGTCTAACTTAAAGCAATCACAGGGAAGAGTTAGATCCACAGTCCTGTTTTTTGTAAAAGTATTAGTGGTGAAATTATTACAATTTTTTTTTGCTTGCTTCCATTCCTAGACACTAGGTTAGACCCTGTACACTTACTATCTCTTGTAATCCTGTGCTCTTTTGCTCAGAGGTTTCCATATGGACAAAAGCTGCAATGATAGATCCCAGTTCATAAGGGACTGCAGCAATCATCTCGCCATCTGCTGAACCACTGATGTAATCATTTGTGTATTCCTTTCATGTATCTAAACGTAAATGTGATTTCTATCTTTGTTCAAAGCTTTGAAAGGGACATTTAGTGATCGAGCTATAAATAACAGAGGAGGATCTCTATCTGTGATTCCTCCCTGGCCCTTTTAATGTACATTTCCTTTTACAGCCGCAGCTGCTTCAATTTTTCTGACATTCTGCTGGAGAATCTCCTACAGAATGGGTTTCTGTAAACCACAATGTTATAAACAGATTGCTGACTACTTTGCCATGTTCTTGTGCATTACAACTGCAGCTTCCTTCTAGACAGTACAATCTTGATACACCCTATAATGAAGCCTTTAAGGCTGGAGAAAACAAAGTCTACAGAATCTGTAGCAAAGCCACATTTTTTTAGTCTTCTCCGTTTCCTCTCCTCTATTTCACCCTTGCTGGAGCCTCCCTTTAAAAGACAACAACAGTGACAAAAAAAAAAGGGTTAAAAGGGTAGAAATAACAGCAAAAAGAAAGGAAGAAAAAAAATGTTTAAGATTAATCTTTGTAGAGAAAAATATACATGCCATTCCCCATTTTCTAGGGTGCAATGAGTCTAAATTATAACTGGAAGCTTGCATAGGTTTTGACCTACATTTTTTATACCAGCAATAGGGTACAGTCTATCTAGCTCAATGTTCATATATTTAATACAAATAATCTGGGAAGTGCTCCCAGATGACAGGCACTGTCAATAAGTAAATTTTAATTTGTTCAGCTGTGGATGATCACTTTTCCTTTGCAACATGCAGCTCTCTTCCTGACTCTACTTAATAGCATGATGCTCAATGTCCTGCCTCACATCATGTTTTACGCTGGAGGAAAAAAAAGTAAAAACCATGAGATCTGGAATTTATATTTAAAGTTACTTAAAGTATATTTTGATACCAAGTGAATTAGGAACTCATAGAGGCACCATTTTCTGTGCTAGCAAGTCCGTACAGAGTGGATGAGTATGAGCAGAAGACAATGCCATTAAGTCATTAGAGAGCTAAACACTGTAAGAACCCATTTTTTCTTGTTTAGATCATCCTAATCCTTCCAGCTCCTAGGAAGGAGAAAATGAAGAATGGACTGGACTGCACCAGACAGTATCTCCAGTTTCTGTGGTGTCTGGCCAACTCAGATACCAAATGATTCCCTACCACAGGTTGCCACAAGCTGTGCAAGCCCTGCTGCCCCAGGGTCCCAGAGGGTGAGCCACAGCACAGGCACAATGAAAACTCTCCGCAGCTTCAAGGAGGAAGTCAGAGATACACATGGGCACTAAGTCTTCTTCTAGTCTTCAGATAAAATAACTGAGCACTCCAGATTGACCTCACAGTGTGATTTCAATGGGATTACAGGAGCAGCACTGGAATGCTATCCAAAGGTGCAATTTTCCTGGGACAAACCTTAGGAAGCATAAATCTAATAACAGCTCTGTTTATACTTAAACAAAGCATTTTTGGAGCTTTTTATTGATTCTTCATACAGGACACATTCCACGTTCTGATGATTCAGCTATTTTTAACTAAAAGTTTCTGAAATTCCCCCCATCATGTGGAATCATATTTTAGTAATCCACGGAATATAGAAAATCTAATTCTTAAAATAAATCTATCATATCTACAGTGCTATTGCAGTGGTATTTTGAGAACAATGTGTCATTAGCCACCTATGGCTGGTCATCTCAAAAGCACATTTCCCTATCGTTGGTTTTCAGGGCTAATGGTAAAATACATCACAAAATTTACACTGCATTCATCTGTGTTCATTCCACTTCACAGTAATAGTAAATTTAAAGAATTTTGTTGGACATTCCAGACAAGAGAAAGCCTCATTGCAACTATTTCCATTTCAGACAGTCAAGTCACCAGACTTTGCAACTCAGCAGAATGTTATGTAGCACAACTGGTGCTACTTCAGATGCTATTGTTTCTCAATTCTATCACCTTTTCTCACACTGAAATATTCAGTGAATAGCTTAATCAGCTGCAGTCAGCTCATTTAAATGCTATGGAAATGCAGCAAGAATGGAAGCAGCATTCTATGCCTGGAAATGAATGGAATGGAATAAAAACAGAAGTTCATTCCTAGACTATAAATACTGGTATGTCAAATGTCAGTATCTGGAGAACTGAACAAATGAAATAATGTGAAGGAATGAAGTATCATCTGGCCAAAATCAGCAGCTTCAGAAATTAAGTTTTTAAGCACAAATGATAAAACTAAAAACCAACAAGCACCCAGAAGACCCCTTCACCAAGCATTGCAGGTGGCTTACACCCAGCTCCTCAGGGCCAGTCCCTCCTGATCCTCCCCCACGGATGGAGAAGGCTACTCCTGTCCCCACAGGGTCTTTAAGAAGTACTTACTTGTGGGTTTATCTAGGCCAAAGAGCCCCCAGTCATGCAGGGCTAGCATCACAGCCTCTCAAGCTGATTTTAATACTTTTGCACACTGTGGGAGTGTGTGGCATACCCTGGACATGTGGTGAGAGTAGTAAGATGCATGGGAGGCTATAAGATATGACAAGGCAATGCTGGAAGACTGCTCAGGGGTAACAGCAGCAAATAGCTCTGTGGCAGTAACATCTGTATCACCATGAGGTGGGTCTTGGGGTGAACTGACACCCAAAACTACACCCAAGGTTTGTTTCAGAGAGAACTGAATGACAACGATAAAAACAAGCAAAAAAAAAAACAAAAAAAAAACCAAGCAAAAAAACCCAAAAAAACAAACAAAAAAAAAACAAACCCAAAAAAAACCCAAACAAAACCCCCCCCCAAAAAAACAAAAAAAAAACAAAAAAAAAAAAACAAAAAAACCCCCACAAAACAAAACAAAAAACAAAACAAAACAAAACAAACCAAAAAAACAGGGACCAAACTGACTTGCAAACTAGGAATTGGGGGTTGGGAGTGGGCTGGGAATACAAGTTATTTGGCTTTCTTCCTGTGCCCTATATCCATTTTTTTAAAACAGAACTAAGCTGTAAAAACATTAAGCATCAAATATAATCATTCTAAAGCTATTTGAAGGAGTGAGGACATCCACAGCTATGTATTTCTTGGGTCCTGCACTTGAAGCAAAATTATATGAAGAATTTGTTTTGGCACCAAAATCAGAGTTCCAGAATAAACGCTTAAAACCTAAAGATTTGTGGAACAGACCCCACGCCCTTGTTTCATTTTATTATTGTACTACACACTTCATGCTAATATCCAAGAAATATCAATCACATCAATACCTGAGGACAAGTGTTACACTGCTGCAAAACACTGTTAAAAATGCTTTCCATTAGTTGTTTCAGAGCATCTGTAAGCTGAGAATGTAAAAATGCCTATCAAGCTTACGGATAATTATCGAGACTTGACTTCAAATTCCATCCAGTTTTAAGTCTATCCAGGAGAACAAAGCCTAGTTTTCCTTCTAGCCACTTTCCTTACCATGCCCAGCCTAGAGAAAAACCTCCACACTGGAACTCAAACTCAGATAGGAATATTTTCTGGCTCTTATTTGGTCACTCTTTTACCATTCATCTCTGTCTGGGGAAAAAGTCCTGAGAATAATTAAGTATCATGATAATAATTATCAAAGAACAAAATAGTGAAAATTTATAAGCATCTGAGGCATGTCAGCACTGTCATATAAGCTCCTTTGGGAGGTAACTCCCACTCCAGAGTGGTATTAAGGAAAGCAGATGAAGACTCATTGGTATAAATAGATCAAAGATAAGATTTATCTCAGTCTTTACAAACTGTCTTTCTTATCAAATCCTTTGCTAAAAAATATATTTTCGAAGGTCAAACTAAAAGAAAATATTTTTTCTTGAAATCATGGACTCTAAAGTAAGCTAAAGGGACTCTGGTTAGACCTCAATTTCTTCATTTAACACTGCAACATTACGACACACTTTTCCTTAATACACAATATGATCTTGTGTTGATTCAAGGTGGTGGAGCTGTAGCTCCCAAGCAGCTTTGCAGTGAAAAGGCTTATTTTTGAAAAAATGTGGCTGCCTTTACATTGACACCTGAAGAAACATGCAAAAGTGTGTATTTGTGCAGAGCATATTTCAAATATGTGCTGACTGAGTATAAAGCAAACCTCTGAAATTCCTTGTGCTGCTTCCCAATGCCCCACTTCATCTCTGTACAAGCTGTGATTTTTCAGAATATTTTTGTGCACAAGACAGCTTTTCAAAGACCCTGTAACTCTTGTAGCTTGTCTTACAAACATAAATCAAACCACGTTGGCCAACTCCTTCCGTAACAGAACTGCACCTTTAAATACCACTAATGCCAGATGGTCTCAGCATATAAAGCAGCATGAGACAACATATTAATGCTACTCAAACAAGCAACTTGTGCTAGCAACAGACCAATGAAATCAGTCTCAGGCTGCTAATCCTATCTGTCTCCATGGCAACATCTATTTCAGACAATTCTTCAATTTTCAAGTCAGATGAGCTTCTTGGCTCCTAAACTTCTCTATTCAGGAGGTGTTCCATTGTCAGGTACTTTTTCATCTTGTATTGGCTACTGTTGTAATACAGATTTTATTTTTATCAGCTGCTTTGTGGAGTATCCTGGAACAGATGTTCCCCTGTTTCTGTTTATTTATCGGCTTTTCCACTAAAGATTTGTACTGAAAGATTTTCACTGAAGGTTAGCAATATTTATTTTGACTATGGATTTGTTCCCTTAACTGCAACGCGTGGAAACCTTGCAAATATTGATATCTCTGTTGTGACTCTCCCTATCAGCACCGGAAGAAAAGGAATTGGTTCCTTCTTCGTATTATCTGCTATGAAAGCAGATTTTTAAACAAAACAAAAAACCATCTATCTGCAGCAGGCAAATAGGGAGAGAAACTCTTGATGACTCCTCATCATATGTCCATTAGCATAGCTAAGTCAACACAAATATTGGGGCTACTTGCTACTAGGAAAAATCTGACAGGAAGCAGGTAGGAACTGCCCCTTAAAGGCAGATCAAATGCTGAACCACATGCTATCTGTCAAGTACCTCTGCACCAGGTACATGGCACAGCCACACATAAACCTGGCATGGAAGCCGAGAACCTGGGCATGAAGAGGAGAATCTGAGTCACAGGGAGAAGTGGTTCTTACCCAAAAATACAAGAAGCTCCCAGCAGAGTCAGGAAAGCAGCCAACCATCCTTTACCACAAAACAGCTTTTCCTTTCTATGAAACAACTTCGTACAATGGCAATGTTTAAAATTTAAGCATGTGAAAGCCCAGCTCCCAACCCCATAGCTTTTTTCCTCTCCATCCCTCTATGTACTGATGTCACCAAAGATAAGGAAGACATTTCATCCAGAACAGCATAAACTTGAGCCACTCATTTTTTTAAGTGCAGGCTGTTACAAAATCAGTCACATTTAAGGGTACACATGCAAGTTGGCTTAAACATTTAGGATTTTTTAAATATCAGTATTTATAAGCCTCCTGCTTAAATTCAGATGTACAGTTCCCACTGACTTCAGTCTGATTTGTGGATGCTCAGCAGCTGGGTGGGTGGAAAAACTGGAGCATGGTCTAGTCTTACCAGGTGCAGATCTGACATGGAGAGTCAGCTTACCATAGTCACAAGGCTTCCTTTGAAGTACCATTTTTCAGGTGTGTAAAAAGTGTCTATTAATGCCTTAGACTCACCCCAATTTTGCTTTTAGTTCTAGAACTGTGCTTTTGTGCAATAAGCCAAAATCCTGCCAAAACCACAAAATATTTGGTTTAGCACAGGAAGAAAAGGTTCATTTTGAACGATCAATGTGCGAGGAATGCACCACTCCTAACACTGAAGGACAACAATGTGTAACTGAAGGACAGTGATGCTGAGTTTGAGGGACCCAAAAATAAAATTCAAATGAACGTTTTGCAGCCAGAAAGATCAGGCAATGAGCATGGGGCAGTTCACACATGTATTATCCGGACATCTCTAATGTGATGGTACAGGAAAAACAACTGTGGAGAAAGTTTTAACCTTTGTAATGTCTCACTGTCCCTTCACTTTGTATCTTTGAACTCTCAGTTGTATTTCTCATAGCAAAATACTGTATGATCTCTCTTAATATGACAAACATCTGGGCCATACTTTCTAGACACCTACCAGATCATTAGACTACCAAGGATGTCTTTGCCAAGAGAACAGTTCAATAAACCTTGGCCAGTCTGATGTCTGCCCCGATCAAACAACTCTTTTCATTTGTCTTTAAGGCAAATCCATACCGAAGCATAAGTACTCAAAAATGGCATTCAGGTTGTTCTTGCTTTGGGCAGGCTTTGCAGCCAGAACAGTATCTTTGATCATAAATCAGGCAGCTCACACTCCACAGCCATGTGCAGCTCCATGCAAAGAACAGCTGTCTCCATGAGACTTTATTTGCTAGCAAACAAGGACGTGAGGTTTTGCTCATAAAAGTTGTTCAGTATGAACAACTCCCAGGAAGCAGCTACCAGCTTATGCAGTTATAAATGTCTCGCTTTGGAAACTAATTAAAAACAAACATTTACTGCCGTTGAACTGCCAGCCACAGGTTTATGATTCAAGATTCTCTCTTACCTGGCCATTGTAGGTACACAGATACATCTCTAACATATGGCTTCATATTGCCCCAAACCTCACAGCCCTTTGACAATACCTGCTGTGACAGGAAGATGTGACCAGTGCCAATTCAGCTAGCACAGCACTGGCACCCAACAGGAAGCCTCCATTTCAAAGGGACGGGCACCATGGACCAAGACCTCACATTTAGTCTAGTGTCCTTTTCTCCAGCAGTGCCCCTGAAAGCAGCAAGAGATGAACAACTTCATTGCCAGGAGCAGCTCTTGCACCTCGGCACGTACAGTCATTTCTTCACAGTATGGCAGAACTTCCGTTCCAAAATCCAAAACCACAGCTCGTGAAGCTGGGACTAGCTCTGTTTCAGGACTGCTGTTCTACAGAGCTCCTAACCCACTCCCACAACACCAGCTTCCACCCTTATCCTGAGATGATACAAGCTGATGTATGGCAGACAAAAGAGTTCCATTTCCTGTCCCACAGCAGATCAAACCTGCCTATTCTGACACCATTTTACTCATAAGGATTTTTTTTCCAACCTTTTTACTACATAGACCCTTGATGTCTTCATTCAGCCCCAGCATACTAGAAAATAGTCTTCATTTATAACATCCCATCCCCACTGAATTAATTGAACACTGGCTTTTGATGTGCACCTTATTCCAAAATGAAGTTTACACCCTTTACTCGGCTCCTTGTAACCCTAGCAATCATTTTAATTACCTTATCCAGATGCCTTAAAGTACATAGTGTGGTTTCCACTTTTCTTTGATTCCACAAAATTTTAAGAGAATTGAGTTACTAGTCTTCACAGTTTAATTCCCAATTCAATGGAGCGGGGAGGGGAAACCCAAGAAAACAAAACAGCAAGACTCTATGGTAAGATATGCATGAGACTTTTGTTTAAAAAGAAAATGTGGACAAAAAAAAGACGTGACATGATGTTCTTGTTTTGGTTTTTTTCTTAGGAGGAACGTGAATTAAAATAGGGATGAGGACTTAACAAAATTAATTAATCTGCTGAAAAAAGCCCAGACAGGGTTCATAAACTGTATGTTTTGCAAAGATAGCACGACAAGGTACATTAGATGATGATACATGAAGGCTGGAGTTCACCAAATCTTAATCATAAGCTCTTGCACACATTCCTAAGTCAGAAGCATACTAAATGTTAGCTCCCCTTACAGTCAGTAGAGAAAACAGATGCTTTTAGAGGGCACTGAAGCATAGCCAGGAGGTGTTCTTGCTGACCAGGAAAAGGGAGATTACAGCATGAATATGCATACCTAGTATGTAGGCTTCTAAATCATATGCCATCTCTGAAAACAGAAATTAGATGTAATGAACACAAAACTAATTCTAAACAAGTTTTAATACTAAATTATCAGCTGAGTCTAGCAGCAACTCCACTGTTACAACCAAAAATTTGCGTTTATTCTGAAATTGACCTCACTTGTTTTTTTCAACCTCCATGTAACTTAAAGGCTTGATATATTGATTACTAGATTACAGAATAATAAAGTTTCTCCTGAAAAAATTTTAAAAAATATTTTAATAATGAGGTCACTTTTGATAAATCACATAACTACAACTTACTGGCTTTAACAATACACGTCACAAAGTCTTGGGAAATACCTGTGCTTTATAGACTTCTCACGAATTCTCTGGGGTTTGCATTATTGTTACCCTAATAAAACATCACTTTAAGCCAAGACAATGACAAAACAGGCCTCCTTCTGTTTTCTTTGGGAACTGTTAAGGAAATTCTGAAGGTGTGGGAGGTGATGACAACTCTTCTCTTTGAAAGAAATTAAACTAATCAACTCTTTCAAAAGGAGTGGGATTGTCAAAAGCAGTCAGGGTCAGATCAACAAACCCTGAATATTCTGCATACTCAGACTCATTTTAAGCCTGAAAAGTAAAACAATTGCCTTCTGTAGAGTCATGTTTATTCTTAATGATTACAGACCTTTTTACCCCAGCTTGTTTACCATTTGTGTTATTCCAGTAAATAAAAGATAAACTGTTGAGATGCAGTAGCTGGGATTGACTGTGTTTCCGCAGGTAGCACACAGCCTCCATTAACCCTTTTTCAAATGTTCTAACAAAAAGGGAAGTCTTTAAATACCTCAGTCAGTGAAGGGATTTGGAGTTGAGAGCATTGTATCGCTCGAGAAAACTGCAGACCGCCTAGCGCAGCTGCCTAACCACACTTGCTGGGAATTTCCATTGACTTCAATGGGAACGTGAATGGCATCAACAACAAGCTGCGAATGTGATCCGTAAACGCGTCTGCCTCTCCTTCATTTGCACCAGTTCTGTGAGACATTTTTCCCTTTGTATTCTACACCTCTATTTTTAGCTGAACATGAGAACTGAGATAGGATGAAATCAGAACTATTAAGGAAATATTATTTAAGTAAGATAAAACTAAGTAAGAAAAATCTAAAAGTCAAAAAAATCCACTCAGTACGTACACGCAGCCATCTTCATACTGCTCTACAGCCCTCCTGAGACCTGCACAACCTGCAGTCTGTGAAGGACATTGAACATCCCACTCTGGATGCAGGCAGCACTAAAATCGTCCTGCCAGAAACTACTCCAGGCCAAATCCTGGCTGGGTGACTTCAGGGGGATACCCTAACCGGCACAAAAACCCTTAAGGGCTTTTGCTGGAAAGGTAATTACAGCTTCTCAGCCTTCTGTAAAATGCAGGAGGTAGAGCCCGCCCCAGATCTGCACTCCCAGCAGGCAAGTCAGTAGCATATCCCTGGCAGTATTTGATGAGAAAGCCAGAACCTCCTCACAAGCTCTGAAAGAAAATCTGTTCCCTGAGGCACAAAGGAAAGAAAAATTCCAAATGCAGAAGGCTACATGAGGAGTAAGTTCAACCATGTTTTACTCTGCATTTTCTATCCATCCCTACAGGGACACTAGCAGCTGCCCTACTCTGACTCACCTGGTGCTGCAGGTGCCCAGACAGCAGCTCACCTTTAAAGAGGATTGCAAACCTAAGCCAGGAGAGCAGCCAAATCACAGCTGACAGAAAGGGTGAAAGCACAACACAGTCATCACAGCATCTCCTGTATTCCTGATACAAAGTGTTCTGCTGACACCGACCTATTTACAGCCCCAAACTTTATGCAGTGCAGCTGGATGAGTATGAACAAAGTGCACACACGTGTACCAGCAACCAGCCCTGTGCCCTTCAACATCTCCCTTCAAAAAGGGAACACTATATGAGTGGCCCTTGATAAAAACTGCTGTTTGCTTAAACCTCATGCACACGAATTAGCTTTGCTCTCTAATATCTAGATTTAATAACCAGGTCTTGCCATATGCAATTTGTATTAACGCCTTGCAAATATGGGAAAGATCAACAGGTCCAATCATAGAGCTCATAAGATGTATATGTGCAGATTCGGAGTGCAAGGAAAAGAAAGATTTAGAAAATCAAGTGCAATTAACTGCAGATGATGAGGTTAGAACAGCTGTACCTGATGACATCACCACAACCAAGAGACGAGCTGTGTGCTTTCTGACATCACCAGTGATACAAAACCCTGCCACCAACCCCAGCACTGCACCCACTCATCTGGAGCAGGGCAGCCCATAAGAGCCACAGGTGACATCCAGCAGTCTCCCCACTCAGGCTGCCACCTACCCTGCACAGCTGACCCCTGCCCATGCTGGGCTGAAACCTCAGCAGCCGCCTGCACGTTTGCTCATTCTTCTTCTTGCTGCCTCTTTTGAAAAAGAGTAGCACTTGCTCATGGTTCTCTTAAAGGCTGCGGAGTAATTTAGATTACAATAAATCAAGAAATATTTTAAAATGGGTTTTGTGCAACAGCGATGAAGACATCATGAGAAACAATTTTTCTTCTTGTAAATTCATCAGCTTTACTTATTGCAACTTCTTACCACTGAAAGTACCAGCTGGCATGGCTGGTGCCACAGCTGAATACGGGAGCACTTCACTGACAGAATAAAAACCTGTTTGTATTAGCAGACAGATCTTGGATTTCTCCATTCATCAATATAGAGCCATGATTTTCACTTCTCTCTTAGTCACCCTCTAATTATTTTTTGCGGCAGGAAATGGTTCTAGCACTGCATGGCTGGGGTGTGAGAAACTGAGATCCTCACATCTGGGGGCTTTGGAGGGGATAGTACAGGAGCTGCAATTTGGGAAGCCAAGAAGCTTATTTAGGCTGAGTGCCAGCAGTGACTGACCCAACTCATTTCCTCACCCTGCCAAGTGGAGTCATTGATAATGTGATGGGTCCAAGGATTATTGTAGCTGAGTTGCACCTCATAAAATCGACTGAAGTCACACACACAGGACCCTGCAAATGTTCTAAGTCACAGCTGCACTTCTCAATTCACGGTGTGCTCCTGCCTCACCACTTCATGATGCTTTGTTGCTTGAAACTGCAAACTATGTCATTTTCTAGAAAGTTAGTTGTCTCACTCAACTACAAATTAACCATTTCCTTTTACTTGAAGTATTTTTAAAGATGCCTGTGGGCAAAAGGATGAACAATAAAATCATTAACATTCTGGTCAACAGAACAACAGACATCCACAGCAAGAGCCTATTTCCTCTCTCAAGAGTAGTTGGTATTCTGCTGCATGTGAACAAAGGCAAAGCATTGCTTAGTTTGCCCAGAAAAAAAAAAAAAAAATCAAAAAATCTGTGCTTTACCATCAATGTCCTGTTTCCCCTGGTCCACCATCAACTTCCCACAATCTTTCTCCTCATTTTATCTGACCTCACTCTCCACTGCCTCCTGTCAACCTTGCCAATTTTTGGTGAGCACAGGGACAAAACTGTATTTTCTCATGTAATCAAAGCTACTCTGAACCATTTTGATTGCTTCCAGCCTGCATTCATGCAACACCTTCTACACATAACCACTGACACAGCCTCATTCAAGTTTTCCTCCCGCTTCACTGCCTCGTCTTCAGTGACTCAAAGTGAGGTTTTCTGCCTATAAAACTTGATAAAGTTCAAATGCCTTCAGCTCTGGGTTGTGCTTTTCCTTATTCAAGGGCTTCTTTTCCATCTGTGATTGCAGGCTCTAATCTCCTTGCAGGCTCTAATCTCCCATACAAGTACAGTATCAGCCTAAAGAAACTGTTGCCACAACAAACACCCAAACAAATATCTAAAAAAGACCAAAAAACAAACAAACAAAAAAACCCGTCACAAAATGCACAAAATGACAAATATTAGCCCAAACGCTGCTTGGCATGAAGCACAGGTGGTGTGTTGTTCAAGTTTGCAGAAAGGCAGCACATTCTCTAAGTGTTTAATGTAGCATCAGAAACTTTAGGCAGTCTCACGCTTCTGGCATTTATCATGTCCCCGGGAAGAGCTCAGTGAAGGCTCAGCTCAAGTGACTAATTTGGGCTTCCAAAACTTGCAAAGACACTTGGTATGATTATGCAAGAAATCGACAAGCTCATATGAAGTCATTCTGACTTTCAATGCAGTATCAGGCCTTTAAGAAAGTCCTCCTAATGAATATTTACCCTAGGAAAAAATGAGGACTTTATTATTTGTTCCAGTTTTTTCATTCACTAAGGATTTTTTCCAGTTGCCTTGGAGGTCTAAAGCACATTTCTGAAGTCTTCCTATTTCTCTCAAGCAATTTTTTTCAAACATTGCACAGATATTACAAACTAATTTTCAAACATAGCTGATGCTCTAAAATTGAAGTTGATTTATATGCTTACATACGATCAAATGCATTCACACAAGGCTACACAGCCATGCAATACATGTGATTATGCAATGGTTGCATGTATATGCAGTATTTGATTTACTCAGTACAAAGCCTCTTTACTCAGTACAAAGAGTCTTTACTGATGCTCTGCTGACACTTTCCTGATCTATTTTGTCATCAGCCTGCTCACTAAGCGAACACAAACATTTTTTTTTGTTTCACAGCTGTTCATTAGATGATTCAGGTATCATCCCTGTGTACTCATCAGTCTTCTAGAAGCATGAGCTCTCCATGGACTATAAATCTATGAACCACAACATGTATTTTATACATACTTCCCTATATTTAAAAAATAAATCCTGTGACACTCAGGATATCTTGCAGGAATAGATTATGTTCAGAACTTACAACTTTTTTGGCTGTCTGGGAAAAATGAAAAGTAACTATATGTATGTATATATGCATGTCTTTGATTCCACCGTTTTTTAATAATAGTAGATGATGATAAATCAGATTCTGATCCTGCAAGATTTACCACACAAAATATCCTTATTCTGTTTGTTGCCCTGGGAATCAAGCATGGATGCTCAGAGTGAGCAGGGTTCCCCCTTCAGGTATGAGCAGAATCAGTCTCACATTTCCTGCCAAGGCTGGTACAAGGCTTCACTTCTTTTACTGCACAGCTTAAAAAAGCTCCCATAGAAAAATAAACAGTGCTACCTTTTACTACACAGTAGGAGAAAGGGCACATTTTTAAGAAGAAAACACCTCTAAAGCAACCATTGGCACAATATAGAGGTGCTTAGGCTGTGTAATAAAGAAGCAGGAGTGGTATCAATGCTTTTACAATTCTTTCTAAGGAGTCCAAGGGTAACTCTGCATGAGGTTTGTCTTGCTGCCCTTCCCAAAAAGATCCTGAGTTTCTCCCATGTGCCACTGCAAAGAGGAGTAGCTCTCCACTTTTTGAGAAATGTTCAGAACCTCACAGAATGAAAGTGAGGATTGAAATAAAACAATGAATTTGCTCTGGTTCAAACCCTAGTTAATCCCCTTCAAAAACCAGCATTTTCAGCATCCACCACTAAAGATTGCCAGGACTCATCACATTCCCTGACACGTGATTTGGACATTGCAACATGTGGCATTTTTGTCTATAGGGCTCCCTTAGTAAGGGCCCAGCACGTTCCAGGAAATGTTTGACACTGTCTATAGCTTGTATGTGGATGCAATCCATAGGAATTTTTTCTTTTTTGCAGTTTGTTATTCATACACTGCTGGATTCCCTTTAGCTTGGGGTCAATGACAAACCCTTACCCATACCACTGACACCAAGAGAAGTGTGTCTCCAGGAAGAGGCATAGCCCCATCTCAGACTGCACAGTGTGCTGCTCTTTTTCTCCCTTTCAGTTGGCTTGACACAACAGTCACATAAATCTTGGGGGCTATAGCAACTATTCCCTGGCAGCAACACAAAATCCCAGTAATAACTGTTATCATTCTAGTGTGTGAATTACACAGCGCCAATAGATTCATTCTTAGCTTTGGGATCCTCACCCCCTCTTATCAAGATGGCAACACACCACCAAGAAATTTTTCAAATTGCACTGCATTCCCTACATTTTTCATTCCAAGACAATGCTTTCCTACCCTGCCTTCCTCTTACATTCCCCTTATGTCCAATATCCTATAACCTCCAAGTTCTATCTGTAGCCCCAGCATTAAGTCTCTTGAGGATACAAAGCAAGGTTATATTCAGGTCATAATGCAGAATATTAAGCACTAATTGTATTGGCCGAATCCCCGGAGAGCCACAGAAGCCACACCTCCACCTAAAATTCACGGACTTGCAGACCTGTGCTGTAACCCAGCGAGGGAAGTGTGAGGACATGACTGCAGGAGGCCGATAGCCAAAGGTTCCGAGCCGCTTTCACGGATAAGCCCTTTCACATACAGGCATTAGCGACACTATCCATTCTAAAAGCGGAAACAATGAAATAGACACAGTCGTAGGTGTCATACAAGCGCACGCCATCAATCACATTCCCTCTGATAAAGATGTCCCAAACTCTAAGTACACGTATCCCGGGGCACCCGTGCCGCGGTGGGTGACACATCCCCGGGGACAGCCTGGCCGCGACACGCCGCTCCCAGGGGCACGCTCCTGCCTCACGCCGCTGCCCTGGCGCTGCGGTTCGTGCGGGGAAGGGCGGCCAGCGCCTGCCCTGCCAGCGAACCCGCGCCGGGCGCCCGCTCCGGACATTTTACGGGGAATCCAGGCGTTTCTCGCGGCAGCGGGCGCTACATCCACGGGCAGCGGCACCGAGCCGCCGGGCGCCGGCTGCGGACGCTCGCTGCCAGCCGGTGGCGGTGCCGCAGCGGGCGCAGCGGGCGCGGCGGGGACAGCGGCAGGGACAGCAGGGACAGCAGGGACAGCGCCCGCGGCCGCCGCCGTTACCTGCGCACAGGTGCGGCAGCGCCGCCTCCCTTACCGGGCTCGTGCTCGCCGGGGCGGTCCGAGATCTCGATGACCAGGAGCTCCCGGCCCTCGGCGCTGCGCCCCACCGTGTAGATCCTGCTGATGGCGGGGCACTGCAGCCACACGGCCACCAGCGCCTCCCGCAGCTCGGCGTAGCGGTGGTACTCGAAGGAGATGCCCTCCTCGGCGCTCAGTCGCCGCCGCCGGCTGGCGGCCCCCGCCGCCGGCTCTGCCTCGGCCCGGCAGGCAGCGAGCACCGCGCACAGCGCCAGCAGCAGCACCCGCGCCGCCATCCCGCCCGCCTGCTGCTCCGCCAGCGCCGGCGGCACCCAGCGAGGGAGGGAGGGAAGCCGGGAGCGGGAGGGAGCCGGGGGGCGGTGGGGCAGGGCGGGGCGGGGCCGGCCGCTCCGCCCCGATCCGCGTCCCGAGCGCTCCCGCGCAGGGCGGGCGCTGCGGCCGCACGATGCGGGCGAGAGCCGCTCAAGCTGTTGTCGTCAGCCGGCCGCGAAAAAAACGCTGCGAGAATCCCGGTGCGCGTTTCCCGCACCGCCTCATCGTTCTGTGCGGTCTCGGTGGGTTACCCGCTGCCACAAACGTGAAGTAACAGAGTGCTCCATGAATGATTCAGTGCTATTGCTGGGCAACACAAATGCATTTGATAGACAGGGAAAACTACAAGCCGTCATCTGTAGGGTCGCTTTGCTCCTCATTCGTAAGGCGTCTTTGCTGCATCACAGAACGGAAAGGATAAAGCAAGTCTAGTTTCTGATACTGACAGTGCTTAGCATGCCCCAGTCTGTTGAAAGCAAAAGCTCGTGTGAAGAACCAAACACCATATATGAATATATCAGTTTCTTCTAGACCGCAGATACTACAGGACTTCTGAAGCTGTGTTCTTTTCAACTTGTCTTCATAGGCATAGCTGTTTAGGGTACGTTGAAACAGCCTGTACAGGAAGAGTTCTAAAAGCAAAAGGCTAAATGCTGAAGAGCAGCTTCCATATTGAGTTGTTGATTTGAGCTTCCGGGTGTTGGTTGTTTGTTTGTTTTGCTTGCTTGACTTTTTTTTTTTTTTTAAGACACAAAGACTTGCTGGAAAATGTTGAGAGGTTCAAAATTTTGAAAAGTACATATCCAATTCATCCTTCTGATGCCTAAAGTTTTAGCTTTCATGTTTTCAGATTCTGTGCTGCCTAGGGGTGTAGTTCTGAGCCTCACATTAAATGCTAGTAAGCCCTCTTCACAGAGCAGGTAGACAAATCCTTTTCCTGCTGAAGACCAAGGACAACGAGTACAACTTTCAGGCCCGAAAACATAACAACAGTGGACTAAAGAGAGAAAACAAGAAGGATGAGACCTCACAACCTGAAGCTGTAATTGGACAAATAAACTCCAATATGCAAACAGACCAAAACTTATAAAAGTGTAAGACCTTGTGACCAGTCGTCCATTTTGTGACCATTTTAAGTCCACCCTGGGTGTAGCCCTGGTCAGGCTCTTGTCCTGCCCAAGGTGTACCCTAAAGGCCTTTCAATAAATACGTACTTCATTCTATAGCTTTGTCCAGTCTCTGTTTCTGGTCAGCCTTCCCAAGGCATCACTTCTACAAACAGAATTCTGTCCTCAATAATTTAATGCATGTTTATTCTGATCTTCTAATTTTAAAGGGTGAGCCTGTATAATGCCTCCTTCTATCACCAATTAATACTGAATCAATTTTCAGGAAGATTTTTTAATAATCTTTGCTGGGTTTATGGATATTTTCCTAAATTGTGGGTGTCTACTTCAAATAAGGTGATAATGGACACAATCTTTTCTAGGAGAAAGTTTTCACTAACCTTTGGTGATGTACCAGCTCAGAAAGTGACCCAGCATCTGAAACACAGACCTGAATGTACAATTGCTACACATAAATACTTCAATATCCATCTCTATTTACCTATACTTGTTACCTTCCAGGGCCCTGAATGTCAGTCCTGAATTATTTGATGTGTTTTTTCATAGCAAGAACCAAACCAAACCATAGTTCAGCCCTTCCAGTTCTCACCATCTTTCAAAGCCAATTGGGTTCAGAAGCTGCCCTGCCCAGTTTAATTCCAGGCTTACAAGTAGGCAACCACATACAAAGGCACCTTTCAGAGCACTTTTTGGAGCCTTCAACTCTTCATTCTTACTGCCAGAAAACCTTTGGAGATGCCTGTCATAGCATGTCTCATTAGCTCTGAGGTTATCACAACCGTAATTTGCACTAAGTGTTTTGCAAGGCTTGGACGTAGAGAGACTCCTTGATTTGGTGTTTTATCTGACCAAGATCACTATTCGAGTTTAGGATCACAAAGGGGCTCTCTCTCTGACTTCTCTCCTTCCTAACAGCATTAATTGGACTACATTAAAAAATTTGTTTATGACATCACTCTGCTTTAGAACTATGTGCAACATGTGCAGCCCACTCAGTGCTCCAAATGGAGCTGCAAGTAACAGTAGCTGACCTAACATTCAAAATATTCACATTCTTTAGCAATTTTGGCTACACTCATCATAGGCTAAATATTCCTTGTTTTCTTCATCACTTTTCGTTACACTCAATATACAAAATAAAGAAATCTCCTGATGCTGGTTACATTATCATTTTTTGGGAGAACTTTCTTATCCAAAAAGCCTACCTTTTGTTCTTTGCAGCAACTGTCATTGCCTTCTCTTCTAATTTAATTGACAAAAATACATCACTAAAAGATACAAGTAGTCTGGGAAATCACCTACTTATTTTCATCTCCTCAAGCAGTGAATTATTATTCCAGAAGTAGTCTCACACCTCGATCTGAATGGATTTTCTTCTATTTTCATACTTACTCACCCCCACTCTTAAAAAACTTAAGACAATGTGTACTTATAAAAGCACATGCATATCTTGTATAAAGAAGAGTGGTTTATATACCATCAAATATTTGAGCTCACACATACTAATTTATTTTTAATGAGGGATTAAGAAACAAAGTTTAAATTCTCAGACAGCATAGGAGCATATGCAGAACAGAGTGAAAGGAATAAATTGATGTCTTCCTTTGTATCTAATCCTTCCTCCTATTTTCCATAGTTCAAGGATGATTATCTTCAAAGGCCAAATTTTCTTGTAATATGGAAAAGTTTTGGCACTTGCCTCAGTCTCAGAAGAATGTTCCAACCCCAAGGGCATTCCCAGTCTATAAAGCATAACCAGGCACCTGGGCATGGCCTTGTAAGCAGGTAATACTAACAAGAGCAGTGAGTGGAGCACAAGTGCTCCAGGAAACCTACTGATCAGCAGATTTTAAATCTGTTTTACCTGTCTCTTACATCTGAATATGATGCAGCAAACAGTAAGTTATATTTTGCCAAGAGACAGCCTAAATAACTTGATAATTACAAAAAAAAAATCATTAGCATTTCCAAAAGTACTTATTTATAGACTCTACATGTACACAAAAAATACATACCACACTCATATCTATTTACAGATTACTTCATTCCTTTGGCCAAACAGAATTTGCTGATTCAAGTTTTCCTACATTTTTGGCTTGCCTGAATCTGTCTTTTTCAGCAAATCATTATTCACCAGGAAGCATATAAATATATTTTCCAAAATAAGATCACACTCACAGAATTTTCCTTACAAGACTTACAAGTCTTTGCACATTTTTTCTTCTTGTGATAAGACAAAAAGGCTAAGGCAACTATTTTCTTATTCAGAAAGATAACCCTAAATCTATGTCCACTACAAACAACTGAAGAACATATGGAACATCAGAAATCCTAAAAATGCTCTATGATGTAGAGCAGATATTTACATTATTAACAACACACTACTGCCAATATGTACACCATGGGAACACTAAACTTCTCTGGTTTATATTTGGAAAGAAGTTTTAATGCTAGGAATAAAATAAATCAATTTAAAAGAGAGAACAGTTGATCTCAGTTGACAAACCAGGCAAGGAGATAGAGATAACTGTAACTTGTAAGAAGATTTTACAAAACTTCCCAGAGTGCTGCTTATATTCCCATATACTACACCTGACAGCTGTGGTCACTTGAATATGTGTCTTTAAGACAGAAGCATCTATTTCCAACCTCCAAAATGTCTTCCACAGCTCAGCGGCTCTATTTCTTGGATAGACTTGCAAAATAGGGTTGAGATATAGAAGTTGAGGCTTTTCCTGTACCTTGAGAAGGTGATTAATGCAAGGCAGGGTAAAAGAAATATCACCACCAACAAAAGATTTAATAATAAAAATACAGACAAGTCACTTTTGCAGGAGGTTACAGAAAGGGAGAGAGGAAAAAACCCACCCACCTTCCAAATTTACAGCAAGACCAAATATTTTGTTGCCTCCATCTGTTAGATGACTCACACATGTTACTGAAACCACACCCTATCAGGTATTTAGAACTGTTCTCTTGTTGGGTGGTGACCATCCTATATACATAATAATTCTGCATTGATACTCTATAGACTACAACTTAAATTTCATACAAAATGTATTAGACATTTGCACCTACACAGATGGCAGTGACTTATTTCTGCCTCTTGTTCAAGTTTGCAGCAGTAATAACTGCTCCTGGGGTGATGCTAGGTCCTGGATATTGGACTGGAATGCCGTTTCTGAGAGATGCTATAGCCTGGCTATGGTGCCAAGCACTCACACAGAGAAACTGCCATGCAGGATCATTGTGAGGGTTTGAAACACTGGCTGATAGGGCTTCTTAAAAGTGGTGAATCATGATCTTAAAGGACCATTCTTCTGGTCTTCCACAAGCACCAGTATTTCAAGTCCAAGGGTTAATTTATTCAGTGATTACATAAATGTGAATCATAACTGATTAAAATGTGTGGATGACAAAGAATGGTGAATAATAAGGATACGGCAGCTCTGGAATGTGATTTACTTGGTAAATCAAGCACATTTAAATATTTCAGAGCAGCAAATTGTGAGTTACACTTAAGAGCAAGAAATGTAAACCACAGATGACAGTCGGGCAAGAAGCATCCCCAGAGGCATCGAGAGATCACTAAAGGTGGGTAATGGCTGTATTTTCCAGTGCAATGCCTAGGCAGAAGGATAATGATTAGGTGGGAGTATGTGATAATATCACAAGGTGGTCTTAGAGAGAACAACCTGGATACGCTGTTCTGATATCTACAGCTGAAACAAGACTGAAAATTCAGAGACAAGCCACAGAAGTGATCTGAGAAACAGGGGGAATGCCCTGGAGGACAATACAATCTGGTGAGCTGGTGAAAAATAAATTGAGAAGTGATTTGGCTACTGTGTTTACTACTTTCACAGACAGAAAATTATAACAAGAACTAATGACACAAAGTTGCCTTCTCCCTGGACCTGCCAGCTACAGGTTTCGATGAATGAGATGTGCCAGAGGGGTGCAGCTGCCCAGAGCAAGAGAGGCAGCCATAATTGGGCAGAAATTTGGAGGTAATTAACCAGACACTGTGGTTAGCAATAACTACCAGTAGCCATAATGGAAGTTTCAATAATGTAATTTTTCAACAGAAATGAACATCAAAAATCTAGAAACGTATCACAGTTTAAAAAAAAGATCATAAAACATACAGCATAACTCTGAGGAAAATAAATGAAGTCATATAATCTTATAATCATACTATCAATCAATATTAATATTTTCTGGCACACTGTGCTGTAATGTAAAATAAACCACCTTATTTTGTATTTCACATAAGCTGCCAAAAGCAGTTGATTATTTTGCAATCCTAATTGTTACTGTTTATAATACTTTTCAAGTTTCCATGGGGTTTTATGACATTAACTCCAAGAAACTAATTCATGCTTTACATAGGACTTAATTCTTGTCATATCCTAAGGGACAGTACAAAGTTATTTCCCACAGATGAGCTTTAATTAAACTAAACTGGACTTTGAGAAAAAAGTAATGTAGTGGAAAGTGTTCCTCCCCCTCTTATTCCCCTGTCCTACCATATTTAAGAGTTAAATCTGTCTCCTTGTTGAAGATAAAGGACAATGATTGTGTAAGGTTTTGTTGTGCATTGTGAAGACCGAAAACTGTTAACCCATATGTTTATTTTTTTTAACTATTGCACAAAAACCTCTTTGTTTTCAGATCTGTACATACTCTATAGTTTCTCTCACGAAAGATGGGGGGAAAAAATAGTAGTCTTATTTAATAATGGCCTAAAATCTAAAAAATGGAATTTCCTAACACAATTCTTCATTTGCATAAAAGACACAAAGTAATGAGGTAGGTCATTTACTCACCAGCATCACATCAGCAATAAATTCAGGGTCCTACATTTGAAAAAGCAGTGGGATGTTGGCAAAATGCAGGTCCATCTGATTTCTGAAGAAAGCAAGCCTGTGGTTTTCAAATGCAAGTTCCTGTGTTGAGAGGTCCAGCAGGCACATTTTTTTTTCCGCAAAAAATAAATTTATAAAGCACAGCTTGCACAATTCTCTTGGGATTTGTTAAAGAAAGAAGATCAAAAGCAATGATGTGATCACAGTGTACACTAAGGATGAGCATAAAATAACCCAAAAAACTAAAATAGCAATGGGCGTCAGAAAAATCATGGATTCAACTAATTTTAAAAGGTCCAAAAAAACCCCCTGTGTACACTTCCCTAAATGACAGTGTGTTAAAATTGCATTCTTTATTTTTAAACCTCTTGAAGAATGGAATATACATTACAACTTTGTAAGTTGCTCCCATAATGTTTTTAGCACTCTGCTTCAGCTTTCCAGTAGCTGAGGAGTCACCAAGTTTTTACAAATACCTTTACTGGAATATTTAGGCAAGTGGCTCCCAGTTGTGCATAATTTTGCGGCAGTGTGAGCAGAGGCATTAAGCCAGCAGGCACTGAACAGAATGATGTTCACAGGGAAAAGCTGAGGCTCTGAAAGCTCCTTGTATTTTTAGGCTAATGCTTCAGTCAAATAAAGGACAGTATACTGCAGCTGCAGGATGGGAGTGGGAGTTGACAAAGCAGAGGATAATGGCCATCTTTGAAATCTGATTAAAGAGGTTGCTTCCACCATGGAGAGTTCAGGCAGGCAGTGCATATGGATTCAGCAAGGCTTAAGTACCAGTCCCTGCTAAAAACTGAACAATACAGGGATTTCAGCTTCTGTTCACCTGTCATAGTCAAATATATTTTTTTTACTTCTTTTTTAGAGGGAAGGGGAAAAATACTGCATTTCAACAGGGATATAGATAAAGAAGTAAAAGCTTCTACAAAACACATACAGAAGAGGAATCTGAACTACTTCCACATCTCAAGTAATATTTGAGTCATTCTGCATGTCATCAACACCTTACTTTTTGTTAGAAGCCCAATCTCACCTGCACTTTCACTGGATTGTCTGTTTCGACAGTTATACCAGATTGCATTTGAAGCAGCCCTAAAATTCAGGTGTGGTAAGCAAAACACTGTAAAGTCCTCTAAGGGACTTGTCAGTAGATGAAGTGGTATTTGAAGTCTGAAGAGCAGCTGACATGACAGTACAAAGTGGAAGATCTCTTAAAGGTTTAAGCCCTTCTCAAATACTTCACTGTTTTTTCCTGTGCAACTGACAAATACTTATAGTAGATTCAAAAATATTATTAGACTACTGCTTCTATGACTAGTGCAACTCAAGTAGTAGATTTTGAGATTCTAGCTTGATCAAGCTGTAGCCTGAGAATGCACTCATCCCAAAAGATGTTGCTACATTGAGCAGTTATATATCCAAGTGCCTCAAAACAAAAAAAAGTAGAATTTACAGGTTCTCCGTTTCCATTTCTTACTGCTGCCTCTGTAAGTAGTTTAACATGTGGCACTGCTGCAAACCATCCTAACAAATAATGCTTCTTCATTAAGGAGATAGAGAGTAAGACCCTGTATGGTTTTATCACAGCTTTGTGTTTAAAAGCATATGAAAAGTATAACACACACATCAAACCAAACCACGTTTATTTCATCAGTCACAAGTGCAAATATAGCAACAAATCAGATCAGCAAATTACAACACATAGAGAAGAATGTAATGTAGCTAAGTACACTGACAGACCAACTTCAAGAGAGCAGCAAAACCCAGTGTCTTCAAATAAAAACTTCTATTCTTTTAACCTGTAATCTAAAATAATAAATCTAGATCAGGAATGTCTCTGATAATTCATGTTTAGCCAGGTATTATTATTAGCATTTCACATTATCCAGTGTGCAAAATACGTGTCCAAGCTTCCTAGTAACAGACGTTTTGGTTTTAAGCAACTTTTACCCAATATTTAAATAATACAGTGCTGATGCTAGTTAATAACTTCTGCTATTTGATATTATAAATTTAAGAATATATATTTAAAAAAACTAAGACCAACTTCATTGTACATACATAATTCTACCTGGATCCAAAAATGGGCAACATTATAGATAAAACTGATTTTTCTCTTGTCAAAAAAAAAAGATAGACACAAGTCATCTCTGGTTTTTTCCATCATCTTTAATCTGTAGTTAAAATATATGCAGTACTTATGTATAAAATAGAAAACATTCCCATTAGAAAGATACTGCAGTTCAATTAGCTGTTTTTTCCCTACCTCTAAGTAGCCAGGGAACAAGATTTATGCTAAACACTCAATCACTATTTTGCTTTACAGAAAAGCAAAAGTTGACTTTTACACTGGTAATTTAGTTAGCCTTCTTCTTTGTTATGCATTGTTTCTTCTTCTCTTTTTCCTGATAGGCAATGAATTGAGAGTCTGTACCAAAGAGTCTGTCCCACCACGTGAAGGTCGAGGCGTAGTTGCCAATAAAGTTCATGTGATGGAAATCATGGAAACGGGCCCCAGCATAGAAAGGCACCAAATGAAGAGGGTTCAGCGGGACATCGTAGCCACTACCGGGCAGAAAAAAAAGAAAAACAACTAGTGTAAGGATTTTTCTGAGAAACAAATTACAAAATATAGACACTAACTTGTCATTTTTATGAAAGAAAAATATTTTATAGTATCCTAAGGTCTTAAGGTAATCACAATGATATTGGCTTAACATGGAAACAAGTTCCCTCCACTCCTAGCCAAATGACTCTGCAAATTATTCCACAATGGCTTTGGCATTTGCTTTTCAGCTCAGTTTACTAGGCAATACAAAAAAATTTAAGCAGGCAACTTAAAAAAAATCACAGTGGCTGCCTTCCTGCTGTCTTAGCAGTTTTAACTATGAATGACTTTAGGAAGGAGGAAGAAGTAACATTAAGCACAAGCTATGGCCATCAGCACAGCAGCTCATCAGAGAGCATCTCAAATCAACAATCATTGTGTGCCTACTCTTATTTTCAGCTTACTGCAGGTTCTTCAAATATTTAAAATCCAAATATATGATTAAAGTAAGATTAAAAGCAGAACAGTGTGCTCTAGAGGGATTCCAACTCCTTTGCTTTGAAGTACTGGAAAGGCTCTTACCACCACCTAGTGGGGAGAGCGCAAGGCAATCATTATAAAGCCCTCATGTGGAGAACAAACTAAAATGATAATTATAATAGGAAATTCGTATTTTGTATCAGTGAGTTTATGGTATGTCACAACATATACTTTGGGAAGTCTACAAGCAAAACGTGACTAAACCTGGAATGCTTTATACCATGAATTTACTGGTAGCTTATGTTCCTCTGAAACACCTGACACTCAACTTGCAATAAGACACCATCTGCTTCATAATATATTTACAAATACAAGGTCAAGTGTTAATACTATCATTTCAAAAATAAACTCTTAGTGTCCCCTGCTTCTTGAACACAGGAAAGAAAAGCCCATTCATTTGTACATGAACTAAACTAAGCCTACTGGGATTTGCCCTAAGATTTTGGAGCCACATTTGAAGTCAGTCAGTTCTACTACAGAGACAAGAATCTTGTCCTTTTTATTAACCATAAATAAACAAACAAACAAAAGAAGTGTATGCATTTGTTTTAAAGAAAGCCAGTGATCACAGAGCATAAAATTTCTCTTGAGCAAGAAAACAGTCTTAACAAAACAGAAAGAACTCTTGGCTAGAATATCACCCTTTGTAATTGATTTTTGGTGTTCCAATATGCATAAGATCACTTGCACACCAAATATCAATAGCCAGACATCCTAATGAGGCACCTAGCTTCTCTAACCCCCTTGAGATGCTCTAGCTGATAGTTCACACTCTTTTAATCAGCAAGACCTGCTGCTAACACTACCTCAAAACAGAAAAGAGTGGTAACTCCCCAGGTTGTCTCATTCTTTTTAAGACACAGAAATACATTCTAGTGCAAAATAAAAAGTACATCTCAGTGACAGATAGTGAGTTTGAGACAGACGTAGGACAAGAGAAGAAACAACTATTAAGAAGCAATGCACATCTCACCTGTGTACGTCAATGGTTTCCATCAAGCGACAGATCACCCATGCCCACAGAAGGACCACGTGATTACAGAAAACAACAATTCCAATAAAAAAGCCAGCTCCAAGGATGAGTGTTTCCAGAGGATGTGCATATTCTGCTTGCATTCCAAAAGGAGACTACAAAGAGATAACAGACAGGGAACAGTCACCATTTTCAGTTTTATGTACTCCCAAATCAGAAGCACCATTTTGCAATACTCTCCCTTTCCCATTACCCCACTAGACTACAACAGGACAAACGGAACAATGTTGTCGGCAAAGGGAATGGTATGATTGAGCAAAGGCCATAACACACGCATTTAGCTCCTCTTTGGAAAAACAGTATTCCAAGATCATAAGGATTATCACTCTATTAGTGATTCCAAACACTTCACTACTAGTTGAAAATTGAAAACTTTTATTTAGGCTTACCATCACCCCAGGTCAATATTTCAGGAATATTAAAAGTGTTTGGCAAGCTCCTATCAGCTTTGCTATACATCCAGTCTTGGAAGCAGAAGAAAGAAGGAAGCCAAAATATTCTCAGAAGCAGGACTCACTTAGAAATTCATTATCAAAATAATAGTTTTAAATCCCTCATCTTTGACCATATTTTAAAATAAATTTGTACCCCTCAAATGTTATTTTGAGATTGATATAAAATGTTTTCTCTCATATACATATATATACACACACACACCAGTCATTCCTACATTTGGTTTAGCAAAAAAAGACATTCCAGAGAGTTTACAATCATAGAACACCATACACAAAGAATAGTTTAAAAAATTTTTGCCTAATGCTGAAGATTATATAAAGTTCATCAGAAAAAAAATAAGTCCACTTTGTCTTAAGGGATACTTTAAAAACATCTCTTTTTACTGTCAGGAAAAGTTTTTAGTGAAACAGCCATTAGGCTACAGATCACTTCTGTGAGAACTGCTAACTACTCTCAAGAATAATGGCCAAAAGCTGCTCCAGCTAGAGACCTGAGGGGCTGCCAAGAGCAAGAGGAAGAGAGCAGCTGCTGCTGCAGATGTCTGTACATCTGCATGCATCAATCCATACCAAGCCCCTCTATTGTTGGCAGCATACATAAAGCATCCCCGACCCAGCACTTCTGGCACAGTCTAGGTTATACACAGGAGTACAGAAACACATAGCACTGACTCCCTGGGCTCCACAGGCAGT
Organism: Acrocephalus scirpaceus scirpaceus; assembly: GCA_910950805.1. NCBI lineage: Eukaryota > Metazoa > Chordata > Aves > Passeriformes > Sylviidae > Acrocephalus > Acrocephalus scirpaceus. The sequence goes on along the minus strand of OU383778.1, from coordinate 6,456,288 downwards.
GTCACCTAAACACAAATATCATCTACAAAGTGCAATCACTGCTGGATCCTACGTGCCTCCAGCCAAGTGTGGTTCACTCATGTGCCTGGTGCTCAATGCCAGCTCCAACACCACTAAATGCAGATTCACCCGAAATGTGTGCTCTTGATATATTTGTGTATTTGAATTGCACAATGGTCTATACTAATTCCAGAAGCGCTCATCCAGAGCTGTAATCCCTTCCTTGAATCAAATACATGATGGTTACATGAACACACACCCAGGTTATGCAAGAGCTGCCTGTCTGGTCACGTTCTGGGGATTCATATGCTCTGGGTAACAGCCCATGTGGTGGGGAACTGATGAACAACCAAGTCCAGACATCTACTGTTTCTCTTCCCCAGCAATGAGACCTATATGTGTGTTTTAAAAAGTCCACTTCACCTTGCTCATAGATATGATCAAACCTTAGCAAGAGTGTGATCTTTCACTTCACTGCAATGAAATCGAATTACAGGAGGTGTTTTCAGAAACAAAATGGATGACTGTTCTTGACAAAGTGCCCAAGAAAAGGCATCTAACAACACTGTCAAGGGAATGCAAAATTCTTAGGTCTTTCAAATCAGATGTTTAAGTAAGTTCTATGAAATATATACTAAAAGCTATTATTAAAGAAAAAAATCAAGTAATACATACAACAAACTCATGGTGAACCTTATGGATGTACTTGTATATTCTCTTGTGATGCAGCAATCTGTGCAGAAAATAGTGCCAGGCATCCTCAATCACTGCACATCCAAAACACTGGGCAACAAGAACATACCTTTAAAAAGCGGAAGATTTATTAGTTATAGAAAACACTAGCAGACATATGTTCCTGAAAGAGAAACTAGTTAATATGCCAATAATGGTCAGAAATGTTTATACCTATTACTGACTGAATAGCAGTGCACTACTTTTTTTAACATGGTAAAAATATTAATTACCAGGTAAAAGGGCTGTGGTGATTATAAGCTCATCTGTTGATATGCTGAAGTGAGTTAGTACATGTTAATTCACTTCAGTTAGTGTTAGGTTAACTCACAGTTAGTGTAACAAGCTGTCATTTCAATATTACAAATGCACTCTACAGAGAACAACCACAGACTGTTTGAGACCTTGATAAAAAACATAGAGCTGCATCAGCTATCTACACCAGAGAGCAAACAGCTCTCCAAGAAAGATGACCTTCTGTGATAAAAAACTACTGTTGGTGTGGGGGGTAGGGGAGAAGGGGGCATTTATAGCTAATCCAGCTTTGTTCAAAAGCCCATCAGCTCTGTGCCAGAAAAGAAGACTCTGAAGGTGGTACATTCTCTCCTTTGAGGAACACTCCACTGCTATGATATAAAACGAGGTGGAAGGTAGAGACACTTGGGAAGAATAAAAAAATTTAGATAAATAAAACCCCCAGAAAGTCCAACATTTAGCCCACTCCACCAGGAATCTTGCTTTGCTTCCATAAACTCCCTCCTAATCCCCCTTCTCTCCTAAAGATTAGAACAGCTTGGGGCCATTTAAAAAAATTCAGAAAATTCTAATTAGCTCTTACAGCAGCTAAGCATCAAATGAAGGATGATTAACAAACAGTTTACATTGCCAAAAAATTGTTTCCTATTAGAGTTGACAACACTAATTGTTAAATATTCTGCCTCCAGCTGTATGTAACTCAGCATCACCATATCAGAAAAATCTACGCACCATCTCGGCATCTCTTCCCACCCATACGGGATGTTAAAATACTCTGTGAAGTAATAGGTGCCACAAATCAGGGGAAGCTGAATGAAGAAGTGATTGAAGAGGAGGGTTTTGAAGCACTTCCACTGTTTTTCCCATGTTTCTGGTTTATCCTAAAATGAAGCAAAAAGAATTGATTGTATTACATGTTTCTATTGCAAGTGAAGTGCCCAAGAAAAGGCATCTAACTCCAAATTTATTTGGAGTCAGTTTAATTTCACCTTGGAAGACAGATAACATGCCTTCCAGTAATACGGATTAACTCAGGCAACACAAATAACATAGGATTGGATTCAGTTTTATCAAAACCCCATTTTTCTAAGCTAGTGTTTTAAGATAAGCTGTCTTGTCAGTCACCTCCAAACTATTTTTGTTTTTTCACTGTTTATAGTTAGCAGGAACATTTCATACTCAACAGTTTAACACAATCCAAGTTTGCTTTCCTTCTTCACGCCACAGAATGCATTTCCATTGCTAAAATAATACAAAGAGAGGCTGAAGATACAAGCTTGTGAAGAAATAATTGTCTTGAAGACATTCACTTTTTGCAGGGAGACATTCTACCAACTACTGCAGCAAATTCAGAAGCTCGTCTTATTAATTTCTAACTCAAATTGTAATGAACTAGAGGAAAACAATGATCTTTAGATACTGGATGTGCCTTTGCCTCCTGTTAGAAGGGTGCAATCCATTCCAGGCTTTCTTCATTGTCAAAATATTTCAAAATCCTTTCAAGAGGATGTGCATAGAGGTACTTCAAAGAGCACTGCTGTTAAATAAGCACACCATGTAATTATTTTATAGTACTAAGACACACCTCTAACACCAGATATCAGAATTCTATTCACCTTCCCCTGCTGATATAAAAACTATGTATATAAAACTTTACTATTAGTAAGACTGACATACCCTTTCCTCTCTATAGCACCACAGTGAAAAGCATAACCTTTCCTCAGGAAAAAAACCCCTCCTTTTCTTCCCCAAATCCTTTTGTCTTTCTCTCCTCATACACAGAGTAATTTTGCTTTGTTTCCAGGATGTCCAAGTGATGAAATGGAACCACATACATTGAGAACCAGGACTGTGATTATATGCTCTGCCTGATATGTTAAAAGACAAATCAGTGTATACTTCATAACTTTCTCTTACCTGTTGAATTTTATACTTCTGCATGTATGGTATAAACTGAAAGATAAATCCTGGTACACAGAGCAAAAAGTATGAAACTTCATGAACTATAAGTGATCCCCAAGTTGCAATCTGGAACTTTGTGTAGTTATCCAGCATGTAATTCCAGGCATTTTTAAATGGTTGCTGCAGGGGATTGTCAGGTAGAAAAGAGTCTATATATTCCACTGCCAGATAAGCAGAGTTCAAGATATTAACGCTGTCGTTCATGGCCATGGTTCAATCATAAAACATCACAATTACAGTTCTTCTGTAGTTGTCTGTAAGTAACCTGAAAATTTTAAGAAAAATTCAATAAACAGAAGTTAATCTTCAGAGGAAAAAAAATTACATGAGTTGTTACCCAGTTTTAAAGTAAAAGCTGAGAAACTACAGGAAAGACAGATTCTCTTCATACAGAATAGCCTAAAAGAACAAAGCTTTAAATTGGTTTGAGAGGCAAACCAATTTGTGAGGCAATCAGCTCCTAGGCTTTGAGATTATGTCAAGGGAGCAAAAGGATAAAGAAATATTATTAATTACTAGCCAAATTTATTTCAAGGCTTTTCCAGCGTAATTGTATTCTGTACTAAAAGAGCAACAGGAACATTCAAAAAAGATTTAACAGATTAATGAACTGTCATCTCTTGATTATCCAGTCCCATTTTTCTCATGGCTGTGAACCAAAATCCCTGCAAATTACATCAACACTGCAACTGGCTTGAGGCAATCCACCTTTCCCTGAGTAATGAACTTTTCCTTACAGCTCCCAAAACCACAGAGGCTGCATTCCTGCAGGTGCCCTGAACTCATGCCATTTCCACAGACTAGGCTCCTTGTTGGTTTGCCTTCGAAGGGACCTCTAAACATCATTTACAGTCCAACCCTCTTGGGATGGGCAGGGACATTTTTCACGACATCAAGTGGCTTGAAAGCACCGACCCACCTGGCCTTCAAACACTTCTAGGGATGGGGCATACACAACCTTTCTGCTCAACCTGTTCCAGTATCCCAGCACTCTCATTGTAAAAAATACCATTCTTATGCCAAATATAAACCTATCCATTTTAAGAACACTGCCCTGTGCTTTGTCACTATAAGCCTTAGCAAAAAGCCCCCTTTATGTACAACAGTATGGTGTCCCTTGAACCTTCTCTTCTCCAGGCTGAACAACCCCAACTCTTCCAGCCTCTCTCCCTTGGTGATGTGCCCTCTGACCATTTCCAGTGTCCTCCTCTGGACCCCTTTAAAGGTCCATCTTCCACTACACACAGGTTTGCAACTCACAGGCCAGAGAACACTGGTCCCTCCCCAGCTGGTACAGTTAGGCTAAATCCGACAAAAATCACAGAATCGCAGGTTGGAGAAGAGCTCTGAGATCCCAGGACTAGGACCCTCCTATAACTTATGACCCACCACCACCCTATCAACCAGACCACGACATCAACTGCCACATCCAGTCTTTCCTTAAACACCTCCGGGGAGGGTGACTCCATCACCACCCTGTGCATCCCATTCCAATGTGCAATTACCCTCGTATATTGAGCAGCATACCAAGCCGGTATCCAACATTAGTTACCGTTTTTCTTTCTTAGCAACAGCATGAGGATGCTGCCACTTCCTATTAACAGCAAAAGCATCGCAGCAGACGCCAAGGCAGCTCATACCCGAGCTCCTGGGCGGACAGACAACTGCGCAAGGCAACTTAAGCACCGCCGCCACCCCCGAACACGCCGCCGGGAGCCGAAGAGCCAGAGGCCGGGCTGCACCGGGGCTCCTCCGTCCCGCCCGGCCCCGCCAGGCGGCGGACACGCGCCGACACACGCCACCCACACGCGGGGAACGCCGAGGAGAGATGGGATCCCTCGGGGAGCCCGCACCCCGGCACCCGCAGCCCCACACCTCGGGCCGGTCCAGCCCCTCGCCCCTCACCTGGCGGCAGCAGCAGCAGCTCTGCGTGTGCAACAACACCCGCCGGGCCGCCCGCGCCACCGCGCGCCGCCCATTGGCCGCCGCCGCGGCCCCGCCCGGCGCAACCCCATTGGCCGGCGGGCGGCAGCGGCGCAGGGTCAGGCGGGCGGGGGGCGGGGCCGCGGCGGCGGCTCCCGCGCGGCCATTGGCTGGAGGGGTGGAGTGAGGATAGTGAGACCCCGGCGGGCGGCCAATGGGGCGGGAGCACGGCCGGGTGACGCACCCGACGCCATGGGCGGGGCCCGCGGAGGCGGGCGGTGCGGGCGGGCCCCGCCCGGGCGCGGCTGCCGCTCCGGGAGCGGCCCGGGGGAGCGCGGTCGCCGCCGGGAGCGGCCCCCGTGCCCGCCGCTGCCGCGCTCAGAGCGCTCGCCTGCAGGAGCGGCGCGGCTGCGGGTGGAGGCCGTGTCACCCCTGCAGGTGCCTGCGCCCGCTCCCTGCTCCCGCGTTAAAAAAGATTGGAGTACACAGGCGGCGGTGTCGTCATGGCAGCAGCGGCCCACAGCCGCATTCACGGGCTGGTGTCATGCGAGTGAAAGTGTACAACTCCAATAAAAGGTTCCCGTTCAAAGCTCCTGCCTCGCCCCACCCTGCGTCACACCGCACATGGAATTCGGGCACCTACGTGACTCCCAGCCGTGTCACCAGTGTCACAGCTCACGGGAAGCCAGTGGTGGCCATTCCTGCACTCACGGACAGCCACAGCTTTCACAAACAGACCTGCGGCAAAACAGTGATGTTTACATGACCGATTCCTAAACCTTAATCATTCTCAGTTGGTTGGCATTCAGACCTTCAGAACACCAGCTTCTCCCCGCTCCTTCCCCCCAGCCCCCACCCCGGATTATTTCACTGATTATTTGGTTTGAGACTTGTACTGAGAAACACAAGTTTTAAGGGACCTGTTTGCATTAGGAAACAATGTACAAACTTTTATTTGAAGAAAATGTCTCAAATATGACAGTAACTTTGGTCATGTTAAAAGGAGGCCATCCAAGAACAAATAAAAATGTGCTGCTTTATAAGCATGGCCATATACAGTATATTCAGATATTGGCTAATAGAAGCTGAGGTTACACGCATAAATAGGCCTTTGTACCATGCAAGTTCAATGCAATTGCATACATTCACTACAAATTTTCAGTTATTTTCATGCCAAATCACCTTTTGGATAAAAAGGTAAAAAAGAAGTAACATCTAAATGTGACCAAAATTGAACAGGAAAAAAAAAAAGTAAGTACAGACAACATTTTTATTAAAAAGATACTGAAATTACACCTGCTCAAGAAGTGTTATACCGTCTCTGATCTCCTTCAGTGGGAATTAGTGTTAAGCATTGTTACATATCAAAAAATACATCTCTGTTTTACAACATAGTACTGACATATTCAAAGTACTGTGCCAAATTATAAATAGTAAAATCAGGTTTTGAAGAGTTTCAATAGAGAGCAACTTATGCTCACACAAACATATGCACATAGTATAGTTATGTAACAAAAGTTTTATAAAAGGAAACAAATTTACCCCATGCCAGTTTGAATTACTGAGGTGGGATTCAATACCTACAATGAAGACTGACAGTTCATTTCCTTAAATATATTTATTAGTCTCTGGAAAAAATAAGACAAAAATTTACTTTCACCAGAATACACACCATTCTTCACTCACAATCTGTTTCTCAGTCATGACTGACAGAAGTCAGTCCTTATGAAAGTGTTGGGGTTTTTTTTTAAGACCTTGCAATAAAAAAATGGTCCACCAGACTTCATAAGTTCAATCAGCTTCTGCTCAACTGCAGAATAATCCTACACATTGCTTCTACCTAGAGTAATCTTCATCATCTGTCATCTGTAATTGTAGACAGTCACATCTTCCACTGTGACTCAAGGTGCAGCTACAAGTAGAGAAGTGCTTAAATGCTCAGTCACTTCAAATACACTTGTTGAAGACTGCTTCTAGTGCATATCAAGTTGAAAATCTCTTTACTGATCATAATGGTTTGTCAATAACTGTAACACCTAGAGGGAGGGGGGGAAAAGGCATAAATCTTTAGGCATTTTTTTTTACTCAAGAAAAGAAAGATTTAATATGTCACATTGCAATTAGCATTTAACTGTGCACCAACAACAATGTACATATTTTTCCCTATTTCCCAAATTTCTCTTTAACACAAAGTTGTCTGAATCAGTGCAAAGTTCTGAAAGTTTCTGTGATTTGAAAAAATCTGCCACTAATCAAGTTGAATTTTGCTATCAGTGAAAAAATATATCCTTAACATTCACTTAAATAACTCATCTGAAAAACTGTGGTAATTGAAGGAAAAGATTCCTGAAACAGCTCATTTTCTAAATATCCAATCCCAAAGAACTTCGAAATTGGGCCCCTTAGATTGAGACACATATTTCTTGTTAAAAAAAACTGGTCATACCAGAATCATCTTTCTGACTCACCACTTATATGCTAAATCCTTTTTGAAAACACTTTAATCCCTTTTTTTCCCTTGTAGTGAGTAATTATTTGAAATCATCATTCAAAATGTACCATCAGATTCTTCCTACCCATTTTATTATCTTAGGTTTTACCTTGGACAAGAGACTGTTTGTATGTTTTGTCAAATGTTATACTTTTAAAAGTCCATTAAAAATATCTACATGCCTTACCTGCATAGCTCCTTCCTGTACTCATACAAGATGACACAACCGTCCACTTATCAGTTGTTGGATTATAATACTCCACTGTTGATAAATTACAGGAACCGTCATCTCCTCCAACTACATACAAGAGACCATTTACAGCACAAACACCTTAAAGCAGGAAACCAGAATGAAAATTAGTAATTGATTTACACACCCCCCCAAAAAGCATGTTTTTTATGAAAGCAGCAGAAGTCCAGATAAATGCCATTCACAATCGACATTGGCACAATTTAAGTCATTGTTGCACATACCTGCATTCCTTCTGCACATGTTCATGTCTGCAACCTGCTTCCAGGTACTGGCAATGGGGTCAAACACTTCAACACTTTTTCTTACCAAAGGACCATCATGACCACCTACTGCATACAATAAATTGTTTAACACACCAACACCTGCAAACATATGAAAATACGCAGAATTATCCAGAGAACTATTTGAATGATACAAAGGAGAAACAACAAATATGTCAGCTAACATAAATCCTTTATTAAGTCAATGTTGGAAACTATTTCAGGAAACATTTGGGTCAGGATGCATTAAAGCAGAGAGACAGTAACTACAGCAAGACACTGATAAAATGCCTTGCGTGCCCATCTACCATATCGCAGCATACAAAGACCAGAGCTGTTCTGCAACAGAAGATTTAGAAAATTTTGGACGAAAAATGACGTGCAGGAAAATGAGGCTTGTTGAAATTTAGGGCTAATTAGAAGTGACAGTAAATGAGACAATGTGCTCAGCCAGCATAACAGAAATCTGACAAGATGGTAAGTGTAAGTGAACTTTTAGAAAGTAAAAACTGCGCATACAGAGGATAAAAGCTGAATGGATAGACATTATACAATAGGGATGTTTCCACTGAAGTGTTGAAATACCTTGTAAACAGATGGGACAGAAGTAAACAGTTAGCAGTGAGTACCTTCTCTGGGATTTGAAGAACACCAAGCATCTTTGAATCAAGCTTCAGTTATCAAAATATCCAAAAGGATATTAAAGGGTATCTTTTAATTCTAAGATCTCCTTTACTTTACAACAAAAGGTTATCTATCTGTGAGCTTGGAATGAAGGAGTGAGTAAAGCTAGTTCTGTCTACTTGCTATTTGGGTTGCACATATTGAAAAGATGGAAATGAGGGAAGCAGAAAGAAAGGCCTGTTTATTTATTCCTCCCTTTATAATGCATTATTAGAACCCAAACATAATAAATTTCAGAAACGAAGGGGGCTTTTTGCATTAAAACTTCTGAGTGATGGACCATAAAGACAACTAAAAAAGCACTTCTATGAAAGTATACTGGGAAATCCAATAAATGCCACATTTAAGACTAGGAAACTCAAAGCAGAGATTCAGATTTGCAAATATAGCTCATAAAGTGTTCCATGGGAAGGGAACCACTTAAAATCTTTTTAAAGGGAAACAACAAATATGAATGCAAAAAATCAGATAAGTCGCTCAAAAAATGAGAAAAAAAAAGAAAAAAGAGAGAACCCTGAGACCTTAATAACGAGAAATATCTTTAAAAACATATCACTAAATACGTATTTAAGAGCCATTTCTATATGTTGAGAGAAACGACTCCTGCTGAAATGACTAAATAACTTTTATTAAAGAGACTGATTTTAATAATTGAAAGAAGAGAGGAAGGAAACGTGGAAGCTAATTGGTACTGTAAATCTGAAAAATAGCTTCTTGTTAGGACACTCTTATAAATCATGCTATGTAGTGCTTTATCAGGGATAATCACTACTAGCATTTCCCCATATCCTTCCCAGTTAATTTAATTCCTCTTTAATTGCTATTATTTCTTGCTATCATGCCACAGTATAGTATGACAACTTTTCTTTCTCCCACTCTGATCACACTTTATTAGACAGGATAGTACAACATCCATCTTTTGTAGAACTAAACATTCCAGAGCTAGAAGGAGGGCTATGATTTTCAGTTTAAATATGGGATATGATATAAATCCCCCCACCCATGTTTTCAATAGTTACTGGCCTTCCTACTCAGTGTGTAGAGCTTTCCCTCTGCCACATTGCCACCTTTTTCTTTCATAACTCCTTATTTTTAATAATGTCCTCCATTCCTCCATGATGCTTCATTTTCCCTTAGTCCCACACCCAGTTTCCATGTCCTACCTTATTTCTTGCTCCTTCCGTCTGTATCCTCTTGTTGCCGTCTTCTGAGTTCTCCTTTCTTTGTTATTTTTCTTTCCTGCCCATTTTTCAGGACCCTGTCTTATATCTCTCAGCCCTCCCAAATGGCCTATATCTGGATCTGAAGTTCCTCCTCCCAATATGTTGCTGGAAACAGATCTGTCCCCGTATTGATCAACTGAGAAGCAGTGGGTACTAAAGAAGAGTAACTGAGGGTTAACCTCTGAAAAGTTGCTTTTGAGTGAAGCTGAAGCAGTAGGAACAGAAGAGATGAGCTTAAGTTCTTTGAGATGACCAGACATCCAGAAGTTTAATACAGGAACAAAATTCTCTTTAGTTAGCCCCCATAACACCACCAGGACTGATTGCCAGTTGAAGCAGTTCTGGTGGGTTTGGCTGTTTGGCCTCTACAGCCAAGCTCAATCAACAGTCATGATTTTCACATTACCACCCACTCCTCCGCCATGCAAAAATATAATTTTTCATGTATTTAACAGAGTGGCACAAAAAATGTTGATTATTTTACTCAATTATATGAATCTGGAATAACTGTCTATATTTAGTTTTCCTCTCCATTTTTTTTATCAGTGGACCAGGTAAAAGGCAGAGAGAGTTGAGTAAGCAAACACAGGGACAAGGGAAGAGAGGAGAGGGGCAGGAAGATCCCAGTAGTTAGTATATTTAAGGAACTAAATTTCAGAGTTGTAGAAGAAATTCAACATTAAAAAAAAATCTGAAAACATCTACTGTATAAATAGGCTACAAGCACAACAACAGTTTGCAAAAACAGAGTATCAAAAAATAAACCCCAAATGCTGAAACAAAATGTGTGTGCAGGCAGACGGCAAAATGCAACTTTGTCACAACCCACCAACACTATTTGTCTTTATAATGATACTTGTAACTTTCCCATTTTATATAAATATTTTCCACAAAACTTGCCAATATTAGGCAGGAATATTTTCCAGTACCCTTACTGCAACTCTGTCCAGTTTTTAATCCATAATTTACTTCCAAGAAGCACAGACTGAGTTACTAGAAGTTTTACAAGACAACTGTGTTTCTTGAGGTACAGTGTATCATGTTTCCTTCATTAACATCATAGTTTTATTTTAGAAATACAATTGAAACATGACTTTTAGTAATAAGAGTTATCAGCTTGCTGTAAGGATATGATGGAAGTATCACAGACTATCTTAATTTTAGTAACGAATTTAGTACTATGATAGACTTCTTTTGAAATTATTTGAACTTAATCTAAACATTGTTATATAGGTAAAAACTGTTCAGAGTTAACAAAGAATAATGGAAGGTAAGATGAGAAGTTGGGATAATTATTAATCGTATACTGAGCATACTAGAAGTCCATTCAGATTTATTTGTAGCAATATCTCTTCCCACTATGAAGCACATTAAGGCAATCACCAGTAGATACTTGAAGGGTGTTGCTAAAAAACTACCATTAAGTACTTGGCAAAAAAAGTGATTTAACTACTAAAAAATAAATGTAGAAAATAATATCATGGAATTTGACTTGAAAAAGTCCATGGGACCGCATCTAGAGAAATAAAACAACTTCTGCGAGTTGAAAAAACCTGAAATACCAAAAGACAAATAGAGGACAGTGAACAGTAAATGAGATTCAAGTCCATAATATTAATAGATAATGAAAATGCTAAAGTCAATTTGGAGCTGTGGGAGCATCATTTCATTAAACAAAAGTGGAATACCACAGGCACTTTTAAAGATGTCTTTAAAGAGAAATATACACACTCAGAATTGCAAGAAGGAAAAAAGAAATCCACAAAAAAAAAAAAGAAGGGATTTTTTTAGATTATACAGAAATAAATGGATATACCTTGGCTAAATGATAAGGAAGGATAACATGTAGGAGGCTGTACATGTACAGAGGATGTAAACACCAGGTAATGAGAAGAATTACTGAAGGTGAAATAAAGGGTACATAAGTGGAAGTAATAGGATGAAACCAGTAATACAAACTTAGGAATGAACAAGGACAAAATTTCCTGCAGTGAATCAGAATGCAGAACAAGTCCTCCAAAGAGGTGGAGACCTAGTCACAGTTCACACGTAAAGTCAACCTGAAAACGCTGTTAGAATAATCAGCCCTAACTGGCAAAGAGAGCTCGGTAGAAAAGACTTTTTTTTCATCCTTGCTGTAGAGATTTTGATACTTAAGAATTAAGGTGACAGTGATTATTATAATCCATGAGTATTAGTCTGTATGTTAAAAACCATCAGAAGTTGTGGGAAGAGGAGGAATATGAAAGTATGAAAAAACAGATATTTACTCTTAACAGACTGAATCTTACTCTGTGGAACAGTTTTGTTTTTATAACCTGCTGTGTATCAGCCATCTAGGACTAGCACATTCCATTAGATTCAGACTTTAGCTTACCTTCCATGTTTTTAGATACATTTTAAACCCACGAATTTTCATCTTTGCAAGGATAGCTGATCCTTGTCCACTCACCTGCTCCGCTCCGCCTCGTGCTCATTTCTGCAACATAGCTCCACTCATTGGAATTGGCATCATAGCATTCTACTGAACTAAGGCACTGCCGTGACGCTCCGTCGTAGCCACCAACAGCATACAGCTTCCCTGGGGGGGAACCAAAAAAGCCTGCCAATTGCTGATGCACACACTGGGATTGGCACACCAGCAAAGAGGAAGGCATTGCTCTCCCATTAGCTACTAATCAGCACCTGTCAATCATTTACTGTGATTCTATACAGTAAACAGTTTAAGTTAACATGCCAGAGCTCTTGTCATTTTTTAGGATGTAAAAGGCACCCAGTATCTAACAATAACAATGCAAGTTGAAAGATTTTAAATTGCCTAGCTGAAATACAAAGGTAAGGTTTTTAATTAGGCATTGTTCAAAAGCAAGCTATTTCAAGTATGTTTTATACCGGAAGCTCACAAACAGGCTTCCTAGAAATATCAGAAATTTAGATGAAAATCACTTCTACAGTCTGCATTTTCAGATTAGAAACAGCACTGGTTCCTATGCAGTTAAAATACACACCCACCCCTAAAACTGTTCTAAGATCCAAGAGCCAGGCCAGGCCTTCATTGTGCAAGTGACATCCAGGCTATTCACCACCAAGCTGACTGAAAAGTCAGCACTTTTCCTGGCACTGCCCTTGGCATTGTCCCCAGCGTGCAGCCAGCAAGGTCAGCCACAGATAACAGAGCTGACAATACAGCAGTGCTACATCACTAAAGACCAAATTATAAGGTCATCACGTCAGCTTTCTGACTTTGCTGACATACATAACCTAGAGCTTAGCAAGGTTTTCCTCAGTCGGCCTCAGGCACAGCTGAAACTCTGAAAAAAAATTTAAAACTACTATGCTAAAAACTGGTCAAATCCAAGTAGAATGAGTACGTATTGTTCATACCATTTGAATTACAAGGCTGAGCAAAAAACGTAAATCTGAAGTATGTTTTCAAAAGTAAGAAAGACTAGTAGGGTAAATGATTGCATTTCTCTCCATTCTTTTTAGTATCATTTGTCAACTTACCTCCAACAACACCTACGCCAACACTACTTCTTCTTGTGTTCATTGGAGCTACATGAAACCACTCGTTAGTCTTTAAGTTGTAAACTTCAACTGATGACAAACCTATGAAAACAATATAACATGTTCTCTATAAATCTAGGTGCAACATACTGTCTAGCATTCAGGAAACTCTTCATATCTGAAAATTCAAATTATATCATTTTAAGGATTGTTAAATACAGAACAAAAAGCACAACTTTTTTTCCTTTAGATAGGCAATTACAGTCAGCCCATTCTTTATGTCTGAAAACGGACAAATTACTGGAAACCTTTGTGGAGCTGTGAAAAATTCTTCCTTTTTTCCTTTATTTTTAATTAAGTTAAATTAAGTTTAATTTTTTCCTTTCTTTTTAACTAAGTCACTTGCTTTCTCCTTCATATGCTTCTATAATAGTTATTCAGCAAAAAGATCACTTTTGCACTAATTGTTTAATGCATCTAAGTAGAAGATGAACAGTGTATGTCTAAAGCCTTCTCACAGGTCAGAAAAAGCTGTTTATAATCTTATTTACCCTACATGAAAACACAGAGGTAAATTTCCTATGCAAACAGGACAAAACAGACCAGATAATTTTCCTCTCATATCTTCCACAAGTTAAGCATTCTGACTATAGAAGGAATACTGGAAGTGAACTTGCCAAAAGTTCACTAGTCATTGAGCCTGAACTCTCAGGAGGAAACCAGTCCACTGTTCAGGTAGGGGGATGTGACCACTTAAGCACATTCCACATCACAAGATGCCAGGCTACCCTCATGCTTGGTTTCACCACAGGTACCAGCAAAAAGAGGCATTAAATTTTGATACAATTATGTTAAGAGTAGTCAAAGCTATTCAGAAGTGCCTAAGGCAAACATACCTGTACTCCCATCAAATCCTCCCACAGCATAAAGAAGGCCATTTAATACAGCTGCTCCCAGTGTGCTTCTCCTGTCTTGCATGTTAGCAACACTTGTCCACTGATCCTTCACTGGATCATAGGAATCTACTGTACGAACTCTCAAAGAGCCATTGAAACCACCAACAGCATAAACCATGCCTCCCATGTACACCATTCCTAGAGTAGAGAAATGGGGAAGAAAGATGAGGGTTTCAGTCTCACTGCCAATTAACTGTATTCTCTACTATCCTAAGTATGCAGATACTTGACACAAATTACAGTATTCACTACACTTGTGCTTTTGACAGTTCCCTAGAACCACACTTCATTCCAATTAAGCTGTAGAACTTCTGACACTTTTTGCTACTAACAGTGCATGTTCCTGAATACCATGCTTGCTGAATTTCTTCTTGTTTAAATCGCTCATGTTTCATATTTCAATGTTCATGTTTCATAGCGGATGACCACTTCTTCACATTCTTTGTATCATTTAATAATAATAGGGTATTTTAATAGCAAAATTAGTCATTATTAAAACGCATTAATATTTAAATTTATTTATCCCTTGTTTCTGTGGGAGGTAATAAAGCAGTTTGTCCTACAGATTACAAACTGAAACACAAATAAAGCACAATGATCAGAGTTTTATCATTCCAGATGAGCAAGTAATTCAAATGATCGGTGAAGTCAAGGTTTCACCCTTCTTAGATATATATCTCAAGTACTGTTCCAGAGAACATACAATGCCTAAAATCTGAAGCATTACCAACCACAACAAAAAATTAGGCATCCTTACCTGCTCTACATCTTCTGGAAGGCAATTCAGCTACCTGATGCCAGCGTTCTTCTTTAAAATCATAGCACTCAACACTGCGAATTGCCTTTGGTGCCTGTCCTCCAACTACCATCATCAGCTAACAGGGAGATAATAATAACTGTTAGTTGTTTGCATATATGAGAACACCTGAAAGATCAGAAAAGTGTTAAAAAATAAAGGAAGCTTCTGTACAATAAATAATTAATGGGTAGCTCCCCTATAGAAATTTGGGCCTTGCGAATCTGGCAAAATTGATTGTTAGGGTTTTTTTTTTTAAAACAAATTTAATTTGTAGTTACTTTGTCCTGAGGAAATACAAAGGGTAGAAAAGCAGGAAGCAATCAGAATCTTGGCAAAGCTCCCATGAAAGAGGGAGATTCTGCTGTACCTCACATCCTACTGTGATCTCAGGTCTGAGAATTCACCATCTATGATGTGTAATGAAACTGTGACCATCCATCACATAACAGCCTTATCTTGTTCTTCTAAGAAAAATGTGCTAAATCTGATGAATTCAATCTCTATTCCATTATTGCCATTTTCACAACAATACTATGAGAAAACTTCTTTACTTCATTGTAAAGAAGAAAGTATCTAATGTTTGTTTTTTGCTAAAATCAACTAAAGATTAAATTAAAAATCTCAACACAGAAGCTCCAGTCATTATTTGTTTTGGTTTGGGGGTTTGAGGGGGGGGGGGTTGTTGTTTTTTTCTTTAACAGGCTTACTTCTCCATAATTGTATATTTCTCAAAAGCTGAAGCACTTATTAAAAAATGTTTTCTGGGAGGGCAGGTAGTGGTGATTCTCTGTGTAGGTGGGAGATTAAAACATATATATCATAAGTAGGATGGAGTGTAAATGTAATCACTTGTTATATTTTTATGATAAATAATCCTGGTACAAATTTTTTACAGGAATACCCCAAGACACAGTCATGTTCTCATGAAAGTTTTTAAAATGCAGTTTGAAATAATAAATACATTGGAATAACAAGGGCCTTACTTTTGGAAGGCTAGCAGGTGTTCTCAATTTTGTCCGTGTGCTTTTCATCAATGCCCGTTGCTCAGTTGGTAGCAAGTGATACTTCATAGCTTCAATGAGGAAATCTTTACAGGCACTGCTGTTCTTAACCAATATTTCCTCTTCAACTCTCTGTTTATTAATAGAAGTTTAACAAGGTCTGAGCATGTTAAGGAAGCAAAACAGAAATCACAATCCATTGTGTAATAAAGCCTATGATCTACCACTCAAATGCAGATTAATCTAATTTTTAAGATTATAATTTAACCAATAGGACATAAATTTGTGTTGGAAATGTGCAGTCACTAAAAAAAAAAATCAAAATATGCTGATTGTTAATTAGCAAGTGGAAGAAACAGTGAGAGGCAAGGTAAATCACTTTTCTTACAATTGGGCACATTTCTTGATTTTTTAAATAGACAGTACAGAATATTTTAAGGTGGGATGGCGGAGAATAATTTAACAAAGTAATAAGCCACCCTGCAACAATAAAAACCACAAGAGAACACAACAGCAAAAAAACCCCAAATCCTACCCAAAACAACCCACGCAAATTGGAGATTTGTACCACAAACCCAGAATTTTTAAAATAAACACCTACCAACCTAATACCGACTAACCAACATTAATACTGAACTCATAATATCTTAAATATTTGACCTGGCATCAAAATATCCAAATGAGCTTATAAAATTTGAAAAAATGTATTTTATCTGAACCAGGTAAAAGAATACTTCCTTTGTCATTAATTCCAAATCAGCTGAAACAACAGATATAATTCTGAAGTTGAAAATTCACTTATGAGAACAAACCCTTTATCAAAGGATGGCATTACAAATGAATTCTAACCTGATCTCAGCAAATTACATTGTTCAGATTCCTGGTGTGGTATGGCATGCAGTCAGCCAAACAGATAAATTACTTACATAAATCATCCTCTACATGGCAATCCCTCACCTCAGTGTGTTTATGTGCACATGAGCATGTGGTTGTGCCTGTTTGTTTACTTCTACTATCACTAACATACTAATGACACTGTTGTTTAAATTTAAAATTATCTATCTGGCATTAAAATAATGAACAGAAATATTCACATGCAGAGTAATTAGTATTCCTTTTTGCTTACCTGAACTAAATACTCCCGGGAAAGCAAAGGCAGCCTAACATGCTCCATCAGACGTGCCATTAACTCCTGCCTTACATCTTTGTCATGGTTTACCCAGGCTATTACTGCTTCAAATACCTTCCAGAAAACAAACAAATCAAGTTCCTTAACTAACAAGGTCATAAGCATGAAAACATCAGTGTGCCTCCAAAAAATACTTTTGCTTATACTAAAACTCCTAACATAAGAACAGATGACAGTGGTTACAGCTCCCATTATTTCCATGTTTATCAGCTACGGAATTATGAAGGTGCATTATCTGGTGTCTTTTATCTAGTCCTCTAGTTTTTGAAAGTGGTGTTTCAAGGATAGCTGTGCTACACTGACAAATTGCACACAGTGACTTCATTGACACTGAAAACTAGGCAAACAAACAAAACAGCAATGGGAATATTACAGTCCTCATACTTTTCTTCCTTTCTTGAAGAACTGACCTACCACATCACCGTTCAAATGACTTATCATCACTGAGTCTTAGTAGGACAAGTGATCCCAAGCCTGGTTTTGCCTCCATTGCACAGTAGTTCATCATTCACTACAGCATTAAAACCTTAATTATACTCCACAAAAGCAGCATCACGTGTATTTAAGTGATAGATCCAGACCTTCAGGGGATTACAGGAACACAACATAGCTTTGCTAGTTGCTGTTTAAGCAAATAGTTCTTAGATTCAAAGTTTCAAAAAGGTTTTAACATGAAACACTGCCTAATTGTACAAATGAGTATTCAAACATGCTTTTTGAACACAATTTAGTCTTATTTGAGTACAACTATAAACTTCCCAGAAAAAAGAAAACCAACATATTTCAAATAGATCATAACTGAATTTAAAAAGCTCAAAATGAATACATCCACAACTTGAAAACTGTTAGAGGTTTACAGAGATGGCCTGGGCTCACTGAAGAACACAGTGTTTCAAAAATGGCTTTAAAAGATTGAGATCTAGGCTAAAGGTGAGCCAACACACATTACCTCTGGTTAGGTAATACCAAGCTGCCATGTCATCTCCTGTGCAACCCACATGTGTTCAGTTAGGTTAAACAGCTCACACATACACACAGAGCTTTAATACCTTTTGTGGGACTGCTGATGTTAAAGTTAGTAAATGGCATATAATTGCTCTTCAAACTTGGAATTATTTATCTCTTGGTAAACCAAACTCCTGTGGATGTGACTCAGCATATGTTCTGGTTGTTCTGCTTGAAGATGAGAAGGAATTTCCATGTAATGTACTTCTGGGTTTGGGTTTGTTTTTTTTTTTTTTCCAAAAGAACAAATGGTAATGTGATTTAATATAGTTTTAGGATTTTTAAGAGTTGAGACTAATTTTCAGCATCAGACTGACAACACTTTTGGGAAAAGTCCTTTAAACTTGAGCACAATACCTGCCTAATTTCACTAAGGAAACACAGAACACATCCAAAAAAGTGCACAAGATCAGTAAGAGCAGGCTCGGTCTTTCACATAAAGGGATAAAAATAATGGGATACAGATTGTCTTACCTTCTCCTCTGAGGCAATTGTGAGTTTGTCACTGGATATCAGACTGCACACCTGCTCTACACCAAGATTGAGGTATTCTTCACTAAGTACAACATCGGAAAAGTGCTGTTCTGTTTGGAGGAAAAGAAATACACTAACATAGAGTGCAACACATCTCCACATGTATAACAAGCATTAAAGCAGCAGGGGAAAACACAGGAAAATTATTCAATATGCATGCTATTTTACCCTACCTAGAAGCAGTACATTGACTTAAAACCTCTTCTAGAGGTTAAAGCTTGGTCTCGCAAATAGCTTTTATATTTAAAGATTCTTTATCTGAAATATTATAACACATTATACTAAAAGCAATTTAGCCATTTTCAGATGCTTGCTTCATCCCACTACTAGTCCTTGTGAATTACCTAAGTCTCATTTTGCTAAATTTGTACACAAAAATACAGAAAAAAGACTCCAGAGTCTGTACAATCTGTATGTTGTTGACAAGCATATTTTAAATTTATAGTTTGACATGAACAATGGTTGATTCTTTAGAACCAACCAGCAATGTCATACAAGTCCTGTTGCATCTCTCAGAGCTTCTCCAAGATCATAAAATATTGCATATTGCAATCTCTACACCATGCAGAAGGTATATAGTTTTCCTAATTTTTTTAAACCTCAGCTTAAATAAAACTGAAAAAAATTAAGGTTTCCAAGTTGTCATTCAGTTGTCCCCTCCCTTCCTTAAATTTGCTTTTTATGGCATTCTTTTGCTTAAAAAGTAGTTCCATTCAGTTAAATTATTTTTCCCCTTCTTCTGCTATTCTTAACAGAATTTAGAAGGGACAACTATGTTACTATGAACTTAGGAATTCACTCAATATTAGAATAAATAAAAAGAGGTCAGCAAACATACTCAAACCAAAGAATATTTTATAGCCTTTTCAATCACTCTATTAGTACTACTGTAACTAAGGCTCTATGCTTGAGAAAGGTGTCTAAGCTGTTAAAAAATTTAAAGGATGCTGAATGCTTAAGCTCAAGAAGTCTAATTTTTCAGTTCAACTTTGCAGGGTACAAGAAAACAGCTGTTTGAGATGCAATCATCGGTACAAGTCCCTCTAATTCTGCAGCATTCTCTTATGATGGACAGGTAGTGTTTTCTGCAGTACTTTAGGCAATGGGAAAGAAAGGATGAGAAGAAATACTACCGATTTTATAACATCCCCATTATTTTCCACTGTACAAATCTTCTTGTATCTGTTTTCTTTTCAGACAAGTATTCAGTTTCTCAAGCTAAGTATCTGATGAGTTTTATTGTTTGCAAATAGAAATTGAGAAAGGTAATTTGTATAGATTATTTTTACGATAAACTCCGAATTTCAGGTGACAGTGACACAAACCAGTGTGCCTGACTCTACTGAGAAGCTGAGTTGGGAAGCAAACAGAAAGCGGAAGCAACACGCATCCAAATCTCAAACAGATCCAAAGTTCTGAATCACTGTTCATCTTTCCTTGAGAAATACAATGCAACAGTGGATCACAGCCACCAGGATATATTTCATGAATTAGAAATACCTGGTTGATTTTATAGACTCACATACAAAAGACTTTCTTTTTAAAAGTTGATTTAAATTTATGTCATGCACTAAGTAAGAAGAGATCCACCTTCTAAACCAGGAGAGATGAAAGTTGAGTATTTTCAAAGTAATACAATAAATGTGAGGCTGTCTCCCGTTTTCATGCTAGACATAAGAACTATAGAAGAGAATAAAAACAGTGCTCGAACAAAAACTGTTTTACTGGATGTCAGCCTCTTAAAGCATAAAACATGGCACATGAGAAGAGTTTTACAAGAGAAGGCATGTAAAAAGGGAGAAACACTAAACCAAACTACTCAATCAACAGCTACAGATCCTCGGGTGAATGAATCACAGACAAAAGAGAAATAGAGGAGATTTCTACATAAATTTTAGTTGTCAAAAAAGAAGTAAGGTGAAATAAACCATCTCATAAGAATCAGATCACTTTTTGTCTAGGAGACCATCCTTACTGATTGATAGATAACATCTGGGCAGAAGCCAACTGCAATTACAGCTACATGGATTATTTAAAATAATTAAAAACTGAAAAAGAACAAGGAAATGTAAAATCAATTAAATCCACCAATGGCAGTTTATGTAATGCCAGTTCAAGTTTTGAAGACAGAAGGCTTCATTATACATAAAAATTATGCTTACGAAATTCAAACTTTTTGCATCCTTTTAGCAAGAAGGATATCAGCATCTTTGAAATAACATGATTCATTACTAAAATTTCAAGAAATCACACTTAGATCCTCTTTTCCCAGTAATGATGAAAAACAGTACTGGAGGTGTGTGGATTTTTTTGCCTTCTGGGTTAGGATTTGTATAATCTCATATTACTGCTGCCATCCTGAAAGCTTCAATACTCTGGAGACACTAACATCAAACCTGATGAAACTTATGCCTAAATGATTAAATATTTCATGCAAGTGTCCTCTGTAAAATCTCAAATTATCTTTTTTTTTAATTTATTGCATTAGGGAACATACTTTCTTTATGAACATCTCCTAGAGAAGCAAAGAGAGAAATACCCAGATGGAAGTTTCCATGAGAGAATAAAATAATTATTTTTTCCCAAATCAGAATTTTCCACACAGTATGCAACTTTGACAAATTTGTACTGGAATCCTGCCCCATTTCTTGCCTCTTTACCCAGAAATTGAAGCCAGCTGGCTCCAGAGTCTGGCAGCCTGGAAACAAGCTGGCTTAGGACTTCAGAGGCTTGGCTTCTAAATTCCCACTTCCTAAGCAAGTAGAGTCCTATTTCTTTATTATCAAGACTAAACTCTGTCTTTGGAAAAAAAATTCCATTTTAGGATGTTTCTAAAATATCTGTTCCAATTGCATATGAAAAACAGATTTTCACATTTCTGCAACTGCAACTGAGTCAATTTCTATCTGAATAGCTAAAGACCTGTCCTTGTCTGCCCTGTGCCAGTAGGGTGGTACAATCAAAAAGGAAGTCTTTAACAACATGAAAGGGGCTAGTAACAAAAATGTCTGGAGGTACAATAAATAATGCCAGTCTGAAGAACATAGAAAGAAAATAGGAGCTGTAAATGTATCACTTTTTGGTATTTGTTGTTCTGAGTCTGGAGCTATGTATTATACATGCATATGCAGCAAAAAGCACTTGACACCTCTTCCATCCAAAAGGCACACAAGTCTGGCTATACAGATATTGCCATTAACTTTAAGTTTTTCAAATACATAGGAAGGAAAGCTACATCTGAAACCTGCACAGGATATTTTATGCTTTAAACATTTATGGATTAATTCACAATGTCACATTGTGATTTTTTTGCTTGGGACAAAAGGCCTTTGCCATTGGCCTGTTTTAAGGCACTGGTCAAACAGGAACCCCAGCTTTGTTGCAGAGGGATAGACACAAGCTCTGCCAGCTGGAGAACCAGCAGAAGCTAAAACTGCAGAATCACACTTTTTAAAAAAAATCTGATTTATTTGTCAATTTTATGCTTAAATAACTGGTTTTTAGAACACCATGAAATTCACAACAGCCAAGGCAACAGCAGCATAGCAACAGACGTTGCTACTCAGAGTAGAATCACAGGAATGATTCTGACAACTCCATCCTTTCCACGCCAGGCATACAGATGTACACAAGAACAGTCTACAGAAGTCATGCACGCTTCCAAGTCTTGCCAGGGCTCAAGTTTTAGACTAAGGGCACCAGAATCAAGAATGCTGTTATCCCACAGTCAAATACAATGCAGCAGTCCCTGCATCACAGCACACACTAGGATTCCCTAACAAAAGAATCTTCAACATCTCAGCACAGTGCTAAAAGCAAAAAGGTTCACTGTGCCAATCCTCAAAGCACACCTCTGCCACAGGTCTCCCAAAGTTTCCAATGCCCATACTGCTCTGTGCAGTGGGTGAAATACACTATTATTCTTTGGTTAAAACTAAGAAATTTGTCAGGACATAAGCACTAAGCAAGGGTCTCTCTAGTCCAAGATGGCACACCCCTCTTCATTAAAAGGCTTTACCAATTTATCTTCAGGTTGTGTATAACATTACAACACCTATATAATGCCCCTCTTTCTCAGGAAAAAATTGTTATCTTGTGAACATCCTTTAACACTACGTAAGACATATCCCAGAGCAAAACTGAGGACAGACTAGCAGTGCTCATGCCACATACTCTTCCTAGGAATCCACACAAAAGAAGAATGAGAGGCCTCAGCTGTACACAGTCTCTGACTGTGCAAGTGTAGCAAGACCCAGAGCAGTATTGCTTTCTGGAACATCATGAGAACAGGTGGCATCTGCAAGTTCAATTGCAACACAAGCTCATTCCAAGTAACCTGTATCAATTGTCCACTATTTTCAGATCACAGGTGCATATAAATGACTCTCCTAGAAATCTTGCTTTCTGCTGCAAAGGACAACCCACCACAGGAATATGAAGCTCCAATTTTAATAGAAGTTGCATTTTCAATTCCCACTGGAAGGAAGTCCTAGAGTTTTACTTTTCTAATAACTTCTGATTCATTGGCATCCATTTGTTTTTATATTATCATTGTCTGTTAGTAGAACTATCTCGCTGCCTCTTTTTTCTAAATCTAAAATATCAAGTGTAACAAAATAAAGACTGGGAAAAGTTACAAAACAAAACACTTTTCATTTTCTCTAGCAGAGAAATATTTTCACTGCTTTTTTCAATCTAATAATCCTTTTCTGTACTCATTCTAATTTCTGGAGCCTTAATCCCACAATGTGTGCTCTGGGAGTTAAGCTGCCTGTGATGCAAAGCTTAACTCTGAAATGGCACAGCCATGTATTTTTGGCTCACACTTTTGAGAATTTTTTTTTTTTTTCAGTTGTAAGAAAGCTGTGACAAAGGACAAAGAGCCATTTGAGTTAAGAACAGGAGGAAAAAGGAAACTATGATGGCTGAGATACAGGCAGTAAGCAGCCTGAAAATTCAAGAGGAAAAACATTGACCTGAAAAGGTACAGTACTGTATGAAAGGAAATCAGGGAGTCAGCAGACAGAAATTCAGCAAGACTGATGATCAGCCAATTCCAAGGAGAAATGAAGGCCAGCGCTTCCTCCCTGGATCCTTTTATCAGGAGTACTGAGCATGCTGGTGTTCAGCCCAGTATCTTGCATGTCCCAGCTAGGACCAATGAATAGCTTCCCTCCTCTTTTCACTTGTCTGTGTTCTGCTTGCAGACACTCTCTGAGCACAGCAAAGGACGCCTGAACAAAATGACCCAGGGAAGGAGAGTTAACAGGTGGACACAGTTCCTGTGCTCTCAAAACACATTTAACCAATATTGCACTCAAGGTCATGCCGGAGCTTTAGAATTTATATTTCTAGAAAGTAATCTATACAAATATAAGCTTCAACTACTAAACTGAACAAGGATTGTTTAGAAGTAACCGAAGTAGTTTAAAGGTTTAGTTTAGAACTAATTAAGGCCCGGTCAGAACAGAAGTTGGAAAAAATAATTTAAAACTCAAAATTAAGCAACAGCTGTATCAAAACGTGTTCCCTAAAACATTAAGTATCTGAATATTAACTCCAGTTAATAAATGCATGTATTGCTTCCTATTGCACAAAAGGTCAAAAATGTAATAGCTTTTTGGATTTAATATTGTATTACTCAAAGATAAAAGGATTTAATTAAAACCTTTTGCACCGATGTTTAAATAGAAATATCACAAAGTCATTCAGTCATGTACACATCACAACTTCTTGAGTAAGGTAGCCATTACAAAACCTAGTACTTTCAAAAACAATCTGAAAAGCTACTGAATTTTTAAAATTGATATATCAATCATTCTTGATAGAAATACTATCATCTCATGTGAGTTTAAAAAAAATCTATACTACAAAACAGAATTTCTAGGAATGAAGAGAATTGAAAGCATTCATCAAAATCCTTGCCTTTCTGAGGTCTAAATTTATTCAAGGCGATAAAAAGCCTATTATTTGGACCTAAGTTGAAGCACTTAGTGCTTTATTTCAAGAAAATCTTCAATTTTAACTCTGTACTAATTGTTAATTATGCTAATTGGTCACTGTACATTTCAGGAAAGTTATGAAAAGCAACGTAGTCATATGTATTTTTTTCTACAGCCTTATCAGGACATTTAATTTTTAATTCTCTTTTTTTGTGTTGCTCTTGTTCTAAGCCTGACAGTGCTAGGAGGAGGAAGGCAGAGCAGAGAGTGGACCCAACTGTGCACCCTGACTATACACAGAACATTTATCTCAAGAGTAAGAACAGAGAGTGCATTGCTTTAGAATCCACCCCACAGACACAGCAAATACACAATAGGAGAAGAGCTGGCAGCTTGTCATACAGGCCAGCACTACTCCAAGAATATGGTGACAATAAGGGAAGCTTTTGGGGGGAATTCAACAGAAACCAAAGGTGGTTTGGTTGGGGAGGAAAGACAAGGTTAGTACTAAGCATGAAAATAGGAGAGCTGGAGAGACAGATGAAATACAAAATTCAAGTGGATGAGACTATAGGTACCCTTTACAGTAGGAAATTTCAAGTCTTTGGCTAGATGAGCAGGATTTTCAGAAGATAAATTGATAATATAATACCCAACATTACATTTCTTGCTTCTTCACTAGTGCAGTGCAGGAGCTACCCCTCCTCCCAATGCCTTTTTCTTATTTCTTCCCCCATGTAATTGCTACATACTTTGACTAGTGGTAGTTGTCAGAATTTTAATTCTTCTTCCCTGATTTCCTCCTCGAAGGAAATTTTAAACAGGAAACTAGCTTATTTCTGGATTAGCAATGGCTTGGACTCTGCAGAGTCATAATAGTCTGTGAAGATGCTGCTCCATTCAGCTTAAATATAACTATGGGCCAGCCAGCACATTTTATTTCTCTTGAAGACATTCAGATCAAATGTGGTTTTCATCAGGAGATACAGATCTGCGATACCTTGGATAAAAGTCGGGTTCCTCTGGGTGGGGTTGGGTGGCATGGAACCCACCCACACTGACAGATATTAAGCTGTGTGCTCTACTAATGGTAACTTGCCTGCATATGTGTTGGCCTTGCTCAGGAGATCTGTGCATGCATGCATGTCAGCAAAAGCACGAATCCCCAGGCAGTTGATAGGATGAAGCTGGGATTCCAAAAATTCACAGCAAGTCCTCTTCACATCCTGCAGTTGCAAGAGACCAGCAGCTGGGAGCAGTACCTGAATGGAGAAGCAACAGCTGGTTAATGTCCCACTTCAATTCTGATGTTATACAAGAGTATTATCAATATTAAAAAAAACAAACCATTAAAAAACCAAGACTAAAACAAAGAGAAAGATTCCAGCATTATGCAACTGAAGAAGTTAAAATCCAGCACAAGCATGATTTTTTACCTCCCTACAGATATCATTTAGAATAATAAGCAACACCTCTACCACTGTGTTCACTGGGGAAGTGATTCCACAAACTGTAACTCATGCTTTATTTAAACTCTTCCCAATATCCATTCACAAGTTCCCTTCTTACATTTCCCAGCATTTCATAATTACATCTCATTTCCAAGCCTTCAATGTTGGATATTTTTAAAAGAAAGTTTTCTAGACTATGACAGAATATGTAAATCTTATTTGCATGCAAGCACCGGACACTGTAACATTTTTTTGTTAGCATCAAAAATAAGCATCTTTATGCAAGAGATTCCAGTAAGGACAGAATTCAGCTTCCCAACAACTCTGTGACCTTCTTGGAAGAATGATAAGTCAAAATTGTCTGGCAATCAATATAGACAGGAAAAATGAAAGATCATACATTTAACAAGAGTTTGATTTGAATATCAACTGGTAATGAAAGAGAAATGAAGAAAAGACACAAATGTGATTGCATTGAGCTACATCAACTATTGCTAAGCAAAATACCTAAAAGTCAGTTTAAATCTTAGATAATTCTTGAAAATATTTAGTAAGTCTAACAAAGTAAGTGGAAAAGATGTAATAAGCATAAAAGTCAGTGTCACACAATTCAAAACAACTTTAGTAAGCTTAAAGGTTATTTATTACAAGGTTGAAAGAGTACAGTGAAATAGATTTATTTTAGCATATGTTCATGTAAATATTAAGATAATGTTACAAATACAATTTATATTACCAGAACACAGTATGATTAGTTATAACAGTGAGTAGACAAATTAATTTGATAGTTAATTCTATGATAAGATACAACCATTAACTTCCATAGCAAAAATCAATGCTAGAAATCTACTACAAGTATTTATTTACACAACTTGTGCCACTGAAGCAAACATTTCATACCTCCTCACAAATTCAGTAACTAATTCAAGGACAGTCCTAGATAATTTTAAGCATATTATCAGTATAGTTGAGCAAATAATTCTGAGAACCATCCTTCACTGCATAAATGGATCCAGTAGAAAAATATCTAAAGCCATCATCAAATCAGAATACAGAATGGAAACATGAAATTTGAGAATGGCATGGAGAAAATAATTTAATATTTGTATTCACAGTTATCCTGGCTTACTTATATGAACAGTAAAGGAATGTTACAAGAACCAGATCACTCTTCTTTATGGGAAATTTACATCAGTTCTGAGATCACTGTAACTGCACTTGCAAAGTTAGAGATTTCAATACATTTATAAGAAAACAAAACATTCAAGTCTAAACGTAGTTTATATTCTGCTGCTAAAAAGGAAAAGAGAGGTAAAGTGAATTACTCGTTGAATTACACATTGGGCTTTGGTTACTAGGCAACAAGAGCTGTGATAACATTTAGCTATTTTCATTTGTACCTATAGAACTGTTGGTCTGAAAGCTGTAACAACCTGCATTCAAAAATTCTGTTCCATCACAGTCAGATATACTCTGCTGAAGCCAGGGGCAGAACTAAAGAGGGAAAAACATCAAAACAACTCAAACTCCTCACAAATTCATAAGAAAAAAAGAAAAGAAAAAAAGAGACTACATTAAACTGCGGTACAGATTAACTGCTGCTGGCTCTAAATTGGTCAGTTATAGCTCAGATTTATTTCCAAAAATAGCCAGTAGAGGGTATCATAACTTTCCTTTAAAGATCAAACATACTGTATTGCGCATACTGCTTTGTACTGCAAGAAATGCAGAAGTGAAAAAAAATCTCTGATTTCTTGTTCTATGAAAATATATTCTCATCATGGCTATTTTTTTTATAATCAAAGAAACTGAACAGATTATTATTACAGATCGCAAATAGGAAATTATGTATTCTCTTTCTTTGTGTCAAAATTGAAGTGATGAATCTTGGAATGACTGCTAGATTTCCTAGAGCGAATGATTTAACCCTTATGAGCCTGTGAAGGCTCTTCCCTGGTTATTTCCTTTTCGTTCTCATTCCTGTAGTGACATGCCTATTCCCAAAGCTCTGTGCACCTATCATGCCAAATACATCTTTCCAACCCCACTGAGACAAAAAGGACTGTGACCAGGTGCAAGTTTTTGTTTTAAAACCCACCTGCAATGTCACCTGCATAGTCAGGAGGGATCCACTTAAGGCCTGGAACTTGGCTCCATGTTTTCACTGGAGTAGATTCAAGCCCCTCACAACAACTCAACTAGATCATCAATCTGTAAATGAGCCTGCTGCCCTCTCTTGTGGCCCTTCAGGTACCTGCCAGGAGTATGTCAGGGGCTGAGGGTACTAGTGATACATGCAGCTTTTCCCCCTCCTTTTTTACCAGACAGCATTATGACTCTGTTCATCTTTGTGTAGGTGAACACATTCACCTCACATGACCAAAACGTGTGTTAAGCTTGCAAGTGAGGAGCAGCTGGTACAGACAGGCACCTCTCCAGGTGCTCACAGGTCCACCAGGAACACATTTACAACAGTCCCAAAGAGATACAGCCTGCCTAACTGAGGAACAAACCTCTACAAGGAAAGAAGGCTCAGAGGAGATGGGCAAGGGTGATGAACTCGGGGAAGAAATACAAGAATGAGCATCTAGTGGCATAAAGAAAGTCAAACTTATCTCCACATAAGCAAGACTGGAGTGTGACTTTTCCTTTAAATATATGGTTGTACCACTAAGTCATCAGGTTAAGCAAACAGCCTTTTCTAACATAATTACTAGCATATAAGGTCTCCCCCAACTAGCAGGCCAGTAGGGGGAGAAGTACATATGTCATGGCTCCATCCCACAAAAACTGTAAAAGCAAAAAAACAACAGAAGGAGCTGTCAAGGGAGCAACAGGCTTGAGAGGGCTTTAGCCCAAAAATTCCTTCCTGGTGAACTGCAGATGCCCACCATCCTGAAAGTGGGCATATATAGATCAGTAATGGGAATCACTTTTGCATAGTGATCCAAATGTATTTGCAACTGCTATGTCATACTTGTGTTTTGATTTCAGCATATTGCAGTATGTCTCTACTAAATCAAAACATAACACTCTGTAGCACCAAGTATCTTCACAACAGTAGATTTCACAGCAAACATTAAATCCCCCTCAAGGACTATCCAGAAGAAGCTGGTCAGAGCAGCTGCCCTGGCATGCCTCCATACCAGACAAGGATGTTCATCCTGCCTGAGGGCTGCTAGATGACGACAGGCACAGCCTCTTGTCTGGTACCACTTCTTGAACACACAAGGTTTTAGTAACTGCCCTGCTGGCTGGGAATGGGGGAACGAGTCCAGTGGAAGGAGTCACCACGATGATCAGAGGGCTGGAGCATGTGATATTACAAGGAGAAGTGTAGCGCACAGGGAATTATTTCAGAGAAGCTAAGAAAACTATGTTTGTTCAGCCATAAAAGTCCAAAGCTACCTAATGTGAAGGTAGAGAAGAATGAGCCAGACTTGGAGACGCATAGCCGTAGGACAAGGAAAAGTAGGAACATAATAAAATCTGACTGGAAAAAAAGGAGTTAGGTTGCTTTTTCTGTTTTGTGTTGTGTTTGGTTGGGTATTTTTTAAGTGAGGCTGGTTAAGCCCCAGAACAGGTTGTCCCAACCAGCTGCAGAATCTCTATTCCTGGGAAATATTAAAAATTCAGTGACCCATGTGCTTTTAAAAAAGATCAATGAAAAGTAAAATTTAAATTGATTAAAGCTTTCTGCCTGTTAATTTAAATCAATTTGATCCAGTCATTTTATATCCATCCAAGCTGTCCTCTTTGCACTCCTTTTTTTACTGTGAGGTTCTCCTAGACAGATCATATTGTGATACCTGACATATGAAGATGCTTAAGACAGTATTTTCTTCTCTACTACTTTCAAATTTCTTATAATCATCTTAAAATTTCTGCCAGGAATATTTCCCCAAATTCAAATTGATAGCCACCAAAACCACATTAAGATCAGTATAATGTCAATAGGAAAATAGTGGAAGATCATATTGAAGCTTTTGAAAACAAGATCCCACAACATAAACAAACCCAGAATTTCTCAGAACACTGAAGTACTTTTCAAGCAAATAAGCCAATAAAAATTAGAGCAGTGTATGCCGAGAGAATTGAATAATGTGCTGTCCAAAATAGAAAAATTGCATTCTTTACTGCATGGAGAGGAAAGAAAACAGATCTGTACCATTAGGAAAGATACTAATCTAGAAATGCAGATGCATGAGAATCCAAACACACTACAATACAACACAGAAACACACAGTTACATTAGCAAGTTACATCCTTGCTAATCACAGATATTGCATATTTTCAGTTGGAACATTCAAATGAAGTAAATATCAGAGAACAGCAGTTATGTTAATGCCTGTAATAAAAATATCCTGAGGAAATAGATTAAGGTTTAACATTCATTTCTAAGTTTTAAATAACCATTTCAGCAAACTAAGCTCCTTCATTTGCTGTTCACATTATCATAGCACAGGGAAGAAGGAAATTAACATAGTGGTTAAATATAATCCAAATTTTTTTTTTTTTTTCATTCTCATCTACATGCATCTGTGCTGTAAATAAAATTGTGGTTTGTAACTGAAGTGTAGTCTAAATTCTAGTCAAATCATTCAGCATGGCATTGAAATTATGCTATTTGGGAGTCTGCATACAAAAACACTAAAATAGACACAAATATTTTAAGGCATCTGTGGGATAAAATGTGGAAGTTTCAATTTTGGAAAATTCAACCCTGTTTGAATTTCTGTACAAATATGTGCATGTTAAATGCGGTGTTCCAGCATTAAAATACAAAAAAGAGAGGCTGCACTGGAATTAATGATGTGCATGAGCTGCAAGTTTAGAACATGATGTCATGTAGCCTATGAAGTATACCTTCTGGATATCTTAACATCCTCAACGTTATTGCACAATGAAGACATGGATGTATTAATTTTTCCTTTAGCTTAATGAGCTCCATAAAAATCTCCCTAAAAATCAGGTGCAGGTGGCAGCTTCGTAGTATCACAGGAAGGAATCAGATCACAAAACAGTCCTATTCCTTCACATTCCCCTTGTACTAGATACAAATTGGTAGAGCACCACTTCAGTAGAAAATTATTAAATAATCATGAAAATGTAATATTTTAAATTATTAACATGATCTACAAAATACTAAGCAGCTCCCAACTCGGAAATCAGTGTGACAGATTAAAATGGAGGATAAGGAAAAAGTAACTGTTTTACATATCTGCTTTTTAACTTGCATCATAATCTGTACTTGAAAGTCCACTTCAGTTAGTGACATGCAGTTGATAGGAAGTAACCAATTTACTCAAAAAGCAGTTTGGAAGGGACAGCACCTTAGAAGATTAGTCTGAACGAACTACTAATTATTAATAAAAACACTAGGTACAGAGGTGGGTTTTCTGTTGTTTTCTTGGGTTTTTTTTTGAAGGGGAACAGTGTGGAAGCCTTTCAAGGGATTTGGGATGGAGTTAGTGGTTGCTGAAGTGCAGAAACAAGATTCATGAAGCATATGAAATTACAGAAGAGTCACTTATTTAAGTAATACACTATAATGAGGGGTATCCATCTGGTCTACAAGGGAGATTCATGCAGTCTTGCTTGGCTTCATGGTTCTCCTACATCTTCTCTACCAGAACATGAAAGTGATGCCTTAACCATCACATGAAAGTGAATTTTGGCATCAGCTTTCACACAAGAGAGACAGATTGATTTCCTAGTCTGATGGCTATTTTTGTTAACAGTCAGAAGCTTAGCCTTTCATATCCTTTTCTTCTCTTAAAAGATACTGGCAATAGAAATGAAACGTTCTCTCACTCGGAGTAAAACATTATGAACCTAAAATAATTTTAGTTAGAATTTTAGATTTTTCTTTCAGTGAAAAAAAATTGTAGACATTTTGATTTTATAGGAACAAGGTTCTTGATTTGAAGTTTGGCCACTGAATTTAAGTATGTGTACAGTAAGTAATCTAAAATGAAAGCTCAGAATCCTTCATCACACTTTAATTAATTCAGTTTTTAGAAGATTACACAGCTGCATGAAAACATCATATTTTCTTAGGGATAGCATAATTTAAACGAGACTAACTCGAGTCTGAACAAAGCTATTTCTGATATTGTATCTTTCAGGAACTAGACAATTTGTTTTTTAATTATGGCACCAGAAGTGCTACCCAGTCAAATCATATACATAGCTACCCTGCAAAAGAATTAGAAGAAGCTGAAAAGATTAAGTAGGCAGGATAACATAACTCGCACAACGTGGTCTGCTTTCTTCCTGTAAAGGCTGACCCACATAAAGAATCGCTGCATCAGCTGATGCTCTGAGCTTTCAGTGAGCTTCAGCCATGGGACAGAACTGCAGCATCTCAGCCTCCAGCACCAGACCACCTTCAGCTCAGACCCCACTGACACATACAATCACTTTGGGTATACCAAAGATTACTGTGATAGAAACGTTTTCAAAAGATTGCCTAAAACTGAAGATGTAAAGGGTTGACAAAAACCTAAAAATGTTCATTTGCTGTTTCCTAAAGTATACAAAAAACCTTTGAAGTGGTGGGAAGAGGGGAAGGAAAGAATTGTTGGTTTGCTGAGGTTTTTTGTACGTTACAGACTGACTTGTGACAAACAAGGTTCCTTCTCCCAATATAACTGAGCATTTTCTGGCAATTTAAAAGAAAGGGCTTGAAAGGCCATTTGCAAAATCCTAAACCTGGGCAGGAAACAAACAGCAGCATAACTGGGACAGTAGATTGTGAGCCTTTGCTTGCTCTATTATTTAATTTTCTGGCACAGAAGATGTATCTATACTACCATGTCTTAAAGTAATACAAAACCAAGGATGACAGAAATAGCATGAAGTAGAAATGATTTCTGTGCATGGTGCTTATCTTCAATACAAAATTATATCAAGATTAACATCTAATATGCAGTAAATGGTCCTTCAGTGGACTCAAAACACATTTGATTACTTCAAGCTTTTACCATAATTATGTTTCTGTAGTTTATTAACTTAATCTTTTACTTATCATTCAGTTTCCTACAACAGACCATAATTATATTCTAGAAATGTCACAGAGGATTTTCGAGAAAAAAAAGCATTAGGCTTAGTGACAAATTTCATAAATGCTTTAATCTAGATGTTGTGCTTAAAAAATTCAGGTATGTAGAGCCAAAATTCCCAAAGTAAATGGCATCTACAGCTTCCCATTTGGTTTTTCTTTGCAGATGCAGCTTTAGTACATACATTTCCTGATTTCAAGCACAACCAATATCAAGAAAACAGAAACATTTTAAAGGAAGCCTATATGTAGCTTCCAAAATTTCATCTTATGTGCCGCAGCATATCCTGAACCTACTTGCAAGTAAGAGAGGTCAACCATGGAGTCTCTTTAAGTGACTTAATTTACTCACAATAAGCACCTTGAATTTTACAGGGAGGTGGAGAAGCACACATACATTCATTTGAGTGAATGACCTCTGCACTTTTAACTTGGCAAGGGCTACTTTTCAGGTTTTGCCACAGGTAGCTTTATGATCATACAAAGAAAGAGAGACATGGATGCATGCCTACAGCAAAGGTCATAGCTGAGACAAAAGTAGCTGCTTTCATCCAACTTGACATAGAAGCATTTCTAGCACTGCCTAGCAGTGTGATGATTTTTAAAGACTCAGAAAAGTTGTACAAACTTTCAGTCTGAGAAGGTAGTTTACATGCCTTCATTATTAATGTTTAGCTGAAGGGCAACCTCATCCTGGCAAGGAAAGATGAAGGCATCAGGTTTTAGAATCATGAAACTTGTGATGTCAGTCCTGATTACTTCTGATCTACCCAATGGTCATCATATCTGATACTATTTCTTTTTTTCCTTTTTTTTTCTTTTTTTAAAAACCATAGAATGGTCTGGTTTGAAAGGGACCTTTAAGATCACCTAGTTCCAACCCCCCTGGTATAGGCGGGGACTCCTTCTATTAGACCCAGTTGCTCAGAGTCCCATCCAACCCGGCCTTAAACACTTTCAGGGGTAAAGCAGCCACAAGTTCTCTGGACAAATAGTCTATTCAAGTCTGTAAACTCTTTTAGGCCACACCAGACTAAGAGCTTGTTGCTGTAATACCTCTCAATGGAATCCAAATCGCAGCTGGCCCATAAAACAAAGAATTAAAAATATTTTCCAGGCTAGTCCAGAAAAATGTTGAAATAATAGGTAAAATCCAGGTCTTCTAAAATGGAAAACCAACACATCTTCCTAGTCAACCTCACGAGAAAAAACAGAAATCTCAGTTTCTTTCTACAGAAGGAAATGGCAAAAATTTTGCCTTTGTTAGAACAGGTTTTGTCTAGCTCTGCTACAACCAGCTAGGGATCTCCTCCAGTCTGAGTCACACTGGATGCAATTTTGGCACCTGGTTCAAGACAGAATCTGTTATGTCCTCCATCCTTCCCCAGTATGTGGTTAAACCCAATGTTTACTGAAATGAAACTTCAGAGCGCTGCTCTGCTTCCACCAACACCATCCCTTCCCCTGTCTTCCCCTCTTCTGAGGAAAAGGCGAAAAGGAAACCTAGGATGAAGAAGATTTGAATAAGTGAACTCAACCCAGATCTGGACCTCCTATGGTCTCACTTAACTACAGAGGTAAACCTTAAGAGGTGAAAATACCTGCTTTGAAACACTATCTAATCTTTGCTTTGCTAATGCTTTGAACCACTGTCTATCTAATGGCAACACAGGTATCATTTCCAAGTTTCACGGGTAATAATTTCCAAACCAACCAGCACAGCCAGAAAGCAGCACTGCTCACCTTGGGCATCCTAGGCAGCTGCACTCATGCATTTTGCAGCAATGTGTTCTATTCATTTAGGCAGTCACCTTAAACATAGTAATTATATGGATGTACTTAGATGGTTTTGTGCACTTCTCTTTAGGTATTCTAGAGAAAAGCTTGTTATCTTTCAGCATAAATTAGTAACTCACCCTTTTACCCTTTACAAGTGTATGTAGAGTCTTTGAAACAAATAGACACTGGAAGAAAAATAAGTCCTATTTTAGTCAACCCACAATCAACCTAGAAAAGGCCTGAATTCCCTTCCTCTCTCAAATGATAGCTTTTCATGCCTTTAATGGTTTTAAGTCTTTTCCCAAAGCATGCTATTCCTTTGATATTTTAGACCATCCAGCAGTGTTCCAGGTGATAATGCAGATTCATACAATGACATACAGATACTGCTGTGCCATTTTTTATGCTTCGTTTTAAAGACACTATTTTACAATAGCAGAAGTTTTTCTAAGGTGACTACAGTATGTTATCCTATACTAGGAAAAGCTGTTAATGTAAAACATAGCAATACGTAGGAGTAATTCAATTTTTTTCTTTTTATGCATTACTTTACACTTTCCAACATTAATTTTGGTCTGTGATCATGATAGCCTGACATCTAGCTTAGCTAGAAACCAGTGAGATTTTCTATTTTTGTCCAATCTTGAAAAAAATACTTAAACCAGTTCATCACCTACATCTTTTGCTACCTACTTTTCAAAACTAAAGGAAATAGATCCTTTGGAAGCCTGTGACACATCACATCACTTTGATACACCAAAAACCAACTATTTATTCCTATTTGTTCCTTTCCTCCCTAGGGATTTTTTATCTATTTATTGCTCATCATGTGACAATTTAGGAGGGACTATAACTAACTTGACTTTCAAAAGCCTTTGATATGGTTATTTCTGGACCATGCTAAGAATTACAGGAGGTTTTTAGTAGCTATGCACAACTCATAAATAGAATTCTGAAACATATGAGAAGTTTGAACTTCCCTTATCTCACCTGCCACTAACAAAAACCAAATTCTTGATAGTCTCTATAATGCACAGGTGATTTACTATTTTGACATTATGGCGATTTACTAAAATACGAGCTGAAATTCCAAGGAATAGTCAGCCAGAGAACATAACATTTTCATACAGTCTCAGCCACGTTAAAAGTTTTTCTGTGGGTATGCAAGGACTATTTTTACAAATATGTCTATAAAATCCTATTTGCTCTAGTGATCGGATGTTTTTATTCATTCGCTTTTGTGCTTCATCTTTTGACCCTCTCTCTAAGCCCACCCTTGCTCTGTAAGAGGATGCACCATGTACAGTCCGTTGGCATAACTGGGACTTTCTACCTGAATTAGGTTTTGGCACCTTTCTCGTGCAGGGCTCTGACAGCCCACGTGCTCTCCTAAATCGCTCATTAAAGAAACAATATGCAGGAAACGAATAGGTGTTATATTTAGAGCTGCAGTGCTGAGTAAAAGTGGTTTATTCTTTTTATCTTTTAAATTAAACATGCCTGTTTAAATCCCTCGGTGACTTCCCATTCACCTCCCACAGTTATCAGAATCACATGCTTCTGAAGTGCAGGATTACAGATCAGTATCTCTTCTGTAACACACTCCTGCCTCAACCCCACTTCTCTCTCACCCCATCACCTCCTCCAAGAGTTTCTGATTCATTCCTTGGCTCTTGCTTAGACCATGCTGACATAACCAAGCTACAAACCTCTTCACCACATTTGCCCACAAGTCTCTTCCAAATAAGCAGAAACAAGTGGTTTCATAAACCTCAACCCACATTCCCCTCCCACAAAAAAAAACAAATCAAAACCAAAACACAAAAACCAGAACACCCAAACATCTTCTGAAGGTACAGAGAGTTTGAGACAGGGGAAATCTGTGATTCAGTCCACAAGACAACATTCTCTCTCTGGAAGAAATATGACTCTCTGCCTCCTACACACACTGGCACTTGATAGTCCAAGACAGTCTTTTACAGCCTTGGGACAATTTTAATTCACTCCTCATACCTTTTGATCCACATTTTAGATTATTTTTCTCTCTGGTGCTCATTCTCAGTTCTGCTTCTCCCTTATGTATTTCTCTTTGGCACCTCTAAGCCAGGGTACAGCAGCTCAAATGTCCATCCAGGTTCATCTTTTCATTCTTACAAGGCTCATACTCTTCTGCCTATTCAATTTTCTTTATGAGAAAAGTTCTTGGATCCCCATTCAGACAGCCAAAAACAAACAAAAAAAAATTAAAAAGCATCATTTGGAGGACAGAGAGAAATGGCAATAAGGTATCTGCAGAAGGCAAAGAAAAAAAGGGCAGGAACATAAAAATGTGAATACCTCAGGAGAGAGTATTTGCCATATCTGTGCAACAGCTGCTTCTCCTGGTTCTGGTGGTCCTGTCACCATTTTTCCCTCTGCCTTAACCACAGCTACAGCTGTACAGACACAGCAATTGCTTTCTCTGCAAATTCCTTTTGCTACTTACCTCATGAGCTTCACCATCCTCTATAATCCAGGGGAGAGCATGGGAAAGCATTTTATCCCTAAATGAAGTAGTATGAACTGTATTTATTCAGTTTGTCTTACCAATAAAAAAGATTTTGAATAGGCATGTCCAAGAGACCCTTTAGGAAGACAGCCCAGCTCAAGAGAGAATCAAGACATCAGGCGAGTGTTTCTGCCTGCATTGATCTGAGGGGCTGGCAGTGTGTTCTGTACACATGTGATTGTGCATGTAGCTACTGCAAGCACATGCTCAGCCTCACTACCAGGCTGGAGCTTGAAGATATGGAGTTCCAGCCACCTAGTTGATATCAGGCTACCAGTTTCAGCAACCCTTAATGCTTTCCTCACGCTGAGCACACAGTGTGATTTCCTCCTGTCACATACCCACCAAGCAAGCCAGATCAGAAACGGAAGTCCTTTCACAGAGAGCATCAAACATCTATCAAATAACTGTGAGGCTTTGGAATACATCTTCAGCCACATCAAAAACACAGTTCCTCAGTTAAAAACAAACACAGGAGAGTGACAGTATAGCAACCATAGCTATTCTGCAGTGCACATAATAATAATGTGTCCTCCAAAACCAGGCAGTTCTACTTTGAACATATATAATAGCTAAAATCACAAAAGATATACTACGGAAAAAAATAGAGAAAAATATATTTTTAATGCATTTAAAAATTGTCAGAGAACAAAATATTAAATTTTCTAGCAAAGCTGTTTGCTTAGTATTTTGGTCAGCAGCTCTTAGGTGAAGCTTACTCATTTAAAGTGCAAATTAATGAAGCTTATATATGTAATAAAATATATCTGTAAAAAGATCGCGCTCCTCTTTTCCCTTCCCTCCTACACTCATTCTCCTGACAGGCAGGCATATATAAGCAAATGAAGAATGCCTACTAGGATTATTTCACTCAAAAATGAGATCATTTACTGTTGCCTGACATGTCTTACAATGCATATAAATTCAAGGAGTGTGCCACTGTCTCTCCTCCAGCTATGCCACATATTAGTTGTGCCCTCATATTATTGAAATCCTCAAAGCTGTTGTCATAAATACAAAAATAGGTCAAAAGGAGGTAACCAGATGGTTGCTTGAAGCCTTAAGTATAAAATACATACAATAGCAAGACACAGTGGTAGTCTTTCAGCACACAACCAAAGAGCACACTATAAGGCTGTTTAGTTCAACATTAAATTCTTGCCCAGTAAGACCTAAACATGTTTCTATGAATAGGGTTTGTGATGAAACTCATGTCAGCTTGGATTTAAGTACCTTTCTGCAGTGTCAGCAAGCCCCTAATATTATTAGAACTGTGCTGTCATAAAATAATAAAAGTGAAAGTTTGGATTACTATGTAGTTTCAACACACATCAGAATTTTAAAATAGCAGTTAATCCTGTTTTAATCATAAACTCATTAGGATGAGCCAGTTTTATAAAGCATTTTAACCTGAATGACTCTGACTACAACTTTAGAATCTGCCAAAGCTTTCATTATTTATATCTATGCCACAGCAGCCACAATGGAGATGAGCAGAAAGGCCAAAGGCTTGTTTATTTTTAAGGTTCTATAAGGTGATCCAATAAAGAACTCCATCTCCTCCTAAAGCTTTAATAATATCTGTGTCAGGGAAATAAGATCATCAACCGCCAATAGTTTCTGACACTTGAGGAGCTGTATTACATAAAACATTTTTTGAAAAACAAAATGCTTTCAAGAACTTGTGCAGTAGCCTGAAACCTATTAAGAAAGAAAAAAGTGAGTTTATGGACAGAAGGTTTTAGGTTTTCATGAAGGCAAAGCAAAAAGTGATGGTAAAATGAAACATGATGGTGGAAATATGGTAGTTTCAAGATTAATCTGAGTCTGGAAAAAGCCAGGGATATGGAAGATAAGGGAACCAAAACCCATGACAAATACTTTAATTATCTCAGAAACGAGCAAGAATGCGACCTATCGCCTCAGGGGTCAATAATTAGCACCTTACTCATGATATATTGAAGGAAGGGAGCCAAATCTGTCCAAAATTTTAGAGGAGATTATTTTGGAATCAGAATTCAGTATCAGCTCAGAAAAATAAAACTATATGAGCAGCTTAGAAGACAGCTATACAGAAATCTTTTAATGAAGATTTGGCCTACTAGTCTGTCTAAAAGAACATGTGCTGCACTGGGATACTTTGCTGAGAGCTTCTGACAAGTTAAGTCACAGGAAATAGAAATTCACAGATTTCACCTCTAAAGATGCTATCTACAAACTAAGGTAAAGTCAAAGCTATTTTCATTTCTTGAAAAAATGTACCGCAGCTATTGACGGGGAAATCAGTGCAATATTGCTTCACTTTTTTAGGAACAGTAAAAGAAACAACTTACATTCACTTACTTTAAAAAAAATTATCTCTAGAAAGAAAAAAAAAAACCCACAACAAAATAAGTATCACTGTTATCTTCAATAGGATTGGTATTATCTGACCTAACTGCATTCTTCTTCAGAAGCATGCAGACTTTAGCAATAAATGAGCTCAGAGGAATATTCATATGGTCCAATACTCTGTCTCTAGCACCTAACATGTAAGCAGCCATGTACTGCAGGAAAGACTTTGGAAGCTAAACCAAGATGGAGTGACTATATAGGCACTGTGGAGATGCAAGAGGAAATCTGTACAAAGAACCAGTGGGGACGCGGGGGACAGGACAGGGACAGCCATAATGACAACCCACTGGCTTAAAATATACCTCAAAATTCTATTCAATTAATAAACAATAAAATGATGATTTTAAATGCTTTCATCAGGAAACTCTGGTTAGTAAATAGAGGCAAGTAATTAAAAGGCCTTTATCAACAACCAGTCAGCAAACTCCAGAGATGTCAACTTGATTAACCTGTGGTACAGCAGTAACAGTTTTTTTAAGTTACTTGCATCTGCTAGAATGCTGTGACTGCTTCTAGTTAGAAAAACTGCTATCATGACCCCTTTGCATCACCAAACTGCACTGTCTAGAACATCATCATCTATTTGAAAACCACTCAGCAATTGCTTCTAATTTAGAATAAACTCTTCTTTAGGAGTCCTGCATTTCAGCAGAGGGCACGACTGGGGACATACTGGACCTATATTAAGTATCTGTTGGTCTCTTGGTGACACTCAAGGTATTAATTATGACTAGTAGGGATGTAATTGCCTAAATCCAGCCTACCAGCACCCACTCTTCTCAAGATACACTTCTATTTAGGCTGTTTCACTTTCCCTGATTACCAAAAGGATTTTAAAGAAGAGGTGGCTAGAGGCATATCTGTCAATGCATCAAGATCAGACTTACTCCCTTCCTGCCCCTTTTAGAGCATTTTTTCCACACAATCTGTTTTTTAGGTTCTCTGAAGGAGAACAGCCAATTCCCATAGAGGCAATTTCAGCACTACCTTCTCTCAAACCAATTTCATATATAAAATATGTATTTTATATTTGAAACAGAACCTACCACATTATAAGATTCAGTGAAAGCTTCACAAGATTCAGTTCAGCTGAATAAATATTTCTTTTATCTCTTCCACCCACTTTCACAGCAGCAGGCACACTTCCAGGACACAGAATGCATGTCTCTGTTCAAGTACTGAATTCAACTCCCTCCTCTTACAATGCCCAATCACACACTTGTAAAGAACCTTTGTAAAGTCAGCCTTGGATTCTAAAAAGGAAAAATCCACCCCAATTAACACAGAAAACTTCCTATATTCATAAAGAAAATACACCCCTTTGGATATACCCCTTTGAAAGGGAGGGACATGTTTTTGACCCAATAAGGGAAAAGAGAAGTTCTGTAGTGCTCGAAGGTATACTTTATTGGCAGGCCTCATAAACTCTTGAAAAACATTCCAAATTAGATAGCTAAAATGAAACTAGTTCCAGAAAACATTCTTTATGCTCTTCACACATCACAGTCTTGCTAACTCATATAAAGACACTTAGATTAGTCAACTGTTCATATACACAGTTTGTTTCCAAAGATAAAGCTCGACAATATTCCTAGGAGTATTTTGACTCTCAGTTTAGATACAAAGATAGTATGGCTCTGAAGATTACTGGAATATAAGCTCTATTAATTTGATCATGTAAGTGCTCAAAGACTGTGGCAAATATTAAGTAAAGAGATCAGTCTTATAAACTGGCTTATATTAACTCATTCTGTATTTTCTTCAAGCTAAAAGCACACACAACTAGCTGCTGTTGTTCAGTTGATGTGCAATGGTAAGTTGTTAAAATGGATATTCCATCATGATCCTGGACTCTCTTTTTAATTAAACTCCTGTGAACTGGTGTACCTGACCCTTAGTAGAAAGGGTACTGAAGGAGAGAATCTGAGACCATCATGAGACACAGGTGTGAGGAAAAAAACAACTCAATTACCAAATCTGACGTTCTGGTAGTCCAAGTCTCAGAATAAACTGGTAGCCCCTAAACAGGTTATTTCACATCCTACCCACATAACACTGCCTGGCGTTCATCATAAGCACACCAACAATTTATTCTGAATATTTTTGAGTTTATTCTAGTGCTTATTAGAAGAGCAAATAAGGAATGTCTCATGCTGCACAGAATTTTATTTTTGCCTTAAAATTAGTATCCAGTGAAGATTAGGCATGGTAAATGCAGACCCTATGTTTGCATGGACTTCATCTTATAGATCATACATAGTTCTATTACATTTTATTGAAATTAATATCTACTCCTTGGTGGCTTATTGGGGGTTTTTGTCCTCCTCAACATACACAAGTCTGGACTGCTCATTATTTTGCATTCTATTTTGCGTAATGCTCTCTTCTACATTTTTCTTTCAGTTTTAAAATAGCTTGTACATATCTTGCTTCTCTCCTGCCCTTCCACCCTTAAACTAGATATAATTTTACAAGACTTTCAGCAGGCTATTTTTTTCTGTTATTGGTGCATTTTAAAATATTACTAAACATTTCTCCAAAATGAAAATAAATAATTTCTTTACATTTTTTTATTAAAACCAATTTTAACATGTGGTTGTACTCTGGAAACAGACTTGCAAATTAGCATCTCTTCCTAACAGAAAATTCCTGGTGTGAACCTGAAGTCTTGCCCACTAGTAACTAACTGAAAGACACTCCACTACTCTTAAATCAGATAATGACTTCCATTGGTTGCAGTTTTTGTTCATTAGAAGTATTATGCTAATAAGCATAAATGCTTAAAACAACAAATCCCTCAAAATGGCTTTTACCAAAAGGAAGAGGTGCCACAACTACTTTCTCTCACTCTATGACAACTACTTTCATGTTCTCATTCTCTCTATCAGCATGAACATATAGTGGCTACTAGAATTAATGTCTTGTTACTGAAAAATTAATGGCATAAAGAATCAAACACTGTATTTTTTATTCACAAGATAATAGTTTCATCTTGTCTGCAGTAACAAGCCCTTAATGGCCAATTTGGCCATTGCATGTTAAATATGTAGATATAGGTAAAATGGAAAGAGTCTAGAAGACCAAGAACAGTCTATGATGTCTAGCCTAAAGAAAA
Source organism: Acrocephalus scirpaceus scirpaceus (assembly GCA_910950805.1). Taxonomy (NCBI): domain Eukaryota; kingdom Metazoa; phylum Chordata; class Aves; order Passeriformes; family Sylviidae; genus Acrocephalus; species Acrocephalus scirpaceus. The sequence goes on along the minus strand of OU383778.1, from coordinate 6,413,222 downwards.
AAAGTATATGAATAAGAACAGTCATTCAATACATGAGATTATTGCAGCAAAACAGCAACAAGTCACTTTACAAGACAACAGAAGGAAGTACCATTAATTAGTCTAATATAGACCAGGAGCATTTAAGTCAGATACTACCTGCCTTTTGAACTAGAAAAACTATTAAAGCAACTGGAATAAATAAACTACCTAAGGATTATCATGCAGTTTCCATTGTAAAATATGTTCTGCCAAGTCTAGATACATTCAGTCACTGTTTCACTTTACAGAGCTCAGGAGCAATTATGTTTTATGCTATTCCCTGTAACATCACATTCCTTCTTCGTGCTCCTTTCACATACCCTCAGTTCAACAAATATAATTCAGAAGCTGACCATCTTAAAGAGCACACATCTGTTTTCTTAACCTGTGGAACTTCTCTGGGTTTTCGTGTGAAGTACAGGTTCATTTTCAACCTTGAGCATTTTTCAGGATCCAACAACCCTGCAACACTGATCAGCTAGAGATGATGAGGTGCAGCATAAATAGCCAAAGCCTGTACTACCAAACATGGTACTGTAGAATGTCTACCTTAGTAAATAGCTGGGACAACATTAGGATCTTCTTTTTTGAGGATTTCTTGGGGAAATCAGCTGCTTTTTCGGACCTTGTTTTGACAGCACCTTAAATCAAATGTGCTGTCAACTCTTATGCCCACACCCCATGACACCATACAAATAGAAGCGTCTCTGTTGTACTTTTTATGGCAATCTGCGTGAACAGTAATAGTTACAAAGAAAAAATGCATACATATTACTGTTCATAATATGCTTATTACTATGCAAAATGTTGTTCTTGAATAATTTCAGAAAATGAGCAGAAAAAATGATACTTCTTGAAAATGACCCTCTTCAGGATTCTGGACTTCATGTTTGTTGTACCTAACAAAATTCTTTAAAGGAAAAAATATGCCAGGACAGAGTTATATAATTGTAAAAATAGAATTTTTTGTGATTTTCTCTTCTACTGTCTCATGCACTCATCTTGTTCAAATGCACGACAGCAGTAGCAGCACTGTGAAGCTACATGTAATGCTTGCCCCAGGCTGCAGGGAGACATCCACTCCCAACAGTGGTGTATGTTCCTACACTTCAATACATTAACCCCAAGTATTGGGTGAAAACAACTGACAAGGCTGTGATCCAAGGTAAGAATAGCTCAAAAATCCCCCAAAACCCCATGTTAGGTGGAAGTGGAGATACAGTGTTACGCTGTCAGATGTTTTTTTGAGTTCAGTGATCTGCTTTAAAAAACAGTCCAGCAAATAGTTGTATCAGCACAATTAAAGGAACAGAGACCTGTAGCAGGGAATCAGAAAGGAACCCAATCATTTAACTTGTGTTTATTCAAATCACACTCCACTCAACCTGTATCAGCAGGTATCTAAAGCCTGTAACAAATCCACAGCCCACCAACAACTGTAGGAATTTCTCCTGCAATATATTTGCACTCAGGAGAGCCCTGAGGTGTACAGCTGACTAAAAAAGGGGCTGCAATTCATACGCATAGTGTGGGAGAGTTACTCACGCATGAGCTTCTTATAGTAACCAACTCTCCCACATTGTGCACTGCATGTAGTTAATACCTATATGGATATCAAAAAAAATTGATATGCAAGAAAGTTGATTTGCCTTCTGAAAACATTAAACTGGATATTCCCTTCTTAAAATATGAAGAATGAGATATTGCACTAAGTCTGACATTTCATTTCATTCCAAAAAAAACAAAAAAAAAAGGAAAAGGAAAGAGTTAAGATTGCAGAAAAATGTGACTTAATATGTAAATACAGCAGAAACATTGGTATGGCATTACACAAAGTGAGTGCCACTAGAGATGAATTATAAAATAACTTGTTCTAAATGAAGGACAAACACTAAAAGAATGTACACATTCATATACCAGCTGTCTTATTGTTGCAGGCTGGGGGGAACTTATTGAACCAGGAACAGAAGAAAAGAACAAATGTTCTTTTGTATTTAACTAATGTAGCGATAACATCCAGTGATGAGGGCCTCCTGTGTTGATAGTTTATGGGCTAAATGAATGTGCTTTTCTTCTCAACCACTGACTTACACCTGATTTTTCTACCTCCACACCTGCCCAAAAGCATACATAAGTGAGAACAGGACAGGGAGGAGAACAAAATGGACAGTTCTCACTGAGAAGCTGCAAAGGCACAGTCAGGAAGCACTCTCCTGTCCATATCTAGATCAAGTAAGATTCTAAGGGAAGAAGTTCAGAGTTAACCTGCCCCTTGAGAAAGACGAATGAGCTCAGCTACAATTATGTATTCCTTTATAATTAGTTTTCATAAATATACAATGCAGCTATTTTAATATCAAGAACTACTTAGCAATTCTACATTACTTAAACATGAAGCTTGCACATCTTCTTCAAACATTGTATCACATATTAGAAATTAATTCAATACCTATTCTTACTATGTATAACCTGAAAAGATGGAATGCTACACTTGAAATCCCATAAAGGGTATCAGAGTAAGAATCATAAGCAGCTACCTAGAAGCTGATGCTTCAACACATTAATCCAAATATAAAATGGCATCTTAGGTTTTCATGCATCTGTATTCCTACAAGATAAATTCCTAACCACTACCAAAATTTCTCAATATCTTCTAGGTCATATAGACAAGAAATTGAGAGCTAGAATTAGTCCCAACAGCATGCAACATGTTTATGGCGAGAACACATTTTTAACTAAGGCCTGACAATCTGCACTAGGTTTCTAGGTTTCCAGAAAGTCACAGTAACAACTTTCCCATCTTGGCTTTCAGGCTTAAGGAAAAGAATTTGCATCAGCATATTTATTTTTATCCATAATATTTATTTCTGCTGTAATGCAAATAAACTCTACATATCTAGTAATAATGATGCAAAAAGGATGAAAGTGACAAAAATAAGTTTACATTCAATACAGTCATATTACAAGTATATTCACCATCAGCATTAAAGTGCAACTATATTGGAAAAAATCAAAACCCAGTTTAGAAGCCTGACTTTCTTCTCAGTACTCAAGTAACCACAAACTTGTAATATCACTCACCAAGCCATATTATTTATACTAACATCCCCAGCATCATCAGATATCCATCTTCAGACAGATAACCTGGAGCCATGAAAATTAAAGCCCTATCAGACCCGTGACCATTAAACCAGTGGATTTCTGGCCTTCAACGACTCCTATATGAGGAAGAAATGTAATGCTTTTCCTCCTCACTAACATGGAAGAGTCAGCATTGCCAAGAATGGGTGCTCCTCCTAGGCAGCATCTACAGCCACAATACAGTAGGACTGCCTGTTAAGTCCACTCCAATGTTATGGATCGAATGTACAAGATTAGGGCCATTAAGCTCTGTCAGCAAGACACAATATTCTACTTTAACAATGAAAAGCCAGAATGATCAAGCAGCAAGAGGTCTGTTAGGGAATCTCTGACTGCTCTGGATTTGTTCAAGGTCCTCCACAGCGATACAGAGATTTGGGCAACCACCAGATTGGTAAAATACAACAGAATTTCAGTCATTTTTTCACTATGTACATTCATCATCAGACCAGAACAATTCCTTAAAAAGGAAGAGTCTTAAGAAACAAGTCATTAAGAAAGACAAGAAATTAGTCTTCCAGAATGATATGACTTATGATATGACCTAAGATATGGGAGTCTTAGTAGCAGGATATTTTGTTTCAAGATGGCAGCATTCTCATTTTGGGAAGTATTCCATCAAGCATGGCTAAAACAAGCAGTGTCCCCATTGGATTCAGCAGCCAATAAAATGCTATTAAGTTCAGTCTAATGTCCAGTGAAAGCAACTCATTTCAGAATACATAATTGCAACAGGAGTTTTCAATGCCAAATACAGCAACATGGTTTTGTACCCTGCTAAAGCAGCAAAATAACTGCTAATAACCAGTTAATTGGCATTGGGTAAGAGCAGAAAGAAGAGCATAGGAGTACGAAGAAAAACATGAGAATTAAATGTATCACCCCTTATGCAACTAGTTTTAAATTTATCAAACCTCTACAACAAATCTCAAAAGATACTGGAAGGAAAATCTACTCTGTCCATCTTAAGTCCCTCTGCATTTAAAAATATTAAATGCAGGAGGCTATGTTTTCTAAGCTTTTGTTTGTTTTATTCTAATTGAAGCTTCATCTGAAGGTACAGCCAATTGAAAAAACTTATTAGCTCTGTGTGGGATGGACAAAACCTTCATGGATAGATATATTGGTTGATTTAAAAAAAAAAAAAGCAGTAGCTAAAAATTTCTCACAGTTGGTCACTAGCAAGTTATAGAGATTGAGCAGGAAAAAGTACTTTATTGTGCAGGCTAAAAGGGAAAAAAATAAACAGGACAGCTTAATTGGACAACATGGTTTCACATTTAGGAATAAATCTATGTTGCTTATGTAAATTTCACTTAAATATTAGAGGAGGGGTGGTACAGAGGTGCCTGACAGCATTAATTTTAGGCAGAGTAGACCATCTATTTTATTTCATTTCATAAGGTTTGGTTGCAAATCCCATTAAAGTCAACTAACTCTTCATTTACTTGAATTGTCTTTGAATTTGACCCAGAATTTAAACAGCATGACTACTTGCTTTGTAAACACAAAGTCTGAAAAAATTCCAGTTTACAGATGAGGTTTCCCACGTCAGAGTTGAACTACAATGACAAAATAAATTACTCTGCACATTGCATCTCATTTGTTACAGAAAATATTCTCACTCTTACCTGCACGTTTTCTTCTGTAACTTGAATTTCAGCAGTGTAAATATAATCAATAAGCATCCTTAGAGTCCAGCCATCAACTTCCTTTATTCGAACTTTTTTTGCTCGGCTTTCACTCATCTCACCTACAAACACAGTTTATTAGTCAAGTAAATAAGACAGAAATACAGCACCAACATAGACGTTCAATAGCAGCAGAAATTTTGTGCATGAACAGTTGTGATAGTAGAAAAACTTCAATACTAATAATTTAATTTCTTTTTTTTTTCCTTCTTCCAGTGAGGAAGGAAGATTTTGGTGTTACCATCATGCAAATGCTACCTGGATTAATACTTTTAGTGCTGGAGACCTACTTTTTCTAGTGTACAGCATCAGGAAAATATTGTTATCAGACCTAAATAAGATGCTTCAAATGCATACAAAAACATTTTGCTGGGAAAGCAAGATAATGAAATACTCTAGCTTTATTAACTTCTTAATTGAAGGAGCATACCAAACACAGTCTAGAGTAAATTTATTTAAATAAGAAAAGTTATATCCCCACAGAAGAATTAACATACATATTTCTTTGCTTGTCTACTTATTATTCCCTTAGTGATTTCACCTCTTTTACAGATCCAATTTAACAGCTCAAACTCAAGCTAAGACAAAATGGTAAGCAAGGGAAAACTTGTTGGATCTCATTTTGCGGAGGCTGACATGTTGGCCATATGCCACAACCAATCTTCATAGAAAGGCCTGCAAAATAATTTCCACCTTCCAAAACATGATGTTTCTTGAAGTGCAGTAATTTCTTTATGGTTGAAATAATTATCCAAATATATATTTTGAAGTAATGACTATAACCTTCTTCATGACTTCCAGATCAGGTCATATCAGACCTTTAAACTCCTGCACTGACTTTCATTGAGAAACAAAACATGAACTACAAAAGTTGTGTTGGAAGATACATAAAATTTGACTTTGGAAGAGTATATCCCAATCTCTGAATACATTAACTTCTTATTCTTCAATGTCATATATAATTTCTTTCCCTTAGGCATAGGCATCTAGAGATAAGGGTATTGGTGATATAATAAATTTAATGTATACAAGAAGAAAAGCAGACAGGACAGAGAAGTGAACAAGAACTAACAATGCTAACCATTGCTGATATTTTCTCATGAAGTCATACACATTTCACTGGTTTTTACCCTCTGGTCTCTAGGGTTAGTGTCAAACAATGCATTTTACCCAGTGCTTTCAGAAAAGGGATCATCACTGAGAAATCTATTACCATTATTCATGGTACCATACCTTTTTTTGAACTGAACGGTAAAGAATGGCATTGCAAATCAACTCTTTAAGTGGCAAGAAGTTCAAAAGACCACATCAGCTGCCCACATAAAACCCAGCAAAATCCAGCCCCCGCAGAACTTCCACCTGCACTTCTAAAACATTCCCCTACACCTTTGAAGGATGACTCCAGCACGTTCCCTGCAGGGCCCTGTATTCCAAGTTTCTACTTCTAGTGTGACACAGATTAAACCTATTGATCTTCAGAGCATGTAAGCTGCAACTTATTTATTATGCAAGCTGCTGTGGAGGTGGTCCTCTGGGAAAATTGTGTGTGTGGGAGAGCAGATTTTGATATTCTGCAAGCACATTAGATTTGTTTTCAGATTTTGTGTCAAGGCTTTAGAGTCATGGATATACACCTTTTCTGTTTAAAAACCAAGTCCAGAATATATATATATATAAAAACCTAAACAAGAAAAAAAAAACCAAAACACCCCACAGCCAAACAATAACAACAACAACAACAAAACTCAACAAAAATAAACCCAAAAATACTTGCTTCCGACTTTCATATGAACCAGACATGCAATCTTACCACAGTTCTAGATCAACCCATATCTGTTTGATAGATCATATAGAGGAAAACAGAGATGCACTCAGCAGGCAGTCTCAGTCTAGAATTCAACCTGCTGGAGAACTAAGTTGATGACAGGGAAGCAGCACCACCATGTCTCCACAGTTCTTAATGACAGGAAAGCATATTGTGAACAGAAAGAAAGCACTGAGCTGATCCAACCTCCCAAGCAGCAGCAGCAAAGCACCAGTTGGCTTGAAGATACTAAAGGGGCTACCTAAAAAGCTTACATAGTTCCTCACAAAGTAATGCAAAAAAGGGGTTTTCCTTCTTTTTGTTTTTTACCCAAGAATTTTACAAATGGAGAATGGAAGTGAAGAGAGCAGGTAAATCCCTACAGATAACTGCCATTTCAGAAAAGAAAATTAAATGCAGGTTACCCTTGCCTGAAGTGAGGCCCTACAGCCACTGAAGAGTCCCTTCTCTGATGTTTTATAATCAATTCATCTAAACATTTAAGTAGATTTAAATCATATTTCTAAATAATTCCTGTATAAGAAATATTCCTATTATCATGAATTAAATAGGAGGGACTCCCTTCTCCCCTCTCCTCATTGGATAATTGTTACTAACTTACTATATTTTGTAACTTTAAAAGACAGTAACTTTTTCTTTCCTGATAATCATTAGGGCTACCATTACATGTACAAATAGGGGGGGGGGGGAAAACAAAAAAAAAAAAACCAGGCAGAGAGTTTGAACCTAGTTAATGTCATATCCCAGCCTGCACTGCAATAATATTTAGTGACTCAGAGAATGATGGAATTAACCTGCAAACACATGTCTAAATATAAGCTTCTAATTTCTAATCAAGAAGTAACCCTAAAGCATAAGAGTGCAATTTTTTTACTGTCTTTTCTGTCCGTGTTTCATTCTGGATGGAAGAAGATACTTCTCTGTTTGGTTGTGGGTGGTTAAGGGATCATATCTGCTTATTTGAACTTGCAGATTACTGGATAAGAATAAAAATCCATCTAAGAAGTGTGGATTCCAGGTTTCAATGGAGAGAACAATCACAATGAAGTTCAGGACTTTTTGTGTGGGGAATGGCTGAAATGCACCAATACCACAGTTGGGCTGTGCTGTAAGCAACCTATAAGCCTAGTATAAAATCTGCTAACTCTTAAAGCCACATCTGAATTCTACTCAAGCACCCACCTATTTGGCTCACCAACTACACAAACCTCACCACAGATATATTAGTTTAACACTTCATACTCTACTGAAGTAAGCGTTCCCACCTCCTGCACCACTGGGGCTAAAGAACAGCTACATTTAAAAACATAAAACAAAAAAATTTAAAAGGGACTGAAGCAAAGGAAGAGAAGATTTCAGTAATTCTATCTGGACAGCTGCTACAGACACTGCTGCACTGGCACTCTGAACAGGCACTGAACTTCTTCACAGAAAGGGCAATCAGGGCAAGCAGAAATGCCTTAATTACAGAAAACATAACAAAAAGTTCTAGTCTGAGTAAAGAGTATTTTCAATGTGATAGTTAACAACAGTTAATCTTTAATACAGAACTAACATAAGAGGCTTGCATTTCTCTGCTACTAAGGCAATAAAAAGGAACTGTAGAAGCAGCTTTTTCTATTCTGATTTTATAGACAGCAGTAAAAATTAAGAAAGAATTTATCAGTCACCCAGAATGTTTGTCTCAATCACAAATGCAAACTTAAAGAACTGCTTGAGGAAGAGATATTTAATTTTACAAGCAACTTTAAAGCATTGTTGTAGAAGTTACTCCACTTCTGGCTTTGAACATGTCAAAATATTTGCCTATAAAATCAAGGAAGATCAGCTGCTTCCCCAGAACACAACAGTAATTCAAATTTCATCCATCTTGTTGCATACAATTAAAATTATTAAAACACCAATCTGTTTGCATATGGGCAGGCCAAGAGTCACATTTCTACCTCCACATTTCTGACCATCATCTGGTGGTCAGAAGCAATGGATTACAGAGAAGTCTTTTAATTTCAGACAGTTGACATTAACTACAAAGCTGGCACAAGATTTTAGGAGGAACAGACAAAACCTCAGAAGTTTATTTTAACGTGCATTTAGTAGCATTCTTACTTTGGCACTGAATTTCACATTATTTCAATGTGATTTATAACCATGATGGAATTAAACCCACAGCACAGGAATTTCAGCTTGAGGCTCCTATGAACCTGAACCTATCTTAGCCTTGCAAATCCTCAGCATTCCTGTTCTAGCAGTAAAGCAGTAACTTGGCCAGCATGGAGTGAGTAGAAGTAAAACCAAGCCTGTACAGAAAAGTAGTGGCAATGATGCAGAGTACATATGTCATGGAGAATTACCCTAAAAATACTGAAACACACACTCCAGCTATAGGCTGCCAAAGCCACAGAAAGCTTTCATATCTACTAACAGCCTAGAGCACTCATGGGCTGAAGAATGTAGCAGTAGTTGTTGTTAAAGGACATAATTTACTCCAAAATTCACATGAAAGTTACTTCAACCTTCTTTTGGACAAGTGAGATTACTAGAGGCTTAAAGGGTGTAACAACATGACTGTTGCTGGCTTATTTAACACCTAATTTGTTTTTTAATTAAGGAGACTTTTTAAAGCATTTATCACTCTAACAAAGGCTAAGTTGACAGTATGTCCTTAGACTGAAAAAAAAAGAAACATTAAGAATCCCAAATGTTCCTATTAGCTTATCTAAAAATAAAATTAGATCCTAAAAAGTAAAAGTAATGAAATTCTATTTTATACAGTTAGACTGGATTACAACATAGTAAGTATTGAAACATTTGGTACCTGTAAACATGGCATGGAAGTAGGGGCTGCAGGCGGCTAACACAACTCTATGCGCTGCAATTTCCATGTCTTCAGCTACTATCGTCACATCACACAGCAAGTTTTGACTATTTAGAAATATCAGAGAAGGCAATTTCACGTGAGTGAACTACAACAGGAGAGTATATATGATATCACATACAACTTCTTTTCCCACGTCATCAAAAGAGGCAATGTTGATAAAGCATTGTTTTTAAATGTGTTACACAACCACATGGCTGTTACTCAATCAGATTACGGATAGTGCTTGGGTACACAAAACTATCTAAAAATCAAACAACTGAATTGTGATTCATTACACAGAAGTTTTCTGCATTGAATAACCATAATTTGTATCAGACCAATTTATACACATTCTCTCTGGAAGAGAGAATGTGCATAAATTCTGGGCCCCTTTGAACAAGTATGATAGAAAAAACAGAATTTAATATACATTAAAATTTACTAAAAAAAAATTATGTAAGAAACAAGGCTTTACAGGCAACAAAGAATCCAAACATTAGCTGAGACGCCTGTGTCACATTACACTGAAAGCTCATGCCTACTTAATTGTTCAAATCCACTACTCAATCTTCTCTATATTACTGTTTTCCAAGCATTTTTCATATTCAGCCCATACACACAACAGCAATTATTTTTTTCACTCTGAGCAGTTTAGAATTTATTACGGTTAACTTCATATCTTGACTGACTTTGTATCTTCATTACATCTATTTGCATTCTTGTCCTTTGTGACTGTAACATATTTCCTCCCCGTTCAGTTGCAATAATGTAACATCTCATTTATAACCATTCCTAACACAGATGTTTCTAACTCAGTTTACAGCTATTGGCTATACCTCTTCCACTTAAACCCATAAAATGTGTATTTGTCATAATCAAATTTTCTAGACTGAAAGAGGAGGGGGAGGGGAGGAAAGAAGAAAACACACCACAACACCAAAAGGCTGCAAGTTCTCAGCATCTAAATAGCCATAGTTACAGTTGCCTTTTATTTCCTGTTCATGCTAGCACTGTCCCTGTGGAAGTAGTATGGAATCCACAAAACTCAGAGCCACAGCAACAGAGGAAAGAGGGAAAAGTATGACTTAACAGAACATATTCCTTAGGGATAGAACTAGAGCTGTACACCAATCCAGTGACTTCTATTATCAGTACTTGCAAAAAGATAAATTTTTACCTTTCCTGAATACACATTAAAGATTTTTAGATAGGTTGCAACTACCACACTGAGTTGTAGCAAAGACAGGTGAGCAGCTGCATTTTGCTTGGACAGAACTAGAGCTCTCAGCCAAACTGATCAGATATTCACCTCAGTCCAAAAGAAAGCTCTGTGATCTCCCAGTTCTGCAATCACCCAATTTTTATGAGCCCAGACTCAAGTAAGGTGGTTTTGCGGAGGTCACGCACCAAAAATTTTGGTGGCCACAACTAACCTTTGGGGCCATATTGCAATCTGGGCATAACATTATCTTTCTGCTTTCAGCTCTTAATGCCTACAACAACTATGTAAATCTCATAAGTTTAGCTTGCAATGTTACATATTATTATCAAATAATATGTACAATGTAAGCTAATGTCTGTACCAGATGAAACACACAATTCAGAGGATCTTGAAACAACCATTACATTTATTATTAAAAAAAGTGGAAACAGAAAGCTACACATAAAAGGGCATCAAATAGCCAGCTTTATCAGACACCTGCACTTATCCTGATAACAGAAAGAAAGCGTTTTATACTTAGTTGCACAGAAATACTAAACAATGAAGCCAGAAGCAACAGAATTACATCAATGCATGATTAGGGTTAACTAATTACATTGCACATACATAGACGTAGTAACACCTCTAGTCTAGAACTGCATCAGGTGAATGAGTATGCTCTTTCTTACAACAAAGCTGACTAGCTAAGGAAACTACTGAAGAAACAAGCTTAAAAACTTAACCTTATGTACTCTGCCACAAGCATCTTGTGGCTTCCACAGCAAGTCAGCACCTTCATTTCATGAGGGCCCACCAATTTATTTTAGAAAAGCTTGTGTTCTGAAGTGGTATTGTACCAATTTGCTTATATAGTGTGCCAGAATGAACAGAATTGTGGGGGATACACCATCATGGTACAGAAAATGAGGAAAAGGGGATAAGAAAGCATGCATTTAAGAATAACTGAGCAACTGTTTACCAGCTTGCAGGCTATTCTTCATTGGTTCATACAGAGAAAGTTCACTACCCCCATCTTCAAAAGGTTTTGGTAAAGTCTTGTTTGTAAGAATGAGAATTTCAATAAATATAGGTAACATCAAATTCCATTGTGAAAAAAGCAAATCACAATAAAGTGAAAAGATAGGCATCAGAGTGTAATTTTGTCATATGTCAAAAACTAACTAGCTATCCTAATGAGCTTTCTACTTAGTGTTGAGGTGATGGTGTGCGAGGATTGACTCTGATCTCCAACAGTGGTGAGCAATGAAATGACAAAAAATGCAAACGACAAAACTGCTAAAATTTGTCAAAATTTGAGGGCACATAAAAACTCATTAACAAGCTTCTAGAGCCAGACAACCTGACAGCAGCCAAAAATTTAACATGAATGCACAGGCTTAAGCATTTAAAACCAAATGTATTTAGATGCTTAAGCAAATGATTTTTTCACCAGCTATTCACTTCCTGGAGAGTATACCTCTGGCAAATATCTGTTTGGGCTACACTAATGAAAAGCACTGAGATTCAGTACATTTTTAAAGTTGTTTCTAAATCAAAAATATCGTTTACTGGATTAATATTAGATCTTTGTTTAGAGCAATGAAATCTGAAACATTTTTAAGATTTTCTGTTTATTAGTTCAAACAAATGAATGCAACTAGAAATGTTTATAATTTTATTTAATTACCACTTACCATCTTAAAAGCTGTACTCAGCTTAAATTGTAAATATTGTTGCACCAACTACCTTATTAAATGAGAACTAGTTAAGGTTATATGGCACAGCTCCTGTTCAAACTTTAAGTATTTATACATGCAAGGCAAAATTGCTCAAATTGCTTCTACAGCAATTTGAATTTAGGTAACCATGGAAACTAAAGTATATTCTGAAAATAATCCATGAGCTTCAAAAATGCACTCTGCTGGAAGACAGTGAATCTTTTACTTGCAACACAGCAAAATGCAGGTAAGGGTTCTGACTTCCAAAACTATTGCTAAGATTAATTCTGGAAAACTTTCTCCATGTAAACGCTTGCTCATCCTCAGGAAGTCATTGCTACTGGCTCTAGCCAGGCTCTATTAATGCTCCTTGAGACACCAAATCTGGTTACTGGAACACTTGAAAAAGCCAAGGGCATAACTTAGGTGAAGCAACAAGTGTCAGTCTATACAGCACACAGTTTTAAAGATTTACCTAAAGATTTATCTAAAGATTTGGAGCAGCAATGGTCAAAGGCAGAGGCATACTTTAAAAGGGTATCAGATGCTGTGTTTCTTTTCAGTAAAGCCTCTCCAATTTTTAATTTTATAAGGGAAATAACAAAGAACTACAGGATTTTCACAGCCTCCAGTACTGTCTCTGCTAGAGAAGTATTTTTATTTACTTAATTTCTCCACTGTTGCTGTAAGTTATAGCGCTAAATTACTATCAGTGATAGCTGTGAGTCCTGATTTCCAGAGCTCAGTTGTGAGCTCTAATTACCAGCTGTCACAGTTTTCAACATCACTTCACCTACTCATATGTAAAATATAAATCAATATGGATGCTAAGAACACCATCAGCACCAGCCTCCCAGTTTAACTGAAACTGATGGTATTATCCCTCAAATTCTTACAAAACTTTATTGAGAAAAGCTAGTTTCAACATTTGATCTGGGAGTTCATCAATTTCTCCTAGGGGGCAAGCAAACAAAACTAAGAAAATGTACAGTCAGTTAGTTTATACTGTGACCTATGTCTCCAGACTAGAAAATTTTAACATTTTTCTGGTTCACAGCCTACCACAACAGGCACACAAAGAGCCTAAGGCTCAACCAGAGTCACTTTTCATCCATCCGGAATCAGCTATGTACAAGAGAGGATCAGTAGCTGTAACTCTTTAAATACAACCTGTAAGTATTTTTCAAGTCTAATAAAATTAGTTTCGACTAACTTATGAGGTGCAAAAGCATACTGCATACATACTGATGCTATTATCACATGGCTATCATTCAGCTATCATTTAATCCTTCTCCTCAACTATACTTCTGAAATTGCATGTTCTTAATAAACAAACTATTATTTTTAACTTAACATATGCAAATGAAAGTAAAAATGAACTGTGGAGTCCAGGCAGGTGTATACAGTGAAGTAATACCTTCTTAATTCGTTCATAATTTTAAAAGCTTTCTTCATGTGCCATGGATTTACTGTAATAGGACAGTGAATTTCGGTGTTATCATCTTTCAGATCCAAGGGCTTCTGATGGCAAAGTTTGGTACATCTGGAAAGAAAGAGGGAAAAAAATAAAGTTAGTATTTCTGTCTAATCTCCAGTGCTGTCACTTCTTATTTTGTTCACCATCATCTTGGGGAGAAGGAGAAGATTTACACTTGAAACAACTTCTTTACTCTAAGCAGCTTCTTCTTTACTCTAATTGGTTTCCCTATTACGAAAAGTGTAGAGGAACAGGTAGAATTCCCATGTGTGCTGGTTTAGCGTGGATAGCAAAAACCAATTAGTGACTGGCTTTGAAACTGACAACTGGATTAACCAATTAAATACAGGGATACGCCTCTGTGCTACACAGGTTAAAAACCAAAATAATCCCAGGAAAAGCTCTCTTTCTTCTGGGATTTCAGAGAGGTAAGCCAGCCCAGCTCCCTGCTTGGAGCCACCAGGCAGGGGGAAGGGAAGAGAGAGGGCCCCGTCTGGGCCAGATCGAACTCGAGCGGCTGCTAAACATGGTGCCGCTGAAGCCACAGCCTGGGAGGCACGGCCAGCCTGCCCAGGCCCAGCAGCTTGCTGGCACCACTGGCCTGGGCTGAGGGAGCTGTCCGCTGGGCCCTTGAGAGCAGCTCTGGGCCTGAGCTGGGCTAGGCCCATCCCCGATCCCAGTGAGGGGTGTGGGGAGTGTCCATCAGCCTGTCCTGGCTGCTGAGATCCCTGACCACCATTTCCCCGGGCCGCTCCGACCTCGCCCCCATCGCACGCCTTTGAAATACCACAGCCATGCAGCCAGAGCGGCCACCGCCCGGCAGACAGCACATAACTGTCTACAGGCCCGGGAGAGACTTTCCTTGACAGATGGGACTTACAAGGCACTAACCCTTCTCTAGAGTGATTGAGGCGTAAGGAGACACAGCATGAAACTGAAGTCAGTGAAGAGAGAGTAAAAGTCCTAGGTTGGAGGAAGATTGAGGAGTTGCCTAGTTTGGGCTAGACTTCTCTTGTGAGGCCGTGGAGAATGGACTAAAATATCTCTGTAGCTTACAGAACACTTTTTAGGCGGATGCAAAGCTCTAGTCATAGCCATGGATTGATATAGCTGTGATCCAATGGAGAATTTTGAACAGAGGAAGATAAAGAGATGCCCTCTGCTCCCAGGGAAAAGAATACCTCTGTTTCAAGAAATGAAGATGATTTTGGAGATAGATGAAGAGAACCTTTGTTTTATACAAGAATAATCATCCTTAAACTGTACCCTAAAAAAAGGTGATATGGCCCATATGCAGTTGTGGGAAAAGCTGCTAAACGGGAGGGACTTCACAGTTTGCAGAATTCCCTGAACGGCTGCAGATTCATGACATGGGAGCCACCAGAGACCTGTTTTCTTGTGGTGATATCTCTATGAGAGTTCTAAGAGAGGCTCCTCTCCCTAAGAACTGATGAAAGACTATTTTAAAGTGGTGAAACTGACTGAAAAGCACAGGTTTTGTCTCTTTATATTGTCAGTGGGAAAGTAAACAGCTGAGAAGTGTTTTAAAGGTTTCATTTTGATTCTCATTCTCTTCTTTTAGTGTTTGTTAATAAACCTATCTTTATACCTTTTAAGTTTGAGCCGACTTTGCTTTTCCCTGATCCTATCTCACAGCAGGAAAAAGAGTAGATAATTCTGGGAGACACTTAGACCAAAGTTTGGGAAACAAAAATTGACTAACGTGAAACCATTACATGTGGAAGTAATAAGTTGGTGACTAATACTAGTGCCATTGACAGAGGCTAACAATAATCTCCACTAAAGAAAACATGAAGATGTTTTCTGATTTCGTGAATATTATTTTATTTAGTGGAAAAATATTCTAGAATATTTCCAATAAGCTCTGAAGTGAGGGCAGAATTAAGAGTTTTGGGAACTTTTCACCTAGTGCCCATACAAATCAATGGCAGAATGCAGCAACCATCACCCCAGTCTCTTAATGCCTCCACTGCCTGTCAGGTAAGAGCTCCTCTCTGCACTTATACCAGGACCTCAGTTACTGTTTCACACAGGTCCTAGTTCTCCTCTGACAAGAAGACCACACAATGACTACAGTAATTATCCAGGCTTTCACTAGCTGCAGCATAAGACATGGGTAACAGAAAAATTGTGTAGTTTTGTAGATTCACTCAATGGTTTGAAAACCATAATGTACAAAAGTGATCAGCCTCTTAATTTTTCTTACTCTCAAAACCCCACTCCAAATAGCAAGAGAAGAACTAGGCAATGTGAAAAATTATTACCTCTAGCTACAATTAATTCTTTTTGTAAGACATATCCAAGTTCTACAGACACTAACTCCTGCAGAGAAATTATTATATACACTCCTCAGTCATTCAGACTATCCAAACAGCAAGCAGACCTTCCATGCCAAACGAAATCAATGAGTCTCCTGTTTACAGTCACAATGTTGTTCTCACAAAGCAAACTGTGTTGCTGTAGCACTTAGAAAATGCTTAGCATCAGTGATGCTTTATTCTACAATATTGTAACTGTAACCCTGAACCACTAAGCTGGAAATAAGCAAATGCACTGAAACCATTTGGTAGGGCCACAAGCCCTGGTACATCAATGATCTGATTTCAAATGAAAATTCAACCTTACTAGCATTAGGTAAGCACAGGCAAACTGAATATATTCAGTGACTCACATAATTGCAACCTCTCTTCTACTATACCTGAAACTTTTTAATTGGGCACGTCTAATGAAGCGTAAAAGAAAAATCCAACAATAATTTAAGATTTTAACCTAGAACTCTAAGTTCTGTGCACTACAATAGTGCAAAGCCAAGTAGCTGACTTTATTTTTCATTATCCCAAAACTAGCTACAAAATTTTGGGGCAAAGCAATACAAAATTGCACCAAGCAACAAAGGAATGGAAAGCATCTCCGTAAAACGAAACTAGTAACATCCATCCACAGAACTCTACTACCAGCTTACTACAGTGTACCATGAAACTGATATGAATTAAAAGTTTCATGTTCAATTTTGAAAATTTCACAATTCATTACTGAAAAAGGACAAATAACAGACAGGAATTCTGCATCAATCAAAAAAACCCTCAAACAAGTTACATGCTATTCAGCACATACATATGCTACTTCATAGTGGTAAAAAAAACCAAACAACATTCTATCTAGCAAATTCCTTTAGACTGAAGGTTACTTTTCTACATTATGTGACATACGTCGTGAGCAGAATTCCAAAAAATTATAGACAAAAATCATATTTCTGCAGAAAACATTCAAAACACCAAAGACCTATATGGAAGAGACCCAGCCTTTAATTAAACCACTAACCTATCAAGTACAAGATACAACACTTTCACTGCAACTTTCTATATTCCAAAGCAATGCATCAGATACTGATGTCTACCTGCATACATATACAGACTATGTACACATCAAATACAGCTATATAAGGAAAAAAAGTGATCGAGTTGTCTGTAAAGAGCTGCCAAGCAACCTAGATTAGATGGAGGAGTTCACATGAAGCATAAATTAATTTGCTGAAGTTTCATTAGTTTGTCACAAAGGGTGACTTTGTTTTAAGGTAATGAAGCCTACAAAACCATCAGTCATATGCCTTCTGTTTTGGGAAGTGCCAGTCTGCCTGAAGTACTGGGGTCTCTCCTACCATTTCACCAGTTGGGTCAGAGCTGTCTGCAACCGGTTTCCCTCGGTTTGTTCTCAAGAACCTCACCCACAGCATGCCTGAAATCTACCTACCGAAGGCACAGGATGAAGTTGCACTGAACCGGAGCCTGTGAAAGGACAGAGGAGGCCAGCTGAGGTGCAGCTGGAGATGGTTGCCTGGAGCGCATTGCCTGGGCACTGCCACTAAAAAAGATGCTTAACTAAATAACCAGAAACCCGGGATTGAGATAAGCACGACTGCTGAGTCAAACAAGGAGTAATTTGGGACCACATATGGAGGAAGCAGAAGGAGTGAGGGGGAGGAGGGAGAAAAAGCCCGCCTGTCCCCACAAGCTGGAAGGCACACGGGAAGGCGGCGGGGCGGGGGTGCCGGCAGCGCTGCCCGCCCGCGGTAGCCCCGCGCCCGCTCCCCCAGCCGCACGGTGCCCGCGGCCGGCACCCGCAGCGGCACAACCGGGCATCTCTGAGCGCCGGGCGGCCGCGCTGGCCAGGGGAGCACCAGCCCGCGGAGCGCGGATTCTGTCACCGGGTCGCCGACACGACCCTCCCGCCGGCGCTGCCCCGCGGCCGGTTCCGAGCGTCCTCCGTCCGCGGGCACCGCTGCCCCCGATGCCAAGGGGCCCGGCGGGGCCCGTAGGGCTGCGGAGCGCCGCGGCACCTCCGCTCGCTGCTGCGCGGCCAGGCCCGCCCCGCCGCCCCGACCCACGGACCGCACAGCGCTCCGCTCCGCACCGCCGTCCCGGCGGGCTCCGGGCGCCCGGCTGCCTCCCCGCCCGCCCCGCCGCCGCCGCACTCACACGGGCGGCAGCAGCATCTCCATCGCGGCTCCGCTCAGGCTTCCTCCGTGCAACGCGGGCGCGGCGAGCTGCGGCCAGCACCATGCCAGCTGCGCTGCCCCGCCGCTGGTGCGGGGTGCGCGGAGCGGCTGCGCCCGCCCGGCCGAGCCCCCGCCACCGCCGGGAGCCGCCGGCGCTGCCGCTTCCGGGTGCCCGCCCGCGGGGGGGCGCGGCGGGGACGGGACGCTCTGCGCAGGCGCGGCGGGGCCCGGCCCGTTCGGTCTCTCCCGTGGCGGTGTCCGAGCTCGCGTCCCCGCGGTGGGCAAGGGTCGCCTCCCGGAGCCCTCCGCCCTGGAGTTGGGACAGCCTCGGCCCAGGGACTTTAGGAAGAGGAGGTTGAGACGCCGCTGCCCTTGCTGAAAGAAGCGTGGCCTCCGAATGGTCTGAGCCAGGGTCTAGCGCCCAAGTGCGCGTCTCCCTCTTCCCAGGAAAGTGGTGGCTCAGGGCAGGGCCGGAGAGCGATATCCGGAGCTGCCCTGCGTAGCGACACGTCCCGCGGAGCGCCTGGGTCAGGGTGTCCTCAGCACCAGCGAGGATGGCTGGGGGCGATGGCGTGGGGGCACACAGGTGCTCTGTCCCACGGGGAAAAAGAAAAAAGAAAGGAAGAAAAAAAAAAAAAAAAAAAGGCGGTCCCAGGTCTCCTCAGTGAGAAAATCCACCAGCAGGTGCACGCCATAAGGGACGTGGGCATCTTCTTGACAGGCCAGCCAGGGAGCTGGCCCGACACCAGCTCATGCAGGTGGTTTCTGCTCGGACAGGGGCCGAAGGGAAGGGCAAAAGTGCCTCGGGACGGAGGAGTTGAACAGGCTCTAGTTCGCTGTGACCTGCTGGATCTTATCGGCTTTTTTTTTTTAATCAAGTCCAGTAGGAACGCTGCCGCTCAAAACAGCTGGCCTTCTGTGTTTTGCAGAAGTTGCTGGCGTTGATCATTAAATACTTGAGTTGTGTTTTAATGTTTGCTGAAGTACCCTCTGTGATGCAAAACGGCAAAAAGAAAAACGGTCAGGGATCTATTTCAAACGTGTCTTTGTAAACAACAGCAATTCAAGCAATGATCAAGGATGCTACATTTAGCAATTTCTGGCTTGGAGCACTAGAGAAGAATTTACTGTATTTAAACCTCTGTAAATTACTTCCAAACCTTTAAAGATTGTGTAGTGGAAAATGGGTTTAGCAGGCTGACCACAATTCAGGTATTTAAATTTCATTGTATCTGTAAAATTAAAATGCTTCTTCACTGGAGTAAAAGATTTTAAATTGGAATAGTATCTCTAAACTAATAAATCTACTAATAACTGATGAACTCTCACTATTTTTCTAAGAGTGACAAGGGTTTGAAGGCAGCATATTTCAAGTAAGACACAAAATGGCAGGTGTGTTTTGGGTGAAGAATTTTATAGATAGATACTGAAAGCCTTAACCAGTGTTTCTGATAAAATCACTGGCTATTAAAATTAAATGTATTTTAATCTGTTACTTTCATTTTTGCTAATCTCCAGTTATACTCCTCACTTGGAAAATGCCGTTTTAGTTTTCTCAGTTTGCCACTCTTTCACTACAGTGATGTTTGATTTGGGAACACTTCAGAATTTTTTCAATGGGTTACCACTGGAGGTTTTTCTAAATTAAATAATCACAACTGGCAGTGCCTGTTTTTATGAAGTCTGTGCTTTGTAACTACTGAATTTGTCTCTTCTCAAGAGACAACTAGATTTGCCTCTGGGTTGTATTGGAGAAGACAAGGTACTTGCTAAAGATTTAAATACACAACAAAACCTACTTGCAGGGAAGTCTGCTCCAAAGGAGCCAGCCAAAAATAATGTTCTCTGACTGAAATGGAGGTTTAAAATACAGTTGGCTCCATGTAGCATAGCATGACTGAGGTCTGAGTTCATAAACAGATGTGGCCTGCGTAGACCTGAGAGTGTTTGATGACTGTCACATCACACTTCTAGGTTTCTATAATTTAGAGTAAACTCCTGGACACATCACTTTGTAAGACAAGGATCCAACTTCTACTGATCCTAAGTGAATCCTACTGTGTAAGACCTAAGTGAATTCTACTGTGTTGTGTTTAAGGGTTCACACGAGAGTATTGTAAACTTGTGAGCTAGACTGGAAGCTGAGGGGCTTTGTACACTCTTCACAGGTAGATCCTGCAAGTAGGTAGGCTGCTGCAGATTCTGCAGATTCTGCTCTATGCTAACATGGTAGAACTGTTGAGCAATGTTGTTGTTGTGGTTTAACCCCAGCCAGGCAGCCACTCGCTCGCTTCTCCAAGAGTAGGACTGCGAACAAAATCAGAAGGCTAAAAGGTAGAGAAGTTGTGGATTAAGACAGTTTAACAGGGAAAGCAGAAGCTGCACACACAAGCAAACCAAATCAAGGAATTAATTCACTGCTTCCCATGGACAGGCAGGTGTTCAGCCATCCAGGAGAGTAGGGCCTCAGCTCATCCTCCAGAAAAGCAGGGTCCCATCACATGTAAGGGTTACTTGGGCAGACAAACACCATCACTCCAAATATCCTCCCCTTCCTCCTTCTTCCCCCCACTTCATACACTGAGCATAATGTCATATGGCGTGTGAATGTCCCTTTGGTCAGTTGGGGTCAGCTGTCCTGGCTGGGTCTCCTCTCATGCACCCTCAACTTCCTCACCAGCCTGGCCGTGCTGGTGAAAAGCAGAAATGGCCTTGGCTCTGTGTAAGCAATAACAAGAGCATCTCTATGTTATCAACTCTGTTAAGCACAAATCCAAAACACAGCCCCATGCCAATCACTGTGAAGAAAATTAACTCTACCCCAAACAAAACCAGCACAAACATTTATTCTTAAGTGAACATTAAGCATTTCTAACCTGTGACATCTCTCATTTTTTGCAGTGTTGTTTTGGCTTCAGAGCCAAATGTTCAACATTAGTTCAGTTAACTTCTGTGATGCAGAGCATCAGAAAGAAATAAATAGGTCAAGGTTTAATTTTTTCATTTCTGAAAATTATATCTTTGTAATTCAGTAATTTTAAGAGGAATTGAAGCAAAAACTACTTCATCCAAAATACATTATGTGGTTTTGGCAAAACAACTTGTATCTCTAACCATGAGAAAACACATCCTGTAAATACAATGTCTAGATTTTTATGGGATTCTGCTTTATCCAATACCTCTTCTTAGAAAAGAACTTTCAGAGAAAAAATTATTTATATATGTCTGTGGGTGTATGTATGTAGCTTTGAAAGGAAATGGGCTATGTATCTTATCTATGATGAAACAGCTGTCATTTTTGTTTATGCTGCAGCAATTCAAATTACTGCATTTACTGGGAAAATTCCCTGTCATGTTTCAGGCTATGCCTGTAATAACTCTTAGGGCTTTCTCACTTGTTTTAGTGAGTTACAAAGGAATGTGGCCAACTCTTACTTAGGATCATGCGGTTCTTTAGACCTATTGACACTAGAAATACTCTACTGATATAGAAACCCCAATACTATCCATCAGTGAATTGCATCCAGTGAAAGTGAAGTTATGCTAGCAGAGGTCTGCTTGCAAACAAGACAGTCCCACAAGTTACACAGTCCTACAAATAGAATAAGTAATCCTGGTAAAAGTTGATGTGACTGCTTCAACATATGTGGTGTTTTATTAGCATGTTTAAGGGATCATGCTCTATGCTGACGTGGTCACAGTAGAAGAAATCTGGTTTAGGTTTAGCCACAGAGGACACTGATATGAGTTCTTACTTATTTTTAATTGACAAATATAGGTTAGGAAGACATCTCCAAAAAAGACAAAAAATAAGGTGGTAAGAACATTTGCTGTTATTTAAGATATTAGAAGTTACAACTTCTGAAGAATTTTGGTAGAATGCTTATGAGGACATACTGCTGAGGCTGGTATTCTTTACATGAACAGGGAAGAGGAAAGGAAGGGCTCTAGAATTGAATACTTAAGCACCTCTCTGTACCCCTATTGCTTCAAACAAAAAACCAATGTGCTTCTTTACTTTGTTTATCCATTATATTTGTATCTTACTGAATTAAGTTGTGAGTAAATTACATACAAAATTTATGTAAAAATAAGTACGCATTTATCTGAAATATGTAAGGGCACACATGCATTTTTTTTCCCATGCGTTTCACCCTCAATAACATAAACATCCAGAAGCAGAACTTTATGCAACCCAGGCCCCTGTATCTAAACAAATCCACAAGGACCTTTGTGGAATTTGTGACAGGACTTGAATTCAACACAAACATTAGCTACTACTACATTCTTTTGTCTAAGACACTAGGACTAATATCAGCATTGCCTAATCTTAAAAAGCCTCACTCAAGTGGAAGAGACTCCTTTTTCTCACTTCAGAAGCATGGAATATTTAAAGTTTCAGAGAACCATTGAGCTAAGGACATGAATGCAGTTGAGAAGAATTACACTGAAAAATAATGTGAAAAGGAAATGCAAGAAAGTGCATGCAGCAGACTGAGAAAGGGACCAGATTGCAGAGGAATATGTACTGGAGAGTAGGCAGAGAGAGAAAAAATAAAACATGTAAATTGGGATTGTGAAAGAAGGACTAGCAAAGCAGTTGCTATCAAAGAGAAATTGTACTGTGACCAAAATCAGTTAAATACAATTAAGCATAGATTAAAATATTTAGTCTTTTCTAGCATTTATTCTCCTCCGTGAACAATTGCTGGAGCAGTAAGAATGACACATAGTTAATGAAAATAGGTGAAGGGATAAGATTTATTCTGTAAAATTCATGGACCTTATAATGATGATGATGAAAATTAGTCACTATGAACTGTTTTTTCAGTGTTCAAAACCAGATATAGTGTAATTTCCAAAAGGACTTGATATGACACACAGTCTAGTAAACAGACTTTAAGTACTCTGATCCTGTTTCTGGAAAAGAAGGGCCACATTAAAAGCAAATGGTATGACACTGTTGAATTCTACTTGAGAGAGAAGCCAGTCCTGTGGTCAGTGCTGTGTTCCTTCTAGATTACAGCTTCCAAAAGGAAGTCCTAGCTGAAGTAAGAGTTACAAATGGAAGCAAATGTAGGTCATAGCCATGATTCATATTTGTACTGCAAACTAAGAAGATGCAAAGTAGGTATCTTGTTGAGTAGATCTAAGGCCCAGTGCTGCAAAGGTTTGGGTTTCACATATAGTGTATTCATGAGATGACTGAAGGAGGTGGACTGACTCCTGCAGACTTGTGCTGCTTCCTGTACACTGGATAAGGCAGTCAGGTCTCTATACTGAGTGAGTTCCATGCACCAAACCAGAAGAAAGCCCATCAAAAATTATCATATTTCACCTTGTAGCCATGTTGCCACTTAGACATGATGCAAAGGTACAGCAGAAACCTGCAGCAAGGATGTCTTGAGAAAAGTTGGACCATCCCAATCAGCAATGTGTGACACTGATGAGAAGTTTCACCCTTAACACAGAATTATATGTTACTGAAATAAGTTATGCACCATTTTTGTGTACAGCCTACACCAGAAAAAAAAAAAAAAAAAGGACTTTTTTGTGACATTTTGTTTTTAGCAAACAATAATCTCAAGCAGTCATTGGGGACTTTTCCTGAATATTTTACTTTATAAGAGTGTAGAAAATACTTTTATTTATTGTTGTGTCCTGTCATACTTGTTTAACTTGTCAAAACGTTGTTTTTTTAAAAAAAATGAAGCAAAAGTACTTTTCTTCATAGATAATAACTGTAAGGTACCTATTACACACAGGCCCATCGAAGTCTGTGTACTTTTCCTCCATCATATTTCCCACTCTAACAGTAATATTGTGAGATAGTCCTAACCAGGTCAATCAGCCAACACGCTCCTTTCTCAGAAGAAAACGGCTTCAGCTCATTAATTAAAATTACATTTAAGCAACTGATGTACTGCCATCTAGTGCTTCCTGAATGCACGACGAGACAGAGAGATGGACTCGTTTAGGTAGTCCTGGGTATCCAGGATTGGCCTATTGCAAACCAACAGTTAAAATCATCAGTTTCCTCTAGTCATGCTCATTGTGAGCTTACCCTAAGAACAGGCAGGTAATTGGGAGAAATTTACACTGTATACGAAAGGAATCAATCTGAATATCTACTGTTTCGTATGCATATAAACAAGACAGGAGGAACAGAGTCTACATCACTTGAGGGGACATTCAGTGAAAATGAAAAATGCTGTAGACTGGGAAAAAACAAGTGGGATATACCTCACACATGGAAAAATTCTTTTGTTGTACAAAGAGGCAATGAAATCAAAGACATTAAAATATTAAAATGTTATATTCAGGGAGGCATACCAATAAAAATTACATAGGTCTAGTTACTGCACATAATTTTGCAGAGCGGTTGTTCATAGAAAGTGAAAAGCATATCATGCTGCTGTTCCAGAAATTGAGTTAATCTTCATTTGGAATAATCTTTTCTGTGTGTGTAAGAAAGAGTAGAAGTATTGAAAAGTTATTGTTTAATAAAATAGCTCAGGATCAGTATTTGTAGCTATGCAGAATGTCTGTTAAAACTGGACTCATAGTAAACTGAAAAAAAGTAAGGGGAAATTTAAGTCAAAGATAAAGGTATGAAAAGGTTTAGTCTGATAATTCTGGTAAAAGCAGCTGCTCACAGAATGAGTAGTTTATTACGGTGTTCCTGGAGTGGAATTTTCACTGGTATCAAGGACAGTCCCCTGCCAATATTTCTATGCAAAAGAACATTGGGATCTGGACTAATACAGTGAGGTAAAAAAAAAAAAAATATATATATATATATATATATATATATAGGTAGCTTCAGAACTTAAAATATTCAGAAGAATATTTGTTGGAATGTTAATATTTAAGCATACAGCCTAAAAAGTTAGTTTACACAAACTAGTTTTTGACAGGTTCATTTTAAGATTCTCTGACAAACTATTCAGAAAACTGAGAGGGAAAAAATCAACTAATTTTTCCTTGAAATTTAATCTTCTGTTATTATTTCAATTTTGTCAGTAGTTTTCCCAGGGTACTTACCTCAAACATTCCTCTTTTTTAGAAAATCACCATAGAAGGTATATAGTCTAAACTCAAATACTCTCAGAAAAAGCTCTGTGTTTCCCTTTCTATAGTTCAAATAAATGCTTGTCATATTGTGACAGCTTTATAACAGAATGTAAACAGAAATGTGATTTTGAAAAATCAGAAGAAAGTGAAAAAAACATTACTCTGAGAGGGAGTACTTTTCACTCTGCAAATTAGGCATTTGCTTAAGTGCTAAACCATTTAAAACTCAAACTCATCTTTAGCACAAAGTAAGATACATTGTGATACTTAATTCTGAACTTTTATACTCCTAGTGTATATTTCTAAAACTAGATACAAAATTGAAAAGTTGTATCCTTTCTTTAACCTCAATTTATTTGCTTTTTAATGTCTCTGGGAAATCAGTAAAAACTTAAAGTAATCAAGAGTGTCCATTCTGTTTTTCTCTTTGCTATTATTTCTCTTTCTCATCTGCATAAAGCAGTCCAAATTCTCTCTCTACAGCCATATTACCTACCCGTTTTCATCAGTCCCATCTCTGGACTTCATTATGGGCATGTAAGACATTTTGCCAAATAATTTGTACCAATAGATTAGCTGATGTAACCCATGGCTACACTAAGCCTCCAGCATTCAAATTTGTATATTAATCAGTGAAAAACTGAAAGAGTTTTTATCAACACCAGTGTAATACTCCTCTTTTCAATAGCTTGCATTTAAAGGCCACAGAATTTTTAATGGGCATTTTACTTAGGAAGCAAAATCTGCATAGCAAGTGACAGTTTTTGATTACATGATTACCATGCATATATAGCCCCATGGTGCTCAGCACAAAAAGTTGACACTTACATGATGTGAAAATCTGAAACTATACATGGAGTGAAAGGTTCCTTTGTATTAAACATATTCAGCAGTGAATTGGTTTTTAACCTCCACAGGATTTAAAAAATGTACAGGAGCTTGAAATAAAATGAGTACTTCTGAAGTATCTGTAATATGAGGCTAGAATATAGACTGCACTTACTACAGTATGGCTTTCAGGATTATTACAAACAATTCATGCAAATAATATTTTCTACTGTTATTTTTACCTTTTTACTTCCCATTTGTATTTTGAATAATGCTGGAATCTGTCACAACTCCATATTCTCAGAGCAGGGACTGTATTCTTTACATAGAGCTGAATACAGTTTAAGTACTAATTGTACTTGTAATATAAAAAAGAAACAGTAATGATAATTATATCTTGTAGCTGAATGTGAAAAAGTTTATGAGCCCAATCCCATTTCCATTCATGCCAAATTTTAAATATAACTGAGAGGAAGAAAAGTAGATATTATGCCTCTTTGTGAGGATACAATTGTGACAGCTAGTCCCCAAATATTGTAATTATTACTGATATGGCAAAGGTAATGCCTAAATAGAGCTTTTACTCCTGTGTATCTAATGTCTAAGTAGAGCTTTCTCTAAGGGCAGCATAGTATTGTTGGGCTGCACCACATCTCTTATCTTACCCTTATCAGATACCTTCATTGTTACTGATGAAGTTGCAGCAGAAATAGTTTAAGAACAGGCCATATCTTTATCTGTTTTAGACTGCCCCACATTAGATCATCCTTCAGGAGCCAGACTTTCAAATTCGTGTAAACTAAAATGACAATGTCTGCAAAATTTGATGGAAGGTGGAGCAGGAATTGAGAAGAAGAGAATGTTACTTTATTAAAACCTATCTACATCACTAAAACCTCTCGCTATAAAAAATACCAAGAATCTAGTAATTAAAATGATATATCAAAACCAAAACAAAGACTGAGTGATCTAGTAAGAACAAGAGTGGACTACTACTATAAAGATTACATACATGTTTTATGTAAACCAGTTGAAACTGGCATTCACATACTTCTAAATATGTTAACTGGTGTTGTATGCAGTAAGTATTTATGTACTTCAAATATTTAAACTTGTAATTTATTCCCTAACTGTGCTCTTCAATAATCCATTGAGAACTCTTCATTTTCCATTCAGTAGAAACAAGGTTTACAATTATATATAAAATTATAGCTATTCAAATGAGTGCTAATAAATGTAAACTTACTGGGATTTTGGGATTTGAAAATTACAGTTAAAAGGGTGTTCTTTTGATTTTATCTTAAACACTTGTCTAATGGCATGTCTCACACACACTGCATATATGTATGCAGATTGTGGCCTCACTTCACTGTCAATGAAAGTTTTGTTATCTTCTTGCTGATCGGTAGGATCTGTGTTTTTGACAGGAATGAAAAAAAAAGAGAGGAAGCACAATAAGAAGGAAAAAGGAACATTTAGGCTGAGAAACTGGAATAGAGCAGGCTCTTATTGCAGGAGCTGGACTTTATCTGAGTCAAACCAGCAAGTTTAACGGTTCTTTTTAAGTTAGGATAGTTTTCCTCTTCATTAAATGTGTGTATCTGTATTAAACAAGAACAAATGAATACAAGTGATGAATATAAATGCTCTGGGTGGGAGGTTTCAGTTGAGTATTTTTTCCAGAAAAAGATAGCCAGGAAAAGTCACAGAAACTGAGATAATAAACTTTGAACTTCTCTGAAGAAGCTCATACCTCAAGAGCAGTTTTCACTCCTTCAACATGCTTTCAAGACAGAGCCACTGCAGCTGTTCAGGGTGACAGTCCTGGCTTCTCTTAAATAGTACACGTAGAACAATTACAACCTGGAGAGGATACAATCTTACTTGTCTTTTAGACCCCCGTTACAGCTTTGATCCTCTTCAGAGTCCTCACTGGCTTTAGCTGAAGGTTAAGGGATGATCATGTAGAGCAAACAGAAGGTTAAGAAACATCAGCAGATGAACAGAGCACTTAACAGATAATAAATACGATACTTTGGAAATTCATACTTTGCACGTGTCTGAACAGTGTGTCATTCAGACCCTTCTCATTTCAGAGAGGTTATAGCTGAAAAATGTCAGAGAAGCTAACAAAAATTAACAAATAATAACTAAGCACGACTAAGTGGTTGAAGAGTATCCAGAATACACAAGGCTGTCAATGTCAATAAGACAGAGATCCAAAAGGGAGTCTGGACACTGTGAGTGGCCACAGTGTGTCTCAGCGTGATCACAAAGGGTTAGAAAATGAAATTACCAAGCACAAGTTTAAAAGAGAACATGTTCCTTCCCAAAATATACAACAGGGCCAGAAATATCTTAGAAAATGTATAAAGCGCCTCATGAATGCTACAACTTTTCGTGATCTGAAAAGAGCTGGGCAACCAGATCTACTGGAAACAATTACTCGCTGCATAGACTTCATCCTTTCCTCAAGAAGTCCCTGCAAGACCAGCTGAAGGTAAGAAAACACTCTGCACTACAAGCTGACACCAACACTACGCTGCCTTTTCCCCACACTTGAGCCAACCATATGCTACTGGGGTACTTTCCCCTCCCTGCGCGGCCTCCCCAGCCACGGCCCCGCAGGGACACCAGCCCGGAGCCTGCTGGAAGTGGTCTCCCTTTTGAATTCAGTAGCGGGCTGCCGAGAGAACTGCACCGAGCACAGCCACGGGCCAGCGCGGCACCGCAGGGCGGGTTGGGGGCACGGAGCTCAGGCGGAGACTCGGGCTCGGCCCGGCCCCGGCCGAGGCCCGTCCGCCGGCAGGGCCGCGCCCCGGGGCGGTGCTGGCGCGGCGCGGGCCCAATGGCGGCCGGGGGCGCTGCTGGCGGGGCGGGGCGGGGCGGCGGCGCTGCCCGTGGCCAGCCCGTGGCGGCAGGGCCGCGCCGGGGGCACTCATTAAACGCCGCCGGGGCGGCTGTGGCGGGAGGCGGCGATGGCGCTGACGGCGGGGAGGCGGCGGCAGGAGCTGGACAACGTGAGCGCGGCGGGCGGGAGCGGGGCCGCGGGGACCCCGCCCGGGTGAGCGGCCGGGCTGCCGCTGAGGGTGGGCGCCGCCGGGCGAGCGCCTCGTGTTCCGTGCCGCCTCTTCCTTCCGCCCCTTCCTGGCTGTTTTCCGTCCCGGGCGCCGGAGGGTTTATCTGCTTCTTCCGGGGGGCGCCGCCGGCCGAGGCGCCTCCCCAGCGGCCCTCCCTGAAGAGAGGAGGCCGCCGCGGCCCCTCGCTCCCCGCGCTGCCCCTCCCCAGCCGGGCTTGAAATTTCCCCGAGGCATTTGGGCCTGGGCTTGCTTTTAATCGAGATTATTCGCCTCTAATCAGGGCTGCTCGTGTGGCTCCTTCAGGTTTTCTGGGTTATTTTTCCACAGGCGGATCTTGTCTGTGCCATCTCTGGATTATGTGCTGTTCGCTGGCATGACCACGGCGTTTTTGTGTTTGTTTGAATGTTTCTCCCCGCCCCAGCTGGAAGCCTGCGTGGGCAAGGCTTGCTGGCTGTGGCTTGTTCCTGCCTGCCCTCCTCCTTCTCCTGGTGATGAGCTGCTGTGGAAGGAGTCACATGCTGGAAGTGGTTCAGGGAGCCAAGAGGCTAAAGCTTTAACCTGTGCTCAGCAACAGTGCCAAACAAGTCTGGATTTAAGGCATTTTGGCTTTTGACAGCTGTGGTTTTGGCACATCTTAATGAAATGAAATCAGTGTTTGCTCCAATTAGGAAGGACACTTACTGGATTTTCTTTATGTCAAATTGACTGCATGGGATCATCATATCGCATGGTTTAATTCCCCTGCTCTCCATGCTGTCTGTAATAAAATCTATTTGAAGAGATTATGTCATCTAGTGCTTCCTAATACTGGCTGTATTTTAGGACACAAAGATGGACTGTAGCCAGTCTTGTGAGAAAGTAGCATGGTTAAAGCTCTGAAAAAGCTTTATCTGTGAAGGAGTGCCCTGATCCCTCATGGTATTGCAGAAAGGGTGAATAGTTTGTTCCCATGAGACAAAGGATATTGTCCTAAGGAGAATTGCTGTGTTTGTGGGAGATGTGAGCTGTTAACCCCGCTATTGATTCTGTGATCACAGAATGGTTTGGTTGAAGGTTCTTTAAAGATCTGTTTCCAATCCCCCCTGCCATGGGCAGGAACAGTTTCTGCTAAACCAGCTTGCTCAAAACACCAGCCAGCCTGGCCTTGAACACTTCCACTTAGTAAAAGACACAACATTTGAGCTAAATGTGAAGTTGAAGACCTAATACTAGGCTCCAACATGATGAGGGCATGCTGCATTCTCTCTAGTGTAGTCAGAGAATGTCTTGCTCAGCACTTGGTAGCATCTTCTTCCCTCTGTGAGCTGCTGCTTTTTTCCTGCCTGAGTTCAGCTCTAGTTACTGCTGCAGGTGTGTTGACATGTCAGCAGTATCAGAGGCTGAATACTCAAGGCTGTTTCTGTTACACTGCAACTTTGTTGTTGCCTCCAACTGTAGTTGGAGAAAAGTAAGAACAGCAAAGAGTTTTGCAGTACCTGTATAAAGCATGTGAGAGAGACTTTATCACTTTTCCCATAAATATACTGATGCTTCTGCCATCTCTCAGGGTTGAAGCTCAGATATTTGTAATACATTTTAAAGACTGAAGTTTCTGAAGGCTCACTGTGGTACTAGGAAGTAGATTAGTGTTGTATTCATCAGGGACTGAGGTCTCACATAAAGATGTGATGAGAGTTTACCTAGAGTTTAAGAGCTTTCTCAAGATATTAACCTAATGGGGTTTTCCCCCCTCAATGCTTGATATGCTAACAGAAAATTTCTAAACCTTTGTACTTTATTTTAAAGCTTACCTGTTGCTATTGTTTGCCTTCCCCTTTTGTTCCAGGGTTCCTTGGAAATAACACAGAATTTGGAAGATGATCCTCTACTGGATGCACCACTCATTTCATCTCATACATTGCATTCCCAGCTGAGGCCAAGATTTCATGCTATCCCAGCAGTTCTCCTTGCCAATTTCCTGTTGCTAATACATGTAAGTTTAAGAAGCATGATTTCTGTAAGAAAGCGTGCTCTCTCTGTTCTTAATTCCTCAGAATCCACTGTTCATGTGACAGAATTCTGATGATATGATATCTTCCAAACCAGTGAGGTCCCCTTTGCCAATAAATTCTGATAGTGTATGTGCTATCAGATACCTGCTGCCTTCTCATTCTGGTTATTGGCACTGTGACACATCTTGTTAGGAAGAAGAGCATTTTAAATAGTTCTTCTATGCTGTTGGAAATGTACTTCAAAAAAATATTATTGCCCTAGAAGTGCTATACTAGTTATAGAGGGCTGAGATAATTTTGATGCCATGCCTTCTGAGAGAAAACCTAATTTCAGAGAGAAGGTAACTAAAAAAGTAAAACTGGACGAGCTTAGGGGGTATTGCATGGTAGTGGATGGAAACAGAAATTCATCCAAATGTTACTTCCTGCTCTCACTTCTGGAGGTTAAGGGCAAGAAGCACAAATACTGAACAGTATCTAGGCATTTATGGGGGCTGGTAGACAGAAGCAGAGAGAGTCCTGCCTAGTAATGAGCTTTTCGTTGATAAGCTGAAGAGGCTTGTTGTTGCTTGTCTGTGGCAACTAGATATGAAGAAGGAAGGCTGAAGAACTCTGAGCCTAAGATCTGACTGAAATGGTACTTTCATGTCTTTTAGGGACATGTGTTAGTGGTGGACGTGGTAATGTTAAGTGAAGGGTGGACTTGGTGATCTTAAGGGTCTTTTCCAACCTAGATTCTATGATTCTATAGTACCAGTGACATGAGCTATTTTAGAGCTTCATTTGATCTCAAACAAAAAATGCAGTGCTCAATGCTCTTGAAAAACATGCTCTTTGCCAGGACTTTAAAAGCACATACCAACCTCTAAGGTCTCTCTTTGGGCAGCTGCATAAAGTTGTTCGATGTGCTTTAGCCTTCTAATTTTAGGAGTAGGTGTTTTCACCTACTCCTAAAATTTCCTCAAGAAATGCCCCTCTGGCTGTCAAGTAGACTTACAAAAGACCTCTGCTGTTCTGCTGAGTAGGCTACCAAAGTTCCCAATGGAATCCATGTATCTGGCCTTATTTCCTTCCTCTACCAGAACTCTCTGCCATTCCCTTATAGAGGGCACTTGAAGTCTGCTACTGGTAACAGGGCAGGGACTATTTTTCTGCCAAGCCTTGGGGCTTTGCTATCTACTACCATAACTGATGCAGCCAAATGTCAGTCACCCAGATCCTAGGAAACTGCTGCTTTTCTACTCCCACCTTTTCTTCTCTCTTGCAAATGGAGAAAAGTGTGGGTAGGTGAAATGGGAAAGCTTTTGTGGTATCTGCCAACATACATTTTCACAGGTGAGGTCTCGTTGCTATTGCTGAACCTGCTTCAGTGACCAGCTGGTCCTTGGAGCAAAATGAAGTATCCTTTACTCTTGGCAAAACAGCATTATGGTTGCCACCTTGAGTGGCACTGTCTCTCTCACTGAAAAGATAGATGGGGAAAACAAGCTCATTTGATTTCCTTCCCTTGTTCTTCTGCAAATGTGCATTAATCTTGTGAAATGTGGAGAGAGACCAGGTTAGCTTCTGATGCACAGCCTTCCAAAAGGGTAATTTCCTGGAGAAGTTAAGCCATCATAGTATTATGCAGTAGAGCTGTAATGCATCTCTAAAGCAATTTGTATGTAACTTGGAGTATTTCTTCTCCACTTTCCTGTGCCAAGAAATGGAGTTAGGTAGCAAGATAGCTGTTGTGGTGCAGCTGCCTAGTTACATGCAATTCTGGAAAGTGGGTAGGATATGTGGTGGGACTGGGTTTTTGAGTGCCTTTTTGCCAAGCCTTGCTTTGCAGGAGGGCAATGTGAAGTGTACAGGCTAGAAATAATTTCTTTTTATTAATCCTGTCTGTCCTTAATCCTCTCTGTGTGTGCATATACACAAAATTGAACTTAAATACTACTCTTTATAAGAATAACTTTGTGTATGTAAAAATATGTGGAAAGTAAAACACCTATTATTCAACTGCCCAACAAAGCAAGCAAAACATATTTAATAAATACCACTCTAAATGCCAGCTTCCTCTTTCTTCTTGTATACACTGCTGTAGTAGTTTAGCAGAGATGCAATGCTAGGTCATTCCTGCTTGCATCAGTATAATATAGCCATTTTCTGTACTGAAATGCATTCCTAATACCTGGAAGGAGTAGAACTAATTGTATCACTATTGTAAAATGGCAAACCAGACAGTAAACAGATCAAATAAAATAGCTGAATTATTCTTAGCTTTGTAAGAAAAGGAGGTGGTAATATAATAGATTAAGCAAATGATAAACTTTCCTCTTATTTAACTACTTAATCTGGCAACTTAACCTAGAATATGGTATTTAATTTGTGTTTGAAGTAATGGTTTTATGGGTAATGTGGGGTACACTCCTATTTTGGTTTGGGTTTCTTTCCTTCCATCTTCTATCCTATCTGTAATGGTTTTTTTAGGTATTGACAGCTCTGTGAAAATTACTCCCCTTTCTTGCTCCCTCCCCAGTTACCTAAGTCTGGTCACAACCAGAGCAAGATAAGGGCAGCTTGTCTCAAGAGTTAAGTGGTTCTGAAAAGCTAATTTCTATGAAGAGTGTTGCTTGAGAAAGTACAAAAATAGGGAATATAAGTTCAAGAGGGTGGAAGGGGGGTGGTGGGATCTTAAAGACTCATAGAACTAAGTATCAAAACAAAGGCAGCAAATGAAAATTGGGTACTTTCCTCTGTCTTCAGTTCTGATGTGCTGTTTCTGTCAGTTATGACATGCAGAACACCTGACATTTTTTTTAAGCTAAATGTATTAGAACTCATTTGTAGACTTGAGGCAAATTGATTTTTTTATGTTTTGTCTATTAGTAGCTCTCCATTTATTTCTCTCTTGGTGTGAGTTGTTTTTCTTTACAGTTCTGTTTTAAAAATATTCCTGTTCTGTAGAATGAACTAGCATGAGAAAGTATAATATTGGTTTTGTTCACTGGATGAACACAGTAGAGAAAATATTTTCTGTGACAAAACTCTGCAAATATTACAAAAGCCCTGTGTGTATACATATACCATAGGTAATATGCATCCACAGCTTTGCTTTCTAATTGGCCAAAAGATTGCTGATGCTCACTGCTGATGCTGAAAATTTGGAGAGGAGTCTAGAAGACAAGAAAAGTTATGGCATAATGGCAGTAGTCTGAAATAATAAGTAAATATACAATCTGACTATATATGCAATCTGACTGACAATCTGTCTGGTTTTTCTGACAGAGGTAAAAAAGTAAAATGGAAAAATCTGGTGGTAAATATACTAAAGAATGATTACCAATTGGCAAAGATGTCTACCTAGTGTTAATAATTCACTTTAAGTTACTATAGTGATTCACTTTTCTAATGTTAGCCTGGAGATGATCTTCAGTGGCTGTAGGAAAGCTTTGATTTTTCACTTAGGAAATGTCAATTTAAGGAAACATAGACTGTACCAATAAGATTAGAGCTTGTTCCACAGAGCAGCATTAAGCATAATTGAATGAGTCTAAAAAAGATGTGATTTCTCTTTTATAGGAGCATAAATCAACTTTTCCTTACAGTAAAAAAGCATAGTAAGGAGAGTCCAGAAATGAAATAAATTCACTATGAAGACTTGAGGAATGGTGAAATTGATTTAGTAGAAATTCTGGGAAGGGTGACAATTACCAGCTCTGTTCTGCTGGAGACTGGTTACCCTCCTGGAAGTTCATCTTACTACTTAGCAATTTCAGTCATCTGTATGTTCCCAGAGTGACATGTAGTGGTTGTAGCAAGTGTCTAATGTTTTATATGTTACCTCAACCCTAATAAAATCAATTCAGAAAGTAATGCATAATGAATTGACTACATAATACTCATATTGTATTTCAGGTTCTTTTTCATATATCTAGCTAAATGTTGACTTTAAAGATTTCTCTCTCTTCCTTTCTCTTCCAGGTTGCTTTTGTTGTTCTAGCATTTTTAGCAGCTATGTTTTGTTCTTACCCCAATCCAAACCAAGATAAGTGCCCTGGAAACTACACTCACCCACTTAAAGTGCAGACTGTCATAATAATTGCAAAAGTAGTTCTGTGGGTTCTGCATGTCTTTTTTGAACGATATGTCCAGCACCACCACAGCAGAGCCAGAAGAAGAGGTTACTTCTCCATATACCGATCAACAAGGCATCTGAAAAGGCTTCCACTGCTGATACATGCCACAGGTGAACTTGGGTTTTTTTCCATTTAAAGCTTTAAACTGTGACACAATAAAAGACTGAGAATTTTATATATAATTGTGTATTATATATTATGAACTTTTACAAACCTGCCTGTGAGCACTTATAAATTACACCTTAGTCAGATGAACCTCTGTACTGATCTTTCTGGTCTGGCAGGTGCAGGTTGTAAGGAACTGTTTGTAGTGCAAAAATGCTCACGACTGTGAGGTTGAGGAAAACATTTAGTCATTAGCATTTGGTCTTCAGCCATGAAGTATTCAGTCAGCAAGATTTGTGTTGGACTGCTAGTGATCTTGATTTGCATATACATTTGTCTGGTTGGATATGTGGTAATACTTCTAGTCCTTCCAGGATGTGTGCTGCTCTTCTCTTTTCAAGCTCAGCAATCCACATAGAAACAGGTGAATTGCTTGTTGCCCAACAGCTGTCTGAATTCAATGAAATAACCGATTTTCTGACCTTCACTTAGGATCTGTACCATTCAGCTCTATATCTGACTGCATTTTTCTACTTTCTGTGGACAAAAGGTGGTGTATAGGAGTGATTTAACTATATTTTTAAGTTACATCTCTGGCAAGTTTAACTGTAAAGTGTTGGTGCAATTAACTGGTGAAGCTTTTCTACAAATCACTTTCAAATCTAAAGTCCATCTAACTTAAGGGGATTTTTCCCACAAATAGCAGTGGAAAAGGGCAGGGCTATGGCATTTGCAGTATTTTTGCCTCTTATAATCCCTCCTCCCTCCTAGAGTAGATCTTTTTTCACCAGAATTAATCAGTAAAATGGTCCTGTTCTATATAAAAACCTAGCTTTCCACACAGTCCCTAAAAGAGCTAGTCAGCTTGATAAATGCGCAGCACTTCAGGCTCTGGCCACCAGATAGAGCTCTGGAGATGTAGAAGTGTTTGGAGTGCAGTGACAAAAGGAGGCTACAGGAGGCTTAATGATGTAAAAGGATTGTTTCAGCCTGCTGCAGTGTATACAGTAATACTGACCCCTGCTTTCAGTCTTAGGGGGAGTCCACTTCTCCCCTGCTAGACAAACTCCGGGCATTTGAGAATGTTCGGATGCAATCAGGTGTGTGCTGTAGAATTTTCATCATCTGTTGTTCAGAAGATAGTTCTTCCATTACTGGAAGCTTCCTGCCATGGTAATGACTGCTAATACCCCTTCCTTCACTTGACTGACACAGTAGGAAAGAGAACCGCACAGTTCCCTAGCTACATTAATGGTCTTGGTAAACTTGTTGCAACCAGTGTCTGGATAAAGATCTATTTTTACGGGAAGGAGGAGAGCACTTCACACTCGGTTTCAGAAAAAAATTTTAGCCCTGTAACTCAGTATTTTTTCTCCTTGACTAATTGTACTCATTTCAATTAGACTTTCAGTAATGTTCAAGTACTAAGATAATAGCTGAGCAAGTGGAAGCCTATGCAAGTAGGCTTTGAAAGGAAGGTGTTTGGTTTTTTGGGTTTTTTTTGCTCTGTTGGCCTCATCTAAATATATTTTAAATCCACTGCTTGAAGGAAAATAGTCCATCATTTTCAGCTGACTGA
This sequence comes from Acrocephalus scirpaceus scirpaceus, assembly GCA_910950805.1. Lineage (NCBI taxonomy): Eukaryota > Metazoa > Chordata > Aves > Passeriformes > Sylviidae > Acrocephalus > Acrocephalus scirpaceus. The sequence goes on along the minus strand of OU383778.1, from coordinate 6,375,997 downwards.
TGTGAACTCTTAGGAATTGAAAGAATGGGTAAGATGGATAGCATCAACAAAGCCAGAAACTGTTTAAGCCCATGTAGCTATTTTAGATATTTCTAATGTGTTTCTTCCACTCTTGTTTTTCAAGTCAGAAGAATCTATAAGAAAACTCATAATTGTCTACCATTACAGGCATATGCTGAAATGAAACCTCATTTTGCTACCAGCAGGTATAAGCTTGCACGTTAAGGAAATGAGCTGAAGGGGCAAGAATGGTATGAAATGGAAAAGCATTACTGAAGTGTTGCAGCCTAACGCAGATACGGGGGATGAGAAAGTATTAATTTATTTTTAGTAGCTAATAAAATTAGTAAATCTGTAAAACATAATTTGTTTTCTAGGTAATACAGCCCTGCTCTTGATTCTGTCAGTGCAGCATTCCTTTCCTGATCACAGCAAAGTGTACCTGTATCTTATCCTGGGAGTCCTGAGCCTGGAGATGATTAGTTCCCTGACATGCTTAGTGATTTATACAGGTGAGAGAGGCAAGCTTTGCCTTCTTGTGTGACATTCATTATACCTGGTACTCAAATGTTCTGTTTGCCCTCACAGTAGTTCACTTGGTGTACCCCAAGGCGTTTAACTACCATTATAAATACAAAACGATTCTGTGCTTGTAGGAGAACTAAGGCAAATCCAAAACAAATTGGGAAAGGTTGTCAGGCTTGATTTGGTTCCAAGGGCTGCTAAATGAAAGCTCCCCGTGTTGTGTTATCTCAAAGCTCTTAATCTAGTGAAGTGGCAATAAATGCCTAATTGTTTCAAAAAAAGTCCCGTGAACAGGTTTGTCTGTTTGTCAGTGTTTCTCAGATACATGCACCCCAAGCTGTGAAGCAGTGAGAGCTGGCTGGCTTAGTCAGAACTGCCTCTGGGATTTATGTGTGGGGTTTGCATACCTGATTGTGTGATTGTGCCTTATCCAGCCTCTTCCTCTTTCCCTGGTCTCACCCCAAGGGCTTCAGTTTCTCTTTGACACTAAAATGGAAGATTCCTTCTAATGAATATTTAAGAGATGCATGAGTTTTGGAATTTGTGATCATATCAAAACACAGTAGTGCTTTATAAAACTGTGAGACTTTGCTTTGTGCTATCACTGTTGGTTTGTAAGGTTGTCTGCTTTCAGTTTGGTGTAACTTATGAAGACTTGATAAAACGCTTGCCTTTGAATTTCACAAAACTGTCCAAAATGTTGATAAATAAATGCTTATGAAAACTTTGGTGTGTTCATAGTAATGCAATGGCACACAGAGAAATACTGCCAAGTAGCTTGTTCATCTGGGAAATAAAACCTATTCTTGACTCTCCTGCAACAGCAGGAGATCAATAATGCACCAAGAGATAAGGTCCCAGCCCTAAACTGTGTCTTTGTCTTACAAGTGTGCAGAAGCCTGAATGCTGCAGGCTTGTCAGGCTTTCCCCTCAATGGCCCAGCATGGCTCAAGTAGGCTGACTGTCCTCAGGAAGAATAAAGGCAGTGATGAGGGAATGCAATCCTCCAGTCCTAGAAAACTATTCCAAGAATGCTGGAGCTCATCCCTTCTTCGAATACGCATACTTACTTTCTGGGAAACTCGGGGAATAAGAGATAAATTGTAAAACTTTAATAGAATGTCAGGAATTCCAGAGAAATGCTATTTCTAGCCCTAAGGCCTGCTGGAGCTCAAAGAGCTAAATTGTGTGACTCTTACCTTGACCAAAAAGGATAAGTGGAAGAAAGATGACCTGAATAGTAGTAAGGTCTGAGCCTGTACTTCTCTAAGAGCTCTTAAGCTATTTTTCTGCTTATTTGTCACCAAAAGGTTATTGTTTCCTGACTTGTACTGTGCCAATTCCTATGACCTTTAGATTCATTAACCAATGTATAGAAGGATGTTGTGGGGTGCAGTGTTGTGCTTTCCAGCTCAAAGAGGCTTGAAGAAGGGTCCAGTGAATCCTGGAATGAAGGGGAAGAGTTGCCTTGCTAGGAAGGAGTAAGGCAATGTGTTCTACCAACAGCTACCTTATCTCCAGAGTAGCCCCAAAGCAATGTAAAATTTGTTCTCTAAAGCTTGGTGTACATAACTAGGGTTAATTTTTATGTGACTTTACACCTGCGGCAAGATGAGGAAGACTTCAGTCACCCTAGGTTGTTTTTTCCAGTGGGTAGTGTAATTTTTTTCTTGTTTTCCATCCCAATGCTTGTTGAGGTAAGCTGAGAGACTGCTTGCATGTCTGTCTTATCTGTAGTGGTGGGTTTTAAGGTTTTTCAACATTTCAATATCAAATTAAGGCTGTACTGAGGCAAAACAAATGTATTTGGCAAATTTTGAAAATACCCTGAGAATCTGTAGTAATAATGACATTCAGATGAGTTTTTTCTCTCAAACAGAGCAGAGTATGTGAGTGGGTGGAAGCATAAAGCTTCTTTAATGGGATAGTTTTAAGGGCAGCCCTCTGCTGAGGTTTTGAATTCCCCTCTTCAAGGCAAGCACTTAGCAGATACTGCTAAGATAGTATCAACAATGGGGAGACCAAGGTAAATTTACACTAAAACTACTGGCCCACCCTTTTTTGTATTAGCATGTTACTTCTAATTCTGGAGAGAAGACAGCACCAGTTCACATATTGTTTCTCCACAGTGAAATAATTATTTACCTATTAGAATGAGACATAAATGCCTAACTGTAGAAGGTTCATGTATCTGACTTATTTTCTGTTAAATAATTCTGTCTCACAAATCAGGAATACCTGACTGTAATTCTAGATACTTCCTCTTGCTTGTTGGAGCTGTTTATGAATTGTATGATAGATAATGTCCTGTGAAGGACTACTGCCTTCCTCAAAATTATCTCCAAGCAGCACTGTGTGTATATAGCTGTAGGATGCAGAGGCAGAGATTCAGAAATCTACAAGGAATTGCTGTGATTGACCTATAATAGACTTGACATACATAAATCGTTCAAGTGAGGTAAAAGTGCATGGAATGAAGTATGATACAGACAGCTCTAAATGTCAGCTTACTATTCTGAGTTTTTTACTGCTAGGGTAGGGAGTAAAGCTTTAAAAGACTTACTAAATATATGTATTTAATTACTTTCTCACATACTTCTAATATCACTTGAATAAAAGACCAACATTCCCACAAACAACACATGTTGAGAATTCCACATCCATTCCTTTGTGGTTTTATTTGTAGAGAAATACCATCATAGAAATAACTAACCTTTGAGCCTAACTCGTAGTTAACCTCTGGAGGGTCTTAGCATTGTTTTAGCAGGGTGGCCTGTAATAAACCCCATCACAGTAGTGACTTGTAAGGACACTCCTTCTCTGTTGCAGTAGTGTGGATTTCTCACAGAGCTGCACCATGATGTTTTTTGTGGCATTAGATGTATTGTTTCACAAGCAGCCCTAACTGCAGAGTCCCAAATGCATACTCTGGATATTTTGATACTTGCTCTGAATCAGGATCTGAATGGTTTTAAGTATTCTCAACTTCCTTTTAGAAATAATGCAGAGGGTGCCTACAACTTTTCCCACCCATCCCTGTTCTGTATCTGTTAAATTTAGCCTGAATCTTTATTCACAGGTGCCCAGGAATGACTTCTGGGTTTGATAGCCAAGACTGCTAGGTTCACAATGGCTTTCTGTAGCAAGTCTGCCCTAGTCTGAGCAGGCAAACAAGCTGCTGCTTCACTGCTGGTGTAGTTAAACCAGTACTTACTGAAGAGCTTAAGCTAGAAGTTCTGAACCAGCCACCAGTACAAAACTTCTTACAATTTTTTTTATGGCATGTTGCTTAGTTTAGCCTGAACTTGGAGACTGAATCTTGAAACCCTGTAAAAGGCAACTTAGGTTTCACCCTCTCTTAGGTGGCAGATTAAACTTTGCAGATGTTAAGCAGTATGTTCAAGCTTCCCCATGCAGGTCTTTTAAGCAGCAGGCCTGAGGGGAATAGAAAAAGTGAACCAGCAAATGAATTAACTTGCCAAACTATCACTGACTTATAATCAAAGCAATTACAGAAATGAGTAGAAATAGATTCTGCTTTTGCTTTCCCATTTCTCAGATTCCTTTATTGTCATTCTACCTCCTATCCTAAGATAATCCTTGGATCAGCTGTTACAGATTTTTATAACTTGGATTCTGTTGTTAAAGCTTTTTTTTTCCCCCACCTTCCAACTAATTTATAAAGCTTTCTTGCAGTGAAAATAAGCAACTTCAATCGTGCCAAGCCAAGGCCTGACATAATTGAAGAAGAAAAGATGTATGCCTACCCTAGTCACATTACCTCAGAAGTTGGATTCAGGTAAGAATTGTGTATTCATTTTGTCGTGTTCAGCCATGATATATGGGTAACATGAATGGAATTGCATAATTTCCTATAGACTTCTGTGCAATCTTAAACCTGTCAGCTAAACCAGAGGTGAGAATAACAGCTCTGAAGGAACTGTGCATAAGCCTCCCATTTTAGATGCACAGATGAGATGCAGCAGTCTTGTACTTTCTCCATAGTAAATGATGGTTTACTATGATACAGAAATCCTCAAACATAAGGATGGAGGTGATTTGGCCATTTATGGCTGGTTACACGAATCTTTAATATAGATAACTGTGCTTAATCTGGTTCTGTTAATTTTATATGGGGTTTGAGGAGATATAATATTGTCTTACATTATTACTTAAAGTAGGCCTACAGAAGCCTAGCTGCTTCGGCCAGTTTTTTCTGGGAAGGAAATATATTGTGGGCAGTTGACAGACAAAGAAGAAAACTTAGTAGCTCTGTTCTGTGCCAGCAGTTGGACATGACATTCTAGCAATGGATTTGGAATGCATTTTGAGTTTGGGAAGGAACTTGTAAGGTGTGGAGGGCACTTAAAGAGTAAGGAACATCTCAGTGAAAGTTGAAGTTGTCCAATAGTAACTGAAACTGTCCCAGGCACTGAGATTTATTTTTCGTTTGTTCTTTGTGTACCTGCCAACTGCTCAAACATTTACCAGTTGCTGAAATCAGTCTAGTACGAATTAATAAAAATTAGTAATTGAAAGTAACTGAAAGTAATTGAAATGGATTTCTGTATACGGATTGAATTAGAGATTTCCTAATATACTATGACTTGCTTCTATATGTGCTGCCTTCATGAAAGTTGACAATGAGAGATGACTAATACTTTGGGACTTCCCCTGGTATCACAAATGCAGCATGCACATGCTTTTATGGAACTTGGAAGTAGATGTCCAGGATACAGGAAGGATTTAGAGTTGTCTTGACTATTGATACCATGTCAGATTTCCATTTTGATATAAAAACCATGGTGACTGCATGGTGGACCTCATTTCTTTTTCATTCATCTTCTCCCCTGAGAAATTCTCAAATGCCCAGGGAATGTGTCTGCAACAATGACCAGCTGAGGAAAGGACTCTGCTTATTTTTGATTAAAGAGTGCAAACTTCCTGTGAGAACTGATTGCAAAACCGTTATTTTAATTTAGCTCTATACAACTCTGACTCTCTTTCCCTTGGGAGTTAACGTCTATTGAAAAGTGAATCCTGTCAGCCCTTCAGCTGACCTTGTTGTAAGAATGTTTTTTGAATATCATGACCTCTGCAACCTAAGCTACTGATCAGGAGCCTTTGGTAGTGTACATTACTGGTTAAGGTTGCAAGTTTTCTGTTTGCAAAATTTGTGTTCTTTACTTTTCTCAGTTTAGCTACAATACGTTTTTAATTGGACCTAAGCTTTTTTCCACTCAATATCCTTCTCAGCACTTTCTAAGAACTATGAAATGGGCAGTGTTCCTCTACAAAATGCTGTAAGGCTGAAGAACAAATTTCTCAGCACTAAGATGCTCACAAGTGTACTAACAGGGCAGATTCCCAAGTCAGCTGAGAAGAAATAATATATAAGGAAAGAGTAGACTACAGTCAGGCATAGGTACTTCGTCTTGCTGTAGCTTAAAAATTCCTAATTAGATTTGACCAAATTCTGTACTTTTTTTTTTTCTCAATTAAGTGAGCTTTATTTAAGTGTTGCAATGTTACTATTGGACTTAAAATGAGAGATATCTGAAAGCTGGATATAGTTTAAGGGGGGAGGGTAGTTGTACACGAGGTTGTAGATCTGAAATAGCACAACTTTCTGGTACTGATGCTGCCATGCTATGTGACAGATATTGCTCTATATAGTAGCATATAATGTATGCTGCTCCAGGTAATCAAGAGATTTCTGTCTTAAACAGCTTATGATCTTCCACAGTTCAACAATATTATGTCTGCTCAAAACAAGCTTCCTAATGTGTGTGGGAAAGGTTCAGTGGTTCTTACTACAATTCTAGCATGTTGTCTGTCTTGGTTTCTTAAACAGTAAGATCCTCACTCTGTAACTGTCTAGCAGGGAATATGTAACTCAGTTGTGTATACATGACATGAAGTTCAGCCAAACTTTTCCTCTTCCTACCTTCTCATGCAAAAGAGTTAGACGTTTATGTTGTAGATTGCCTCTTCCCTCAAAAATTAGTTGATCCCAGCAAAGGCAAAACTAAAGGAAACAACTGTTTAAGTATATGTTAATTAGCTCTGACATTTCACATATTAGAAGGCTGCTGTCACTTACTGACACCCATATTTGCTTTTGTTACTTCAAGGGAAAATTCCAGTTTAGAAGAGATAGTTGAGAAGCAAGGAGACGTAATAGAATATCTTCAGCGACACAATGCACTGCTCAGCAAGAGACTGTTGGCGTTAACATCTCAGCAAATCAAAACTTGACAGCATTTGGAAAACTGCTGCTGGACCTCTGGAGGGGAACATGAAGTAATGTAATATCCAGATTTGTACAGATGTGATTCTTCAATCATCTTTCAAGTTTTGAAGTAGAAGTTGAGCTAGAAGGATAAGCCCTGCATATACTATAAACCTATTACAACTGGACACTCTGGCTCTCTTCAAAGCATCAGTTTTGGAAAAAAGTTCTGCAGCTTCAAGGATTTTTAATTCCTCCTAAGTTAAAGTTGGACCTGAGTTATTGGTTTAACTTTACCCAGTTGTTGCTATTATTTTGTACTTGCTGTGTAACCTTTAAGCTTCATGCTACCAAAGTATTTTATATTTCTGGAATACAACTTTGTTCTCTTGAAAAATCTGACTTTCTAAGGGATGTATATGCAGTTTCTACTGCTGAAGCTGAGACTAGATGTGTTCTGTCACTGATTCCCTTTACTTCCAGGGACAGAGGTAGTATACTTCATTAGTCAAATACAGAAACTTGTTTTCAAGATGTCTTCTTTTCTCCTTCGTCAGGTAAGTGGAGAAATTTGGCATCCAATTTAGGATTATAAAGAAGTGGTGGATGCCCTGAAACTGTAAATCTCACATATAAGTCTATGGTACAAAACCATGCCATGATAAGCAATTGTTCAGACTTGTGGCTTTAAAACTCTTAAGAGTTTTATCCTTAAAACTGATCATCAGGGCTGATGACTATGCCATTACTAGAAGTTTTTGTTAGTAACAAGACTCCTACTCTGCCAACTGAGCTAACAAAGCAAAAATACTTGGGCATAAGCTTTTCCATTGATCTGATAACTAACTTGTGTTCAGTGCTTTTAAGGATGCTGTCAAAAATGCCTGTTATATACATACTTGCTCTTCACTTTGGCCCTTCAAAAAAGTCAGCATCTTGATTCAAAAGCTGAAATGGTGTATTGTGGGGAAGTGGAAAACAGCAGAAGACAGAAAGGTCTTTTAGAAGTAGAAGAAACAAGAATTCTTGGTTTTAATTTATGGTGAGTTAAGGCTGGTGAAAGAAATATTTTGTTCTGGGTACTATTTTGTCTACCAATGTAGACAAAGAATTATTTTAGAAGCCGATACCTCTGTGGGGATAGGGTGATCACTTATCAAAACTGAGAAGAAGACTCTCAAGAGGAGTAGTCTTGTAGTTGAATATAAGAAAGGAAAATTACTTCATCCTACTTTGGTGTTAGGGCACAACTTCAGAAGTACCTAGACAGTTTAGTGTGCAACAAATATGAAGCTTGTCTCATTCAAAGAAAAACAATAAATATTGGAGGTTTTGCTGCTATCCAACACTAGACTGTTCTCCTTAGCTGTTGTTTCTTGAAAATGCAGCCAGAATTTTATAGTATACATGTAAGAAATAAAGTTACTTGTTTTTAGAACTCAGGTTTTGATGTGATTGTGTATGTCAATTTATATAATTTCTATGAAAAGCAGTAAAATGTGACTGTGAAGTTCATGCACAATAAATGCAACCAAGGAAGAGTGTGAATTCTGTTATTTCCAAGCTCATGTACATCTGGTTCCAGCAGACAATCTGTGCAGATTTGTCTGTTATGCTGAAGTTCTCACAGCAGTGTTGGCACTTAAAACTAGCCCAAACTAGCCAAACAAGGATAACTGTGCACTTGTTTTGAAGCTTTAAGTTTAGTTTTATTCCATTTCTGGGTAATTTTTTTCCCATCATGCTTCAGACTTGTGTTCCTGCCACTTGTGTTCCTTTCCGATGTTGAGAGAGAGGCTGCACAGTGTAGCAGAACAGCTTTCCTTTGTTTTGAGGTCATTACTCAAACCTTCCTCTTCTCCCCTCTGACTGCTCAAGGTGAGCCCTGGATTAAGCAGCAGTGTTGCTTTCTGTGGAACATGGTAGCTGGAAAGAAAACCAAGTATGGCGTGCTGTGTGCACACATCTGCCCTTTAAATGTTACCATTGTAAAGTACACAAGTGATAACAAATTGTAAAACCACCCACCCCTTGCCCCAGTTTTATATCTTTATCATATTCCCAACTCTATCTTGTTTTCTTAGTATCTTTAAGCTTTTTCTTTGGGCAGGGTGGAGGCTTTTCACATTTGTATGGGCTCAGACCAGAAGCTGGTAATCTTTACTAACCCAGAGCACGTGAAGCTCTGGCCAGGGTAGAGCTACAGTGAATTATCAAGTAGGAGCTGCAGCTGTGTGTGGCAACCCCAAGTCCCTTGTCTGCAGCAGGTGGGCCGAGGCCAGCCTTGTTTGGAGGCAGAAATACTCCCCAGCCCGCAGGTCCCCCTGTGCTGCCTGCCCCAGTGCATGGCGTGGTGTTGCTGGGCTCTGTTGGCCCCGGGATCCTGCCTTCCCCGAGGCTGCCACCCTGCCCGTGGCCGAGCTCAGTGCTCTGCACAGGGTGACTGCGGAGCTGCTCAGGGGACCTGTCTGCAATCAGCTGCTTGAAAGGCCACGTGAAAGGGGTGAATGGCTGCTGCTGTGCAAGGGAGATGAAGCTAAGCTGTAACCTTCCTGTGTCCGACCTGCCAGAGTGCGAAATTGAACAATGAGTCCTAATTGTTCTGGTTGTGCTGTATCCTGCTTATCAAACACCTCTCTGCTGCTGCAAGGTTGGGTACTGGGGTGGCCAGTGCCGTCCACCCCATGTTGCAGCCTGGGTGTCTGTCCCTGCAGTGTCAGCAGCTGCTCATGGGCTGGACTGCACTGTCTGAAATAAAATCCAAGTGTGCTGTGCATGCAGTAAGCACTGGAGCATTGGGTCCAAGTTTCAGCGGGGGGAAAGGTACTGCTTTGTGAGCACAGGGGTTTGCATGTGCTCTGCTGCAAAGCAGTGCTTTGTGAACCACCAACACAGCCCTGATCTGGTGAGGCGTGGCAAACCCACAAACCTGTTATTCAGAACAGCTGAAGGGATACTCTTTATGTAACTCCATGTGCTGAAATGAATTGGTATTTGCAGGTCTTGGTAAGATCTGCTGGATTGCAGCTGGGGCAGCAAGAATATAACAAAAGTGAAGGACTGTTTCCTAATATATGTTACAACTGTACCTTAAAATAAAAATTAAAACTATGTATTGTTATTTTATCCTCTTTTTTATTATCCAGTGCTACCCCAGTAGCTTTTTATTTCTGTAGAGAACCAAAATGTATGGGTTTTAGGTCTGGGAAAAGATGTATTTTGAACTACCTATGGAATATATTGGGTTGCCTGAAAAATGTTCACATTTGCTAAATATTCTGTACATGTGAAAGAAAAGATATGATGATCTCTTGTGAATGTACATCTTACATGAGAGAAAACTCAGTATTTCTGTTTTGTCTTTCTGAATTACTCATAGTGGATAGTCTATATAAACGCTTCAGTATTTCACTCTGCAAGTGAAATCACTGATTGTAAAAGATTTTAGCAGGATTTTCCTGCTTTAAGGTTGTACACTAACATGTAAGTAACTAATGTGGAGTTCAGCAGGCTTGCTCTACTGGAAATCATTCTTAATCTAAAAAACAATGTTGCAGCAAGAACCGGAGACTTGGGCAGACAACAGTCTGAAGAGGTAACTCGGAAAAAACGGCTTCAGCCTTGGAGTGAGTTAGGCTTTTAGGCTTTCTTTCTTAAAAGCCATGTTGCCTTGTTTGTGCTGCTGGAGTGTTTCCTGCTTTGCACAAATATTTTGCAGCTGATCACTAGCAAGAAAGGCCAGCAGAAGAGCAAGTAGTGAGAGTTTAGTAGGCTAATTGCACTCTTTATAGTCAAACATTTGAAACTTATTTGTCATACTGTTTGACTGATGTCAATTTAAATCTTTTGTGACCCTTAGTAAAATTTGGCTTTGTGTAGACACTCAGATATTTATAGCATATGTATGTGGCGTAAGGGAAATATTTCCAGTCTTTATTCTCCTATAATTTCCTTTTTTCCATACTGGAAAGGGAAGAGGTGAATTGTTTATTATCCTTTGGGAACATTCTAAACTGTTGTTTCTCACCAAAGCCTTGCATTTACCTCCGTTTCCTGCTGACCTGCTGTTAGAGGACTTAATGAAATGTACTTTGAAATTAAGTTTTCATTTTTCCCATATTACAACTATGTACAAGACGAGGAGTTAATTCAATGTTTTAGAAACTCACATTTTGCCTTCCCGAATTTGAGGTCTTAATCTATCTTGAGATCAAGACTTATTGGATTGTATCCATGCAAACATCAATTCTGACTTTGAGTAGACAGCAATTTGTACTTGTGCAAGCTGCCTTTGAGCGTACACTGGTACATGCACAGGGAGAGCTCAGTCAGTTTGGCTCTTGCAGCACCCTGTCCAAATGCTTCACATTTATAGATGTGATCACATTGTTATCATGCAAAACCTTTCTTACCACAAGCCTTAAGCATGTAAAATGGAAACAGTTTCAACAAAGTCAAATGCAAATCTGACTTGAATCAGGAATGTCAGGAAAATTTTTCCATGATTAACTATCACGTATCTGTGTCAGAAATTGAGTAAAAAATTTTCACTTATTCTATATGAATCTGCAAGGAAAATAAGCAGGTTCTCAATTTTCTTTAGATACATTGCCTTTGACAGCTGAAGAATAAAGACTTTGAGGAGTGTACAAAATTTATTTCAAATAAGGTATTATTTGAAATGCATATATCTTTTTACAAAATATACAATCAACCATCTAGTTGATAAACACATCTATCAAAGTTCACAATCAACGCCTTTTTCAAAGCAGATTTTATGATATCAGAATACCTTCAAAGAACAGATGTTTAGAATAATTTTGTAGACAACGGACCTCCTAGGGTGCTGTTTTATTTTTACTTCTGTGAAGGAATGTGCATTTATAGCTTTCTGATAGATACATTATGTATTTTTTACAATTTTATCAAAGTTAATTGAATAATTGTGGTTATATAAAAGGTCCAGTGCCACAATAGATCCATATACTCTTTCATAAGACATAACTGTTAAATAGCTACTCTTCAGCTTTCTTGCTTTCCCACATTCTTTAGCCATAGTTCTAAACTGAGATAGCCAAGGATATATATCAAAGCCAAGTTAAATAAATAATTTATATATATATATATACGTGGTAGAATGACTCTTTGGGAAATTGCTTTTTCTTTCAAGACTCCAAAGATCTACCTGCAGGACTGCTTGTTGGTTTAGATAAGTTTGACCATCTTTTTATGATGGTTTTACACAACTCCAGAACTGGGTCTGATGTTACACTTAATTTTTTTTCATGTAGAGAAATTTGTAACTCCTGGTTAACTCTGCCAGTATTAATTCAAGTACGATCTTAGAGATAAGGGGTTACATATGCACACTGATTAGAAAGTTTCAGCTATCCAGTTTTTTTGATTGCTGTTCTTTCATTAATTAGAAACTATATGTTGTAAGAAAGAAATTGTAATACCAGGTTTGAACCACAATACTTCTGATCTTTGGTTGTCTTCTTTATATATTTTGTAAAAAATGTTGACATTTCTGGTCTAGTGCAATGACTTTAAAATCTGACTATGCTTTATTTTCAGGTTGTTTTAGTTATGCAAATGAAAGGGCTACCACTTTTTTTTAATATGTAGGGAGGTAAATTCTGCTGATATAAATGGCAGATGTGAAGCATGTATTTTTAAGAACAAAACTCAGACTAAAAGCTCAATGTATTCTTGACCTCCAGTGCTGAAAAGAACAGCCTGTTTTCTGTTTGAAGTCCTCATTCATTGTAGTGCCATGTTCAAATATCCCATTCATTTAAATTACAGGAATAGAGTGCTACACAACACGAAACACTTAAGCTGACCAAACAAAGGTTTCTTTTCAATGGTCTATTTTTATGCTCTACTTATAATACTGTAGTGGGTATTTTAGGAAAACTACTATTAAGCAAATAGCTCTGTAGTACTGAATTTTCAAGCATGTTTTAACTGTCTGGTTTGGCAGCCCAGTTTAAGAAAACAAATGATAGGCTTTGCAGTAACAGCTCATTAGACAGGAGGATGGGCTTGACCTTAAGGCCTGGCTTGAGAGATCTGAGTTATCGGTTTTGCATGACCCTTGGCTAATCTCTTATCTCTGTGTGCTTCAATTCTCTATCTACAGAATGAGGGATAACACTCTCTTTGCTTTCTTATATTGTAAACTCTTACTACTATGCTTGCTATTCATGAAGCCAGTAGGACCACTAATGTGGTGCTGGCTTCGGTACTATTACAGTAATGCATTCTATGTTATTAAGATAATTCCATAAAGGTGTAATGTTAGATGTTAAAACACATGTGTATATATTATTAATATATAAAAGTATAAACAAAAAATGGACTTTCACAATTCCATGCTGGAGTCTGATACTATTTCATCCTAAACATTGTCCTATACACAGCCTGAACTGAGTAGTCAACAGCACTTTCAATTTCACTCAGTCTGAACATTATATACCATCAGGAGTGCCCTTGGACAGATCCTTCCTTCTTACTGCCCCTGGAAATCTAGCTCAGGTACCTGATGTTTGATTTGATCTTTAAGTTTCACTCCTTATTGTGAGAGACAAATAATTTGCAGGGAATGATTCAACCAGGTAAGTTCATGTATGTCCCCCATCACCGCCCTTCCCCCCCCAACACTTCTTAGGGTGTGAGACAGGGGCCTTTAGTCCAGGTGCAGTAAAGTGTGACAGACAGGACTGCTGAAGATGGGACTGTGGTGGCTGTCAGCTGTTGTTGATCTGGACCTCTGACAAACTTCTCTTATCAGGTTGACTGTTGCTCCTTTAAAACACTAAAATTCCAGTATGAAATTGCTGGGAAAAAAAGAAAAAAAGGACAGAAATATTAATGAGAGATTTAGTAGTCTAAATAAGTCTCATAGAAAACAGAATAAATTATTTATGAAACACATGGATGAAATTTGGAATGATATTTCTTATTTTGGAAATCTCAGCTACCAAGTTGGAGAAAAAAAGACAAAAGCAAGAAGGCTGCTAATATAAAATTTTCTGTGGGTTTTTTTTTTTGTCCCATATTTTGTGTATGGAGTTGATGAAAAATCAAATTTAATCTTCTCATTTCAAGTGCTGGAAGAGGCTACTATGCTTATTTTAAGTTTCCAACCACTAGTTGAAATTCAGGCTTAAGAGTGCATCCTGTTTGCAACTGCAAATGGCTTTATCCATATGTACAACTCTGCTGAGATCAGTAAGATTACTCATGTGAGTCAAGTAACCCAGGCATGTAAATATTTGCTGAATTTGGGCTAAAACTAGAGGGGAATGTAAACGTAGGTGGTAAATCCTACTTAAGATAAAGGATAGCACCCACAATGAGTGAAGTTAAGAGAGTTAGTTCAGGTGCCTGTCTCCCTTACACCCTAGTAGAGGTTTACTGAGTTCTAAATAGTTTTATAAAGCAGAAGGATTTTTAGCTAAATGTCTACAACATGTATTGAGAATGAATAAGTACACTGTTTTGTTTGGTCATTGACTTTTGTTACAAGAAATCAGCTCCCCAAAGAAGAGGAGATAACACTGAAAATACCCTTTATCTTGATATTCTGTGGGGAAAGGGATTCCAGTATAAGTGCACATGTATAATGCAGCTACTGCAGTCTCAAGCAAAATGCATTCATTATATGAGGCTTCAGAGCACATTACAGAAAAAGTAGATGCTTTCTACACAATATCCAGACATGGATGCTGAGTGGAAGGGGGTTAAATGTACTCTTCTTAGGAACTGAAGCAAATCATTCAGAATTGATTCATGAAGTCACTGGGCCTAAATTCCTCTGTCCGTTCAGTCTCTGCCTGCTGAGTGAATCGATCCGATTGCTTATCTTTTTAGGTTTATGCTTGACAATGGAATATCATTTAATCTGTCTCTAGTTTAAGTGTAGCAGTGAGGAGACGTGGCATTCAGTAGTAAAAGCATCCTTCTGGCATGTCCTTCTTTCTACTTGCATCTCAATTCTGCCACTCAGTATGCAGCCCGTCTGAGATTCACTTTAAGATATGGCACTCTTTTTTTTCAACCTCACAAACTTGCCAGTTTACCATCCCATATGGACATTCCACGTGTTTATAGACCAGCACTATAGAGTGGAATGGTACCCTTTTGCATGGCTGTTTTGGGAGTGGTGTAGGTTCTTGTTTTATGCATTGACAAGATTCTTGGTATAGGGTTGTTAAAAGTTTTACTTTAGTCTCCTTTTCACTGTTAACCACTCAGTAAATCGAAACATCTTGTCTCCACAGAGTGCAGATTCTGCCACCCAGCCATGCCTGGGGCTACAACATTATTTTAATATATAATGAGTTTCAAAGATGCAAAACTACTGACTGCATGTTTTATTCATTCTTAAATTGCAAAGAGTGCTTGGTTTCCTTTTGATGCCTACCGTATTAGCATATGTTACCTGTGTGCTTCTGCTGTCCCTTAGTATTTGAATGTATCTGCCCTCATCAGCTATAAAGCATCCATGTTTTGCACTTGTATAGCCTTTCATCCAAGGAGCTGAAAGTCTTTTGCTGACAATGATTAAGAATTACAGTCCCCTTTGAAGTGAGTGAGTGCTGCTACCTTCATCTTACTGACGGGCAGGGTGAGGTGACTTCGCCCTGCATCCGACACGGGGAAGTGTCAGCGCTTGCAGCCCCGGAGCATCCTCTGCAATGCCGCTTTGTCCAGCCTCTGCACTGAAGACACTGCCCCGCAGCTTTGCCAACAGCCTCGGAGAGCAGAGTTCGGCCCGATTAGCGGGCTCAATTGTTTCTCACTGCCTCACGAAGGCATTTGGCGGGGGGGTGGTCTGGAAGGGGGAGAAGGCTGCAGCGGCCGGCGGGACCCGCGCCGCAGCCCCGGGACAGCGACCGCCCCGCCGCGCGCAACTCCGAAGTCCCGTGTCCACACCAAACGAGGGGAGCCCGGCCTCGTGCACTGCTCCAGAGGCAGGTGTGAATTCCCAGAGGTGCTCACCGCGGCCCCGCGGGCCCGGCCCATAGGCGCGGATTTACCTGGTCGCGCTCCGCCGGGGCTCAGGGGAAGGGCACCCTGGAGTGGAGCGGCATGCAGCGCCGGTGGGAGCAGCCGTGCCGGTGGAGCTTCCTGCGCAGGGCCAGGTTGGCTGCGGAGAGAGGGAGGAAGGGAGGGAAGCGGGGCGTGAGGGGGGCCGCCGATAGTGCCTCTCCCCGGGACGGGCCGGCCCCGGCGCTCCCCGGAGCTACCGGTGCCCGTGGCCTCCCGTGCCGCCGCTGCTTCCCGGTAGCAAGTCTGCAACAGTTGCTCGCCTTGGGTCCATATTTATCCCTGTCCCCGTCGTCTTCCCCCCACCTTCCCCCTCCCGAAGTTGCCAGACTCCTGGGATAAGCGAAGCATCCCCTCCCGCTGCCGCTAGAAGTAGGGATGAAGCGCCCAGATGGATGCGCCGCTCTCAAACTCGGATGTCACAAACCGCGTGTGGGACGCGCTCAGACGAGCACGCCGGAGGTGCCCACGGCAGGCACGAAGCCCCGGCTCCCGCCCCGGCACAAGCATCACGCTGAGGCATCGCCTACCTGGCCGCTGTCCGGCGGCTGGGAGGAGGCTGGCCAGGAGCACAACCACGATCCAAAGCAGCAGCTGGAGTCTCATGTCTGCAGTGAAGGCGGAGGCGCGCTACGGGGGTGCGTGTATGTGTGTGCCGGCGAGGAAATGCGCGCACAGCCGCCCGCGGGGCCGTGAGGGGCCGTGAGGGGCCGTGAGGGGCCGTGAGGGGCCGGCAGCACCCGCAGCCCTGCCCGCTCACATGCCAGTGACAGGCCGGGGAGCCAGGGCCAGCCGCCCCCACCGGCGGGCTAATGATCAGGCAGGGCCAAGGTTCCTGGGCTGCGCTGCGGTCCGGGCCGCCTTCTCTTCCCTTCTCCCTTTCTCTCTCTCTTTTTCTGTCACTCCCCCTTATTTTCCATAAGCAAACAGCGCAGGAATGAAAAGCCCGTGTAAACAGCAGCTCCTGTCAATGCGTAGGGGCAAGGAGCCTCTCGAACAATGCGGCCACTCCACTTTAAATTCAACCCGGCCAGGAAAAAAACATATGTAAAACAAGCCCCGAAGTTCCCTCCCACATTTGCAACTGTTTAAACTTTGCATTGCCCATATTGGTCCCACATGCAGACACCAATAGCAGGGGCAGGAAGTGCCCCCCCGACCTTTGTTCTCCCCCCGAAAGCGGGGGCAGGGAAAGCCCCCCAAGCATGGCCCTTGTCCCGGCTCAAATGCTTTCTCTCTTCTCCAAACTAGCTGCGAAGTTGGGGCTATTCAAAGTGAAACTGGCGGTAGTTAAGGCTAATGGGTGTCTTTTGTACCGTCAACGATTTTTAGAGGATCAGAATATTCAGGAATTAATTTGTGAGCTTTTTTACCGTATAGGGTGAAATAGATATATCTGTTCCAGCGGTGCCAGTTTGA
The DNA here is from genome assembly GCA_910950805.1 of Acrocephalus scirpaceus scirpaceus. Taxonomy (NCBI): domain Eukaryota; kingdom Metazoa; phylum Chordata; class Aves; order Passeriformes; family Sylviidae; genus Acrocephalus; species Acrocephalus scirpaceus. The sequence continues at coordinate 6,358,764 of OU383778.1, read as the reverse complement.
GGGCAGTAGTTTTGGAGGGGACATCTATTTGCATAACCCACCTGTACATTGCATTATATTTATATAATATTATGATGAGAGCTCGCTTTAACAAACCACGCTGAAAACAGCTGGTGCAATTACCCAAACCTGAAGAGAAAAAAAGCGAAATCTGTGGAATGTGGGAGCAGTAGTGATGGCTTTGAAATCCAGTGAATTACTGGCATCAGTTGAAATTCGATTTGGCCTATTCTTTTTTCCAACCTGCTGATTTCTTGTGATGGAATAGTACCTAGTTATTTGGGGAAAAACCATCAAAACTTATTCCTTTTGGGAAAAAAAATCTGTTCTAAAACGTGCGGGAAAGAGTACATTTCTATGTAAGTTGAGTACTACTATTATTACTAGGTAACTATTATTGAAAGTCGGATAAAGTTGTTATTTGCCTATTTCGTAAAAGAGTGAAATGTATAGTTGGTTTGTTGGGGGTTTTGTTTTGTTTTAATTCAGTTGCCCCTGTATTGTTTTCCCTTATTAAGAGCTTTCCCGTTTTGTTTAAAAGCCTATTTAACTCAATAGTGCACGCCAGTCCCTCCTCTAGAGTTATACATCTTTACTTGGCTATCTAATTTGTCTAGGCAGAGTATGGCCGTATCAATTAAAAGACAAATTGCAGCTTGAATACATGGAGAAAATTATTACTAAATGTTGTTTTAAAATGATACCAAGACTGCTGAGGAAGGTGTCTCAGACAAAACAGTAACAAAGGAAATCCTCTTCTGGCTGATCAGACTTGTCTGTCATAATCAGGAGATGTGTCCTGATTATGTATCTTCTTTACAGCTTGATGGTCATTGAGTTTTCTCTTTGTGATATCTGACCTTTAAAGTGACTTTTTAAAAATATTATTGCTACTAGCTCAGCTGAAGTCAGGGTCTTGTGGTAGCAGTGACAGAATTTTCTTAAAGGGGTTATAAATTCAAAAACAAGTGTGGTGGATTAGGAGAGGAGTGCTGTGGCCAGGTCACTCAACGAGTTTGTAACAGCCAGGGTTACATCCTCAATATCCTAAATGTCATTCTGGCTCCACTAGGACACGTTTAGGGATGTGTTCTCTTGCTCACAATGAATGAGAACACCCTGGGCACCTCATTCATACAGCCCTGCAAATGACCATCACTTTCATTCAGCAGGTGAGGTTCAGGCTCATAACCTTAAGGTGGAAAGTAGTACAGACTTCAAAGTGATAGGGACTCTGCAAAAAGCTAAAAGGCAGAAAGAATGCATAGACTGTTGCCAGTCCCTCGGGCTATCTAGGCCTCTTCTGCACCTGAATGTGGTGAAGTTTACAGACATTTAAGAGACTGGAGTCAGATGCAATAATTAAGAGCAATATTTATTGGGGTTTTTTCCTGTTTTGTATACTATAAGCTGTTAATTCTACTGTTAACTCTGTGCCAAAGTTTACTAATGTTTATTTGGTTAATAAAATCCAAGCCACTATAACATGAGCATGACAGAGTTGTTATAATTTTCATGTAAGGTACAGTAATAATTCTATGTTTCCCCACTGAAGAAATTTCTAAAATGTAATACAGCCCCACTCTAGAGTTTGTTGTTCTTTTGCACGCAGCTTTCCTTCAGGTACTTACTTTCATGTGGCATAGTGCTGCTTGAAATTAGGCAAATAACAGCTCGGTAGAATGTAGTGATGTAATAGTTCTGCCTTTTTCACAATGTTTGCTGGTGGGTTTTGTGCTGGCTTAAGAGGAAAGGGAATGTAAAGTGCGAAGGAAAGCTGGAAGTCTGTAGATAATGCTTTATGAGCTAAAAGAATTGGTTCTTTGAATCAAAAGCTTTCCTTCTCATAATCTGAAAGGAACATAACAAAGGAATGATGATTTCAGCATTTATTACCTATATCATTGCTACTTCTCCAACAGATACTCCCCTCCCTGTTTGCTCCTTGATAGGATCAAATAGTCAGATTATCAGTTTACATCCAGAAAGTGAAAAAAATAGTTTTCATATTGCAGAAATAATTTTGAAAATGTTGAATAGGAACTGTCTTTCCTGAATATCAAATGTTAACTGTAAGTAACAGATGACATTATCTTTTGCTTAACACATTTCAGTAAGTACTGTATCACTTCACTGGTTATGAATTGTTCTAGGTGACATTTTCAGTAGAGTGACCGCTACAGTCTTATTTGGGGAAAAAATTTTAACACACCGTGCCATTTCTAATAATAAAATAGGAAGAAATAAGGGAAAAGTGGCCGAGGGAATATAAAATCATTTTGTCACATATAGAAGAATAAAAATTATCTCGATAAATGAAAGAGCAAGTCACTGGAAGAACAAAAGATGAAATAATGTGAGGAAGCAGTAAAATGCAGAGTATTAAATAGAATAAGCAGAGCTGGATGATTACAACAGGAGAGAAAGATAATTGGGCACCTCCTAGTATGGAGTGAGGGATTAATTAACATTCCCTATTGCTCTGCTAGTCAGAAATTGAATGCTACCTTTGGTTTGAAGGCCAGCATATAATTATAAACTCTAGTGCTTGTCATTAATATTTGAAAACAGCTTTCAAATGCTGTCAGTATAAAATGTTAAGTGAAACTTCTTAAGTACAGGAATTAATTTGTTATACATGACAATACTGGTTTCAGTCCTGGTATCTCAGATACCCCTTGGAGAATAGCTCTTCCCCTCTTAGAAGCCTGAAAAAATACATAGATCATTGTGGATCTCTACTGTTTCATAAGAAAACATGCTGAATGCTCAGCAGTGATAGTAACTAATAATAAGCAAAAATTCTTGTTTATTTTGACTTGAAAGTGTCAGATAAGATATAATACCAGCATTTCTAGTCAGATTTTCTAACTTTGTTTTCCCCAAATTAACCCATCTTGCTGATCCAGATGAATTATTTCACTAACCAGGCAAGATCTGGGATAAACATGTTTACGGGTCAAAAGAATTTTGTGAAGCATGTCTTCAAGTCAAATTGCAAATGTCACTAGGGAAAGTTCTCAGCTTTTCCTTGTTCCTTTCTATTACATTGCAAGATGGTCAGCGGGCTATGCAACAAACAAAATTTTAAAAATGCAAAAAGATCATGTGAGTAACCGCTTGAAAGGAAGAAGTTGGCCAAGAAATGCTCAAAGGGATAAATTTTGAGATGTTATTTAGGTGTCTGTGATTTTTTTTTCACCACAAATTTCACTGGGATTATTATCTCATGGTTTTATAGGATCTATGTGCCTGCCATGAGTATAAAGGATGTTTTTTCTTCAGCCCAGGGTACAGCACCAGATGCCAAATACAATGTTTGCCTTCTTTGTTGACTATAATCATGAAGACTACTTTTTCAAGGCAAAACTCATTAGCTTGAAAATTATGATTTCAGGAGAAAATGATGCACTCTGTCCTGATTTTTTCCTGTGCTTGGAAAAGAAAACCTACCCAGAAACAAAACTCTGTTCCTCCTGTTTTCCATTTTTATGTTTTTTTCTGGAGGAAAAAAAAATCCACTTCCCTGCCTTTTAGTGCTCAGCTGCCTTTCCTGCCTGGGGGAAGACAGTGCTCCGGAAGAAATTGGTAGTCAGAAAGCAGAAGGAATGTGCACGTAACCTGACACTGGAGACAGATGTGCTCAAGGAAAGGAAATGGGGATGGCTCAGACCAGGCTAAACCTTGTATAATTTTTTTTAATGTTTTCTATGCATGTTGCAGAGATGCACAACCTAGAAAATACATTTTCTTTAATTTTAATCTGGGAAAAAAGTATTCTGTGTTCCTGCCATAATTTCCAGGTTCTCACTAAATTGCAAGTCATAATTACAATTATTAGAATAAATAATATAAAGGTAAAACATGCTCTGGTAGACTTAGTCTGTCTTACTTCTGTGACCCTACAATCTGTACAGTTGATTTTTTTAAATACAATGAGATACCAGCCCTGGTCCTGAATAATCATAAATTATGAAGTCCCTCTTAGACAAAAGACAATTTCATCAGTTACCTATGGAACTATATTGATGAATTTTCTTTCTTACTTAAGGAAAACACATTTACATGGGCTCCAAGGTGCACTTATTTTTCTGTTTCCTTCCATCCCTTTGAAGTAAATTTGATTCTAAGATTCATCTAGGAAATACATACGCATATTTCTTCCTAATAGGAAAACAAAGAGGTCAACTCTGGAGCAGCAGTGCCAGTGATCCCCACCAGTGCAACCGTGTGTTCCATTTCAGGCAACCCATTTGAGGTCAGATTCTTCTCTGGCACTGGTCATAATTTCAGAGCTTTTTTAATTTAAAGAGTCACTTATATTGTCTTGAATAAATGATGTTCAAGAAAAAGCCCACAATTCTTGCAAAACACAAGGTTCTATAATAAATTTTTATTTGCTGGTTAACTTTCAAATATGTAACCCCCTTACATATCCAGACCCTTCATGCCCTAGGTTTCAGCGGGGAAAGTATTTTTAAAAATATGTTTTTAATGTTATAAAGAAAACTCTCATAAGCTATCACCTAAATAAGGCAAACATATTTGTACCCTTCTGCTGCAGCTTTAACACCCACGTTTAGGAAAGAGAGGTGCTTACTGCAGTATTTAACATTGAAGTTACTGTTTATATTTATTAGGGAAATTTCAGAAAAAATACAGACATAATTTTGTCTTTAACTCCAGGTTTTAAAGCTTCACATGCAGTTGGAAAACTATTTGCCTTACCTAAAGCTATCTATTCAGTTGTACAAATTTCTGTAAGCTTTTCAGACAGAAAGAGTTAACTTCCTGGAGATAATTTTCTAATAAATGATCTTCTGTTTTGGATTTGGGCAGCCACTAGCCACAGTAAATTTTAATGCAGGAGGTGTTAGGACAGGCTTGGTAAATTTCTATAAAGGTTGGTTTAGTGATTACTTGAAAGAGAATTTCAAATTAACCTCCAGCTTTTTTTGCATATTTATGCTTTTGACTTCAGGTAGTAAATTTGGGTTGCAGCTTCAGCAGATCCTCTTCTCTGTTGTTTGCATGTTACCACTAGGGATATGGTATCTCATGAAGCAGCTCTGTAGCAAGAGTGAGCACAAGTTACCATCAGGGAGTCTGGTGTGATGTAATGTTTTAGTATTCCAAATAGTTGTCACCATTAATGTTAACCCTCGGCAAGCCTGGTCACCATTTTGCAACCAGATGAAATGTGTGCTTTATGTGAGGGTTTTCTTATGAGGGTTTGGACCTGTTTAGTACAGTCCCCCGAACTTTGCCTCCTGGTAAAAAATTGCAGAGCTACCTTGCTCTTAATCAGCGTCTGGGCTGTGATACTGCCTTTTCAATGTTTCCTGTCTGAATTATTTCTTTATCTGCTGTGATCAGGAAGGTCAGCCTTGCTGTGGCCAGCACAGCTGATGAGAGATGCAAAAGAAGAGAAGGTATCTATGATTCCTCTACTTTTCTGACCATCAGACAATCTGAAAAGAAGGAATTGCAAGCTTACATTCAAATAAAATATATGAACACAAGAAAAAGAATGGAAGCAAGAAAGACAAGCTTATATTTAGGGAAATGGTAGATTTCTCATTGAATTCCTATGTTGTTTGTGTGGCAAAGGCTAATGTTTTCTGGTTGTATTATATATAGTTTTGTTTATTTGAAAAGTTTTGTGGTGCTTACTCTTAGTTAGGATAACAGCACCTACGTGATAACTAGCCTTTTTGCTAGCTGTTGCATGCTTCTAGATGTTACATGTTTCTAACTAATCACAGATTTTTCAAGGTATAAGCTTTACATTGCAGACTTGTGAGATCTTTCTATGCCAGCACCTTTTTCTTTAATTACATATGCTGGATGATTGTGTAATGTGCTGTGGTAACAAAGTCTGCCAAACTGAAGAGATTGTCTTGGAGAAGCTCTCAGTGCTTTAACTGCTGCACTTGCTGGGTGACTGCAGTGATCAATGCTTGAGATCCACAATGTATGTGGATCTCATACACTGATGATCTTACTGTTTCTCCCCCTGCTGAGGCTGCACTGAGGGGATTACTGCTGTACAGCACGTACAGCTATACCAAATAAGGTCCTGGTTGTGGGTTTTTGTTGTTATTTCTGGTGGGGGGTTTTTTGCTGTTTTGTTTGGTTTTGGTTTTGGTTTTTTGGTTTGTTTTGGTTTGGTTTTTTGATAGAAAAGTTCTTTATCAATGGAAAGACCAAAGACTAAATTAGCAGGGATGACGTGGTGGAAATATGTCAAAGGCTGACAGTAGGTACAGGATACTGCAAAGGTATACCGTGTAGAAGCTGAAGCAGCAAGGCATTGGTCTTGCTTCTGCAATATATATATTAAATAATAATCGTGTCTAACGTGAATAAAAGGCACAAAGCTCAAGTGTGGATTTTGTTGATCTCAATGTTCACCACAAGAATTATTGTGTTAAACCCTTGAAGAAGATCTTGAGACTCCAGATTCATCAAAGTTTTGAAATGGATACCGTACTCCCTCAAAAATAGTTGAATCCAGGAAACAAAACAGCAGCCCAAACCATCAACCCTCAGACAAAATACATGCTTCATGGAAGAGAGGTTACCCTAGGTTATGTGCATAACTTAGCTGTTGTCAGGAAGTGCAGCTCATGAAATATGTTGCATCGCTGCCTTAGAAACCCTCAGCTGAAATTGGCAGTGTTTTTATTTGCTTTCAAGGCTAGTAAATATTTTCAGCTTGCAACTTTCTACAAAATAATAATAAATGTCTGTTACCAAAGACCCTGATGAACTTTCATTTTGAAATGTGCTATTTAACAAAATATGTTGTTCTATCTCTATTCAACTTATTTCTCATTGCAGCATTTGAATCTGTTAAAAACACAAAGATAATGTTATCCTACATGCAGAGATGGAGATGCTAATGCATCAGGTCTGCAAAATTTCATTAATTTTGAACAGTCCTTCCATTAGGTAATAATTTCCCCCCCCCCCCTTTTTTTTTTTTTTTTTTGTTTTGTTTTGTTTGTTTGTTTGATGGAGATTTGGTTTTTTGGGGGGGATTTTGTTGTTGTTTTGTCATTATTGTTTTGTTTGGTTGGTTGGTTTGTGGTGGCTTTTTCTTTTTGTTTGGGGTTTTTTTTGGTTGGTTGGGTTTTTTACTTTTTTTCTTTTTGTTTCTAATGTGCCATTCAGTAGTAGATTACTAGCACTGGGATTACAGGATATACTTGGAGCCAAAGTGATTTGCACCTTTGTAGTTGAATAAATTGTCTTAATGGTTTTGTGACATGATATATGCAGGATGGAAAAATAAGAGCATGAATGTCATGGTTCAAGTATATATAATGATGCTGATAGGTAGTAAATTACAGTTTTTGATTTTCACAAAATAAGATAGAAAGCTTTATTTGGCCACTCCATAGTCCTTCCCAGCACAGCAGCATGTGGGTAGCTGTGCAGTGTCCTGGCTGTCAGAGTTGCATGGGCCTGCTTTAGCAAAAGTGGCCACAAATGTGTGCCACCAGTGTCCAGGCATTTTATGCAGCCTTTTCCTAGTTGTCTTCACTCTTTGGAAGGATCAGGATGGAGAATGCCAGCTGACTGAATTTGTTTTGTATTAGCAGTGTCTTGCTTCTGCTGTCCTTCCTGAGGGGCCCTTTGGTTTTCCATCTGTTGTGTGGTGGTTGTACAGTTTGCACAAGGTGCAGAAAGAATATTGTGGCCTGAAGATGGGGAGAAGCTGAGAACAGACTACAAGCTCCACAGCTTGCTCTGGCAGACAGAAAATGTTGTGTGGGCTGTAGCTTGGATAACTTGCAGATGGCACTTCAACTGGAAATCTCAGTGAAGAATGGATTTATAGAATGAGCTTCTTCACAAGACTCTTATCATTGCAGGGGTTTACCCACAGCAGGTTTCAGTGTGCTAGTTCAGGTAACCATAGCAGTGCAACAGTGAAATAACAGTGCTCCTGAGTGTTTGCTCATGTCCTCTGATGAGTTTACAACTGTTGGTAGGGCTGTGTTGCCATGGTGACAGAGGTAGCCTTCCTGGGCTAACTGATTTAAGGCCATCATTCAACTGGTACTAATTTCAGCCTGAAAACCCCAAATTAAATGCCATGTATTTAGAGAAATAAAAAATAAATGGTGTATCTGTATATAGATGCCTCTCTAATATAGAGGAGTATCTATCTATTAAGGTGACTTTCACTTGAAAGTCAGCAGCCTACATCTGCTGTCCATCACTGGCACATAGAAAAATAAATAGACCATGGTCTACCCTTGTATGATACTTCACGTTTCTCTATATAAACAGCAGGGTTTTGTGGTTCTAAATACTTACAATACAGTGCTAGGCATATTAAAACTATTTCACAATTCAAACAGAAACTGACTGCAGTCACCTTTGGAAGGCACCAACAAATTTGCTGTTCCTTGTCCTGTTTTTCAAAGGACTAATGTGTATTTACTTGGACCTTTATCATGGTATAATCCCAGATGGCCACTAAGCCCCACACCACAGCTCCCTCACACTCCCACAGTGGGATGGGGGAGAGAATCAAAAGAGTAAAAGTGAGAGAATTCATAGGCTGAGATAAAGACAGTTTAATAGGTAGAGGAAAAGCTGGGCATGCAAGCAAAGCAAAACAAGGAATTCATTCACCACTTCCCATGGACAGGCAGATGTTCAGTCATTCCCAGGAAAACTGAGTTCCATCACACATAATGGTTACTGGGGAATACAAATACCACTACTCCATGCATCCCAACTCCTTGAGCACTCCCAGCCTCCTTGCTGTTGGGTGGGGTGAGGGGCAGAAAGGGCCTTGGATCTGTGCAAACCCTGCTCAGGAATAACAAAAGCATCCCTGAATTATCAACACTGTGTTCAGCACAAATTCAAAACACAGCCCCATACCAGCTAGTGTGAATAATATGAACACTACTCCAGCCTAAACCAGCCCAATCTTTTATTTGAGTCTCAACAGCAACAAATTTGGTTCACAGTTTTATAGATAAAGAAAATACTGTATCATTTTCTCAGTGTGCATCAGTACTAATCTCAGGTAATGGTAAGATAAGGTACCTTCATACTGCAGATATATTTTTTCCTGTTCAGTTTGTTTAAGAAGACCTGAGAAGAAGCCAAATAAAAATTTGACCTTTATTAAACTCTAAATTACACTTAAATGACTTAAAGTGTCATATTTATAGAACTGTCACTATACTTTTTATATAGAATTTTTGTAGAGATTTTAGATAAATCTCAGAGATTTACAGCTGTTGTCTTGAAATACATTATTTTCAGGGTTTGTTGCAGTTGTTACACATTAACTTACAGTGTGCTAGCAGCTAAGTAAATGTTTGGCAACTGATCAGAAGCCCTAAATGAGGTCATAACATATGAGGAGGTGCTGAGAGGTTACAATTCCTGTGTGTCTCAATTAATATTGTTGCTAGTAAGCGTTCTTTGCAGCTCATAGGCTCTGATCCAACAGTGTGCTGGTGTGGAAGTGTATATTTAAGCCAACAACCCAAGAAGTAGGTCTGTCAGCTTCACTAAGGGTGTGTATATGCTTAGAAATATGTTCAGAAATGAATACTTTGCTGGGTCAAGGTATCTTGGAATAAATAAGTATTTGTTGGGAAAGTTTCAGTACAACAAGCTGAAAAACTTGAAAAACATCTTTTTCCTGAGTGCTGGGTTGCAGCTCATTGATGCATGTGAGCAGCAATAGATTTCTTTTATGAAAAGTGTTATTTTCTATCTGATTGCAGCTCATTTAAGCATAAACACATTTAATATACTCTTGCTTTATCCTTGCCTAGAAACTATCATTGTAGCTGACATGATGAAAGCAGAACTGTAGAAGTAATGATTTTAGACTAATAGGCATATTTCTTATGATGTCAGGCTTTATTGAAAGGCAGCTATTCAGCCCAATATTTCAGAGGGATTAGTTTATGTTCCTTTCACATCATCTCTCACTGTTTTGATATCCTTCGAATCGATGGATTGACTGTATTGCAGTGGCCAATAACTGACATGGTAAGAACAAATGCATAGAAAAGGGAGCACCTTGATTTATTTTTCCTACAAAATACCTAGGTATTCTATAGGAAAATATTGTCTGGAGTATTTCATTGTAATGGAGAATATGTCAACCTTCACAGTTTGCACTGGAAGGCTGGTGACCAGTTCTTAAGATTGAGCAAACCTAAGAGAAATGAAAATGTGAGTTATTTGGACATTTGGATGAGATGCCTCTCTGACTGTGTTGTAGAGACAACAAAAAAATACTGTTAAAAACACAGAAAAAGAGAAGTATTTTCTTGAAGTTTTGCTGACATACTATCAGTTTATTCAGAGTTTCATTATCTTTTCTGTTATCAAACAGGAAATCCTTTCTTTGCTTTTACTGCCCCTGCAAGCCACGCTTATCAACCAGCCATTCTTCACATGTGGCTCCCCAAAGTTTCTTCCACTTCTAGTATCTCACAGAGCGATTAGCTCTGACAGAAGCATGCAGAGCCAGCCTGTGTTTAGCACTTGCACACACCACTGGATATTTTATTTGTGTGAAGACAGAAAAGATTAGTCTTGACTCACAGATGCTGATTAAAATAGTGGCCTGATTTTCACTTTGTTCAGGATCCCACTTACTGAAAATATAATCATTACTCAGAAGGGACCTTGCCTTCGAGAGGTCAGAACTGTGTTTAATACTATCAGTTTTATTGTGGTGATATACCAATGGTATTATTAGTTATACAAAACTGACTTACCTGAAGTTGCACATCTTGAACTGTAATAATTTTGAGAATGTGGTACAGTTTTTGTTGGGTTTTGAGTGTGGTTTGGGTTTTTTTTCCAGTAGTGGTAGTGGTTTTTTGAGGTGGTGTCTTTTTGGTGAAGGAAAAAAAATTCTCTTAAGTGTTGGGTACTCTTTGAATCTCTTTTTTCATAGATCTTACTCCAACTGAGATTTTGTCATGAAGATCCAGAATATGCTTTGAGGGTATTTTTTTTGAATTGTTGGGTTTTTTAAACCAAATTTAAGAAAATTTCCATTGATTGAAAAGTGATTTTTTCCCAACAATGTAATTTAAATGAAACTCAATCCCAGTAAGCTTTATTCATAACTAATTTCTCCAGTATCAATACATTGATATAATCCCATACTGTCCCTTTACCTGAAGGAATATGTGGTATTGTGATTTTACCAATAAATACATCTATTACTCTGCACTTGGAAATTGCAAAGTACCTTATTTCTCCAAGATGGCATAGTTGTGCACCCATTAACTCAGCATTTAAGAACCATATTTCAGACAAACAGCAGAGCTCCAATTCTTTTCTTGATTTCCCCCCACTCTCCTTTGTGTTCTCCTTGTCTATCCATAAGGCCCAGTGGGTATATTCAGATAGCATAACAAATTTGCTTCTGTTTTCAGTTTATCCTGTAGATGTTTCCAGGTGATGAAAGGAGACCTTTTGAAAATTGCATGTTCCTTTCTTTTTTGTGAAGTGATGAAAAGCACACCATGATGCTGACAGAGACTGCTTTTGTCTCGTTGACATGTATGCATAATTTATACAGCCTTATAAATCTTGGCTTTATGGGACCATGTGCCTTATAAATGAGATGAAGGGTGTCCCTTTCACAATGGATTTGCTAAAGCTGAGAGAGAGTGATGTTCTTTCCCTCTAACCTCTTGGCCACCCCTTGGTAAAATAGCAGAGCTTTAGAGTTAATGGACTAATTGCATGTACAGCAAACATCTTCATTTTTGAAGTTGCTGCAAGCTGACACCTGTATTGCCCTGTATTAAAAAAAAAAAGGTGGTATTTCAGAGAAAAGAAATTGAGAGGAGAAGGTTGGTAAGGTAACTTATACAGGAAAGTATATGTTCAACAGAGCAAACTTTGAAAGGTCTTGTCTGTGTTCATATCTGTTATCATAGTTATAGATGATTATAGGTGTAGTAGATGTGAGACAATTATATCCCTTCCAAAATATTTAAGAAATTTTTAGAAATGTTTCCATTTCTTGATAATTTTTTAGGTTTTTAAAAAGGGTAGCTTTGATCCCTAGTATTTTGGAACTATTCTTCCCAAAACTAGCTATAATATTTTAATTTTTATTTTATTCAGATCAATTAAGATCAATTTAACAAATTCTCTATGGAGACAAAACCTACCCAAATGACAACGTATTTTTTCCCCTCTATTTTTGTGGAAAACTGAAAGAACTGGGGCATGCATTTTTTTAGTATTTCACAGTCTTTTTTTTCTTTGTGCAGAAGTATCTTTGACACAAGTGGGGGATCCCAGCATAGCAAATTGAAGAGAGTGTCCCAGTGAATCAAAGACAACTGTTTTCGATTCAAAATGTATACATTTATTTTTTGCTAAAAGAGATTTAACATTAATATGTTAAATTTCCCCCTGAACGTCTATGCACTAAAAAACATAGTAAAAGGCCTTTCCAATACTCTACTAAATCATCAAAAAACTGCTAGAGGTGAGCTACCTCCAAAATAGTAAACATAAGTGAATATTTAATGTTCTGTGTAAATAGAAAGTTAGAAAGAAACAGAAACATTAAACACAGGTCTTCTATTGAGAAAATAAGTAGTCAAATTCTAATTATGTATTTAGGTTTAAGATTCATTGGAAAAAGACACCTTTGATTCCTTTTTCTCTATCACTTTTTGAAAATCAGTTTGCTACAGTACTGCTTCAATTGGTTTTAATTGCTCACACACAGCTAGAGAATATGTTCATTTGCTGTGATCCTTGTTTATATTGTGGAGCAGGAATTGTGCTGATTTAATTTATTTAGATTCTGCTGTAAGTTGTCATTGCTTCTTTTTATAACAATAACAGCTGATTTGATGTTTTCTCATAACATCTTAATGCCAATTAGCTACTAATTTTTTAATGCAATTCCATGTGTTTTCCATTGCATTAGGCTTTGATTTTTTTCATCATAGTTGTTGGTTCTTGTCTACACATACCCAAAAGCTTTCATTTTTTGAAGGTGTAACAAATTCTGTAAGAACTCTACCTCTTGACAACATTGGTCCATTTAGTCCTATGTTTCTTAGAAGTTTATCCTGGATCTGGAAGATGAGTAAGTAGGAAAGAAGTGATTGATGAAAAAGATGTAAAGCTTTGTGTGTATAAAAAGTACAGTGCCTGAAAAGATTCAGTGAGCGTCAGGGGCATACTTGGTCTGGTGTAGTGGTTATGAGCGCTGGGGCAAAGACAGCTGAGGAGGTTTCTATACTGTGATAAAACCTCATTCGGAACAAGAGCTCCCATCAAGGTCAAAATCTCTGATATTAGCAGCCTAATACCTCTTCAGCTTAATATTTTATTACTGGGTATTGAAATGTGGCTCCTAACTCCTCTAATTAGATGCTGGTCTACATGTAAATGAGATTGTAGTGGGGCAGCTGTAAGGACTACTGCGGCTGCATGCAGCCAAGGCACCCGAGTGTCGGTCCTCCGTGCGGTTCATCTGGGGCTAGAAGTGCCCTCAGGGAAAGAGGTAAGGGAGTTCAAACTTCTCTGGCTTCCAGACGAGTGCATTCTCTCTTGGCCTCTTCCTAATCTGTCCTTACTATCTCTAATTCAGGTCTCTCCTGTTACACATTTTTCGCAAGGTACTCTTTGCTGCCTCCTTCGTTTTCCTTTTTTGCTTGCTCTTTCTGAGCTGCTCCAGATAGCAGTAAGATAACAGTAAAATGTAGGCATTGGTAAATTTTAGCAGTATCTGCTGAACAGCCTTCTAAACGGTTCTTGCAAAGTGGTTTAAAGATATTAAAAATTACAGGAGAAACTACTATATAAAGCAGTCCTGCCAATATTGCCATCATCTATGCCAATATGTGAAATGCTCTCTCTGAAATTATTTTTCAAGTAGGGATAGGAATTTGGGGCTGTGTCCTGAACTTTTCTATATGTGTTTGATTGGATATTTTAAACTTTGGATTTTCAGTCTAAGCAATTTTTTTGATGGTGGCTGGCAGCTAAGAAAAAAATAATTGTGAGAACAAATTGTGTTTACAGTTTTCTAGACTTTTAGGTACCCAGGCTAGAATACAAAAGTTCTGCATTTTGTCTTTTTTGTATTTTATCTGACTGGAGACAGGCCTGGAATCTTCTGGATGCTTTTATTCCTACTCCACACAACTGGTATGTATTGGAGAACACAGATTAATATAGAGATACGTGAGTCTATTGGTAAACACAGAATTGGGATGAGAGCTTGTTGTCATGCAAATGGATATAAAAATTAAATTTCTCCCACCAAGTAGTTTCAAATATATTTCAGATAAGCTCGAGAAGTCAAAGAAATAGTGGCACATGAGAAAAAAAATTGTAATGTCATTCTGAAAAACATTATATATGAATGTAATGACTGGATATTTTAAGGAAATGAAAAACGTTAACACGCACAGCCTGAAGGGCAGAGCAGAAGTAAAACTGTTATTTCAGAATAATGTGTGATCCTTTGTTCTGTAGTAACTGGACGTATCTGGAGTTACAGTCCACCAGTTGTGGTCTTTAACACAAAAAACAGGAGCTTTTTCAGCTTGCAGTAGGCAAACAAATGAAAAGATGTTGGAAATACTGTAAAACAAAAGACAAAAGCAGTCAACAAGCTGTATTAGGATCCTTTGAGAAGGACTTACCCCAGACAGTCACTTAGAGGTCCCCAGCCATGTAAAAAACCCCCAACCAAACAAAAAAACTGAGCTGTGAAAGGGTATTACTAGTGAGAAAATAAAGTCACCCTAATGTGTAGAAGTCTACAATTTCAAGTCTATGCACACCAGCACACCAGAATAAGCTAGAGAGTCAAGGGCAGAGTTCTAGTTTATCCCATTTTTTGGTTACTGCTTCATCATGAGTTATTACATTTTCTTCATTGAGGTGACTGAAGGCATTGAAACAAAATACTACAACCTATTTTTTTTTTTTGCTATTTCTGAAGCCCTGTGATTGTCTTAGATAAAGAGGAATCTCTTTAAAATATTGTTAATAATTCCCATAAGCAATGCATATGTATACTTTGTGAATATGCATGGTTTATCCTGAAGTTCTTGGTCTATTACAACTAGAAGTTGCAGTTAAACATATTCAAAAATTCGATGTCTTTAAATCGACCCTTAAATACTCATTAGGCTCACCAATCAGTGACTCTTTGAACTGAATGCTTGCAAATGGAAGAAATTTAAAATAACCTGTTCCTAGCAAAGAGAAGTAGAACTTGACTAGAAGTAAAATGCTTACAATTTCAAAAGTACCTCAGTAAGTGTTGAATCACTCGGGCACTGAACTTCATTTTGTCACTGCAGACAGTCTATATAACATCACCTTTTGGTAATGGCCACTGCATTAAATTTTTTAAAATATAATTGCATATTCTCTATTTTGCAACCTACTGAACTTTTTTTGGTTGATTGTATTTGTTGGTGGTTTTTAGGGTTTTTGCTAATGTTCAACATAGACAACCAGTTCAGACAAAAGAACAATAGCAGGTGAAAATCAATGACACTCCAAAAAGAGTCTAAAGGTAGAAAAACAATTTCAATCAAGAAAGTTAACAACTGAAAATCTAAGACTTCTGGAAATCACCACAATTTCAGTTATGGGGGTGCAACATTGTCATTGCCATAGGAAGTGTCCAGCTTGAGTGGAGCTATGATTGCTCTCAGCCTCCTTTCAGTGAGCTGTCCTTGCTCAGTAAGGCATCTATGGCATATATTCAAGGGCTAGTTGCTGAAGAGAGATCAGTTTAAGCACTTGCTTAATACCTGTCCTGTATGAGGACTTTCAGTCTGGGTCTGCATTTACCCATCTGGCTTCCTTTGAAAGGTTTTGGCCAGTCCTAATTGCCTCCAGAGGCAAAGTTAAGGAGACATTGTATAAACTTGTCAAAATCAAAGAGGTGACACAGGTTCTTGTGGAAGACCTCTTAAGGTCTGTGCACCTTTCAGGGGGTCACTCTCCTGGTTAATAATACTTTCAAGTAAGGGAATAGGGCTCTGTGAAGAGAAACAGTGACAGAGGAGCTTAAATTGGAGAAGCTGTATCACAGACTCCGTGAGCCTTAACTCCTCTCTGAGGAAAGAGGGGACTGTTCAGTATATTTGCTATCCACAGCCAGTGAAGCTAAGCAAATAAATACTAATGCTTTAGTGGGACCACCTGTCACCAAAGCACCAAAAGCTACCTTCCTGAAATACTACTTTTTAGATATCCACCTGAACAAAACCAAATACTTTAAAAGCAAACCACACATGAATATGAATTTCTCACAACAGGAGGCATGGGCAACTACTTTCCATACAATGGGACATTGATCAAGACACATAATGTAAGAAAATTAGTTGAGAACTGCCATTCATATTCCCCCTGCACTTTTTATGTCATTTCCCACTTACAAAATCAGTAAAAAGATACTTGGGAAGAGGAAGAGAAGTGTAAGAAGACATGCTTTGAATGCAAAAGACAAAGAAATTGATGGAAGGAAGTAACTAAACCACACATACACTTTTTTTTTTTTTTTTCTCAAAAGGGGGAAACAAATAAATAATAAAAAAAGAAATTTAGATAATTTGGTGACTACTAAAGAATGAGGGGATGTTTTACTTTCTTCAAGTACTGAATTTCCTGCACTATGAATGAGCAGCAGTGGATGCTGATGTCTACACCAGATTTTCCTGAGCACACAGAATGTGTCCATAAATTGCATTTCAGGAGGGATACCATATCTTGTTCTGCCTCAATTTCTCTTCCTTTTTATAGTGATTTTTTTTCTCTGCTAGAATTTCTTCCTCTATGTTTTTTAGTATTGCTGAGTGTGTGTTCTTGGACTTGTTTGGTTTTGCTCATGTGACAAAAAAAGAAGCTATTGTACTTGCCAGTTGTGCCTACTGGCAGTGTCAGCAAGGAAATGTTATGCCTGGATGAAACTCACTTATGAAAAGCAAACCAAAGTGGCACAACATTTTTACACTACATATATTTAAGGGCAACTGTTTAGCCAAGGATGGTACTACAAAATATTTCACTGAAGCCTTTAACAAAAAAAGGAATTCTAAGAACCTAGGGATACAGAGTAAGAGCCAAGTTGGAAAGAAAAAGTCTTAAATATCCAAGAGTCATTTAAGTGACACAATTTGAAAGAAAAGTAGTTCTTTTACTAAACAATTAAAAGAACTTCAATATAATGGCTCTTTTCTTAGTACAAGATCAGGAGTAACTGATTAAAGGGATACAATTGAGTAAAACCTATTCAAAATCTATTTCATTCTTGCTTTTCTGCTTTTTTCTTCATTGTGTTTTTTTCTTCCTTTCAGAATCTCTCTATCCATAATTCTTTTTATATTTTTCTTTTACTCTTACCCTGTTTTCCTCATTTTATGTCCCTAATGCTCATCCTCCTTCCAGACCCCATTCTTTTAGACGTGCCCTTGTTTTCTTACCATTTTCTGTAACCAATTCCAATGTGCCAAGGCCACAGAAACAACAGTGATAGCAGCTTATGTCATCTCCAGTAATTTAGCTTCAAGTCTTGAAAGGAGAAGTAAATCCAAATATGTAACTTTGTGTCAGTTTTGGGCACGTAGCTCTGCAGAGGTTGGTTCTTCATTTGGTGTTCATTTTTTAAGTTCAAGTGTTATCATTCAAAGATAAGCGGTGTATCTTTATATCTGTAAAGTAGGAGGCAAGCTTAAAGAATGCTCAGGAAGAGCCAGCTTTGGAGTTTTTGTTTTGAATTCAAGTCATCTTTGACTTTTTACTTTAAAGTTACTACCAAAAAGTGGTTAAACACAAAAATTAGTTTAAATCAAATAAATGCTGACTGAAAGCCAGTTATTTAAATTTCAACGAATTTTCTTGTAAACCATAAATGAATGACATGCAATTTATTACAATTTGAAATATCTCAATAAATACAATAGTTGTAACAACTCTAAAACTTATGATTTTTTTTCTTATACAAAAATACATAAATTAATTTGCTTTCACTACCAGTTTGGATCTTAAAAGGACAAGATTGTGTTACCCTTTACTATCATTCAAGCTATTCAACTAGTGTTAACTCAGGGATCTGATTGCTTTTCTGAGGCAGGGGTGGAGAAAAAAGAAAAAGATGTTGTTAAAAGAGGGAAAGTATTTTCTTGCAGAAAGTTAGAGATTCATAGGTGGTCACAGAGCCCATGAGTGGGATTGAGATGGGCAGCTTTGACATCTCCAACTACAAATGTATCTGACTGAGGGCTTCAGGTCTGAAAAGGAATTTCTGCATGTGCATGCATAAGTGGTTCAGCAGATTACAATGTCAATAGAGGTGTTCTTAAACAGGTGGTAATGGGCAATTTTAAGAGGACCTAGGGGTTCTAGCATGGTAAATATGTAGTATAGAAAGAAAAGGGTATTTGCTATAGAGAAAGCTTTGTTTCAAATACCATGTTTAAGCAGAAATTCTAAGACACAAAATGATAAATCTTGCATACAATATGCCAAAGAATGGCAAGAAAATCTGTGCTTTTTACTTAAGAGTTCTAAAAAAGTACATTTGCAGGATTGGAGTAGTAATTAAAGACTGATAAAATTATATAAAGTGTCATTTTGGCAAAGTAAATCTTTTATATTAAATAAATGACAAGGCAAAAAACCACTGCAGTCTTTCAAATCATCTCTGGGAATAGTGAAAATTTTAGTAAATGATAAATAAGATGCATCCTTGTTGATTGGAAGAGGAGGAGGAACAAAGACTGCAAAGGAAGAGGAGGAGGAGGAAGGAAGAGGAGACAAATTACGGGGTGCCCAAAAGCACCTACCCATATCATGACCCTCAATTCCTTTGTAAATATGTTTTTGTTACCTTCATGTTCCTTGCAAGCAGACCCCAACATGCTCTGCTCTGCTGTGCCTTTAGTGCTGTTCTTTCATCTTTGTGGGCCTGGAGCAACATCACAGAATTTATATCTGTATCATTGTCCCTCAGGTCTGCTAATCTTCCTCAACAGTGCTGTAAATAGCACCACACAGATTCCCTTTCAAATAAAAAACTCAGTGAAAAAGAGAGAGGGAAGATCTGCAAATAACTCCTCCCAAGGCCATGACCTCCTCCATCTATCACAACCAGAGCAGGTAGATAAGGAGGTTTGATATGAAAGCATCCTTTCTGAGCGACTACATGTTAAATCAATCTGCAGATGAGGCTTTGACAGGTGCTGATATGAAGGGCTGGCAGAGGCCACGTGAGAACTGTGTGCTACTTATCCATTCTTTTCCTGCATCCCGAGGGTGTTTGGAGAAAGCAGAAAAGATGAAAATCTTCCATCTCTGTAAGTTCTTCACTCCTCTCCCACTAAGGTGTGCAGCTCTTCTGAAGCATTATATTGTTCTGAAGCCATATTTCACTCCAAATCTTTTGCTTGAGAAAAGAAAGATGCAGGGACATGCAGCTAACATCTGAACAGCTATGCTTTCATCAATTATAATTCCAGTTATAATTTTGGGTTTGCATCCAAGAGTAAATTGCCAACATTTTATGCAGTTTCCACATTAACAGATAGTTAAATGTTACTTCTAATAAAGCAAAGATAAAATTATGAAATTCATAAGAGCTTTCCTTTGATGTACAATACAAAATTTTCTATGCTTTTTTTTAATGCTATATTGAACCAATATGACCTTTACTACTGTCATCATCCCATTACTGAAATGAGCAAACATGGGTAGTAATAAAGGAAATTTCTTATCAACAAACCCTGCCACCCAGAAAAAATGTCACATTTTACATCTGTTTCACTCAGCTGAAGAGATCATACCTTGGAATCTGATATATTATGTCTTTGTAGAAAACTTTTATGAAGAAGGTTATGGGTAGATTAGAAAAAAAATAGAAAATATACATCATAGAGTAATCTTAAAGTCTAAATCTGCAGTAGTAGCCCAAATGGAATATGCAGATAGAGTTTTAAGCTTCCAGCATAACTGTTTCCAGGACTAATTTGAATTCAACGCTTTAGAGTCAGAATATGTGAAGCAGAGTAAAATGTCAAATTTTAGGGCTGAGTACTTTGCCTGAATTCTAACAAAGCAAGTAAGAATATTAAACTTCAAGTTTTTGTACCACAACACTACTATGTGCATTCATAAAATCATATTCTGTCCAGGTGCTTGCTCAATTTGGGATTTATATCAGGAGTACACTTTTAAAGTGGGTATCCCAGTCATTCCCAATTACTGTGCTTAGTGTCATGAAGTGGTATCAGAAATTGCTAACTGGATTCTTTTTGGCCTAATTGTGAATTGGAGATGAGTACAATAGATGCAGTCCAACTGTTAAGAGGCGTTCAATCCACAGAAGCTGATTATCAACTAGTCTGAGTAAACACATCTGAAACACATGGAGTTTGGCTCCTTGGTACCAACAGGTTTGCTCTTCAAGGCTTCTCCCGTGGGGCTGCACTGCTTGCTTATGCAGATATAACTTCAGTCTTCTGAGTTAGAACTCTGTCTTTTTGCAGTCAGCCTGGCTGTTGGGATTTAAGGATAAAAGAGGGCATACTTCCTTATAGTCCATGGCAGCTCAAGAGTGAGCTTCAAAGAAAGTTAGGAAGTAACAACAAGCCCAAGTACGTTATAGAATGAGATAAGAAAATCTCAGATAGGAGATATATATATATGTTTTTTACACAGTACTAATTTTGTGATTTTTCTGTCTTGAACTACCTCAAAACATTGTACAGGTTGTGAAGTTTGAGCTAATGGCCCATATGTGCCTATGTGCACATGTGCATATATTGCATGGCTTCAATATCATGGTACTTTGAGTGTTACTAGGAAAGGAATGATAACACATCTTGAATTCTTTAATTTAAAAAATAGGTGAATACTATTTTTAGCACTTTTATATGACCCTTTTTTAGAATCTGTAACTATATAGTCCTATGAATTTACATCTGTCAATTACCTTTTTATAAATACAAGATTTACATGTAATGTATAAAATGGAGAAAAAGGCTACAATGTGTAGCTAAACCTCCCAAATAACTCACTCAGACCAACATACAAAATTTGGTTCTTAGCTGAATTAGATATACTATTTATGTCTATCTTCTTTCTTCTTTTGTGGGTTTTCCTTCTGTGTTCAATTATGTCATCTTTGAAGATGTTATTACTGGAATTAATTACTTTGCCATATACCAGAGCAGTGGCATCCTGAATTTGTTACATCAAAGGATATTGGCTGAGAAGACAAATAATTAAATGACCCGTAACACAGGTAAATGGTACTCCTGGGATCAAAGGGATCCCCTAGGAATACTGTGTGCTGCTTGGTTCAGCCAGTCATGGAAAATGCTGTTGCAAGGGCTGTAGTGAGGTAGCTTTTGTCAGTCCTTCAAAGTAAGGGATTTCCAAACAGGATCTTCCTGTTTGTTTTCCTTGTTTGCCAGTTGTTCAGGAAATACGAAAATGAATGTAAGACTTGTTCAAATACCAATTCATATCACATGGGTGCTTTAGTACTTGGGAGGCAGGCTTCTGAGCCACTTCCAGTGAAAGAGAAGACAGTCAACAGTAGTCTGTCATGTGTAAAAATAGTACACTTTATGAGTACAACTAAGGAGCAGTAACCACTAAATCTCAGAACAAGAAAATAATTACTTCACCTCTATGGTGTCTCTTGGAAATGATTGCTTGCCCTACAGGGAAGTCAGTCTTATGGGAGTTTTTAATAAAATATTAATTTACTTCATTCCTGAGGATGTGGCCATTAAGTTGAGCAAGTCACTTCAAAAATTACAGGTCCTCTTCCCTAACTTGTGCCATAAGCAGGAGTGAGCTAGTAAGTCTAAGTTGTTCCCTAACTGGATTCAACGTTAAAAATTTTCTGACTTCAACAAAATCAGATTCATATTATATGAAAGACTTACTTTAACCAGGATCTTTACTTGCGCCCACTGCAGCTGGAAAACTTTGCCATGTGTCACAAAAGTAATGGCTTTAACATGGCAGGAGAAGGAAGACACTTGGGAAGCACAGTAATTGCCTGCAGGGAAGTTTACAGCTTCAGTATGGTAGATGACGTATTTTCTTACAGAACAAAATGAAGCATATTTAGAACAATATCTTTGAATTGTGCATAGTAACAGAAGACAGCAGAGAATTTTAATCTGGCAAAGTACAACTGCATGCTCCTAGTAAAACATCTGCCTCTTTACTGTGTATGCATAGCTGCTTCCTGTTTCTTAATGTTAGACAAGTAATTAGGTGAGGATTCTATGATACATTCAATGTTCCAATGTTTATACCTACAAATCATTAAAATTAGGTTTGTTGTGACTGGGCAATAATGTAAGAAGTGATTTTATCTCCATATTTGGGACTTGCCAATGTGTCTGTGAAAGACTCATCTTTGCCTGTGTAAGAAGGCTAAGTTGATTTACTATGAAAGGTTTTTAAAGTAATACAGCTCCTGTGTGGACATTCTTATTTCAAAGTAGTTTCTGCACAGTTCATCTTAATGTTCTTCTGCAATGTTCATCTTACAATCAGATCCTTAACTAAGTGTATGTTGATCCATTCAGAGGATCTCCTCATGGGGGAGAGAAATTTCTTGTAGTATTTAATCCTAGTTTTTGCCTTAAGAGAGTCTCCAAGATGAAGCTGAAAATCATCTCCACCTAATGGCAGCCTCTGATAGCAGCAGCAGTTTAGTAATAAGAAGACCACAGTATTTTTTCACACTTAAAACTCTTTGCATAGTATCCATTATACTGTCCCCTTTCAAAATGGGATTTTACATCTTCTTAAAGCCATGACTCACTTAGCATGTAAAATAGGAACACAGGCCGCTGAAAACATGGATTGAGATTTAAAAAAAAACCAAAAAACCCTATGATTTAATTAGTATACATGACATTTTTTAATACATTTACTGTACTGGATGGTCCTGTACATCTTTTATTAGTTAAAAGAAAATTCTCTTTAGTTTTGCCCAGAATATAGTCAAAAACTTGGACTGTAATTCTCAAGAAGGACAGAACATTCATGCTTCCAAGCCACGATTCTGAGTCAAGAGCCCTCTTATCTTTGAGTCAACACTGAAGTTTTTTTTCCTGATGTATCTCCCTACAAACATGAGTTGTTTTGAATGAGAACATTGGATGAGAAACAGTGGTTTCTTTTTAATCAAAATAACCAATTTGTACATTAAATATCATCAAAACAGTAATTTAAAAAAATTAATTAAACCCCAAGGAAACTAGGTTTTCAAAGAAATACACTTATTGCTGCTATTAAATAAAAAGAATTAGAATATGTATGTGTTAGGTTCATTCATCCTAGAATGACTTGTAATCAGCTCATGACATATGCCTATTGGAGTGCTTTCTCTTAGAAAGCTTTGTTTACATAGAGATCTCCCATTATATATGTTTATATGACACCTTTATGAAGATAAAAACAATTCTTTCTTCTGTTATGTTTTATGTTCATATTTATGGAAGTAGTTTTGGGTTGAAGGAAATTATTAAGAGAGTGGGCCTTTAAAACATAATTCGCCTGGTCTGTGGGTGGTTTATTCACAATGTTTATGTTCTCTGAGTAAATATTTGCAAAAATAATGTGGTGTTTATGCAAGGGAGACAGTATTTGTAGCAAACACTATTTCAATAATTTTTAAATTTTGCTACTTTTTAAACTTCATCTTTTATTTTTTCACTAGTTCGACCATGTTTTCAATAACATTTAATGAACTCTAGCAAAGTTAAAACAAAAACCAAACAAAATAATGAAGACAAACCTGAACTTTTCTTAACAATAGTGTGCATACTAGTAAGGACAGTTTCAGTGATTTTTGTTACTAAGACATTTAACACAGTGTGAAGCACTTTGATTTCTTTTTAATTGAGAAAACTTGGCTAGAATAAAGCAGTTTATTATTTCAACTGCTATTTAGGCTATGGAAAAAGTATTATAATATAAAGCTCTATGAGCTACTTCCCTTGAAAGGCAGTGGCTCCCAGTGAGGTCCTGCACATACCACAGACATTTCCATGGGCAAGAGCAAAGTGGAGTCTTACTTCTGAATGGTGGTTTTCTTCCAGTTCAGAGTTAAAGAGGCACCAGCTGCTGAGACATCTTTGCTTAATACAAAAACAGTGGAATAATGTATTTTACTATGGGAGGCTTTGACAAGGGCTGTGTTGGACAAGGAGTGCTGAGATTGATAGTGTTACCAAAAAACAATTGTAATTTAGGTATCAGTTTTGATAGTGAATTGATTTGTTTTGGGAAAATAATTTTTGTGTTAGAGCTGTATACACATCAGACCTTGGCTAATCAATAATGTCTTAACAAAGTAAGTGTATTCTTCTAGCAAATGGCTCTAGCATTTACTTTGTCATGGATTAATATGCAGATTGATTATTTTTTAAATTAGTGGTCAATATCAGAAGAAGGCATTCTCTTTACTTTCCTGAAGAACACTGACAACCTGAAAACACTGCGTCATAATTAGGCTGCACAGCTATTGCCATCTGAAATGTGTGACACAACAGGGTCAATTTTGTGATATTTTTATTCAGGTCACTGTGATGAGGAAAAGAATTACTTCCTTCTTCTGCATATCATACCTTGTAGCCCACCCCAGAGCTCTTCCTGTCATCTCGTCTCCTAGTATGCAAAAGGGAGTTTTCTAAAAATTAGTCTGTGAGCTACTTTGTCCTTCCCTTTGCTCCTTTTTGCTTGTGGATAGAAGAAGCAGTGTGGGTGTAGCACTGGTTGAGACCTAAGGGAATAAATAGGAACCAAAAACTGCAGAAGTGCTTTGTCCATAAGGTAAGAAGGATCAGTTCCAACCTCAGCCTTAGAAGTTCAGCAGATCTTCAGGGAGGTATTACTTCATTCATTGTGTCTGCTCCATGAAGAAACTGAAGACTTCAGTACCAAGGCTGAGTGAGGTACTCTGCAAAAGCAACAAATCAACCCAATTTTTGAAAAGCCCACTATTTCTATACATTTGAAATCAAAGGCAATACTTGGATATAGATTACACGGTACTAGAGAAATAAAAAAACTCACATTTTCCTGGTCCTTTTCAGCCAGCCTCAGCAGCTTATTAATGTTAATGCAAACTAAATAACTATTATAATGACATAGTTTTATTGTAAAAAAAACCCCTTCCAATTCTGATGTTCTGTTGACTGAACACATAGAAAAGTGAATGCATTGCTGTTAAATATTCTTCATAAATGGCTGAAAGAAGAAACAAAAAATAACTTCTGAATGTAAGTTTCTCCTTTGGGAATTTAGAGCAGATGTGCTCTGTAAAATAAGCCCTGGTACTTTTATGAAGGCCATGAAGTGGGGGCTGTAAAAAGGTGCTGAAGCAGCTTCATGGGTCGTGGTTCATTAACTCGAATTGTCATGTCTGGAGTCCATCTGATGGATGACCAGGTCCTTCCTTTCTCACATCCGTTTTCTCACTGTCTTCAGGTGACCAGCTTCCAGGGATACTTCTTTCAGAAGGGTTTCCAACAGTGGACTTGGGTAATATTCTAAACCACTTCAGTCATATTTGAATGCTTCTTTTTCCTGTTGGATTTTCTCCTTTTCTTGTATTCTTCCTGTGTGTAGCTTTCCTCTGGAGAGAATAAAGCCCTCATTAATGAAAAGCATTTTAGATTTTGAGCGATTATGTTACAGAAAGGTTTTCCTAATTGACAATACATAATTTTGAAGGTCACAAAATATTTATACACATTAAAACCAGAAAATGTAAAAAGCCTTATCAAGCACCACGTGCCTTCTGATTTCAGGCTTGCTATAAGGGAGTGAAGAAGCAATGTTTTACATACCGCCCACGTAAGACAACCACATAATTTATAGTATGGGGCCATCTGTGTGTTTCCCAAGTTCTTGGTTTTTTATTAGAATTAGCTCTGAGCCAAAAGCAGAACATTAACTCTAAGGGAGAGGAAGAGATGTAAAATAAGTAAAGAATGTTCCTCCCTTTATTTCAGGCTATTTGTGACTGAAAGTTGTGTCATGATTGTTTGGAAGAGGAAGAAAAATCAGTTAATTTGAGTTAATGAAATTAACTGAATTAATTAATGCTTTCAGACCGATGTCAGATACCATTTCTCTTTTAAGCAGTGAATGTATTTCATATGTATATAGAACTATCTGTTTTCCCCACTAAAAATAGTCAAAAATTTTCAGAACTTAGAATTATTTTGGCATGTCTAATTCCAAAGCATAACCAAAACCTCATGTCATGGTAACAGAAAGAATAATCTTTCATTACTATGGGAGATTATAATTTGGCTGGTTTTCAGTGTGGTTTAAGAACTTTTCTTTTAAATAAATAAATAAATAATGATGGGATTTTAAGCAAAAATATCATTAGCATGATTGGTGGAAGGGAATTCTCTGAAATCAAGAAAAATAAGATCTGTAAATCTGAACACATTTTTTGAGTTTACAAAATCAAGTCTAACATCCCATAAGGTTGTACTTTCTTGGCTGTTAATATTGTCATAATTATTCAAACCATCTTTAGTTCTATATCAGGGCTATACTGTGCCAAAAAAGAAAAAAATCAATAAACTCTAAGCATGTGAAACAGTTGCAACGCTTCATATATTACCTTTAATATATCAAATTGTTTATACATGCAGCTAAAGTTTTGAAAAGAATTCTTACAAATCCACTTCACAATTAGTAGCACACCAATAACTTTCTAGAACTTGCCAATATTAAATGTCTTTAAGTGTATTTATTTTTCAGTATGTTTTCAAGTATATTTGGGTTTTGTTAATGATTTTTTTTTCCTCAAAATAACACCATCCTAGGGTATGTCTGTCAGAATTGTCTGATGCTGATTTCTCAAAATCCTTTCAGCATTTATATTTCTTTTAAAGTATTTCCTGATTTTAAAATAGGAAGAGATATGACAGATTAACAGAGTATCCAACTTCCTGCTTCTGTTTGATTGTTAAGAGTTCACTTTAGTTATTGATAAATGCACTTGCTGTCTATGTAATTTATCAGTGTTACCACAGTAATATTCATTTTTCTGGGGTGTATTACCTGAGCAGTTTTAATGTTTTTAGTTACAATCCTAAAAAAAAAATACAATATGCAGAACAAAATAAAACCAGCCTCTCCTACCTCTAGTTCAGTGTGCCTTATGACTTTTATTGAAAGAACCTTCCTATTTTCCAAAAGTCTGGTTCCACTCTACAGTATAAAGTCACTACTCCATTCTGGGCTCTATATACTTATTTAATTATTTTACAGCCTCCACTTTTTCATTATTTACTTTAAGTTGGCATCAAACTAATCCTGGTTCAGCCATGGCATGCTTAGCTCATTAATTTTTATGTCTGCAGTTTTCTCCAAAGTGTCCATGTGCCAAAGGTCATTGAACAGAGATGAAAGCTGGTGGCTTATTCAACAGCATCTCTGGTCTTTAGTCTTACCATACTTTTCTATTTTTATTGCCTGAAAACTGACTTTTTTTCCTCCTGCATTTTATCCATAGGTAAGGAGCTCACTGACCATTTTCACACCACAATATTTAAATTTCAGCCTGTTGTGGACCTTTTGAATTTTCTTTAATAACAGAAGGAAATGAGAGGTGCTTAAATGTGCATATAAACCATTTTTATACAGAACTCTCACTTCTTCAATCTCTTCCACTTTTCCTTTGGGAGGCTCTACTACTTTGCTTCACTTTACTGTTTCATATGTGACCCAGTCTATGTTTTCAGATGTTTGACCTTTATTAGCTGTATGAAAAAGAATATAATTTCTGCTTTGATAGCATTCAAATCCTGAAATTTATCATTAGGGAGTTACTCCATTTCCAGCTCTTTTCTTTTAGACCACCTCTAGTGGTTTTAAAATTGCAGTCTTTGCATAAGCTTAACATCCTTTGATATCTGATCTATACAATCTGCCATCAAACAAAACAAGACCAACATATATACTTGACCTGTTGCATAAATTGGCAGCAAGGAAAAATATTGTATTTCCTGAGAAGACTGCTGGTGCCTTTAAATATTGTGACGTCTAGTCTGACTTTTTTCTTTTCTTTCTTTTTGTTATTCTCTCCTTTCCATTTACTCCTCTGTTCTTTCTCCAGAACTGATTGGTCCTGAAGTCCTCAGGCATCTGTGTTCTTACCTTTAAAATATGCACTTTTGTTTTTGCAGTCTTCCAAAACACAGTTATTCAATACTTAAAATATTTGTCTAGCCTGTTCTTTAATTATGTTCTCCTATATTTGAACTGTTACTATATGGAGGTCTTTGCTCTGGCCTTGGTAACATACCTTTTTAGAATTGTTCTCTCTGTGTGGGCTCATGACTCTCATTTGTCTCATTTAGGCTGTGGCCTGAATCAAACAAGGCCAATTTATGTGAGCAAAACAAGCTCCAGATGAGCCATCCTACCTGTTCGTGTAGAAGGGGAGTGCTTGGGGTTACCTAATCACCACTAATTTCCAATGCCTTTGTCTCACAATGTTTCCATTTTTTATAAATATCTTTGATATGAAGAGGTCACAGAAAACCAGCTATGCTTTCACCTTAAGTTTGCCTGATTTTGCCTTTTTACTTCTAATTTTGCCTCACTGAGGGCTAGTATTTTCTATTTCACCTTTTTTCTTTCTCCTTCACCTCCTGATCCTTAGGTTATCTTCCACTGAAATCACAATAGCAGTCTTTTAGTGCAGTTGTTGGTTTGGTTTTTTTCAGAACTCTTATCAGTTTCCATCAGGTTGAAAAGTTTTCTTGAGGTTCTGGGAGTCAGGAGCATCCTTTTACATGGAACAGAGAGTACAGAAATCTTTAACTTACAGGTTAGTAGATTCCTCCTTGTATTTCAGTGGAAGTTGCATGAAATTCAACCATATGAGGAAATATATTGATTTATATTTTAAAATATTTTCATATTTTGAAAACATGTTTTAGAAGTAATTTTTTCTACTTAACCTTAGGTATCAGTCTTAGTAGCAAAATTATCTTTAGGGAGGGAGATTTTATTTTTAAACAATGCAACAAAGCTTATCTTTGTTATAAACCAGTTTGAGGACAGATTCATCACTTTTTTGCAAAAATCTGCCCCCACCCTTGCTTCCCACTCCATCAGCCACAGACAAAATGTCTATCAAAATCAAGGCTGTATAGTGAAGAGTACAGGAAACTAAGGAAAAGTTTTATTTTGAGGTACGTTTGCAAGATTCCAGCCAGGTCAGGCAAAAGCCCTCCTAAGGTCACTTGTCCATGTTTCTTCAGTTGTCTCTCTGTTTCACAGGTGCAGTAAGCACTGGCCTGACAGAGCTGCGTGGGGTCAGTGGCACAGAGGCAGAATCAGAGCACAGAGAAAGAGAGAATAGCACATGGGAGCCAAGCAGAAGCATGAACTAATTTCAAATTTCACTCAGATTTCAAATGTTTCTAGCTACAAGATTAGTGCGTGCTCACACACGTGGCTTTGCCATATTTTAAGAATTATTCTAGGGCACAAAGCCAGGAGAAATCCCTGAGACTGGTGAGCCCTTTCTTTCTATATTCTTTTAGATATGAATTCTCCAACGGACAGAGAACTACTTGTAAAGCATAGTCCTCAAAAAGTCTTTTCTAGCACCACTTACATAGATGGGATGCTAGAGTATCAGATCTTTAAGGGGAAAAGAGAATTAGTAGACAGAGAACGGGAGCTAGTGGAGTGATCTTATTTATTGCCTTCTTTGAACCCAAACTGTGATTTTTTTTTTAATCTGGGAAGGACTACTTAACCTCTCTGGCACTTACTTTGTTATGTGTACATATATGATACGTATGTGTATGTATGTATATATATATGAATGTTACCCAACATTTCAAAAGCAGTCCTATGACAGCAATAAGGACTGAATTTAGTTCTAAAATAATATACGTCAGTTCCTTGGGGATTCCTGGGAAAGTCTTAGTGCTTACTCTAACTCCCACATTATTAGTTTGAAAACACAAGGCTGTTTTTTTCTTTCTTTTTTATCCTCCCCTGTAGGGCTTTTCAGAGGTGACTTATTTTCCCTGAGTTTTGCCACTGAAGGGAGTTATTGAACTTTAAACTTTACATGTTGGGAGGCAAAGGAGTGACAGGAGAGCACCCTGGTAATGTTTTTGTATGTGGGAAGACTTGCTGTAGGCCTATTAGATTTCTTAGAAAGTTTTCTCAAGGAAAAATAAAAACAACAAAATGACAAAAAGCAAGACAATAAAACTATCTTGCTCATAAGGTATTGAATTTAGTATTTGATGTTGATACTATTGTCTCTGAATACCTCAGTTTCATTCTGATCAGCACATGGTATCTCATGGTCCACTCATCATGCCTTTTTGAGTTGAAATCATGAATTCAATCTGCACTGATGGAGCAGTAGCAGACGATGTTTATGAATGAAAGCATCTCCTTGGTCCTTACACAGAGTGAATGGGAGGCAGGGAGGAAAAGCACTTGTTGCTACGGGGTTTTCTTCTTGCCAGCCAAATTATAGAATTTTCACTTTCATCCACCTCTTCCTCTTCTGGCCTCTAGACCAATAAGTACTTTCACACTCCTAGCAACTAAAATAGTTTATAAATTACCTTCTGACAAATGAGTCACTATAATTATTTCAGATTAAATACATTCTTTTATTTAATTATT
This sequence comes from Acrocephalus scirpaceus scirpaceus, assembly GCA_910950805.1. Lineage (NCBI taxonomy): Eukaryota > Metazoa > Chordata > Aves > Passeriformes > Sylviidae > Acrocephalus > Acrocephalus scirpaceus. The sequence goes on along the minus strand of OU383778.1, from coordinate 6,328,038 downwards.
TAGCAATTTTCTGCAAGTTTTCACCTCTAAGACCTGTGTGGCCATACAGATGGTTGTGCTTCAGCATTTCCTGTAGTTCCATCCAGCCAAGGTGCTACTGTCACTAAATCTCTACACCATAGGGGGCCCTATACAGACTTTTTTATCAGAGTAAAAGGCCTTACATTTTCATTATGCAGTGATAGTCTGGTTTTAGTCATGTATCTGAAAATTCTGCTATAAGCTGTATTCTTTCCCCCAAACTTCCATGAATCTTAAGAGAAATTTATATATGTGCAAATATATATAATACAGAGAAGAATATGAAATATAAAAATCCTCCAACAGGATTTAATTCTCTACCATTTTTAAATACTTCACTTTAAAGAGCCGAGTTTGGAACAGAATTATAACATCATCTCTCACTTTCAGTGTCTTCAAAGAGTTGAATATTTGGGTTACATAAATTTTTAGAATGTCCTCTTCTTGCACTGATCTTCTATTAGGTGTAACACTGGTCTTAAGTACACATTTGCTATTTTGGCTTTAGGGCTAAAAGTTGCTTTTGTGAGCATGAATCACATAGACTTTTATTACTGATTTGGGAAAGGGACATTCAGATCAACACAAGCTGTCTCTCAACTTGAGGAATTGTAAAATGCATCCCAGGCTTTTTAAAAACTACTTCAAAGGGAAATTCATAAGGAATCTTTAAATTTATAAAGCAAGAAATGAGGAAAAGCTGGAATGTACCTCCATCTTCCCATGTATCTAAGGATGTCATAGCCACTTCCTTGGTGCTCTAATAATATTCTCAGATGACACAGGTTGTGATTGTGGTCAGACATAAACATGGTTCTGAATGGATTTTGATTCTGAAGCCCAAGTGAGTCTTTCCCACTGTAAACCTCATTTTTAAGTACTGCAAGCAGTAAAAGGATCATATGGCACATACTGAGGAGTCTTAAATGTTGTGGTGATTTCATTCAATTTAAAAACCATTATTAAAATATTTGCTGTGACACCCAAGTAATACTTCTGAAGTCTATAATGCAGTGCAAAAAGCAGCAGAGTTTAAAGCAGTTACTGAAAAATATTTTTCCTTTTTGCTATAGAATCAAACATGCTGGTAAGGAGCTCACATTTATGGTTGATTTTAAAACAAGGAATATAAATTCCAAATTCTCTTTCATCAAATTAACTGAAATTTTACTGTAATCTCACTTAAGTAGGTAGGATACTTCTGAATAATTTATAATACAAGTAAACTTTTGACCTCTTATTAGACAGATACTCAAAACATTTTAAAGAGTTTTCACACGGGGCAAGATCAAACACTAATGACAGAAGGAACACAGGTGTTAAAGGAAAGTGCTGATTGTAGCAAAGCCTGAAAAATACTAATTACATTATTCCAAGCAGTGACACAATCTTTAATCAGATGTGAAAGCAACCTGAGAACAGTTAGGCAGCGGAGAAAAAAATCATTAAGTGACTGTGTAATCTCACAGTCTAATATTATTAATTATGCCCATGGGGTGAACAAAAAGCCCCAAGCTAAAGAGCCTAAACCTGACTATTTTGCTGGTTTAGAGTTTGAAAATAGTGACCTCTGGAGCAGAATGCATCACAGAGTGCTATTGCCACTTCTCATGGAATGAAACGGATACTAAATCATCAAATCAATGCAGGTCATTAAGGATTGTCCCCAAGATGGTGAAGTGTCCCTTTGTGACTAAGGGAAGGTTAAACATTAATTCTCCAGGTTTCCTCCTGCACATTTAAAGCAGTTCTTATGTGCTTTAATTCTCCCTAATAAGAACAGGTGCAGAGCCAAGGTTCTTTATTCCTGAAATTTTAGGTAACTTACAGGTGATGACTGATTCGGCTGGGATGAAAATGTGTAGAAAACTTTATCACTTCATGCAAAGTTTTTTATTCTAAATTATTCAGGAATTCCTAGTAATCAGTTATGAAATTTGTGTTACATGATTACATATTTCCTTTTGGATGGTCGTTTGTTCTGCAAACAAATAATCTGTAATCAGATTTATTGATTAGTGGAAAGAGTGCTCAGGGCTTGGCCCATACTAATTTCATTCTGTGAAATAGTGGCTGGTGTACAACATTTGTTGCTCTCTTTGGTTGGATTTTGAAGGTTTTAGCTGATGTCATTTTTCTAGACATAACCTGGTTTTTGTAAATGTGTGATCACTAAGTTTGCTTGAGCCTTTATTTTTATAAGAGAAAGAAGTAGAAGGGGCTTTGTCTGCAGACGTGTGTGCTTGCAGTATTCTGTATGACTCCATGGTCTCACAAGGCTTACCAGCAGTTTGTAAACAAAAGAAGTTATCTTTAGAGAAATCATGGAAATATTAAACTTTCCTTATATACAACATACCAGAACTGTTAGAGGTATCTTAAACATCAGAGGATGCAAGTTCTTGAGTGCATTTACTGTTTGTACTTATCACTACATAGTATGTCAGTACTCAAATCATTACAAGTGAAGTCTTCAAAGTGATCAGCTCAGACATCTCAATTTTTAGGATCACTATTCTTAAACATGGAAGAATTTAAGTAATTTTAATGTAAGTAAATTTTTAAAATACTAGTTTAGTGTAGGCAATCCTTCCTTTATTTCCACTATATGTATATTTGGGTTTTTTTCTATAAAAAAGAATATAGATAAGGAGAAATAAATTTTCTGGGTATCTTCCTTGCTGCCTTGCCATTTGGATTATGCTGTGTAAGTAGAGCAAACCACTAAATTTCTTCCACTGAAATTCAATTAGTGCATATGAAATCAAATTTCCCTGCGGCAAAAATCTGCTAAGTAAATAGAACCTTGTGTGCACCTGTGTTTGGAATAGCTTGTCATGCAATGGAGATGTGAATGGCAAAACAGGCATTTTAATCTTCAGACTTGAGATTTCAATTCCAGCAGACCCTGCTGAAAGCAAAGCTTCCAGGGATTCATGTGTTGTTTCTGGTCTTTGCAAGATAATTCTTCTCCAAGTAGCAGCGCTAGTGGCTCACAGTGACTAGACATCTCCCTCCAGCGGGAGATTTATTGCATAGACTCTGCTTGGAACTGTTCTTCTAATGATTGTCTGTTCTTGGCAGCAAATGCATCACAAGTTCTTAAAATCTCGCTCTCTTTTATCTTTTTACAATAAATCTGTCATCTTTTATATCCCTTAGAACAAAACTCTATGAAGCACATTGCACTTTGCCTCAAGGAGCTGTTGTTTGGTTCCTGACAGGGATACTGGTCAAATAGGGAAAAGAATTAAAGTCAAGGCTTACCTGCTACACATAAGAAAGAATCCTAGAAAATCAGAAGATTGCTTCCTCACAGTTATTCCTTATACAAAAGAGCTACAGTGGCACTGGGGCAGGAAAATTATGTTCCATAGAAGTTCTGACAGTGGGTTTAGCCTTTTCTAAAAGGGCAGCAGGAAACACGTGCTGCAGCCTACATCAGAACATCACACCACTACAGATTTCCAAACTTTTACTCTAATCCATGTCCTGCAGATTGTGCCAGATGCTAGCCTGCTGGCACCTAACTGTAAAGAACAACATGTAATGCCAGCAAAAAAGGCTTTATAACACAGGCAATGAGTATATTCTTGATTTTACATTTAGGCTTTCTGTAGGCTTCTGCACTACTTCCAGTAGCTACTATTATGCATAATGATACATGCCTTATTTTAAATTTAGTTTTTGGAGTTAAGTTTCATTATGAAAAATCTAGTGAAACATTTCTGCATTTTTCAGTAGTGTTCTTCTACTTGTTTGGTACCCTTCCTCAAGTATCTCAGTTGTCGTGTTACTAGGAATTTCTCTTACTTCCACCTCAGTTAATGAATAAATGCTCTCAGATTTCTTACTGTTCTTCCCGGAACAATTCTGCTTCTCTTCTTCAGGTAGATATGGACTTTTGAAGGACGACATTCTTTACATTTGTATGAACTATTGCATTTACTCAAAGGTAGAATAATCTTACAGATCATACCCTCATTTTTCTGAAGGAGGAAAGCTCTTATCTTTTAAAAGAAGGTAAGCATACTTCTCCTCACTCCCTAATTGCTCTATTTGATATGTCTAGTTTGCCAGTTTGGCCATGCACACTCCTCTCTCCCAGTCCCTTTCCTCCATTGAAGTGGCAAATCTGAGCACTGGCTTTTGAGCTGGAACAAGAACAGCTGATTTGCACTGTATCTTCTGCTATACAGTACCATGATAAAATACTGTAATATGCAGTGAGATTGTTGTTTCAGAACAATTTTCCTCAAAACTTGCTTTAGAAGCTTGAGAAATACAGGATAATATTTCAATTTCTCATTTCCTTAATCTAAATAAATATCTGAAAAATACACACTGTGTTCTGTGTTGTGGGAAAAGCAAATGATGTGCAAACTTCCTGGCCACAAGAGAAAATAACACAGTCATATTCCCACAAAAAAGTACAACTATCTCCTCTTAAATAACTGAACTGAAATAACTTGAATATAAATTAGAATCTTCCTGTAGCTCTCCTTTTCTCCTGTTCAGATAATGTGCAAGAAGGAAATCAAAGGATACTTCTTCCAGCTGTGAGTAGAATGTACTGGCCCTGTGCTGTATGAGTGTGCTAAAAGACTGATGAAGGACAGTACCTCACTGAAACATGTTTCACTTAGCTTTTCTAACCAGACATCTGTCAACGTTAGTGCAAAGAGGGTGTATGGTTTTCATTCTGCTGTTGCTACTGTAACTTAGGCAGCAGGCTTTTTATAGATTCCCTGCTTGCTGGTCTTTCCTGTAAATGCAGATTTTAAAAAAAAACCTTGAAGGAGAAAGGCATAAACATGATTGCAAAGCTCTGTTATTGCAGAAGGACGTTGTCTGAATTGGGGTTATTTAACTAGAATAGTAAGCATGATTTGTTCTCAGAAGAGTTCTGTCCAAAATCATTGCATACGAAGTTCTTTGAACTTAGTTCCAATTAAGAATGTAAGAACTAGACCTGCTGAGGGTACACCGAGGTTTTTGAGATATTTGGCACCTATGAGCTCTTAAACCAAGATTCTGCTCTCATATAGTGCTCAGCAGGAGATTTAGCTTTCTCTTTGCAAACTGAAAATGTGATTGTGGTGATATAAACAGGACAAGTGAGAAGTTCTCGTGCAGTTTTGACACTAAGGAGATGCTGTCAGAAGCAGTCACCCTACAGCTCTGTTGTGAGTTATTGTGGAAGACGATGGCAAGGTCCTAACCTTGTCTTTGCACAATGACAGGCATAAGTTTAAAATAAATATGATTCTATTAACATTCATTTTTGATCTCATAAGATAGATCTCAGTTACAGACCAGTGGAACAGGGTTTCATTTTCAAGTTCCTTCCTGTGCAAAATTGTTGGTTGCCACTAGGACTGCACACCTTACAGCACATGCTTCCCCCATCCTCCTCAGAGCACGAGGAGTGGCCGTTCTTGCCATGCCAGTACAACAGACTTCTACCAGGAAAAACTGCTTGTGTCCACACAATCTGAATGAGGTCAGTTCTCACGGCAACCCCACTTTATCCACACAAATGTGCATTGTTTTCAGGCACTTTCCCCTTCTGTGTAGAAATTATGTAAAATCTGAGGCAGCAGAAGAGCAAGAAAGAAACCTAATTGACATGCAAGCAGCAAGCACTGTGACACTTCCTTACCTTTCATGCTGTTACCTATTGTTTCACAAATTATTAGGCAGGCCATAGTTTTACAATACAAGACATACGTTAAGAGCACTCCATTAGGGTTGCTCATAAAATGTCCATGAAATAAATATCTTATTTTAGACAGAAATCAAGGCAATGCAGGATTACTTTCTGCCAGATATGGCAGAAACCGACAGCTATATTGCTGTGTGTGCCAGGAGTTTATTTCAGTCTCTTTCTGCCTACCTTCTTTCCCTCCCCCCTCTCCAGTTTGAGGAAGCTTAGCCGGGGTAGGGTGATCCCTTGGGCGGCTGGGAAGAAGAGAGGAACTCCTTTGTTGGTAGGGATGGCCAGAGCTCCCTGCTCCCACTTCCCTCCAGCAGCCTGGATGATACTCCTGCCAGCAAGAGATTAGATGGCATGAAGGTGGCTGTGACAGCACTACTCCTGTAACACGGGAATTCTCCTCTGATAATGTGAGGTTATGTTAAATCTGCTTTGTAGAACTAGCAGGGGATCTGGTTGGGTTTTTTCCCAGATTTCAAGATCTTCTGAATGGGAGAAAGACACCTCCCCCTATGCTTTCAATGGCATTTTCACTCTCTTAAAAGGCAGCAAATTCTTGGCTTCAGCCTGATGAAAACGAACATTTACCTTGATTGAAAGAACACCCTCAGTTTTGCCAACCTAAGCACTTTATGACTCCTCAGACCATGAAGCAGAACTGCTGCCAGGAGAAAATCCTCCTCTGCTGAGGACAGAGGTTGCTCACAGCTCTGATCTCCGCTGTGTGGCATAGCTCTGTCCGAGCGGGCAGATCCAGCTCTAAAAGGTCTCGTTCTCACACCCTATGCAATTTCTGTGCTTGGAACTTTTACTGATGCCTTTAGCCAATTACTCTCCCTTCGTATGGTATTCCTAAAGCTGGCGTCAGGTACTGTAAGTCTATCGGCAAGATAAATGGCAAAACATGTAATTAGAGTATTAGTAAAACCTGTAAAGTACTACGTTTATTTTAAATCATTACCTTCTTTGTTGTCGTGGGAGTCACTGTAGATAGAAGCCAGGGTAAACAAGGTGAAAATGACAAAAGCCAGCAAGATGAAAGCTACTTCGAGGTTTGTGAAGGGCAGCTCCATGAACTGCTACTGCTTCGCCTAGGAAAAAGTGTAAACGTTTACTCATCTGACTGGCTGTGGGAAGGGACTGCTGTCAATAGAGTAGTTAAGTCTTTACTCAGGAGGATACTAGATCCTGGTCAAACTGGTTAAGTAACTTTGGTGGTTAAGACGGAAACAATGCTGCTGGCTCATACAAGAATGTAAGCTCAAATCCTTTTTACCGAAGACTCAGAATGTGCTATTGCTCGAGGGGACACTTAGAGCAGTTATTAAAGCAAAGCTGCACTTAACTGTATGTGCAAGTACATCTATAGGCTATATTTATTTTATATGTTTTTGTGTGCAATGCATTTAATAACAGAAACATACTTGGACTCTGAAAGAGTAATAAAATCCCACTTATTAAAAGAGAAAATATCTATAATGATCTGTAGGAAAGCACAGATTTTTCTCAATAGAAAAGCTGCTAGAATACAAAACTCCCTGCCTTCTGTGTAGTGAAAAGTTTAAAATGTATGAGAGAAAGCCTGAACACCAAATTGCTAATCAAATTCCAGTCCATAGTCCAGGAATTCTGAAACCAGTTGAAGTTTAAGGTGTTCAGTTGCCCATAGGATTTAGCTCTAAAAAGCTAAAGAAAACTTAAGATTTCTCCCAGAAATCTTAAAACCAAGGAATCCAATACACTTCTATGGAGGTTTTTTTTTGGGGGGGGGGGGGGGGGGGGGCGGGGAAAGAAAAGAAAAAGAAAAAGAAGCATTAAATAAAAAAAAAAGGAGAAACAACAACAAAAAAGGACAACAACTTGCAGTAAGTAAAGAGAAGCTGGCACTTACTGATTGCCAGCGATTTGTGTATATATTCCATTGGGTTTTCTTCAAAAGAGTCCCAGTTCTATGAGATAGCCTCAGTTCCTTCCCGAAGCTCTGGAAGGATCTAATGTAACATGATTCCCTGATGCTTTTCAGCCGCTGCCTTGCTCTCAGCAGGTACAGTCCACATCAGACCAGAGGGTGGTGCAAGTGGCAGGAGAGGAACAGCTCACACGTGTTTCTCCTGCACCTGCCTACAGGATGCTGGCATGTGAAAGCAAACTGAAGGCACAGTAGTTGTGTGATGCCTTTGGGGCAGTCAAGACTGAGGTTCACACCTTGTAAATCGTGTTGAACTTTAAGCCCTAGAGTAACACGATTGTAAACAAGACTAACAAGTATCGGAAACCCAGCTCAGAAAATGTATCTGCAAGAACTTTGAAATTCAGGTCTATACTGATAGAAGCAATAATTAGTATGATATCACTGTGTCAGCAAAAACAAAACCTCTGCAGGTGCAACTTCTATGAAAAAAGGTCCTTTTGAATGACCTTTCTGATCAATTTGTGAGGTTTTTTTCCTGTTGAGTCTTGGTTTGAAAAACACAAACACCATTTATACAAACTAAAGCAGCAGCCACCTTGGATTACATTAGCTACATGTTAATTAAAAGGGATCTCTATATTTTTTAATATTCTGATTATTCTATTATTTAAAAATATAAAATATTTTGACATTGCTATTTCTGATCTTTTGTATAGTGATCCAAGCACAAATATTTCCACAGCAGGCAAATGAATGATGCTTGTGAAACCCCATGTCAACACATAAAAATAGAATACATAGAATAGAAACCGCTCCTAAATTAGGAGAATGTGGGCATGATTTGAACATTGTCACATCCAACGTATCTTCTGCTGGATCACCTTTGTAACAAATATTTCGTTAGTAACTATTATAAATCTCTCTTTATGATTTCTAGGAGTGCAAAGATAGTTACGCATATCTCAACTTTTTTGTCTGTATGATGGATCGGTTGCCCCATTTTATTAAATAAACTAAGGATTACCTCTTCCAGTCAGAGGAAAACTTACACCTGTGTATACATTGAAAAATCTTTGAGTGACTAAATCTATGCTTTCTTGCTCTTTGCAACAGATATTTATATATCTGCCGGAAGTTAGATGTGAATTCAAAACTTACAGCTTTTCCTATAAAGAGAGTTAAATTCTTCCACTTCCCTTATCTTAATAAAGCTGCCAAATCTTTCACGCTCTGCTTAACTGATAGAAGGAAATTTATGTGCTGTTAAAGAAGGGGCCTGTTTCCTGAAATCATGCTACTGTTGATGAGAGGATTTTTATATAATAGCCTGCAATTTCTTTAAGCAAAACTGATGTATTTTGTATTGCCAGGCATATGTGTAGTACATTCATTTATAAAAATGAATATTTTACCTACACATCATTAAATAGTTAAATATCAGTCTGCCGTGGTTTAACCCCAGCCAGCAGCCAAGCCCTAAGTAGTTGCTTGTTCACTCCACCACCAGCGGGACTGGGAAGAGAGCCAGAAGGGTAAAAGGTAGAAAACTCGTGGGCTGAGATGAAGACAGTTTAACAGGAAAAGCAAAAGCTGCACACACAAGCAAAGCAAAACAAGGAATTGATTCAGTGCTTCCCAATGGGCAGGCAGGTGTTCAGCTATACCCAGGAGAGCAGGGTCCCTCATAGGTAACAGTGACTTGGGAAGACAAGCCCCATCATTCCAAATATCCTCTCCCTCCCCCTCCTTCCTCCCACTTTATACACTGAGCATGATGTCATAGGGAGTGGGAATGTCCCTTTGGTCACCTGTCCTGGCTGTTGTAAATTAGCGTCATTTGCTAACTTAAAGCTGCTGGAGGACCTGACCAGCAGCTTCTTCAGTGAATTGTAACCTGATCAGTCATGTGCTGTGGAAATAAAGGAGATGGTTTATTTAAAACTTCTTAGCTATTTATGCAGCATAGGTATGTGCCTGCTCATTAGCTCAAGAGTGAACTGAAATAGAAAAGAAAAAAATGAGATACTGTGAAAAAGATAACAGAAGGGCTGTGGAAGAAACAGCCCAGAGAACTACCAGTAGAAACAAGTTGCCAAATGAATAAATGACAACATGTATAGAGTGTATATATCAAAGAGAACACAGCCTTTGGACTTATATATCTGTAGCTGCCTAGTTATCTCAGTATATCCTAAGCTCATAATGGGTATGCTCTAGATTCTTGTTTGTTGAATCTGCTGATTTTGTTTCCTTGTGTTTTAATCTTACCAAGGCATAACTTAGGTCAGGTATGTTAGCTGTGAGAAATACAATAAGGTATAACTTTAATATGGTATACTAAAAAATGACCAGTCCCCTGTAAAATAAGACACTTATTCACTTCATAGGATCTTTATTAACAATTATGTAAAAATGATATTATAGAGGTAAATTTGGCTTTCTCTCTAGACCTTGCTGCTCCTATGGTTAATGATTGGGGAAAGCTTGACTGAGAGCATACATCCTTCTTTGTTATCTCAGTAAAGAAGTGAGTCAACAATGTTAGTGAGTCAGCAAGGAACATAAAAGAGCTCTTGTTTAATAATAATAATAATAATAATAATAATAATGGCAATTGTATAGTTATAATGTTGTTACAAAAAATGTTAGCATTGCTCTAAGTCTGCCCTTTTCTTACTTATGTTTGCAGCTAGACTGTGTTCAGTTCAGGGGCATTTTCTGTTTGTAGAAATTGCCAGTGACAGGTAGTTTTTCTAGCTACCCTTTTGTGTGTTCTTTGTTGGGTTGGTTTGTTGGTTTTCTTTTGGTTTGGTGGGGTTTTTTATTGTTGTTTTGGTTGGTTGGTTGGTTGGTTGGTTTGGGTTTTTTATTCTCCAGATGTTGTGGCCAATGTCTTTAATATTAAATGAACTTCTGTGACTTTAACTTTGCTGTCCACATGTTTCATGGTTTTACCCACCTAAGGAACTAGTACAGATTAAAAGGCTGATCCTGCTGTATTTTATATTTGTTTCTGTGATATTGATGACTTCATAACAGAGGTGGAATGAAATTTTGTTTGTAAAGCTGAACCTAATGCTGCTGATTTACAGGAACAATTCTAAATATGAGCGATTATTTTTATTATTTTTTGTTAATAACAGCTTGAAATCCTCATAGGTCAGAATGCAGATGAGTTCAATGTATACTTGATTACTTTTGTTCTGGCTCATATGACAGCTGTATATGTAGTGCTAAGCACATCTTTATAATTTCTTTCATAATGCTTGAAGACATTTTATGTGCAAGAATATAATAATAAATAATTGATATGTATTCTATTACAAAGGAAAGACACTTCAGTGTGAAATGTGAACGTGTAGCAAAACTTCTGGAGTGGGAGCAGGGCTTTCCTTTAACCAAGATAGGATTGAAATTGTTGGGGTTTAAGCCATTTGAAAGAAAAGATTTGTCAAAATGGAATTTTCTATATCCCAGTGGTAGTCTCACATAATATAAAAATTTGGGAGGGGTTTGTACACACAAAGGATGGATCAGCTCAGGGCACCTCAGCTCTGCAGGCCAGGAGGGCACAGCCCATCCCTGTGCATTTCTTTCCAGAGTACCTTGTGGTAAACCATTGCCAGATTGAGGCTGTCATCATAGCTTGGGATATTCAGCTGGTTTTACTCCAGGAAGAATCTGTCTGTCAAGCTCTGCAGCAAATACCTGTGCAGGGGAAAGAGAAGGGTTTCTTTGTCCTCTGTAACAACTAAAATTGCAATATCATAATAGTATACATTTCAACCAAAGTGAAGAGTGGGACTGTTACTTTGTGTGAGTTATAGTGAATTCTTATGGAGTGGTATTTCCAAAAGTATGCATACCAAATATTCTTTCCTTTAAAATACTATAAACAAAATAGCAGACAGAAGACATCTCTATCAGGGAAGCTCTACCTTTCAAACTTTACTAGGCTTAATTGGTCAGAATTTTCCCAATTTTTTTCTTTTCTTTTGGCACTAGCAATAAGGACATATAAATATCTTATTATTTAGCAAAATAGTAACTTTAGATGAAGTGAACTATTAGGAAAGAAAGGATTCAAAATGTTCATCAAAATGCTAATTAAAATACAATATTTTGTCTTTGTTTAGAATCTCAACTTAAAAAGAAAAAAAAAGTGGTTTAAAATGTTTTTAGGTGTTTTAGGCTTTTTTAAGGGTGTATGTATCATCCTTATCACATTACGTTAGTCATGTGCTTTCCATTGAACAGCAGGACTGTAGCTCATCCTCTTCCCCCCCTTGATTAGAGGTGAATTGCATATGCAGTAGAGCCTGGGTAGGGCTTTGGTTTGTCCCTTTTCTTCATAGACATATTGTTGCAAATTTCTCTTTAGCAAATTTATAGTAAACAGGCGATTCTAGGTTGTTCCTTGGGCAAAAATTGATAAGCTTTAGGGTAGTACACATGATCTCTTGGATTTTAGTAGAAAGACTAAACTGAAAATTTTGCCATTGCGTAAGGACAACTTTCTGAGTTCACTTCAAGATCCTATGTGTTGGGTTTTTAGGTTTTTCTTTCTCTTCTTTTAACAGAGAGAGAGAGAACTGAGGCCGTATCAGGAAGAACACATATCCTATCTTGTGCAAGATTAGAAGCCATAAAGGGGAACTACTGAATTTTCCATTCTAAGTCATTGCTAATTACTCAATCCTTTTGATAGAAAAGTTAAAGACTATGGAATTATTACCTCATTTTGCAATGTAGGACACTTCTAGCTTAAGTTTTATGAAATGACGTTGAGCAGCTGGCCTTGTCTCCCAGGCAACTAGCAGTAGGCCAAGGGTAAATGGCCTCAATTGCACCAGGGGAAGTTCAAGTTAGTTACTAGGAAAATTTTTTTCACTGGAAGAGTGATTAAACATTAAAACAAGCTCTCCAGGGAAGTGGTGGAGTCACCATCTCTAGAAGTGCTCAAAACTATGGGTAGACGTAGCCCTTCATTACATGGTTTAGTGGCCATGGTGGTGTTTGGTAAAGGTTGGACTCAACGACCTTGGAAGCCTTTTCCAACCATGATGATTCTGTGAATCTATAATAAGGGGTGGTGTTCATCACTTTATGGGAAGCATGACTCACTTTCCAGTAATTAATTTTTTTTTCAGCATAACTCCTCTGGATATGAAGTTTTATGGCCTGTAGTATCAACAGATAATCTTTACTTTGCCAAACCAGGTGACTGCCTCTCCACTGACATGATGAGAAAGATTATGTTTAATTTTCCATGGCCAGATTATTTATTTGTGCAACACATCTTGTCTGCACAGTGGTTTCCTGTTTAAAGCCAAAGCTAAAATGAATTTAGGACTTGGTAACAGCAAGTTGCACTTGGGTTCCTTTTTTCCCTTCTCTGTTTTCTCACAGTTGCCTAGAATTTGATTTTGTCTCACTAAGATTTGGAACTGAGAACACATGGAGAAGTCTGCAAGTATTTAACCACTTGGAATACACATTTACAGATATATTTTCATATTCACAAGCATATCCATATGCAATGCAAGGGATGTGTGTGTAGTACATAAGAACAGTATTTGAGTTAATAAGATGTGTGTCAGATCATCGTATCACTAAAATGATGAGGTAGAAAGAAAAGCCTGAAAAGTGAATTTTCTTTAGAATTAGAGGCAAGTGGCTGAGGTTCAGTTTGACTCATCTGCTTATCTCAGGGGCATGGAGAAGACGTCAAGTAGCTGGATATGGACAGTAGTGAATCCTTCTATGCTGTCAAAAGGCAGTGGAAATAACACATCTTCTTCCTTTATTTGAATAACCAGTAATGGTATATGCATGCTGATTGATCTTACAGTCCCACATGTATTTCTTCAGCTGAATCCCTCCTTTTATAAAACATTGTTATACCTGTCAACACTTTGATATTTAAAACTAGCTCCAGATCTGTAAAAGCTTAAAGGAGGAATTTTGGAAACTTGTTTTATGCCTTTTACCAATTGGACTCTCTAGATTTCACCTATCTGACTATTTTAGTGGTGGTATTTTGCTGGTAAATTAATATAAAGCGGACATTATGATTTATCTGCTTCTCTGGGTGCTTAAAATTCACAAGGATGTGAATTAACATGCTGGATTATCTACCCTCCTTCATTTATTGCCATTATCCTAGGAACAATATGTAAACTAATAGTTGACATAAACATATACTTTATCGTTTTCTCAGAATGTTAAAAAAGTCTGTAATTCTTCGCATAACCCAGTCATGTGTTTTCGCATGTATTTCGGTATCTCAAAAGCAAGTCAGTCTGCCATTTCCCACAGCTGAATGTTTTAAAAGTTCCCTCTTTTAAAGTTCCCATCAGTCTATGGCGCTTGAATACAAATACATGGTATTTGTTTTTAAGGAGTTTGGGACAGCCTGTCAACTCGGGCTCCTTCCTAAGCTAAGCATCCCAAGGTTAATGTGCACGTTGAAATCAGTGCAGTAAAAATAGAAGCAGCACCAACTATTTTCATATTCCAGTTTCCCTTTTATACCTCTTTATATTGCATATAGCCTGTTGTGACCAAAATGCTTGTCCGAGGTCTTCCTGGACTGAAACTTTGCAGCCATAAGAAACTTGATGGAGATAGTTGGAGCTTCAGATTGGCTCCAGTTTTAGCTCTGCTGCTGAATCTCAGATGGCAAATTTGTTTGAAGGTGGTTGCCCGCTTTTGTATCTGACTGAGCAGATTCTACCCACCTTGTACAAAAATACATTATCTGGTGATGTTTTTATGGAAAAATTACTACAGCCAAGTACACTTCCAAGGTATTTTTTAGAAAAATCTGTTTTCATTTGACCCAGTTTACAAGTAATTCTGTGTGCAGTCATAATTTTTGAGCTGTTACTATAGAAAATTATACCAAATAAGCTACAAGAAGGAGCGGTAGTAGGATATATATGGAGGAATAAACACCTTCATATTTCTATTGTGAGAAATAACTATCTGGATCTGATGAAAGCCATTCTTTTCCTTGAAGACAGCAAAGTCCCAATGTTAGCTCATTTGGGGGAGGCAAACCAATAATGACACAATGTAAGAACACCTACATGTCATGTAGACAGCTGTTGGATTTAGATGTTATTTTAGGAACACACTATGGTATGCAAAGCTTCTTGACACTGACTAATTCATTCAAGTTACTCTAAGCTGTCTGTATGCCTCTTTTCAGTTTGGCTTTTATGCGAATACCTTAGAGTTTATATCATCTGCAGTACCTATAATTGCAAATGACCAAGCCAAAATTGAAAGGGATAATAAACCTTATATTCCTACAGTACTGACAGACTCTAATCAGCTGAAAGGGCAGCGTGTATTCAAGTAACCCTCTGCCTGCAATATGCAATTTCCATTTTCAATTAGTTCACATTTCAGGCAGTGGGTGAAATTTGGTTTTGCGGATGCCTACCAGGAACCTAGTTTTGTTCCTTGGTTTTGACCTCCGAGAGGAGAAAGCATGTAATACTAGAAGAAGTGTTTATTCAGGAGTCTCAAGTTTCCTAATGTCCACAGACATTACTGATTTTGTTTTCCATGATCTTTACTTAGGGAATTAAATTAACTTAAACCAATATGGTGATATTTTTCTATTTGGTGAAATCAGAGAATGGCATTTTAATTATTTTTTAAAGGGAAAGAGACAATTTGGTATTAATTAAAGGATGTATTTATTAAAAACTTAGTAGAAATAATTTTGGTAAGCGCATGAAAAGAGAACTGAATTGAAATAGAAGCAGTTTAAGAGCTCTGTCATAAGCACCTTGGAAAAGATTCCAAACAAAAATATTGTCACTAAGAAGCCTTCATAGCTACAATTTTGTATATTTATTAAAACATTTGTGTTATTGATAGTAGACTGTTTGTTTTACTTTACTGTTTTCTGACTTCAATGATTGGATTTTTATTTATATTGGATAATTATTTAATAAAGGCAGAGGATTCTTCTCAATTCTTGTAAACCTCCATGTTTATGTGAATAGTCATGTCATTTCATGTATTTTTCTTCCTAACTACCAGGTTCTCTGCATTTTTTGAATAGTTAGGACAATTGTACACATCTCCAACTTCCAGGATGCAATCCACTTGACATTCCCTAACTGCTTAGTGAAGCATTTTCACTTATAAAATAATGGTTCAGTCTAATGCCTCAGAATTAATCCAAGTTCAGAGCAATATCACAAGAGGGAGCCCTTGTCAACACCAAAAAATCAGTACCTGATTTTGCAGAGCTGCATGAATCACTTTCCAAGTGAAATGTGGGTTCTGTGCACTTGCAATGAAAGTAGTTTCACACTAGAAGAGAACATTCTAACACAAGTTATATACAAATTGATTTTTTACATAGGAAAAAAGCCAGGAAAGTCTGGTTGAGCATTTGAATAGGTTTGAACTATGATTTTTAAATTACTGCTTTTGCTGGTTTTGGATAGCAAGGGATATGAAGCTAGAGCATTATCACTGATTACTGTTACTTTTATTCTCTTGAAAATTCAATATTACTCTCTTGTGAGATGCAAATTATCAATAAGAATCTAACCTTTGTCAGTTTAAGGGATTAATACATTCTGAAATATGTTTTTTAAAGGAAATTCTTTTATTATTTTTTTTCCTATTTTAGGCACTTCTTTGCACAGGAAAGTATTCAGTCTGGTTTAGGTTTAATTGTTTTGCTTTGAGTGAAAAAATGATACATCTTATAGTGCTATGGTTCTATCATGGTGAAATTCCATATGTTGTTGACTGGAGAATAACCTGAAAATAGAAAAATATAGTTTTAATTGCAGGTTTCTTAAATATATGTATCTAACCACTTCAATAAAAGAGGTCTTAGACTAAAATTTTCAGGTAGATCCCAAGTATTTTACTGAAAGTCAGAGCATTTCCAGGCTAAATTAGTAACAATCCTGTGTCTCCTCTCTGTCTGTCAGTTATGTTTCTTCACCACTGAGTGCTAGTTTTATTCAGGAAGTTAAGGTGAGGTTCCTAAAGAATACAGTGCTTTATCTTTTTGAATATTTTAATGCACTGTCTGTATAAAAATGAACAGAATGAAAGGAAAAACAAGGAATCGTTCTCCAGAACTCCAGAGTTTTGATCGTTTTCATTGTTTGCTTGTCTGGTTCTTTTTAATAATGTTTCCTTTAAGGTATCTGATGGAATGATTTTCTCACCTAGACAGGCTTCAAAATTACCGTAATGGTGAATGGACCAAAATGTTGGTGCAAAAATCATTGATAATGGAGCACACTGGCACAGTCTGAAACTGATGCATTGCTGTAACTCCTGAGAAGACATTACTCTGCTTTCTTCTCTGTTTGAGGAAATGATGTTAATATGGTTACAACCTACCACATAAATTTAAATAAATTGAAGTGTTACTCTGTATATACAGTAGAAAATTTAGTTTTAAAGCATTGATTGTATAGCAACTTCATTTTTCTTTTCACACTTTCACACAATACAGGCAAGTTTAGAGTGTTGACTTTGGTATTAAATATTCATTCTGAGGCAAGGAGATTTAGTGATACAATTTCTTTTGCTATTTATGGGAGATTACGTGGTTAACCCCTGTTCAGGTGTCATGATTAATTTACTTTTGTGTTTCTGAAAGGATCATTTTAGTCTAGGAGAGTTAAAGACTGCAATTCATTGAATTGAAAAGAGAGAGAATTACAAGATACTTCACTCAGAGAAAAAAAAATTGGAGAAAAAATTGTTTTGACATTCTCAAGGAAATGTTGAAGCAAGTAAATAGTAGACCATTTTAGCTAAGCTTCTTGTGTGTAATTTTATATTTTCTCCTTCTTTTGCAGAAAATACATATATTTCCCCACCAGTTTTTTAAGGTAGGACAGTTTGGATGTGGAATCTGATTCTTTTAGGTGATCATTTGAGGTGGAATTGCAACATTAAAATTCTTTCACCTAATTTTTTTGAATTATCCTCAATGGCAACATTACAAAGATATAGAGCAGAGACAGATATGGAATAGGCAGCTATGCCACTGGTAAATCTTTTGCTTCTTCCCTCCTTTCCCAGGCATGGATTTTATAATGTGCATGGCTTTTACACTGAAGATTTGCGTGCTTTGGAACCCAAACATTACCTAAGTGTCTAGTTTCCTGCTTTCAGATGGGATAAAGTTAATTTTCTTTCTAGTAGCTGGCACAGCGCTGTGTTTTGGATATAGGAAGAGAATAATGTTGATAACACACTGCTGTTCTAGTTGGCATTGAGCAGTGCTTACTCTAAGTCAAGGATTTTTCAGCTTTTCACACTGCCCTGCTAGCAGAGAGGGGGAGGGACACAAGAAGCTGGGAGGGGGCACAGCCAAGACAGTTGACCCTCACTGACCAAAGGGATATTCTACATGATATGTCATTGTTCTGAACAATAAAACTGGGGGGAATTGGCCAGGGGTTGGGGGCTGCCTGGACATTGGTCAGCAGGTGGTGAGAAATTGTGTTGTGCATCACCTACTTTGTGTATTTGCTCATTACTTGTATTATTTTCATATCCTTTTCTGTCCCGCTACACTGCCTTTCTCTCAATGCACAAGTTTTACCTTTTTTCCCAATTCTTTCCCACCTTGCATTGCGGGGAGTGAGTGAGGAGCTGTGTGGTGATTGACTCCCTGCAGGATTACACTGCACCAGCAAATTCAGTAGAGCATAGGTTGGCTTTTAGCTGTATTTCATGTCTTCTTACCAAGAAGGACAGAGGCTGCCCTAACTCCATTGGAGTGCCACATCCATCAGACATGATTTGTTCATAGCACAGGCTGCATGGAACAGGGACCAGTCCTCCTTTCCTCAACACCAGGTCACTGGGAGCAGCTCTGTCACCAAGCAGTGACGGGGGCCCCGTTGAGGAAGTGGGTCTCAGCCATCCTCAGTTTGGCTCAAAGTCCTGCCTAGAAACAAGACTGGCCCTGTGGCCTTCCTGTCTGGAAGTTTATGATTGAGGAATATATATGAGGGAGACTGGCTCTGTGTGCTGAAATTGAGCTCATGATCTCAGAAGCTGGGCCATGTACTGTGTAAGAGGAGAGCTGTTGGCCTTGGCTCACTGGATCTTGATGGGAGCCATGCAGGAGAGCAGGAGGACACAGACAATCTGTGCCATTGACTCAGCTCCCCTAGAGAAAAGTACACTTGAGCTGTGGGAATCAAGAGGTTGAGTTGATAACTTCTAAGCTGCCTAAGCTCTCTGCTTATCTCTTTACTCCCACATACCATGATAGTATTTAAAGGAACAGGGGTCTACACTGTGTTCCTAAAAGTTTCCAATATTTTCAGGAAGGCTAAAAATTTTTCATTTGCTGCAATTGTTGGACTAATGAAACCATACTATGCTATCATATGTGGACAAGAAAAAGAGAGGGAAGAGTGGTGAGGTTCCTAACAGAAATATTTTATATTTCTTCTTTATATCTGTGCCTCTGTGGAGGAATTTTGCATGTGTGGGAGATGACAGAAGTATAATATAGATGTTCAGCTGAAGGTCCATGACTAAACAAAAGGAACATCACAGAAATAAAATACAAAGATTAATGGTATCAGAAGGATGGAAAGGTCTAACTATTGTTATTATAGTTAAACATGAAACATTTTTCTCTCAGGTTTCTGTTTTCTGAAGACAGGGATGGTAACTCATTCCCTAGCCACTGTCACACTGGATAAAATGTTCTTTTTATCAACTTCAGATCCAGCCAATATATCTCTTGTAAACTTGCTTCCTGTTTGTGCTCTGCACAAAATTATTTTCCAAAAGAATGACTTCTGGGAAGATCAAGTGGGAGCTGCTTTTTTGCAAGCTAGGATCAATTTTTGTAGCTATCTTTGTGTAAGCTAGTTCAAAGTCATACTGTGAAAAACATCCTTTTAGAAAACTTAATTTTTATTTGGATAAAGACTTAGTTAAAATTTTAAATGAGATGGCTTGATCAGACTTACAAAGTACTTGTCAGAAAAAGGCAGATTTAGCTACATTGTGGGCCATCTCTTCCATTTGATTTCATTTGTGGATTCCATGTTGTGTATTGACCCAAAACGAGGGAATAAATTGGATTTGTCCCAAAAGCTGTTGATTAAAACTCTTCCAAAATTCATACATATACACCACACTTTTCAATTTATTTTTGGAATTTTTTTTCCAGTTTTATAAGCACATCAGCTCCAATAAGAGAGCCTGAATAGTGTCTCAGTATTCCTATGTAAATCAGAAGGTTATGCCACAAAATTCTATCATTTGGTTGCCTATGGTAGCTGGTAAAATAACTCAGATTGAATTAATTTTTTACTTTTCTCTAATTTGTTCTTGATTTACTAACTTTTTTCAACTTACCTAATTTTTATTGTTACACAAAGACGTAAAACTTCTCTAACACTGATGAATTTCATTGAAGGGTTACAACCACCTTAGGCACCAGAGAGAGATTTCAATCTCTTAAACGCTTTGGATGCTTAGTCCTGTTTGGGTTTATGGTCTCTACCACTGCAATACCATTCACAACCCATATTACTGTAGCTCAAATGATCTGACTAATTACAACAGACAAAAGGAGGATTTTTAGTAGTTGTGGATGAATCTCTGAACTTTGTGAATAGAAAAGTAAATTTAAATTTTTTCATGAAACCATGTTCAGTTGTATTTTCACCGCAGATTCCAAGTATAGCAAAAAGGACATTTTTCAACAAAAAAGATAATGGCTGACATTTTAGGTCAATATGAGGCAAGCCTATAGAAAAATCCTTTTGTCTCTTGAAAAATAGAAAGTAAAAATAGTGTTTATTATATAATTTTTGCCTTTCTTTATATTATATTTAGAGATGCTCACAGAAATAACTCTTAAGAAGTGGTACCCAAGCTTCTATACTAATCTTCAATGGTAAATATAAGCTACCATGTCAGGTCTTAAACAGCAGGGTGCACATTGCCAGGTGATTCTTATACCCCAGGGTATACAGAACTTCAAGAAATGGTTTTAATACTCTCTTCTGGCATTAAAAGATGAGTCTCTAAATTATATATGAGTCTCTAAAACCTCCCTCAAAGCGGCGTGAACATCTGACTTTACTCACCATCTGTGAGTGGAGCAGAGATACATTGTATAGCTAGGCTTAGTTAATAAAAGAAATGCATATGAAAGAACAGAAGATAATTTCTTTCATTTTATTCTCCTCAAATTGTGACTGGTAGCAATTCAGAACTTTTTCTTCTAGTGAGCATGCTCAAATGTTTCCAGTTTCCAAAGATTGTTTTAAAAATAAATAATATGGGGAAAAAAAGGAATAAATATCTGTTGAGTAAGACATGAAACAAAAAATGTTTGAGGATAAATTTCCCTGCCCACTGAGTCCTTGTAAGTTGGTACTTGTTCTCAGTCCAGCAGCTTTTCAGTGGCTTCACGAGTTGCACAACACTCACACAATGCTCTAGAGGCCCTACAAAGAGCCTCTTTACACTGATTCTGGTTTGTGAGTCTTTTCCATGTCAAAATTAAGCCTATTTCCTGTCAGGAGTATCCTAGGCTCAACTCTTGTTTTAGGTACTCTGAAAATATCCCTCGAGCCCGGCTGGAAAGTGGTTTCCAGCTGTTCCCAGCTAGCCCTGGCTCGGGATACTTCCAAACTCGGTTGGTGGCAGCAGGCAGACCGGCCACCACCCCCCGGTGGGTCAGAGCTGCACGAGAGATGTCGGTGAGGCTTGACCAAGGTAGGAAGCGAGGAGGCTACTTTGTGGCTAGATGGTTTTTATTGTCACCTGCCTTTCGCAGAGGAGCCACACTTCTCTCTGAGCCTCTCTCGAGAGTGTCCCCTGCCAGAGGTGTGGTTACAGCTTATATGGGGTTGGGAGAAGGGGGTGGACACAAGAGGGAAAGCCAATAAGGGAAATATGGATGTCACACAGACAGCGAATGGGAAACGAGGGGTGGGGGTTCCCCAGCCTGCTCCGATCTGGGACCGAGTCTCTCCGAAGACTCTGGAAGAAGAGGAGAGGCTTCCCAGAGAGTGACAGGCTGTGGAGAACAAAGACAAGGGGAACCAAATGGGGAGAAATACAGGGGGGAACTTGGGAGAAACCATTACAGAACAAATTAATATTAACAATAAATAAAAAGATAGAAAACACGCCGCTACAGTACTCATTCTTCTTAGCTCTACATAGCAGAAGTGTCTCCAAGCTGTGTGTACTTGTTTGGTTGTCTTGTTGAGTAACCCTGTTAATACACTGGGTACAATACAGAAATCAAATGAATTATTGCACAACAAGATTATTCTGTAGATACTGATAGTGATGTGAGACTTGGAAAAGGCATTTAGAATACTGTAACTTCAATTATTCCTTATGCTGTACTTACCTAGAAAGGAAGGTACACAGATTAGGTAAATTGAGGCCAAATGAATTATGAAAGTATTAAATCCCTTGGCTGAGACAATCTCTTAGCCACTGTCTTAAGTGTGCAAGGAAGGACTGACAAATACAGCAATGTTGGCAATTGAAAAGGAGTTGATCTCTTCCTTAACAGCCAAATCATAGAAGAAAATAATGCTTTTCAGTAGGTGAAAAAGGGCTTCTAAGAGACAAGTATGGAACATAGTCCAGATTCCTTCCAATCATTTAAAAAAGGAAAAAAAAGA
Source organism: Acrocephalus scirpaceus scirpaceus (assembly GCA_910950805.1). Lineage (NCBI taxonomy): Eukaryota > Metazoa > Chordata > Aves > Passeriformes > Sylviidae > Acrocephalus > Acrocephalus scirpaceus. The sequence goes on along the minus strand of OU383778.1, from coordinate 6,305,705 downwards.
GTCTCTAAGAGGGAAACTTTGAGCATTATATTCTCTTTCTAACTAACAGAAGGGAGAGGGGGTATGTATGACCTTCTCCTTTCAGCATTTTCTTTACTGTTTCTGTCAAACCATTCAAAGAAATAGAAAAAATCCCATGAAACATCTTTCAGAAGGAAAGGTACTTTAAATCTTGTATTGTACTGATTGTTTTCCTCAATATACTTTTCCCATCTGACTCTAAAGGTTTGAGACAATGATCCTAGCATATAAGAGGTCAGCTTTTGAGACATTTCTAATTCTAATGCACATGGATGCTCTTTGTTACCATGGAAGCAGATAAAACCACTGATTGAGAATATCAGCAGTCACCAGTGCAACTACCAGCCCAACAAGTCAGTTAGATAAAGTAGCCAGTAAAACCAAACAGCAATGCTGCATGATGCTGCAATAACTGGTATCTGATTTACCCCCTTTGTCTCAGCTACTGTAACAGGTTTCAAGGAGTTTTCCCAAAATGAAAAATTATCTTTTGCAAAGTCCGTTGTTGTGTAGTGGCCCTTTGCTTCTGAGGACATAAGCTTCTGTCTTCCATAGGAATGCCTAATTCCTGATGGTATCCTGGGTTATATAATCTGAGGTCAGATCAAAAGAGCAGGGAAGATGTTGCTACTGTACCATATAGATACCACCAGAACCCTTGTCAGTATGGGTTCTTGTCAATATTGAAATGCTGACCGAAACAGATGTGTGGGGAGCTGGGGTTGAGATATCTGAGGACAGATAAATACATATATTGTAACAAAATAGTTTTAGATTGTATTGTGTACATGTACAGGCAAGCATGAGCCAAGCCACACAGACACTATGCTTAATATAAGTACCTAGTCTTGAGAGGTGAAAATATTTTATTAAGATTAGTGATAGTTTTCAGGATTTTCAGGGCAAGAATCCAAGGCAGGCACATCTGGATTTCTTCATTAAACCCTGAGTGAGGTTAGTGCTAGGAGGTCATTATCGAGTGCCATAATTTATGTTTTAGTATGACTTTGCTGTCTTGAATGGTTAATTCAAAATTTATCAGTAAAAGAATCTCTGAGGGAAGTAATAATGGAAAGAGGAAATTGAACAAAGTAGAAGAAAAGAAGTTTGAATTTTAAATAAAGGCAGACTCTCATACTGCTGTCTTAGCTTCTCATTTCTTGTTTGTAAGATAATGAAGATGTCAAACCTTTTCCTTAAAGACAAAATGTTCTTTCTTTCCCATAGAAGTTATAAAAATGTCAGGAAAAATCAGAAACTGCTCAGAGCCCATAAAATAGGACTGTTATAAACTCCTTGACACATTTATGAAGAGAATTATTTATTTAAAATATTTATTTTGGCTCTAACAGCCCAGTTTTTACTCTGCATGTGATATTATAGCTATTTTTTGATGATTTCTCCCTTAGTTTCAAATAGTAAAGTTCAGAAAAGCAGCTACCTTTCACCAATGGGCAGCTTTTTGAAATGGGAATTCAGTGAACTGGGCAGGTCAGGATCTCATATCACAACATGCTGCTAACATAATAATGGTAAAGTGTAAAATTAGATTTCCCCCAGCTGCAGAATAAACCTCTAAATTATTCTCCAACTGAGTTGACCCTTGTGCTGGGTTGGAACACAGCTGGATGCCAGGATGCCCACCAAATCTGTTCTGTCACTCCCCTCCCCAGCTGGACAAGGGAATAAAAATACAATGAAAGGCTCATGACTTCAGACAAGGGCACTCACCAATTACTGTCATGAGCAAAGCAGACTTGACTTGAGGAAATAAGGTTAATTTATTACCAACCAAATCGGGGTAGGGTAATGAGAAACCAAGCCAAACCTAACAAACACCTTCTCCCCAGCCTTCTCTTCTTCCAAGGCCTGACTTCACCCACGGGGGGACAGAGGATGGGCTCTGCAGTCAGTTCATCACACATTGTCTCCCCTGCTCCTTCCTCTGAGGGAAGCACCCCTCATACCCTTACCCTGTTCCAGCATGGGGCTGCTCTCACAGCAGACACTCCCCTACAAACCTCCCAAACACAATTCCTTCCCACAGGATGCGATTCTCCAGATTGCTCCAGCACTGGGCTCTTCCACATTGTTCAATCCCTCAGGAGCAGGCTGCTCCAGCGTGTAACCCCATGGGATCACAAGTCCTGCCAGTAAGCCTTCTCCAGCATGTGCTCCTCTCTCCAAGGATCCACAGGTCCCACAGGAATCTGCTCCAGCACAGGCTTCCCACAGGGTCACCCTCCTTGGGGCATACATCTGCTCCAGCATGTGAACCTCCATGGGCTACAGGGGCAGAGCTTCCTCACCATGGGCTGCAGCAGAATCTCTGCTCCAGCACCTGGAACTCCTCCTGCCTCTCCTTATTCACTGACCTCAGTGTCACTCCTCTCTTCACTGGCTCCAAGTGCCATTTGTGCAGCTTGCTTCCCCCTTCTTAGATCTGTTATCCCATTGCTGATGGGCTCAGCCTTGGCCAGCAGTGGGGCTATCTTGGAACTAGCAGCCATTCCAAGGGGAGGCTTCTGGCAGCTTCTCACAGAAGCCACCTCTGTAGCCCGCCATGCTACCAAACTACTGACACATAAACCCCATACAACTCTTTTGGTTTTAAACTAGCCAGCTGATACCTCTTTAGCTGGTTTCTCATTAAGCTGGATTTTATTAATGGTGTCTCAACACATGTAGGAGAGTGCATGTTCCGAGATCATTATTTATCACATGTCACATGTTTGTGACATGTAAGTGGAACATCAGTGACATCCTGTGGCAGCACACAGACAAGCTGTATTCTGGACACCTTGAGGGATGGGTTTCATAAGTCTGCCTCTGTTTTCTTTCTTTTTCTTTCTGATCTGGCTCAAGGTCCGCTTCTGGAGAGCTCAGGCATATTTTGGCAGAATTGAGTTTTCTGGCTTAAATAGTAGGTGAGCAAGCTGTTACTACAGCATCATTTAAAAAATAGTAAAGGATGAACAAGATTAATCTTAATTATCAGATACCAACTCAAAGAATAAGTCATCTCAGATACAGTGTTGTGTCATCCTGAGGGGTTTTTTTTAATACTTGAGCAGAATTTACCAGAATTGTCAAACAATAAAGAAATGAGTTTCACAGGAGTGTGTAGGAGAGCTGATGAACTATGTTAGAGCTAAAGCATTATTTGGCAATACCATTTTCACAAAATTTTTTGGTTATTTTTTTTTTTAAGGTGACAGAACTTGAGACTTGAATGCAGAGGATAGTAGTTTGCTATTTGAAAAAGTGGTATTATTTTAATTAATAATTTTGTATGTCCTTCACCAGACCATGGAGGTCATTGGAAACCTTGTAAATCAGTCATTTAAATTATCTTCTAAAATAAGAAAACCTGACATTAAGCATTCAGGTACGTACCCCGTTGTGTCCAGCTTTGGAGAAGAGCTGTTTATCTTCCACGTACCTAAAATGCAGTTATGCTACCCTGTTTTCATAAGGAGATGTATCAGATACAGTAATGTCCATAGTGCAGGGAGCAAGTCAGGACTATCAGATTTTCTTTCTCAATAATTTAATCTGAATATCGTCATTAGGACTTGACTTCTCTACTTCCATTATGACTTATTTTAAAATATTTTTAATTCCACAAGAGTAAGTGAAAACAAAGTGGAATATGCTTGGTAATCACTGGTTATTTTGATCCTAAATTTTTCTATTTTCTCCAAATAGGGAAATATAACACATTCATTGTACTATGTCCAAATACTTTATTATCTGCTTTTATAACTATATATTTGTCACAGTAAATTCAGACACATTAATATTATTTTTTTTTAGTTTTGTTTATTTCAGGAAAGAACACCTACCATTCTCTTGAGTCAATGCAAGGTTTTTGCTATCAATGCAAACAAGGAGAAATCCTCTGACATCAGCATTAGATTAATGTAAATGAGACTGTTAGAAGAAAACAGAGAATAGTATCTAACTAACATAAATTTTTCTTCAGGACTGTGTTCCAGCTCAGCAACGATTTGTCCAACAGAAAAGATCAGGAGATATTCCCAGTACCTAGAGGCTGTTTCTCCTCTCAATGATGGAAAATGGCCTCCACCCATCATGCACTGAAAATTCTCTTTCAATAGGGTATCTCAATAATTCAAAGTTTTTTTGCTGTTCTAGTTGGGAAGGGGAAAAAAAAGACAGTTTTGCAATGATCAAAAAAATGGGTAAACTAGACTGGTTTTATGTTGCCAAAATATTCTGTTGATTCTAAAATAATGTGTAAGGTACTTCATTGGTTAATAAAATTCTTAGAATAAATTGTGGTGTGCTGGCCAAAAAACCTGTTTGGCTGACATTTTTCTTACTGTGTTTTCATGTGGCAATAATGCAAACAGTGTTGAATGAGTGGGAAAAAGATCAAATTGGTGAACTGGATATAAATTAGTATATTTTTAGATATCAGAGTACCAGAGTAGATATAAAGAAAAAAAAAAAAAGCGTTGGAAAGAAAGTCAAAATAAGAATGAAACACCACAGGTTTTTTCTGTTTGCGGTTAATATTGCAAAAATAAATAGAAGGCAAATCTAAGGAACCAGCTCCATTTTGCTAGAAAGGTTCAAGCTGATACAAAAGATGGCTGCAGTGCGGAAGATAAGGTAAAAGAATGTGACCACAAAAATGGACAGAATAGTTTTACAATATTTTAGTTTTTATCTGAGCCAACACCATAAAGGAAATAAGCCCATGAAAGTTAATTTCTGATTTCTCAAGATAATTCATGGTCAGATTTGTTCTATGTGTCATGAAGATAAATTCTATTTTTCTGTGACAAATTACTCTTTCTGTTTATAGGAAAGGACGATGCAGTCAGAAGAAAAATTCTGTTTTATAGCTGCATTTGACAGGTTCCTTGTTTTACTGAGATTTGTTTGAAAGATTGAGGAAATAATGCCTGATAAATCCATACAAATACGATATTATGTGAAGATCCAGAAGGGAAAAATAGAAAAAAAATCCAAAACAAACCCCAAGCAACAACCAAGTATGATGCAGAGGGTGGTAGAAGTTTTTTTCAGGGAGTGGAAAATCCATAAAAATATTTACCTAAATCATTATCCATCTGTATTTATTTCACTGAACCAAGGAACTACTGTTTTATTTTCTTGCATGTAAGAGGAAAATCTTTGAAACACAACTGTCACGTCTACTCTCCCAACTGATTCATAGCTTTTACTACAAATGCTTAGCATCTGATATTGTAAATTTTAGATTGTCACTGTGATTTCCCTGCTTTTTTCCTCTACACTCTGCTGAATCAACCTATATATAGATAAAAAAGTTAATTTTGAAGGGTTCATTATCATACTACTTAGTTGCTCACTACATAAGAATTCAAATTCTAGAATTTACATCTCCTATTTTGCCAGATAGGTTGCCCAGAGATGTTGTGGACTCCCCATCCCTGGAGATGTTCAAAGCCAAGCTGTAGGAGTCTCTGAGCAACCTGGTCTAGTAAAAGGTGTCCCTGCCCAAGGCAGGGGGGTTGGAACTAGAGGACCTTTAAGTCACCTTAAAACAAAACCATTCTCTGATTCTATAATTTAATTTTTTTAGATTTCCACAATTTTTTGGGTTCAGAGCATGACTTGCAAAATCCATTGTTGAGCATTTTGAAACACTTTGTTCCTGCAGCTATGAGCTCCTTTGGTCCTTGTGACACAAGGGAAAAAGGCTGATACTGCTCATTTCTTCACAGAAAGCATTCAACATCTTTACTCACACAGCAGAGATGAATTACCTACATTTTTCTAGGTGAAGACAAACTATACCTTTACAGCTGTTACAAATGAGGGCACCTGACTACCTTGATCAAGAACAAGTGGAAACCACATTTTAAGTCCTTGTTCTTTTTTAAAGTGTATTTCTATTTTTCTGATGAGTGCTGTCAATCAATTTCTGATGCATAGATTGTCACAGACAGAGGTGATCCTGTCCTCTGTTCCAGCAATATGAAAGCTGTGATATTAGAGCCATTTATATTCAAAGCTTGATATAATGAGGCTTAATCTAGGTCAATTATTGGTGTAACCACAGCATTCCACAAAATGTGACTGCAGGAGATGTTTTCAGCCTGAAACTCTTTCTGTACCTCGTGGTGGTTCTGCAATCATGTTCATGTCTCTAGAGGTACAATTGGTTGGAGACTATGAAATTTGGCCTTATTAAATACACCTGCCATGGAATTAGCTGGAGGCATGAAAAAAACCAACAAAATCCCATTTGAATCTGCCTATGCCAAGTCTTAAGCAATCAAAGACAAAGCATCACACCTGGCATGTAAGAACATTTTGCTTCCTGTAGGCTCTCTTCAGGTAGGAAAAAGAAATCTCTGGATACTTAATACCACAGTGTCATGTGATTTTTGTATTATCCAGGTTCTACCTTCATATTTAGATATGGGCTGTTAAGGTTATCTAATAAGCTTGAAGTACAGTAGAGGCAAACGTGCACTTTGTAATAATAACAGATGCTCTTTATCCTGAAAATTGGCAAATATTCCTTCAATATACACATTCCAGCTTCTGAGATGTAGTGAACTATTTCTGTTATTTTTGAGTGATGATGGAACCTCCCTGTAGTAAAAGAAAATATTTTGTTAGTAAATAGTAAAATGTATAGCTGAAAAAGAGAGTGAACTGGAAATCAATTATAAACCCTTTGGGAAGTCTCCTTATTTATACTTAATAGTGGCTCCTTTCTTTCAAAGATTTAAGTAGAGAATGATTGGAAAACTTGTTTTCATTTTAATCCATCTAACTTCCATCTGTCTGCATATTTTTGGTGAAAGGTCATTTCTTTGCACGAATCTGTAAAACTACTGCTCTGCTATATTTCATAAGCCTGACATTTAAGACATTATTCTGCAACTTACTTTCTTCCTTCTAATGTTAAGTTTTTCAAAAATAGCCTTTTAGTCTAAAATTAATCTTTTTGAAACATATTCATTAAAGATGTGTTTAATGTTAGATGAATAATTGTCAATAGGGAACAAGCTCTTGTTCAAGAATGTAGGTGCTGAGCAAGATTTCTATCAAAGTTGTTTCTTCTGATAGCTGTAGCAAATCTTGTTATTGAACACTTGAAAACAAGGAGGTGTGTTCCCTGCCTTTACTCATCTCCTTAAGTTTCACTAGAGAAAAGGCCCCCTTATCATACTGTGATAAGGAAGAAAAGAGCAAAACAGGTGAGAAAGAAAGGTTTCTATTGACAAAAACACCATAGTATGTTAATGGTTTGGTGCAAACCAGGTCCTGTAAGTATCCTGTGCTAGGAAGAGAAGAGCATGAGATGCTTAGGTTTGGAAACAGGAATAGTAGAGGCTGTATGTCCTGATTCACAGATGGAAATGAGAGATGCTGAGACTAGAGTAAGGAATCAGCAAAGGAAAAAGTGTTCAGAAAGGCCAGAGACTGGGTTAAAGGCAGCAGAAAGGCTCATTGCTGCATTCAATATTCACATCCAAAACCTGCATGTAACCTGAATTTTCAGTTGTCATTTCTTTGCTCCAAGAGAATATTTTATTGTACAGAGTAGTTCCTCATCTCCTTTTTATGACTGGTTTACAGTAAATAGTCTACTACTGTAAAACCAATAAAATTTATTACTGTTATAAGTTGCTTTATCTGATCAAGTATGAGAAAGATCTGTGCAGTGGTTTTAAAAGTTACATAATATAGTAATGAAACGTATAGGTGTCAATTTGGTACATGAAAGAATCTGAACTTTCAGTATAGTGTTTTGTAACATATATGACTGAAGACAAACTTCATTTAAAGAACACATCAAGACTGTGAAGTCAAACATCGGAAAGTTATGAAATTCAGAACTCAGCATGAATGTTTATTTTCCTCTCCCACTTTAATTATATTTACGTAGCTCCTCCTCAGGCGTCCTTGCCTCCTTTACTGGTAGGCAGATTGGGTCTGATTATAATTCATAACTGCCGTGTGTGATTCAGTGCACATTTTCTTTTCACAATTTATTACAGAAAAGGTAGGAAAGATTTCCCTTCTTTAATACTTATCAACTTTACCAATAATGAGGAGACAGAAAATATGCGTGGAGGAAAAACCAGTTTTTCTGATTCAGCAAACCATGTTCCTCCTCATTCAGGACAGCCAGTGCAGTGTTTCAGAGCCTAGTATATTCCAGCACTGCCTTAAGGAGTTCATCCTTTGGCACTTGGATTGGGTGGGAGACACAGACTGCAATGTTTTGAGAAGGCCATGTCAGTGAACAGAAGTTACATTTCTAAAGAGTATGTGTCTGGATGTTTTTCCTGGTTTCAACCAGTATGAAAATTCATAGATTCAAAGCCTTCATGTTCTGAGGCTGACACAGAAACCTTACCTTCCTGACCCCCCATTATCCAGACGAATGATGCTCCTTATTTACCTTGCCCTCTGCAAGAAAGGATTCCTAAAGGCACGCCTGTCAGACTCCAGTATTTCAGAATGTGACGTACATAGGCTCCTTTGTAGTTAAAATTTGCCGTGAAATATCACAGTGTAAATTTGAAATAACCTTAAAACATTTAAAATAATTTCTGCTTACCAGCCCCATTCTAGTCCCATCAAAGCATGGCAAAATCTCAATGACTTCAGCCTCATCAAGAGTAAGGTCTGCATGTGGCTTTAAAAACCATATTAGTACTATCTTGCACTCATATGGCATAAAGATTCCCCAGATCCCACAGAGCTTTTCTGAAAAAACCCTGTTTTTAAATACAGGAGTGAACAGGACAATATGACACATAACCTGCAGAGCTGAATAGAACAGAACTTTATGTGGTCATGCCAGTATAATGATGCTCACAGCTTGCAATTTGCAGTAAATACTGCAACTCCAATAAAGAAAAAGTGCTTTTCTCTTCAGAGAGCACAACACCAGCACAGAATGGAGGCTGCCACACAGCCCTTCTGCAAGATGCTGCCACTGAATAAAGCCAGGAGCCACAGGTACCTTGGTAATCATGCTGTGAGCAGAGGCATTGCCTCTCAGCCAGGATTATGTATCTACACCTTCCATCAGCTCCTTAAGAGCCATAGAACATTTGAAGGGTCATGATTTTGTGGCACAATATACTTGGAGAAGATGAAAATTCCTAATGCTCTGCAAAACTTCGAGGAATATGGATGTGATCACTTTCACTGAAAGAGAGAAGTTTAGTATCTTAGCTAAAATAAAATGGTGAAAAGTAATGGAAAAATTTCATAGAGAAGGAATCTCCAAAGTTTAATAGTTTTTCAGTATAAATAGAATTTTGGGGGGATTGCAGAAGGGAAGTGTAGATTTATTAAACTTTCTAGTATATTAACGTTCCATTTTTTTTCTATATATCCATCACATGAAGAGATGAAATACAGTTATGCTAACCCAGCCACTTCATATGTGCGTATACACATAAAAATAAAAAAGTATATATATATATATACACACATTAAAAAGTCACTTTCATAAGTATAATTTGCTTTCACAAGGTGAATTAATGATTACTTCATGACTAATACTGCAGCCAGTCCATCAATATCTCATCAGAATATTTTACAGGCCAAGTATTAAGTTAAAGTTTGATATGGTGTGAAATCACAAATAAGAGACAAAATAGAAAGTAACTGGTCAAAATATTCATTTAGTGATTTTGGTTGTTTACATCATCCATGAAAACACATTCAGGGCTAAAATTTCTGTAGTCAGATTAGAACTCCTCCTCTGTCCTTGTTTTGTTCTAGAGCAGATTTTCCAAATCCAGAGTATCAAAAGAGAAATGGATAATTGTCTGTACCAGTGACTTGGACCTATGAAGGTACAGACACAGGGATTTCCTATGGGATGAACCTGACAGATAAAACCTGTTTCAGTCACTGCTGCAGGGTCCTTTTCAGGGAGTTGTAATGACTTTGAAATGGCAGGGACTTTGGATAGAGTTTTCAAAAAATGATTATTTATTGATCTTTAGGAACATAATAAACCTGAAAGATGGTTAAATAACAAAAGCTGATGTATGCACTGTCTTAATTACATTGTAGGAGAATGGCTAATCTTAAATATATTTGAGCAACCAATAGTGGGACTTAGAGACTTATTTTTCTCTGCTGCACATTCCTTTCAAGATTGACTTTCTGTTTGGAGTTTGTATAAATCTATCTCTTTTGAACATGTTTTATCTATCTCAAGGTCTTTGCCAAAAGGTTTTTTAAGATCCTGATGAAGAATTTTAGAGTCAGGATCTTAAAGTCAGATGGTTTTACACAATAGATCCAGACGGGATATAAAAATCTCATGGTAAATCTTCTTTTTGACAATGTATATAGAACATACTTTAAATAGTTACTGCTTATTTTCTGCATAATCTAATCTTCAGATTAAATTCTGGAGTTCAACATTTGGATTCACAGAGCTAGCTGAACAGAGACATTCATTGCACTAGTTTGAATTTAAACCATCTTATAGAAAAAATAACCACAATTGTTCGCTCAGAGTCCTATTCATCTTTCTCACTGGGCTGAGACAGCCCTGAAAAAAAGTCCTCATAGAATACATGTGGAGAAGATGCTTATGTTATTGCTTTGGTGGATCTTTCTGAATCAGTTGTCTGCATGGCACCAGACTGTCTAACTAATGGCATTGCAGCCTGGCTTTGCATCCTGCTTCCTTTCTTTAGGAGGCTGGGAACAACATTTCACTGTAGCAGCATATTTCTGAGCCTGAGAAGGGGGCAGACACATCAGCTTTAAAATAAGAATTACTTTGGACAAATTAAGTCTCACATCTTAATGGGCTTTAGTATCAAATTTTTATTAATGACTGAATAGTGAGACATGCAGTTCACAGATTGCCTTGAAACCACCTAGGTAAGGCAAATAATTTTATATGCTTTTTTTTTTTTTTTTTTTTTTTTTTGAGAGAGAGAGAATACCTATCATGCAAAAGCCAGAACTAAAAACAGAGTAGTAAAGCATCAGTTAAAATTTTCCTTAGAAAAAGCCTGACAGAAACTTACCCAAAAAACTAAATATTGCTGTTGGCTCACACTTGTCCCAGAGGGTTCTGGCTAAAATAACAGAGCTGTTTAATTATTCTGAAATTGATTTATACACAGATTTATGCAGCTGGGAATTTTGTAGGGCTCTGCAGCATGACAAGCAGTTGAATTCTGAGTAATTACTTCTCTATAACTAGCTTTCTGAAAGAATTGGGTTAATTTCTCCTTAGTCTTAAATGAATGTTTATACAAGTATATCTAATATTTGTGATAAAATTCTTATTTTTAAAATGGAATACCAAAAAAATAAATGGTCCCAAAAATTCACATGGCAAAAAAAAGTAAATTGTTTGAAAATCTGTGAATTTTGTGTGGAAACTCATTGCACTTTTTGTCATTTAATTATAAGTATATATAAGTATACTGGATACACATTGTAATTTCCGATATGAAGTTTTCCTGGTATTATACTGATGTGTGTCTTGGGAAAGGTCATAAGCAAAAAAATATATCTGGATGAAGGCAGGCAGTACTTCATCAGAATTATTATATTGCTCGTATATTTTCATCTATTTAAAGCCTAGATTCAGAATAGAGCTCAACACAGGTTTCCTGAGTGACTAAACAAAATGTGTACAGTTGACACTCTTCTAACTGACGAGTAACCATGTAAGAATCTATGAAACATATTTTTACAGGGAATTTTCAGACAGATTCACACTTACTGATGCAGCCCGAATATCCTGAACCTCCGTAACTTCTAGTCTTCATTTGTTCTGTTGACTTGTGCAGTCTCAGTAGGAGGGTTAGAACAAAGCTCTTTCCCAGCCCTCAAGGGTGAGATGCTCCACCCTTGTGTATAGCCTCTAGGTACATCTCAGCCTGGGAAAGTCAACAGTGGCACCACAGTGCAAAAAAGTACAGAAAAGACATTGAGCCATTAGAGAGCACCAAAAGGAGGGCAATGAAGATGGTGATGGGTCTTGAGGGGAAGCTGAATGAGGAGCAGCTGAGGTCACTCGGTCTGTTCAGCCTGGAGGAGACTGGGGGGAGACCCCATTGCAGTCTGCAACTTTCTCATGAGTGGAAGAAGAGGGGCAGGCACTGATCTCTCCTCTGTGGTGACCAGTGACGCAAGGGGATGGCCTGAAGCTGTGTCAGGGAAGGTTTAAGCTGGATATCAGAACAAGCTCCTTCACCCAGAAGGTGGTTGGGCACTGGAAGAGGCTCTCAGGGAAGTGGCCACAGCACCAAGCCTGACAGAGTTCAAGAAGTATTTGGAAAATGCTTTCAGTCACTTGGTGTGACTCCTGGAGTGTCCTGTGCAGATCCAAGGGCAGGATTTAATGTGGGTTCCTTCCAACTCAGTGTATTCTGTGACCTGAACCAAATGAAATTTGAAGAGTGGATGTCCTTTATTTTTTACTTCATTACTGTAGTGAGCTATATCTTCATCCCTAAAGTTAAAGAAATATGTTTTACCATATTAAATATAAACTAGGACAGAATATTCTTGTTACATGTGACATGAGCCTACCTTTTATACCTAACATATCCAGCAATAAATTGACATTAAAATCCATAAAAATTAGTTTGTAATGAAAAAGCAGGTTTGAGTCCATGAGTAGGTTAATTCTAAGTGTATGCATGTACTGATCAATAGTCAGTAGAGATCTTTGCATGCCTACACAGCTAAAACACCCAACATTTAAGTGTGTTAAGTTCAACACAAAATTCAGCAGCACTTTGCTTAAAACTACACAGGTGGAAGACAGACCAACAAAGGTAAAATGAATTGAAGCACCTCAACTGAGGAGTTAAGGAAAAGAAAATAAAAGTTGCTCTTCAATATGGCTGTAAAGTAAACCAGTATAGGGAAGCCAAGATTATCCAAAAGGGCACTCAGAATAGATTGCTGTTATGTCAGTGTGTAGCTCATTTGCACATTAAACTTAGTTGACGAATAACAAAAGACTACATACAAACTATTACAGTGTATTTAATGGATTGAATACTGCTGAAAACACCATAGTTTTGCATACTAAAATGTTAGCTATAATGTCAGAGCAATTAAGAATCATAACTTGACCAGGCATATCTTAGAAAAAAAGTGAAAGAGATGACTTATTAAAAATCCTATCAATAATGCAATACTATTTAAGTCAATTTCAGGGACAACATTTTAATTATTTTAATTAAAAATAAAGATAACACTCGGCAATCTTGAGAAATTAATAAACTTAGAGTTTGACCTGTGTAATCATAATTAATTGTTTTGACAACCCATAATGCCACCATAGGAACACAGTGTTTTTAGGTTCATCATATTTAATAGATGAAGATGTATGTGGTCATTCATTTGGAGTTGTATTATCCATAATTTTGATTATAATTTTCCCAAGTAGCATCCAAATTCAACACATATAGACTTTGAATGTGTACTCTGTGGTAGTGAATTTTGTTTATGTGAAAATCACAGAGAGTGAGTTTGGTTTAAATACTGAACACATTACCTGTGTGTCAGGAGACATTAACAGAGTATTCAACACAGAGCATGGCTTCGTAAGCAGAGTAGAATCTGTCTTGTCTCTTTCCTCTCCTTTTGAGTGTAAAGAACAGTCTGTTCTTACAAAACTTGAAGTATCTAAATCTTGGCACACTGTTACAGAAAAAGGAATCATTCACCATGCATTTGACAGAAGTAGCCCTCCTGTTATCTCTGGTGTGAAATCTCTTATATCCACACAGATATAAACACATTGGTTTAGTCTGCATCCTGTTATACAGGAAAAAGGTGGCAACAGAGAAGATACAGAGGTCTAAAGCAAAATCTGAAATCGAGCTGAGGACCATTTTGCTCTATCTGTTACTACTGGCATTTTTAGTAATGCCCTACCCACTCCTCTTCTCTCTTTTTTTTTATCCTTGACTGCTCCCATAGGTATCTATTACCTTTCCATAGTCTCTGCATCTCTATCCTGCCTTCTGTACCCATTTTGGTTCTTGCTCCTCTCTCATTCATACTCATAGCCCATTTCCCTGATCACTCCCCTCATTCCTTCCTGTTTCTTTTTAACCCAAATCTTTCCATGCCTTCCTGATACCACCAACCCATGCTGCCCACTCTGTTTCCAACTGCTCTTTTCTGTTGCCTCTCAGTTTTCTCATTTCCTTTTTCTATGTGGACTTTTTACTTTCTTCCTTGCTCTGATTTTTCATTCTTAGTTTTTTGTATTGTGTCCTTATTCCTTGTCTAACTTCTTCATCAAGTTTCTGCCTGTTATCTTCCTTTTACCTTCTTTATCAACTCTTTTTGGTTTTATTCCCTGTTTCCCACCATTCTTTACCAATAACTACGCTGCTTGTTTTCCTCTTTTCCCTGTTATCTTCATTCTTTAGTAGCAAACATCGTTGAAATATAGGGCAGATTTTATCAGCACAGTTATGTTGTAAACCTGGTGCCTCTGTTAAAAAGTAATTTCCATTTCAGTGAATGTAGCCTTTTACTACTAATTCCTTTGAAGTGTGAAATCTATTGTTCTGCTAAAATACTGGAGTAATGCATTGTGGGGGGAAAACCTATCTGTAATGAAATTTTAACTCTCTAAATCAACATCACAATGTCAGACAGGTATGTAAATAATGAGGTATTTATACTACCTGTCACTCCACCTTATCTAGAAAATAATTCAGTAGTTCTTATACACAATTGTGCCTGGTACGTATTTTGATGTGTGATAACTGTAAAACATTATCAGTGTCAGGAACTGTGCATACTCACATTGTTTTTCACTTTAATGGAGCTGAAAGTGCTGAGAACAAAGCCTCACAACTGATGCAAATCTTGTGATTAACACGAATTTTGAAGGATGTTGTGCATGAGAGGGTCTGCCCAGCCTTGTTTCAGAGCCTTGTTTTGGAATTGATTCAGCCTTTATCCAACTGGTTGCAGGTGTTCTTTGTATGCATTAAAACTGAGCATTCAGAGAATGGTAAGTATATTGCAGCAGTTTTCTAAATATTTGTTGTAACTACATTTTCTTTCCTTCTATTTTAAAAACCCAACCTAATCTAGACATTCTGAATCATTTTTTTATGTTTGCAGAGACTAAAAGGTTCCTGCATTCTTGGAACATATGCTCAGTTTTATCATCTACCCCTGGTTTTCTTCTTCCCCATGTCCATTTGATTACATAAGTTGTCTACACTAGGAAGCATCAGGAAACCTCTGTTAAACAGGCCATGGAATATGATAATATCAACTTTCAAACTGTGACTACATATACAGGAAGAGATATTTATGTCTGCCTGTGCAAAAAATATAGGCTATCTTGGCTCATTTTGTCTTTGCACATGAGATGAGGTAATCAGGAGAGCAGTTTGTGCTGTGGAAGGACGTGTCTGGATGAGTTCCACATCCACTTGCTGGCACAAGCAGAAAAGCCTGCTCTGCATTTCCTCTGCTCCACACTAGCTGGATGCAGTTACTTTTCTCCAACATGCACCCATAAGAAAAAGACTGATCAGGATGTCAAGAGGTAATGCAACAACATCAGGGCTGAAGCTTCCTACTAAAATTTAACAGTAAGCTGAACGTTGAGTGGAACCACAGAATGGAATTCCCATAAGTTGTTGTCTGGAGAGGGTCATCTCTTCTTGCACTGCCCATTTTAGCTGTGCATTTAGAAATATCCAAATGCCATACAGTCGACATAGAATCTTAGGAATGTCATATATCTCAGGGGATGTATGGCATACATGCAGAATCTTGGGAATGCCACATATCCCAGGGGACCAGGATGGAGCTAGTCCAAAATGCTCTGGATCCCATGAGGTTTTCCAGATGCATTATAACACCTATTTATAGAGGTAAGGACTTTACACAGAGTAATTATACAGTATTTTAAGCATCCTCATTGGATTCCTTCAGTCACCCCACCTACTGCACTGAAAGTACAATCAAGACAAAGAATCTAATGTGGAAAAAGATAATAGAGAGACAAGATATTGAAATTATAATTCTCCTGAACACCAACAGAAATTATTGGCTTCAGTAAGACAATTTCATCCACACTTCTTATTTTGAAATACACTTCTAAGCTTGTTTGTGGCTTTCACTTACAAAAGTCGAAATATTTACTGTGCAAAAATTATTCAACAAAGAATTGTTTTTGTCTTAAACTTTCTATTATAATAGGAACATGTGCCAGCCCTCTACAGATGTGTATTAAAATGAAGTTTTCTGATAGGTGAAGCATTTTTCAGACTTTGAAAACTTGTTGATTTGCCTTCATTCTCTTTCTCAAGAGAGATAAGAATGTCATTTTAGATGAATGAAATTAGTAGCATGGCAGGCTCCCTCCATTTCTGCTACCTATGGAAGAATCAGGTGGAGCAGAGATAAAAGATTTATGGAATGTACTAAAACATATTTGGTTTTTAGTATGAGGGTAGCTTGTGAAAAAACAAGAGAAGTACAACTACATTTCAATGGAATTGAATGCATGGCCCAAGACAGTGAGCAACTTGCAGAGTGCACAGGGTCATTCTTCTTTCCCTTTAAGTATCTGGGTCGTTTTTGCCTCCAGTCCAACGCAGCTCCATGAGAATACATCTGTAGATAAGTACTGTAAGTTTGTGTGTCATTGTTTTATTTTTACAAGATGGGCTTTTTCAGAAAAATACGTGAGTCAGATCTTTCTCACACCATTTTCACACTCATGCAGCAAAATTAAACTGTTACAAAATGTTTCTCTGCTTTCTCTGCTCTGAAATGGAGAACTACATCTATTTGTCCTTTCATCTGTTGCAAAGATGCAAAATTCCCTGAGGTTCAACACAGAGATTTAAAACCATAAGGAGTTTTTTGTGAGCTCAGAAATGGTTCTTGTGTGTGTGAATATATGTATGCATGTGTCTAGGTGCATCCTGTGAGAAACAAACCTGAAGAAAAATACCTAGCATGGGATTTTCTGGGTTAGCATCTGCTTTGCACAGAAGGGCAGACTTATGAACCATCTCTTGTTTTACCCAGATGCCTGTACAAATTCCCATCCTCCCTATGGAAAAAGGTTGTGATGTCAGTCAGTTCCTTGTCAGTAAAAACTCATCACTTCACATTTTCACCTTCTTTTGAAATACTGCCCTGGTGTTTTTCAAGTGCCTTCTGCTATGCACTAGATAACACACAGCATTAAAGGCAATCATTTTGAACTCAATGACTTCTTCCTACCATTCTGTTCTGCTTGAGATAGGAGACAGAACTGTTTTCATATTTTTCTGACTTATTGTCAGCTGAAGTTGAAGTTATTATTGGCACCTCAGTAAATGTACAAATGTCACTGCTATATTCTCCTTGAACATATGAAGTACCAAAACCCAGATATCCTGGGAGAACTATTGTTTGTTCATATTTAGAGTGATGAAGAATTAGGATAGTTGGCTTAAGTAACACTTATTAGGAAATATGTGTGTGAAAGTCATCTACTGTTTTCTTCATCTATGCAGGATGAACTCTGCTTTCCATGATGAATCATTATGTTGCTTTGCAGTTTTTTCCCCATATCTCACAAGATCCCACACAAGCTTTAAAAAACTCACCAAGAAGAAAAAAAAAAAATGCCAATTTAAATAACATACCCAAGGCTTATTTTCCTCCTCCATTTGCTGTGAAATCCTAGCAGAAACATTGTGTGTGAGCAGTTTTCTGTAAATCTTATGCTAACTAGCTGTTAAACAAGAGAACGAAATTCCTAAGGACAAGAAAATGCAAATACCCTAAAGAAACTATTTTTTTTCTGAGGGATCTGATGAAGTTCAAGGAAACTTTCTAAAGTTCCAAAGTACTTTGAGGCAGAATATCTTTTTGAAGTATCCGTGCTGCTGCTAGGCAGCAATCACAAATTGCAGAAGGCATAGATTTTCAGTTCTCACACCATTTTTATGTCTGACAGAATAACTCTATCTGTTATACCTTGTTGCTACCCAAGAAGATTTACTGAGGTGAAAAGCATTGTATCCTTACTGAAAGAATACAGAATACACTTACTATATATATGTCCTAGCTAAAGCAGTTTATATTTTTGCAGGAGGCTTACACAGTGTGTTTTCTCCTGACACGAGTGATAAATTTTTTGAAAGTTCTCAGGAATAATGAACTGGAAAATGTATTTTCCCCACAAGGCTCTAATATTTTTAGCAGGTGTTTTCTGGATTCTATAAATAATACTCATTTTTAGCAGGTGTAAAGCAATTTTGGAGACTGACTGCTAATGGCAAGCTAATCCATGCACCAAAATAAGAGGTAAAAAAATCCTACATACTTTTTTACTAAACTTTCCGTGTTGTGATATTTTACAGAGGGTCTGGACACAGTCAGGACCACAATGCCTTAGAATATTACCAGGGGTATAGATAATTAGGGCTTTAGATAATCATGATTTTGATGACAGCAATCTGCACCAACAAGGTAAGTTTCTAGGAAAGAATTGGTTAATCCTCTTGTGCATTACGATATGCAATGAAATAAAATGATTGTTCACAGCTGTACCTGTAAAAATAACTAGGACTAACTTTTGATTAAAATGTACACTGTATATCTTGTGTTGGCATTAAGATAAGGTGGTTAATACAGTTAAGTGACAAATAAGAGCCGTGACTTTTTCGATTAAAGCGTTTTATTTGAAAAAGTGAGGGGAAATATTTCCCCACATTTTGCAACTTCTACTGTCTTTAAAGCAAATATACTTCTCTTGTTTAGGAGCAAATCCTCTTGTGTAGCAGCTATTTAGCATAAACTTAAAAAAAAAATTAAAGAAAAGTCATTGACCAAGAAAATTAAGATTTCTTAGCTTTACTACAGTTGTCTTAACTACTAATGTAGATTTGTCACCATCTCTGGAGATATTTAAAAGTTGTATAGAGCTGGTGCTTAGGGACAATATAGTGGTGATCTTGGAAGTGTTGTTTATGGTTGTACTTATCTCTAAGGTCTTTTCTAACCTAAATGACCCTATAGCTCTGTAGAACTTATTTAAAAAAAAATTTTGTTTGTTTTTCCTCTGCACACACCCCCCAAAATCACTCAGTTGTTGGGCAGCATTTGAATTTTTATGCCTTCTTCAATGCCTGCTTGCTCTCATTGCTAAAATACATATTTTGCTGTATGAAGCACAATTTTATAGGAAATATTTAAAAAAAATTAAATGCCAAAATGATATTGAAGGGATGACAGTTTTTCAACTAGACAAATGTGCTTTCTGTATTTTTCCATATACCTCTCTTATGGAAAATGAGAATGTTAAACAGCAGTAAGAAAAAGGCCATATGGAATAGCTGCCTTGAGAATTATTCTTGAGAATAGTTTTGCCCTGATGAGGTATTTCTTCAACACATCAACAAAATGCATTTTCTCTGAGGTAGTTGCTTTTCACCAAATGCTGCATTCCAGGATGTAATCTCTGCTTGGTTGCAGCTGAATGATTTGGGGAGTAGGATGTTAGTAGGTAGGCTACAGAATTCTCCAGAATTAATTTTTATAAATATGGTTGATATGAAGGCAACTTTTTGAATTTCAGTCACAGTCCAAGAAAAAGCATATGAAAAAATATATGATTAAACATTTTTTTCATATTCACTAAACTGCACTCTAAGTATATTACTCATCATAAGGTGTAGTGAGATGAAGTCAAAGATAGATCTTTACAAGCAAGTTGTTGCTTGAAGAATGATGTGAAATAGTCCCTGAAAAAAAAATCCTAACTGACTTTTTAAATATCTTATAATCAAACCATAAATAGATTTTAATACTTTTAGTAAAACTGAGGCTGTATTTCAAATGTCATATTTTACTGTGTCTGCAAAGAGGCTCTGGCTGACTGAGGTAATTAATACAGGTTTGCTCAAAGCAACCTAATGTACTACTGATGTTTTAGTTAAATAATGTGTTAATTTTATAGCACAAACCAGAAGCAATGGTGGCTTAACTTACAATCAATTACTTACAATTAATCTCTTTTTGATCTCTCATGCTTTCCTTCTTCTGTATTCACATTTAACCCCTTACTGCTCTACAGACTTTTCCACCAATTTAATGCCAATCCTATCCCAGGCATGACCTCTGTTTCCTGTTCTTCTAGCGATTCCACCTTCCTGTATGCAGCTAGAAATTCCCAAACGATATCACAAGTACTTAAGAACAGCTAGGATGGTTATGAACTTTCTTGGTTTAGAGGATTAGTTTATCAAACAAAGATGCTTGATTAGTCTATCAATGCTATAATATAGCAATGAAAAAGTGATATAATATTTAATCCTTTTTTCCTACTTACTTTTATATCTAAAATTAATGTTACTGCACACAATATATCTGAGATTTGCCTACTACTAAGGTCACATTAAAAGACATGTAGCTGTCTAGATCACATTTTCATTTTTCAGTTATAATTTTCTATGCTTGTTGTTCATTAATTCTATACCTAGTTCCTGATTTGGTAGATTTAATATTAGCTTTAATAGATGATTAAAAATTATATTAGATTCATTTATTGTCTTCAGATGGAGAGTCTATGGCACAGTCAGGAGACATAAAATCCTCATCAGTTTGATTTTACTGTATTATAACTTTGTTTTCAGTGTTAAACTCTTTGCCCTTGCACCTTTGATACTCCATTGGATACCATAATCCTTATGAAAAACTGATGCAAAGTTTTCATTTCAATCCAAATCATAAACCTCAATTAACTTCAGGTTCTAGGCTTTCTTTACTAAAAAAAATGCCCCAGTTTTTTTTTTTCTCATTATTTTCTTTAGTAAATTTACCACTTTCTTTTAGCTTCTCACACAGTCCAGTTGAGCTTGTTTTATAGTTACTTTAACTTCTCATGTTTAGCCCTCATGACACACCCCTTTTTATTTTTTTAGTATTCTTTTTCCATCACAATATATTCCACTGTCTGTTTGTTGAGATTTTCAGTCTTTGTTTAAACAATTTTTGTTTTTTTAAAATTTATTCTTTGCAAATGTAGATGTTTAACTGATGATTTTTTTTTTCACTCTTTGCTGGTGTTGATGACCAGACATACCTTTTCAATATAATGCAAAGTTCTCTTTGACTACCTACTTTCTTGAAATAATGTATTTGCTCTCTCTTCCTACATGGCTTAGTGGCAAAACAGGATGTCAATAGAAGAGTCAGGGAACAATACGTACGTTTGTATATTTTCAGGTGTGGTAGGAATGTAAAATAGATAACTGAAGAATGTGTGTTTTCCAGATGCATAGTAGAGGGTAAAAAGATTAAAATAATAAAAAAATCACTTTTTCCTCTTTACTCGTGTAACTGCTTTCTTTCCCCCATGAATAATATATTGATGATACTTGACACCGTCATGGGAGATAAAATTCAAATGCTTTAGATCTATAAAATTTGTTCTGTTCTACAAGTACCCTGAGAAGTATTAACACTGTGTATTATTATTACTCTGCATGTTGACACAAGGAATCTTTTAACTTCCCTAGGTCCAAATAACTTAAAAATAATGTAATGAAATTAGTTAATCACTTGCCACTGTAATAAAGATAATGGAGACACACCTGGGAATTTTTAATATTAATGTCTGGGCTTGGTTCAGGAGTGTGCTTTTGAAACACATCTCTTCCTCATTCTCCCCTATTAAGCCTTGGCTCACATCTCACAGCAATCTTGGACCACATGCAGTGAACCTCTGAGATAAAATTAAACTGGAAGTTGTGACCTGTGAGTCCATATAATGCACTCCAGCTACAACTGGGCATGAAATTCATTGCATGATGTCCAAGATAAAGCAGCTCTGGTGTGCTGAGGACAGACCCCAGCTCTTCAACTCCATTGTTCTCTTCCTACTGGTCTGTATTACCAACCAAGGTAGGCAGAGCTGCTGATCCTCTGGAAACCAGAAGTACAAGGTTTATTTTAAAAAATTCCCAAAGGAGACATTTTATAGGAGACTGAAATACTCAGTGATTATATTTGTGTTCTTCCAGAACACTAAGCTGTTTTCTAAGGAGTGCTTTAGGGCTTTCAGAATCATTACTTTAATTCTGGTCTTGTTTGAAAAAAAAATGGAACTTTCCCTATTCAGTTGAACAAAAATATTGACAAGTGAAGTACTTAGCTGATATCTGTAGTATTTACAATTACTACAATTAGTATTTACATTAGATTTAGTGGGGGCAGTATTTCATTTTATGTTCTTAAAGTCAAAATGGTTTTCCAAATTCTTCAGGTCAGAGAAAGTGTAGGAGTGAGTAGAAGGAGTTAAGTGCAGGAAGGGAAACAAAATCTGTAAGTGATATGTTACATTTAAAACAATCCCTGCATTCTAAAATCTGTAGCAACATATTACTTTAAAGATGGAATTTAAGAAACTTTTTAATAATGAAATTAAATTAGTTAATTAAATTAAATTGTGTGGTAGTCTAGTTATAAATGGATGCAGACCAGAACCGTCCCCTCTGAAAGGTATTTGAAGCCTGGATAAAATATTTGTAGTTCTGTATTAACTGAAGTGTGAGATAAGTACAAAAAACCAGTAAAAATATGATCAGGAACAGAAAGATATATTTTTTATATAAGATCTTTTTTAGATTACCAGCTTTATTCTTATCCAAATGAAGGATTGGCAATTTCATTGGTTTCACAGGAATAGTTTGCTTTTAACATTCCTATTCAATCAGCATTGCTCCGTCACCAGGGTTGCAAAGAGCAGACCAAGTAGACCACCTGAAAGTTACCATAAATGTGTAGTATTGAAATTTTTTTTTTCTTGCACTAAAGAAATGTCAAGAAGGTGAGTACAAGTTCCACATTAATGTTTCATTTTCCTGTGTCTGGAGAACTGAAATCCTGAGCAACCTAGTAGAGTCTGTGTGTCATTGTTTGGATTTGTGAGGACCAGTTTAGTACCAAGGCATGGATTTTTGACATATGGATGATTTCAGCTTACCTGTAGATAGACCAGAGTGCACATACCTGCCTAAATGATAATTTCAACAGCTGCAAACCAGCTGACCACTTACAATCTAACTCCCAGCATGCCCACTCTCTTCTCTTCATGAAATGAATGGGAGAGATTTTGGCACTTCAAAGATGTAAAGATCTTCTGTGCCTGTCCTTTATAGGCAATGGAAATTGAATTTTTTTGCATTCTTGAATGAGCAAAGGGCTAATCAAAATATTACATGGTCTTGTGTGTTTCTAGATCGTAGAATGAACTAACTGGAGTTGCCATGAGTTACAATAACATGGAACTTACCCCAGTAAGTTTTACTTCTTTTTGTGATGGTGTGTACATCACCTGCATATTATAACTTAGATATAATAATTACACAGATAGGATTATGTGTACAATAGTCAGACTTATCTGTTTCTTCAGGAAACAGTTTTGATGATTCAGAGATCAAAGAGCTCTATATAGGCATGCTGCAACCCATGCCCTCGGAAGTTTAGTCCACAGTGTTAGCTAAAACAATCAGTGTATACATTAATTTTCTAATATGTATGGGCAGAAGATAGTATAAGGGTCCTGGAAGTTTTCAAAGCTACTTGTGCTCAGAATTTTATTAATTCTTTACTGAGCCTTCTACACATATTTTAAACACCCAAACCAGGAACTGGTAGTAATTTCACTTCCTCTAATTTCTAAGTTTATAGGGAGCACTTTACTCAGAAATTCAGACTGGACTTAGCAAGATCATGCCATACATTGTGTAGGTATGATGGGTGTGTGGGATATGTATGTTTTTCTTATTTATTAGAATTACAGCAGTCTCAGCAATTCTTTGACAATCTCAGAACACCCACTCACCCTTTCACAAAACCACATAGATACAAAACATTATTAGTCAGTAGTTGTTTAGTGTAATTACCAGAAATGCTAATGCTTCCTTTTTTCCTATATGCCTGTAACATGCTAGGAAGACCAGCTATTTTTGTGTCTTGAATGACCAGACTTACTGGATCATTACATTAACAAAATGTAAGGTGACCATAGACTCCACTTTTATGTTCCACCTTCAGTTAGACATGCATTCATTTTTCAAAGAGTGGTTAAAAAACAATATGTGCTTATTGATTTAGAAGACTTTATTTTAATGTTTACACTTATAGGCTGACAGTTCACATAATATTATTAAGAGAAACAGATAACTTGGCATTCGTTTTGCATTTTACTCAGTTGAAGAAGTTGCTAAATGAATTGCTTAAAACTTTTTTTGTTAGCCTCCACAGGACTTCAAGTGTTGGCTTAAAAATATTTTCCTAATACTGGGCATGTGATAGGAAATTCAGAGATAGTGTGGCTGATGACACATGCATATACACATTACCATGGCAGATACAGTTACTATGGCATAGGTATGATTGCTTTTGCCAGTACTTCAAACAGCAATCAGAAGATGTACTGGCAAAGGATTTGGCATCTGGTATGTAAATGCCAATGCTCTGTGGATTACTGCCTAGCACTCGAGGTTTATGGTGTTTTTACCGTGTGTTATGGGTTGGCAGCAGAATAGTCAAGGAAATAGGATGACCCAGGAATTAGTCACCCACCATGGTATTTTTTAAACTCTATCTTATTTATTTATTTGTTTATTGCTTAATTCTCTCAAAAGTGAATCCCAAGAAAACACCTAAAACCTTGCCAGCAACTGGTTAAGTTCTGGTTAAAATGAAATCAGAAGTGCAGGATTCTGTTGAGCCATCCAAGTGTTTTATTTAGTGAGCAGCTCCACCTGTGGTAAAATGGTATTTCTAATGGACAATCCTATACTCTTGAACAGCTGGAAAATCAGAATGTGATGCAGCATGTGGCTAAAAGAAGATGCCACATGATGAGAATTTCTGCTGAAGTCCCTTGTCCATTTAGAGCAACAGTTCTGTCCTGTAACAGATGGTGAGTGGGTCATGACTATGCTCTGAAACCTCAAAACCATATTAGGCCTTAGTCAGTGACCAACCTGTTCAGACAAGGCAAAAATGGTTGTCCTACAGTTGTGCCCTCCACTGTGATGCACAGAAATAGGAGTCTGAGAAAAGTGCAAGGCTACAGGGACATAAAGCAGGAAATCTCCCCTAGGGTGCATAATCAATTTTTTCTCTCATTACTGTTCTTTCTTTCAGTACTGACCAGAACAGAATGCTTTTAAATCACTCTGTCAGTCCTGGCAAATACTGGAGTTGGTCTGTTGATATTAACATTGAAAGTGAAACACTGGGAAAGTGTTTGATGCTTGCAATTTCATGAACACTAGATTTTTAAAGAATGTATTATCAGGAAAGATGATTCCAAAACAATGTATTTACATTAGTAAACATAAAGTGCTCTGATTAAAGCCATTTTAGAACACTGAAGAAATACTGTCAAAGAACCCTGAAAACATTGTATATGCTGTTGTTAGGACACTGGAAGGGGAAATTTAAGTCTCTCAAATCCCTACAGTTTAGCTTATAAAACTTCCTGAATACATGCAAATCTTGATGCAGAGTTACATGATTATTAACAACTTGAAGAAAACTTGAAGAAAACATTGTTAAAGTTTGTATTTGGAAAGCATTAGGGGAGGAGAATTTTGCATATTCTTGAGGTAGGATATGAGGTTCATTCAGTAGATGTAATTATTATGAGAGTGTGAGATTTTAATCACTAAAATTCCTGAGAACTGTGAAGAGGAGGGTCATTCACGAGGACAAGAATACTGTGGGACATTTGTAGAAGGTCATTGTTTGAAATATTTTCTGTAACATTAAAAACATGGTCTTTCTCAACTCTTCCACTCCTAATGCCCATAGCTCATGAAAGCACTATATTAACTTTGTTTTAATTAAATCTTTTAATTTCTTGTTTATTTCTGATCCCGTTTAAGTCCTTATAAGTTGTAAGATTTGCTTTGCTAGGAAGTTACATCACTTCTCAATGATTCCGTGTGATAGAAAGAAACAAGGCTAAAGTCTCAATTTAACTGCAAAAATCCAAAAGTCTCTGCCAGAGAACCTGTCAGAAAGACATCTTCGCATTTTTTTCCTGTTACAAAATACAAACAGAAAATATCTGTGGGTGTTTAATTGGAGGATTTATCAGGATTTACTTTTTAGTTAAAAGCAGAACAAGGACCTCAAAAGGAACAAATAACTTGCTAGCATGCCTACACAGGGATTACCAGAGTTAAGGTATTCTGAATAAACCTCTTAAGACTAAATTTCCCATTTTTCAGATAAGTGTAGTTATCATATTGTCTAGTTGGCTTTTTTCCTAATGAAGGAGTTTTGGAAGGACACTTATTTTGGTGTGGAACAAATTGTAAATCAACTCAGCTGAACTTAAGAAAACAGTTCTGTACTTCCCCTGGAACTCCTCACTGAAAAATACTCAGTGCCTGAGCTGCCCCTGTGCACCCTGGCTGCCTTTCA
This sequence comes from Acrocephalus scirpaceus scirpaceus, assembly GCA_910950805.1. Lineage (NCBI taxonomy): Eukaryota > Metazoa > Chordata > Aves > Passeriformes > Sylviidae > Acrocephalus > Acrocephalus scirpaceus. The sequence continues at coordinate 6,279,212 of OU383778.1, read as the reverse complement.
GTGCACCTTGACTCAGATGTTTCCAGCACCCTTCTTTTTCCCTTCAGCCCATACCTGAGATGCTGGGAGTCCCCTCCCTCCGTGTTCCCTGTGCTGTTACCAGGGAGAGCTGGGCTGATGAAGCCTGTTCTCTGGCTGGTAGCTGCAATCTCAGGGCTCATGCAGTACCTCCCCAGAAGGCTGTGCTATGTCCTGATGGTAAGTGCTCAAATTTCAGTCTTTTGTAGTTGAAGCACTGACTCAACTCAATTCAGCAACTGAACTTTATGGAATTTGTGGGAAACCAGGCTTGGTGAGACCTCTGGACCTGATGAAATTTGAATGTGTCTGGTCAGTGGATTTAACAGGTTTGTGGATTTTTATGAAAAACATTTCTGTGATGTTTCTAAGCAAAATGTTTGGGATCAAGTAAGATGTCTTTGCCAATGAAGATGATTAGGGGATTGGAGCATCTCTCTTATGAGGAGAGGCTGAGGGAGCTGGGCCTGCTCAGCCTCAAAAAGAGACAACTGAGAGAGGAACTCACCAATGTCTGTCAGTATCTGAAGGGAGGGTGCCACGAGGATGGAGCCAGGCTCTGCTCAGTGGTGCCAAGCAATAGGACAAAAGGCAACGTGCAGATACTTATGCACAGAAGGTTTCACCTGAACATGAGGAAGAACTTCTTTACTGTGCCAGGTGAGTGAGCCCTGGAACAGATTGCCCAGAGAGGGTGTGGAATCTCCCTCACTGGAGATACTCAAGAACTGTCCAGACCCAATCCTGTGCCATGTGCTCTGGGATGACCCTACTTGAGCAGGGAGGTCAGACCAGATGGCCCACTGTGGTCCCTTCCAACCTTCCTATTCTGTGATTCTGGGATTCCATGTTCCTGCCTTCTGTTTATGCTAACAATAAATGTGAAATGGTTACAGCTGAAGAACTGATGAAACAGCAGGCATGGTTCTTCACACACATGTGCACTAACATTCAGTTTATGGGGGAAGCTTGCTGTGTTGGGAGGAGGAAGGAGGAAATAGTGTTTTCCAATGTGTAGGTTGTAGCATCTGAAAAGCAATAGTTTATTGTAATGGGTGATTCAATGGACCTTCTCTAGAGCAGTAGCCATGGCAACCCCTTTGCACTGGACCAGTAGCTCTAAAATCCATGAGAGCTGAATGAATTTATACAGGACATTTGTATGCATTTGCTAAATGCAAGAAGATTTCATTCCATGTTTCAAAATTAACTTTCTAGTATTAGTATTTAAACACAGTCAATCATATAAATATAAGGACATTCTGTATTTTTAATCTTATAAATCTAGCTCTAACACTCTTTTCCCAGCAATGTATATTCTAGTCTTTGTTAAGTCAGATGCTGTTATTAACTGAATCTGCATTCAATCTGTCAAGCATTTGAAAAAGGAGTCCAACTTGTAATTTCCTCAACCCACTTCTCTGTGTATGACTCCTTGTGAAACTGTCTCAGGATGTCACTTACTGGCAGTCACCATTCAGTATTGTCCATGACTTCTCTAATACGAAGCTCTTATTCGTCCTTATGATTCCCTGCCATACAAAAAGAAAATTACATTAATGTGGATGCGTGCAACCAACCTGCATAAAATCTGCCTTATTCTTGATTACTAGAGCTGTTATTAAAAAGGGAGCCCTGAAGTGAATGAACAGAAAGTAGTTTTATTTTTCATTCTGTTGCAAATGTAGTGTGAACAAGGGACCAGAAATTTTCTGAATGTATTTGTTCCGATAATCCATTTCTTTTACATTATCTTTCTAGTGTTTTTTGTTTTGTGCAGGAGGTAATCAGCAAAAACACTTCTGTATTTTATTTAATACTGACAATTACTATTGAAACAAAAAAATTAGAGTCTATTGAAAACATCCCCATTTCACTCCAAAGACAATCCTTGAGGTAGGATTGTATTTTTATGAGATTTTTTTTATCTTTTATTCTCCTAGGGCCAAAGAATCTTCAACACTCAATAATCTTTATCATCCAAAAGTAGTTTACATTTAACAGGAATATTTAATTACTTTATTGTTTTAAAAATAAAGCCCCAAATCAAATACAGTGATTTATGCCTAATCTGCCTGAAAATTTTGTTTGTTCCCTATTATGAGCTAGAGAACAACCACTGTTTGAAATTCTTAGTTTCTGTTTAATTTTTATTTTCATAATACTCTTCAAATGTTTCTACTGTAATCAAGAAATGGAAAACAATTGAAAATATTTAACGGTGGAAACCTCTTTAGTTACAGGTAAAAAAAGTAGAACTTTCAGTATTCTTCATCCTGCATCTGAAGTAAATATACAACAAAGTTTTTAGCTTCAGATCTTTTTTCTATGCTTATGCAATACCTCATTTATGTTTTTATTTTACTTCCATAGGAATTTAAATGTTTTGCCTTCAGAAAGGTGCATTCCCAACTCATGCATTCAAGTGATAGCTGCGTGGAGCGGCTGATTTGGAAATGCAAGACCTCAGTTGTCAGCAGAAATAAAAGGTCACCTTTCATTTTGTGAAGCAGGATTTTGAGGGCTAAAGATGTCTGTGCTGGATATCAGGCTGTGTTTCCTTGTTTGTTAGAGCTTATGTAATGTGAAATCACTTGCTTTGACTGTTCCTTACATGTTTGGTGTGACAGTGAAGTTGATCGTAAAACCTTCCAGGATATCTAGGAGAGGAAAATGGGCAGGGAGGCATGAAGGAATCTTCTGCTGATTGTGCTCCTTCACTCGTCAGCATCTGTTAAAAATAAACCAGACCAAAGAAAAGCAAACTTGAAATGGGATTCTAAGTCATAAACAAACGAATCTGTTTGTTTGTGCTCATGCGCATACCAAATAGGTATACCAAGTTCTCCTTGAATCTAAAAAACACCATGAATTGGCATGCAAAGGAAGTTGCCAACTAATTCTTTTAGCTGCTATTTCTCTCATAATAGCATAGAAGACTCCCACATAGGAGTTACTGACAGATAACACAGTGGAATTTCTATCCAAGTATTTTATCAACTAAGTACCAGCTTGTGGGATAGCGCTATATGTCCTGAATTAGAAATTCAGCATAGAAATCTTTGTGCTATTAAAAAAAGCATATGCATGCAGGGTTCATGGTTTTGCATGTGATAAAAACCACATATCACACCTGCATATCAGGGTGTGACAGGATTGTCCTACAGGACCACCAATGTGGCATGTTCAGATCATTTGCTCCAAATTTGGGACTGTAATAGCTCCTGTGACCACAGCAACTGTAATTGTACTGCCTTTATTTTGAATTTTTTTGTTGTAGAAAGCTGCAATATACTTTAGTCTGTATTGTGGTAATGTAAGTCACACTTCCTTAGCATCAAAATTATTTACGGATTTCTTTTTGACCTAACCTGGTTCTGGTTTTTATTGCAAGCGAACAAAAATTTTTGATTTGATGCAAAGCATGGTAATACATTGGAGAGGCTATGCTGAATAAACTATTTTACACAGAGTTAAACCCCAGCAGGTTTAAAGCTTTTGTCACTTTGCTTTTGATAAAAAACAATTATGTATGTCTTCCTTGATTTTTCTGTCACAATGAAGAACTTAGATCTTGAATTTGCTAGCTGGACCCTTTAGTCAGACTGTGTCAAGGATTTTATTTACTACTGTGATGGAAAACTCTTTCTTTTCTGCCTTAGGGCTTCTATGCATAATTTTGACAACTTGCTCTTTATCAAACGAATTGTGCCAATCTTTAAAACTGCTGTTTTCCTTATTTACTTGAAAAGTTTGGATATCCAGCTCCAAGAGGAAAGGAAAAGCCACGTGAAAGAAAAATGTCAAGGTAATTTAAAACCAAAGGGAGGAGGTTTATATTTTTCAGATCTTTACAAGCTTTGCTCTGCACTCCTGTTTTGCTTTTCAGTTACAGCCCTTTGTGTTTCCTTTGGGCTGTGCTGGTGCAATATTCTCACTGCTCTACCTCATGTTTCACTTGTTTCCAAAGCAAGAGGAAATCATCATTGTGTTTCATATGCATATAATCTCCAATCTATCAGATAAGCTCCTTATTTAGTGGGTTTTCTCACTGGTCTCCTTGCTCAAGACTCCTTGACTGCCTCATTATGAAGTTTCCAGTGAAGCTAAGAGCAATATTTTGATCCTAAAAAATCTCACTTGGTCTGAAACCCCATGCACAGTGGTACTGCCAGTTGTGTAATTATTGAGTAACTGGCTGAATATTTTGTGGTGATAACTGAGGAAAATAAGTGTATAATGGTTCTTAAGTTGAGATCTTTGAGAAAGCATTGATTTATGCACTGACCTTTCATGGATTTTATTGGAGAATTTTCTTTTGAAGTAAGGATGTGTTCCTGAATCAGGGTGGCTCCTGTTTTGAAATAGTTCAAGATTTGGCAGCCTCCAGCATTGCTGATATGTTGATTTATCTGTAAAAAAAGATAGTTTGGCTATCTCAAGTATTCTCAGTCACAAATTAACCATGGCTTACATGAGTTAATTTAGTGTATATTTCAGAGCACAAGCATTGCATAGTAAATTAGCTTGTATAGAGACCTAATCTGCCGTAGACTGCTTTTGATGCCCAAACTTGTGGTTTAGTTATGATCCTTGTAAGTTCTTGACCTTCGAGCTGTACTTCAAAAGCAACTTAATGGGGAGGCATTTGTGGGAGGCCAAAATGCAGAAGAAGTTTTCTTTGAGGAAGCATTTGGGTTTTTTTTATTATTGCATCTTTTTGGTAGTGTTCCTGTCTTATGAAACATCTGAAATAACATTGCATGGTGATTGGATTTAGTTTTGGAGCTAAGAATTGATTTCAACAGATCTCAGATCACTCTTGGAATTTTAAAAAGTTGTATCAAAACGCAAATAAAACCGAAATCAGTATTAGGAAGAACTGACAATTAAATGGCAGTAACAACTTTTCCTCATTTATTGGAATAACTCTAAAAACTATATAATTAATTTTATATACATCCAGAACTAGTAGCATCAAAGATCACTCTGTATGTGAATTTTGATAAAGTCCTTGCCTTAAAAATGCATTAACAAAGGGAAGTAAATGCAGAACGCAGCTGTAGAAGTAGTGCAACTCTTTTTCCTTGTGCCAGATGTATGGAAAATTAAGAGACTGACTCAAAGGCAAATACTTGAAGACAGTGATATGATAATGAAACTTTTTAAAGTCTGTATTTAAAATTGCCACTTTCCCTTAGGCATGTACCCGTCAAATTCTAAGCGTATTTAGGAGTATATTATAAACCAATAAAAACCAGTAATTTTCTTTCCTTTTTGCAGTTTTCCCCTAAAACTAAATTTTTACAAAGACTAAATATATAATTAACCTATATAATTCATAAGGACTACAATGTACATTATATTATATGTGTTATAATAAAAACTAATATTTTTCTGTTGAAGGAGAAAGAAAAAGAAGGCATCAGTGCTACTAGGTACAGCCTTGGAAAAGCTTATTTTAACTGCCTTTAAAGTAGCATTGAATTACACCTCATATCTTGATACCATGACACAAGCCATCCTTGCATCATCAGAGTGATATCAGAAAGCTCTAGAATTTTCTGTAACCTGAGTCTGCTAATGCAGTTATGTTCAGATGTTTCTGTATTTCTCTGCAAGTCTGTGTTTGTGTGTGTGTGTGCATGCTCATGAATGTTTCTCAGTTTTTCATACTAGTGTCAGCTCTAAGAAAATTTTAAGAGCTAATACTTGCTCTCTTGGAAAAGAAAGCTTTATTTTTTTTTCCCTAGTTCAATTGAAAAATTCCCATTAATATTGGATGAAATTCTGAATATGTTCTTTTATGTTATTTTGCTTTTTCATGGTCACTATTTGGTAATCCCCTGCATTACCTGACTGCATGCAATGAATCTTCTTCTCATTGTTATTTATCATTGATTTATTAGAAGGAATTCAAGGTTAGTCATTAGCAAACACTAGCCATACTTTCTTGCTGATACAGTATGTAGTTTTCAGCAGTGGGAGGAAAATTCCCTGACAGAATTGTCTGCTCTTTGAATGCCGCCCATAGAGAGGCAAGAGGGAGAGAGAGATTCTCTGAACAAAGGAAGCAAATCTGCTTTGACAGCTGCCAGTGTAACAGAGTAGACCACACCACTTCAAAGCCGTGATGCTCTCTCCCATCAGCATCACTATCGCTGCTGCTGGGCTTTCTCTGGTCACTCTGCAGGGAGAGGATAAGTACCTGAATTCTCAAGTATTTTCTATTATTCTCACTTCCTCCTGGCTCAGGTGAAGATGTGGTGCAGAACTGTTATCTGCAGTCCTCGCTCACTGACACAGGCAGGTAAATTTGTAAGCCTGGTCTGTTAGCTAGTGATAAAGACTGTCTCTGTGCAGGCAAATAAATGACAGGTCCAGGACATAAACACTAATAATGAAAACATTTTTAACCAATATAGCTGATGTCAATAATAACCTATATTCATCTACCTAATAGAAAACATTATTTTTACTATGAAATACTTGTAATTTCTATTCTTCCCTTTTCTGTCTTGTGTGAGGAGAAAAAATGTTTACTGGCAATTAATTCTTTGAGTGACTCTCCCAGTCCTCATAGCTGTGTAAGGAAAGAAACTACAATGCAAGCTGCCAAAATTGTGCAGTGAGCCATGTCTACTGGCTCTTCAAGTCCTTGTAATGAAGTTATCAAGGCAGAAATGGAAAACAACTTAATGTCTTCTGAGGTGCAAACACTGCAATGGGTTCACATTATGTCACTGTCATGCTTATGAAATAGAAGAGAGACACAGAGCATTTGTCTCTTTCATCAACTAGCTCAGCTCTCTCAACATTGTTGGTGCCATGAAAGCAGGTTGAAAAAGAAAAGAAAAGAACTGCAACTTAATTTTAACTATCTGTGTGGCTGAGCCTATTCCTGATCTTTGTCAGGCCTGGGTGTTTTCCAGCATACTTTTTCAGTATTTTAAACTCCATTGTGAATAGGCTGGCTACCCCAGAAAATGGAGATCAACATGGAGGGGCAGAAATAAGGGAGGGAAAGGCTCTGATTCAGAGTTTGTTATTACTAAGTATATAAATGTAGAAGTGGGGTAAGTTTAACTGGCATATTACTCAGACTGCGCAGGGCAAAGATGACACACTCATTCCTTTAGTGGCAATAGCAAAGGAAATCCAAGGTGATCTGAATTACATTCTGTGAGATATGCTAGTAAGTAGAATAAATATTAAAAAACCCACAGATCACTGCATGCAGTATAAACCCAGAATCCTAGAACATTTTGGGTTGGAAGGGACCTTTAAAGGCCATCCCTAGTCCAATGTCCCTACAATGAGCAGGAACATCTTCAAATAGAACAGGTTGCTCAGAGCTCCAACCAGCCTGACCTTGAAGTAAATATGAATAATGTGAACAGCCTGAAACTGTCTGTATCTGGTGTGTTTCACTGTAGTGAAAGGCTGCACAGCATGTCTCTTCTGCTTGGTGCTTGAGATTCTCATGCTACCAGAGATTCAGGTTTTTAAGTCTCCATCTATCAGTTTGCACTGGATCCACCCTTGGGTGGAGCGGTACATCCTGGTTTTGCATGTAGGTTTCAGTATTCCTGCACCATGTTCCTCCCACCCTTTCAGTTCTAGTGTTAGCAGCAACACCTTCTGTCTCTGTACACACTAAATCAATTTATGTCTCTACAACCGAGAGGCTGACAGGAAAATGTATCTACACTTGACAGAGCCTTCCTGTGTTCCAGTGCTCAGAGGTGTTACCTGGAATATGGATCATAGTTACTTTTTTGCTTGACATTAATAATTACTTGGAAATAGACTGTCACATGCAATTTATTATAAATAAAAATGTATTTTCCAGTATTCAGTATTATCTATGTTTTCTAGATCATTAATATAGGAAAAAATATTTGATAAGGAAAAAGAGTGATTTCCTATAGAAAAAAAAAAGGAATGTCTAAGGCAAAGCTTTTTCTTAGCTTGATCTGAGAGGTACAGTGCTCTTTGTTTCTGCATAAAATGGTTATGTTTGTATTGTGGTTTAAATGTGTTTTGAAGTGGGTTTAACACATAACATTCAGTTTGGAGTTGTGGTGTATGTAATAGCAAAGTGACCTGTCTGTGCAGGAATACTGCCTGCTTATTGTAACACACCTGGGATTCTCTTGGGGCTTACAAAATAAATTTTGTGTTTCTGAATTTATTCTTTCAAGAAGGCTAGCATTTTTTCTGCACTTTGCATGCTTAGAATGTGTAGAAAGAATATTTAACTTTTGATGTGTAAGATAAATAACATGTATTGTTAGTAGATGTCAGTATAACGTGATACAGAGTACAATGGAAACTGAAAAGGCATAGCTTGGTGCTCCTTTTTTTGCCTTGGGACTCGGGAGATGTAGGTAAGCCTGGGGTTTTTTTGTTTGGGTTTTTGTTTCTCTGTTTGTTTTCTATTTCATATATTATCTGTGTGCCTGAGTGCTGCTTTTGAAACCAGGACTTGTTTCAATACCACCAAGATAAATGCAAGTGTTCATGTTACCTTGGCAAGGCTTTGTGCTTAAGCTTTTTATCTGTGAAACAAAGATGCTGAACAATGACTCACCTTGTAGGCATTATAAGGACAAATTCTTAAGCCTTTGTGAGGTAGAGGTACAGGGATAACTTCAGGTTTTGGTTGTTACGTATTTTTTAATGTTATGTATAATGAAAAATTGTTTGTCTAAAACTGTCTTCTTTGGGGAAAAAAATAGTGGTTAAGAGTGCAGAGATAATCTTCATTTACATCACTCTTGTATTCAAATCCAAAGGAATCTGCAGCTAGAAAGTGTAATCACATGCTGTGATTGAAACAGACTTGGGACAAGGCATACAAGATGAGCTGGCAGGGTGTATGACCAAATACAGGAACAGAGATGGGGTAGGTCTGAATTGCCTTGGTCAGCTGTAATCAGGAACAACTCACAGTCCTTTCCCAAACATAGTTCTCTGTGCTGCTTCTTTCTTGGGACTGAAAAGGTACAATGGACTGTCTTAGCTTCAGCAAATAGGCCATGCAAAGCTCCCCACTGGAGACTACACTAAGTGCATTTAGAGTCTGTTTCCAGCTGTGTGTTTGATTACTAGTGACTGAATTGCAAACCTCACCTGGTTAGTGGCTAAGGCAGGTTTATCATGGAAAGTGATAAACTTTGGATTGTGCCCTAGAGTATAGACACAAGTAAACTCTCCCTTCACCCAATCACATGTGCAATTTGCATGAATACATATTTTTATCTTTTTAGACTTTTTACATCTTGACATATGAAGAGAGAACACCAATCTCATCTCTGAAAATTGTATGCCAAGAGAAACAGCAATACACTACCTCTTGTTCCTAGCCCTAGTTTGCCATGGTTATTTCAAAAGATCAAATTCATCTAGAAACCAAAATATAGGTCTATTCTGTGAGGAAAAGAAAACATCATCCAATTTTCTTTCAAAGCAAAGGACAGCATAAGACCCAAGTCACGACTGCATTTTCTTACTTGTTTAGAGCTTTCATTTTCACTGTTTGGGTTCCTTTCTATGGTAGCAGAACTTTACTGTTCATTAATCCAAATTCTAGTCATGGCAGTAGTACAATTAATCAGTAGCTGGAGAGAAAAGTAATTGCATTTTTTTGATTTTCCTAATTTGTTAGAGAACTTTTGGCAGTTACTGTTAGCTGAGCAAGAACTGTGTTCTCAGAAATTATTCACTGGGGTATATTCCAGTTACAAAAATGTAGTTCTGGGTCATCTAAGGGGGGGTGCTGAAATCAAGTGAGGGAAGCATTTAAAAGTTGCTGCTGAAAAGTAAACTTACTGAACCATAATTAATGTGATGTTCAGAAGAAGGTTTTTTTTAAATGTATAACTTCAAACATTACTTTCCCATGGTCAATTACAGTTTTCATGATATAACATGAAATAACATCAGCTATTTTTTGTTTATTATTTCATGAAAATAACTGTTTCACAGAAATACTGCAATTAATTTTATGAGGTACCCTATTTTTTGAATTTGTGAACTTTACTGAACAATATTGAAATTAAAATTATATAAAGCAAATTTTATTAATTTACTAAACTGTGGAGAACATCTCTCTTATTTGCGTAAAATATTCTACTAATCATCAGTAAGATTTACCTTGAATTTGATATATACATATATATCAATATATATCAAATGATATATATATATATATATATATATATAAAATAGGTGTATATATCAAAGTATGGAAAGGAACCTCCCAGAGAAAGAATCTATAAGCTTTCTCTCCAAAGACTTCATAGTGCTGATAAAACAGATTTTTGGTTCTTTTGGTTCTTTTTTTCCTGGATCCTCATTTGAAATAAATTTTTTCAGAGTTAGGATTATTTGATAGCTTTAGAGCTGGTTTTTAAAGAGTGCAAGAGACTAGAAATCTTCCCCTTTAAGAATATGATGGCAGAAGGACTTAAAAATTCCTGCAAAAGAAATTCTATACTTGTGTAAATAATTATGACTGCTTGTTTACAAAAGGAGAACCATGATAAACTTGCATTTCTTTCACTTTACAGTCTATTTTCATAGCTGTACCTTGTTGCTAACTGCCTTTGTGTGGCAACACCTTCATTTTATGGTGCAGGAAGAAAATAATTTTCTACAATTGAAAAGCACTTTAAAACACTGTACAAACTTCCAGCTTCACATGGAACTATGTGGATTAAACAGTTACATCAGATTTTAGTCTCTGTCCCTTGCCCATGACTTCTGAAGAAATTGTAATAATTCACGCCCAGTTTGCCACGCCATTCAGTGGAGTGCAGAACATCTAATAAATTCTCTTCCTGTGTCTTGCATGGATATATTCTGAATAGATGTTGCAATAAGATTAGTAGCCTTATTATTGCAATCCACACATGATGATTACTGTACTTCCTTTTTCCGTAGAGCTGTCCTCAATTTTCACAAGTTCTTTGGAAGTGCCTGCATATAGTGTAATATTCATGAAGTAAGGCAATTTTAGTTACTACATCTGTAGTACGAAAGAGAAGTTCTTTATTTGGAGCGTTAAAAACCTGGTGTTCATGTTGGGCAGGAAGATGTTTTCTTCAAAGAAGTTTGATTTCAATCTTAATATCCTAAAACAAGTGTCTGGGATCTTGAGTTGATCCACAAAGCCTCACTCGACCTCTTGTTGAGGAAATAAATATCAGTTCCAAAGCAGTGCATAAAAACTTGTAAGGAAAATGTGAGTGGGATATCATGCGGATTGGAAAGCACTGAATGCAAGCACAGAATCTGGAGGGCTCTAAATCTGAGTAATCATGTGAATCCTTTTATTCAAAAATATGCCGCTCCTGCTACAGTTTGTGGATAAGTGTACCTTGCTGATCCATATTATTTTGCCCTAAACCACACCAAGAGAAACAGATTCTAAAACTAGAATGTTTTGAAGTAATGCTCTAATATATAGACAAATACCAGTTTTGCAGGCTGAAGCTCCTAGATCTTACTTGTGATATGAATACGTGAAAAAAAGTAAGATCCTTGTTATAGTATCCTTTCTTGTTTCAGATCCTAAAAATCTCTAGAAAAATGGTATTACATCTATCAAAATTTTGTGCTTTCACGTCTGCAAGCCCTTTATGTATTTGTTGCATTAAAAGGGCATGGACAATAGGAAGGTATTTGGAGATGCTTCATGTTGGGTTGATTTCACAGGTTCTAATGCAATTGCTGAGGGTTTCTTTGACAGAACCTATGCTAATTCTTTGAGCTGTTTTGTTTTTGCCCCATGTGGCTATCACATTCAGATTTACTCAAAGCAGTTTTTTCTCCACTTCATTTACACTGAGTGAGTTTACAGGTTTTGTATCTTGACTTTTATAAAGGCAATAACATCTGGCTATATTTATTACCACTGTTGGTTCTGTCTAGGAATTTTGGAAGCAAAACTTCATGTATGCATTTCTGTCTAACTTGTATTTTTACAGACTCCCTTTCAGTTTGTATGGAGGAATATTCTTGTAAGGTCTCAGGGAATCCCTGACTCTGATATAGTCTTTGCCTTTAAATTCTTTAAAGAAATATTACTAAACAACCTTCAATTAGTCTATATGAATGAAATTCAAGTGACAGCTTCCAACAAAGATCTAGGATATATGATAATTATGCAATATATTTTAGCCAGTAATAATAAGGTTTATAAGTCAGTAAATATTGTAACAGGAATAATGAAATAATAAGATCAAGCCATTTCTTTATGGCTCAAAGCAGGGCAAAAATCAAACAAATATTTACATTCTCATGTTCTTATTTTTCTACAAGACAAATGTTCTTATTTTTTCATAAATAAGAACAAAAATGTTATTTTTTGGCAAATATCTGGTGTCCTAAAGGTACTTTTGAAAATAGGTGCCAGATTACCATATAACATAAAAAGTCAAACTTATTTGAACCAGCAAAGCAAGTCATCAGAGTAAGAAAGAATGCTTGTAGGGAATATTAAAAACAAGACAATTTTCAAAACAACCTTTATGAAAAGCTCATACTAAGAGCATACTGAAACAAACCTGGATTCCCTGGGTGCTGTAGAACTGATCGAGACAACTCAGAGAGATCCTAAAAAGGAATGAGATTTATTTTTCTCAGGTGTAAAGGATGAGATAGAAACAAAGGAGGGAGAAGAAGCTTACAAGCCAAGAAGAATTCCTTCTTGACAGGAATCAGACTGTCTGGGAGGCAGCATTCAGGCTTCTGTCTTAAATGCCCTGGTGTCTTGGGAATGCGAAGCATGGCAAAACCTGGCATTTCCTCTATTTTTCTGTTCTCACAGATAAGACACTCTTCTGTGAGGAATTCCATCTCCTGTTTATTTCCTGCTTGGGAGATGTGATCTGAATGTCTGCACAAAAAATAAGTACTGTAGGTATCCACATGCACTGAATGCACAAGATAACTGAAATAATTTTTTAAACTAATCTAAGATCACGTCTAGACATTTTTGTATCTGGTCTGCTAACAAAGGCTTTTAGAGTTTAATGCAATGGTTTTGATTTTGTTCACATTTGTTGTTTGTCACACTGGGCTTATGACACCCTGGGCATGGATGTGACAATTAGTTAACTAAATCTTTTCCTACACAGATGTAACATAGTTCAATCTTCATTTTTCACGGTCTCACTTTTAAGAGATGATCTATCCCTGTGCTGATCCAGTTATCTGAAGACATTTGTGTGAGGTCATTATGGATAACAAGTTGGCTTTCATCTGTTGAATCAAGTCCTTCTAAACTCATATTTAGTAGGAAAATGACAGACCAAACTCAGAGCAACGAACTATAGCAAGTGTCATTTAGTAACAAAGCCAGAAAGAAATTTCAGCAACTAGAGCTAGAGGTGTACAACACCAAAACCATCTGGAAATTCACAGTAAAACCTCAACTGGCTTTTCAACCTGCTGAAAAGCAGGCTTATATTTCACCTGTCTTTGAGAAGAAATTAAAATATTTATCTTTATTTATTTGGATATTAATGGACATAGGACACTGACAAAAATACCTCTGTCTCTTAAATTCTTAAAATTCATACAGATTGAAAGTGCATTTCCTTGGTGTGTAGATTTATGGTAAGAAAAACACATGAATGATACATAAGATGGCTAAGTGTTTTCTTTTTTTTTTTTTTTTTGAAAGCACCTGCTATGTCTTTTACTTTTAATCACTCTTTTAGCATAACGTTTTTTAGAACAACCACAGTTAGATTGTTGGCATCTACACTCTAAGTTCCACATAGCATGGGTGAACAATTTTCAGCTACTTCTTAGGTAATTTTTTTTTTTTACTTGCCAAATGGTCCTACTTTCATTTTAGTTAGCTTTTTGGCAGATAGATTTGATCAGCTATGAACCTACCATCATTACTTGTGTCAGTAATGAAAGGCTTGCCAGGGCTTTAATACCACTAATTCCTGTATTTTAGAATTTACTGGATGGCAGCTGTCCTAAAGGATGTTCCAGAATCTTGTAAGAGAATTATTTTGACTTACCATCTTGGCTTACTGCAGATGATGCTTACTATGTGGGAACTGGCAGATGTATGTGAGAAGGCATAACTTGGCTTGCCAAACAGTTTAGAGCTCTTTACTGGGTAGAGATGCAGTGTGTCTGTGTGTGCCACCCAGCCTAGAAACCAGGCTAGAAACCAGATAATGCCCTTAGGAACAGTCTATGTATGACACAAGTGGGTTTCATTCAGATAAACCTGTGGTTCACTTCAAAAACAATGAATTTTTAGTATCACTTTTCATTCCCAGATTAAAATGGAACTACCAGAGACTTTGCAGAAGGATGAATTTATTATACATGTTCTTGTTAATTTAGGATGGGGAAAGCTTTCCAATTCAAAGAGGAGATAAACATCTCTCAGTGAGAATGACAAGAAAAAAAAAATCACTATTTCCAGAATCTGATTTTATCGAGTTAGTTTCCACATCTTTGAGTACTCTTGGGCTATGAGTTTTCTTATATTATGAGCAATTTAACCTAGAAGCCCCTTCTCTCAAAGTGCTTACAAGTAGTTAATATTTGAATACACATCCTCCAGCATATATAACGACTTTGCAAGCTGGTGGGCCAGAGAGTTCCATCCAGGAGTCCTTCCTTGTGTGCAAATGCCTGGTAGTACTGCAAACTGCATCACTGTGAAACAATTCTGGCTGCAATGAGCCGATTTGTAGCCACCTTGTTAGACAGAATTTTTGTCTCAACTTCCATGAAGTTAATCCTACATATTGGATTGGGGGCTAAGGTATTAGCCTACATGGCTTGGGCAGAAGTGAGGGAAGGGTGTTATTAGCAGTGCTCCTATCAACTACCACACTCTAGTGCTTAGATCTGCATTATTATTTGGGCCAAATCTATCTGGAAATATGTTCAACTTTGGCAGATGGAAGCTGACACATTTTCAACTCTTCTGCACATACTTACTGTGGTAATTTCATCCTTGACCAAATATTTGTCAAAAACAGTCTGGCAAAAAAAGAGAAATTCTAGGCAAACAATAGGTCAAAAAGTTCCGACGATTTTGAGAATGGGGAGGCTGTTTTTTTCTTTTTACTAGAAGTCGTAAAATTTATAACCAAATGCACATTTGCTTTTGCATTTTAGCAGCCATGCAATTTAATATTGCAGTCACCAAAGTTAAAGTTTGAACTTGATAACCAGAAATAAACACTCTTGGGTTATGTGCAGCCTCCCATAAAACAAGCCACTTATGCAAATATACATTTTATTAATTCCTTAAGAGCAACCATAGGAGACAAAGCATACCTTCCAACATTCCCTGTTTCTTGAATTTTTCATACAGCTGAAGTAGAAATCTTTTCCCTACTTCTCAAAAGAATACAAAACTCAATACAAATTTTTGAAGTGTTCCAAGAGAAGTGAACTACAGAAACAATAGTTATTTTGTATAAATTTGTTATGTAATTGCTTTAAAATTAAGTGATATTCATGCAGGAGTGACTTATTTTGAGATTGGATAGAATAGCTGCTGCAAGAAAGTTTCATTTGGTTTCGCATGTAGCATTTGGTTTCACATGTAGCATTTTTAAAACTTCTACACTAATAGAATGGAGTTATAAAAGTGCTTGAAAACCAAAATGATTGCTGACCTCGTAAACAGCTCTACTGCCAAAATGGTTTGGAGATACCTCGCTTGATTTAACAATAAAGCTCAAGATTGAACTTACGATACAGCCCATCATGGGTTCGTGACACATAAAGTATAAGGTACAAAAGTTTGCTTTTAGAGGATTTAACATATAGGTCAACAGCTGAAGGTCTGAAGTTATTGGAGGACAGAAATAATCTGTGTCCTTTGGTTAGAAAGTCATAGTAGTACTCTTTTTTATTAGGTTTATATGAATAATTTGGCACTCAATACTACTACTGTCAGTGTTCCGGCCTGCAAATTTTCTGTCAACTTGCATAAAGAGAACCCATGGAAAGGTTCCTAAACATCCTCTCTTCCCCCAGCTGCAGTGTGCATTGGGTTAAAGAATTTTTCTTCTCATAAAGATGCATGGTGGTGGCTATAAAAACCCGACAACTTTATGTCAACTAGACCATTGCATTTAACGGATGCAGCATCTGCCTTCCTTTGCCTTGGATAAGAGATTTCAACAACTGAGTTTTCTAGTTGTGTATGTCATGTATTGTTCTTTGGGAGGGGTACTTAAAGATAGTTTGTATTTCCCAAGATGGTCTGTACCACCAGATCACAGAAAACCAGCTGTCAGCATTGATTGTAATTCTGGTGGGTTTTGTTGTGTTGGTGGCTTTTTAAAATTATTTTTTATTTTTTTAGACTCTGATAAAATGTCAGTAGTGATGCATATCCTGAGTAAGCTGGCTATATGAGTATATGCACCTATGCACCTATTTCTCTCAAGAGAGAAAGATGTTGTCATCTGTGGTTGCTCAGCAAAATTGTCAAAGGGTTGTGCAAACTTGGTTACAAATTACTCCAAAGTAAATGATATAAAGGTTGCAAAATCCAATCAGTAAATGTCAAAACCTAAGGACCAGTTTGAAATGAGATAAATAAAGTTAATTACCAACTTCATTAATTCAGGTGATTTTAGGAGGATTGTCTCCATGGCAATGCAGTTTGTGAATAATTATTATGATTAATAGATTTGATGAAAATACAATGTTTTGCCTACCTTTTATTGGCTACTGCAGTAGCAGTTGGTGTCATTCTGTGGTTTTAAATTGATCTGTGGATTAACCATCAAGCAATTAATAATTCTTTTAGGTCTCTGTCACTTTTATTAGATTCAAGACCATTCAATGAAAAGAAAAGATCATCAGTTTCAAGGGAAAAGAAGGTAGTACAAAACTTTTGCCATGGCATCCACTGAGTTTTCAAAGCATGGATAATATTATGGGAGGGAGAACAGAGATGCACGTTGAGAAGTGATGGGGTTGTGGTCAATATGAAACACAGCTGAACAACTGTCACACAGTTGACAATCTGGTAGGCTGGTTTAGGATATTTCTAGTTACCTTGATAGAGCCTCTTTATTCTTTTCATTACTGCCTGAAATCCTAGTTCTGGCCGTATCAAAAGCAAAGGATACTAACCTTGTATGCCTGTGCTTTGGGGATAAAGCTTGCTGTACTTCAGCAAGAAATCCAGTAATGACAGCCTCTCTGTGGAGACTGATGGAGTGTCTGTCTGTCATTCTGTGACCTTCTACCTTCTCTTTGAATGACAGCCCTTTGTTCATCCTCTGTGCTAGATTCATTCCCAAGGGAAAACCCTCGCACACTCACATCCACACCACAGCGAGCAAAAAAAGGGAAGAATGGGGACAGAGCAGTAGCCTCATGAGTCTTGTCCCATCACTTGATTATGTGATTAAGCTAGAGGGGAAAAAAGTATTAAATGTAATTCTGCGGCCAAAATGATCCTTCTCCTCCTCCATACCATCTGCATCATCTGAGAGCCAGGCTGTTTTGAGTTACAGAATTTTGAACTAACTATCTCAGATAGTACTTGTTTTGAGCCTTCTAAATTGTGACAAAATTTCTCACTTTAGCAGGCAAAAATGATAAAAAGAAGTATAAAAAAAATCTGGCTTCCAAAATGTCAGAGAAAGGCAGCAAATACACTGCTGGGATTTCAGTTGGTTGAAGTGGAAATAGTAAATTCACTGGCGTAGTCAATAATTTTTTGTAGGAATTTTTTCTCACAGACCATGTATTTGACTCACTCAGTTTTTGCTAGTAAAAGTAAACAAGAGGATACGAAGTCATTTGCCCAGATGGGGATAATACTTACTTAATGTAGACTTATCTTTTGAATGAACTACCAGCAGTAGATACCTGTATGCGTGCGTTTTCCTCATTTTTTAAAAAAAGAGAAGATGTCTACACATTTTAACACATTTAATATGTTTTGTTTTGTTTGTTTTTGTATTGCCAGATGTTTAAACTGGCTGGCCTGACTGCAGCTTCTTTTTGGGTGTTGGGGCTGTTGTGGCTATTTAGAGCCTTGGGGAATCCTCTCCCTCTTTCCCACCACATCACATTGCCCATCTCCCCACAAACACAGGCTCAATGCCAGTCATTGCATTTTAATGTATGCTTTATCCATATATATATATATAAATATATATATATATACACAAAAAGATGAAGCATGGGTCTGTGAAATGGTACTGTGAAATTTCTTCTTGATTTTCTTTTTCCTGAAAAACACCATTAAAATAAGTATTTTTAAAAGGTTTTATCTTGCCCAGTTCCAATCTCAGCAATTATCTTGTGGTGGAAAATATTTCAGGATATTATCACAGGATGAGCATTCAAACAAGAACTTTGTGCAGGTGTCCTCCCATACTACTGGAAGTTCATAAAAGTCATGATTAGTCCGATACTAGAGCACACATTTAGTTTGGTGTTGTATGTTGCAGAGATTTGAATATAACAAGGAACTGTGTTCTAAAAAACCATGAGTACCCATGACAGTAGCCATGTACAAGCCAAGTAGAGCATTAATGAATATAAGTGATGCTTATAATGGCAGTGGTACTGGTCACTGATAAGAATTTGAAAGTAATGGTTGCTTTTCACATTACTGAATCTAAAATGTGTTCTTAAAGCTCTACATAGGCAATGGTAGTCCTTAAAATATCTCTGTTTAAGATGTATCCAGAAGCAGAGATATTTCTCTTCATGTGACTGTAACTATCAGGCCTAGACTGTCCAAGAAGGAAAAAAAATCCTATGAAATTTTCCCTAGGAAACTCTGAGTTAGAAAATCTGTTATCTAAAGAGAATGACTAAGGAATAGAGACTAGTTTGACATAGGGCCCTCTATAATCCTCTATACTGTGGACTTCTACATAAGTAGTAAATAATTCTTTAGTAAATAAGAGAAATGGAGCATGTAGAATACTGTTTCTTTTACTAAAGTAACACCTTGAAAAATTAAAGTTCCCTCTGTGATACTTGGAGTACTTTCATGAAAAGGTATCTAGCAGATAGTAGATACATGCAAACTCTGAATGTCATAGGCTGTAATATACACCAGAAGGGTGCTAAAGACTAATAAGAAGTCTGATGTATTCTAAATTTTTTTATAATGTGATAAATCATCCCTAGTTTCCCTGCAAGATGCAACAATATGCTACTATTCTAATTAGGCAATTTAATACAAGAGACTAAGTTTATTCACATCTGGTTCAGCTGATAAAAATCAACTGGTAAATGCTGCAGATCTTTCGACAACTGGGAACTGTTAACAGGAGGATCTGATTCATTTCAGTTTCTCCAAAACACAAGTACTTCTTGAATATGGGAAACATTGCAACCTCATTCTATATCCACAGAACTTTAATCATTGTCTAAAAATTAGGTTAAGAAGTATAACTAAAGATGTGCTAATTACCAAATGGATGCCATGTAAAAATAAGAAGTGACTTCTTCTGAAGGAGGTGAACTGTAGCTTCGGTTGAACACCTACAGGGTACGCAATGAAAGCTACAGCTGGAGATCATGATAACATTTCTGCTGGACTTTAATCCTTTTCTCTTGCCACTGTCTACGTTATGCTGTGATACAGATTAGCTGTAAATCAATGTTAAGCCTGAAAATTCATGTCAGCATGTGTACACATGGTTTAGGTACCAAGTGGAATGCACTGTTACATTGACAGTCATTGAGCTGTGGAACTGAAGCACAGTGTGGAACACAGAGGCAAAGATGCTGTAAATCTTGACATATTTTCATCTGGGTAGAAGCAGCCAAGGAAAAACTATTTTAACATTCATGTCTCCCATCCCACACTCCTTCAAAATGTTGGATAGAGAGCAACAGTGTCAGGAAAGTAACCTCTGCAATAGCTGAGGTATAAACCTTTACGTACAGCAAGACCTTGCAGTCCAACATTCTGATTTGTAGTGAAATAAAATATTATTTGCATTGGTGCAAATATTTGGCAGTGTACAAGATGTCTATAATACTAAAAAAGATAAAAATTCCACAAACTGGGTTCTTAAGGACAAGATGGTATGATGATATCAGCATTTGGCATAGTAAGCAAAAATAAAGTGCCTGTAGCATTAGCAATCCAGATACTATGTAATAGAAATCCAAGAAATATAACAGTATTTAAAATTGAGTTTATTATATTAATTAGATAAAAATCTAGTAATATATCTATATACTGATATTTATCCATATTTAACAATAATTTATGTATATCCATAATTACTTTTTATATCTAGATGAGAATGAATTAATTACAATCTGTAATACAGGAAAACATCTGAAAAAGAAACATGCTAAAAAAAAGCTTTTGTTGAATCTAGAAACAGTAAAAGAAAGTAGAATTTAATAATCTCATAATTATGCTATTTTCCACCTATTATGTTCTCCAAAATGACTGTGATGAGCCATTATAATATTCCAGTGTCCAGAAGCCAGTCTGAGCAGACTGGATTTATCCATCATAATTTTGTGGTTCATTAGATTTTTATATACTGTAGTAGCCAATAAGGAAGCATTAGGAACTCTTCCAGCAGTTATATCAGTGCTTAGTTAGTTTTAAGGCCACCTTTCAGCCTCATGCTTACTTGTAAAAAAAAAAAAAAAAAATCCTTATTCTCTGTGGAGTAATGAAAGAAAAAACCTCTTATCTTTACAAGGCTGTATTTTTTTTTCCTAATAATATATTATCTTCTGAGCTGAAACGTACAGAAAATTGTGGCTGGCTGAATTCTACATGTCCAGGTTATGGCCTTAAATATAGTGGGCATTCATGTAATTGAGGTGTTGGTATGAAACTATCAAAGATGAACTTACATCCAGAAATGCAAGTGGCATTATAAAAGTTACTATTCTTGATGCACAGTTAATGGGATTACAACTTACTGAGAAAACATTCACAACTGAGAAAATCATTGTCTGTGCGCATGGAAAGGAAATGAACGACTTTCCTTCAGCAAACTACCGTGGGGTGCATGATCCTCCCTGCTTCCCCCTTCTCTACCTCTGGCCTGCTCTGCACTTCCTCTACAGTTTCAGGACCCTGTTATCAGGCCCTGTGCAAGAGCTTGGTGGTGAGGCATGCCTTGATTGTACTGGGAACTCTGCAAGGCTGAGGTGCCAGCAGCACTGGCAGTACCAGGACAGCAGTACATGTTTCTTGGACAAGATGGGACAGGAGAGCAGGAATGGTGAGAGTCATCCCCTGATTGATGGAACTTTGAAACATTGGAACATTCCTTTTCTGAATTGGAAGGGACCACAGTGGGTCATCTAGTTCAGCCTCCCTGCTCAAGCAGGGTCATCCCAGAGCACAAGGTATACAATTGCATCCAGTTGTTTCTTGAATATCTCCAGTGAGGGAGACTCCACATCCTCTCTGGGCAGTCTGTTCCAGTGCTCACTCACCCGCACAGTAAAGAAGTTCTTCCTCATTTTCAGGTGGAACTTCCTGTGCATCAGTTTCTGCACGTTTCTGCATGTTGCCTCTTGTCCTATTGCTCAGCACCACTGAGCAGAAACATCCTGGAAATACCCTCTTGTCAGCCTCCCTTCAGATACTCATAGGCACCAATGAGATTCACCCTCAGTTGTCTCTTCTTGAGACCAAACAGGCCCAGTTCCCTCAGGCTTCCCTCATAAGAGAGATGCTCCAGTTCCATAATCATCTTCATAGCCCTCCCTGGACCTGCTCCAAAAGGTCCATGTCTCTTTTACTGAGGAGCCCAGAAGTGCACACAGCACTGCAGATGTGGCTTCATTATGCCTGAGTAGAGTGGGACCCCTTGACTGACCAGTCACCTGAGAGTAGCTGAACAAGTCTTAGAATGAACTCTGGCTCAGAGTCCTTCAGATTCTGAATAGGCACTGTCTCCTGCCAACTCCTAAGTATGTGACGAAGTCCACTACCATTTATTAAAAATAATTTTGATCAGGAAACAACCATTCAGAGATCCCCTTTCCCTAGGTTTTTTCAAATGCTTTGGAACAAGAAAACCCGGACTAACAATTCCCTTTGTTCTAGGGAAAATTTTGAAAAAAAACAAGCAACAAATATAAAGGCTTTAGATATTGAGTCCTGCACTGAAATCCAAGTATTAGAGTAGAAACTCTGAAAAACAACAGTTCCCACCCAGTGCATCCTTAGCTCTTTTTTTCCCTTAAAATTCACCTTACTCTTGCAAGCATAATTAAATGGTATTGTCTCTCTGAAAAATATAATCTTTATATTTTTGCTGAGGTTTACTTAAGTTGTCAGTGATATAGTGCTGAAATATTTAAATAAAATAGTCAGGGTTTTGCACACATGCCTCATAGTATATTCTATCAAATAAGAGAAAGATAATCATGATGATTAGGCATGTCTGGGTAGAGCACTTTTCTGATAGCTAATCATGTCAGAAATATTTCACCGTGACTTGAGTATAACTGTCATCTATAATTTCCATTTTGTTTAATGTATTTGGCTCTGAAACAGTGATACAACCATTTCAGAAAGATGCCCTCTTTATTTGGCTAAGTGAAGAACCCTCATTGATACCAAGAGATTGTGTATCACAAAGTGCTGTAAATTCATCTTTGCATCCACAGAGTGAAGATCATTCTGGTGGCAGATCAAAATAACATTGTTCTGATATTTTCTCACACAAATGTGTAAAAAGTTGGTTTCTTTATTTCACTGCATTTCACCTCTTTGACTGAGTTTCACTTGAAAAATTATGAAGAACAACACACAAACCCCCAAGTTTTCACAGAAATAGTTAGCATATAGTGTAACAGCCTTCTGCTTCTTTTGATATGGGTTCTGTCTCTCTTTGCCAACATATAGGCTTATAGGCCTGTATTTATTCATTCATATATATTTTGCCTGTTCTGTCAGGGAATTTTTTTCTGATGATGGTCATTTTTGCCTCCTGAACTTATCTTTCTAGCCAGCCAAGTTATAACATTTTATTCCAGGTGAGTTTTCACCATATCTTTCAATTTTGCTGAAAGAGCCTGTAAGATTAAAGCCAAAGGTGCCATTTAATTTGTCTTCAACAAAACACATATGCACACCCCAGGTTTTTTTCATGGGAGGAGATTTCACTTGCCTTTGACAGAAGGTTTTCTTACTTATTTTGCTGTTTTCTATTCCGAAGCTTACACTTAATACTGATAGTTTAGATACATTAATTTTGGATAATGTCTGTTTTCTTGGTGAGATGGATCATGTTAGGCAGGCCTGTGCATGGGTTGCTATTGACTATAGAATATAGTTGCTTACCTACCTATGCCAGTCAAACAATTAATGAACATTTATAAGTGTTTTAACAGATTATTACAGGTGCAAAATGTTCTGTAAAACAATGCATTTTCCATTCCATATTATAGGAGTAATTCCAGCAACATACTGTTTAAATATCCCCATCATGCAAAGTAAATATATACCACATTTAAAACTGCTGTCAGGATTAGTTGTGCTATACTGCTTAACTTCTCAAACCTCAAGATGGTGCCCTTATTACTAAACTTTGTACAGTGAGATTGATGCTCTAGAGCCTTCTAACAACCGGGTACCTGCAGTCATGTTCCTGATGCCAGGCCAACCCAGAGTACAGGCAGAAATCAAGACTAACTATCAGCCTCTTAAATTCTATGTGGGCAATGGCTTCAGACCACACTGAAGATTTTCTTTGCCTTCTCCCAGGCCCTTTTTTACCACAGATTTTAGCCCTCTTTTTGGCCTCAGCTCCCGCTTCTCCTGTGTTTATCATTAAAGTAGTAGTATCTTACAAAAAAATTGAAATATAATTGAAATATTATGTATATATAATGGATGTGGGGTAACTGACACTTCAGACTACTTTCTGTGCCAAGACAATGCTACTTTTCAGGAATTCACCCTATTTTTTGAGACTATGCTGGAGTATTCCTGGTTGTATTCTCATTCTCTGAGTTGTGTCTTCCTAATTTTCATAGATACTTTATTTTCTTCCTGTAAGTATACAATCCTCTTTGGCAAATTACACTTATAGTATTATATGCAGACATCACGTAGCCTTATAAACAAGAACTGGCAAATTTGTAACAATTTACATTTAACACTATTGAAAACCAGGCTCCTACAAAGCTCACATACCAGTTCACTTATAGACTCAGCATCTAAGTAGAATAAACTATACAAATTGCCCCACTTTTAATCTTCAGAAAACAATTTAATGTAAAATGTAGTTCAAAAAGAGCATGAGGTGCCTCTGGTTTTCTCTCTAAATGTTTTATTTCCTTATTTTCAAAGATCATGAGTATGCTTCTAATTTCAAAGAAAACTTAGGAATGTAAATTTGACTATGTGCTGCATATCAAACTGCAATTTAACACTTGCTAATTTCTCACATGTTGAGAAATTTATACAGTTTTCCACTGCTCTCAAGTTGCAAGTATTTGCATTACAAATAACGGACTGAAAGCACACTAAGCAAGAGTTTCTCAGAACAGAGGCCCTGCAAAATGCAGTTGTACAAAGGGAATTAATTGGCTTTTGTCACTACTGTGTTCTACAACATGAAGACACATTGCTAGAGTGGATTGGAAGGGGTAAGGAAGTTTTTCTTCACAGGCAAAGCGTTATGCTCCTCTGACCATAATGATGCTCTCCTTATTGATAAGATTTAATTCAGATCTTCAGGAGGTGGTAGTTTTGTTTTAATTTAACATGAGACATTTGAAATCACTTCCTAGAAAACCATGGTATGGTAATTACATAGATGAGTGAAAAGACAGTTGCTGCCTCTATAATTGAACCAATATAGTCTTTGTCAATTTTCATGCTTTTAACTGTTTTCTTTTTAGATCTGCAAAAGGGAGGATCACGTTTTTTCAAAATGTGGCCTTGAGTTATGCACATTTTGATTCAGAAAAATACTAACTTGAATTGTTCCCTGTGGTGTCATCTCTTTGTGCAATACACTGAAAGCAACAAGTACTTTGTACTATTTTACAGATTTTGTTGTTTATATTTACAAGAAATAATGCAAAAAAAGAGCTTCAAACAAACAAAAGTGCCAATATTTTTAAGGAAGAATGTTATTCACATACCATTACATGCCAGTTCCTTTTGAAAAGATGTCTTTTATGAGGTAGTGTTACTTTTCAGCATCAACAATTTCTGAGCCCATTTAATAGATAATGTGTTCCACTCTAAAAATATAGAAAAATGCCCAGTTAGAGTAGAATATTATCAGATTCTTTTCCTTAGGTTTCTTCACTAGAAGAGAAATAGCATAATATCCATATTTAATAAGTGATTGATCTAAATGTTTGCAAGACAGAAATTTCGTGCTGTGCATTCACTTATTTGTCTAACCCCCTGCTCTTTTGAATCAATACATGGCATGGCCATTTGGAATCCAAGGAGATTTCTTGATTTAGATTTTTTATATCTACTGCTTGTGATAATTCTGGTTTATTCAGGCACATTTAGATAGCATTTGGCAAAGTGAGAAACGTGTGCAGCACATAAGGTGTCTCTCAGAGTAAGTACAACTGTTTTCTGGACCTCCTGTGGTAAATTTTCAGACTTGCTACAGAGAGTTCATTCTCAGCCTCAAGCTGGGGGTGAATTGATCAGGCTGATTGAGAAAACCATGAGCTGGACCCCTCAGTTATCTTGCACCTGGCTCAAGAAAGGCTGGACAATGGACTGATGTCTAGAGGGAAGTGGAGGTCTCACAGCCCAATGCTGGTTCAGCGAGCCACAGAGGAGCACCCACGGCTCTGTACCAGACATTGGCCTTGCTCTTCCTTCATCCTGAAAAACAAGACTTGTTCCAAATCTGGTCCTTTAAGAAGACAAGGATGTGCACAAAGACTCTGGTGAGGCAGCCTTTACTGCTGTCTCAATGGGTGGAGGAGGACCAAAGCCTCTTTTTCTTTTTACCTCTTTTTTTTTTTTTTTACCTCTTTTTTTTTACCTCTTATATCAACTATAAATTCAGAAAGTAACCAAGACCATCGTTAAGGCCTATTTGAATATTAAATTTCACACTCTTCACAATGCAAACAAGGAATAAAATGAGACATGTAAAACATGTTTGACCAATGTCACCAAACCCCACCAACAACATCTGGTTGTTCCATCCAGTTGGGAAGGGCCAAAAAAATCTATAGTAGAAAAAGAAGGGAGGTTGCAGGGCAAAAAGTGAGATGAGGAAACATGTCTGTTTTCTCAGGATCCGTAAGCGTACTGCATTTGTCGTCCTCCACTGTGGGAATGCCTTTAGGTGAGCTTTGCATATCCAATGGCATTGGGATAGACCTGGGAATATTCATTTATAGAAATATAACACTAATAGATGTCTGTTACTATACCTCCCACTGCAATACGTATTAACGCTCTCTAGTTAGCACATTTGTCACTAGCAATCCTGAATGTGCTTTCCTGTTTCTTCAACAAACCACCCTTTTTATGAATCTAGAGTGGGTAAGTTCTTACTGAACTTAGCCAGCACAGCGTCAGATTGGCAAGATGCACGTGCAGGTTTTGGCTAGGGTAGGGTTCATTTTCTTCACAGTAGCTGGTTAGGGGCTGTGTTTTGGATTTGTGGTGGAAACACTGTTGATAGTATACAGATGTTTTTGGTTTTCCTGATTAGGGCTTGCACAGGTCCAAGGTCCTTTCTGCTTCTTGTACTCTCCACCGGCAGGGACTTGGGGTGCACAGGATGATGGGGCATGACACATCTGGCACAGCTGACCCCATCTGACCAAAAGGATATTCCATGCAATATGACATCATGCTCAGGATATAAAGACAAGAAAGGAAGGAAAAAGAGGGAGATGTTCAAAATGATGGTGTTCGTCCTCTGCAGCAATCGTTACACAATGGGAATTAGAAAAATAATTTCTTGGTTTTTTGCTTGCATGCCCAACTTTTGGTTTACCTATTAAACTGCTTCTATCTCAACCCACAGGTTTCCCTACTTTCCAGGTCTCTCTCCCATCCCAGTGGTGGAGGAGTGAGCAAGTGGCCGTGTGGTGCTTATCTGCCTGCTGGGGTTGAGCTACGACACTGCACTATTTGTCAATCAGAAGTTGTGCAAGTTCTTACTGAACTCAGCCAGGCTGATAAAGTCAAATTGACCATAATGAGAAATTTAGCCAAGCCACACGCAGCCCTTCTCATGTCTGAGTACAGCTGGAATGCTCAGGGGTTTATTTTCTGCCAAAATTCAATAGCTTTAATGCAACAGCTCCCCTGGGTGCACTTTAGAGGGTCTGCTGTACAGAGGGACTACTGGGTTACATGAACTGCTGTGGCCCACCCTGCACAGTAGGACTGCTGACATTTCCTATTATCTAAATGTCTTTTCCTCAGGGTTTATGGCTTCAGTTATTCAGAGATTTTGATATGAAATGTGAAAAGCAATGCATTAGGAAAACTGTTTATGCCTAGTCTAGGGACTATTTCATCAGCCCAACTAGTCAAAACCAGAGTCTTTGTTTGAAAAAAAGGAAAAAAGAGAAAAAAGGAACAATTCAATATTTGGATAGGACGAGATCCAAAAGGATCCTTTCTTGTAAACGAATCCGATTGACAAATATTACAAATCTTGTAAAGGAATCTGATTGACAAATATGGGTAGCAACCAGAAATTGAATGAGCTTAAGATTTAGAAAACAGATTCAATCATCTCAGACAGTCCACAGCCTGAAAATATCCTTGATATTTTGCAATGAAGGGTTTGTTAAATATCTGGTGTTTTTTTTTAATATTAGTACTCATGTTGTTATATTATGGTATCTCAGTGCTGTTTCTGACAAAATGTAGGTGGTGCAAATGGATAATAATATTGTAAGTTAATAACAACTTAGTTGGAAGGTAGAGAAATAAATTGGCTAAGAAAAAAAGACAGCTAAAGTTAACTTTTCAAAATAAAAAAATGTTCAGCTTTGGTTTGAATCAGGTTTGAACCTGTTCTTATATTTTTAAAAAACAGCTGTTTTCTAATCATCAGTTTTACACAAAAGGGAAAAAGATTTTCTGTGATGAAATATAGAAAATTTTCCATATTATTAATTGAATTTATAGAACATTAAAGGGAAGATGTTCTAATGAAAATAAGTTATTTTCTTTGAAGCTAGTGTTCAAGCTGATACTGGAAATAGATGGCAATAAACAGGGAAAACTTATCACTTTATCACTTTATTCATGAAAGAACTAATTTATCTTAGCAATTAGTAATTTCAGGGGGTGGCAGTAACTCATATATCTTAAAATAGTTGTATTTAAATATAAATTGGTTGGAAGGAGATAAGATATTATATCCGTTATTCATAGTCAATATACAAAGCAAACATAGGAATTTGGTTTTTTCTTACTTTCTTTCTGAGCAGACTTGGGAATTGACCCAGGGTTTTTGACATAAAAATGGCCAATTTCAATTGCAAAGAACTGTTGTGAGTTGATCCCAGCCAGCAGCTGGGCACCCACACAGCTGTTCACTCCCCCCACCCCAGCAGTAGATGGGGAGACAGAAGGAAGAGCAAACTCAATAAAACTCCTGGGTCAAAATACAAACAGTTTAATAAGAGCTTTACCAAGAGTTATAAGTTCTTCCTAACAAGAATGTGGTGCTGGCCCCTAGCTGAGTATAAAAGGACTCTAAAGTTTTGTGGTAGTTGTACTATCATTCCTGAATTTTTAAAACTTAAAAGTATTATGAGTGAAGAAACAGGTCTTGATTTTAGATGTAGATGAATGACAAGCCATATATTTTGATATTGTTTTCCATAAGGGGGCAAGAGAGAGTTTCTATTAGGCTTGTCAGACAGCATATGAAGTGGGGGCTGGATATGAAGTGCTGTATATTGCTTGTATGCTAAGAGATCAGCTATACATTTTTCAAATGAAACGTGAAGTTAACCAGCACTTCTGACATTATTTTTTTTTCCTTATCATGGACCTCATAGAATAGAGCAGCACAAATGTGCTTGAAGCAAAGTTCAGCATAAAGAACAAAGACAAACTTACGGAGTAAAGTCTAGAACCGTAAATCAAAACATTTCTCCCATTCTCATGCCCCTTAAACTCTGATTCTATAAATGCTTGCCTTTTTTTCCTACTTTTAAGATCATAGGCTAAAAAGAATATCACCCCACTCAAAACAGTTTGCCTAATCTCCAGCGAAGATCACGACAGTAAGTGACCCTCTTACTTGAGTGTTGATACAGGTCACCCTTTTCAACACAAATGCTATGAGTGGGGAATTATTTTAAGTGGCAAGGAGGGCCTGGGGTTCAAGACTTGCCCCCAGATACAGCAATTCAAACTTGCTTTTCAACACAATCAAAGGCAACTTTGGGTTGAGACACTTCCTAGCTCTGGATTTAAAGCACAGCAATTCTCTTGTCTCTTGTTAGGGGACAATGAAATCCCAGATCCCACTTCTACTTCTAGAGCTGTTTTATGCATCAGACGTGAATAAAATGTGTGCTTGAGCCTGGCATTAGGATTGTGTGGCTTACAGCAGTTTGGTAATCAGATGACTCATGTCAGCATTTGTTTTATCTCTAGATCTCCGTTGTTTTAGTTTAATTGTAGATCTGTTGAGTTTTGGTTTTAAGTTTTTCATCCAAGACTCAGTTTTATTATAGGTCAGTTTAAAATCAACAATAAAACTCCATCTGCTGACAGGAAATGCAGGTATTTCTTTTGAAGAAGCTATGTTCTGGCCAGGCTGCACAACAACCATCCTACTCCTGTTTGGATTTAAACCGTAGTTCTCATGCTGGAATTCCTCATCAAGTGGTTTTCAAAAACAGAATGAACTCTGTCCTCAGGAACTTATTTGGAGCATGCAGATGTACAGCAAAAAAAAGGCACATGTTTCATTTTTGCCTGTGAAAACGAAGTTCTCCCTCTGCTCATTATCTGAACAAGAAGCTCTCATCTTCTTGGGTTATTATACGCTCCATGTGTTAAGCATAGAAATGCATTCTTACCAGCCTTTACTGGATACATGGAGAACAGTTTTACTTTTGCATCTTGATAGCAAGCAAATGAGATTGACTAAAAGTATAGTACTGCATGCATAGTTCTTATTTTCTTTTTTAAATGTTACCCAAGGTAAATACAGATTTGAGAAAATGCTTTAACATTGGAATATAGTTTATCTGAGAAGTTCCCACATAGTTTAACACAGGTTTTTTTTTTTTTAACGACTGCAGAAGCCTCCCACTCCTTATAAACTGTTTGTTACATTAATTATGGGGTTTGTTAGAAAACTGATTTCCCCCATATCAAAACAAAGGAAATACTTCTGAGAACATGAGACAGTTTCTGAAAATCAGTAGCTGTGCATATCTGTTGCCATGCAAACTAGTACTACTGAACTCTGACAAAATCAACAGGCAATTAACTAATTAATGTTTGTTTCTCAATATGTATGAAGCACGTGGATAGGAAGAAAACTGGCTACAAAATATTCAAAACAGCATGTGCTATGTAACAGAAAACACACTTTGAAAGGTCTACTAGTACAGAGAAAGAAAAATGCTTTAATTCATGCCATGACTGTAACTCTTTCAGGGTTGTTTCTAAACAGCCCTTTTCTAGAAAAAAAATGGACTTTATTAAGCCTTCTGTTATTAGCTCTTTACACCTTTTGTCATAATGTTATTGGCATATCAGTTGTTTTCTCCATATATTTTCATATATTTTCTCATATATTTTCATTTTTAATTCTCCAAGATGGAGCTTCATTTTGTTGTATATGCTTCAGGCAATAATAGAATTAAGCATACTTAAATTAGATTGAATATATTAATTGAACATTATATTAAATATAATTAAGTTAGATTTCTCAATCAAATAAGATACTTAGATCTTTTTGGTAAGAATCATATGCATTACCTATATGGAGATAACTTACTGTCAGGGAGCAACTATATTTCTGTTCATCAGTAATATATTTGCAGGGAAGAATATTCAAAATTGTCCCTATGCACATAGATGATGGAAAGTTCTGTTGGGCATAGGTTTAGTTTTGCACATCCAAGACTAATTGTATGTAAACACACCACCACAGTGAAATTGTGAACACAGAAATGCAATTAACATTAACAAGTAAACACTCTATGCAGCTTTTAAAAGTTTTAACTTTGTAGTGAGGAAGATAGAGACATGATGGATGAACTGGGTCCAATAAGATATCATATTAAACCAAAAAAAAACCCCCAAAAACCAAAATAGAAAATACTTATGGAAAAGTTTGGATGCAGTGACACACCTTTTAATTGATACACATGAATTCTTTGAATCAACTGGAAATAAAGAAAAGTTCTGGTTGCAAGAAGTATAAATTATGTATCTGCATCTTTTGAATTGACTCTGCTGTTCCTTTACAAAATGTATCTTTTAATGACTTTTTGAATTATCAATAGTGCATTAAGAAAAAACGTAAAACTTTAAACTGAGTCTAGCTTTGCATCCCACTAAAAACCATATCTTTCTGTCTGAGCTCTATTTCCTAGAAAATGTAAGAGTGCTCTTTCCCACAATTCTGCAGGATGGGTAGTAGCTCTGCTCTTACATCACCTTTTTTGTAACCTGCACACAATACTCGCCACATCAATAGTCCCAAAAAACTTTTTGGACCTGGATTCTGGAGCAGGTTCCCTTCCAAGGAGCTTTCCCGTGGTGAGTAAATGAGTTAAAAGATCTCATTGTATTCCAACAAGTTTTTGACTTGGGGAGGAAAGGAAAGATTGCAGAAAATGTTTCCTCAAAAGCAGTAACACACATCCTTTAGTAATTTCTAATGATTGGAATGAAGAGGAAAATGGATTTGTATACAGTGAGGATATTTTTTGTGTTCTCTGCATGAATTATTTTGTGTTCTCTGCATGAATTATTAACTAAATGATATTTCTAAGAATATTTACAATGTTGCCACAATCACAATAAAAATGCCTTATCAAAGAAGCTACAAAATTGGACAGTGAAATATTTATTTGAGGATAATTTCAAAGACTTGAATGCAAACCAGTTCAAGTATCTGAAAAATTC
Organism: Acrocephalus scirpaceus scirpaceus; assembly: GCA_910950805.1. Taxonomy (NCBI): domain Eukaryota; kingdom Metazoa; phylum Chordata; class Aves; order Passeriformes; family Sylviidae; genus Acrocephalus; species Acrocephalus scirpaceus. The sequence goes on along the minus strand of OU383778.1, from coordinate 6,247,096 downwards.
AACATGCTCCCAGTCGTCTTCAATAAAATTCAGGTGTGGTAGACCCAGAAATTGAAGAATGAAGATTGTGCTTACATAATCTTTATTCCATCATGTTTGAACATTGCTTTCTGTGTCCAGAACTATTACAGACTCCCAATCTTTGATCCACAGAGACAAAAAACACCTTTGAAAGAGTCAAATACAAAATAGCCATTCTTCAAATGGGTCTGTTCCCTCTTTTCTACCACAAACTTTTGCTTACCCCTCAAACCCTAAGGAATTTCAGCACTGCTGGAACACCATGTGCCATTGAGTAACCTTTCTCTCAGCTACTGAGGTTATCTGTTTCCATGTGGGCATGGAAATGGTGTGAGGATTGAAATGTTCTACTTAAGAAGTTGGTGTTGGTTGGCTTGTTTTTTTAATGAGTTGTATAAGTCGGCAAAGCTGGACACTACTGGGCAGTAATTTTTCTGAGGGTTTTGACTTCCTCTTTGATTGAACTGTCATACTTTATTGAAATAATATGCATTTGTTGTGGTGAACAGTGGGACTGTGAGAAAACACTCGCACAGCTTCTTTTCTAAAACCTGGATTCTTGTTATGTGATATTTGCATTGCCCTGAAGATGCTGTGTGTCTGCATATAATTAGATCAGGAAGAGAATTTTTTTTTTTTGGTCAGTCATGTACCTAAATCTTAATAAGGCACTAGATCTCTTGGTTTCTCCTGGGTACAAACACTCTCTAAGCTTTAGCTTTGTTTTCAGGACTTTGGGGAGAAGGAAGAATGCAAACTACTGGGGATCTGTGTTAACTATTTCACATGACAACAAACAGTTACTAACTTATTCCTGAAAACTCTAAGGTAATGATAATAGCAATTATGGAGTCATTAAGAGCATTAGAAGTGAGAGCTACAGCAAAATTGTTTTGAAAACCAACCTGTTTTTAACTAGGTAACGTAAGTTAGTACATAATTACTCCTATAAGAAAAGCCTGATATGAATGTTGGTTTGTGGGGATCCGAAGCCACAGATGTGCCGTATTCAGACTTTGTGAAATAACTCCTCTGTCTGTTCATTCTGTGTAAAATAAAGATGCATTTCATCAGTCTTAATAACCAGCACAACTCATTTAGGGCTTTTGTTTTGATTTATAGAGTGATACTATAGCATTTGCTCTTTAGCATGAGCTTATGTAGGTTCCTAGACTTACTTGTGTGAGTGATATTACAGCAATCAAAGCAATGAATGTGTGGCAGGCTCGCTCTTTAGATAAATTGTAATTATAGATATTTTTTTAATAGGTTTCATTGTGGTTTGAAAATTATTGTCTTCCACTGCCTAACCAGTGGATGGGTTTTGTCAAGTGTGGGAAGAAAAGTGATCTTTACACATTAATGCTCACTACAGGCAGACCTAAACGAAAATACATATCTGAGCATATTTAAATGAGTTATTGACTGACCTTTCCTTTCTTTTCTGTATCTTGAAAACCTTGACAGGGAGTGCTTTTTCATGTAGTATTGTGTTGTCAGGCTTGGTTACATTTTCACCAGCAGGTAAAGACAGATGCCATACTTTTTAAATTAAGAATTGAACCTCAATTATCTTTAATCAATTCAGAATAAATTGATGAATTGATTTTCCAAGATCCCCATTCATGGAATATCCTGATTTGGAAGGGATCCCAAAGATCATTGAGTCCAGCTCCTGGCCTAGGACATGCAATGTCTTAATAATTATATCTAAAATTGTCATAGCAACATGAAACAAAAAGTGATTCCTGCTATATCTTTCAGTTCTGGAGTTGTGAGCAAGTCAGATTTATGAATTCTGGGTGATTAGGCTATTAGACTTCAATAAGTTATGTAAGCTATTAGGCTTCAATTATTACATTTCTTAAAACGAAATGAGAACAAGGCATAAAGGAAAATATTACTTAAGTTATCTCTTCAGCACATATATAAGAAAGACTGAAGGGGTTAATGTTACCAAAAAGATCCTTTTAATTAAGGTAAACAAATCTAATGCAAATCCAGTGATTTCAAGTATTAGATCATAATGAAAAGCAGTAAAAGAGACAAATTGGCTCCTGTAGATCTAACAGTATTCAAGTCAAGAGAAAGGAAAACATCACAAACTGTGAATGCAGTAGCAGCATTCAACAGCTTAAATAAGAATGGCCCACTGCCAGAGTAGTTAATCTACTTCATGGGATATTTATGCATCTTCAGCTCAAGTACAAATTTGAAAATCAGAAACCAACCACATGAACTACACCAGAGGTGTAGAGCCCATCTGTTCACAGGACAGTAATTCCCAATTAAATACAGTTCAGTGGCCAGAGTTATACAGTGGAATTGGTCTTCCACATCTGCATGAATGGGAAAGTGGGGTATCCAAATAGAGACTTAATCCTGATAATGTAAGTTCCTGAGAGAACAAGGTAGATGTGACGCTTATGAAATTCAGGAATGCAAGTGTTTAGTAGCTCCAACATAATGACAGCCTATAATGAGTAATGAAGGTCCTTTAGAGAATTAATTTATTGTTTCAACAAAAGAACTGCTGTTGATGAATTCTTGAATAAGATGTGGTTGTAAAATGCACTTTTTATAGGGACTGGAAATGCTTGCTCTGATTTAATACAAAGAATGAAACCAACAGAGCCACTGTGGTAGTCTACAGTTAAGCATTAGAGAATATACAAGCTGCCACATCTTTGATAGTTAGGGTATGGGGCAGTACCTCCTTAGAGGAGACATCCTCCTTCTCTGTACGTGGATAGTGACATGGTGGCCAGGGGCTGTCTGGAATGATGACCTACATATCTTGTTGGTATGCTATGTGGATGTAAATCATTCTCTCTTACTCCATGAATAGTGGAGTCCAGGGCCTCCTGAGCTCTTCTGCATGGTAGTGTATTGCACAACAGGAACTCCCCTTGAGCAAGAATGTCTCTCAAGGTGCTCCTTGAGGCTGAGGGATTCCTTGCTGCAACAGAGTCTTGGTAAGTGATTAATAGAATGCTAAACTTCTTTGAAATCTTACCCAAGTGATAAAAAGGATCAATTGTGCATATATAATCCTTTAGTCATAAACAACTGACTAAGTCTGGGACTAGCAGTGGATCCATCTGCACCTAGACTCCCCCCTAAGTAGGAGTTTGGAACTCAAGGTGGTCCTTTCTGAACCTCATGACTCAACAGAAGGGTATCAACTTTGTCTGACCCTATCCTCTATGCAGTAAATAATCAAGCTTGCTGTTGAATCTTGTTAAACCACTGCCACATTTGTCACTGAACTTCGTTAACTCTTTGTCTTACATCAATGCATTCAGAAATCTTGATAATTAAAACTCTCTACTTATACAAAAAATAATACGTCTGACTAGACAATAGATTTCAATCTGTTGCATTAATTGAGGCCACTCTTCTGAATCATAGTTTAACTCTTCCCCTTAAGCTGCTAAATACGATGTAGAGGACAAACAACCCCATGGGCAAAAATCAGTACAGCATACTTGATATCATGTGTGTATGTATGTTTCTTAACAAGAAACCAAGACATGAAAACACTAATAGCTTTGGTAACACCTAACTTACCCTTTCTATTAGATCATACATGTTGCTCAGGAGCAGAACATTCATCCTGGATTGTCATGATAACTAATTTTTTTTTCAGTTTTATAAAATCTGTTCATTTTTATTTGCTGTTTATTTTCTTTGTGAAGGAAACGCACATTAGGAATTGTATCATGGAGTGAAAGTTCATAAGATGGAAAACAGCACAAGTACCAAAGTGTGCTTGCCTCATAGCATTGTTTTGTTCAGTCTCTCTTTTTTTTCAAATTTTATTACTTGTTTTTGGTGGTAGGCAGCTTTTTTATACTTTTTTGTTGAAATGTTCAGTGTTTTCATAGAACTGGTCATCTTGAGCGAGCTACCAAAGCACCATTATATTTGCAATCCAGAAGTAAAAGCTCAGAGACGAAAACATTTGGTGTAATATTTGTAATGTGAATTCTGGTATGAGAGCAGAGAACAAACTGGCAGCAGGAACAGTCCAAGGGATAAGGAGGTCTCATGCCTTCTTAAATGTGAGTAACAGATATTCTACACACTTGTTAGTGGGGAACCAGTGCAACACCTTCACATCATGCGTAGAACATGAAGATATGTAGGTCTGAGTTAAAATCGTATGAGAGGCAATTTGAAGTGCAGTGCTTGTAGGCATGGTGTTTCAAGGATAAAAGAGGAGGGCAGCTATCAGGAGACATGATATTTCACAGTCATGATTCTAAATTACCAAGACAGTTCTCCTGTTAGAAAATCCTTACATACGTGGATTTATGTGTGCCATGTTCCGGTGGTACATTAATATTTGTATTGTATCTTCTTATTGAAATGCTTTTCAAATTGCTAATAAGGACGCTTCAGCAGGTAACACCTTCACCAATAGAACTACATAAGGTACAGATTTTATATTAGCACAACAAAGATGACTCAGTCTTCAGAGCAGACCTTGAATTACTACACATGGCAAATATTTCCTTGCAGCCACATATCCTTTAGTCCTCAATTTGAAGTGATTTATTTCACAACAAACCCATGCTTTTTGCATTTTGGCCCTTAGGCTCTCAGCAGACATTTGTAGAATGAGAGAAAACAAATGTCTGGGTTATACAAAGTTAATAAAACCAGATGCTATTAAGAGCTCACTGTATCAGTATTCCATGCACCAACATGAGTGCTGGTTTATATTGTTTCAAGAAGAAGGAAAAGGAAGGAGCTAGTGTTAGGATGAAATGGAAAAAAATGCATAACTGGGCATAAAATTTAGCAGGTTTATTTATGAAAAAGATGATAAATTAGTTCTTTGTATTAAAAAGACTTTGTGTAGTGATGTCTCTATTCCAAGAAGCATTGTGAAGAAACCCATCAGTCCCTCACAGGCATAAGGCTATGACGGTGATCACATACATGAGGACATCCCTTGCATAATTTGGCAAAGTAAAACTGGGTCATTAATGATCAGTAAACAAAGTCAAAGTAAGAAACCAGAGTTATGCCTTAATATTACCATCCAAGTAATTTGACATTCCATGTTAACATGGTGAATTCAGGCAATGGGCAATATGTTTTTCTGTTGTTGAATGTATAGCAGGAAACATGACATGAATTCGGTAGTTTTTAATTTGGCAGAGTTCTTACTCAGAGGAGGGAAAACAACAAGGAAAGCAGCCTTTATCTTTCCCCTGCAGTACCTCCATGGCCATTCTTCGTGATGTGCAATAGTTCTACCTTTCTGCCTTCTCTCTTACCTCCTTCTTCTTCTGAATACATGTAAACTCATGCTTTAAAGACCTAGCAGCATTGCAAACAGCAGGCTAGGGGAGCAATTCACTAAAGCTGGAATAAGTGGCTGGCTTCCAGGTTAAGGGGTTTTAGTTTAACAAACACCTTTTTTCTGGTCTTGGGGATATGTATTTCTAGCACTGTTTCACCATGCTTAGCTTTTCCAGTGAGACCTTCAAGGTGAACAAACTTGATGCATTTTTACTTTGTCTTGAAGAAAATCTTCAATGCAAAAGTAATTACAATGGAAAGGAGACTTTATTTTTCTAAAAGCACAAATTGAAAAGCAATGAAAATGATGATGTTGCAAAGTTGTTGTAGATTCACTAAATGTCCGGACAATATTTTCTCTCTTTTTATCTATTATCTCTGTGACTAACAAGCTTGTCCAATCTAAGCATTAAACTTCAATTCCTTTTCCTGCCTGAAAGAATTAAAAGTTGTGTTTCTTATTTCAGCCTAACTACCAGGGTGTGGTCAGCTCTGAGAAAGTACTAGCTTAGTCCTTCCCATTTTGAGATGTTCTCCTGGAAACTGTTTTGGTTACCAAATTTTGGTTACCAAAATAGCCGTTTTCAACTTAGTGAAACAAGGAAAAATGGAAATCAAGAGAACTCTAAATATTTGCCTGTGGGGTAACTGCTTCACTCTCTGTGTTTTGCAGCTGGCTTGGGTTAGTCTTGCCATATCTCTGCTGGAGGGTTTCCCCTCCATTTTCTCTCCTCCAGACTGAGCTGAGCTCCTGCTACTCTTGTGAGGACACCAGTGATTGGTGACAGCTGGACAAGGGGGTATACATATAAATTTACAGAACATCCAGATTTGTTGGCAGTCTAATAGGTAAACTGATCTTGCTCTTCACAACAGTCATATATTTATTAATGCTTATACTGGGAGGTTTCGGAATATCTGAAAGAAAAGAAGACTCACTCTTGGTCAGCACATCTTACCGAGGTGTGAACTGGCAGCGTGCCACACTCTGTGAGTATGGCAACAGCTCTCACCATGATGTTTGTTATTTTCGCACCATGAAATTTGTTATTTTTTAATAGAAGAATGGTTTTGTTGCTGTCTTTCATTTCATGAATCAAGCCTGCAAAATCTGACTCAAATTTATTACTATCTTTGGGAAAGCTAATGTCATATTGTTATGTAAATTTGAACTTTATTACAAAAGTTATAATTAACTACTCATTATAACTTTTCCTACTTTAATTCCCTAATTGTATATTTTGCCTTAAATAATGTGCGTATCAGGATTTATTCTTTCTTTTCTTTTGCTTGTCATGTCCCCCATGTTAAATGTGGTTTTATGTATTTGTTTTTAAGTCAAGAATTTGACAAAGAATTTTTGTGACATGTGGCTGTAGATGTTTGTTGCTCACATAGAAAATGTTTGTAAATACAATATTAATTTTTGACATTTGAAAGGATTAAACCAGATAAGTTTACTCTAGTATTTAAATTCTGTGGTTCTGAATTCATAGAGCTGCTTTCAGGACCTTCTTTGGCACAAACTCTTCCTCAACTTTAGTATCTGTTTAAAACTCTAAATACACTGGCTGCAAATAGACTGCATATTGATGTCCAAAGAAAAAAAATCCAGGTATGGTAAGCAAAGAACTCAGACACATTTGGTCATAATAAACTACTCTGGTGTGTGGTTCTTGGTTGTGTTAGCCATATGGAATCACAGCAGCTGTAGTTACAGAGTTGTTAGGGCCTAAGATGTGAAGGAATCTAAAAACTTTGCTAGAGAAAGCTGCAGCACCCTGTAAACGTGTATTTCTACTGATGTTAAGTGATACAGGAGCAGCAATTTTAACTCGCCTTTCCCACTGACACACTGATGCTCTGCTCTCCTGAGTCATTCACTCTGAAGAAACTGCTCTGCAATGGGAAACTGAGCTCATCTTTTTATATTAACTTCTCTGAATTAATTGCCTACAATGCATCTTCTCTTTAGTGCACATCTTTTTTTCCAGTTAAACATTACTGTTCAAATGTCAACCTGCCCCTTGGTTTTTGTTGGTAGCAGCCTCATTATTCACTCAGTATCAATCATCCGTGTAAGTTTAAGGTGTTTTTGTCTTTTAAATTTTGTGTTCCACTGGACTCATGAGATCAGTAGCCTTTACTAGACCCTGGTGATTAGTCCACTTACGCAGAGCAATGAGCAAAGGTTTCACACTACTGCTCCTGCCTGCGACTTCAGGATCCCAGGGTGGAAAACTTGTGGAAGGACAGACTTCATTCCTGCATGTGTGTTCTTAGTGGTCCAGTTTTATGAGAAATCATTCTGCAGATAACAAGAAACAACACCCAAATACTTTCTTTGGAAGGGAGGAAGGGATGTATTTTCATGTACTGAGCAGTCATGAAAGTGTGTTAAGATGGTGAGGCAAAACAGCAATAATTGAGGCTGCTGTAGCTCCATTTTCAATTTTATTTTCAGGGTAAAGAAATTGCTCTTAGAAGCCTGAATAAGTGAAATCTCAATAAGAAAAAAAAAAAAGATGAATAAGACAAGATAAAAAATGCAAAGAGTGAATGTACCTGTGTATAGCTGAGAATTAAGAGAATTTTTAAGCTAGCGCCAGAAGGTGAGAGAATTTTGAGCAGCTTTATTTCCTTTTAATTATTCATCAGAAAAGGAGAAGAAATATATAACAAGCAGATATAACTTTAGAAAACCTCTCACGTTTTGATCTTCAGGTCATACACCATGACCCAGAAAAAGAGAAAAAATAGTTTAGTCTGCTTGAGTGAGCTCCATGATACAGAGGTATCTGCTTAACGTTTTGATAATGATGAAGGTGATGCTTGTTTAGACACTTGCCCTTACGGAAAGACTTGATGATCTTCAATCTTTACAGTGGACCTGTCTGGAGAAGCCTGAGGCTTGTACTACCACTCCCTCCACACTGCAGCTCAGGCTGATGTTTTCTTTAATTTCAAGATGTGTCAATTTAGCATAACTAGTAAAAAAAAAATTAAAGTCTGTGTGTCCTTTTTCTGGTCTGTCTCTTAAGACATGGAGGCATTATTTAAATCAACCTGGAATGGTTTATTCTGGTGATGAAACCTTTCGGTAGATAGGTAAATAGCAGAAGTACTGTGGAAATTTGGTCTAAACTGATTGCTTCATTTTGTTTTATTTTGACAATCCCACTCTGGACCGCTGCCTCAGGACCTTAGTTTGTTAAGCTGTCTAAGACGTTTAAACTCAAGACTTATTTCAAACGTGAATGAAAATCAGGGCACAACGTGGATTCTAATCAATGGATATACGTGTTGTCCTGTGCCCCTCCCGTCCCCCGCCCCTTGCCCCATTCTCCGTGCTGAACTAAAGGCTGAGAGAGCCATTTCTGTACAGCTCTCCGAGGGGAACGGCAGAATCCGGGAGACCACTCCGCCTTTTAATGCGAGAGAATAAACATGCAAATAATCCCCCTGCCTCCCCTAGCCCGGGGATTCCAGGCACGTTTCTATACTTGCAACAAACTGATTGTGAAGGCTGTTCCACGGGGAAAGCAGCGGGCAGGGAGAGGAGCGGCGGGCCGGGGTGAGGGCGGCGGGCCGGGGGTGACGCGGGCCGGGGCGAACGCCCGCCCGCAGGCGCGCACGCGGCGCTGCCCCCGCGCCCGCAGCGGGGCAGAGGGCGCGGCTGCGCTGCCCGCGCGCTGTGCCCGCGCGCTGCCCGCGAGCGGCGGGGCGGGGCCGCGGGGTGACGTCATGGGGCGTGCCGGGGCGTGGCGCGGCGGCGGTGCCGCGCCGGGCGGGCGCGGGATGGGGCGGGGGCGCGGCCGGACCCGCCGCCCCGGCAGCCGGCTTCCTGAGGCACCCGGACCGCCGCTGGTGAGTGCGCGGGGGGCGGCGGCGGCTCGGCTCGGCCGGATCCGGCGCGGGGCGGCTTGGCACCTGCGGGGTCCCGGCGGGTACGGATGCTGCCTTTTTAAATTTTTTTTTTTTCTTTCATTCTTCTTTCGGTGGGGAGGAATGCGGATTGGGTTTGGTTGTTCGGTTGGTTGTTTTGTTGATATTTTTTGTGTTGTCGTTGTTTTGGGGTTTTTCGGGGGAAAGCGCATCAGAGCACCCGCGCGGGCTGGCGCCGCTGCCGCCGTCCCCTCAGCCGGTGCGGTGCGGCACAGGGTGAAGGTTCCCGTCGGCTCCGTCGGGCCGGCGCCCGGACAGCAGCGGCCCCGGCTCCGCCGGTCTCTCAGGGGCGATTTCACACCTTCCTTCGCTTAACACCACCGTAAATGCCGCTTTGACGGTCAGGGATTTCCGAGTAAGTGTGGCATGCCGCGGCAAGAGGGAACCCAGGTTAAAAAACCCTGGCGTGGGAACGCAGGCGAACTTGGCCTTTGTTTGCAATCGTGTTTTAAGTAATTCTTTTTTTAGTTGATGCTCTGTGTGTGGGAAGGTGGATAGAAGTACCAGTCCTTACAAAACGAGACAGTCAAAGCTGTGGAAATGTGAAGTTGTTCGGGTTCCCGCTGCTGTCGGCATATCTTGCTGGGTCTGTCTGGACAAGGTTCCTCCTAATCTGACAGTTCTCACTTTTCCTCTATCCCATACATTTTGTCCAGACTTCCTGAGAGCACAAGCGTCAGATGCCTTCTCTCACTTCTTCCCCGTTTTTTTCTTTCTTGTATTTGCAAGTTGTGGCCAAGAAAGCAATGAAAAGAGGGAAACACTACCTTATACTTTATCGGAATTTAAATTGTTTTTATTGCCTAGCAGAAAGGTAATGAAGTGCCTTATATTTCTCCTTATCAGTTCGAAATACTGCAAAATTCATTTATCTTAGCGTGTAAATCTAATAGTTACTGTTGTGTGTTTTCTTAAATCCCTCTGACAGTGCATGGATTGAAGTAAGTAGACAAACTGATGTACTACCTGAGAGAATGAGTTTATCTTGCAGAGCATTTCCTTTTTAATACTGAACAGCTAATATGTACTCTGCCACAGTACTTCATTAAAAAGTTGGGAGCTAATTAGCTGTTTCTTACAGCTAGAGTTCCCGATTTTAATTAGAGTTCCTGTCTTTAAGTTTAAACTGATTAAAGCAATGCCAAAGCCATTCTGGTTATTTTCAATGTTTGTTTAAAAAAAGGGGGAGGGAAAGAGTAATTTTAAGCTCTTTGTACTTCATGTTGAAAAACAAACACTTCTGTTTGGGGTTCTGTCCCTGATTCTGTTGGGTGTGGGGTGTGAGACGATTATGTTTATCTTGTATTAGCGGGAAGAAGTAAACTAACGAATGGCAATGAAACTCACATGTTTGTTGTTCAAGGATTATTAGTTTCAATGGGAAAGTGACAATTTAAGAAGGAAAACTACAATGTGTTAACTAACAAAGATGTGGATTAAGTGCATAACCTGTGAGCACTGAGATGGATTTCACAGTGCTCAAACCCTGTACAGGGGTCTGTTTGGAGACACAGTGATGGTGATTCCTGTAATGGTGAAAACTCTGCTGCTGATATTATTGACCAAAAGTTTCATCCAAACTTACATAAAGCTGTCATGGTGGTTAAATATTACCCTCCATTATGTCCTCTGTTAATCTCATGTGTATACTTCAGACTTAATTCTGCTGAAAACCAGTTACTTGCATTAAAAAAAGACTTAAAAAAAGAGAGAGGGTTGGGGGGGAAATCTATGGCTCATTCATGGGTACCCTGCTATATTTTAAACAACATTTTAAACCCTGTTAGGGGCTTGAGAGATTTGCAAACTGATAATTCCTGAGGAAGTTGTTATGCTGATAAGACTTACAGTGTCTTTATTCTGGATATTTCACAACACTCTTGACATTCCTTATGGGAAGAGTTTAATGTTTGTTGCACACTGCTAAGCACTTGTGACAAGATTTAGCAATGAGTGCTTTAAAGTACAAAAAATGAAGTTCTGGAAAATGCACAGCTAAATGAGTGACACCCTTTTAAAGTGCATGGATGAGACAAACTAGCAGTGCTTGAAACTCTCCTGTAGACTGACAGCTGACCTTGACTTTAACTCCATGAACTTGTTTGCTTTCAGTATTTGACCAAGTCAGCATTGTGATAATACTCATGCTATGACAGAAAGTTCTCTTGTCTTTTCTGACATTTAAAGGATATTGCAGTTATTATTATTTCATAGGACTGATTCTGCAAAATTCTTGCAAAACCTTTGGTGTTAATTCGCCATCACTAGATATTTGCGTTTAAGATGCTTGACTGTCCTGGTGTCAGGTATGGTGCCATTGAAACCTATATAGTCAAATCTCTAAGTAATTGTGGCTAATTTTTCCATACTATGATTTTCCATATGTTTGTTAACTACAGAGCTCATGAAGTAATATGATGCCAGCATGGATAATAAGGTAAACCATCGTCTGTGTTTTTATATTTGATGTGGAATGTTGATATGTGGCTGCTGCAATTATTAATATTCTCAGGATAACTGTCTGACTTAGACAACTGGCTTTTCTCTTGTGCAGGAAGCAAGTTTACATACTAGGAATACCTATGTGCAAAATTAAAGCATTTAATAGATATTTAGAAGACTTCACTGGGTAGACAGTTGTCCATACGACCTAAGAGCATAATGCCCCAAACACATATTGTTACATGGAAGTATGGAATGATTTGGGTTGGAAGAGATCTTATGGATCATCTAGTTTAAAACCATCTGCCATGATGGCGGAATATCATGGGAATTGGAAGAGTCTCTTAGGTCTGTGGAGTCTTACTGGAATGGTCCAGCTTGGAGTACATACATCTGCTGGTAGTCTTTTCCCAAGCCATATGTATCTCCTTGTAATTTTGGTCCTCTTCTCCTTTTTCGGTTCTCTCTGGTTTCTGCTGCCACAGCTGTACTGCTGCCAGATGCCTGTTAGCTGTTTTGCTGCCTGTTTGCACTACTGCCTTACCCCTTCTAGTTTTTCAGTTTTGATTTTGTTTGTTTTTTTTTTTTTTGTATGCATGTAATACATTTCTTAATCCAGTAGATGTGCTAACTGTGTCACTGCCCATGGCATGGGGCTGGAACTAGAGTATCCATGTCCCTTCCAACATAACTCATTCTGTGATTCAGTGTAGCATACAAGACAATGAAATTATATGCTTTGACTTGGAAAAAAAATTAGGATCTTTTAAGAGAAACATCTTGTTATATGAAATTAAATCCAGAACAGTCTCATCATCTTAATAGCAGTGCAAATTCAAATAATGACTTAATAGAGGAACTTAAACCTTTAATGTGATGAGAATAACCTTGTTAATTATCAGGGTTAATGAGGTGCACTTCTTTAGTGTGAACAGAGTGATCACAGGCCAGCAAAAAGCATCTCTCTTCTGCTGGGTAGTATTTTTCCAATTCATTGGTAATTGAGAAGGGGATTTTGTTTCAAGCAAGTATGTGATAATACAGCAATTTATATCAGATTCTTCAGGAAAGAGGGATAAACACCTATTTAAAAAGTAGACCTAATGATACAGCTAAAGCAGTAATGAGTAGTAAGCTAACTTGAAGTTGTTTTCTGTGCCATTTTGAAGGTTCAATGCCTTTTCCCCACCCCCCCCAAATTCATTGGCAACCAGGCATACACTGAAACTTAAATCTCATAGATTAAAGTTTCATGATTTGGAAATAGTAGGAAGTTTGATAATATTGCATTATTCAGTGTAATTTCACTGCTCCTTTGGGTATTTCCATATGGCTTATAACTTTTCTTCTGTGGAATGATTTTTGCGATGCAGAGGCATTAAAAGTGCTTTGGATGAGTGTACTGCCACAGTGCTGTCCTGTTGGTTTTAGGACAGGTGTACAAGATAGGTCTTGTACTGTATTGCGAGAGGCTTTTGCAGTGCTGAGCTGTGGATGGCTGTAAAGTTAATTCTAGACTAGGTGACTGTTGAAAAACAAAGTTTCTAATTTTACAGTGAAGATGATACTGTATTTATGGCTCTTTTATAATCTTAGAAAATGAATGTTTTTTCATGGGGAGTGTGGCTTTCAAGGTGTTGAAAGCTTTTCTAGTACCTCATGTTTAGGAAGAGTTCTAATGTTCCTGCCTGGACTTTGTCCCATTAACTTGTCCATTACCAGATTTCTTCACAAGAATGACTTCCAGAATTGACCCATCTATACCTGCTCCTCTGGCATGTGAGCATGCCTGCTTTGAGACAGTGGTGGGAAGTACAGCGCAGTGGGAAACCTCAGCTTGTTAGCTGCTATCCTGTACTGGCTTGGCTGAACCCTTTATGCTTTGGGGTGAGGTAGAACTTCATCTTAGTCACAATGGAGTACATTTTTGCAAAGGCAAACTGCATGGTATGAAGTTCACTTTGTTTCATTGGTAGCGGCATGGTTGTGCTTTGTAGACAAAGAATGGTAGACCAAACCCTCAGATTTCAGTAGAATAAAAAATGTAACTTATGTCTGGTAGGTCATGAAGGGTATGATGTACTGGGAATGTCTCTACAGTTGCCCACAAGCAACTGAAATCCAAGTTTGGTCTATTTGTACCTCCAAGCTGACTTTCAGGTAGACATATTAATATCAAAAGTGATTTCTGCAAAAATGTTATGTTCAATTTTACTCTATTAAAACAGTGGGCAATGTACCTTTAAAAACTACTGTAGAACACTGAAAAGTTTAATTACTTCTAATCTATTCACCAGGTGAATTTCACAGTCTGAAAACTAGAGGCTTGTTTCATTTGCGATTTGGAGCAAATGAAATTTGGATTCGTCCTTGCCTGTTGATCTTCATTGCAAAATGAAGTTATTTAAACAAGGTAGTGGTCAGTGACTGGTTTCCTGTAAGGCTTTCTGGTTTTCTTATAGGAACAGTTTCTCTATTTTTTTTACGTCTTTAGAAGTATTGCAGTTAATTGCTCCCTTGTATTGCATTACATTTTTTACTTCATGTTGTGTTACACGGCTGCAAGGGGGACACGTGCTGAAGGAAAATGGCACCATGGTTCTACAGGAACTTGTGGAAATGTAATCATTGTGGCACTGTATGGTTAAGTCTACCAGTGAGGAAGTGCAGGGGGCAGCTTTTGTGCATGTCAGAGTTGTTTTGGTTATGCTGGGTTATTGAGTGAAAATGTTTTTGAGGTCAGTGGTTTACTAATCCCAGTTTTCCAGTTTTTGCCTGTTAGCGCTCTAAAGCAGAGAGGACATTCCAAACAAAAGCACAATGAGGGAAAGCCAGGCCATCTTGCTGTTATGGGAGCAGCTTCCTTGGCCTCCATGGAGTGTAGTTTACGTTGTGATGGCTTGATGATTGTGGGTCTCATAGAAGATAGGTTTCTCTCTTCCTTCCCAAGGTCATCTTCTCTTAAGTCTTTTCCAGAAGAAAAAAAAAAGTGCCAATAATGTTAAGGAACAAAGGGACTTGTGTAGTATGGAGGAAAAGTTCAAAGCGGAAGCCAATTATTAATACATTTCTTCAGAAGTGAAACTGATGTAACATGAGCCAAGTTAAATATGTACCTAAGGGGCAAAATTTTGGCATGAGGTAAAGAAGTAATAAAATAGGGATTATCATAAGATTTCTAGCCAGTGGGAAAAGGAACTTCTGGAGCTGTCTTCTGCCAGGACAGGGGTGTGCATGTGTCACATGCTTTCTAAAACTTCCTCATTGTAGGAAGCAGAGGGACGGTCAGGCATTGATCTCTTCTCTTTGGTGACCAGTGATAGAACCTGAAGGAATGGTATACAGCTGTGTCAGGGGAGGTTTGGGTTGGATGTTAGAAGATTTTTTTCTACCTAGAAGGTGGTTGGACATGGACACTGGAATAGACTTCCTAGGAAAGCACTCACAGCACCAAGCCTGCCAGTGCTCTCAGGCACGTGATGTGACTCTTGGAGTGTCATATGTAGAGACAGAAATTGGACTTGATGGTCCCTTCCAACTCAGGATATTTTATGATTCTATGTGGTCGAAGTTCAGTTGTTGTAAGACGTTGTAGGACTTAAGTGTGATGAAAGGAGACTGGGAGAATAAAATGGAATACAGCATTAATCCTGGTGTATTGCTGGAAACCATCAGTTGGTACCTTTTCTGTAGCAAAAGAACATGGGGTGAGCTCCAGATTTCTGATTTTTGGGGTTGACTGAGTACAGAGGCAGCCATCAACTGGAGTAAGGAAATAAGGAAAAATCCTCAAGGTAGGCTGAAGAGTGAAAGTCCTGTATGCTAGCACAGAGCAGTGTGTAACAGGATGAAATCTAATGCTTCCTTGGTCTTGGGTCATCATAAGAAAGGGATGATTATGGTTCCTAGGCAACATTTCTGATGTGTGAAACTGGTATCAGGCTGTGTGACCTGTCCTTCCTGTGTAATCTATGAATGCAGGCCCGTTGCCTTCCTGGTCCGTGGTGAATAGTGTGCTGCTTTACCTCATTGCTGCTTTAGGCTCAGAGGGTCTATACTGCTTCTTTGGAAAGAAACCTAAAGCACGGCTTCTGAGTGCTAACTTTAAAAGATGCCCACTATCTCCTCACAGTGGTGTGAGGTCTGTCTGCCAAGTGCAGCCAAGCACAGGTCAGCTCATGTGACTGAGCTGTTTCTCTGGTGAGTACTAATAATTCCAGTGTCTTGTAGGAAATTTATTTGTGTAATGACAGTATCAAATTGTCCTTGTCTGTGCTAGCTCTCTGTGTGGGTAAATGGCCATTAAAGAGCCAGCTGATGGGTTTGGGTTTTTGTGGAGACAGATGCTTTTCCATAAAGTTGATAAACATAACTCTAGAGGATTGAAAATATTTACTGTGGAATTTCCTTGTCTGTGTAGTACCTCCTTAAAAATCAAACAGTAACATCAGTGCCTTAGGTTAATGGAAGACCTGACAGATGATACGAGGTGTTGGCTGGAAGATGACATACCTGCAAAAAGGCCAAATTAATTCCACCTCCACATGCTTCCCAAATGCTGGTCTTCACAGCCAATGAGATGCAGTATTCTATGGTGCTGAGAGGAAGGGACCGACTGTCCACTGGAGGCAAAATGCATGAAAAAGATAAAAGTTCTTTTGTAAGCTCATGCTGGAGTGAAGAACTGAATTAAACTCTGCCATTTTAATAAGGATATACTGAAGGTGGGCGACTTAAGGTAGAGAAAACAAAGCCTGAGAAATTAAATTCTATCAAATTCTGTTCTTTTGCAACCTCACAGAGGGGAGGAGGAGACAGGATATAGATAAACTGAGTGTTTTCTTGGTAAGTTTATGTGAACAGTCCCCCTTGCACTCTGTGAGTAATTTTTTTTCCAATTTTTTGTGCCTTTTGAGCAGCATTTGTAGTAATAGTCTGCTGATGTTATTTTGTTCTCCTGTGAAAAAATCCTAATGCAAAATGCCGTTCAGTCTGTAAGTCTTTGAAAATAGCTGTGTTTTATTTAACTATGAACAAGAGGACTTCAAATCCATGTGTTTTGCTTTGAAGGAGAATAGAAGGCAATGTTACAAAGAAGGAGTTTTGGCAAGCGGAAAGAATGCTGAAGAGAAGTGACAGAATGTGTAAGGGGCAGTTTTTATCCCTACTGAAAAGGTGGTTGAGGAATTTAAAGAGGAAAGGATAAAAAAAGAATTTGGAGGGGAAGACAGAGGTAAGGTTTTTGGAAATGGAGAAAGGTCTAAGCAAGCTAAAGGAAAACTGCTAAAATCTGTGACAGTGTGGGGTAGAAGTGAAAACGAGGAGAGAAAATATTTATGATAAGAGAAGATTGATAGAAGTGGGTGAAATGACCAGAGTGGAAAAAGGAATAGAATTGAGACATGGAATGAAGAATGATGATCACTGTGAGTGGAACAGAAAAAGAAAATCTTGTTTTAAACATGTGCTGTGTTTAAATTTTCAAAACTCTTTTCTTCCCTTGTGTTAGGGGAAAATACTGGGCTGGCTCTGCAGCCTGAGAGGGGTGACTGCCACAGGTCCATGCCCCAGTTCCAGGCAGTACACTCACACAGGGAATGTGCTCCCACACCTGCTCCATGTGCTGTGCTGCAGACAGATGTTCCCATGGCCTGGCTCATGCTGACACTTACAGTCACTCGCCTCAGTCTCTCTGGCAGTTGGCAGTCAGGGGTTGCTGCACGCAGACCCCTGTGCATACTTGTAGAATGAGCAGAGCCACTCACACAGAAAAGAGCTGGAAAGGGTTTAATAAGCATATAGGACAGACTAAGCTGATCAGGGCAGTGCACAACCAGGCAAGTGAACCAACCACCAAAATACTTGCATGCAGCTGGCCCTTTTTATCCACTGACTGCTCTGTTACCTCATGCTTGTTCTTTCCCAGATCCTGTAAATCCCTTCCTGCCTTTGGTTTCCTCTATAAACATCTCATAGCAAGTCCTGTGCAATGCCCAAGTGCCCCTCCCTTACATCCGATAGTATGCCCCACATCCGTGAGCACTGGTGGTGGGTTTCAAAACTGAACAATGTGATTGAGGTCCTCCTGGGGACTGCCCTGAGAAGTGTCTGGATAGGGCCCCCCTGCCTTCCTTCAAGTCCATTAATTTGTGTCCCTGCCTTTCTCCATACATTTGTCCCCTAATTTGTGTCATTCTGCATCCCTGTGGTCCTCTGGCCTCGTACAGAGAACCCCTTAATGGGCTGATTGCTCTTGTGGTGGGCCTGGAAGAAGATGGGCAAAGCATAATTTATACTTGCCACTGTCTCTCTGTGCTCCATTGTTGGAGTGCAAATGAGCTTTTATCATATAGTCTTAACTGTATAAAACTATCTTCATTTGCTATGAGAATTTTAAAGGGTATAATTATGACGAAAATTCTTTGTTAAATAACATGTAGGAATGAAAAGTATGTAATTGTTATACAGCACATGCTTCTTGCCTCCTTGTTTGACTTTATGCTGTGGAATACTAAATGTAACGTATGACCTGTGAAATTTAGCCAAGTTAGATTTTTGTTTTAAAACTTGAAAGGGTATATCGTTCAGCTAAAGGACTAGTCAGTAGCAATAAGCCACAGCACAGGTTACAACACTGCTTAAACATCTGTGAGGAATCCAGGTAGTGGTAATTGTTACAAAACAGAAACTGAAGGAGTGCTTTTGATTGCCTGTGGTGATGTTGTACCTAATGGAATAGAACTAATTTTTTTCCCAAATTGCCACCAGCATTTCTGTATATGCCTTTCAGAACTTAGATGACTTCTAAAGGCTGTAAGCACTATAATTACTTCTTTTAAACCACAATTAAACATATGTGTGTTCTGAAAAGCTGCCATTAAGATACACTTGAATTCATGAAAGAATGATTGTGTTCATCATTGCAACCAGATTTTTTGGTGCCTTGGGACTGAAGACAGGATTGTGCGCAGAGAAACTGTCAAGCTGAGTTAGACACTGTAAAGGATATTGGGGGCAGGAGCACAAAGTTCATCAGAGATGTTTCCAAGAGTGTGAATAGGAAAGGCTAAAAGTCTAGGTTTGTCTAAAAACTTCTTTGAGTGCCATGTTTTACACCAAGTGATTCCAGTTGCCTAAAGGAAAAGGAATAGAAGTATGGAAATGGAAATTAATGTGGAACTTGAATGCAGATTGGCGGTGAGGTGAGGTGTCTGACTAATTAGGCATTAACAGGGCAGTGTGCTTTTTTTTTTGAAGGGGCAAAAACTAATCCAAGGAACGGCAGGATTATGGTTTTGACGTCAGTGTTAATCAAGTTCTTAAACTGCTTTTGTAGGAAGGGATATTTCTGTGCATAATGGTAAAAGAATATTAGAAAAAGGTATTAGGAATTTACCAGGGAGGGTGGTACTATAAGGAAATGTGACAGACCAAAGGCCCCTTTACCTCAGCTGTGCTTATACAGCTGTTTTTGTAGCTAAACTCTAAATAAGATAAATTTTGTTTTTAAGAAACAAAATGTACTGTCAACCTTTTTTGACTTGTATCATGTCATTATTTGGAAGCTTGACTTCCTTGGCAAGGTGAATTTTATAGAGTAAGGACTCTGTAAATGTGTGGGGATAATCACAAAGAAAGAATTACCTGGAATAAGACAATGCTGATAGCAGAGCAAATAACCATGTTGGCTATGTATAAATTTATTCTAGAAATTAGAATAGGGTTTCTAATCAATAGAATAGCCTCCCAGTTGAAGGAATTTTATATTGAAGTCATATCTGATTCTTAACATCATCACGTCTGTCAGAGTAAGGAACTAAATTTGTGGAGCAAGGGAACTATTTTCAGTATTATTTTCCTAAAATAAAGTTCAAAAAAGTGAACACACCAATAACATAAAAGTATATTTGACAGCAGGTGTGTCTGTCTGTCCATGATGGTGGTATGGAGAAAGGTTTTTCAAACAGAAGCAACCAGTTTCAACAATGACAACAAAGTGAAAACCATTTGGAGGTAACAGCATTTTCCCTAGGCAGGTGATTTCAACATGTAGAAATCTTAAATTGCTAAAAAAGCTGGAAAGAAGGTTTCTTGGCTAAAAATTCTGAAATAGATTGTTGAAGAATGTGATGAGATAAATTATGAATACCCTTCTTTTACCCTAATAATCTATTTAAAGTCAGCTCTTCTTGATATATGACATTGGTCATTGTTACTTACACCTTTTGCTGGGCTTTAAACTCTCTGTGTGATGTCTGCCAGTCTTGAGTAGAAATTTTTGAAGGTTTCAGCAAGGTTAGAGAGCTGAGCTGGCGGGCAGAAGATAACTGTCAAATGCTTTTGCAAACTCACAGACACTGAAGCTTCAGTATAGGGGCCTTGAAATAAAATAGATTGATTCTTGTCCAAGGAATGAGTT
Source organism: Acrocephalus scirpaceus scirpaceus (assembly GCA_910950805.1). Classification (NCBI taxonomy): domain Eukaryota; kingdom Metazoa; phylum Chordata; class Aves; order Passeriformes; family Sylviidae; genus Acrocephalus; species Acrocephalus scirpaceus. The sequence continues at coordinate 6,226,956 of OU383778.1, read as the reverse complement.
TCACCCCTTTCTCGGAAGATTTATTTGCTTGTGGAAAATAGTAGACCTCAAAAACACCTGTTTTTATGCTAGGAAGACTTAGACTTTATTGGCTAAAGCCGCCTCTGTAACATTTAATGGCTGGGCCAAAAAAGGATTACTCTGAAATCGCAAATGTGGGTTATTTGGGCTGTGGGAGATGAGGATGTGAGCAGTGGAACTGATGCTGCGTGCTGCCCAGGAGCTCTGGAAGAGAAAGCTACTTAGAAGTAAAAGTCCTGAGGAAGCAAAACAAGGAGGAGAAAATGATAGGGAAGGGAAGAAACCTGAAGAGATGAATGCTTGAAACCTGAGAAGTCAGACTGTACAACGGGGAGGTGATATTCAGAGTCTAGGCTAGAAAATAAAATAAGAATTAATCTGGCAGGACATGATCCAGATGAGGATACTAATGAGACAGGATGACAAGGAGCTCGTTAAGAAGTACAACACTGCTGCTGTGATTTGAGATGTGAAGGCAGACAGGCAGGTGTACCCAATTGAAGCCAGGTTGAGGTGGTAGTGTGACAACAGTGTAGACAAAACGTCCAATTGATTTGAGTTCTTGATCACAGGGATAGTAACACCTTGGCACTGTTACCTACTTTGGCTATTTCAGCAGACCCCAGCTACTCTGCAGATTTCTTTGGTGTATGTGATATGTATTACAGCTGCATATAATAGTTTTTCCATACTTTTCTGTTCTCTTTCCATAGAACCATTGCTCAAAATTCTGATGTGCTGGGGATAAATCAGAGCTGTATGACATTTTTATCTGTAGAGCTCTAACCTCATTTTATAGTGCGTGCTGAATACACAATGGGGAAAAAGTGTTTTTTGTAGTTAGGCAGCTAAATGTTACCCTGGAGATATGGCTTATATGGCTTATGGCTTCATTATCCACATATCCAGCTTCAAACAGGATCTATTTTTTATTTTAGTTTTTATTTATTTATATTTTTTTTTTTATTTGCAGATGTGTATTTTTGTTGTTCATTCTCTCCTTTTCAGGGTGCCCAATCTGGAAATCAGGATCTAATCTAGAAGAATTAGATGATTGCTTCTGAAGCCAAAGGACTTTTAGTGCTTGCTTGTTGTAGAGACTGTATCAGCTCTATGTGCTAGTGTCTGGAGATATTTCTGAGCCAGGTATCCTGTCCATATTTAGCAATGATGTTATATTATAATAACCTTTTGGTTTAGTAGGTTCATAAAAGAGAATTCTGCTCTCACTTATAATAATTTAGCCTCAGACCTATCTTCCTACTTAAATATTACTGGGGAATAGTGCAAAGCTTACTCCATTTCCCTTTCTGCTTTGTGGTGTTGTGGTCTCTGTAGGCCTGCAGCTGTACGAGTTTTGCTTTTATTCCCCTGAATCAGTCATTCCAGAGCTGGAAATTTGTCCATGCTTTTCTGCTGTATTGGCTGTGCAGTTCCGTAATGGTGCTTCATGCTTTACAGTGGCTGTAATTCCTTGTGCAAGCATCACAGTTCTTTCTACATCACTTTAAATGCACAAGAGAGAATGCAGATGCTTTACTAGAAACGGGAAAAATAATCTATTTTTTTTTTCTCCAGATATTACTTTTCCATTTCATCTTTAGTTAAATAAGAATTGAAGCCTATTTTGGATATTAAAATTACAGCTTTATGCCTCACTATCTCTACAGTAATTATGTTGAAGGGCAGAAAACTTTGTTATTGCAAACCCAGTGAATTACACTTTTCTGTGCTGACAAATTAGTAAGAATTGTGACAGGTTGTGTTGCTTTTTAGGCTAATAGTGGGATAGTTTCTTTATTTCATGAAGGAACAAATAAAATTAGAGACATCTGAGAACATGATCATTAAAATTCTCTGAGGGAAAGGTTTCCTTTCTCAATGTTAAAAAAAATAAAAATGGGAATAAAAATGCTGTTCAAAGCATAATTAATATCCTGTTTGTTATTTGCATCTTAGGATGATTTAAATCACTTACCAAGGGGGGAATGCCAGTAAATAAAACAAGTGATGGCTTGCAAAATTGGCAGAGAAAGTAGGCAACTTCTGGTAGTGTTTAAGTGGTAGTATTCTGGGAGAGCAAGAGTGAGCCTGACACGATCCCTGAAGTTCACAGAAATTCAAATGGAGTGACTGTTCACATCTCAACAGCTAAAAGTTGCTCATGGTTAAGACTTTTTATCTTTATTGCTTTGCAACGCAAAGAGATAAATAATCTTTTGTGATGACAAAATATGTTATAGAAATAAATTAATTTATGGTAAAGTGTTGTGGAAAAACATACCCTGTCCTTTCTTAAGCTACTTATAAAGTAATTTTTAAGGGAAGATTTTTGACAATAATTGAACAAGAATATAAGAGAGAGAATATAGGGATAATGTGACCTTATTTGCCTAGGCTATAAGATGATGAGATGAAACAAAATGTATCTTCCCTAATCAGGCACATTTAACTTTGAATTCATGTTCTTTTTCCCCTTTGATATTACCCCCTCCGCACAACTGCAATTACTCACATCTCATGCATCTTTTTTCCCCACCTTGGTAGAATGATTTCTGCAGCATGTGTAGCATAAAATAGTGTTAAGCAATGCTTATTATAAGCCAGGAAGCTTAATGAAATATTTACAAGAACTCTTAACTAACAGACATAACTTTTAGGATTTAACGGACCACCTGCTCAGCAACTGAAATAGAGCAATGCTGTTTTCAAAACTAGTTAGTTATTCATGGCCAAGGAAACATCCTGGGTAGAGCTCCCAGAAAGCTGCTTTCTCATCCCATTAATTCTTTAAAGACTTAAAAAAAACCCCAACCAAACAACAAACAAACCCCAGAAAAGCATGACAAATCATAAGGCTTGCAGAGAAAAAAGAATGGAGGTAGGGAGGAGAAGAAAGAGGAACAGAAACTCATGAAGAAATGCAGTTTAGAGTTTTAACATCCAAGAGTGCATTTTCTTAAAAAGATCAAATCTTTCAGATCTCTACCTTATTTTAATAACTGGCTAGTTTGACACGTTATCCTTCTCCCCATATTCAGAGCTGTCTGTGCTCTGCCTTCAATCCAGAAGCTATATAATGCTTATAAACTGTAAGCATTACTTAATTAGTTGGTTCTTTTTCACAAGCCTGATTAGATAAAACACAGCTAGTGCCAATTGTGGAGCAGTATGTGTGTACTTGTCTAGGCAGATGCCTTTTGTATACTGGGGAGGCATGTGCTAAGCTGAAGTAAATCTCAGCCATTACTGTGATCAGAAATATCACTCGTTTAACTGCTGGAATTTTTCTCCCAGCTGTAGAAATCTAGGAGTAGATAGGCATATCAAAATATTTGTGACTATATCTGTTCCAGCAAGGACTTTATCTGAGTGAAGTGGATGCATCTTTCAAATGTAAATCAGATAGCAATTAAATGCAACATTTTGCCTTGCAGGGGTGAGAGTTCCTTGTCAGACACAGTTGCTACACTTCCATTTTTGCATTTTTAATGGTTATCAAGTTTGTTCAGTCTTGGGACAGTGGTATATCCTATCCTCTGTGCTTGTGTCTAGAATGAGATGCAATACATGGAGTTGGAAGTCAATGCTGTTTCCACAGCTTTCCCACAACACATACCTATTTCTTTATAAGTTCAGCTGCTCAGACAGGCAGTGAGGAGAAGACTGCAGAGAAGCTTCAAAATCTGAATAGGCATATGAGTTGAAAAAATCCAAAGAATTAAATATCCAGATGTACACCATTGACAAATTTACTGTTAAGCAGTAGGTGTGGGATTACAAACAAACATACAAGTTCTTATCTTCGCTTGCACTAGCCACTTTGGTTGTGAACATGAACATAATTTTTTTTTTCTGCAAAAAATGCAAGTAGTTGCTCTCAACTAGACCCGAGAGGGTTGGTCTTTCTCATAGGCAAGAAATGTAAAATAATTTCATGGCAGATCAATTTTTTTTTATTCTGAATCAACAAAGAACATGTCCATTTTTTTCAATTAGCTGACAGTTATCCCTTCTGTCATACAGCTACTATATCAGTACCACATTTAACAGAAATTATATGATAGTAGTCATAACTGGGGCTAGGGTGTCATACTCCACAGGAGTGTACAAGTCTCAGTGAGTGCTGTAAGTGGTTACTCTTTCTCTTGGTGGACAAATGGAGCATCCTCACCAGACAAACACCTACCTCAGCTTTAAGTCTGGAATAAACAGGCACAAGCATCATGCCTCTTTGAAGACATGATTTGAATGTTTCCTATCTTGAACTTCATGATGCTAGAAAGTGAATATTTTGCCACAGCTCTCATTATTACAATATTCAGCAGGATTTGGTTTTGACAGTGTTAAAGTTGAACTAAGTGACTTCTTATTTTTGGCATAATAATCAGAGTGTTAGAAATTGAGGCATTTTCTCTGGCTTTCAGTCCACATTTTAAGCTTAGGTTTTGTGTTTTGTCCTGTGACAAATGTTGTAAGGATTGCAGAGCTGCCAGGTACTGCAAATACTTGGAAATAACAGAGGCCAGTTCAAGTCGCAAAACATTTGACAATTGTGAGCATTTCTGCCTGGAAATATTGCTTGATTGCCACTAGGGAATGCTCTGTAACAAAAAGAATGCCTTAAATAGTTTTATGTTTAGGTTGGAAATTGTTTGATTGACACCATCCCTTGTAAAGAAAGTAATTACAAATGGTTAACTTCAAACTTTTGTGAAAGGCCTAACTAGAGGTAGTGGTCTAATCCGCTTTTTGCACATCAGAGTTTGTTTATGAGAGAATTTTTGAATCAATTTGATGTTCATTGAGACTTACCTACTTTTGCCTTCATTCTCTATTTCATCTTTCTCCAGTTACTTTGGCTTAGAAAACATCTTCCTTCATAGTAAGTCCTCTTTCTTAATTTTGTTAGTTTATATACTGTATAGTAGAGAATTATATTTGTTGAGGACTTGAGTTCTCAGTGGAAAGCATTAAGTGTGAAGCTTCTTAGCTGTTGGAAGTATGTGCAGTTTATAAACAGTTGCACAGATGCCAAACACATTTTCTTTAGGGAAGAGAATTCCCTACCAGCATATCTGTTTTGGTATTGTGGAAAGATCTGAGCACATGGTGTGCTCTCTGGTCCATTGCCAAAATCAAGATGGAGGAGACAAATGCTGTAAAGGTAGGAAGTAAAAGTATTATGAGGAAAAATTTTCCTTTATGAGGAAAAATGTAAGTTGTTATCCATAAAGATACTGTATATTGGTATTTAATTATCCCTTGGAAACCTTTCCATATGGTACCTTATTATTATGAAAGTCTAAACCCTATGATTTTTGAGATAAGGGAATGGTCTTTGCAGATGGACATTTAGAAAATAGAATTCAAACAAACCTGCACAGGGCTATCCCAAGAGTCACGCCATGTACCTGAGAGTATTGCCCAGATACTTTTGATACTCACCAGCTTTTGGCTTCTTTGCTGTGATTTCCAGGAATGACAGTTGTGGTTGTTTGTGATGACTTGGCTTAACTTTGTTGACCTTTTCTAGAGAGCTGCAATAGAAATATTAGGGTTGGTATGAATGAAGTAGAAATGGTGTCATTAACCACCAGAAACAGCAGAAGGGTTAAAAGAATGGCTTGTGGTAATGATGGACAGTTCTTCAAGAACGCAGCTCAGAGGACACCATTGTCAGGGGTAAGACTGAGGAACGCTTATGTCAAGACCAGGATGCCTGCTGTCTGAAAGAGCAGATGATTTGTCAGTGAAAGCTTATTATGTGTACCAATAATTTTCCTACTTGCCCAACAAATTAAGGAAAACAGCCTGGCGTAAGATTTATGGAGGCTGAGATAAGTAAGGTTCTGGTGTGGAGGACCACCCCACAATGGTTCCTAAAAGCTGTGAAGGTCTGTCCAAAAAGAAATTGTTGCCAGTTGAGAAGAAACTGTTCTATTCTTCCAATAGAAGAAAGCCAATCCTCAGTAGTGAGGACTTGGTAGCTGGTGCCTCTTGTCCTTTTTGTCATTTACAAAGGTGGTCCTGACAAGACCACTTGAACAGATGTGTCACTTGAGTGTAGGTGAGTTTGAGATTGGGAATGAATAAAATCTCTGGAAGGATGAACATGAGTGGGATATTTTCAAATTAACATCTTCCCCTTTTTTAAGATCTGATGTAGATTTTTGCTGCAGTAACTTTCCCTATTACCAGTTTCATGCTGACATGAAACCACTGTCCAGTTATAGACTGGAACAGCCTTCAATTTCATTGTCAGTGTGAGAACTATTGGTAGCGTTAGAAGGTGTCAAAGGAAGAAACATCTTGAACTAACTTAAAATTTAGAAAAATTTTCTTTATCACCAGAGTGCTAAAATTTAAACCATAAATGAAGAATGGGTCAGAGGGGAAGGAGAAAGACTGGACAGTGTTTATTACTAAATATTATGTATTAATTAGTCAATTTCTTTTGAAAATAAATATTTTGTATTTTTTTCACATACATATATCTCAACATTATCAATAATAGTAAATTAATAAAAATTAATTTTAATAAATTTTTAAGCATTTTTTAATGGATATACAGGATTTCTAAAGGTACCAGTATCCTTTGATGTCATTAAGAAACCTTGGGAGTGCAGGGGGCAGTTTGACCTTTTTTTATCCTTGTCTATTTTAGCACTGATGTGTGGCATTATCACTGTTGGGTTCCCTTTTTTCTTAAAACGTGTGTTATCACTGCTGTTACCTTCAGGGGAGATAATAAGTAGAAAATACAGAGAACAAATGGGAGGCAGCTAGAGGAAACTACTTTATAGAGTTCAGGCAGTTACGTCCGGTACAAGTTTGGTAAGCTAGAGTATTTTGCAAGAGCCAGAAGAATCGCTGTGTGGTATGTGCTGTAATTTTGGGAACTGCCTTTTCAGACTGGGAAATGTAGGCATCAAGATAAACATTTGTAGTTCTGCACTTGAACATGCATTAGATTCAGTGTATGTCTGAACGTATGCAGCAAACCAGTAGGAAAGACTCCACAGCGGACAGACAGGCTAAACTGCCTAGCAGTTTTGTTTAGGTTGTTTGTAGGATGTATTGCACTTCACGTGTTGTTCGGTTTGTATCTGTTTTTAACGGTCAGTAGACTGTAACATAGTACTTTTTGTGCCGGGAACCATGTTGTTTTCCAGGGCCTTGTACAATACTTTTAAAACAAACCTCTAAACTTCCCTTATCTTGTTCTCTTGGAAGCCATTAAAATAATGACGATGTTTTGTTTTGGCTTTTTTTGAAAAAAAAACAAACCATAATTCGTTAAACTTCATGGACAGTGATACTGAGTTACTCAGGTTTTTTTTAAGATGTCTTTTCCTACGTGTTTATGTAGCAAACCTGTGGCTTCTTCTGTGTGCTCGTTTTGAAGTTGCACAACTGGAGGCTGTACAGTAATTTCACTATATTAATACTTTTTTTTGATTTTATTTGGTATAGAGATGGTTTGGATTTCTTAATTTCTAAGGGGGAGTGCAGCTGAATCAGCGAGCTGAGAGTAGCAAGAGAATAACACCTTATTTCATGCTTGTAGAAGTGGTGTCTCAGGTGAAAGCCTTGTCTTTAATTTGCCTGTTGAAAGAAGTGGTGCGTTGGAAGTCTTGACCTTTGACTGAAACCTAGAACTAAAGTCTGCATAATGAAAAAGCTGTCAGAAATGAAAGGTTATACAAAATGTGATGAATTTTTGAACTCCTCAAGAATGAGTACTCTAATTTCCTGCTGATTTGCCCAGCCAAAAAGCATTGCTGTCACTGTTCGCTGAACACCATTATACTTTTATTCATCATCTCCATGTAAATAAAAAAAACCTAAGCCAAATATGGAAACAGTCCAACCTAAACAAACAGTATATTTGATTCCTTAGGAAATATGTCAAATTGGGTCAAAAATTTTATCAGCCTGAATTGATTCAGTAATAGCTGACCTTGGCCATATGATTTTACTTCCTGTTTCTTAGCAACAGGAAACTTTTCTGTAGGATGGTTGTTTAATATCATAATCTGTTTTAGAAGCTTTTATACCTAAAGAAGAACAGATGGTCTAAGGAAATGTTATTTGTAGCAATCAAGATAGGGAATATCTATGGATTTTTTTTCTCATTTTATTGTCCTGCACATATAATTATATAGTGTTCTTTGATGGGTGCAAAATAAGTTCTTTTAGGATCAAAGAATAAAAGAAAGTCTTCAGATCCTACAGGTTTCTTTTTTTTTGGTGCATGATGCAGGAAAGCATCATGCATAAAAATGTTTGCTCCTACATCTGTGCATTTCTAATACAAAGTGAGAGAATTTCCATAATTATGTTCTGTAAGTGTTGAATTGTACTTGAATGAATGAAGAAAGCACTATCTGCAGTGTGATTTTGTTCACTGGCATTTGCTTACTCTCTCACTCTTAAAATCTATCATATGAATTGGCTTCGTTTCTCCTTTTTGATAGATTCCAAAGGTTTTCTCTATTTCAGTGTGAAGAATATTTTTGAATGGTTACTTCTGTATGACTTAGCGTTCACATAAGTATGATGAATCTGTAGCTTTCAAACACTATGTTGGGACTATTAAGGGCCCAATGAAGAAATAATCTGTTTTGTTTTTCCATGGTGTCAAATTCCTTACTTCCAAAGAAGCAGGTTGAATGCTTGTAGGAGATTGGACAATCTTGATATTTTCTACATTAATTTAAAATTAGTACAGAAGCTGTGATTATGAAGCCTTTATTACAGCCACCTGTAAAGGATAAGATAACAAGACTTGTCCTCTTCTAATTCTTTCCCAAAGTGCTGTGTAGTACCTTTCCTTCCTTGCTCCTCAAGGATTTCAGGCAAATAGAAATACCTTTCCTACATCACTTAGTTGCTGTCTTAAGAATCGTCCTGTAAATGCCTGACAATGAAGATGTCTGGTTTTCTGTAGTTTTGGTTTCTCATGGAGGCATTTTTGACATGCAAGTTCCAGTTAGATGGAAGAGAGCTTTTAGCTGCAAAGTGGGATATGAGGTTCTCCCATAATGAAAAGTCTTGCCATCTTGTGCCCCCATTGTCATATTTGTATGTTTTTGTTCTTGTTCTTGTCCAGATCAGTGGGAGGGGGCATGGCCAAGACATTGTGTTACTCAATACCCTCCTACATTGTGGCTGGGGGTGGGGAAAGGGAAGGAAAGGCATGGTTTCTCATTGGGAGCAGGCACGGTGGATGGAGTGGTTGGGGTGGGATGCTGCTAGCTGTGGTCATGTCAGGTCAGGTTTTGGTGAACATGTTTGCATGTGACCAGAGGCTCACCTGAATGGCAGCTGAAACCTTTTTGGCCATCTTGCAGCTCTGGGGTTGGAGTTGAGAATTGAAGACAGAAAAAGGTAAAGAGTATGGTTGAAATAAGAACAATTTACTGAAAACTGAGATCTGAGAACAGCAGGAACAATACAATTAGCAAAAGTGTGCAAAGAGAGGGAGATTTATATGCAGAAATGCTCACCAAAGCCTGGTGTGACGTGTCCACAGGCAGCGACACTGCACCCCACACTTGCTCCAGATTGGAAACACTACCCCTTCTTCCCTTCCTCTTTTCCCCAGCCATAATGTAGGATGGCACTGAATAACACAGTGTCTTGGTCATGCTCCCTGCCACTGATTTGGGCTGCCACTAGGGCAATGGTGTGTTTCCTTATTTTGAGAGTTAGCCTAGAAATATTTCTACTTGCACCTTTTCCTTGTTGCAGGAGAAAACAATGTCCTCTTTGTTTAGTTCCACTTAAGTAAAGTTTTTCTGACTTTACATGTTTTCACATGAAGTATTTAGAAATGAAGCTGAGGTGTGGAACTTAACTGTGTCTTTTTTCACCTTCGGAGAGGAGCTCTTCCATTTATTGTGCCTCTTTTACTAGTATTTTCATTAATTGGTTGGGCTGAATGAAGTCTGGAGGTTTGTGTTTTGACACATTCACCCAATCCACTCCCTAACTCCCAGATTTGACATAAAAACAAATAATTTGAAGGCTAAAACAGGCTCACTCTCTAGAAACATCAAAACTCTTTGCTTAAGAATGTTTTGTGTCTCCCAGTGAATCCTTCCAAGTAGTAAGTCTGTTGTAAGTCCTACATCTGGATGGCATGCTCAGTCCAGAGAAGAAAGAGGTATGTTTTGAAAAATCTTTATGGTGGCTGCAGGGAGTCTCCCAAGAGAAGCACAAAAGAAGGTAAGACAAGGTGAAAGTTGGAAATATTTTGTTTTCAATTTTTTATTTCTGTCATATTTCCCATTATGTTTTAAAACAAATGATAAAGAGAACATGACTTCTAATACATACCTAATCTGATGTTAAAAGTAAGTTTGGTTCCTGAAATCTTTCATGGAAAATGACCCTAGGTAGCTGCCTGAATAAGTGAAATGCCTACTACATTATCTTGCTATTCTGTGGTTTTGTCTTTCTGAGAGTTTGCTCATTAATGAGAGAAAAGGTAGTGAATCTCTAGACTATGTTATTATATCTGACTCTTTTATGCAGAAATCGCAGCCCTTCATCAACAAATGGCTGGAATATTTTGGTTTTTGTATAACTAGGAAGATCAGTCTAGGAAGGAAGAACTCTTCAGTCTTAATGTAGTATTGTCACAAAGCACACGTGAAATTGGAAAGGCTGAAGAAGTGAAAATTAAAGGGTTTTTTTTTAGGAAAAAGGCATCCCCAGTTTTTCTCTTTTGTCAGGAAAAAGAATCCCCCCCCTTTTTTTTTTTAGTTAAAGCTGTTTATGAATGTTTTATTGTGTAGTACTTAAGCACATCTGGATAGTGGAAATGGCAGAGAATGCCTGCTCACCTGTGATGTTCATTAATAGACCTTCATATTGTTTAACTAAATCTCAATAGTTGCTGAAAGAGTTTAGGATTTTGAGTGGCTCAAGTCACATATTAGTTAAGAATTTAATTTGATCTCTATGAGCATTGCTAGAACTACCTACTAATGAAATAAAGTCTATAATTGTCTTTTTCAAAAATGATTTGTTGATGAGACAGGTGTGGTAAGGTTTGGGTTTGATTTTTTTCTAATTTCTAAGTAAGGCAGCAAATTTGACCCATTTTGAAAGACTTGACAAAAGGTGTGAATGAACTCAAGTTCTGAGCTATGCAGGAGAACAAAGTCACATCATTGAAGCTGTCCAACACAGATTACTGCTTACTCTTGCATCCATCTCTACTTGTGTGTCTTTTTCTGAGGCACAAGTCTTTTACTGACATGGGGTGATAATTTCACTGTCATAAGCAATGTACAGGCTCTCACCTGTTGGTTCACTGAATTTTAGTTCCTCCTTTTTCCTTCCTGTTCCTCCTTTTCCTGGTCTTGCTGAGTCAATAAAAACACCCAGAAAAGTCCAAACAACAAACAAACAAAAACCCCACCAAAAACCCCACAAACCCACCCCTCAAACAGAACACAACTAACCAAGTACAACTCCCTATAACAAGAGAAATAAAGCCTTAAGAGCTTATTAAAAGTTTTGCCCTTTAGTATTATGACAAATTCAAAATCAAGAGAGAGCTGTTGCATTACATTTACTGTTTATATCAATGCATAAACTCAAAAAAACCAGATCAAAATGCTAAAGTAAGGGAGAACATGGATGATATCACAATCTAAAGCACACTAGTATCTAGTAGTAGTATCTAGAGCACAGTAATTTTTTCATGCATTATATTTCTCTTTAAACAAGTTAATTCCTAAGGTGACCCATTCTTTGCTTATTTTAGATTTCTTAATCAGGAATATAACCTACTCCTACTGCCCTCTATAAAAATAGCCTGATGGTGTCACAGTTCACTTTTTAATTTGAAAAGCTGAATAGCATATATAATCCATTGTAATGTAACTCATCTGTCACATTCACTGACTAACATACCTTGGCATCTGTTAACTGGGTCCTGGTAGATATCATCATTAATGGAATTTAGGATTCATAATTCATGTTCCATTTTTCTGTATCAAGCAGACAAAGCTTAGGTTGCTTTTGTCGAGTGTTTTGTCCAGAAGAGAAAATCTAATAATAGTAATATCAACAACAATAATGAAAAAAGGACCCACTTTATTGATGCAGGTAATTTTCTTTTTCTGAATTTGTATTTGTGATTTGTCTTAAAAGCCATAGGTGGCAATGTAAATCTGCAAGCATTTGATTTTCTGCAGATGTCTATTAGCAAGGCTGTCAGGTATTGATAAGCAGCATTTTCCTGCTATAAAATTAGATCACAATGTTGATAGCATATGGTGGTCTGTTGGAAGGAAGTTTTATAATCCAAGAGCCCCCAAAAGCCTGTCTGAAGAATGTTTCACATTTAGTAAATGTACCTGTGTTGTCCGTTGCTGCCTATACTTTCAAACCTTCTGCAGCTCACAAATGTGAATGCAGCATGTCTGTCAAACCTTGTAAAATAAACATGCTTGTTAACGTTTTTTTTAGTTTTCACGCATCCTATTCTAGGTCTGAGAAAACTGTCTGAGGCATTTGTAGCAGCTCATTAGGCTTTTCAGAACCAATGAGACACTCTACACCCTTGTTTTCACCCCTACATGAGATAAAATGGGTGGTTGGCTATAAATAACAGGGGAAAAGAGTCACCACAATTCTCCCAATCTAAACAAACAAACAAAAAAAAAATCCCTGAATCTTAACCATCAAACCATTGTGATTTATCTTAGTGGCTTATTCTTCAATTACTTGCCTTGAGATATTTTTTCTTCTTTGGGAGGATAGCAAATCCAGTGCATCTGACAACTTTTTTTATTTCAGTTTTTATATTACAACAGTTGCTCAGCTATCTTCTGTGAACACCCACAAGAGGAAAAATGCTTTAAATTTTTTAAATATGTCAGAATTCACACATACCCACGTAGAAGCTTGGAGTATGGTGTGTCATCTAATCATTCTTCTCAGTTTTGCTCCATCTTCCTAAGGACTGTTTCTATCTCCTTTCACTTTTGAGTGAATATTGATGGGAGAAATAGGAAGATAAATGTATAGATTCTTGACTTGTGGCACTTGATCTGTGGCTCTCCTGGGATATTAGCCAATACTGAATTTGTCATAGTTTTCACATAAAGAACCCAAAAGAACCTAAACCAATCTTGAGAAAATTTGGGACAGTCCAAAATTTTAACAACTTCTTTCTTACAGTATTATGCAGTGCTTTTTGACACCTATAATATATATGAGAAACACATACGAAGAAATATCATAGAATCATTCAAGTTGAAGGGTATCCAACAGCCAAACTCCACCCCAGCACTTTGCTCACTTCCATCTTCTGTGGGAGAAAATAGAAGGATGGGTTGAGATAATTACAGTTTAACAGGAAAAGCAAAAGCACGATGCTTAAGCAAAGCAAAAAACAAACAAAAAGCCAATTGACTAATTTGTGTAGTCAGGCAGGTGTCCAGGTGCTTCCTGGGAAGCAGGGTCTCTGCATGCATTGTTAGTGCCATAACCATGATTGTTCCTCCTCTTTCCTCCTTTCCTTGAACTTTTATATCTGAACATGACTTCATCTGGTCTGGTCTGTGTGTGATGGCTGTCCTGTTTGTGTCCTTTCTCAGCCTCTAGCTTACTGTGCTGGCACAGCTCAGTGATAGGTAGAACACAGTTCAGTGTGTTACCAGCACCATTTCAGCCACGGATTAAAACCAGAACACCGTAAGGGCTGCTGTGAAAAAAACTACTTCCATCTCAACCAGACCCAATGCCACCCCTTATTTCTGTATCATCTGGAACTGATCTGTCTTACTGCCTGCATGGAATAGGGATGGCTTTGAAGGTATGTGGGCTATTCTGGGCCTTGACTGGTTGTTCTGCATATTTTCAGGATTGAGTATTCCTCAGTCTTTCTGGGCAACCTGTTTTGGGTTTTGGTCATCTTTACTATGAACATTTTTCTTCCTTTTATCTAATCTGAATTTCTCTTGCTTCAGTTTACATTTGTTGCATCTTATCTTTTTGCTGTGCATTTTCCAGCAAGTCTAGCTCTGTTTTTAAATAGTTGAGTATAGTGCTATGATCTCCCCATAGCATTCTCCTGTAGATGTTGAACAGACCCAGTTCTCTCAGCTGCTCCTTGTACAGCCTGTACTCCAGCCCCAAACCATCTTACTGACTTTCCATGTGTACCAGTATGTCATATACCAGGGAGGATAAAATGAAGTACAGTACTCTAGATGTAGCCTTGTGGATTAAAATAATAATTTCCCTTTACTTTCTGGTTCTGCTGCAGTGAGTGCAGCCTAGTGTGCCCTGAGCATTCAGTTTCTGCTAGGGTGCATTTTTGACTTATATTCAAATTGCCTATCAGACCCCTCATGTCCTCTTGTGCTCTGTTAGCTGTCATGCTGGACTGTTGCATGGGGCTTTTCTCTCACAGTATTTTGCATAGTTTTTTGCTGTTTTTTCTTGAGATTTGCCATCTCTCTGAAGCACAGCCATTTATCCTAGTGTGTGAACCACTCCCCTCAATCCCCAGTGAACTTGATGAGGTGCATTCATCCCATCATCCAGGCCATTATGAAGGTGTTAAATAGAGAATCATGGAATCACTGAATATCTTGAATTGGAAGGAACCCATAAGGATGATCGTGTTCAATTCCCAGCTCCTCACAGGACTGTCTAAAACTAAACCATATGGCTGTGGCATTTTTATGTGATTCTTGAACTCTACTGCCCTCTCAGTGAAGAACCTTTTCCTAATGTCCAGTCTGAAGTTAACCTGATGCTGCTTCATTCCATTTCTTTGTGTCCTGTCAACAGACAGGACTCACCAGGGAGGAGATGATTTTAAGGATATTGTTCGTCTTGTGCTTATGGGGTCAACAAGTTGAAGAGACCATGGGGAAGCTGTTGGTTGAGGCCTGCAGACTGTAATGTGTGTTGCTGCTATAATGCAGTCTGTTACAAAGCAAATGGTGGCTTAAAGTCTTAAATGTCAGTTGGGTTTCATTTTTAATCCTATGATTAGAATTTCTTAAGTTGTCAGTACTTAACTCTTTTGGTAGATATTGAATGATGGGGAAAGGGCTGAATTATAGTAATATAGATACGAGTAGGAGGAAAAAGGGGATTTTGAAAACCTGACAACAGTGTAGCGTTTCCCTAGGACAAAGGAATATTTTAGATTTTGGGATATATTTATCATTTATTACCTGAGCGTTGGCAAATCTCTGTGATTAGAATAATTCTGTTGTGTTTCTTTTATACATTTTGTCCAACTTCCACAGAGGGACAAGCATTTCTGTAAAATCCCTAGGCTTTACATGAACAGATTTAATGTATACCTGGATAAGATAACCAGAGAGAGCACTTGTTTTGCTGATTCCCTATAGGATAAAACAATACAATAAGATAAGATGGTTACAGTAAAATACTTGTAAGATTTTATTTCCAAAATGTTACATCAATTTTGATCTAATCACTGGCAAAAGCAACTAAGCTTTCTGTATGCTCTTTTAAGTGCTACTTTCTGTTTTGCATACTGCTTTTTTTTTTTTTTTCTTACCTTTATATACCAGTACACAGAAAAATATTGTTTGGAATTTCTTCAGTGTTTTTATTAAGCTGTAAATAAGTATTTTTCCTTCTGTAAATTCTGTGTCCCTTATGGAACATTTTGCAGTAGTATTGGATGTATTTAATGACTTAGCTGATCTTAGAAATAACTAGTATAACAAAAAATTCAATCAGTAGAGAAGTGGTATTTCTTTATTTGGAGAATTGGTTATTATATGTTTCAACATTTTGTCATTTATATTTTGTGTTTATTCACCTCATTCCCCTTTTGTAATTATGGTTCCTAAAGTAGAGACTGGTTCTTTCTCTTAGTAGTTCAGAGTTTTCCAGTGGATTTGCTCTTCTCTCAGCCTCTTGGAGATCCTTACTCAAGGCACCAAGAGAGATTTTTTTCAGAAGTACCAAAGCTGAATAAAAGCACAGAGGCAGTTTAAAATTGGTGGGCATTTTCCTGAATCAAGATAACTTTGATGCTCATTTGACTTCTGTTGCTAATATATAGCTGAAAATTCTACAAAGACTTGGTTAGCATAAGTGCTACATAATGAGTGGAATTCATGAGCAGAATTAATATGGTAAATATTTAATAGAGTCTACAAGATTTTCGTTGGAGAAGCTTGACTAAGTAGGAAGTGGTGGAAAGATTTTCAGGCAAAATGTTATCCATAAATGTCTCAGTATTTCATTACTGGCTGTAATATACCTTAATGGGAATCTCTTGAACACAGTGTTGCTATTTTTAGTTAACTTGAGGGTATTTTGCACTCCGAGATAAAATACTCACTTGAATTTTGAGTTACATAGCTGTAATATGTAAGGTATACTGTCCCTGGGGATATTTTACTTTCCTTACAAATGGTTTGGAATCTCAACACTAAGTCATAATTGGCCTGATGAGTTCTTTCATTGCTGTCACGGAACAAATGGGTGGGAAGAGCACATGTCGGCTTTGACGTCACCCCACTTAAGCACAAGCTTGAGGAACATCTGCTGTTAAGGCTGTTGATTGCTGTGACACTTCATTGAAAGACTGAGAACTTTTTTGCCTCCACCTTATTTTTAAACTAGAAATGTCTTCCTAAAGCTACAAGTGATCACATTGTAGCAATAGCATTAGGTTGCTGTATATGTATGCAATTCATTTTAGATATAATTTAATTTTTGAATGGTTGGTCAGTGAATACTGCAATCATGTTTCAAATGCTTGATAAGTGATCAGAAACTTTCATACTTCCCTTGCATCAACTTTCTAATTTAGTGAGTTAATCTCTTTCTGGTCCTTCTATTTGCTAAATGACTGCTGAATCTGAGAATTCAGAATTTAGCAGAAATGCACATAACAAATACCGTTTACTTTTGTTTATGTGTGTACAAAATTATGCTTAATTTTTGACTCAGAAAACTAGTAGATTTTCCAAAATCTTGTAAATTGGATGTAAACGTTGTTCTTGTCACAGTATTTAGTTGTTTCCCTGTATTGACACTATCTTTTCTTTATATATCTAAATTGGGAGGGGAAGGGAAAAACCCCCACAACCTCATGACAAAACCTTGCCAAGCTTTGCCAGCAGCTTGCCAGGTCTAGTTAGTTTTTTTTTCTCATCTTTGTTTTCTACTTATTTTTTTTCTTCCATGCGTTTCTTCCACTTGTTTCCTCAGACTATTTCCATTCCCTAACATTTTACTGGCTTTGCACTGATAGTATTAGGCTTTATTCCA
This sequence comes from Acrocephalus scirpaceus scirpaceus, assembly GCA_910950805.1. Taxonomy (NCBI): domain Eukaryota; kingdom Metazoa; phylum Chordata; class Aves; order Passeriformes; family Sylviidae; genus Acrocephalus; species Acrocephalus scirpaceus. Next base: position 6,209,637 of record OU383778.1, on the reverse strand, counting down.
CTTTCTTCTGTGTTTGTTCCTCAAAATTGAGTTATTTTCTTTTGTTTATTAGAAGTTATTTGGCGCCTTTAGTTATGAAACCATACATCTTTTGTTCAGTAAATGTACCAAATGTTTTTCCTGTGTGGAAATTATTCTTTTTCTTTATGCTTAATATATTGTAGGATTTTCTGCAAAGAAAATTTTTTCTTATTTGTTCTACGTCTGTTGGAAAACATTTCAGTGACTCCCTTCGCACTTCCTAGCTTTCTGAGCACTTGTGCCAAGGCCTGCTGTAATTTTCTGTGAAGAGCACCATTTGAATATAGAGAGTTGTCAAACATATGACTAATCTTTGCTTGCAACATTTCTGTTTTGTGTTGGCATTCAGACAGACTTCATTTTCGTGTGCATCTAACGCTATATATCCAAATCTGCAGTATTGTTAATTTGCAGCAACCTTGGTTTTGGAATAGTTTGGATTTCCTGTTTGTAAAACTCATAACACAGTTGTCTGACTTCTTTTATTTTTTATTTTTTTTTGCCTTGGCCTCCCAGGTAATTTAATCAAGGTACAGTTTCTCAAAATCTTGATGTTCCACCTTGAATACCTGGACATGCTTTGCGTGTGTTTTTCACAACATTGGGCAATGTAAAACATAAAGTCATTCAAAGCAAAATGGAACAAGTATACTCCAGTATACTCCAGAATGATTCCAACAGATGTGGGAAAAGGGTTGGGCTTTGATGAAAGTTATCTGCCTTTGGGATTGCAAAAGAAGAAGTTGAAAGCTGATGTTCACATGAATGGAAGATGCCCATTTACCTTCCCAACCGCAAACTCCTGGACTTACACATATATACTGCTAGAAATATTGATGTAATACCAGAAGAGTTTCATATTATTCTTTAAGCCATTTGATTCAATAGAAAACTGAAATGCTTTTTTGCCAGTTGGGAAATCATAGTCCTTTCCCTCAAAAACTTATTAATTTCGCCAGATATGTAGCAGGTCTCCTACCTCTCTGAAGATTCACTGCTGCTTTAGGGATGACAAGGTATCTTTTATGTGGATTATCTAGAGACAGGGAACTCTACCAGGAGTGGCTGGGATTTCTGTCTCCAAGATATGTCTAGGGGAAAATTACTGTTGTTGCTGTGATTTGTAGCATAACAGTTATAATGCTTTATGATATAACCAGAAAAATTAGGGTTTAGTTTAGGTCAATTATGGAATACCTTCTTGAGTAAAAGAAAGTATGGATACTTTTCTCCCAATTAAAAGTACACTTGATGGTAATTTAAAATCTGTTTTTAATCATAGATCACCTATAGGGTGTAGGCTCAAGTAGAACACTTTTATGACCCATATATCCCATTACATTTGGAGCTTCCCGAAGGATGGAGACTCCATAACCAGCCTGGATTTTTGCTGTATTTCAGTTTCTGTCTGTTGACTTGTGACTGGGCATCACTGACAAGAACCTTCCTCTGTCTTCTTTAGTTCCCAACATCATGTTTTTAGATGGATTAAATCCCCTCAGCCTTCTCCAGGCTGAACAATCCCAGGTCTTTCAGCTTCTCCTAAAATGAGTATACTTTAAACCAGTCCTAGCAGATCTTAAGATAAGTTTGAACTAACACTACAGTAGTGACTTAGAGAGTTATGGAGGAAAGGGGTTATGATCCTTAATTTGGGTGATGGGAGGATATGAAGGTGTAATGTGTAAACATAGGTAGGACTTTTGAGAAGATGCTGTGCTACTGTGTGCACTGACTTGTTTACAGTTCAACTTAAGAGTGCCCTTGAGCTCTGCAGTACGTAAATAAATTCAAGTAAGAATTTGAGCAAAAGGATTGCACTTTTTATTAAGTTAGAGTTGAAGCTGTGTGAAATAGAAAAAAAATATAATCTGGTGTTTATGGAACTAGTTTATTTACTTCAAAGGAAGCAAAGGGAAGAATAAAAATTGGTCCATCCATCTCTTTTTTTTTAAATTGTCTATGTCATTATTTCGTGCATGCAATTTTTTTTTATCCACTGTGTATTTGGTTTTTTTGTTCTATGAGTGACTTGTATTTTTTAATGTTGTAATGTAGTTTCTGGTTAGATCACAGGCTGCTTTTTGGTTTTGATTAAAAGTTGCTTAAAATTCCAGTCTGGAATGACCACTTGTAAAGTATGTAACAGGCAAACTACTCTCTATCCATTTCCCATCCTTATTGAATGACTTCTTTAGGCTTTCTTTTTAGTTACACTATTCATGAGGTTTGATTCATTCAATTCCAAAATAGCATTGGAAAACTGATCTTTATTTATACTCTAAGGCATTCAAATTTCTTGGCAATGCTAATACAGTGAGAATCAAATGGAAGTCCTCCTCTGCCTTCCTGCACTTAATGATGTTTTCTAAGCAGACCAAAAAAAAAACCAACCCTGCATTCTGGGGACGATTAAGTTTATATTTGACACTATACCATGTTACATGACAGTCCCTCTTTTACCCCTATTTCTGTAAAGCTTTCTGGTAAATAGTATATTGATTTTACCTTTTGGGAACTAAGTGCCTCTGCATAAATGGCTGTTGAGTGCTTCAGCCCTGCCCCATATGAACATCCCTTCTGAAACACAATCTATTGTAAAATATTGCAATAATAGTTGATCCTCCATACACTGTCCAAGGAAGAGGTCAAAACCTCTTTAATCTTATCTTTCTTTTTGTTCCTCAATATATCAATTTATTAATTTCATAAACATTTGAAATTTTTTTTTTATTTGCCTTTTTCCTTTCTTTTCCCTCTTTTCCTTCCCCCTCGCATCTTCCTTGTCAATGTTTAAAGATGAAGAACATGAAGATAGTAAAATTTGGGTGGGTGGTGGAGTGGAGAGTAAGATCACACACAAGGATTCATCAATAGTAGCGAGTTGTCTGTCCTTTCCCAAAGTTTGCTAGAAACTTGACCTGACGTGTGTTTGTCTATTTCAACTGTCTTGAAAAACACACTTTCATTCTCAAGACTCCAATATCTGGGAATAATTCTGTACATTATGTGCATGGAGGAGCCTTGCCTGATTCTTGTTCTTGTTTAACCAAAACACTCCAATAATCTCTTTGATTACTTTGCTGTTGAAAGGAGGCTTAGAGCTGAGGAAGATGGCAGTGCTTTCTGCCAAAGAGTAATTTCGTATTTTCTGTTTCAGACAGCGATTCCCTTAGAGTTTAGACAGACTCTTTAAAATTATTCTGTGGATAGAACAAACCAAGGAGATGAAATAATGCACTCTTACCCTTTAATATAATCTAACAAGAAGCTCTCTGCAGGCAATATATTTCATTCATATAATCAATGCACGGAGCTGTGGAAAAATAAATTGATGTCTGATTACCAAATGCTACAGAAGGAGAACACAGAGACATGAAGAGCTTATTCTTCTAATTTACCTTGTGTTTTTGAATTTGAAACCTGCTGTACTTGTTACCAGTACGTGATAGTTCAGAACAGAGGAAAATTCTCTTGGTATGATGACTTACTGTTATCCACTAGTTAATTCAGAATGGGAAATTTTTAGAGGTCAATGAAGTGTCAGGGAAAATATGCTTTTTAAGGGTGTAATTGTGTTGACTAGTTGATGTTTGCCACCAAACCTATGTTCAGCATTTTTTATTCTATTCAATCATGTTCCAATTTGTTTTGTTTGTTTGGCCACACTGCTTTCCACAAAGAAGCTGTTTCCCTGTTGAAGGAAGGAATAATTTATATAGAGAGAATATCTGAAGCTGCAGAAGCTGTTGAAAAATCCCACTGTGTGAATAAAAAAAATCCCCACACCCTATGTAACCAAACAGCTTTTTCAGTATCAAAGAGTTTGATACATTTCAAAATTTGATTACTTTTTTCTTGTAATATCCATGGCTTTGTATTTTTGAAATGCTATTGTAGGTGAAAGAAATTCTTAGCAATTGATTGCTAAACATTTTTTAAAAACTAAAATTAGAGGCCTTCTGGTATATTTGTAAATTAGATTTCAAGTTGGTTTCAAGCTGGTGTGTAGTTTTCAGGAGATAAAGCAGTAATATTTTTCAAAACTTTTAAGTGTTAGTAGGTTAGAATTCATCTATCTAGCTTTGGTATATAATTTAGAATTTGTCTTTCTGCAGACTTTATATGTTATTGGGCAGTCTCATTCAAACAGTAATTCAGAACAGGCACTGTTTAGGTCTAAACTTAAGGTCTGGGAAGAGCCTGTCTTTCAACTCTTTATATGTAGATGAGTTATTTCTGACATTTTTCTGCATCACTGTGAGGAAAATCTAGTGTCTGATTCCCTCAAGTGGAGGAGAGGGAAGGAGGGGAAAGAGGCAAAAGCACTACAAATGCTGTGGATATTGGTAGTTAGGTGGGTCACAGAAACTACCTGGGGCAGCCTCCACAGCTGATGAATCACAGACATATGTAGAGTGGCAGATACTTTCTGGAGGGCTCAAGTCCAGCCTCATGTTCAACATGGTGTAGGCCAGACAAGGTGCTCTTCCAGGCAAGTTTTGAATATCCCTTATGGATAGAGTTACGCAGCCTCCCTGCGAAACCTGTTGTGTGAACTCTCAGCTGTCTGGCAAGGAGAAGGTTAACTACTACTAGTATTCAGATTTGCAACAAAAACAGAGGACAGTGTGATTTGCTCCACTATATTTAGCCTTGAAGGGCTGCTTAGAAGAAGAAAATTATATTTTCATTCTGTTAACTGTTGCATTTTCTAGAACAAGACCAAGCAATTACAGGGAAGAGTAAGTTTATCCTAGAGGTTCTTCTGGACACAATAAAGTAGCTGTTCTGCTACTGTGCTTTTGTTGTGTTTGTAGTCTTCTGTGCTTTCTGGTCAGCATTCTTAGCCTAGACTGATGGTGCTTGTCCTGTTCCAAGTTATTTCCAGCAGTTAGTGATGACTGGTAAGACTCCAATCTCTGTACAATTGCCTTATTCTGCCTTACACAATTCACATACACTCAGGTATTAAACTGAGTCACAGCTAGTGCATGGATTACTCTTGATTTCTTGGCATGATAAATAACATAGGTTAGAACTTGCTGTCGGGAGCCTCTGTTACGTGACAAGTGTGAAATGTTTGTCTAAATAAAGTTACAGAGCACTTCACAGCTGTTGTGCGTGCTGGTACAATAGTGTTCTTGCTGTGTTCAGTAACAAAGCTGCACAAGTCAGGCGCATATGACTGCACAAATCAGCTACAGCACAGTTGTGTACGTAGATAAAAGTTCATACAGCGATGTGTCAGCCCATAATGGAGCACTTCAAGGGCTCAATAAATCTAAATGGGTTAGTGACTTTGATAAACCAGCATGATGGTTATTTCAATTCAGATCTTTTAAGCTGAGTTGCCCTGTATTTTTGCCTGTTTGAGAGACATCAGTGTCTGCCTCCTATTGAAGCTCTACTTGAAGGATAGTAAATTCTCTGGAACAGTAAATGCCAAGTGTTTCACGTTGCTGCTTAATGGTAACAGCAGCAAAATTTTTTCTTATTGTGCATGAAGAACTGTTAGAATTGTTGATATACATATCTGTATTATCTACATATATAGATATCTATATTATCTACATACTACAGGGTTTTTTGGTTTGGGTTTTTTTTTTTCCTGGTTTCTTGTAATTTGTCATATGTGTGAGAGCCAGCTCTCGATGGAATTCTTGCAGCCTATTTCTGGAGTGGTTTGTATTAATAAAGTGGTTTGTTACAGTACTGTAATCAGCTGTTCTGTTCAACTGGCTGAAGTGTTCACAGGGATTGGGTGGCCTGTTTTAATTTGCTTACTGGTAGGAATTGTCTGGTTTACCTATTAAACAAATACATGCAGACTTAGAAGTTGCAGCTCTTTAGGTACCCACTAGGTATCCCTTTATACGTAAGCAAATATTCTCTTAAGAATAAAAATATTATGGGGAAGGATTGAGAAGACACTTTTCAATCTTACTTTCTGGATGGCTATGTGTAAGATGCTGGCAAAAAAAAAAGCTTTAGTCCATTACTCCCTCTTCGTATTTGGACAGCCATTAACAATGGAAAGGTTTGACTTTTTTTTTTTTTAATGACAAAAACAAATGCTAGAGGTCTGTCTCTCTTTTCAGTGGTATCTGACATGTCTTAGGTTTCAATTTCCTTTCTTCTCCATTGATAAACTTTATTCAAAGAATTGGTTCTTTCGGAGCCAACAAAGGTCCTGTGAAATAGGTGCTTGTAGCCTTGATTACTCCATCAGCCCTGTTATTCATCTTGGAAACGTGTTGAGATGGATTCTGTAGCTAGCTCCATATTCAGCTGTGGAAACTCTTTCCTGTCCTGTTTCCTCCTGTTCTTCATGGGCATTGTTGTTGCCTCAAAATGTCACAAATCCCCTACTGCAGTCACTAGGGAAAAATGAAGTATTTATGGAAAATTCCAGTGACTTTTCAGAGGCTTCAGATTTATAGTCAGTTTTAGACAATATTCCTAGGAACTGTACATGGCATCCTTTGTGTTTGTTTGTTCTTGGCAGGCAGGGGCAGGTAACACCAGAATTAATCTAGCAGTATTTCAGCTGTATGTACTGCAATTTGTGAGTGCCACGAAGTAGTGTTAGGACATGCATAGACTCATTGAGAAGACTTACAGCTGTAAGCCACAAATTCTTTAGCATAATGGCATTTTGTCTAGAATTATGTTGCTACTTGGAAACAGCCCAAAGAAATAGTAATATATTGTTCTTTGTAAAGTTCATTGTAATAATCCAGTTTGCCATTAAAATTGGAGTGTTAAAAAGGTGTTAGAAGAAAAAAAACCCCAGTATCTAAAATGAATTGAAAACTGGGGGGACTATTTTGGAATGAAAATGTTCTACTAATTTAGTAGTGTTTTATTCCAAATTAATGTGATTTTTTTTTTTAATCACGTGAGAGGAAGATTCTGAGGAATATGGCTTTAGAGACATCGATTTTGACACATCCAAATCAAATCAGTAAGTTGGCTGACACCTTAGGCTTCCCCATGGAGGTAGGAGCAAATAGAAGCTTTTGGAGCCTCATTTTAAAGTACACTTTAGGGATGTTGTGCAGAGAGAAAAATGTAACAGGATTACACAACAGAAATGTGTTTGTTTGTTATCTCCTTAGACTGAGTGTGGAAAGTGGATGGCAGGCAAGGCAAGCAAATGAAAAATTTCTAAAAAATTTAGCTGGGGAAACAGGTGAAGGGAAGAGTTTTGGATGAAGCAGAGAAAGCAAAACAGGTGGAAAATGTCTTTTTCAGGACAGCCTGAGAGAGGGGTGAGTATTTTAGCAGAAAGAATGACAAAAGAGGATAGACTTAAAAGACAGAAGCAGTAGAATTTAGTGAGAGTGTTTGCAGAGGAAGACAGAAAGGTGATGAAAGATGAGACAGCTGGAGGAATTGGGTAGTGCTGTCATGGAAGATGGTGGAGTTGCTGCCAGAGAATGTGTAGATGGAAATACTTAAGATCTGAAATAAATATTGCATGCTTAGGCAGCTGAGAGAAATCCCTGACTTTTTTGGGTTGGTTTTTTTTGGCACTACTGCCTCTGGGGAAAACTGCTAAAAAGTTCATGCTGTGCATTCTCTAGATGAACTGTGGTGCAGAATGATGCTTCTGACCTATAACTTAGCACAGATACTCTTCTGAACCTATTTTTCAGAGCATTCAGTCAGTGGGGGAACTGGTTCTTCTGCCATTTTAACTGCATGTGCTAAAAATACTAACTCTATTGCTATACAGTTCAGTAGCTAGAATCAAAACAGTAATGACATCAGATCCAAGATAAGTACTGTTTGTTTATATCACTGGAAGCAGTAGAGTGACTTGAAGCTGCAGGGCTATCTGGTCCTATTTTGCTTGACGGTTCCTTATATCCACAGATATTCCCACTCCTTGGAAATAGTCTTTCTTTGTGTCTGGTTTCACTTGTCTGTTGTGCCTAAATCTTTAAGCTCTATGTTGTTCTATATAGAATTCAGTGAAAGTGCACAGTAAGAAACCAGTGTATGTGTTTGTCACTTTGCACTAAGTCAGTTTTTTTCTCTCTGTTATTGAAATTATACATGAAACCCAGTTAGCATTTGTAAGTTTTATTAATATTTCTAAGCTAGATACTTTCTCACCACAGGCTTTAAAATTGTAAGAATAGACTTGGTCATCTCTTTAAAAACAGCTATAAACAGCTGAGCAATTTACATACCTGTCTGGTCATCCTGTGGAAGAAAAATGAGAAGCAAGTAAAGCTACAAAATATTAAATCAGGAAAAATGTTTTTTGAATGTTATGAAATGAAAAATTATAGTTATCAGAGAAAATTTTATAGTCTTCTAAATTTAAGTGTGATAGTTTATGAATAAAGAGAGAAGTTAGATGTGATGAACTGATGTGTAAAGCTTATAGTGCACACAGTATTTGTTTAGGGCAGTGACTTGCAATTTGTTTCAGATATTTTGATTTTGATTTTTGAAAATCTCTACACTGTTATGCAAAAGTTTTTAGAAAAGCCCTTGTGAAAATATGCTTAATTAATAGCAACTGAATCTGAGCGTACATACTGCAAGTTAATCAGTTATTTTCATCAATAAAAATAGGAGGAAGAAGTGAGCCTGCATCCCAGTCATGAATTTTGTTATCTTTTGAAGGTCCTGCAACCAGCAGCATCTGCCATTTTCAAATTCTGTAAAAATGAGCTGTTTGAATTTCTGGTACTTGATAAATTTCATTTGTATATTTTCTATATATCCTCATGTAATGAAGATTGTATTTAAAACATTGCAAAGTTGGAAGCTCTAATAAAGATTAAGAAAGTGGGAATGTGCATAATAGTGATTTTTAACTTTCCATAACATGTAATTCAAACTGATGCAAGTTCAGTTGGAGTATCAGTCTAATTCAAATAGAGTAGATTAATATTAGTAAATGTTGCATCAAGTAATAATGCCAAGGGAATGACTGAAGTGCAGATTGGAAGTGTGGGCTGTTAATTACTGATTGCCTAGTTCCTGAGGTGAACATTAACTATGTATTGAAAAAAACGTATTTGTAATTCTATCCCAAGAGCAAAAATCACTCAAAGTTGAGGCTGTTCCTTTTCAAATTAGGCAACTCACATTCTTAATTTTTCTGCTTTGTGAAATATTTATGAATGCCTCCTTAAGACAGGAATTAAAATTTTGCTTTTGTTCTAGCTAGTTAGTCTTGATAACGCCCTTAGGCACATGATGTGATCCTTGGGGTGTCCTGTGTAGGGCCAGGAGTTGGACTCGATGATCCTGATAGATCCCTTCCAATTCAGCATATTCTGTGATTTGATTCTGTAAGGAAAAACCTGGCTATTTAGGATAGGATTCAAGTGACAGAGACTTTCTGATAACAGGAGTGATGATAAAAGAAGATATTGAAACAAACAGAAGGCTGTAATGTATTTCAGGAAGCATATCTAAAGATCTGTTTTAGGGGCAAAACAATGCAAAATAAGCTGGAAGAATGTTACATCATGTAATTCACTTGATAGTGAAACTGATGAATTTATATACTGTAGAAAGTGGTGTATTTGAGGAATGTTTGATTTTTCTAAATTGTATCCAGAGGGCCATTATACATAAAAAAGAAATGAGTTTTTCTTGTGACAGTATTAAATACCTATGAATTCTTCTGCATAAACTATAATTGCCAAGATTGCCATTTAAAAATAATTATAATTGCATATGCAAATCCATATGGCCTTTGGGATAAGGTTCAAACAGATGACTTTTTCAAGATAGTTACAATTTTGTTTTCATCTATGTATCAAGCCATTACTTTAGTGAAAAATTTCATGTGGCAGAGTTGCTTCATCAGATCTACTACTGAGATGCTTGTTTCAAAAAACAAAGAGGTTTGTCTTTAAAAGACATTCCAGTGTGAGTTGAATATTGGTTACTATGAGGCACATTCTGTATGTGTCTATAAATTAATTTGGAGAAGTATATTCAAAACTCTTCAATTTTCAAGTAATTGAACTGAGGTGGGAATTTTTTGCAAGCATGCTCTACTCATCACTTGGCTTGCTAGGAAAACCTGACATTTAATATAGTTAGTATTGTATGGAAGTAAATTCCTGTCCCATCTTCCTTTTTTGTGTCTGTGTCCATAAAACATTAAAGCCTTTCGAGTGTTATAAATGGCTATTCTGATAAGGATACTATTTATGACTGCTTTGAGAATAAATTACAATGTTTCTAAAATTGATGGGAGATTGAATACTGGTGTACATGCAGATTAACTGAAATATATGTTTGGCTGCTTTTTCATTATTGAGCTTTGCTGTGTTTTATTTGGAAGGCCATTCAACTCATTTAAGATTACAATAATGAAAACAAATCAGAGTAAGCCTTGATATATGCAATCTCCTAAATTTACACTGAAAACCAGAGCTAAATTATCCAGGTGTTTTGAAGGTAATGAAGTTAGTGTGTGGTCTCATTCATGTCAGTATTATAATGAGAAGCTATATACATTCACAGAAGGAAAATGGCAGCAGTATAAATGCTTACAGCAACACTATCACTTTCAATTTTGATTCTCTAGCTCCAATTGTTTGTTTCATTTTTTCACTGAAGGAAATGAATTCAGTTGCTGGTCCATAACAGTTCTACTTCATTTGTAGGTAAGGTATTGAGAAGACACAAGAAATTATCTTGGCATATAGGACTGTATTTTGATTTTACTGACTAACAAAACACTGATAGCTTTTAGCCTCTGGAGGCAAAAACATTATAAGAAAGTAAATATTTTAGTCATTGAACAATGTTGTTGTGGAATTTTTACTTTTCACAGTCATACTTTTCAGAGTAACTTAAAACCTGCTTGTGTGTACTGCCAAGATAAACATCTTCAAGATAACCTATGTTTTAAGAGGGTGTTTGGTGTTCTTTTTCCAAGAGACAATACCAACCAGTGAAAATAATGGGTTGCTTAAGAGCTTAAACAAAATGTGTCAGAAAAATGTTCCATGTTTCTCAAGTATTAAGAGATAGCTTGGTCAGTAATGAAAATTTACAAGATAAAATTTTGTGTTGACTGTTGGTGTCATGCCTCTAAGTCCAGCAACTTTTATATACACTGCGTATTGCACACATTCACAGCCCCTCCTTCCCCAATACAGAAACAAGTACATGTGTTCACTTGCTTTTTAAACTTAAAGGACACTGTACAAATCTTTGCCATTAAGAAATGAGGGCATAGGACGGTGGAACCTACAACGGTAGTACTGGGTACGCTGACAATGTTGCTGCCAAAATTCAGACCTCAGTAAAGTTTGCCAAATGTTGTTGGTTGAGTGAACCTCTGATCTGGACTTAGGGTAGGGATTATTACTGCCTTATGATTTGTGTTCTTGTAACACAAAAGCTTTGAAGAAAAAGGATTTTAAAAAATCAGGACATAGAACATCTATAGTGTTTTTTCAGGATGGTTAGGATGCTGTGAATGAATTGTGAAGGGCCTCAGAATATTTGACCACTTATTCCTTGTGCTCATTTCTTCTGGGGAATTGATGATATACCTTCAGAGCAGGATGGCTGCACTGTAGAATATTTTAGGTATGGCTTACAGGAGTGCAGGAATACTATCAGGAAAGAGGTTTCTGCTTCTGGCATCTGATGAAAAAGTCATGGCAAACTGGGATAAAGTGGCTTTTTCGAGCACATGGGCAAGTATATATATTTTAAATGGAATACATGTAATGCTATGACAAATTCTGTTTCAAGATTCATAGTATCTCATACCTGAGTTGCTTTAAGTGCAGTTAAGGTATGTTAAAATCTGTGACCTGATATTTGAAGGAAAGGGTGACTTGGAAAAAGAAAATGGGGTAAAGTAGGTAGCAAAAGGCTAGTTGTTGCATGGTAACATTAAATGTCAAGTATTTTATCTAACTGTCAAAGATTTTCATCAGTGTAGAATCAATACTAATTTTTGTCAAGTTGTTAGATTGGAAATTGGGAAGGAAACAAGAAGGATGAATTCAAAACTTACTCTGCCCAAGAAATGATCTATTTTAACATCAACAGTAGTCTACTTAAGATATTGCTTGACTTCATTCCCCTGAATCATAATGTGCATATGAAGTAAGTGAGTCTTCATTAATGGTTTATTGGGTGCTTTGTCAAATCAGCTGGTTTTCATGGTAGCATTGTAGGCATATTCTCCACATATGCATAGCTTGTGGAGCTCAACCAGCAAGAGTGGGCAGATTTTAAATTCTTACCGAAGAGATGAAAGTAGGAGACATGAATATTGATGTGTTACTGATTTACATCCTCTGGTTTTGTTAAATTCTTACAAAATCATATTTTCTTTATCCTTTACAGCAGTTCTGAATTTTGAATTTAAGTACACTGTATATGAAGCCTGTGTGTTGACTTCATTTGTATAATAATACAAAAGTTCTCGATTATAGAAGTATCTTTCAGCTTGTAAAATACTCCAAAAATATTAGATGTTAAGTGAGTTAACACATGTGGAATTGAATTAGATCTGCCATACTATTTTTATTCAGTTCATTTGACTTCCCAGAGACGTGTAGTAGAGGTTTAGCTTCTTGCAGTAACAAGTTGTTGTTTTGCAGAGTTTCTGTAAGGATTAGTGAGGTACTTTTATTTAGGATGGCTGAAGGTAAAAGTGTTGAGTGTAATCACATAAAGAGAACTAAACCTTTCTACTGTAATTAATATTCCAACCCATGAAACAGAAATTTCTGCTCTTCCAATGAATAGGTTTAGAGCAGCTGTGTCCAAAGAGTATAAAACCAAAGGAAATGTCCATACTATCCTCTTGCTGGAGTGTGCCTTGATGATACTGCCTCCATTTGTCATTTGGTCCCAGGAGGATTGACATCCATAGCATTCACAGCAGGGCTGTGAATTAAAGTTTCTGACCACCCGCTCTCCATGATTTTTTATCTCTGTGTGGTTCCCAGGCTGTGTGCAGGATGAAACAGGACTTGAACAAAGAAAAAAAAGCAGATTTTTGGGCCATGCAGTCCTAATGTAAGAGACTTTCCTGAAAACCCTCATAGCTGTACCAGTTTATGGAATGCTTTAAAATCTAGAAAGCTGGATAAAAAAATTAACTATTGACCATTACTCGAGCATTCCAACTTGATTTACATTTAAATATGGCACTTGGTATCCAACAAGAATTATGTTTAAAAACAATGGAGATGAAAAGTCCCATTCTGCCATGAATAACCTACATCTAAAATGTTGTTAAAATGATAAATTTCCTTTCCATACTTTTAAAAAATAACTTGAGTTTATTTAAACTAATTTTTTAGCAAATCTGACTCAAAACATTTTTCTAATATTTTGTATCATTAAATGTGACCTAAGGTTAGAATGTCAGATTTTTGTGTTAGTTTTTTTGGTTGATGTTCCTACTCAGAGGATATACCACAATATTCCTATCCTTAAAAGGTTTTTCAATATTTTATAAATGTATGTCTGTCAGTATCTGAAGGGAGTTGCCAAGAAGATGTTTCCAGGCTCTACTCAGTGGTGCTGAGCAACAGGACAAGAGGCAGTGAGCAGACACTGATGCACAGGAAGCTCCACCTGAACATGAGGGAGAACTTCTTTACTGTGCCAGATGAGTGAGCACTGGAACAGATTGCCCGAAGAGGGTGTGGAGTCTCCATCACTGGAGATGTTCAAGAACTGTCTGGACACAATCCTGTACCATGTGCTCTGGGATGATCCTGCCTGAGCAGGGAGGTCGGACCAAGTGACCCACAGTGGTCCCTTCCAACCTTCCTATTCTGTGATTCTGTGACACACGCAGAATGATGCAGAAAGAGGAGGAAAACAGTTTCATCTTTCCCCATAAAAATGTATGCTGGAAGATCAGCATTGTTCATCTTCTACTTCAGTTTCTAAAATGTTGAGAAGTCTTGCTGCTACTAGCATTTCTAATAATTTCTGTGTAATATAATTATCTCAGCCCTCAGTTTTGAGAAGGTGGCAATCCATGGCTAGCAGGAATAGCACATTATCATCTCTCTAATCACATTTTCTTTTTTTTTTTTGTGAAGAATGTTTCTTGATTCGTATTCACCAAGCTGTTTGTTATGTTTCAAACATGAAAATTGTTAGTAGGTGGCATACTCTCTCTTATTGTGCATGTTATCAGAAATCATCTGTCATCTGATTTAAACTTCAATTTAGTCAGCAGAGCATCTCAATTTGGAGAAAATTGGACTCCATTATAAAACACAATTGTGATAGGATTATGTTTTTATGGTAATGCATGTAATTTATTGCTCTTATTATCATGCAACAGATTGTACAGTCATGTTTTGACTTACTCCTTTAAAAATGCTTTGGAACATGAACATTATAACATTACTCTTATGTGGTTTCTTTTATTTTTTTTTCTTTAAAACTTTAGGGAGACGTACATTAGCCTGACTTTCATGGATAACATTATAAGGAATTTTTAAAATGTATTTGGTACTATGAGACAAGTAAACAAGGGATACAATATTTGAAGAAAAGATGGCAAAGGTGTTTATTCAAGAGTGAAATGAAGATCTTTTAATTAAGTTACAGAGTTCCAGCTGGTTTTATTTACCATAATCTTGTATTTTGCCTCATGCATTTGGGTTATATCTTGTCTCTGAGCAGATTAAGTGCTAAAGTTGTGAATACACAGTTGTTAAATCAAACAACCTTCCTTTCCTGGGAGGAACTTCATAATACTTTTGCAAATATTGAGCTATAATAGCAATTCCAGCTTCATGAAAACTTCTGATTGAACCTGCTGGACAAGTTCACGTAATCCCTGGGAAGCTGCATTCTGTCGTTTTGGATTTTCTCTCCTTTCTTGAAACATGAGGTCTTGTGCTGGTCAGCAAGTTCTTCTTTTCAGAAGTGTAAGGGCTGAATCTCTTGTGGCTGTTGGTCAACTGACAGCTTCCCTGCAAAATGGCAATCCTATGAGACCTCTCTGATATTTATAATTATCAATTTTAATTTATATGCCAATCTATTCTATAATTAAAATATGAGAGATATTCACATACTCAAAATTGCATGTAGCTTAGGGTTTTTTAAAAAGAGGACAGGAAAAGTATGCATTACTTTCCTGACAGAAGAAAAAGAATATTGTGGTTTTGCAAATGGTTTTTACTTTCCATCACTGTCCTGAGTACAGTTATTCAGTTGACAGCTGTGAAGAAGTGTGTGTGTGTGTAGGTCAAGCACATACATTTAGAGTCACCCCATGTTTTCATTTGTTTTTAGTTTATTACAATGGGATACAGTCCAGACTTGGTATCTTTCAAATCTAAAAACTTAATTTTTAGTGTGATTTATAAGTGCTTTTTTCTCAATACTGTTACTAGAAGATAATCAGGGAATTTCAAATTATTTAAAAAAAATTAACTGAGGTTGAAACAGTGATTATTTGAGCCACTGACAAATTTACTTTTTCTTTTATATGTGAGGAGCAGGGGGAACTTCAGGAGTTATGTATGGACAAAACTTAAATCTGATTTATGCAAACTCATTCTTAAAATTATATGTTAAATATTTTCCATTTTTGTTAGTCCTCTGGCACCCTCAGAGTTGTTGCTGATATTCGTGCAGTTCTGTGCATTGTCCTAAAGTTGGTGGGTGAATGACTAAATTATGTGAAGTGTTGTGTTCTTTAATCTTTGTAGAGCAAAATCTGTGATGTTGTTGATAAAGCTATTAATTTATTTGGAGAAGTTTTTTCATTATGTCGAGTAGTTCAAGCAACAGGCTTGCAGATGAGCTCTGCTCATCCTGAAGGGCGATGCTGCTTTGTCACCCTGCTTTTGTCATTACCTTGTAAAGGTGGGAGATCAGAAAGGACACTTGAAAAATGTACATTTTGATGGTAACCTTGTAGGTGGGGGCATCATCAGTATGGGAGAACAGCTGTCAAGTTGGTGCTTTTTTTATGTTAGCATTTTATGAATTATTTGACAGACAAAAAGGAAAGCTACTGCTAAACTGTTTCTCAGTAAAGTTTTTGTTTTCTCTATTCTAAAGACTAAACTTTAAATTCAGGTTTAATCACTTTCCTGGTCGTTTTTAAATATTTCTTCTTTACAATCCACAAGTATGTCTGCATTTTTCGGCTTATCTCACAGTTAACATTACTGGTCTTTTTCTGCTTATAGAACTTTCATTCTCTCAAAAATGCTTCATTTTGTTCTTTGCTATAATAAATGTTTCTGCCAGATAGCAAAATAAATGGAAAACAAGGAGTGAGATCTTGACTGAGATTGCTAAAATTAATTTTAGAGTAACAGAGGTGAGCCACATAATGGGGTGCAATGCATGCCTTTTGTACTGTAGTGATGCATTTGGACAATATGATGTTGGAACCAGTTGCTTTCTCAGTTCATAATTATGAAGTTTCTCCTTCTTTAAGAAAAGGAAATTCCGATTTTCTTTGCCAAAAGGAAACACTGCTTTTCTTTGGCAATCTTTTCTGTATTAGCTTGCAATTAATTAAATTTATATAGGTTGTTTTATTCAGATCCTCTGCCTTTTTTATAAGTCAAATTATTTATCGCTTCATTGCTTTGCAAGTTTTTTTCGGCTGTAAGCACTTTTGCCAAACAAGGAGATGTAACTACAGCTTTAATAATGTCTTTCAGTGTAATGGATTATAAAAGATTCTGAAGAAATTGGTACAAGCAAAGTTATAATTCTTTGTGCTGTTTTTCTTTACTTATCTAATGACAGCTCTTTCTGCAGAATAGACAAGCTTTTATGTCTTTCTTCAGCTTTATCATGTGACTGCCTTACTATGAGAATATTTCTTGATAAATGCTCAGTATTAGGGGAACAGTCTTTGGTCTAGAATAAAGGGCTAAAGACTGCATAAATGGCAAGCCAATTTACTGAGGATTTTTCTTTGTCTACATCCTGCCTTTTTAACCCAAATGTGAATTTTTTTTGTCATAGGCATTTCATTTTGGGGTTTTGAATTTAATTTCTTTTGAGGCTTATCAGCTTTCATGATGCCAAGACCTTAAAAAAAGAAAGGTATAGAAAACCAACCCAAAGCAGCAGCAGCAGCAACAACAAAAATAAAATAGGAACAGAGAAAGTTTTCTGCCTGAAAGCTTTGCAAACTAAATGAAAGACAAGTTGAGAAATACAGGTGGGTAAGAATGAACAAAGACAAGATTAAAATATTGATATAAATATAAAGAAGGGGTCAAAAATGGGTTTGGTTATTTGTTGCAACCTTTTACATTCTCATATTCTTAGTGTGGTTTCATTTACTGAGTAACGCATGCAGCCTTAAATGAAATCTGTTTTGCATTTACACCAGAGAGATCTGGTGTTCACAGGAAAAAAAAACCTCCCAAGGGAAGGACTGTGTCTTCAAACCTTTTGGTTTTCCTTGTAAGGTCATATCATTCATGGTTTGCTTGTGCTCAAATCATTCTAATGTCACCTTCTTAATTTCACTTGTTCTTTGGAGAATATGGACCAAGGTAAAAAGACATCAGTGTGATCATACAGACTGATAAGGAGGAGGAAGAAACCTGAACTGAGAATGAGGCATCCGTGAAAGTGGTTCTCAGCTAAGCATTTATTGAATCATAGGAAATCAAAGTCTGTTGGAAAGGACTTCAGGGGTTATCCAGCCTAAACTTCGGGCAGAGTTGGGCTGTGGCCATCCCTAGGTCAGATCTCTCAAGGCTCTGTTCTTGGACACTTTCAAGGATGTGGAGATTCCATAGCCTCCGTAGACAACAAATCAAGAGCAGCATTACTTTTCTAGAGAAATATGGACTCACCAGCCTGAAGCTTTCAAATGTCAGTTTGTGGCTGTTTCCCCTTGCTTAGCTGTCTGCTACTGAGAATTTGGCTTCCTTGTGTTTGTGGTTTCCCTTCATATCAGCTTGCCCCTCTAGCCTGCCATTCACCAGGCTGAATAACGCCAGCATCCTCAACCTCTCCTCATGTGTCATGGGATTTGGTCCCCTGACCATTGTGACAGTCCTCTGCTGGACCTCTCCCCACTGCTCTTGTGAGGCTGCAAAAACTGGCTCTGTAGCATGCCAGTCTCATTGCTGCAAAGTGTAAGATGGCAATAAATTGTTCTTTGGGCCCTGTTTAATATGCTCAGGGTGCAGTTTGCCTCATTCATGACAAGAGGGCACTGCTGGCTGCCGTTTGTTTAACTTGGTGTCCCCTGTAAGTGCTTGTTGACTTGTTGACTGCTGGTCTACACTGCAGTTACATTGCTGAAGGTGTAAAACTTTGCACTTGTCTGTGTTGAACTATACGAGGTACATGATGCCTAGTTCTCAAGTTTGCTGAGGTTTCTCTCAGTTGAAGTTCTGCTGTTTATTTCAGCCATTTCTTCTGCTTTTGTGTCATCTGCAGGCTTGCAAAGGATACACTCCCGGTAGTTCTGTAAAGTGTTATACAATGCTTGGAAAGGATGTAAGAGACCAGCAAGAGCAAAAGGATGATAATTTTGGCATTAATAACTGTGGGGAGACAAAGAGACTATAGTACTAAAGGCAATCTTACCCTTGATATATTGCAGCTGTGTTAATTATCAAGAGTGGGAACAGCCTTGCCCTCCCAGCTATGGGTGTGAAAAAGAGTGAGTTAGCTGGGAAGGAGTTCAGCTCAGTTGGAGTTACTTGGAGTTGGAGTCAGTTGGAGTCTGCTGGCTGTACTGTGAGGAGGAAGGGACAGGAGGTTGTGCAAGGGACAGAAAGGGTAAGACACTGTATGTAGGACAAACAGGGTAAGGTGACCATGATAGGACAGGAAGGAGCGAGCCAGAACTGCAGAAAGGAAGAAGGGAAGGCAAGAAAGAGCTGGAGCTGTGTGGAGCTGCCCTGTGGGACTGCTAAAGAGAAAAGGTACAAGAGATTTTTAGATAACAAGAAGCTGATGCTTAAAGCCTTCTGATGTTTTTACTGAAGCACTTTGAGTGCAGTGTCTGTCTCAACGACCACAAATAATGTGCATATGACTTTGTTGAGGCCTACTGAGGTCATCTTTTGAAGGTACAGGAGGATAGTTGCTGCTACTTTTTTCCAGACACTGAACTTTTGAAAAACTAACTGGGGTTTGCTTAAGACAATGTTTATTGTAGGGAAGAAGGTAAAGATCCTGATTCCTATCCATAGGTTCTGATATGATTTATTGTGTTTCAGAGAAACACAAACTCAGTCTTGGGCAAATATTCCTTAGTGAGGTCTGTGCCAAAGAGCTTACTAATCTTCAGAGCAACTCATAAGTCCTGTTTCCTCTCATCTGTGCTCTACCCAGTCTAGATAGCCATGTTCTTGCTATTATGCCTAAATTTTTTTTTTTTTTAAACTCTTACCATTTCCAGAAGCTTGATGAGTAACATAGTCCCACAGTCCACTAGGACGTGAAGGATGTGAATAATGTGGACTTAGTCTTCTCAAGTTCAGGAGGCAGTTAAATTTTCTCTAGCAAGCCAGATGAATTGTCCTGCCAAGTTGTTGTATTAAGTGAGGGTAGTGTCTTCTGTCTTCAGTCTTCTGGTAGTTTTAAAAATGGGAGTCATTTCCCATTCAACGGTATAGTTTCATGGACACACAAAGCAACTCACTGCACTTGTGAGGGAAGTCCCTAAACTTGTAGAAGATAAGATTTATAACTGCACTCCTGTCCTTCTTGTCCTTGTAAATACAGTAAGGTAAGCAAATTAAGAATTATGTTGAAATTATTTTATTGTTTCAGAAATAGGAAGTCTGTTAAATCTTTCCAGTCTTGGTGAGGCACCCTTGAGTTAGCATTATGTTCTCTTGTCCTCTCCCATTAGAAAGTGCTAAAACTGACAGCTGACCTGAAATTTAGCAGTTATCATGTTGGTAAGAATCTTGTTTTCAAGTTTAAATTTTAAACCTGTGAAAACTCAAGGAAAGCAGTAGTCATCTATACAACTTTTCAATGTTTCAGCCTATTTCTGAGGGGAGGCTATTCTATGATGGTCAGAAGAGGTTAGTTAAGTAAGCAATATGTATTTGCTACATAATTGTTGAAATGAAGGAACTTTTTCTGTTGTGTATCATTGAAGCATTTAGCTCTCAGTGGAGAGGAATTTGTAGCTAGTTGTGTACCAGAAGTACAACTTTAATTGCCAGAGTACCTGTGAAACAAGCCTGTGTTTGATATCCTTTCTGGACAAAGGAGATGCCTCCAGAGTAGATGCCGATTGGAGTACTTTTGTTATAAAAGATTGAAATTCTAGTGTAAACTACCCAGATGATTATCTTCCTCAGTTATTCCTTTAGTTATTATTTTCTGTTCCTGTGTAGCCCTAAATGTTTGTAAATTAACCAATTACACTCTTCTTCTAGTGAGATACTGTCATTTGTTCTCTCTGATGCAGGGCATATGTGCCAGAAGTTTCTCTACAGGCTTGCTTGCTCTCAGCTGGTTTAACAAAAATGTACTCTTCAAACTTTTTCTCTTTATAAAACATTACTTGTTTTTCTATGGTAGTGATTCAGTGGCATTAAAATATAATTTGTTGTAGTGCCACAGCAGACAGTGAGAACATGCAAGTTTTGAGTGTGTGCGGTTAATTAGATGAAATGTATTTTGACAGACACCTAGTAATTAGACTTTAAAATTGATTTTCTTTTTGCATTTAATTATGTTTTATTTCAGCTCTTTGCTGAGAAGCTTTTCATTAGCTGTTTAGGAGTTTGTGTTTCTGAATTTCACTGAATTTCATGAAGTGATTTAAGTCAAGTCATTATGAGCTTATATGTGCACAGCTGTCAGTGTGTTTTTCTGAAATTATTTCTGAGCTTAGGATGCTACGTGTTTATAGAGTGACTGGTTTTAAGAGCCAGTTTAAGCACAGGGAATAAATTCGGATTACATGTGTAGCTAACCGTGCTGCTCTACTATGATTTATGCTGCCACTGCTACTTGGCATATGACTTGGGTTGAAATAAAGAAATATAGTGTTTTACTACATCCACCTTAAGTTAAAGCCTTCCCCTAAAGTATAATACTTAAATGTATTTGCTCAGTTTGACAAAGATGTTTCATAGAGGAGATCAATAATCTTCTATTGTTGCTGTTCCTTTTCCTTCCCAAACTCTAGTTTTGTGGATTTGGTACTGAAGCTGTTCAGTTACACTAATGGCGTAATTTTTCCTATTTAATGCACTTTATTTGAAACCAAAAACTCTACTGCATGTAGAACTTGTTCTTCTTACCTGCTTTCCCTTAAGTCCTGACATGAAAACTACCTGTGTGAAGACTGTTTTTATGGTGAAGGAATTGATTTAGAAGATTGTTCTCACACAACATATATCTTCCCATGCTGTTCCAAAGAGAGTGTTGTGATGTGTTAATCTTAACGTCCTCTCTCAGGCTGTAACATAGCTTTTGGGAATGTGGGTTTTCTTCTGTGACGACACACTGTGTAATATTTTACTGTATTGGTGGATAAATGAGAGAGACAAAATAAGGGGTATGTAGCAAAGCTTTTACTCTTGAACTCATTCCTAGAAATACCAAGTTTTCTTGCACACTTACTTTGTCAGCATTATTAAGTTCACCTGTATGGTTATGCCTGGCTTTATGCTTTTGTGAACACTAAATGTGAGTGGAAATTTGATGGCTAATGGATTAAAAGATGGATAAGCTACATGCTAAATTGCCTCTTCACTCTAACAAGCCCCCTGTCCATTTTCTGTCTTGACTTCATTTTGGAGCACTGAAGGACCAGCGCTCATGAGACCCGTCTCTCACACCTCAGACTCTTGCGTTGGATCAGCTGGCTTTGTTGCTGTGATCCAAATCTTTTTATCATCTCTTTCATGTGTCCTGATTTTTATGTTAATTTGTTGATCAGAAGTCATGGTAGCTAGAGTGTATAATGGATTTAAGGTTTGAGATAATTGCAGAAACTTTTTACTCTAGCAGTTCTTAGAGCAAAACAAATGTGCCTGTAAATGTGCAGTATTTCTTTTGAGTTGCTGTGGGAGCTGAGCACAAGGACTGGTAAAGAACAGTGCTGGCAGAGAAACAGCTCTTCTGGGGAGTGAAAATAATGCTAGGCTTTACTTAAAAAACTGTCTGAAAATCTTTCCTGAGATTTTTGTAGTGAGCTTGTTCTGAACAAGCTGAATCAGTGGAGCTGTAAGAATCTTCACCATGTTTCTACTTCTAGGGAAGAGTGAATACAGAATACGTTGTCTGGGCCTTAATGCCTGCATGGAGGGAAAACACTGTGACATTTTAAAAATATCCCAATACACATATTTGAGTGCTAGTATTGCTCTTGATATTGGGGTGGTTTTTTGTTGTGGGTTTTTTTTGTTGTTGTTGTTAGGTATTTTGTGGGGGTTTTTTTGTTTGTTGGCTGGCTTGCTTTGTTTTGTTTTCTTCTGAAATCCCAAGTAATTAGTTTGTTTATGTGAAGTGCTCATTTTGAGACTTTTGGTTGGTCATTGCTGTTTTTTTCTTGTTGGATTTTTTTTCTCTAGATGGCTATTTCTTTCTATTAGTAATATCCAGACACAAAACCAGTATAGCTATGAGAGATACTTTTATATGTACATGTAGTAATAGCCTTACATTTGTTTCTTCATTATTTTTTCTCCATTTTTGACTCTGTCACTGGGGGAAACCTGAACCAAGTAAAGGAAGTGCACAGAAAACATACTTCGTGTAACACTTAGAAACAGCAACTTGCTTCTAACAGACATGTTATGAACACCAGGATTGCATCTATGTCAGGGTTTCTTGAGATACTGTCCTTGCTGGCATATCTTAGTTCTGATATGAAGAGAGGGAATTCAGATGTAGCCATTGAAAAATAGAACACAGTTGATGACATCACAGTGTTGTTGTCATAACCAGTATGCATTTACAGCATTTATTTGGTTAACCCTTGGTTTGTATAGGTCAACACTGTCATTTTTATATAAAAATGCAAATTAGAAAAATGTGACTATGAAAATAATAAACCCATAGCTGACTACAGGAGACATTGTTACCTGACAGTATATATCGACATGACTGTAAGGGTAAGATAGGAGTGTGATTTAAGTTATGCCCTTAGATGTAAAATTTTACCAGTTTTTGTTGCAACAGGAGTAGAAAGACATGACAAAATTACTAGAAAGCTGGCAACCACGAGGCTGACATAAATGTTCATTTGTCAAGCAGCATAGTCTTTGAAGGAATACACCAGTGTAAGCAATTTTGCATTTGCTTTTCCTTAAACAAAAATTTCTATCCCTAGCATTCAGACAGTTTGTCACTATTTTTACCTTCTGCATAAATGCAATTTTACAGGTAGCCATATTTCTTAATTAGATTTTAGAACTAAGAGCGTTGCCAGCCATTCTTTGTTTTCACATTCTGTGTTTCAGCAAAACAAGGTAATGTCTGAATTTTAGCTGACAAATGTTTTGAAGAGTGAAACCACCAGAAGGTAGTGTATGTCTTGACAGGTAACATTTAGGAATGTGATAAAATAGCAAGCAGTTTCTAACTGAAAAAGCTCTGCCTAGCTCTGGATGGGGTTGCATTTAGTGTGTACCTTTTGATTTCTGAGTTACTACTCAGTCTTTTTTCTTTACCTGTTTTTATTTTTTTAATCCACCAAGGTATATAATTCTTTATACCTTAATCTGGGATTTTGGCTTTTCAATGAATGAAGTTCAAAATCTTAGCTTTTCAGTGAATGAAGTTTTTGTTGTTGTTTTGTTGTTTCTGAAAGCTGCTCTTAGCCTGTTTCTCCACACCAGTTTCCTTTTAACTTCTAATCAGTTCTTTCTTAGGAAGTGATGTCTGCTGGCACTGTTTCCAGTGTGGTCTCTTTCAGTGAGGGACATGATTGTCTCTGGGATTTAATTCTTTTAGCAGTTCTATCTTCTTTTTAATAGGCTGCCTCATTTCTGTGTCATTTTCCTTTTGGAAGTCATGTACAGCTGTGGTAGATTTTTGGGCTTTTGTAACTCCTGTAGGGATATTGAGTCTGAATGCATTATTAGTGTGCCTTTCAATAAGAAAAAAACTGAACAAGATCCCACACACACTCTGGGACCGTGTCTCTTATGGTTTCCCTAACCAGCTCTCCATGAAATGGTTATTGTAGTGCTAAAAGTTTAATCTCTGGTCCCAGTGTGATGCTTGCCTGATACTCATGGGTGTCTGCCACTACAACTGCATTTCCTTCCCTCATTGCTTCTCTGATTTCTCATAGCAGATTGTTGGTGATCAGTACATCAGTCTAGGAGGGCAGTTTCTAATACAAAGCTGCCTTGAGCGCTTACATTTGGATCCTGGAATGCTGAAATCTTCCTTAGAAAAATTTGGTCAAAGGCAGACTCTCACTGAGGACACCTGAGACCTGAGACTTTCTACTTAGAAAGCTTCATTCTACCTGATATCCTGTTGTCCTGCCATTGAGAGAGAAATGTGTCAAGCTCCAAGCCCTTTATAACTCGTCCACAAGGTCTGGCATTTCACAGGAACAGGACATAATTACAGAATACTTCAAGTGTGTTCTTATTCCATCACGATTGATTATCCCTTTTTGTGAACATGAACTCCTGCTTTGGTGGGGAAAAAATGTACATGCTGTGGACATCTCC
Source organism: Acrocephalus scirpaceus scirpaceus (assembly GCA_910950805.1). Classification (NCBI taxonomy): domain Eukaryota; kingdom Metazoa; phylum Chordata; class Aves; order Passeriformes; family Sylviidae; genus Acrocephalus; species Acrocephalus scirpaceus. The sequence continues at coordinate 6,184,969 of OU383778.1, read as the reverse complement.
CGAGCTCTTCTCTGCTGTAATCATGTATTTGTTAGTTTTTATCATCATGCTGGAATAGTACAGATATCCAAAGGGTGTAGAAGGTAAGAGTGACTCGCATCACTAATTGAAATTAACATGAATACCTGGCTCTTTTTATTCAGCCATCTGTTGGCCTCCATGCTCTGGTTAACTCTGCATGTATTTGTTCAGAGTATTGTCCATTCAGATTGCTGTAGTACAGCTAGTAATAATTGACTGGTATTTTAATGCTAATTTACACTATTCAGCTCCTGGGTCCAATTGCTTATTGTTGAGCGGATAGAGAATCAATGGTGATTTTTCTCCACCTCTTCCCTGGATTATATGTACTACATTGTAGCTATTTAAGTTTAAAAATAAATGCACAGTTCCAAGAATATGATGTTAATATTGTGCTGTTGGCTGCCGATTCTCAATATAGAGTTTTTGTGGTAGAAAAGAACACTTTTTTTGGAAGCATGTTACTTTTCATAGGTTTTGTTCTTTAGCCTCAGTTTAAAGTGACAGTATTTGTAGTAACAGCAAAAAATTTCAAATAATGTATTTTGCCAAGAAACTTCCATCTTTCGTATGTAGGCAGAACTTTAACCAAAATCAGATCTTTGGCAGAATTCTTTTTCCTGGTGAAATTCACAAAGTTTAGTAATAAAAATATTTTTCCCATCTAGCTTTGTAGATAAGTTTTATGAAGTACCAATTTGTAAATAAATAATTCAGGAAGAAGTCTGTTGAATTCATTTTGCTTGGAATTAGCTAATTCTCCTTACTGCGCTGATAAGTTGTCATGTTGAATGGTAGAATTGTTTTGCTTTCTTCCATGGGGGAAAAGGAACCTTAAAATAAGACAGGGAAACACTGATTTTATGTATAAGATCTGTGTCTTTGTGATATGATATGTGAAAACAGTCTTACTTGGATTTTATATGATCCTTAGTCAGTAGTTTTGATAACAAGGAGGTTTATCTATTAAGTGATTATAATAACATAACCCAAATGTAGGCATAACCACATGGAAATACCCTAGTTAGAGTGAGAACTAGATGGGACAAAGGGAGGAAGGGAAATTTCAGAATCTTGTCAGCAGTCTGCATAATATTAAATACATTTCTGTGTTTGCATTTTTATTCGATGTAATTGCATGGCTGAATTTTGACTTCATCGCTGTAGAGTATATTATTCCCAGCAGATTAAGAGAATTCTAGGAATAAGGAATGCAACAAAGCAGCAATACGTTCTGTGTGGAACAGTGACATTGCTTGCAAGGCAGGCTTGGAAACACTGAAGTCTTGGCTTTACAAATAGTTATGGAGTGGGAAAATTTGCTAAAGATCTAAGAGTATATAATGAAACTTGTACAGACTGAACTTGTCATAGAATGAACAACTAATTCTTCCTATTATAGTTACATTTTAGTATTGCTGTATTACGGATATGAATATCTGGTTGATGCACCTGAAACCTTTACAGTCTAGAAGAAAAATTTCTAGAGCTAAAACTAAAGCTGGAACTTCTATTTTTGTATTTAGAATATTTGCAGTTACTTTTAAAATAATTACATGGTTTTATTTACAAAAGGATATCACATTTATTATTAGACTGTTTCAAATGCTAAAGTTCTGCCTGAGTAGTATGCATTTGAGTATGATAAGTGTTCCTGCATTTTCTCAGGGCATGGGTGTTATTCATAACTTTTTGAATACTGAGGAGTAAAATACAGATTTATTGTATAATGGAATAAGGAAATATTTTGGTTATTTTCTTTTCAAATATTTACTTCAGCCAAAAATGATGGAATGAGTAATAGCTATCAGAGATGGAAAATAAACTTATTAAGCTGTAATTTGCACTTTCATGGGTATGGCGTAAAAGTACCTTGTATATTTATCTGCTTTGTTACACTGTAAATTCCTAGCTGTTTCAGCTAGGTACCTTTTAGCAGGCTTTTTTTATAGCCTAATAAATATCAACACACAAAAGTTTTCCTTAGCATCCCATTTATTCTTTGTTCTAACCTCAGACTATTATTTCTAATAAGTGTTATGTCCTGAATAACACACCATGTTCCTTTGTATATATCATATAATAATAATTTTCTTCTATAATCATCTTATTTTTCTTTCTTCTTGAAGATAGGGTTGTTTCTTTAGGCTACTTCCTGAAACTTTTATGTTTTTCTGATGACTAAAGAACTAAGTTTTAGCTTCATTTATTAATTAGTGAAACTCTGAGAAGCAAAAGATACATACTGTAATACCATCGTTACTGATGGAGACTTTTGGGGGCTCATGTTGGATGTGTTGGTTTTTTGATGCTGGATTTACCATGCTTGTGTTTCAAGCTGTAGTTGTGAAATAGAAAGCTTTTGGAAGGTGTATCCTATGTAAGGAGGGTTTTCTCTTTGTGAATATACTACTGTTAAAAAAACAAATAAATTGGAATTTGTAGACTGACAATAGTAATAATTTGTCCATGAATCTTGGGCTAATCACATACATGCAATGATTTTGGATGCTGGTAAAATAGCATTCATGGAAGAGTAGAATTTTTCATTGCCAAAACTTGCATTTTTTCATGATTGTATGTCTGTTCTGGAAATTTTTGCAATACCTGCAAATCAGCTGAGGTCACCCCTAGCCTAGGTGCTTTGTAAAAGCCTGAGTGCTAGGGCTGAAGGAACTTTGGATTGTGAACTATCCATTTACTGCAAGAAAGAAGATTCTTTTTCTGAATGAGCCCTTTACCTTAAACCTTTTACAACCCTCAGCACTTTAATAACTTAAGCAACAAGCTCTCTCAGCAGGTTGCTCTCCTACCAATTTGACATGATAGTTATGAAATCATAGAACCACATTACCATATAGCCTCACTTTCTTTTATTCTGAAATGTAAGGTCAAAATCTACATTACAAAAATGAGAATATTTCATAGCATAAATTTTTTTTCTTTAGTTGATAAGTGCAATGGTAAATATGTGAGTAAAATGATAGGCCACCATGCTTTTAGAAAGCAATTAAAAAAAATCTGTGTAAATCTTTTACTCTTCTCTGAACATTGTAATACTCTATTAAAACAAAAAAGCATAACTGTTCCCTGAAACAGCACACAAGATTTGCAATTACTTTGAGAACTATTGATTTTAAAGTTCTTGAAGAGTGCCTGTAATCAGCATAGCTGATGACTTCTTAATTAGACTAGTCCTGCGAGAATTTGGCTCTCTATACAGTATGTTTATGAATCTAATCAACCAGGCAGTGAAAAAAATAATTATAGATACTATCTTTATTTTTTAACTCACAAAGGAGCAAGAATTGTAATACTGGAGCTCCTGCTTCTGTGAAAATTAAAACATGGATCTGAAGGAATAGAAATTAAAAAAAAAAAACCAAAAACTGCTGTGAAGAAGTCAATTCACCACAAAGTAAGGTCCTTAATAGAAGCAAGAGAAGGACATAAGAAACTCTTGGACTGTGCCATAAAATCCAAGCTACCTGCTGGACTAGTGTTCATCAAATTTTTTTATTTTCTTTGGGGATTTCTCAAGGTACCAAAGGTCATATATAAGAGTTTTTTTGGTTTTGTCATTGGCAGGTCAGTCTGTTGTCTAGATTAAAAGAAGAAAATAAGTATTGTCTAATATCAATTCATGTCCTTGGGTTTGTCTTGTTTCTTATTGACAGATACGTGTTACGAATTTTTCATTAGTTGTCCTTTGTGTATGAAGTGATTTGTAGTGAAAATAGCTAGAAACAGTAGTTAGATTCAACATTACCCAGACTTGTTATTTCTACCATTTGGTTTTTCAATAGTTTAGTTGTTCCTTCACCATCCATTTGTGACTCCCAAGATTCCGAGATCTGTGCTTGCTATTCCAACTGTGTTGACAGTTGAATGCTGTGTTGTACTCTGTGAATATCTCGCTGTAGTAGTTGTGGATGTTAATCTGCCTGGTGACTGACATTCTTCTGTGGTTTAATTATTGCCTTTTCTTTCCTTAGGGAAGAGGTTTGTGCATGGATTTTTTTCTTGTCATTGATAGAAAAGACTTGAGTTTTGGTTTTGCACTACGATTATGTGGAAAGCTTGAGTTCATTAAATGCCTGTGAGAAAGTTCTGATGAGCCTTAGGTAGGTTAGGAGCTAGAGGCTTTTACAACTAGAAAACTTTGTTTTTGGACAAGTAAATCTATCCCACAGGACAGGCAATTCTACTACACTTTTGGAGTAGAGTGATGTTCTTTTATTCCAGCCTCTTTTACAGCCTTGTAGCTCTCTTTAAGCTAGACCACTCACTGATTGCCTAAAGCTGTGGACTGAAACCTGGCACTCAATAGTATTCTGCCAGGTACAGAGCAGAAGAGAGAAAATTTACATTCTTACAGACATTATTTACCTTAGTGTAAATAGCCATAATCCACCTATGAATCTTACCTATGAGTGGTTCTCAATTTTCTATATTTCTATATTTCTGTGTAGGTATGTATGTACATGTATATGTAGGAGAAGGGAATACAGATGACATCGACCCTGATAAGTCACAGCTGTGTTAATTACCCAATACAGCCTCATCCCTGATGAGTCACAGCTATAGCCAGTAAAGATAAATGTGATAAAAGGGGTGGGTTGGCTGGCCAGGGAAGCACCTGGAGGAAGAAGGGCCATCAGGAGGAAGGGAGAGAGAATCACTGCTGTGCGGTCAGTCTGGGTCTGCAGTTAGAGCATGGTGGTTGAACCTGCAGTTATAGCTTAGCTAGGTAGGAGCCTGCATTCAGAGTCTGCAAACTGATCCCTGCAGTCATAGTCTAATAGGAAATACCAGCAGTCAGTGTCTGCAAGGAAAACCTACTGTAGGAACTTGCTGCAGCCAGAGTCAGTGAACAGTTGGAGTCAGGATGGCTGAGCTGTAAGGAGGAATAAACCAGGACCCTTTTCATGCTGTGATGAGCAAGTTTGTGTCTTGGCTCATTTCTACCCTCTAACGAGAGGGCTGCTACAACATATATACATTACTGAATCAGTAGAAAGTAGAGCAGTAGGAATTGATGTCAGAAGGCCACATGAGATTTTCAGAGGTGAAGGTATTTATTACTTTTTTCCCTGTTTTACATCTTCAGGTTTCCCTTTCCTGATTTAGTAGTGATTTTTGTGAGGGACTATTGGCAGTAGTGGAGCAGGTACCCACCAGACTTACTGGGCCTTTTGGGAAGGGCCCAGCAGAACACAGTTGTGATTATATTAAACTCTGCCATATTCAAAGCAGTTTAATAGTTACATGCTGTCATATTTTTTCTTGATTACATGAAAGAATTTGGATAAAATAAGGATATTCCTCCTAAGAGTTGGAGAGCAACTTCAGAGTTTAAAACAAAGTAGTTGGTTACTGTGAGCAAAAGTGTTTAGGGTTAACTAAAAGATACCTGATGGCAGCTCTGAGAATTAGAGGTATTTTCTTAATTTTACAAGATCTACCAATTAGTGAAGATGCAGCCACAGGATCATGAAAACCACATCCATAAGGGCATGATTCCTTGCCATGCTTGCTCTGTGGCCCGTTGACTGGACTCTGTCTTGGAGGATAGAATCATGCATAGGCCTTTCTGATTGGCATTCTGGGGTAGCTTTCCTTTATTGCTGACTATGTTGGTAGCTAGGTGTTTGTTTTCTTTCGTTGGCTGGGTTTCTTTGTTAGTTTTGTTTTCCTTTTCTGAAGAGTCTGTCTTTTTTTTCCTCTGAGGTTTTACATCTCAGCAGGGACCTGGAAGATGATGATAATTTTCTCAGTTTGGTTACGTTTCAAGCAAACTGTAATAGAAGGACAATTTTCAGCCTCTACATGTGACTTGGAAAATATGCTTGATGATGTATCTTGAGGATATTTAGTTAAGTGCAGTACAGTGATTGAGTTTTGAGATGATGAGCTCTGAGTTGCAGAACTTGATGTCTGAAGTAATAATTGACAAAAAAAAATGGGATCCTTAAGTGTATTTTAGCCAGCATGTAGTGCTTCAGTGAGGCAGAGTGTATTGGAAAAATATGCGTAAGCAGCAGAGAACAAACACTGTTTTGATAGTGAGAAAGAAACTACAGAAATACATGTTTCTCGTAGGAACTTTACCTCAAGTCATTCCAAATGTGCACATCTGTAGAGATGTTATTTACCTAATCCCTTAAGAATCTGCATAGATGTGTGATTGTTGCTCTGTGCAGTTTGCAGTTTATTACCTGCTCTGTGTCTGCTTCTGCTGAAAGGGACATACCTAGAGCCACGTAGAAGAGGGCTGCCATCCTTCAGATGCTAAGAAATGCTTTTTAGTAGAAATCATGGTGATGAAGGGGTGACTCTTCCTTGCCAGCAAGCAACTCCCCATTTTTGCCTGGGGAATTGCTTTGGTAGGCTGCGTGGAGTGTGTAGTCAGACTCACTCAGCTGCTAGAAAGGTTTAAAACAGGCAGTAAGATGGGCTTCTGAGAAGCAGTCTGGCTTCTATGAGTTCAGTTTTTAAAGATTGTTAGGAAGATCCTGAAAGATTGAAAAAGAACAGCTTGGAGATTATTACAAACCAGACTCTTGCAGGAATTTCAGGCTTGATCTGAGACCAGTAAGAAGAAATTTGCAGTGTAGGGATGGGGGAAGATGACTGTGTGCAAAACTTCATTCTGTTTACCCTTTAGAACCAAATTCCTTATTCCAAGATTTCATTTTTCATTCAAACTTACTTTCAAGGGAAAGGTACTGCATCAGTTTATCAGAATTTACTGTAATTGATGACTTCAGTTGTAAACTAAAGTAGTACTGCGGGTAAATCTACTGAATGGATTTTGGATTCTGGTAGATTTGAGTGGCCATTGCAGTGGGTAGCAACTCACAGAAGAAGTAAATGCAGATGCCAGCCATTGTTTAAATTACAGAGCTTACCTTTCTTCCCTCCCCCCCCTTAAGATCTTAACACTCTCTTTCAATTCTAGTAAAGCTCCCTTGGTCTTCAAAAGTCAGCTACTGGAAAACATTAGAAACAAATTGATGATTGTATTTTCAAGTTTTCAGTGGCCAAATAGTTTCTTGAGTTTATGAAGTATAGAATACATCAATGTAGTAGTGGTTGAAATGCTAGTATTCCTTGAGTATTTACTTGGAAAAAAAATCTGAGAATATGTACCTTGCTTGTGCATAAGTAAAATGAAGCTGGGTTTGGTTTGTTTGTTTGTTTTTGTTTGTTTCTTGTTTTTCCTGAGAAAATAAAAGTTGCAGCTAAAAATGCTTTTGGTCCTGTGGCAGGTTTTTAATTTTTTTTTTTTTTAAATACTACCCATTCACTTTATGAATTCAGGGTATATGTGTTGTCTTGAAAAGTACGCTGCACAACTTTTCTAGAGCAATTATAGTATTGTGGTTTGATTTAATTAATGTTAAGGCATAATGATGCACCCTCCCTAGCAGAGAAAAGAAGTTAGGCAGTGGAGATTTTGTGATTATAGTATTGTGGACTGAGAATGTTAAGTGAGTGAGGCTGGTACTGGTCAGACAGTGCCTTGAATGTTTCTTCTGTTGCAGAAATTGGATTGCCTGAGGCATGAACTTGAATGTCTTGCTCCAATTTTAGGAGAACATTTTCGTTCTATTGCATCTTAGATATGCAGGAGCAGCTGCAGTTGTACTTCCCTCAGCTTGTTAAGTAAGACTTTGTCAATTTAGCAAAGAGGCACACTGGGAGAGGCAGTCACCTAAAAGCTGCTTCTGGATGGCACCATCAGGGATAGAAAATCTTATTTCCTCTTTGCAGAAATCATAGTACACAGGTGAATGGCTGTGTTATGACACCTCCCTGTCTTACTTCTAAGTCACCCCCAGTATATTTTATTGTCATGAAGAAACAAGTATGATACTCTCTGTGATCTAGTGAAGTTTATGCACCCTGTCACTGGTTATGTATCCTTCACCTTGTATTATACTTCATTTTGGTTTCTGCAGATGAAGATTCATAAAGACTTCCAACTCAGTAATACCTCAAAAGTCCTCCTATTTTTTTTCTTTTGCTTTTACTTTTTTCTGTGATTTTAGAAAAAGGATAATTTGAGCAGCTTCCTGTGAACTCAGCTTGGAAGACACCTAGGTTTAAATGAACCCAGCATTAATATAAAAAAAAAAGAGCTAGTGATGATTTTAATTGAGAAAAAATTCTAGCTGGATTCGTAGGTGGGAATAATTGTTTCAGGGAGAGGTAGAATGAATCCCTGTTGCTATGTTAGAAATGAAGGTCTGTAATAGGAGCCAGCATCTGGGGACAGGAAGATAGGTGTAGTAGTTCTTCCTCATGACATCTTGCTGGATATCACTTGACAATGAGGTACTATGAATTCTCAAATTCATGAACTGAGAGAACTGAGTTTTCTTCAATTAAATATTAATTTAAATGATAGATTAATATTCTATTCACAAAGTGTTGAAATAGAACATAAAAGAAGGTTATGGATGAGTTGACATAACATTTAAATTGTAAAACAGTTGTCTGATGAGTAGGAAATGCAAAATGAGAGATACAGCTTGCTTCATAGAGAATTTCAAACTTTGAGAATTTTTTCATATTTTGAGTGATATGCAATGCCTGTTTTGTGTAGTGAATGAGAGTGGCAGGGATAGAGATTTATTGATCTCAGTAAAATCTATGTGGACTTGAAAAACAGATGGTACTCTGAAAAATCTACACAATGAAATTCAAGTGTTCACGTTATGAAAAAAATATAGTGTAAGGCAATTGAAAAAAATCACAGAATACTCATTCCTATAAATACTTTTTCCTAGTTTATTTAAGATTTTTTTCCACAATTAATTGAGCGCTAATGTTGCTGATGAATATGAGAATAATTACTTTCAAAGCAACGGGCAGACATAATGAGAATGTAGTGGTTCAGTTCCTCATGAAGTCGACTCTATGCAAGAGCATAGTGGACCATAACAAAACACTGCATTTGACTTCAATTCTCAGTGTTGGTGAGAAGCCTTGTCTGGGTTCCCTGTTTTAAAACCAGACATGTTCATTCTTAAGAGAATCACAGAATTGTTGAGGTTGGAAGGGACCTCTGGACAACTTCCCTGCTTACAGCAGGGAGGTGTTTAGTAGGTTGCACAGGGCTGTATCAAGTATTTGTGAGCTTATGCAAGGATGAAGACTCTTGGTGACATTTTCCAATGTTTGCCCAATCTGACAATAAGAAAGGCTTTCCTGATGTTTAATTGCAATTTCTGTGTTTCAGTTTCTGTCCATTTCCCTCTGTCCTGTGACTGGTCACCATTGGCAAGTGCCCATCTCTCTCTTCCTTTTATGTGTCTCATCCCTGAGGCTTCTTTTCACCATGCAGAATGCCTTTATCTCTCTCAGCTTCTCATAAAAAAGATGCTTTTGTCCTTTAATCATCTTCATTGCCTGTCACTGAACTTCCTTTACTGTGCTCTGTTGTACTGGGGAGCTTGAGGCTGGAGTCAGCCCTCCAGATGTTTCTCACTAGTACTGAACACAGGAAAGAAGCGCTGCTTTTGACCTTCTGGAGAGGTCAAGTTGCTGTGAGCCGTCTTTGATGTGAGGGCACACTGCTGGCTCATGGTCAGCTTGTCTACTAGGACTGTCAGGTCCCACTTGGCAAAGCTGCTTCCCTCTTATTTGGCCCCCATCGCATACTGGTGCCTGGTGTTCCTCCACAGGAATAGAACTTTATACTTCCTCTTTGTTGTGTTTCATGTCTTTTGCTCTTTTCTTGGCCTTTCAAGGTTCCTCTTAATAGCAGCACAACCCTTTGATGTATTGACTACTTCTGGTTTTGCACTGTCTGTGAAGCTGAAGGTGCACTCTGTCTCACCTTGCAAGTTATTTATGGAGGTATTGAACAATATTGGCTCTCGTATTGACTCCTGGGGTGTGTCTTTGGTGACTGGCCTACAGCTGGACTTGGTGCTTCTGATCCACAATGCTTTGAGCTCAGCACTGTGGACAGTTTTCATTGTTGATTGCTCTTGATTTTAGACTGAAAACTTGATTAATACTAGCTGTTGGCATGAGGAAGGATTTTTAAATACACATAGAAATGCAATGGTCTGTGCATAGACACCAAAATATTTTGCAGAAGGCAATAACATGTTAACGTAGTTCACCTAAAAAGCCAATCAACAAGTGCAGAAATCTGTTTTCCTTATTTCTGAGGCTTTGGGAAGCATTAATATATGCTTAATCTGGCTCTAGATAATCCACTGATCTTCCAGGGTCTTTTTGTTTTCATGCCAGGCCAGAAAGACAAGAACCCCTCTAGTTGCTCTGTCAGCATGGGGAAACTTGAGATCAGCAGGGTTAGTATCATCAGAAGAGTAGCTTAAAAAAATTTGGAGACATATAAGTGAGAAAGATGCCAAAAATACCAAGCAGGGAAATAAATGCATCTATGGCAAGGTGCTGGGCTGTCACAGATGGCTTTTAGTCATTGTTATTCTAAGGTTAAAACTAATGTGGAATCTTCAAGTATGTTCATATAAGAGTGCAGTTTTGAGAGATAAGGAACAGGGTGATGCTGCTTTGCATATGAAAGATCACAGGATGAATATGAAAATAACCTTCTCTCACATTTGATCCTTAGTGTTAACTGTTAAGCTAGAGATGCTCTGTGACAAAAAATTCTGATTTACAAGTTTTATGTATGCTAATAAGTGGATGGATTTGATGTTTTCATAATTCTATTAGGTTCCTTTCCCTTTAGTATCATATTTGTGGAATCCAGATGGGTTCTTGTCATCTCTGCGTGTTCTCTTTTGATTTGGGGTGTAGGAAACACAAAAGTTTGAATGCCTTGTAAGGCATCTGATCTAACAGAATAGAACGAACTGAATGGGATTTAGTTTATTCAAATTTATACAAAGAAAATATTTCAAGTTATTCAATCTTTACCTTTTATTTCTTTTGACAATCACATATTTAGAAGCTAAGACAGTTTCTATAATCATATGTATGCTTTTCATCCACAGGAAAAGCAGGGAGAAGAGTTTTTCTTTGGAAACTTCTTGCAGTGTCCAAGGATCCAACATTGCATTTAGTAAATGTAGAATAATTTCTAGAAATTTTGTCTCTTGGATAGATGCAATGTGTACCTGAATTTTATATATCAGTGAATAGCAATCTGTATCATGTTAAAGATTTCAAACCCAGCACAGAATTCCTCCAAGCACAGTTCTTTATATTCCTCCAAGCACAGTTCTTTATATTCCTCCTTCCTTAAGGGCTAAGCTGTGGAACCTCTTCCATAAATCCAATATATCTACTTCTGTTTATTATGAGACTGTAGTTAAGTGACTTATCTGTTATGACACCTGACTTACAGATTGTCATCACTGTGATTTGGTTTTGCCATCTTTCAAGCTCAGGAGGAAGGTTTCTGGTTGTGTCTTCTGTGCTCATGGTAGCTGTGATGAAAGCATCTATGGAAGGTCAATCTGTAAATGCCTGGGTCCTGCTTACTAACTTGGGGTTTAGGAGTTTTTAAGGATGGTTCCTTGTCATTTTTGGAATTTGGAAAGAGGAAACATGATTCCACTTGAGGCACCTTCCTTATTTAAAACTGATTGAATCATAGTGAAAATTGCATGTTGAAATTCTTAGAATATATATAATGATTTTTGCTGTGATTCTGGTTCCTATGCCTTCATTTGCTTCTATATTCTCATTGTGGCTGAAGGTTTGCAGTTCAGCAAATAAAATATCCAGTCTTCAAAAAGAGACATGTTTGAATATGCCTTGTCGCCTGCCAGTCTTTTAGTGAAAATTCATGGCAAAATTTCTGCACAAATCTTGAAATATTTTGCAAACTTTGAGCCTTCAAGGATTTATTGAATGTGAGGTCACCACTCACAGTGTGGTCATGCAAAATGGTAACTATGGCAACTGCAGAATACTGGAATGGAGAGTAAGGAGGGAGGTTTATGTGGAAGAAGTAATATCCTTGGACATAGAAAACGTCCTTATAGAGCCTCCTCAGATGAAGATGATATATGGGCAATTTTTGGTGTGAAGTTCTTTTGTCTTCTAATGCCAAGCAAAAAACTTCCGATGACTTGTTTTCTTCCAAGTTTATTTTAATGGGTACTTCAGACTTTAAAGGTAAGTTTAGTTTATATTTCGTGATAATTTAAAACTTGTGGATTATTCTTAGTTCTCTAAAGGCATTAACACCTTAGAATTATATCCAGGAAAAACCAAAGCTATGAAAATATGCACCCTATAATTTTGGTGTCTCTCTTAGTTTATGCGAAAAAGAAGGAAAAATAGCTTTTGAATTTTGACAAAAATTTTATGGAATAAAATTAGATGAATGTTAAAGTTACCTAAACAAGCATGTACATAGACAATGCTGTGCAGTATTTTGATTTAAAGCCTGTAGGAAAAGAGAATTATTGGTGTTTTTCAAGGCATTCTACAGTGTGTTACTTGCAAAAGCTCTCATTGGATTCTGCACTACTTGTAAGTCCGTTGGGAGCACCTACCAGTTTTTCTGATTTGTTGTGGTTGGAGTTTTTGTTTGGTTGTTTTCTGGTTTTGTTTTGAGTGGTGGTGTTTTGGGTGGTGTTTTTGTGTGGGGGGTTGTGTGGTTTTTGTTTTTGTTGGGTGGGGTTTTTTTTTTTTTTTTTTTGGTACTTCCATTTTTCTGAATACTATTCAGGGCTGGATTTGATTTCCTGTGATTTTTACCATCAGAGCTACTTCCTGTTACGAGTTTTTTGCATCAGGAAGACTGGGTGGAAGAAGGAAAGGACCCATGTATCTTGCTCTCTTCTCCCAAGATTTCAGTTCGCAGACTATTCTACCAATACGTACAGAAGTACTTTGTTCTGTAGCTGATTGGATGAAATTGTGCAGTCACTGCTAATGACAAAGGGTGTCTCGTCAAAATGTTCTGTTAAGAACATCCCTGCCTTCCTCAATACGTTCATAGTGTTTTGAAGTAAAGGTGAGCCCCTGTCAGTGCTTGTTTGAAAGGCAGAGCCAAGAGTACTTGGAAAGAAGCATTTTGTGCATCTTACTTTGAGAGCTGAGCTCCCAGAAACTGTTAGCATGCTTTACACTGTGACTTCTGAAATGTTCTGTCATTCTGATTTAGACCAGGGCCAAACTGATGATCACAGAATCATTGGACAAGTCAGATGTCAAAGCCATGATGCCATGACTTCATGCTCTGTTGTAGTGACAGAGAAAGCATGACCTTTAATCCTCTCTTATGTCATCCTTGTCATTAAATATACATAGGGTGAAGTCTTTGCCCTGCTGAAGGCTATGGCAGTTTTGCTGTGAACTTCAGTGAAGTCAGGGCTTTACAAGTTGTGTATTCTAGGGAAAAAGCAGAAGGTTTAGATTCAGGTAACTCATGAAGTTTATTTATTTTTTATTCCATTGAGTGAAAGTATGAGTTAATTTTGCAATTTTCATGGTCTCTTAAAAATAATCCTGCAGTCTTTCTTTACCCTATACAACCACAGCCTTGCCATTCTTTTTGGTGCTTGTTACAAGGGATAAGGAGCTAGAATGCAGAAATGAAATGCCAGTATGGATAATTTTCTCTTATTAAGGGATATCCTGCCCCCTCCCCAGCCCAAATAGGCACACTTCTTGCTACGGCAGATATTTTATCTTTGAATCTTGTTTGATTCTAATATAATCCAGAAGCAAATCTGAAATTTGAAAAATCAGCAGAGATTTGAACTAACACTAAAATAGCTCAGGAGGTAATAAAAATTCTCAGTTAAGCAATATGGTATCCAGTACAAAGACTCAAGGAATTTATTTTTAAATTAATGGTTAGTGGAATATATTCCTACACTTTCAGATTCCAGCTATGGAGTATATACCAATTGCTTGCAAAAAATGTGCCTCCTCCTAGTTACCAAGTGTACCTTCTTGTAATTAGGATTCAAGCAAACAGTGGCAATGTCATTAGTTTAGTTTGTCTGTAGCCAGTGTCAGGATTGAGCTGGCATTTGAAGTTGTTTAGTGCTGTTGTGACTAAAAACAACATCCAAATTGGATGCAGGATAGAGTTTATCCTGGTATTTTGAATTATCTGCCATGTTTCAGTGTGGAATAAGAGTCCAAGATCTTCCATTTCCTGTTGACAAAATCCTTGTTCAGTAGAGATCTGACAAATTATTTGTAGTCTGTCTGTATTGTCACACAACAGATACTGTAGGAAGAAAGGTGATTTTTATCTCTTGTGTGGTCTTATCCAAAGCACAGTGCAAATCCTGGTCTCCCTCTGTAATATGTGCACCCTAGTCTGCTGTCAGAAAAGGAGTGAGATGGCAAGGCTGAAAGCTCATCTGTTGTGCTGTTCCACTTCTGGCCAACCTGCAGCACTGACTGACTTAATGCAAATGAGAGCTAGTTCTGCTCAGAGATCTAGTTTGAGGTAGTAGTGTGTAATTCCTGATGGTAACCTAGTTTTAAAATTAATTTTGGATTTATCTTTTGATGTCCTTTTAACCTTTTGGTTTCTTTTGCTGTTATGTATAAAGCATAGATATGCAGAAATTGCTTTTAAAAGAAATGCTTGTCACCAACAATCTTTTTCTAATCACAATTTCTTTTAATCTTTGGCTTTGATTATGGTAGTATTGAATCCCAGATTGAAACCAGCTAATGGATTTCGCAGAGAAAAAGCATAGTTACTATGGCTACACAGCACCCTGAAAGCTTAAAAGGACAAAGCATAAATGAACATGGTCCTGGCTGCTTAGCCATTTGCAGAATAGATTGTAATAACTTGGAGTCTTTATAGCCTTTCAGATTTTCAGAACAAGCAGGATGTTAGTCCTGTAAGAATTTCTATTTTATTTTTAGATTTAATCATAATTTTTGAAGTAGCATATTTGAGAAATATTTTTCAAAACATGCTCTGCTTGTAGCCAGTTCATCTGACATGTATCACAGGCAGTAGCATGCGATGAAATTTACTATTACTGGTCATTTCATCACTAATTATATACTATGGTATTTTAAAATGAGTCAGAATCTAATCCTCCTATGGACAGGTGAACACAAAGTACATGTGGTTTGATGAAAGCTTTAAGTAATGTTCTTTTTATAACTTTCACTGTAATTTTGGGTGAAATATTTTTAACTTTGATTTTCTTACAAACCAAGAAAACCAACCTACCTATTTAAGAGAAACACTTTGTATACAGTAAAGAATAATAAAACACATTAATGGTTAGGTTCGTACAATTAAGGATTGAATTAGCATTTTTTAGGATGACCCTAGCGACTGATGGAAATCCGTGCTACTTCCTGTCTTTGCTTGAAAAATAAAATGTATTAGAATTAAAAACATGTCACTCATAAATTCACAGGCTTACTTCAATGGCCTGTTAAAAATGCAGAATAAAAGTTTTTAGAGTGGAATGATAGAATGCATCTATTGTTCATCACAAATAGTTAGAAATTCTGTCCACAGATAATTGTAGACAGTGTACTTTGGCTGATGGGTAGTAAACCACAGGAAAGGTAGCAGGTGAGCATACAGGTGGTTTTGTAAAGACATATTTATGTGCTCTTATTTGCAGGCAGAGGGCTCTTGTATTTGTATTCTGGATTTAGCTCTCCAGCAATATTTGCATAGATTCATAAAGTGGACTGACTTGCTGCACACACAACAGAACAGCTGAGTTGTCCTCCTATTGTAGATCTGCACTGTGCTCTGTAGAAATGCCATATTTTGCTTCATTAGTCCATTGAGTCATTTATATCTAAAACATGTAAAGAAACCTTTTAAACTAAAAATAGCAGAATCATTGTCCAAAATTTCACCACAGAGACCAGAAATCTGGACTAATCTGCAAAACATGTTTGGGCCGAATACCAGGATGAGCAGATGAGTGTGCCTGAAAAAAAAAAAAAGAATAACCCAAGGAAATTATTGGGAAAAGTAGGGTAGTTTAATCCCAGCTGGCAACTGAGCATCAGGCAGCTACTCACCCACTCCCAGCCTGTACCCTCCAGTGGGGAGGAGAATCAGAAAAAAAAGTAAGGTTTATGGATTAAGAGTTTGTGGGTTTAATAATTGAAACAGAATATAATAATACTACTAATAATATTAGTAATGAAAAGGAGGAAGAGGACTGATTCTATGAATAAAACACAAGAGAAACAAGTAATGCACAATACAACTTCTCACCCTCTGCTCATGGATGCCCAGCCCTTCTGAAAGTAGGGATCAGCCCCTTCCAGCCAGCTTCCCCCAGTTTATATACTGGGTGTGACATACTGTGGTACAGAATATCCCTTTGGCAGTTGGGGTCAGCTGTCCCAGCTCTGCTCCCTCACAGCTTCATGTGCACCTCCTCACTGGCAGAGCATGAGACAGTGAAAAGTCCTTGGTTTGGGGTAAGCACTGCTGAGCAACAGCCAAAACAGGAGCGTGTTACAAACATTGTTCTCGTATTGAATCCAAAATGCAGCGCTGAGCCAGCTACAAAGAACAATATTAACTTTATTCCACCCATAATCAGGACAGGAGGGGATGCTGGTGGAAAATTATTGTGGAAATTTAATCTTGTTTATTATGGATCTGAGATTGCTAATTTGTAGTAGTTCTTGGACTAGCTCTATGTTATAAACTATGGTGGTGTAGGAGGGACCCAGAAGGTCTGATTATCTTTCAGATCTCCACAGGGCTTGTTACTAGCTGATTTTGGTTTTGGTCAGATAAATCTAAACTAAAAGATAGCAGACTTTGAAATTCAGTAGGCTAGTTTTCTAAGTCTAAACATTTCTTCTCTAATGTATAGCTTGAACAATGCTTCTGTTGCAATTTCACACAGAATCAGTGTGCTCAGGGCTAGGGTGAGATTTACTGAAGAGTTTGGGATTTTTTAATGCTTACTTTAAGAGAGTTTTTCAGAAGAACTTAACTTAAAAATGTATGTTTCTACCATGTCTTAATTTAGGGAGAAGCGGTTCTCAAGACAGAATCTCAGGTAAAATAGGAGTTACTTTCATAAAATCAGTGTTATTAGTTTATCTTGAATGCAAATGTATTGAGAATTTTTCCTCTTATTTACAGTTCTTTGATCATTATAAATATGAGGATGTAAAAGTTAGAGGGGCTGGCTAGCAATAATTTTTAGATGATGATGTCTATGAGAAGTTGTCCCATAGTAAGCAGTCATTGTGGTCTTTTTATTCCAAAACTTTTCAACATTTTATTTCCTTATTCTTTAAAACTTAGGCACAATTTGTTTTGCTATGTACAATAATGATTTTGAAATTTTAATCAAGTAAAAACTACCATCAAATTGACAAGGTTTTTAGTAACATATATCTCCCACCTCACCTTATATGATTTAAATGTAATGCTCTCAAAAAATGAAGTTATTAAAGCAATAAAATAAAAAATAAATGCCTGAAGAAGAGGGGCTTATTCATGGATATTTATTTAATTCATGTGGATTTTTTTTTTCCTGGAAGAAATACTCCATTTATTATGTACTTAAATCCTGCAGAAAAATATGCTGTTTGAAATTCAGGAGTGGATCAGTTAGAAGGGCTTTGACAGAAGACTGAGACTATGTGATATTTGGTGTTGCCATGGGAAACTGCTTTGCAAGAACATTTGCAGAGCAGATGGACCAAGATAAATAAAACAGATAGAGGTATTGAATAGAGATTGTTTAATGTTCTGTGAAAAAAACAGGAACTTAAATCTATATAACATTGTTCTTTGATTTACCCTTTTTTAAATGGATATGCTGTTTGTGATGAGTAGTTCCACAGTGAAAGTTTCCTATAAATTTTGTTTCCAAGAAATCAAAGAAAATGCCAGGTTTATCTACCTCATCTTCTGTATAATGCAAAATCCGTAGTGTCCTTACTTTATGTCATAACCTTCTGCCTTTTTGGGCTAGTCTCTGAAGTTACATTTAAATACACAAACGCTATGAAATGAAAAATCTTTGTATTTCAGATGTTATAATTTTGTTAGCTTCACATGCTCTTGACTACTGGCAGCTCTTCTATAACCTTATCCACCAGCTTTTTTCCTTGATTTAAAAAATAAAAAAAACCCCTCATTCCCTGTTTAAGAGCTAGAATGTCTTTGTAATCATGTTTGATTGCACAGAAGTTTGTTTCCATAGCAACATGAACACAAAGGAGCCCATGTGACTGTCTACATACAACAGACCTTTGAATGAGTACCTGTGTGCAGAAATACATGGTATTTCTGTTTAACATGTATTCTTTGTTCTGCCTAGCAACAAATAAAATAGGCATGTGCTGTTTACTTACTCTCTAAGGAAACAGGTCATTAGAACATTTAAAATATAAATTGTAGTCATATCTTTTCAACAACTCAAATTCAAACTTGTAGAAAGAAATAGCTTCTGGAAAAATAAAAGCTTTATCTGCTCCCTCGAAGATGTATGATTTCAACTGCTAAAGGATTTTTTTTTCCCCTCTAAGTAACATGTTGATTATAAAATATTTCTTTGGATTTTCTGCAGTCTAATTGTGCTTCTGTTCTTCATGACTTATAAAACTTACTCCACAGGATGATGTCTCCACATGAGTGGAACAATTCTTTGGGAGATGCTGTCATAAACCCATGAATGCTCACATAAGTGTTGGTGTTTTCATTTAGTATAAGATGCCATGAAATTCCATTCTACTGAACACAATACAGGTGGTTCACATTTTTAGAGTGCATATTATCCAACTTTTTTTGAGTGGTCAGAGCAATGTTTGTTTGTTTTTTAAATAGAAAGGAAATATATTTGATGCATTTGTTATTAATCCATTTTAAATACCAGATGTGAATACCTGCCCGAAGTTCTATGTTTATTTATGTTCTGCTTTCTCATGGGAAACTGCTAATGCTCCTGCATTAGCAGCAGGAATTATTTGGGCAATTTTTTATCTTTTACAATGACAGAATCACAGAATTGTTAGGGTTGAACATGACCTCTGGAGATCATCTGGTCAAACCCCTCTGCCAAGGCAAGGTCAGCTAGAGTAGGTTACACAGGAACACGTCCAGCTGCATTTTGAATGTCTCCAGAGAGAGAGACAATTCATTAGGTCAGAGTACCTGAATTTCTCCTGTTGCTTTTAATCTATGGCTTTAAAATCTTGCCATTAATATCCAGGAGTCCAAAAGACATGTTGACATTCATTAGGGTCAGGGTTACTATATGTTCCTAGCTTTCAGCTATAACCTTTTTAAAGCCTTTTATACTAGCGAAACACAAAGTTGATTGTACATTTTTTTCCCCATGCATTGTGGAGATTTCATGGGTGATTAATTTAACCTCTTTTCAATTTATTTTAAGCAGAGACCAGTTAAATAAAACACTTTCTAGAATCATAGAATTCTTGCAGTTGGAAGGGATCTCTGGAGACTGGCTCAGCCCTTTGGTCAGAGCAGGGTCACAGGGTAACCTAGCACACATTGCCCAGGACTATGCCCAGTGGGGTTTTGACTGTCTGCAAGGTTGGAGATGTCTTGGGCAACCTGTGCCATTGGCTGACCACTCTCATAGAAAGAAACCAAAAATCACTATGTTTAAATGGGATGTCTTGTGTTTAATTTGTGCCTGTTGCCTCTTATCCTTTCACTTGATACCACTGAGAAAAGTTCTGCCTTCCTTATTCTACCACTGACCAGGTATTTATAAGCATAGGACAAATCCCACTGAGCCTTCTCTTCTTAAGGCCCCCAACTCTCACAGCCTCTCGTCATAAAAAGTGTGCTCCAATCCTTTGCTTACCTCCATAAACTTTATCTGGCCTTGCTGCAGTAACTTTTTGTCTCTCTTGGGCCCAGTCCTGGGCCACCCACTACAGCGTTCAGGATTGCTGAGCAGAAAGGAATGATGACCTCCCTTAATGTGCTGGTGATGCTCTTCCTTGTGCAGCGTGGCTTGCTATGGGCCTTCTGTGCTGTGAGGGCATGCTGCTGGCTCATGGCCAGCTTGTTGTCCCTTGGGTCCTTTTCTGCCAACATGTGTGGGATTATTCCTGCTGAGTGCAGTACTTCACTTTTCCCCTGTATTGAACTTCATGAGGTTACTGTTGGCCCATTTCTCAGCCTGTCAAGGTTTTTCTGAATGGCAGGACAACCATCTGATGTATCAGCTACTCTTAGTTTTGTAGTATCTATGCATTTGGTCTCAGCTTGCAGGTTATTGATGAGTTGCTGAGCAGTATTGGTTTTTGTATTGACACCTGGTGTGTGCCTTTGATGACTGGCCTCCGGTGAACTTGGTGCTGCTGATCCACAACCTTTTTTGGCCAGCAGTTCAGTCAGTTTTCTGTTTGCCTTACTCTCCATTTATCTATTTTGTGCTTCATCCGTTTGTCAAGGAGAAGACAATGCAAGGCTGTGACAGAAACATTATTGAAGTCAAGATAAGCAGTGTTCTGTCGTTGTCCACTGGGTTAGCCTGCGCCTTGTGAAGGGCTATCATGTTGGTCAGGCATAATTTCCCCTCCATGTATCCATGCTTACCATGTCCAAATATGTTCTTATCCCTCTTCTGTTTGGCAGTGGCTTTCAGGTTTATTTTCTCCATTCCTTTCCTGGAGTCGAGGTGAAGCTGGGACTGAATTTCTTGAAAGCAGAGGTGATATTTATTCTCTTCCACTCCTCAAAGTTTCCTTCCCTCACCTTGATCTGTTATCCTTTTTGATCTCTAAGTGATTGAGTCCTCTCACAATGACATCAGGCAACCTCAATATGTGTGGTGCATCTCATGCCCATGGATCTGTGTATCCAGTTTGCTTAAATGCTTCCTAACCTGCCCCTCCTCCACTGAGAGGAAATCTGCCTTGCTCCAGGCTTTCCTGTGGTTTTTAGGGTCCTGGGATAGCTGAGGGATGGTTTTATCAGTGAAGAGTGAGATGAAGAGAGCATTCAGTGTATTTGCCTTCTTCCTATCTTTTGTGACACATCTCCGTGAGGAGATGCTGTTTCATTCATATCTTGTGACAGGGAGACCATTTTCCATAGCCTTTCTTATGCTGCACAGCACCAGTAGAAACTTTTACTGTTCATGTTTATATGAACTATCCACCCATGTCCGTGATCCTAGCGAAGCTGAAATTCTCCAACTGCATGCAGACCTCTTAATTCGTCCTGTTTGCTCTGCTATGTGCATTAGCAAACAGGCTATTTGAAGAGGCACAAAAGCATGCTGTTTTCCCAGAAAAGATAAAATACCTTTACCATAATTCTGCCTGATAGGCATTTCCCTATGTAGATGTACACAGTTGGGATGGGACCCCTACAGTTTTTTGCTTAAAAATTTCCCCCTGCTGATATTGCTCCATACTCTTTGCTTGCCAACCTGGTCCTTTACTTCCACTCTTGATTGCTGGACATGTTCTCCTCTTCCTGTTATCCCTCATTTGAGTTCTTATTACTGGATTGGTCAGCCTGTTGGTGAAATGTTTTTCTCTACTGATGTGGACAGCATCTCTGCTAAACCATCCTCTGTCCTTGTTGAACATCCTGTGGTCATTTAAAATCTAAAACTCTGTAGCTCACACACAACAAATTCTTATGGGATCTGTTACTTCCTTTTTCACCTTTCTGCTTTTCTGGAAAGATTGAGGAGAAAACTGCCTGGGGGTCTCTATGCACCTCCACAATCAGCAGGATAATCAATGCTCAGTGCTTTCTTCATTGCCTCTGGCTTCATCTTCGGTGCTCGAATGGAAGAGCAGCAGAGGGTCATAATCTGCAGCAACCTTTTGCAGTGTCTGGATCTGAGTCTCCAGCAAGCTGCAGACCTCCCCAAGCAGCAGCTGTGGGATTCATGCCCCCCCAGCAGGGAGCTTTCTGATGCAGATACCCACCACAGGTGCCTGTGCAGCTCCGTTCTTTTGCTGGCTTTAGTCCCTTGCAGAACAGAGCTTGTATTTGCTATTCTTATGAGATAACTATTTCGATTAAGTGTTTTATGTATTTTACTCTTTGCTTTGTGAGCAAATATGTATAAAAACATTGCTGGAGAACTAATTACATGTTCTGGCTCTTTTTTTCTTAAACTTTGTTTATTTTTGAATGCTATCCTGCCAATACCATATGGGTTAGCTGGCTATGCAAAGGCTTTTTGTACTAATGTGATTGATAGAGGGAAAAATCATGTGTGGTTTTCCTGTGCTCAGTAAGGTCAAGGAGCAATCTCAAATCAGTCTGAAAGTCTACAGAAAGATTAATGGATATCAGTGTCTGGTGCAGCATTTGATAAAAATGATTTAAGTTTACCTTTCAAAGTCCAGAATTTTTACTTTAGGTTATACCATTTGGAAGACACCAGCCTAAAAAGTTTTCCTAAACCTTGCTTTATAATCTGTTTTAAGGCAATGAAATAGATGCTATTTTAACATCACAACTGGTTTCACATGTATCTTGTTTCTATTTCTTCTAGGAAATGAACCCAGGAAGTAATGTGAAAGGTCATGTGAAGGTCTATCATAGCAGAAATTTTCTAAAAGATTGCTTTACCTGTAAGTTCTTCTTTTCTGTTGTTAAATACTAAGTTATATCATACTCTGGTGGGAAGAAAGACTTTATTTTGGCATTTTGACTTGCAGCTTGTGAAGAAAATGTTTCCAAGTGCATTATGTGGTAACACATGCTATTATTCACTTTCTATATTTTAGTAAAGCCCAAACAAACGTTTTTCCTCTAAGTAAATAACTAAAACTAACATTTTCCTTAAGGCTTATTAAGGCTTTGAATCTAATGAGCAAGATTTTCATGTTGTTTCATTACAGATTATACATCCACTGTGATGCATGCTAAACTGCAATTACTTGTTTTTCAGAAATTATTTTAAAAGTGAAGGGTAAAAATTATTCAAACTTGTATGAGAGTGTGAAACTACCACTAAAAGCTCTTTGCAAAGATTTCATGTGCGGTGCCTGTTGTGCCTAAGACATCTTTGGGATTCAGAGTTAATAAATTATATGATAGTGCCCTTCACAATTGTGTCATTTGTGGAAAAGAATTTTCTTCAAGCTAAAATGATCTCATTTAATTTTGTATATATGTCACAATAAACTCCACTTATGAATTTAAACTGTGGCTTTCATCTTGCGTTTAATTGTCTACATCAAAATACTTAAATTGGGAGATATGATCTTCCTCTCCTAGAAAAATTGCAAGAAAAATATTAAAAGATCCATTTTACACAAGGAACCAAAACCATTAGGCTTGGTTTTAGCAGATTCGTGTGGGTGGTGACAGAGCTAGAATACAGAAGTTCTTAGTCCCTGTCAAAAGATATAATTTGAAAATATGTAAATATGCCAAAAAAGTATGCCCTGAAGGAGATTGGGAGTTTGCAAGCTACAATTTCAGAAGTATGTTAATTTTTTCCCTTTTGTATGTAATTATCATAGTTCAACTACGCATCTCCTAGACAGCAAGTTCTTGAAAATTATAAGGGGTAAAGCACTATTGAAAAATGTTTCAAA
This sequence comes from Acrocephalus scirpaceus scirpaceus, assembly GCA_910950805.1. Taxonomy (NCBI): domain Eukaryota; kingdom Metazoa; phylum Chordata; class Aves; order Passeriformes; family Sylviidae; genus Acrocephalus; species Acrocephalus scirpaceus. The sequence continues at coordinate 6,161,452 of OU383778.1, read as the reverse complement.
ACTGATAGTAGGTATTTAATCCTTTAAAAGTAATAATTTCAGAGTTTTTTCATTATCTGAAACTCTATTTGAAATAGCAGCAAAGCTTATACATGGGCAGCATAGGTAATTTACCTTGACATAAATCTTCAGCCAAATAAAACACTAGCCCTCCACATTTCAAGCTCCTTATGAAGTTTCAGAAAATCTCTTGGTGTTTGCTTTTCTTCAAAATGTGCCTCTTTGTCTCAGTATTTCTTTACTGCTCTGATGTAACTTGAGACAACCATAAAGTAAGTTCCAATACAAGCGAACCTGTTAGAAATTATATCTTAATTCTACACTTCGAGTTGAGAAGTAGAAACTGAATGTTACTGTCTTTTATATAAATATTCACACAGTACTGGTGCAACTTCAGCAGTTGTCCTGTATTATCCTAAGTGTAGTAAAATACTCCAACATTGGAGCATTTCTTTTGGTTTTATCAAAGAATCTGGATGGGCTATTTCAGGATAATTCAAGGAGACTTTCACAATTAGTCAAGGAAGAGAGGAGAAAAAGTGCTGATAATGGTGTCTTAACTGAATTAGTCAGCTTTTCAGTATTATTTGATAGGTTTAATTACTTAGCACTAGTATCATAACAGTAGCCTTAAAAGACCACAAATAAGAGGTAAGATAGTTAAAATGAGCTAATTTATTTCAATTTTGTCTTCTCTTTCAATTAATTGCTCTGTTATTTTCTTCATGTCTACCTGAGAAATCCTAGCAATTTATTTGTGTGCACATGTACATGTGTGCGTGTGGGTGGGTGTGTATCCATTAGAGATATTTATATTCAGTGAAGATAAGACAACAGTTGGGACAAAAGTACAGAAGTGACTTGGAAAAATCATAGGTGAGAACATGGAGAAAAGTCCCTGACAGGATGCAAACGCTGAGTGTTGCATTGCACACTGAGCGATGAAGTACATTTACAGCCTCCCAGACAATAAATGCATTATTTGGAATCCTAAAGACACGTGGATTTTAGTAATGTGACTGCACTTGAGGACAAAATAGCAGAAAAATCTTTTCCCTGATCTAAAAAGTTTGAAACACTGTCTATTGCTATATAGTTACAGACAATTCTAAAGTCTGGTTAAAGAGTTGGCAATATCCAATAATATTTCTTATTGTAGACTGCAATTGATTTTATAATTCACATATTCAACCATTATATTGGTATAAACAGAAAAAACAACATAAGGAGGAAAAGGATGTTGTTGTTATTATTATTTTATGAGTACAGGTTGCTACAAGACAGAGAAATCTAACACTTTTAACCATTACATAGTTCCAACTTATTTGTGGTTTTGCTAGAAATAATTCCATACTGCTAATTTTTATCTTGATTAGAGGCTTTTCTGTTATAAGTTTAATGTACCTGCTAGTATTCTGAATTAATTAATCAGTATTGTAAAATATCATGGCTGTCATGATACACAGACAAGCAACAGCATAACTCATTGAGATTTGTAGATTGTGGTGGCAATTAATTATGATCAGTTTTGTAACTGTTATATTTTTTTCCCAAAGGAGTTTCCTGGTATTATTTCTATTAATATTAGCTGGTTAACAAATCATAGCATCATAAAATAGTTTGGGTTGGAAGGGATGATAAAGATCATCTCATTCGAACGCCCCTGCCATGGACAGGGACAGCTTCCACTGGACAGGTTTCTCAGAGCTCCATCCAGCCTGGGCTTGAGCACCTCCAAGGATGGGGCATCCACAGCTTCTCTGGGCAAACCTGTTCCAGTGCCTTCCTACCCTTTGAATAAAGAATTTCTTCCTAACATCCAATCTAAATCCCCCCTCTTTTAGTTTAAAATCCTTCCCACTTGTCTTATCATTATCCACTTGTGTAAAAAGTTATTCTCCCTCTCTTTTATAAGCTCCGTTGAAGAACTGAAAGGCCACAAGTAAGAAAATAAAAATAGTTTTCTACCTTCCCCCTGCCCCCCCTCATTGGATTGTTCTATGTTCAGCTAGTCACTATCAAAATAATATTTCAGTCATGTGCTTGTAAAGGATCCAAATTTTACCCATCATAATATGTTGGGTAAAATATGGAGTAGCACAAAGTCTACTGCTATATGTTTATAGAAGAACCAGAAGTTCTAAATATGAACCAGAAGTTCTGAATATGATAGCTGTTCACCTTGACAGAAATTTGAGTAGAAATGTTCTGTTTGCACAATAAATTATTCCCATTTAGGAAAGGCATGTTTGCTGATGCACAGCAACAAGTGTTCCTCATTTTTTTAAAATAATTCACTTTCTGGATCTTTGCAAACTTAGCTTTTTCTCCTATTCTTCTCATGCCCTCTGAAAAAGAAAGATTTGGAATACCTGCTCTTGATTTGCAGCTACAGGTTTGGGTCAGTTATTTGGAGGTCCTGGTGAGAGTCCAGTGCAAGTGTGGCCAAAGGGAAGACTAACCGAATTAAAAAACCAAAAACACACTACCAAAATCAGTAGTAGAAATTGAAGTAATATCTATGGAAACTAACTGGTGAACTCTAACACAGACTTTTTTGTTGTAGAAAATTCCAATACTCTAAGAGCACATTAATTTTCAAGGAGTGTCATGCACAGTTCTAATTAAGGTTTCACTGATCACTGGAGATTGAATCTCCCACTGCTCTCCCCATGCCTGCCTCTTGGCTTTCCAAACTGAACTTAGACTTTAATATCAGGTGTTACCTGGCATATGTTTTCATGTCAGCTTCTGTCAATATATTCAGGGGAATACAAGTTTTAATTGTAGCATTTCTGCATACTGTAAGCATCTTCCTGATCATCAGTTTGTACAAACCTAAATTGCAGAGTAAGTAGAATAGAATTTTTGCAAAGGTCTTTCATGTTTTGCTTCATTACTTATTATGTAGATTTTTTTTAATAAGGGGTATACTGAGGAATATAAATAGATGTATCTGAACTGATGGCAATAAGAAATACAACAGCTGTCCCTGTTGTTGCTTGTTAATTTGCTGTGCTGAGGTGTAATTTCATGCTTTGTTAAAATCAGACGTATTAACTGTAATTTGCTGAAGATGAAATAAGGGGAACAGGCTCCATGAAATTTCTTTGTTTTAAAAAATATGTGGTACCTAATATTCACTGAAAGTAGTGGTCGGGGAAAAGTTGTTGACACATAATTAAGTATGTGTTATATGTTGACAAATATTTAGAGCACGATGAAACTAAACCAAAATATTTTATTCTTTACAGTCAGTGTGCAATTAATATTTTCTCTAGGCATAAACTTCCTAAATTGTAGGTAGTGTCACAATGCATGTGTAGATATCAAGACGGTGCTAGTCAACAGGTGCACAGCATTCATAGTCCATCAGGCATGGCTTCATTAGCTGCTGAACATAAGGAAGGCTGGAGATTTCTTTGAGATGCCTTAAAAATTAAGAGGTTGATAGTTCCTCATGACCTAAGCAATGCTAAAGTTGAAAAAGAGCTGATGGAAAAAAAAAGACACAAACAAAATAAAAAAAAAATTGCAAAGAATTCTCAGAAACTGAAGGTAAGATACTGTTTCAATGAATAAAAAACCTGAGGTCCAGTGGGAGAGAAGAAAGGGAATGATACAAGCAGTGAGTACCTCTGAACAATAGGTATTTTTGATTGGTCTAAAGTTTTTCAAATTCAGTAGAAGAAACTTCTTATTTTATTTTCAGTGTTGTGAAAAGATAACTCTATATATTTTTTTTATATATATAAATATATATAGAGTTAATATATAATATATTAACTCTATATATTTTTTATCATTAACAAGTCTCTGGTTAATTACATGTAGATTTAGAGAATGTATGGATAAAATTATGAATGTTTTGATTCCCTCATTTAGAATAATGTGGGTACAGTATATGCTTCCAAATAGTGCAACAGGATTTGGCTTCACAGCCTCTCAAGACTGAATTTGCATCTGTTCCTCTTGACTATCTTGACCATGCTATAGAAGTAGCTTGGGAGGGAAGGAATGAGCATTGGTGTATAGCCACTCACTTTTACTTCACCTGCTTGTTACACTTGTTGGATATAAATCCACAGTTAGTCCATTGACAGGAAAGTTTACCTGGGATTAAGAGCCAGCGAAATTACTTTCTGCTATTGGCAAATAATTGTTTGTCCTGCAAATGAGAATAATGCACTTTAGAGCAAGAGTCATAATGATATTAGAAAAAGTACAAAGAAAATTCTTTATGGTCTAATTCAAACCATTTAACAGATACACCAATTTCAGGTGAGATATGGTATTATATTGTATGTCTACATCTCTTATTACTTGGCTTCAGACAGAAAACTTTGTTTCAGCTTCCCAGCAGACAAAAGGTTCAACTCCAGTACCAATAACTTACAGCGTGGAAGGATTGTATTGTCATAGAGGTGCAAGGGGGACATCAGGACCTCCAGAGTGCCTAGGCAAGCACACTTCTCTCTGGGGAGCTTCTTTGGACCCATTGAAAGCAGAACACTCCTGAGAAACCTCACTTTGGTAGAGAAACAACTTCCATTTTTTCCTTCACGTTGCCTAGAAGCTGACGTGTCACTGAGGGTTATGTCTCCCTCCTCTGCAGGCAGGTTTTAGGTGATTGTCTCAGGAAATGTCATTTTGCAGGATTGCTCTTGCTGTAGACTACTGATAGTCTGAAGGACTGTCATGATTGTGCCCTTCTTCTGCCTTCCACAGAGCTAAAGAGGGTAATTATTGATAAATGTAATGAACAAAAGACAGCACTGTTTTTGTGGGCTGACTCATGTGAGAATGGGGATTTCCTGGAAAAAATGTGTAAGCTCTTGCCTCTAAACTTGAACGGGAGAGGCAAATTCATACTTCTGTAATTACTTTGATTGCAGTTTCTTGTTATAGTCTATTTCAGGTAAACCTACACTGCATGAATCATAGGAAATTGCTAGCTAGAAAACAGTTAGAATGTCAAGAGGTGCTTTTGCTCCTCAATTAACTAGTTTAGCATTAATGTCAGGTCTGTGTAGCTGTTAAGATTGGGGTTTTTATTTACTTTTTTTAACTCCTGTGCATTGTGAGAGCATTGCCTTTCAGCTATGCAGTAATCTCTGATAGCTTGTTTGTATTTTTAGGTTTTGTATTACTTCTGTACCCCTCACACTTCAAGATACCCTCTTTGTACAGCTCTTGATTTGTGACTGTGACCATTAGCAGTAGGTTTATTTAACAGAAAACAACCTAAAGAGTGACATTAGAAATTACTGTCAGACAGACAGGAAGGCAGTAGAAATACTGATGTGTTTCTACTTTTGTGATTAAACAGTGAAAGAAGTCTATATTCTAAAAGCCAGTAAACAAGGAAAACTTATCTGCTTGTGCTGCTGTCTGCAGCTTTCTGTTGGCTAGGAGCTGGCAGGTATCAGCAGCTTGTGGGTTTTTTTGGTTGAATAGCCCAGCAGTGTACATGGTTTATATCATAGAGCTGAGTAGAAGATCTTGAGAAAAGGTATTGTGCACCATTGCCACCTCCCATTAATAGCATTGCATAGATGTTGCTACAATCCTTGGACTTTCCAGGCCCAAATGTCTTGTAATTAGTGGTAATGGTAAAATTGGACAAATAGTCCTAATAGGTGCTATTTTGTGTGTTTAAATAGCTAAAACACATAGTTGTAACTGGAGTTACAGCCGGGGTTTCTTAGCAGGTACACCCTGCAACATGCCTTGGCCATCTTATTCTGTGGTTGGAGACGTGGCTGGACTAGAGGTGTGTGTGATTCCTCCTGTGCATGAGGGTTTCCTGCTGAGGCATCTGGCACCTGCATAGGTCAGAGAGGAATGATGGTACTCATGTTGTATTAATCTGGAAGATACTATTCCTGGAATGTTTTGCAGAAATCATTTAAGAATTCCTGCTAAAGTGAAAACTTCCTTTGATAAACTCGTTTGTGTAAAGTATCCAGAAAGTTAATTCCTGAGGCTGTTAGCACTGACAGCACTAATTTTCTCTGCTAAATTCAGAGCATAAATTTGTCCAGACATTTGGCTTTATAGAGGAGAGTTGTTGCTTTGGAGGGTAGACTGCACACTATGTGACTAAGGGTTAGATTGTATATATACACTATTTCCCCAGTGTATAGCCGTCAAAGAAACAGGATTGCAACAACTTCCATTTTGAAATAAACTTGGTTTTCATATTGAAATGATCTGCTGAAGAGGTGGAAGTAGTGTGCATGTTAAAGAAATGGTTATTATCTATAATGACTCAGTTTGGCTCACTTGACAGCGGGCAGGAAGATCCTGGAGTCACCCTTGCAGCCTCGGTTTCGTAGGTGCATGGGAGCAGCCGAGCCCTCTCCTGGGGTGGAGGAGCACAGCTGTGACACTGGAAAGCTGGGGCTGAGGAGGGGCTGTGGAGGGCTCTGTCCTCACGTGTACTGACTTGGCAGTGGCAGCGTTTGTGTGCCAGGCGGGAGCTGTCTTGGTGTGAGGTGATACAATGAAGACATTTCCTGAGAGCTGACAAAATGTAACTGCATTGCTCGCAAAGAGAGATAGAAAGCTGATGTTCAGCTCCTGAGAAAGCAAAATGACAGCAATTCTTTTCTGACCTCAGACTGAGATTTTTTTTTGTTTTGGAAGAGATTGAATCTTTTATTTTAAATTACTTCCCCCCCTCCCCAAGTAAATCACACTATATTTTAATGGAGGTAAATATACAAAATAGGGAAGACGTAATGCATAAGCAGAAACATGAGACAGAAAGATATAAAAGGAAGCTATTATTTTTTTTTCCTGGAAGATTTCTCTGAATTGCAATGTTTTTAATAGTCCACATAAATTTTCAAAGATGTCACTATGAATAAGAATTTCTTTATACTTCAGAAATGCATTTAAGTACAGCTATGGTACTACTAGTATTGATATTATAAGTGGACTGATGGCACATTGAACACTTTGAAACAGGCAGATGTGAACTCATCTGGAGAGATGTATTCTTAATGAATAACAATTAAAAATTACCTTATTAGCTCTTATAAGTCTCACCTGAGACCTAAATTTGGATTTTGCTAGTATATACAATAAACAATTCTATCAACAAAAGGTCTAAACATCTTTTGATTCTTCATGTAAATATGACTTTAACTACAACCTGTAACTGAATTATTTAGGCTGATTTTATGCTATGAGAATGCCAGCCTTTTACAATTTATGAAATTTATTCCTTATAATTTCATTTAATAGGCTCTTGCTTCCTGTTTCTGACCTACTTCTCTGCATCTTTCATCGCTTTATTCACTTTTGTTCTTCATCATTCATCTCCTCCAGCTGGATGATCTTTCCTTTTCATCAATGTTTCTGCAGGTGGAAGTTTTGTAGATTTCATACTGTTTAAGCAAACCTGATGGGGTGGGAGTGTCACAGGGACTGTTTATGACCTTGCAGCAATTGTTTCTGTGAAACTGGTGAAAAATTCCACACAACAAATGAAGAGCAAGTACAGTAAAAAATTTGGGGTTTTTTTCCTACTTTGTTGCTTACACAAAGTTTTAATTTGATCCTGTTAGGCTGCATCTATATAAGCATATATATCTGCTTACTTCATGTTAGAATAAGTCATAGCAGTAGTCTCCTTTGTTTGTTGCAAGAAAAGTACCCCAATACCCATGCTTAGTTGTTTTCAGAATTGTGATACCTGAATGGAAGAAAAGATCGTATTTACAGACATAAGCTGAGCGCTGTTATTATTGCAAGGAGTGTGAGGTGGGAAGGGTTACAATGACTCTCTGAAATCAGAGAATTTTTATCCTTTTTGTTGTTTTTAACAAAGGTAATTTTATGTTAATATAGCCTAAAAGTTCTAATTCTATTAAGACTGGGTTTCTGATTTTCTAGACATGGCACATGTATAAAGAAATATTCTTCTTGTAGGAGTGCCTAACATTTAAATATACAAAGAACATGTGGGTTGAAAATAGTTCTATAGTAGTAGCTTTTTTTCTTTAAACATAGCTTAGTTGTTTCATCCTTTATCCCCAATTTTCTGGTTGAAAGAAAGTTGCTTGTCAAGAAAATTACACGGAAACCTGTAATGAAGTGTTTGTTCACTTAAAAATAATAATAAAAAGAGTATTGGTTAAATGAAGAAATTGCACCCATAGCTGAGCAGACAGCATAGAAGGCAGATGCTCCTATGTGCGTCATGCTCGTAGTCATCCACTGCTGCATTGAGTAAACTGGGCTGTGCAATTCAGAGAAGGGAAGTCTCAGCTTTTTGTTACTCATGTACTGCCAGGGACTCGTGCTCAGGCAACAGTGGGAAATTTCAACGCTTTTCGAAAGTAAACAGTTCCAAAAATTGCAACTGTAGGGCACTTGATCTAAAAACAGATTTGTACCTGCTATTAATTGGATCCAGGGTGGGCTGCACAGTGTGCAGCAGTAAGGGAAAATTTTGCCTTTGCGTCACAAATGCAATGAAACTCTTGACCCAGTGCCACTAATAGCTGTGGCTTAGTTGACACAATCTTGTAGCTTTTTTAAGCTAGTGGGACAGAAACAGCTCAGAGCTGTGATAAGTATTTCATTCTTAGCTGAGTTATAGGAGAGAACAAAGCTGCTTCATCCATTGCCTTGTGACTTAGACACCAGCTTTTTAGTCTTTTTTGTAAATGCATGTTACAGTGTTGTTATTATAAGTCTTATTCTGTTTTGTGTCACTTCAGCTTTCCTTATTGACAGTGAGGGAAAATCATCTAGCAAGGGGTCATTTTAAACTGCATTTTCTATCTGAAATGAGAATTTCAGTGAGATAAGAAAGCTCTGAGTTTTCGATTAAGTTGGTTTAAGTTTGCTACTTTTGCTGGAAAAGTCCAGTGGGATGAGATTTAGGTGATAAAATACCTTGTCAGGCAGCTGAAAAATATTGAAGGGAGGGAGCAAGAGCCAAGTAGGAGGAAATTCTACAATCTGGCTATGAAATAGAATATTATTATAAAGTAAATGATTCTTAAAATACTAGTACCTACAAAATGTTTATCAATGGATGATGTTTTAAAAAAAGTGGTAATAGAACAAGATGTGCCTCAATAGTTTTTGTGACTATTTTTAAAGGTGCAGACTTTGTTCAAGGTGCTTTGACACTCATCCTTCTGGGAAACATGGAAATGTTATCTTTGCAAACTTTCTTAAAAGAATTTTAAAAATCTCCCCCCAGAAATGTTCGTCTGAAATGGAGATTTTGCTAACTTTAGAAAAAACTCAGTTTCTGCTTCAAAAATATATTCTGTTTCTAGATTTTTCTTATTTTGACCTGAACCAGTTAGTTAATGTCATGAAGTATGTTTGATATCTAGTGTATCTTTTTTCTGGTAAGATTCAAGTTTCTCTAACTTCTCTTTGAAGAAAACAAGGGACAAATCAAGAAAATTTTTCAAAAATATTCAGTGTAGATTAAAGTGATCACTAGAGTGGAAAAGACAGTTTTTTAATATGATCCTAGCGAATTTTCTAAGGAATTTGTTGACAAATCATGTTTGAAATTTAGCAGCACAAGGCTTTTAACTTATTTAGACTCTTCAGAAAGTCCAAAGCCTAATGCCAGTTTAGGTGCCTAAATAAGTAGCACCCAGATTAGAGAATCTTTAGGTTCAGAATTTAGAAATATTCTTAGGAAAAAGCTATTTTATTGTTTTAGACATATTTTTGTTCTTTTTTTTTAGTTTTCAAATAGCATTTTCTCTAATGTGCCTATTAAACTGATATGGTATAGCTGAGTAGTCATATTGTCCAAAGCCTTTATTGATTTTGCCAAGTGCTTTACATTTTTCCATTTTTTCAGCCATTTTATACTGTATTTTTCTTGCTATTTATAAATATTTTCTTCAAAGTATGCGTTGGATTTCCCTATGCAGTTTCAAATAGCTTTCCACTGGTATATTCAACAGTTTTAAAATATCACCAATGCATGTGTCTAGTTACTGAACCCAATATTTCTGTGCATTGAAGAAACATATTTTCCGTATCTATTAGCTGAAATTTGTGTATATGATTTGATATCTGCATATAGTGTCTACTTTGAGACAGATGCTACCCTTGTGTTTTTTGCCACACTGCATACCTTAACAAGAATGAAGATTTATTCCCTGCTTGCAGGGTTAGTTACTAGAAAATGTCTAAGCTTATGCTGTAAATGGTCTTGAAATGTATGGCTTTTCATAGTTTCCCACTGATAAGAAGTTTCTCAAGGGGGACAAAACCCCCAAACCAGTTAGAATGCAAATAGAAATGGTAATTTCCTGTTTTGTCATTTTCAGCTTGCGTATTCAGCCAATGGAAGAATCATTTTAAGGGTGGACCTTTGCTGGGAAAGAAACATGATGCTTGTGCCAAGGCTGTGGTTTTGCTTGTTTCTTTAATGGTAGTTTTTAAATCCCAGCAGCAGATAGGTGGGAGTGGTTTCACATCTTGGAGGTGTTACTCCAAGGTGTAATCCTGACTTTCAGAGCTGGTGTATCTGTGCAGCTCAGAGAATGGGAAATCAAGATTCTTACTTTCGTAAAGATGAGCTTTATAAAACTGGATTTTCCTCTGCGGAGTATAAATCGTGTGTGAACTGTTTCTAGTGGTTGGAAGTCACTCCTAGTGAATCTTAAAACTGTTGCACTATAAAAATGTGTGTGATAATTGGTAACATGGTAAGATACTCAACAGCACAAAAGAAACTTTTAATCAGTATGTGATGAAATTGGATATCTTTGTAGCACGAGGGGGATGGATAGTAAATCTTATTTCAATCCTGAAAATTAATTTATTAACTGTTTTTAATCAAGAGATTGACAAATCTGACCCTTTGTTAATTGAGGCTCTTAATAACTTCTTCTGACTCTTTAAACAATGCAGTTTTTCAGTGAGAAGAACTTACTTGTGTCTGAAAATATTCCTGGAAAATATGACTTCATAAAGTGTACTGGAAAGCAGTTGTAACTTTTTTCCTGATTGTTTTTGATTGCTATGGGTAAATGATGAAAAATCATGCTCACTGAAGGTGAAATAGCTGTGTGGAGGAGGTGGGCACTCTGAAGTGCTTAGTGGAACTTAAAAGAACTGTAACTGGTATCGGATCTTCTTAGGTTGGATTTTCTTCCAGTGCTTAAGTAGGAGTGTGATTACAGAACAAGTGCTTTTCATAGTATCCTCACATTGCACAGGAGTTAACTCCAAAAAGTACTACTTTTATGTGGTGTTGGTGAGAATTCAGTTTTTTATTGAAGCCTGAAAGAAGAGATAAATGAAATAGCACATTACATTTAATCTTATCTTCCAAAGCAAAGCATGCAGGCAAAGGTAAGATAAAAGTATGATCAAATTAATCTTGCAATGTTTAGAAAGCTGGTAATGGGGGTAACACAGAAATATATAATTAAATCTGTGTAAGAGGTGTGTTAATTTGGAAGGAATATTTAAGACCCATAATCTTCAGAAATACATAGGGAGAGTTGCAATGATAAGCCTGAGAGTTTATGTTGGAGGGTGTTTTTGCTTTAGGAAATAATTTTACTGTCTTTCTTTTCCTGCGTGCCTCCCTGCTGAATTAACACTGTTAGATGCTAAGCTCCATGGAAAAGTAACAGACAAAATAACCCCTGCCAGATTCTTGATTCCCTGGTCAAATAAGCAACATGCAAAAATCTGAATAATTTTATTTCAATATTGCTTTTCAAAAAAAGGTCACAAGTTAGAAAGTAACCATTGGATCCTCCAGAACAGAAGCTCAAGGGATTTGTTTTCTGAATGTTGGTCCACTACAATTTAAAGTTAGAAAGCTGTACTGTGATAACAAACTCAAAGTTAGTATGGCAACATCCATCTAAGTGTAATAATTAATTACAGAATTAGGTTAGCATCATAATGCCAAACGGTATTTGATTAGAAATTAATATCTTTGTACTAGTTATGTGACTCTGTTTTTTGTATACTTTCACAATTTTAAGATTAAATTACAAAGGTAATCCCTTTTTTTTTTTTTGTCTTGTATTTTAATAAGCCTTTGAAATTCTTATCTGGAGAAAACAGAGAGATGAAGGAAAATCTTGTGCTTGTTTAGAAGAATGGTGTATCACAGATTTCTAAACTTAATTATCTTTATTTAATCAGAAATACATTCCATGTTTGTTAAAGAAATAACTTTTTCTGATTTCATTAGCTTCTCAGGCATGTAGAGTTTCAGCCAGGGAATGTGCTTTGTTTTGAACTCAGTCAGTGACCCCGTAAAAATGTTTAATTAACTTTTGCCAATGTGAAGATAGTTCTATTATACTCAGCAGGCTGGATGAGCTCCCTCTGGTGGCTCCTTTACATTGAGGTTCTGTTCTTTCCTTTATATCTGTTTACTCAGGCAAACAAGGCTGCTGACCCCAGGTATCAGTCAGGCATCGGTTCCTTCTGGGCTTACACTTTAATTGAAAAACATCAATAATTTCCTTACCGAATGAAAAAAAAGCATTGAAATTCACAGGAGGTTCAATTTGTTAGCAAAATAAATAAAGAGCTACTGAGTAACATAGTAAGCAAATACAACCAAATTACTTCCTTCTAAGTCAAAATCATACAATAGGTGGATGGCAGTAATTTAGCAGTGTCATCCACTTACAATAGTGCTTATTCTTAAACTTAGAATTTACTAAGTTTACTAATAAACTACTTAGATATTAAACCAAAATATTTGGACCTTGACCATGAAATTGTGGAGTTTAGTATCAGCAAGGAGGAAATAGGGTAGCAAGTAAGATTACAAACATAGGCTTCAGGAGAGCAAATTTTGGCCTCTTAAGGGATAGTCTTGGAAAAATCCCATGGGAACAGGCCCTGCAGGGAAGAGGAATCCAACAGTTAGTTGATACTCAAGGATTGCTTCCTTTACACTCAAAAATGATGCATCCCAATAAGCAAGAAATTAGGCACAGGCAACAAGAGATCTGTGTGGATGAATAACTCCTGTCATTGCTCAAGCCTAAGCAGGGAACACACAAGCGATGGAAACAGGGTCAGGCTGCTTGAATGAATATAGAGAGGTTGTCGAAGTAGATGAGACAAAGGTCAAGGCCCATCTGAAATTAAGTCTGGCCAAGGATGTCAGGGAAAGCCAAAAGGGCTTCTTCAAATACATCAATAACAAAAGGAAAAATAAGGGTAAATGTGAATTTGTTTACTAAATGGAGGGGGGGACCCTGGTAACAGAGGACACAGAGAAGGCTGAGTTACAGAATGCCACTTTTCCATGGGTCTTCAGTGGCAAGACCAGCCCTCAGGAATCTCCGACTTGGGAGACCAGGATAAAAGAAAGCTTTTCCCTTAATCAAGGAGGATTGGGTTAGAGAAGACCTAGTGGCGAAGATGTGACATCTGCAAGTCCATGGGCCTGATGGTATGCATCTCTGAGTGCTGAGAGAACTGGACAGCACAACTAGACTGCTCTTGATCATCTTTGAAAGGTCTTGGTGATGAGGAAGAGGTGCCTGAGGGCTAGAAGAAAACAAATGTCACCCCAGTCTTCCGAGAGGGCAAGAAGGAGGATCCAAGGAACTATTGGCCAGTCAGCCCCACCTCAGACTCTGATAATGTGATGGAATGACTCATCCTGGGGGCCATCTATACCCACATGGAGGACAAGGAGGTGGTCAGGGGTAGTCAGCATGGATTCACTAGAGGTAAATCAACAAAGATGATGAAGGGACTGGAACATCTCTCTTACTAGGAAAAACTAAGGGAGCTGGAGCTCAGCCTCAAAAAGAGACAACTGAGAGGGCATCAATGTCTGTCAGTATCTGAAGGGAGGATGCCAAAAGAGTGGAGCCAGGCTCTGCTCGGTGGTGCTGAGCAGTAAGGTAAGAGGCAACAGGCAGAAACTGATGCACAGAAAGCTCCATCTGAACACAAGGAAGAACTTCTTTACCGTGTGAGTGACCAGAACAGGTTGCCCAGAGAAGGTGTAGAGTCTCCCTCACTGAAGATACTCAAGAACGGTCTGGACATGTTGATGACCCTGCTTGAGCAGGGAGATTGGACCATATGACGCACTGTGGTCCCTTCAGACCTGACCCATTCTGTGATACTGTAAAGAGAATGATTCAAGAATGTGAAATTTGTGGTTTTAAAGTGGGTTAATCCTGTAGATGAAGCACAATATGAGTTAAAATGAATCTCGGTATCAGAATTCATTTAAGCTATTTCATAGCATTAAAGAGAAGCATAATCTCACTTTTTCTAGTCTTCTTAAAATCAAGAAGCCAGAGGAATTTATGGGTCAAAACCCCTAGCAAATTTAAAATTAATTTTCCACCTCTGTAATACTAGTTTCTACAGATACTTTTTAATTCCATTGTGTTGGAATTTAATGGCATCCTTATCATACTGGCATTGAGACCTCTTCTCTCTGAAGCAGTGGGAGATGTTTTGAAGCCAAACAATGTGCAAATTGGACATAAGGTTAAAAATTTATTCAATATAGAAGATTTTTAAAATTAAGTTATTGTCAGTAAAGCAGGTTACAGAATTAAATATTCAAATATTAGAGAAATTACGGTTTGGAATATGACGATTTAGACAAAGATAAAATTTTGCTTGGAGAAGGACAAAAGGGTCAGCAGATGAGATTTGGAGGGAAATAGCAGTGTTTATAAGGTGATCAGATAGCCATGTGAAATGAAGGGAAAAATAGATATAATCAACGATAGACACCTGTAGGAAGTTAAGAAGAAATAGCTTTAAAAAAGTGATTTTAGTGAACGTTCATTTGCATGTTTAAATTATCTCTTAGATTTTTTCATGTTCCTTAAACACTCTAGCAGCTGAGATTCACAAAACAAATAATGCTTAGCAAGCATGGCAAATTTCTAAATTGAAAGTCTGTAGATTTGCAATATTCAGACAAATGGACCTGTTATTTGTTAATCATAAATTCATCTGTCTTTTTTTTCTTCATCAAATAATGATTGAGAACACAGTTTGTAGCATAATACTGTGTACCTGAATATCTGTCTTAAAAATAAACAATTTTGGTCTTCCAGTATAATTAAATGTGGCTAGTAACAGAAGCAGATGGGTTAGCAGGTAATTTTCTTTTATACAGGTTTTTTAGAACAGTTTCCTACTGTGTTCAAGTTCAGAATCTCTTTGATGCTGGTGATCAGACTATGAGAAAAAAGAAGTCTAGTGTTTGAGGAAATTACTGGTGTACTTTGTTCAGGACTAAGAAGAATTGGAAATAACTTAGTTGATGCACCCTGCGACTGTATTTACATTTTTGCAGCTGATGATAACTAGCATTTTCCAGTCATCCTTTCATAAAGGAATATGCTGATCCAGACTGATTCTTAAATCAGTCTGTGCTCCTGGCTGCTGCCCAATTTCTTTTTCCTGTTCTACCAGAACTGTGACTGAGTTGCTTGTACAATTGAACTTCATCATGTTTCTCATGCTCTCATCTAGAAGATTGTCCAAGTCCTCCAGGATTGTGCCCCTGTCCTCCTGTGCTGATTGACAGCTTTGAAAGTTGGCCAAGAACTTGAATCCATTCTTACAAAGCAATGCTGGAACTCTTTAAGGTTAATGGATTCAGGTTTGCAGCATTTAACCCAAAACCAAGCAGGTAGATTCTACTGCTTGCTAAATTTTGATACTTCTATTATAAAGACTGTCAACCACTTTGTTAGAGAGCTGTTTAAATACCTTTTTCATGTACGTCTTATAGAAGTGGGAAATAATACTTTGTGTGGCAATGTCTTTATTTACTCTGAAGAGAAACATGGACACAACACCATTTAAATGAGCAGCTAGGTAGCATGGCATGCAGATTACTTCTACCTCTACCAATGCAGAAACAATTCTATATATTATAAATATGTGTATATATAAAAATACATATTATTATGAAATGATACTGCCTTTACATTGCTGAAGGTCAGCAACATTTGTGAGCCGAGGGGTGCTTGAGAGTTCATTATGGATGTAGGTGTTTCTCACACCTGAACTACAGAGGTAGAATTTCAGTTCTTTTTTAGTGTAAATTGGTTAAATACATAGTCTACCCATTCTGCTTAAAAGTAGTAATTTACTTTTTCTGATAGTTTTTATAAGTTTTAGTTACATTTAAACAAGAATTCTAAATAAGCTGTTTAAGATACTGGCAGTCTTTGGAACTTCACGAGTCTTCCCTTGTTTTCTATTTCATGGGGACACTGTAGTGTGATAAGAGAATAGTAGGCATGGTTTAATTTAAATAAACTAATCTTAGTGCAAACACTACACTGGAGCCATCTGTGAAGGTCTTTGTGTTTGGTAGTGAAAATGAATTGGTTTTAATTCTCTTTGCTGGGAGGTAATGAAGATAATTGGTTTTAATAGGTGGGGACAACATTTTATCTGATTTATCACCATTCTGTCATTTCATATCTCACTTTCATCAGTCTAAGTTTTGGCTAGGTAAACTTTTATTTGAGACATCAGTCATATTTTAATTCAGTCTCAGCTATTACTTTTTGATTTTTAACTTGCTTTTTGACTTGTACCATTCCATGACCTTGGATTTTCAGGTGTTCTAGAAATGTTCTAAGATGTTCTACTTAGGAAATCTATCTGCACAGATTATACAAGTGGCAAATAGATTCCTCTGTGTTCGCACTGACTTCTGTTAGTCTTTCAGTGGAGGGGATGATTACCTGTGCTTAGTAATGCTGTTGATGAAATTGTGTAATAACATACAATATCCTGTGAATGGCAACGTAGAAAAATATCCAAAGACATTAGTTTGAAATTTTCAGTTGATTGCTTCCTTAATACCTTGAATACACCTCTATTGCTCTAATGCACCATATTACATTATGTGGTACTTCTCAGCAGTTCAGTCAATTGCAATGCTGAAGGAGACAAGGAAAAAACTGCCAAAACCTCCCTGAGGATTTAGTAACATGCTGCATTCAAGCCTGTACCAACTTCATGTGGCATTTAAAAAGCAACTTCTAATATATCTCACAGCCATTCATTCTTATTTGTGAAGAATGCAAATTCTACTCAAGATTTTAAAATAACTTTTAAATTTTGCTTCTGCTAAGGACTTACTAGAACATGAGTTCTGCTGAAAAGTTGCATTCCTGTTGCTCTTCCATTTGAAGCCAGTCCACAGAGCAGAACAGTATTTAGGACATACTCATTCAGATAGCAGAGAACAACAGGTTTTCCCATTCCCATCTGGAATCTCCTGCTTTGGAATATTTGTGTGTGGCTAAAGATGTCTTTAATATTTGCTGTAATTCCATTACTAACTTTGTGCTTCTGGATGCTTAAGGCTTGGGAGAAAACCTAAAGGGTTTTTTCATTTATCTGAAAACTTCATTTGGTTCTAGTGTCAGCTTCAGGATGCTGTGGAAGCCCAAGGGATTGGTTTGCAACAGTCATGTTTGGTCTGCATTAGACTACTGCTAGTTGCACTTTTCATTTACGTGTTAGGAGCTTCTGCTAGATAAAGTGACTGTACTCATCCCAGCTGATCATTACCTAGCATTAGTATCTGTCTGCTTCCCCAGCTGCTGTAGAGTTCAGACTTTTGTCTTGGTACCTAAGTTGTGATTACAGGAGAAGCAATCCCTGTTAGCTAGTAAAGGGAGCATAGCGTGTACGGTATTTATAACTCTTCTGTTTAATTCTTGAGGGAAGTGAAAGTCAGTCCTAAATCTCAGACTATAGACTATGCCTTTTTGTACGTTGTGTATTCGTAGCCAATATGTCTTTTTGACAAATAATGTGGAGTCCAAACAACCAACTTGTAAGCGTTTTATGTCCACAATGATTTTTTTTTTTTTTAACTTCAATATAATTTTTGGCTGAAAGATCGTATAAAAGCTGCAGGACATGTTATCTAAAGATGATATTATGTGAGTAAAAAAGACCTAGAATTACCTGTTTCTGATAGTGTTATTTGTGCAGGTAAACTTATTATGTTGTTTTCAAATCAAGAGTCTTGTACAAATTTTTTCTGTAAGTGATGGCAGAGCTATTATATATAAGCAGAGCTTTTATATATAAGCTGCTAGTGAACTGCCAGTACACTAGTACATTGTTTCCTTGCAATTGTGTTACAAAAGAATTGCGTTTGTCTTTCATTCTCTCATTGGCACTTGCATCACCATGGTTGAACCATTAACCATAGATGATCAGATTGTAGTTCAAAGCAGTAGTCTCGTGTAAATGTGTATGCTGAGAAGATAATGTGCTCCTTATTAAATTAAAAACATAGTGTGTGTGTATGTAGGGTTATAGTTCTAAACTCTTTTTGCTGTCAGATTGTTACGGAAGTGCCTCTAGGGATGTTTTGTGCAAAGAATGTATGTGACCTGAGTGTGAGAGAGGACTCTGTACCATCGGAGCCATGTGTGGAGGGAGTAGATTCAAAGATTTCATGTGTTGCAGGTGAGAGCAGAAACACAGGGTAGTCCACAACTAGGGAGCAGATCTACGTTGTGAGACACCAGGAAATGATTCCTTTTGCCCTTATTTCCTTCATGGTCACCAAGATCTGACTGGTACTCTTCGTGAAGTATGTACCAAGGGGAATGTGTTGGGTGACTGAAAATTAAGTTGTATTCCTTGGTTTATCCGAGTTGGGATTAGCAGGGTTTCAAGCAATAAGCAAGAGGAGGAAGGGGTGGTACTTCTCTTTTCTGTAGTTACTTGCGTCAACAACCGTGAATTACATTAATATAAATCAATTACTAATGCACACCCAAAACATACTGCTCTTCTCTGCCAATGTCATTTTCACCTGCTCCAGGTGACCAGTTCTCTTTTGTTATTGTTATCCTCCTGAGATTGAAACCCTATCATGCTGCTTTGCACAGCAGCTTCGTACTTCACTGAGCAGCTGTCACACTGTCCTTCAGGTGAGGCATGGCTCTGAAAGTACAACTCTTTGGGTGGTATGTTTGCCAAAATTAGCGTTCTTTAAATAGGACGCCACAGCCTGTTCACCATGGAGGATGAGTGGAAGTAGATACATTTTCTAACAAGGAGTGTTGTGTGTGTGTGTGTGTAAAATGACTTTGTTTACAGCTTTGGGAGTCAGGGAGCTAAAAACACATTGTAAATTGAAATTAATAGTTTTGTTATTTCTTTAAGATGTGCTCTGGTATTCTGAGATCATAGGTTACTAACACCTATGCAAAAGTTTTACATTTTATAATCCTATAATGGTAAACTTGAAAAAGGAAAGATGGAAAACTAAACTAAATTTTACTGAAAAATTATCCCAACCACACCTCTACCACTGACTTTTAAAATATGCATCTGGATATGTCCCGTATTTTCTAATAGCTTCCTTACCATGGAGAAGTGGTGATCTCTATATTTCTAGGTATAGCAGCATGAAGCTTGATTGTTTTGCCACTTGTTTTGGCACTTAGGCTGAGAAGAGCTATGTTCAGCATATGTACAGGGAAGGAAATTGCACATTAATTTGAAGTCTCCACATGGTGAGGAAATGTAATTAGTGAAATAGTTAAGCAGAATGTGAGCATGGACCTACCTAATGTTAAAGTATGGCCCTTGTTTGGAGCTAGGGTGTTTTGTTATATACATATTGGTTATAGGTTCACCGTGGGGGGAAAAAAAAGGACCACACATCATTTCAAAAAGAACTAAGCACATCACAACCTGTAAGGTCTTTATTCTGGCTAAAACAGACATAGATGGGATTAAAGAGATTACTGGTTAACCCAGAAATCTGATTTAAATCTCAAATTCATATGATTTCAAATGCAGAATTATTGGCACAGTATCAAAAGGCAGGTAGACTTTTTAAACGTAACTAGACATGAAGGCACATTTATAGGAAGGTTCCATTTTAATACCTCCAACCCTCTAATTTTCTATCAATATTTTTATCAAAGAGATGAGTGATTATCATGACAAAGCAGAATCAGGTTTAGGAATTCTTAGTATGGTTGTGCCTCAGAGGAAAGAATAGAGTTTTTCTGCAGCTTTAAAACATTCTATTGAACTAAAAAGGAATTTTATTTACATTATAATCAAGTTTGAGATTAACAGTTAAACTTTACCAGGCTGGTATACGACATTTCTTGTCTTCAAATATTTCTGGTATAATTTTTTGATTTACTGCTGTCTTGCTGGAGCTTGTCTTTTTTTCCTTTATTAATATTCAAAATTCAGGAAAATCTCCATGTACGTTGGAAGTTTAAATTTACATTCAAACTGATTTTGGAATATTGGAAATTCAAAATGGAATTAGCATGTAAAATATAACCAGAAATGTGTAAAGGGAACTGTGTAAATGGCAATACACCTAATTTTATGTTTTGTAGGTCTGCTCCATGACTATGGATATATAGAATATAGTTATAAATGTAAAAATGTGCACATATACACATCTTGCAGCATCTCTAAACTCCTAGCAGAGTTATGTTTCTTTCTTAATACATTTATAAACTCTTCTATTACAGCCTGTTAATATACCTTAGTTTAAATCAGTGATGTAAAACCTGGATGGCAACCTGAACCAGATCTCAGTTTATCTCAGGCTAGTCCCTTGTAAGCTCTATTAACTCAGACTGAGAAATAGTAACTAAAGTAGTGGAGTAATGAATCAACAGTATTTTAAATCCTCCCCACTGGCTTTGTAAGAGAATCCAAGCTGTTTATAATGCTATTATTTCTTGTCAGAATTCTAAGTGCCACTCTGTACAGCTGGAAATAAATATGATGTATTTCAGGGCTTGGGTAGTATCTTTTTCTTTAATTGACAGTATATTAAAACATTGTTGATGCTTGGTGTGGGATTTTTTCCCCCCTTTCATTTCTATATTATTTATGAAGAATAATTTATACAGCTAAGAATTTGAATTCTCATCTAACAATTTCTTTACCATTTTTGATCAAAATCAAGCTGGCATTCCTAATAGTTACCAATAATAATTTTTTTAGAGAAGTATAAACGACAGGTGTTTCCTTTCTTCATATCCATTTTTGTAATACAACACCTGTGACTTTCTTCTATTGCTTTGCATTTTAAGGGGAGGGGAAATGCTGAAGCAGTTTCCCGAGCGTTTTTCTCCACTGAAGTTAACTGAGAGCACTGAAGCTGCTGGGAGGGAGAAGCTCACCTAAGTGACACTCTGAGTGTGTGTGACTCCTGTAAAGGCACGTGTGTGTGTCTGGCTCATCCTGCTGAGCTGGTTTCTGGGGAAGTCTCGGGAGCAGACTAGCGCAGCAAAGGGTTAACTTTTTACTATCAACCTCAGAAAGGCACATTTACAATCCCTCCCAGTCTTGTCTTCCTTTTTACACCTCCTTTGCTCACCGCTACTCCTCACTTCCAGGCAGATCCTTTGACCTAAGCAGATTATTGTAGACGCATGAAGGACACAGCAAGCCATCCTGTGCTTTTAAAGGAGGAGATTTTGGCTCCAAAATAGGACACTAAGCTTTTCAGCCTTCTGCTGCTGTACCTAGCGAGCACAAGGCGGTGTCTGGGGGTGCGCACCGGACTCCTGTGGAATCGGATGAGGAACAAAAGCAGAAGTGGCAGCTGCTGCAAATGTGGGAGCCTGTGCCGATCGCGGGAAGCGATTGCTAATGAGGGCCTGTGAGACCTGGGTTTCCTTGGTTTCCATGACAGTTATTAGGTAACACAGAAATTGAATTGTCTCCCACAGTGCTCTTGGGGGATACTGGTATGGCGGGGTGCTCCAGGGACACAGACTTGCAGCAACTCATCACTCAGCATGTGAAACTCCCTGGATTGTTGTGCCTTACTTCTTTGTTCGCTGTGTCTCGCTTGTGTTTGCAATTTGCTCTGCTTTGTTGATTTTTTTTTTCTTTTGGTGGAAGACCTTGGCTACACCGTTTCTCAAATAATATTTTCCCCTTTTTATTTAGAGCTGAGCTTGGCAAAGAGAGGATATGAACAATTATACAGGTGGGCTACTCGGGGGGAGTGAAGATATAAGGCATCCAAACAGGTACTGGCAACCTGCAGCTCTGTAAAAATGCCCCTCCAGCAGATTTCTGTAGTTCCTGCGCGGGAGACTGCCAGCAATGGGAGAAGTTCAATGGGCACAAACAAAGAGAAGAGCAAGGAAGTGGAGGTAAGAGGAAGGTCTCAGTTTGCTCGGACAGGGTGAGCGTGCCTTTGGTAGGCAGTGGGTTTGGCTGCGGAGCGGGATGCGGCGTTGCTGGAGCGCTGCAGAGCGCTCAGGGGTGCAGCTGTAGCACGCTGCGGGGGATGCTGTGATAGCAGCAGCTCAGCCTTACAGGGACAAGGAGCCTGCTTCAAAAGTAAAATAAATAACTGAAGGAAGTTGCAGACTGCATCAGAGGGGTTTAACATTTTCATTCAAATGAGTGCAGCCTGCTAGTATCAGCAGTCATTGTTCCTTATAAACTGTCAAGTAGCAGTTTCTTTACAATAGGTTGGATGAAAAAGTAGTTTCAGTAAAATTTCTGTCTTTGTTTAAAACCAACAAAAATACTGTACTAAAGCCTGTCTAATGTGCGTGTACTATAGGCATAAGCTCTATAACTTAGTCTTTTTAACATTTAAAAGGCATCAGTGTTTTGTTTTTTATCTCTTGACTTTCTTTGATTCATAAAAATACAGAAGTGTTGTTTCGTCATTAAGTACTATATCCTGTTGTCTCCCAGTTAAGAAGAAACTGTAGATTCATATTACATTAATGGTTAGTACCAAAAAAAAAAACCCCAGAAAATCTGTGCAATTTTAATGGTATTTTTACCTGTAGGAATCTCTTTTGCTATGTATAGATTAAACATTTATTGTGTAGGATCAGGAAAAAAAAAGCATCCCTTCCAAACCCAAAACATAAGTAGTCTGTTGATAGATATAGCAGTAAATGTATGTAACACAGACATCTGCTTTTTACAGACATGTTTCTTGTTTCTGTGCTTTTCTTTTCCTCTTGCTGTATGGAAACCAAGGAACTATTGGGAAAACAAACATGATGTCTTTTAAGTATTGTTTGAGACTGTGGCAAACTGCATCCCTTAAAGAAGTCTTTCTTCTTGTAGATTGTGTGACGTAGTTTTCAGGAAATTGTTAAGTTCAACAGATGGTTGATGTTAATAGCAGGTTTGTGTGACTCTGGAAAAGTATTGTTTTGGGTTTTTTAATTTTTAAATGTAAAATAATATTTTTGCTCAATATTTGGCTATGACAAGTTCAGTGAAAATGATTATTCTGTTTTTCATTTGAGCACTTTGGTATAAGTAGCATCCTTCCCAGGAAGTAGTCTCCAGTTGTTAACTGGTAGCACAGTCATAAGAGTCATAATATTTTGGGATTTCTGTCCTGAAATGGAAAATTTTGGTTTGGTTTTATTCTTCCATTAATTGGTTAAAGATGAAGGTTCAGTTGAAAACTGTTCTTTGTATTAAGGCTCAAGGTATGAAAAACAGAAATATGTAATGTTACCTGGCTTAAATTGTTCTCTGGCATTCTTGTTTCAGTTTGATCATTAGAGTTAACTGAAGAATACATACAGTATTCACACAGGAGTCAGATAAATGTGAGACTTAATGTAGAGGGGTGAGGGAAGTGTCGACATTCTGAGTTTTGAGAATCACCTCATGCACTTTTCTGTTTTGGTTTTTTTTTCCCCTGTGAGGGCTGGGTCGCATTAGTTCAGCAAGACTCCAGTGTCCCAGAAAATAGTTTCCTCTTGAATGTTGTGGAAGTTATATATCAGAAAAGAGCAAAATTACATGGATAACTAAGTTCACTAAAGTTCTCTTCTAAACTTAATATAAAACGTACCAAACACCAACCCTACAAAACTCCCAACCAAACTTAAAGTCCATGGTACTCATTGAAATGTATTTGCTAAACTGCTCTCTGCTGGTCAGAGGTTAATAATTCTGCTCGAATTTCTGCTTATCCTATAAGGCTTAGGGCTGTAATTTATACAGTAAAAACTCCCTGGTGCTATTGATGGAGATAGTAGCCGACGCATTAAGACTGTTTTTCCCATAATATCTACTTGTGTAAATTATGATGATGCTCAGGTTTGTTTTGTGGATGTAATTTGGGAGTAGTGAACCAGCCTTTTTATTGTCTAGATAGAGATTGCTTAGACTTTTTTAGATGGGGGTCTACCCCTGCAAATCTTGCACAGGATGGTTCTCACAAAGGGGAAACTCCCCTAGCTGATACTCAATGTTTGTGTTGGTGGGGGTCTTTGGGTTCATGGTATTCTGATATTGTTTCTGCAAGTACCTGCTTCCTCTGTCTTTCCATCAGAAGGCTTTTTGAGGTGAAAGCTAAAGAAAGTAGTTAAATGGGCTTCTAGCTGAGAACATCAAGGAAGTGGAGGTAAGAGGAAGTCTTCCTGTTCAGGTTCAGGAAGACATGAAAAAAGGAAATGTCTGAAGGGTGTTCCAGTTGCTAGGGATAACAACAGTTAGGATTGTTGCTAAAGAATTTTATGTTATGTTCATACAACAGCATTAAAATTTATGGAGAAGGGTTTATCTTCTGTCTAATTGCAGAGCTGGATGCAGTGAACTGTTTCCAAGTTCATGGTGATTCGTAAATCTGCCTTAGTCATACACAATTGAGGTTCTTAATGATGCAACTCACTCTGTAATGCCTTTCTGTGATCTTCAGATGCTCATATATGTGCTTTATCTGAAGGTTTTAATACATGTCTGTACCCACTTACAGATGATAGCCTAACATCGATCTGTCATTAAGGATGTTAGGTGCAGTATCATTTTGGAGCCCCAAGTGCCCATAGTGGGCCTCTGGCCAATATTGGGAGCAGAGGTGGCTACAGTGGCTACAGGGAGTGTTTACAAGGCAGCCTTTCTATGCAGTGTCCTTTGTGGGAGTAAAAACTTCAGTGCAGGCTATTCCTGCAATTTTGCAGTGATTTGTCTCAATAATTAGCAGAAGTTGTAGCTAACAATGGAATTTACGTCAAATTTAGCTGTAGAGCTTATTTGAATGTAGCCTAAAGATGAGGTAGGATTTTTTCCATAATGAAGCAGTGAAGATGCTTAGATGTTGAATAACCTATTGCAACAGCTGTACACTACATTTCCATACACAGGTATAATCTTCTGCCAGCTTGTTTCACTGATTTAGGAAAGCTTAGCAGTCATTAATGCTACTAGTTTTGCCCCAGACATTTAAGTGTACAAGCTGTCTTTCGTGCTCTTAGTAATGCAATTGGAAAAGTTTGTTGCAGAAGTGAAGACTGTTGTATAAAATGCATTCACAACATGATTTGGGCTATTTTTTGTGGCTTTTTTTTTTTTTTTTTTCCAAGTTAAGTAGTTAATTCAGATTTCTTCAATATTTGAGAAATATCATAACTTTATAGTGAAGTGTGGGTTTCTGTGACAGAAAGAACCTTGGGTGTCTGTTTTCAGAAGAGTTTACTGATGGAACTGTTGTTCAAAGTGAATTAAGTCAATAACGTAAAGATCAAATTATGCCATCAGGACTCCAAATTTAGTTAGTTTTTTTTTTTAATACATAGACTTCAGTGTCTTGGGACCAATGTCATGGTAATATGCAACCCCCATTTTATATGTATATAATATTTCAACTATTACCTTGAGCTTCTGGTTAATTTTCTCTGCTGTAATAAAAAGGTAAAAGAAATGTATATGATTCTTGAATAACATGGTTGATGAAATGCCTACTCTGGCTCATAATATTATTATTTAGTTATGAACATACATTGTGAAGTTCATAAAGTAGCCTCAGTGTACATTGGCTTTTGTATGGACATGAATTATTATTCTAAAGTAAGTTAAGTAGAGAAAGAAAATTTCATCCAGTGAAAAAATTGGACAGGGCAGGTGAATGAAGGTCAGCAAAAACACTAAGAGTTTGCAAGGGTCATTGAATAAACTGCCATGACTACTGTGGAAAGCCAGACTTGAATGTTGTACAGTTGGAGTGGTAGGAGCAAGTTTGTAAAAGCCAAACATTGGTTTTTACATATGGTAGAGAAGACACTCCTTGATGCCAAATTAAATGTGTAGATACTACACCTTGTCAGCTTAAGCAGTCTTCAGTATATGATACTGGAAAATTTACATGAGATAAAATTTTCAGAGTAGAAGATAACCTTAATGAAGAAAGTGGTGGCAGACATCAGTCAATCTTGATTTGGTCACTTTGCAAGACTTTGATTAAAAGAAAAGAACCCCAACCAAATAACCTTTGTAATATGGTTTTTGGACACATTCATACGGTAGTATAACTTTCTTGTTATAGTGATGAATCTTACTCTGTTGTCCCAAAACCTAACCCAATATCCTAAAGATGTTGCAAAATTTGGTATTCTGTAGTTAACAAGTAACAAATTAGCTATGTTATTGTTGCTTTATTTTTAGTTTTGATTCTTTGTTCATAAGTGATAAATGGTTTTCTTCTTATGCCTACTGTGTTTCTCTGGTGTTAATATTCTGGCAGAGGTGATGATTTCCTTCACAGAACTTCACAGAATGCAATAAATTGCAAGGAGGAATCCTCACTCCACTGTATATTGTACTTTGGCATGAACTTTAGTCCTGCACCCTGCACAGTTCTGTGCTATGAGGGAAACTTTGGACCTCTGTTCTTCAGCAGTGTTTTCATGTTCTGCCTTCTCAAAAGCAGTAAGACAGAATGAGACCTGTAACTTTGGAGGCTTTGAATGTTACCTGGGAAATGTTTGGCATTTATGATGGAGTATAGTAAATTGGGTTTGAACTTGGTGGTTTTTCTGTACAGTTTGTGCCTTAAAGAAAAAAAAAGAATATGTTGCTCAGAATTATGTATGCTTATTTATTGTGTAGAGCATGCAGGTTTTTTGCAATGAAATCTTCAAGTCACAATTGAGACTGAAACCAAAGGAGTCTTGTGAATGGCACTTTTGAGTAGCTGCTGATGTTTATTTTAAGCGCCAGACTGGAGAAAGTGCTAATGTTTGCCTTAAAAGCTTGTAGGTGGTTTAGGAGGAATTGACGTGTTTTTTAAAGGATAAAGCAGTAGCTAAATGTTATTGATGGGAATGAGTTGTTTTACATTTATCTATGTTATCTCACTTGTTACCTACTTAATTTTAAGTAGATGTAATGATAGATTAAATACTTTTAAAGGCTTAGACTTCCTTACATGCTACAAAGAAAGTGCTTTTACATTTCTGTTAAATGATTTTCATGACAGCTGTGAAGTACATACAGAGGTATTTAATACTTGAAACATGTCTGCAATTAAGGAAAAAACGTAAGGGCTTTAGATGTTGATGTTTATTGCCTTACAGCTTTAAATCAAACAATTTATTTGGTTTTGTTGTGGGTTTTTTGTTTGCTTTTGGTTTTGGGTTTGTTGGGTGTGTTTTGTTTGCGTTTGGTTTGGCTTTTTCTTTTTACATAGAGAGGCATAATGTTTAGTGTAGGTAAATTTGTTAGTGGCTTTGATGGCTTTATCAAGGGTTGAAAATAGTGTAACTCCTAATATGTGACAATTTCACTTATACCAGTACCAATAAAATGGCTTAAGGCATGTAATGCAAGGAATAAAAGTCTTAGAATTGCAGGGTATTAGTCAAATAATTCATAAGCCAGACAGATGATTTTGGTTTTGTGGCTGATTATCTCATATTCTAAAAATTTCTTAGGTGTAACTTAAAAGATAAATAGATATAATCATTTATTACCTAAAATACACTGGGATTTTCTTTTTTCTACGGGGAGGGTAAGGAAGTTTCTTTTCAATGACAGCTGCCTGGAAAGAGTCATGTAGTTACAGTCTTTTTAGGAAGTATGATTTTTTATTCAGCAAGAAATGTGGGGGTGGGAGAATGGGGAGGGGAAGGTCTAGCATATGAATCAGATTACTGATGTACTCTGACATGTATTGCTTTCCCTTCATAGTTTTTCTTAATGTAATTCTTTTTCTCATGTTGACTATGATGCCACACACAATTTGTGACAAAATCTCTAATCCTGTTTATCATCAATATTATATGGTATTTCTTCTTTTCTGACATGACTATTGCTTGGACTTTGAAGCTATGTTTGCATGGAAATCCAACTACATCTGCAGTTTAAGACACTTACTAGTGAAATTTTTCTGTATTTTTGTGGTGATAGATTGCTCCTGTGATCAGTGGTTGAAGTGCTCCCAAAGTACATCCATAAATCAACCTGTGGCATACTTAGTTATCTTTAAGATGCTTTAGAAAATTAAGTTGCTGATCAGTAAGGACCCTGTTTGGGAACTATTGGGAACTATTATTATTTGGGTCTGCCATGTGATGCTTATGACAAGCAATTTCATGATAGTGAGAGAAATGGGAAATGTTAACATGCTGGGTTTGTTATAATGATTTTGAAACATTGTTTCTTTTCTATATTTCTGTGAATAAAAACATTACTGTGCTACCAGTAAGAAAATAAAAGATTCCTTGCTGTGCTTTTATTAGCATGCTTTGGGATAATGCAATTCTTTATAGGCTGCTTTTCCTGATAAGATTATACAAAGGCTACTGACTGCATGGTTATTTTTTTTTTGGTCAGGCTTGTTATGAAAAGTCTGTAAAAGCATATTTCTCCAATTTGCTGTCTATTGACTAAGCATCCAATACCAGTATTGATTTTAAAATTGGTCTTTTCACTGATAAAGGATTTGAAGCTCAAGAGTCCCTGTCTCAGTAGCCTTCTGCCTCTTTATGTCTGTAGCCAGTGCTGGCACATGTATTTTGTTGCTGCCAAAGTCTGACTACAAGTCTCATGAAGAAAGCTTTTATAATTCCTTTTATCTCTGGAATTCCCAGTTCCAATAAATTGAATTGGACTTGTGTGTGTAGTTTTCCTCTCCTACTCTAACATGCCTCTGAGTTTGAAATATTAGGCTTCAGATTTCATTTAATTTGGATTTCTCTCAAGTTAATCTGAGGTTTTACAGAGGAAGAGTTTCCATATTAAAATTAATTGCAGAATTTTCCTGCTAAACGGTGTGTTTAAAAACTAAATGCAAAACCCCAACAAACAAAAACCATGAACACAAAAGTTTTCCATCTTTAATTGATGGTTGTTTGTCTTGTCTTCAGCTCTAAGCTTCTATATTTTAGTTTCATGACTTACTTAGGTCCTGAATTATGTTGAAGCAATGTCTGTAATTGAGTTTGTAGAATGTGTTGTAGTGCCTAAACCTGGTAGCTGAATAGGGTACCAGGAGCTGGATACAGTTCAGGAAGCTGAAAAACAGATGATTTACTCTAGGTACCTTTCACATTGATTTCCATTATGAACAGTGTTCAGTGAGCTGTTTGCCCTGGTGGAGATGTTTTTCTTCTGGGAGGTTGGCATGTCACAAAGTTCAGATGCAAATTTTCAAAGGAAGAACTTTGTCATCAGCAAAGCCTGTGTCTCAAGATACATTTTAAAGAAGTATTTTTTGTATCTAGTCAGCATTTTTTAAAATAGCCTCCCTGGTCACATGTACCCCACCATATCTTGTTCTGTTTAAAGACAACTCTCAGGCACTGAAATCTGGTTGTTGGCAATTATTCAATTAGTTAAGAAACAATATAATAGAGGCTCAAATTGCTTGAATATTCTGTCATTTTTGCAAAACTGATGCTAGCCTGATAGATTTCTCTGGTTTCATCTGAATATAGCTATCTGAACAAGAAATTTTAAAATCCTCTCTATTCAGGCATATTGAATTTTATAAAATTGTTACTATTAATACTAAATTATTATTGACAGTAATATCTAGGTCTTTGTAACCATGAACAAAATAATGCTGAGTTTTTATGTTTTTTTTTTTTCTAAGGCAGAGAACACTTGTCCAACTTGAGGGTCTTTCTCAAAGACACTGTGAATGTTCCTCAATCTTACCATGAAAGATTATTTTCTGTCTAGTGGAGACAACAATTTCAGCTCATATCACCAGCTTTGGAAACTTCCTGACTTCAGGGAACTGTCATAAGCATATTAGAAATTAGAAACAATTCTAGTTTCTGCAGTGTGCCCATGTGTGAACTACTCAAATCACATGAGGCTTGTTGATTCTAGTCCTTTAAAATGAGATGCTTATTGCAGATCTGCTGAATTCTGTACTTAGAGATGAAGGTATTGTTCCACCACAACAGAGAACACCTGGGGTCTGTCACAGCCCCTAGTCTTCCCTCTGCTGCAAAGGCTTTTCTTGTGTCTAGAAACAATTTTCATAAAATACACACATCTCTTAGCTCCTTTTTGTATGTACATTTGTAACTTTATTATTTTGAGGCTTTCTTCTTGTAAATTTTTAAATTTTTTTTTCAATAAAAAGACAAGATTTTGTATTGGAAAGTGTAATTTGACAGTGCAACCTTACTTTTAATGGGAGAACAAACATCAGCTGTTTTACATTCCAGGGTGGAATAATTTGACTTTAATAAGAAGATGGAGGATGGCTCTCAGCCTGCTTCGAAGTATCAGTAGATCTTTCAGCTTTTCTCCTAGACTTTGATTACACAAGATTCAGGGCTTCATTTCCCTACCAGTGCTGCCTTTTAAAATTATGGCAACAGGAACATTATGTGTAGACAGTGGAGGCATTTCCTTGTTCAGAATATGTTTCTTAGGACTACCCATGTTGTGGAATGAGGCTTTTCAGTCATTAACTTGTCCATACCTTCATACATCTCAGTTATTAGCCAAGTGTGTCCAGATTTGTAGTCATAGGATTATGTGAAAATAAAAGGTTGAATTATTTTAGTGTCAATAATAAGAAAATTGTCTCCTAGAATGATTAGGTCTATGTCTTACCCCCCTCCCCCCCCAGCGTGTGATCCTAAGGAAACCCTTTTAGTTTGCTCACTAGATATATTTGAGATTACAGCTGTATTTTACAGTATCATCATGCTGAAACAGTTTAAAGTAGTTACAGTGATGTCTTATTGATTTTAAAGAAATGCTTGTCTTATTAGACAGCATTGTTGTCTAGTGGCAGTTCAAATAGAAAACCCCCCACGCTCTCATTTCTCCTAAAATATCGTGCTTGGAGATGCTTAAAAGGAGGCTTTTCCATCCTGTACTCTACCATTACTGCAGTAGCCTGTTGCAATGGCTGTGTTGTTTTGAGAGGGATAAAGACGCAGCGAACACTTCGCCCTCTTAGTACTCCCTGTGCTTCTGGGCAAGAAATAAGAAACCTTCATTTCTGTACAGGATATAAATGTCAAGTATTCACTGCTAGAACAAAATGAAGTGAGGGTAAGAGTCAGTCAGCAATGCCATGTTAGTATTCCTAAGTTTTAGCTGTATTCAGTCCATTTACTTCAGACACTCTCTTTCTTTGAGAGCAAAACAAAATGCTTCTCATCACTTGACTTCTCCAGTGGTGGGCATTACCACAGGGCAGATGGTTAACTGGTCAAACCTTGTGCAAACAGTGCACTGTGTTGGTGAAATAGGTGTTTGCCTTTTTGGCAGTGAACCCTGCGGTGCTGGTGAGTAGGCAGCAGGATGTTTGAGTATGCTGAATCACATATTGGGTGCAGCCTCGGGAGTGCTGTGGTTAGGCAGTGTACGTGGCCCAGAGAGGAGTCTGGTAGCTGTGAATGCTGTGTGCCTGGAAGGACGCTGTATCTGCAATTTTCTAACCACTTCTAGCCTTTTTCTCTGAATACAAGAGCTCAGACACAGGTGGGAGTGTGAATTGGTTTTCCTGAACCGTCTGACAGTGCTGTCTCGCTGTTACAGATGGGCAGTGACAGGAATGCCTGTTAAGACCCTCTAATGCTGCTGCAGTCTCCTCCAGTGAGGAAAGGAGGTCACAGCATGCACAGGGCAGTGCTGCTGTGAGCTCAGCCTATCCACATGCTGTGCCTGAAATCTGTTTCAAGTCTCATTAGTGAGGAATGCTCACTGTAGCCCCTGTATGCAGGTAGTGTGGTTTGGCCCTCCTGAGCCACAATGAAAGTACTGAATGCTGGTTTGCTGATGGTCCTCTTCACAGGATCCATGGACAACCACTTAATGCATGAAAATAGTGTTATTTTTGATGGAAGTTTTTCTGCTGTGTTTCTTCCTGCTCCCTCTATCATCTATGAATGCTTTTCTTTGGTCATTTGATGGACTACATTTGATGGACGTCTTGCAGTGCTCTGACTTTGGTTTTAATTCCAGATGTAATTTTCTGTGCTTTCATTTTTCTCCTCTGAAGTAAGTGTGGCACTGCTCCTTCTGCTTTCACATAACATTATGAAATCCCTCAGTGAAGTCCATTTTCTAAGGGATGTGGATGTGTTGTGTTGTTCCCTGTGGACTGATCCTGTAGGTAAAAAGTTTCCATGGAAACCATAAGCCGTTATGCTTTTACTGTTCCCACATAATCATGAAAGTGCATATGGTACAGTTTGGATCAACCTGTTTCTTATGTGGAGACTCCATGTTTTTTGCCATTTTAAGCTCTACTTAAAATATAAATGTTAGTCACTTATCTCTTATGCATGTGTTGAGTGTGGTTGAGAATTTGGACTACTTGTTTCACTGTCCATTTAAAATTTCTGAACATTAACACATAAGAACTAAAATTGTAAATCATAAAAAATTGGAAGACTAATAGAGTTTGATGTCTGTTAATTGTTTGACTGTTTGGGGATTTTTTAAAATTTAGCAATATAGTCTTTATTTTCTGTGATTTATGTGTTCATAAATCATGTTACTGCTCTTCTATGTCTTTAGCAGATAGGTAGAAGGGTAGCTTAACAGTTTCATAAGTTATTTCAAGATTCTGGTATTCCAGTCAGGCTCACAGTCTATATTTCAGTTAACATACAGCACTCGGTAGATGGGTCATGATAGTGGTGTCAAACTAAACATGGAAGGAGTTAAAAGAATCACCTTCTAAAGAGATGGTGGGCTGAAAGATCATCATTCAGAATTGCCTGCTTCAAAACATTTCAAACTAAAGAAAAAGTCAAACCATTCAGAAAAGCTTTTGCATATTTTCGCAGATTGTGTTTTCAAGCTTTTTCTCTGCAATTTTAAATGCAAGTCAATGGCTTCTAAGACAAATTTGGCATTCTTGCTTATTAATACAACTCTGAGAATGTGCATGGCTTTTTTTACTTCCAGAGGTTTCATGGTTTCAGCATCTGCCACCTTCTAACCTGGACAGAAGATTTTGAGTTCATTTAAGATCTTAATATAGAACTCTCTACTTTGTAATTGCTGCTGTCCAGCTGTGTTAGGAGAAATATGACAGAATCAATTTTCTCTCTGAAGCTAATGTAACCTTTATTGTCAAACAGCTAAACTTAAACAAATAGATTATGGCATGACTGGGAATAGCTACTCTGGTGCCACACTTCACAATGCTGCCATAACACAAGTGACTGACCTGTTCTTTGAAACTTTGAGGTTATCACTTTTGTGCCTGTTCTGAAAAAAATGGTTAACCTCCAGCACTTTCGCTAAACTCAATTTATCCTGAATTAGGGGAAGATTTGAACATCTGATGATTGGGTTGTTGATTCATACAATGTTTTTTGCTAAAATGATTACCCCAATATTATAGAAGTTTTGGTATGGTAACTTAATGTACAGATAAATTGAGTGCAGGTAAAGTGTGTGTGACTGATGTTAAACTAAGCTCTTCAATGTGGTGTCTGTTTTGTTGTTGTTTGTGTTTTCCTTTGGAAGCCCTACATTAAGACTTGATGCTTTCTGGTGTGCAGAAGCATATTCTGCTTGCCATTCACTTTCTGGCAGAATAGTGTCTGGCACTGAGTAGGATCAGAAGGGTGGAATGTTTAGGATACAAATGCTGGGCCTCTACTCCTAGTGAAGTATTACTCTGTTCAAAGTAAAAACAAGCAAACCCTGCTGATGTTCTAGCTCTTCTATCAAGTAAATTGTCAAAGTAGACCTAGCCTTGAAATCAAACATTTTGACTGCAAAATAGGTTTTATGTCTCCTTATATTAGTGATAATGAAAATTTTGGTGACACTAAAAATAATAATGTAATATTATGTGTCACATAAGTTTAAGTGGCATTATAAGACATAATAGCATGTCTGAATTCTCACGTCTGCAGTGCAAATACCTATTCCCAATTTTATGCTACTTCAGTTTAATGAGAGAAAAAAAGGTATTTCTTTGGTCTTTACTCTGCCTGAATTGCTGCTAAAATATTTAATGGTGAACTGTCACTTCAGATGTAATTTGCAGAAACAGATTCACTTACTGTCCTTCCCATGATGAAGAAGAAAAAAACAACTTTTATCACAGTTCGTCTGTGTGTTTTCTTTCAGTATTTGCTTTGCATGTTGGTGGTGTATGTGCTGGGGGCTTCTCAGTTGTTAATTGTGCTACCTTTTATGGTGTAGGTTAGCTGCTGAAGCTATGTTCAATATATTATCTGAATAATTAGCAGGTTTTTAAACAAAGATTTTTTGTGTGATGTTTGGGGTGTTTTGTTGGTTTGGTTTTCATTGTTTGTTTGGTTTTTTTCCACATGATGGGCTTTGGCTGTTTTATATCATTGGTACCTTTGCTTTACCTGATGGGCTTGATTATTTCTGCTTATTGAATACTGTATGTAGAAGTCATTTTGGTTGAAAAATTGGTTCTGTAATGAATATTAATTCTGTTCTATGCCAGGGATTCTCTGCCAGTGTATTGATTGTTTTTCTGTCTCTTCCAGTAATTTGTAGGATGGTGTTTTTCATGGCAGCTCCAAAGGGGATTTTTAATTTATCTAAAATTGTAACAAATTGAGGCCATCAGATATGGGCTAAAAGCACCTTTAAGATAACTATGAAAATTATTTACTTGTGACTGACAGAGAATCAAGTTTTGAAAAACTTGAATCGGGCAAAGACTTGCCCAAATTTACTCCTTTTTTGATGAAAAGGGCTGGTTTTGGAAAATGTGGAGGAAGGGTGGCAGTTTCAGGGTAAAGAACAAATCTATTTTATGCACAAAGCAACAGGGAGCCTTTAGCACGTGTCCTCATAAAGCCAGTTACATTTGGTATAATGTTAAGCCACCAAAAACTACATTATAAAACATTGGCCTTCACGTCTGCACCTGA
Source organism: Acrocephalus scirpaceus scirpaceus (assembly GCA_910950805.1). NCBI lineage: Eukaryota > Metazoa > Chordata > Aves > Passeriformes > Sylviidae > Acrocephalus > Acrocephalus scirpaceus. Next base: position 6,126,332 of record OU383778.1, on the reverse strand, counting down.
AAATACATGTCTGAATAGCAATTATTTGTCATGCATGTTAAATTGTGGATATAAAAACAGCAGAGCGTGTCACTAGGAAAATCAATTCTAAACACTTTGTGCACTGAGTAGATGCTCCATAAAATTTATCTTACACAAAAGGAAATAAATGCATGGGCCGTAAAGAAGTTTGCAGCAGAAATGCCAACTGTAATTTTGTGGATATTTTTTCTGTGTAAGAACTAAAGATTCAAAGGAAAAAAGCTATCAAAAAATCCCCACTTTGCAGAGCTGCGCAGCTGGTAGGTGCCTCTTGACAAAGCTAGCCACACTGATTCTGTTATTCCTATGAATTTGTACAACTTTAATGACTGTTGGAGTGCAACAGTCTGCGACTGGAAGATGCCAGGTGTATGTGCCTGCAAGTCTCCAGAGTCTGACTTCTGTGTGCAGAAGTCTGGCACGTGTCAGAGAATATAGTAGTTCTCTGACTTAATTACTTTTCCCCAGTGTAAAGGGCATCTGAAGCTATTTCTGTAATTACATTTAAACTTTTTTGGGTTTTGTTTGTTTTAATAGGAAACTTTCTTGAAGAAAGACTGAAATGATGCATGAAAGGTGAAGCAGTAACTCATTAAATAATTAAAGATGGATTGAAAACTCCTATTTCAAACAGAAAAAAAATATTGAAGCTCGTGATCAAGCATTTAGAATATCTGTATTATTTTTACCTAGTATATGTGGAATTCATGAGTGGGAAATTGTTTTCAAGTATTTCTCAAAATCAATATTTAATCTTTGTGCATTCTCCTTAAGTATTGTCCATGACTGCATAAAGTCAATGCGTCTCTTCCTATATGACGTTTAGAAATGAAGCCTAATGATACCTATTGGTGTTCTTAGCTTTCAGATTTTAAGTAGTTGTTAAATGCAGAGTTGTATTACAGCATGAGGTGTCTGCAGAATTTTCAGTTAATACTAAAAACCACTTAATCAGAGTCAGCTATGTTTTAATTTTCACAACTTTAAATAAGAAACATTTTAATTCAGTGAAGAAACATATTATTGTAATATTTGATAGTCAGTAGTTCCCACCTCTCTCAGTAATATATTTAAAATGTGGTGATGGCAAAATGTATTTAAACCGAGTGATTTTGAAGTGCCAAAATCAAAAATTTTGAGGTCCCCCAGAGTGCAAATTCAATTGTTTTTTCTTAGCGATATTATTGTGGATTTAATGTGGGAAACTTCTGCACATAAAATAGAACCTTCTAGAGGGGAAAAGAGTGTTTTCCTAGGAGAACATAGGTTGGTACCTGCAAGAACAGGAGTGTATCGTGGCATAGAAGTATTTGGTCAAAAAATATAAACTCAATTGCAAACCAGAATGGTAGAGTGGGTTGACAGCAATTTCAGGTATAAGATTTCTTTTCTGTGAAATTGGCAGGTCCTGTAAGGACACACACACTGACGCACACACACGCAGTCTCCTGCCCCTCTGGCCAGGCTGTGTGGCACCATAGGTTGGGGGCAGAGGGCAGTTGCTCCAAAGGGTCCATGTGTTCAGTCCTAGGTTGCAGCTGGCTTGTTTGAGTGGCCTGCTGTTCCGCATCAGACTCAGCATTCTGCATGGTTTGTGGCACCCATAGAGGGCTTCTCATTGACAGGCTCCTTTCTCCACTATTTATTGGTTCGTGATGTGGGTGTTCAGATTAAGATGCCAATTGCTTCATTGTTGTATGGCCTCCTACTGATCTCTCTGATTTTTTCCCATGCATCTGAGGGCAATTTGTGGTTGTTTCCTGGGTTACTATGACTCTCTGGTCTCTCACCGTGAAGACATTAAAACAACATAAAGTTGTATGACTGCTTTGTTTTCTTTCCTTGGACAGCCAGGAAACAAGATAGACCCTCTCATTTGGCAGAGATTTGGGTCAGCCTTCCCCATGCCATTTACATGTGTTATCAGGGACAATTATATTTGTTTTTCAAACTGTGATCTAATTGGTGGGCATACCTATGGTTCAGACCCTTTTTTATCTGAGTGATGCCTTCAAGTAAACTTCACCCCATGACGCACTCATATACGTGTGTATATGCAAGTGTTTTTTCAGGAAGTTTGCTAAGATAACAAATTGGCAGTATTCATAGTTAATGTTGTTCAACACTTTTCATTATGGAGGTGTTTTTCTTGCTAAAAGTCTTGCTGAACTTCTAACTCTTTGGCCCAAATGCTCTGTGCTGACTGTCAGTTGAAAAGATTCAGAGGAGGTGGTACAATTATCTCCATGAATAAAACTAGGAAAATTATTTGCTTTGATCATGTCAAAGATTTAAAGTTAAAACATAATTGAAGTTCCTAATCTTTGCTTACCTTTTGTTGATAGTATTGCTAAGTAAACCTGCTAAAAAACAACAAAAAGTTACTGTAATGAAAAAAAAGTTACTGGTTTCCCCTCTGAAAGTATTAATTAAAAAAACCCTCGCCATTCAGAATACCTTAAGAATGCAGTCTAAGTATTGCTTAACTTCTAATTTTTTTTAAATTTCATCATACAGTGGAAAAAAATATTACTGAAATAATTTGTATGTGATTTTGCTTGTGGTTTGAAGTTTCCTAAATAGGAAATAGGCTAGATGAATTTACAAGTAAACAGCTCAACGTGTATTTTTTTTTTTTTTTCTGGTTCATGCAACTTCTGACATTATTTGTCCTTTTGATTCTTTTGTCAAACATTCAAATTTGGTAGTTGTCATTTTTCTGTAACTTAACACTGAAATAAGTTGTATTTGACATGTAGTGAATGACAGCTGTCAAGATAATACTGTTGTTTAAACGATTGCATGAGTTAGAAACTATTGAGTAATTTATGTGCTATCCCTTTACTTCCCTTCCATTTAATTGTAATCAGTCACGTACCAATATTTGGTCTGTCTTTAAAAGTTCATCTCTTCAGTTCCTGGTTTAATTTCAGTGTATTGGCTGTTTTGATAGTGCAGATCGTGCTTGATTTAAGTCAAAATGGTGATATTTACTGTGTGAAGGATGTATTAGTGGTTAATAAAGCAACACCCATCTACCTATAATTGGTTTATGGTAAATATTATTTGTGTAAGGTCTTGACATAGGTCTCTCATTTGAAATGCTCTTAAACCCAACTGTAGTTTCCCAGCTTCTGTTCCTACAGTGAGGCCCTTCATTTTCTGTTTTGTCTAATGATACAGTTAAATGCTGGTTTCTAACACAGGGTAGTTTAATAATTTGTCTGACCAAATAGTACAAGAACATTATTTTCATTGTATTTTGAGGGTTGGTACTTCAAACTTCCATCATCTGGGAGATATAAAAGATATTGAATAACATAATTTGTATCTGATTCCCCTATTCTTTCCATTCTCCTGTTAGAAAAGGCTGTAGCAGAAGGCTAAAAGCCAGTTAACGTTTGGTGTTATACACATTTTATTTCTTTTTTTTTCCTTAGTAAGACCAGATGAAGACGTAGTAAATCAAGCCCATTAAAATTCTAAGTATGCAGATCACTGCAGAGGTTTTGTTTTTGCTTCAGCAGACACCCTGTTATTTTACACAAAAGTGTACAGTATTTTATATTCTTGGGTAGTCATTTGGAAATAGTGTACGAGTTTTAAATTTGTTTCAGTATCACTAGTTGTAAAATTCCTGTCTTGGCTCTCCTCAGTTTGTTATCCAAAGACTTTGAACATCATCTGCTCCCAAAATGCAAAAGACCATGATGCCATTTAAGAGTAAACAATAAAAACATAGTTGGACAGGTAAACCAGCAAAATTTACAGCCCTAATAAACCACAAAACATTTGAGAGGCTAATACAGATTTTTATTGTCTTGCACTAGGAATGTAATTCTGTAATCCTTACAGCAGTTCCTTACTATGAATCAGAATTGCAATAAATGAAGACAGAATACAGTTTTGGTAGTTTTGAGTGCCTTTGAATATTATTCATTAAGTACAAAACCTGATGGTTCTCTAGAAAGCTTTAAGTCTTTAAACTAGACTGTAATAAACTTTCTGCTCATCCTAGAACTCTGCACAAAGAGTATAATTTTTGAGACCCTCTGAGTCCTTTTCCCATATAACAAATATGATAATGTTGATCCTACAAACATTTTCACTGTATTCCTTTTTTCATAATCACTTTTCATAACTACAGTGACAGAAAGATAAATATAAACAGGTCTTGCTCAGAAACATAGAGAAAATTAATGAGGGAAAAAGCAGTGCAACAACAACAAAATAATTTAGGGAGAGTGGATCCATTACTGCAGGCCAATTTTGCAATTTTATATATTTTCATTTTAGAAAGATCTATAATTTCGTCTGACATGTGAATGTGTATTTATATGAAGACAATCCAAAGTCTTTATACTAAGCAGAGGCTTAGTGAATTTGTGGCTTGTACCTATTCTTTATAAGGAATTTTATTTTCTATTAAAAATTCCAATGTTCTTATGCATCAAGTCAAGCCACATTACTACTAAAACATTCAGTTAGTTACTTACTGTCTTAATTAAAAGGATTAAAACCATAAAGTTCACTGTTTTTTAAAATAATGTGTTTCAGCTGAGAAAAGTAATAGTTTCAAGATCAAGAATATGATGTTTCTTCACAAAATGTTGAAGTCCTGTTACAAAATAATTGTTTAAAAAGTTGTATCATAATTAACTCTTTCAAAAAGTGGTGAATCCTAAAACAATTTACAAGATTCCTTTCTTTGTACATAAAGGAGTAAATTTATTGATCAAAGTCTTTGGAAATCAATGGCAGCAAGAACGCCTTCATTCCTCTGCTGATCAACAACATGATTTTTGTGAAGCAGATGAAGGGAATCTTCAGTAATTCCTGAAGTATCAGCATAAGCAATCAGCAGAAATCAGGAAAAAAACATTTCTTAATTTTTGTGGTTGCTGTTGTTTGGGTTTAGTTTCATTTTGAGTTGGTAGTTTTAATGCACAGTAAATTCTTTTCTCATTAATATCCCATCTTCAGTAAATACTAATTAAAACATAGCAATTGCTGTGTAACTGTTACATTAAATATAGCAAGTATGACAGATTTTTGTTAACAGCTTTGTTATTGTGCCTTGAGCATTCCTGCTTATAAAGTTCACTTCTAGCCATGTTTCATCCTTCATGGGACTGTACTCATTATTCATTGTTGCTTTCAATGTACTTGTGAAAGCAGCTCATTTTTTCTGCTCCAAATGAAGTGTTTGGCTGTTTATGATGGTGTGAACATGGAGTCAATATGGAATGAAGTAACAGAGAAGAAAAATGCTTCCCCAGCCAGTACAGGATGCAGCTTTTGTGGCCTCACCAAAGGATCACCCAAGTTCAGACTTGGAAAATCTGAAGTTTGGGCCAGAGTTGACAGTTATTTTGCCACTTTATATCCAGGATGTGATGTGCTCCCAAAATCTAGACCCGAGTTAAGGTAATATAATAACACAAAAATAAGCGGAGTAAATAGGACTTGCAGTAGTGAAGATGAAAGGGTGTTAATTTGAATATGTATTGATAAGTTTAGTCACTGTATGTAATTTTCAAGAACTGATGAGGGTTAAGCTCAGATGAGCCAAATATTTTGGTGCCAAAACACCTTTAAGTTCTGTGACAGGCATTTGGGTACTAAATCCCTTTCAAAATCTGAGGTTTTGGCATAGTGATAGTTATTTGGAGAGGCTTCTATTATTATGTAAAGGCATGACTTGTAGTTGTGTTTTCTTTCCCTTTTTAGAAACTAATGAACTGAATTCAGCAGACAAGTTCTCCAAGACTAACAGTGCTCAAGATACACTTCTCTTCATGTTTGCTAGAATTTAACAACCAGAAAGTGTGAACAGAGTGAATAATTAGGGAAAGAGTAATGCTTCAAAGGATATTAAGTTCTCCATTTCTAGGTTACTCTGAAATACATTTGCCTCTTTGTTGAAGAAATAGTTAAGAATGTGAATTGTATATTGGAAGGGTTTTTTTTTTACAAGCAGGAAAACCAGGGAGAATCTACTCTAATTGGTCTGTGGTAGTATATTTCCAAGAAACTAGATTAGATATAATTATCTTGGGAGGTTAGGCAACCTTCTTATCCCCATTAGTGTACTTACATAATATATGTTTTAATACCATCTCACAGTGAGGCTACTGGTAAACCATAGGAAATATGCAGATTTCCACTATTGTCTTTTCTTTCTCAAAGGCACAGAAGAGATATCCTTATTCCTGGAAATACAGTTTTCTTCCTTGTCCTCTTTTTGATACAACTTATTACGGGGATTCTTGATTTTCCAACAAGCTATGCCTTGGGTGTTTGTTTATTCTAAAGGAAAGAAAAAAGTGATTGTGAACACCTGAGTGTTTTTCCATTCCTTGGAAGAGGGTTGTGCAGCTGATGATACCTGGTTGATTTGATGGGAGAAATCAGCAGTAGTAAGAGCAGATTGCTGATTTTATATGCTTTTTTTTCGCTAGTAAAAGAAGGTAAGCTGCTGTGCAAAACCTGATATGCCTGGGAGTGTTATTGAATATATAAAGTTCCCTGCTAGTTGTAAAATTTCTGTATGATGTTACCATTTTAATGGTATAAATATTATTGATGTAAACATATTAGTAAAAGAGCCCATTAGGTTTTAGGATTCAAGAAACCCCTCATTAAATCCTGAGTATAGCTCTTACTAGTTGTTTTAAAAAGGAAAACATTTTCTCCATGCCTCCATGCATGGAGAAACACTGTCAGAAATGTGTGAACTTCTTGAAATATCTTTCAGTGGCTCACTGGAAGATTTTTCTTCTATTTTTATTTCTGTTTGGTTGAACACTGTCAGTTTTAGTGATCTGACAAACATGAGGACTCTGCAAGTGCTGTTTCTTTCTGTTTCAGCTTTCTTGAAAAGGATATAACCTTTCTAATAGGATATAGCCTATTCAGAAGCTTCTGTTCTGTTTTAGGTTGGGTGGGGTTTTTTTTAAACTTTTTGTATTGGGTTTTGGTTTATTTTTTGTGTTCGAATTATGAATAAAATTTCTTGCATAAAATAAAAGGTTAAGAACCACTACCCAACACTGAAATTTAAAAAAAAAAAAGGCATTCAGGTTTAGAAATTCTTTGTTTTTTGTATGTGTTTGAGATTGAATATTTTCCTGTAAGGTATACAATTACTGATATGGCCAATGGCCAGAATAGTGATAAAGAGGCTGTTAGGATGAATCATGTTGATCTGATGAGGACTGACTAATAAAATCAATTTTGATTTAAAAAGCAGCATCAACAAAGTCCACAACAACAATAACAAAAATAAACAAGCATTAACAAAAAAAGCTATGTTTTTTGTTGACATATTTTGCTAATTCCACTCCACCTTTGGCCATCTATTTGAAAAGCAATTATTGGACATGCAGCCTTCTGTGATGGGTACTTCCAGTAGGTACGTACTCAGCTTAGAGAAGGTTTTCTCCCCTACTGAGCTCTGTGTGAGTCAAAGTTATTTTCAGCAGTCTGAATTTGCACAAGATAAATCATTAATATTAATGCCTTTACAACTTTTGCATTTACAACTTCATGGATCCTTCTGGGGAGAAGTGGTGAAATCCAAGATCTTGATTTTACCATGATCATCTTGAGCTTTGCATTCTCTGTAGATTGTGTGTGCTTATTTAGGAAGCAGGCAAATTCCTGCAGAGTTGGACTGAACTTATAAAACATCTTGCTTTCTGAACTTCTCTGATAGGTCCTAGTATAGACATATCCTAGTGATAGCAACAGCTGTTGGTGCTACTAGAAATTATGGGAGAATTGTTTCATGTCACTAACTTTGCAAAAAGGGCTCTTTAGATACATGGAACTGTATAAGACTTAACCAAAGATTATGTGAGTCAACAAAAATAATCCGCAAAGGGGATTGCATATTTTTTCAGTTTGTCTAATTTCAGTCTAAAGTCTGTGGGACTTTTTGTTTCACAAACCCCTGGATTTTGCATTGAATTCCAAGTTGTGGCTTTATAAAAAAACATTTCCTTTTTTTCAAACCAGATACTGGTGGATCAAGTTTTCTGTGTTTGGAGCTACAGCATTTAATGCTTCAGAATACAATACTTTGTGTCTCTGTGTATAGTTGAAGCTCTCAGAAGACCTTCCAAATAAAGCATTTGGTATGCTGCTGCAAAGATTTTATTTGAACATTTCTTCCTTTGGTTTCACTATTTGCTTTGCTTTTAAAAATACTTTTTTAAAAAGTCAGAAACGGTATAGGATGTGATCTTAAGGAAATAAATCAATCACCAGTACATCAGTTTTTTGAGGGTTTGGAATTTTATAAAGGGGAGGATGGAGTTGGCAAATATGTTAAGCAATTTAAGTAGTACTTTTGGTAGTTTTCAGTAATGGTAAGATAATAAGAAAAAGCATAGAATCACAGAATGGCCTGGGTTGGAAGGGACTATAAAGATTATTTAGTTCCAACCCCCTGCCATGGGCAGGAACACATTCCACTAAACCAGAGCCCCACCCAGCCTGGGTTTGAACATCTCCAGGGGTGAGGCAACCACAGCTACTCTGAGCAACCTCACCATCCTCACAGGAGAGAATTTCTTCCTAATACCTAATCTAAACCCACTCTTTTTCACTCCCTCTTGTCCTGTCACTATAAATAATCTCTCTCCATCTCTTCTGTAGACCCCCTTCAAATACTGGAAGGCTGCAGTTAGGTCACACTGAAGCCTTTTTTTTTTCCAGGCTGAACAATCCCAATTCTTTTAGACTTTGTCATATTATTTCTGGTGGACTCGATTTTGAGAAGAGGGTGAAGATATTATGTGAAAGGCTAACATGATCTAAATAACTTTTGAATAACTTTTTGAAGTATTTATTTGCAGCCATAGGTTTTGCTTTTTGTTTGAATGAATAAGCTATATAGCAGTTGTGATGGTGATAATTTTATCTGGTTTTTTTGTCATCTTTAATTCCCTCCATTTGACATTTATTACTGTGCAAAAGCAACATAGAATTACCCTGTTGTAGATGGAGAACGTATAAAACAACCTACAGAAATACATGAAAATTTTACTCTAAATAAAGTATGATAGTACTTTTACTAAAGTAAAACAGTTTACAGTACTTGCTGTGCCTCTCAGCCAACTGCTTAGCTTCTCCTATGAGGCCAGTATAGATAGGAGCAACTTAACAGGTGCACAAGTCAGCTGCAGAGCTCACCTACTATTGTTCCTACATGTATAGGGATGACTGCATTGCTAGATCTTCCAGTCTGTACTTGACTTTGCCCTTACCTATTACCCATGATGCAATCATCTATCACACAATCATTGTTATTTCACAAATCTCTCATTTCAGCCCCAAGTGTTGTTTAATTGGACTGAGTTTTACACTTACACCCAAGCTACTTAATTTTTATTCGTGTCTCATTACTTTTAATTGCACAGTAAAAGCAGGACATGGTGCAAAGAAATAGACTGGTTCTGGTTTTAGTGTGCAATTAATATTTCTTTATTAAATTCCAAACACTCTTATGTGTGGGGAAGAGTGGAACTTCAAAGATATGAGGAGAGAGCATTCTGCAATGTGCTGTGTATTTTTGGATAAGACATGAAATGATAGGAGATTCTTTTCAAAGCCTAGGCTGATTTGTCAACATCTGCATTTGAAGAATTTATGTGGTATTGAACACTTCATAGCAAACACTGAAAAAGAAGTGCTGAACCTGCAGGACTGTTTTTATTGCCTTTAATCAAGAAACAAATTGCAGTATAACTGATCTTTGTGTTCATTTTGTGATATGTAACTAGCGACTTGCCATCTGAATGCTTTCAGTAGCGAACTATCGCAAGAGGAGGAAGTATGAGATTTTTAAAAAGTCACTTTCACTATAGGATTGGCTTGCTGCTGTCAGCCTGCCAAATTTGAAACCAGATTGATAGTTGTGAGTATGTTACAGATCATATTTTCAGCAATCTTCATCTACTGCTGAGAAAATATGAAATAAATCCTGTATAGAGAGTGATAGAGGAGCACCATAGAAAATTGAACACTAAGTGAAGAAGCACACACTTCTACACTTTTGGATAAGTTTTGTAGCTTCCCTCCTCAGTTTAATATTACTCCATTAGTTACAAAATGTTTGGTAACATTGTATGCATCTGTAAATCCCTGAAGTACTAAAGTGCATTTATAATTCTAGTATTTATAAAAATTTGCCTTACAGAATTGAGTATACTATTGCTAAATGTGCCCAAGAAACAGGGCTCTCTTTAGCCCCCGTTATTTTTTTCTTACTTCAGACTGTTGTCTCTCCCTGTCCACCAACAGAAATGTTACATCTTTTTTCCCTTTGTCATTGTGCTGTGCCCACTGGAAGACTTGGTTTCTTCCTTCCTAACATATATGTGGAACATTGGAACATAATCATGACTGTAAGGAAGAACATAGCTTGTGCAAAAGGGAGGCCTGATCATATATACTAAATAAAATAAGTGAATAAAATAATATATAGATAATAAATCTAATGTATATATATTACATATTTAAAAATATAAAATAAATAAAATAATAAATAAAATAAAAATTAGGTCTGATCATATGTACTATTCCTGACCATTTCTCATTCTCTTACAGCGGGGCCTGTTGACAAAGTATTTATTTTCTGGATCAGATTTCAACTTGTTCTTAATTTCTAATCTAAGTTTCTCCTCACCCAAAGATGTACTTTCCTGCAGAATCTCACCCTCCTTCCACTGGATTTGAATTTATTTTTAAAAAATTACCTCAAGAAACTGTATTTTGTTACTTTAGGGGTTTAAAACTTCAGTTAAAGGATTTAAGGAGAATGATAGGTAGGTATTGAGTATCAGATCAAAAGCTACGTTTCAAAAAAATGCACACTACCTTAAAAAGGGAGACATTTACAATTAAATGTTTTCTGAATCGCAGCTTTAGCTAATAATTTCGTTATGATACTGTCTGAATTATCCCACAAGGGGTGTTACGTTCTTGGTGGTTTGTTGATTTCCGATCTTCTGTGTTTCAGAGACTTTGTATCAGCAATAGTGTGGCCAGCAGGACCAGGGAGTGACTGTCCCCCTGTACTCAGCACTGCTGAGGCTGCACCTCAAATCCTGTGTTGAGTTTTGGGCCCCTCACTACAGGAAAGATACTGAGGTGCTGGAGTGTCTCCAGAGAAGGGCAGTGGAGCTGAGGAAGGGTCTGGAGCACAAATCTTAGGAGGAGCGACTGAGGGAGCTGGGGTTGTTTGGTCTGGAGAAAAGGAGGCTCAGGGGAGAGCCTGGAAAGAAGTACTGAGGTGAGGATCAGTCTCTTCTCCCAAAGTAACACGTGACAGAACCAGTGGAAATTGCCTCAAGTTGCTCCAGGGAGGTTTAGATTGGATATTAGGAAAAACTTCCTTACTGGAAGGCTAATGAAACACTGGAACAGGCTGCCCAAGAAAGGGGTTGAGTCACCATCCCTGCAGGTATTTAAGGGATGGACATGTAAGAAAGATTTGGTGCTTGGGGATGTGATTTAGTGGTGGACTTGACAGTGCTGGGTTAATGGTTGGACTTCATGGTCTCAGGGTTTTCCAACCTAAATGATTCTGTGACTGTCAAGCAACATTACTGCACGTAAGACTGATGATTCTTCTAGTTTAGAATGCTGTGCCTTCTATGGTACATTTGCTTCCAGTCCTTTTATAAAGAGAGGTTTACCAAGCATCAGGCAAACTGGACTTGCTGAGTCTTGTGGTTATAGCAGATAGAATTTCAAATTGTTTGCTCAAAAGTGCGATCAGGCAAGAAGTTTAGTGTCTCCTTGTGATATAAGTTCCTTCAAATTCTTTACCAGACATTACATAAATGCAATTATTTATTTTGTAAAAATTCATGGTTCTTCAAATGTCATTGAAATGAGGCAGTGAGCTCTTGATTGCCATTATGGTAGAGAGGCCAAGTAACTTTTAAAAATCAGCATTATCTATTTTTGATGTTTGAAATAAAGCAGGTGTGTCAAGAGGCTGGTGAGTTGACTTGATTCATGGCTAAAACATTAGCAGAAGTGCCAATTCACTCAAAATTATGAATGCAATTGTTTCCCCCTAAAAAGATTTCGTGATTGAAATTTTTTTTTAAATGAGCTGAAATTAAATATAATGACAGGAGAAGGTACATTTATATGGGCGTATTAGTCTACTTACAGTAAAGTGATGCTCTCAGAAGATTATAATATATGGTATTATTTGATCACTATCAAAAAAAATTAAACCATGAATGTATTGTCTTGGAAACTAGTGTTTCTTTGAGTCTTTCGTGGGATTTTTTTTTGTTTCAGTACAGAACACTAAACTTTCTAAAAATTATTTGATTTGGTTTGTCTTTAAAAGTTATTGATGCTAGAGACTATTCAGATTTGTTACTGGCTTAGTTTCTCCTGCTAAACTGAGAAATGTCTTGATGAACTTTACTGTGGGGATTATTTTTCCTTTCTTTTTTTAATTTCTGGAGCAGATGTTTGTCTTCTATGTGAGACATAAATTGTTGGATGTGGTAAAGGTGATGAAGTTTACACTTTTCATTGCCTTCAAAAGCTGCTGTAAAATCACCAGCTGTGTTCCCATGGGTTTAGTCAAATTCATTCAGTCAAATGTCCTACTCTTGCAATCCTTGAAATTCAGGGAAAGGCAGATTTCACTGAGTCAGTTCTTGAAACAAATAATTTAATTTTGCTTAATTAGGTGAAATATAATCTTGAAATATGAGATTTCTATTTTTTCCAAACTCTTAGAAATCCTGAAATAATTAAGCCCATATGTTCCTTACTCTGGGCAAAACTGTTCAGAGAGAACAAAGCCAGTTAAAAATTCAGGGATCTAGAGCAACTAGATAGCTGAGGAAGATGCGTAATGTTGAGGGTTGTCACCAAGTTTTCCACCTAGAATTAGGGCTTAACAGGATTTGAAAGCTACAAAGCTTTAAATTTTTAGTGATGAATGAAGGATTCCTGACAGCTTTGGTCAGATCTTTTAATGACATGTACATTGGCAAGGGCAAAGCTGTTGGCACATAAAACTCCAGGTCTATCAGCCCCCCTAAGATGTGTAAATTATGTGTAACACTGCTTTAGCCTCTGGTTATGGTAGGATTGGACAGATATGAATGTTACTGTGAGGCAGGTTTTATGCTCCTTCCTTGTAATATAAAATACCATGTGTTGCAGAGGTGAAAAACAAAGCCACATATCTATGAAAGACCTCACAAATTAAGTTTATGGATGTCACAAGTTTAAAATGAGTGCTTAACATTAATGAAAAAGTCATAAAAGAATAAATGTCAATATATTTTTTTCCAGTAGAACAGCCAAAGAGGGAGGATACTTCAGGGAGGAAATTCTCCTTCCTAATTCTCATTCCTAGTAAAGGTTGCTCATTGCATAAATCCTGAAGAAGTAATTATTAGGAGCATTTTCCCTTAAAAGGTGTACAGGAGTTGAAACAGGTAGGCACATGTATTTCACAAGAGTCAGAACAATAAGAGAAGCTTAATTCTGAGCTGTCACCTAAGTGATTTCTGTGAAGTTTTAAAACTGATGTATGCTAGCTTGGACAGGAAGCAATCAGTTTTTCATTGGAATAAAAACACAGATACAAGAATTCTTGGGCATCCTTTCACAAAATCTTATGGTGCCTCAAGTTTCAGATATGTTTTGCTCAGGTGCAGTGTGGCCCAAGCTGTCTTCACATGTTCTTGCTGTGGCTTTGCCAACAAGCCTTTGCAGGCTGTGGCTCCTGAGAAGGGCAATGCTCCTCTGGCTTTTCAGAAGTCAGCTTGTATGTGTTGTTAGTTAATAACCCTTTCACACCTAAACTGCTTCCAGGCCTTGAACCAGTGTCTGCAGTCCTATCATGTCAGCAAAGTAGGTGTTTGGAGCCAAGCTGTCTCTGTCACCAACTCTACGACTGCGTCAGAGGCACAAGTAATTTGTAACCTGTATGGTGTGGGACATGTGGGTAAAAGAGAGTTTTCTGAGTGTTAATTAATGCCATACTAAAACCTGTGAGGAAATCAAAAGTCATCTTTTGAAGAAGGACCTGAGCAGCATAGTAAACATGGTTTCATGTAATAGGGTTTTTTTTTCTGCTCTCTGTGAAGTGATAATTTTCCACTTTGAGTATGAAGTAATGGCAAGGAAGAGCAGCATGTGATCCTGTCAATGAAGTATAGTGTGTGTGTAATAATCTGTTATAACTTTGATGCTTTTCTGTACTTATTATTTGCTTTATCAGCTTCAACAACTTTTCTCAAGCAAAAATTCCTGGTGTTTAAAATAGAAAAACCCTAGTGTAAAACCTTGAACACTTCTTCACAACAGAAATAGTTCATATATTCCGTTTTGGCCTACTGTTGCTCAACTGACACACATTTTTGTCTGACACAGAACTTTGCATAATGCCTATGATTACATACTTAAATATCTTTCTCAGGAAGATATGACCTAAAATTCTTTGGGAGTCCAGGTAAATAGTAATTTCTATTCTTTGTTCATTATACTGTTGACTTTCCACCAAGAACTGTAAGGGTTCATAGAAGCAGGATTTACCTTATTAGTATTCTGCCTATACTTTCCTATTACCTTATGGTTATCTGTTTCATTTTAGATTTAGCTCATTCTGAAGGTGCCTGGTTTAATTACTCTGAAGACCATGAATGCTGTTTTTTCTAAAGGTAGTGACAGCACAAATTGCTTGGACAACCTTCCCTTCTTGTGTGAAGCCAAAGAGTCAAGGCCAGGTTTCATCTGTGTGAGTTCTAACTGATGAAAACCCTATGATGCAATAGGCCAGAATAACTTAAAATTTACTTGTAGCTTTTGTTGTTGTAAATACAGTTATGCCTCACTATTAGCAAGTAGTACTGCCAAGCAAAACTATTTCAAATGTTCAAAGTGAAACCAATCTTCTGTTAACCTGAGATTCCCCATTATAAAACAAACAGTAAGCAGAGATTATTGATATCTTAATATCAATAAACTTGTGAAAAACTAGATTTTCCAACATAAATATTTAGATATACTCTATATTCAGATTTATGTATGTCTGAAATTTAAATCTGTGACAACAATAGGTCTGTGATGACTCGTTATGCAATGTTTTTATCATAATTATTTTGTTAGAATTATGTAGTTCAGCAATTCTTGATATAAAGTTCAAGAAGTGTTTGGACAATATACTCTCAGGCACATGGTGGGAGTTGGGGATATTCCTGTGCAGGGCTGGGAGTAGGACTCAGTGATGCCTGTGGGTCCCTTCCAACTCAGCATATTCTGTGATACGATTATTGCAAAATCTACTGGACAGGTTTTTAGTGACAAAAATGTTTTACTGCTTTAAGTAGCTCAGAAACGTCTAAAAGATCCTAATAGATTACTCTCCAAGAACTACTGTTTTTAGCTAAACAGTCACAAACTAGAAGAATAGAGAAATGGCAAAAAAAGTCAGTGTGGCACAGTTGCTGGGAATAAGGATCCAGTATGTCACTTGTCACCTACCAGGGAGTCTTGTTTTGGCTTTACCAATCTCTGAATATGAAAAGTGTACACTCTAGTACTCCAGCATGGGAGCACTTCAGTGGCAAATGAAAGAAGAATGTATAGTTTTCACACTTTTGATACCATTCTTCTTCACAGCTGTACTGAGCTTACATGAAGCAAAACGTGTTTTAATTCCCAGTATAGTTTCTGTTCCAGGACTTCTTTGCTACTCTTGTAAATTGTGGGACTGTAGGGTTCTTTCTGTAGAACTGTATGGAAATCCTTCCATAGTAAAGCTTCTGTTCTGCTGAAAAGCAATTTTGAGCTGGCACGTTCATTTTATTTTGCAGTTGAGGGCTTTTACTTGTTGGGAAAAAAAAACTTTTTGGGATGAAATTTTATGTAGATAATAATAGAATGAGGTACTTCTTTTTGTCTTATGATGGAACTTATATTTAAATGTCATTTTTAAAGAGAAGCAAAAATATTGAAACTATATGTTTTACTTGATTTTGTGATCTTAGATATCAGCTGTATTTTTTTGTTACAATGCAGGAAACATAAGGCATAAAATATGCTTAATATTTGTAGTAACAACAACTGGTAATTCTCAATGCAAACTGGAGTCCCATGGGTTGTCAGTAAAGACTTAAGTAAATACTTGTGCAGGGAATCAATATATTTTGTGTCTGAAAATAGTCTGCCCCATCCTGACCACACCATATTATAGTGCTTTGTGTTGGCACAGAGAAATGGATTGTCATTGTAAACATGCCAGTACATCTTCTCTGATGGTCTGGGGACATCCTGATGCTTCAAAATGTGACATAACTTCAGCACTGACATGAGATTAACAAGACTGTCCTACACCAATTGCATGTTGGGCTGTAGGATTCCTAAGGTGCTTTGCTTTATTGCATACTCAGTGCATGTTTGATTTTTCCAGTTTTCACGTCACAGATGAGTGTGTCTGACCCCACTGTTCGAGCATCTTGTTTGCACCTTGCTATTTATCTTTTGCTTCTTCCCACCACCTTCTACCCAGTAATCAGGGGCCTGACCTGGATTTGCTATATCCCAGATATTGCCTAAGCTGAGAGGGAGGTTGGGCTCTTCCTTTTGTGCTTGGAGTCTCTTAAGATGAGTACTTCAGTAGCAACAATAGTCTGTATGTAATGATTTTCACCAGTACGTTTCTTTTCCCCTTAAGAACTTCTTGAAATGCTCCCTGGTTTTGTGGGTGGGTGGCCTGAGGTTAAATACAGTTTTTACTTTCAATGTTAGTTTTTCTCTGCTTAGCTTTCTAATTAAGGGTTAAAATTGAATATAGGCCAACTACCTACCTGAGCTTTTGCATTCATCTCTGTTTTCCATTATTTTGTGTTTCCTGGAGCATGCTTATTTTCTGTGGAGCTATATATAGAAAAAGAGTCCTTAATAAAATCTTATCCATTGAGCTAGTGCTTGCTAAGTGTGTGTTCTCAATCCACTCATGCATTTGAGGAAGAGAATGGAATGGCTTTGGGAACTCTAGCTAGCTTGTTTAGCCTTGCAGCATGGCATCTATTTCCAAATTGTAAGCAAGTCCTGTGATAATGTAGTGAAAATCATTTGTTCAAGTTGTAACATTTTGTAGATGTGCTTTTCTAAATGCTTATTTAATTTTATAAGTGTGTTTGTTCTACTGTCTTGCCAGAATTTTATTGATGACATTTTTATTTATTAAATCTTTCAAAAAGTATTTTTAGTTTATTTATTTTTATGAAGATAATAAAAAACCAAGCACTAGAATGGTTGGTTACTTGCTTGTTTACTTCAAGTGAGAAAGAGTCATGTAAAACCACTGTGATTAGAGATGTACATATATATGAAAATAAATGGTATAACTGAGAGCTAAGTGTCAAAATAATACACACCTTAATAGAACCTTAAAGAAATAAAAATGTCTGAATTCATGTAAAACATCTAAATGTCTGAATGAATAAATTTTGAACTTCAAGGAACTGAGAAGCAAAAGAAAGAAGATATGGCCTATGTACCAGCTCAAGAAACTATTTTGTATTGGAGAAATGCTATATATTCTAGTGATTTAAACAAAAAGTATAACCTAATTAGTGCTGAAGGCAGAAGAAGCCAGAGTTGGTAAATGAAAAGAGAGAAATTTTCAGAAGATAGGGAGAATGTTAATGCATTGGGGAAAAAAAAGCTGAAAAAAACCAGCCAGCTAGGGCAAGTACTTATGCACAGACAGGTTCTGTGTCAGTGAACTACATCAGGGCCATGGAAGGCTTTGATTCCGGATCTTGATTCAAAAACATGGTTACCCTTGAGGAGGCATTTAGTACTGGTCACAGAATCCCAAAATGTTTTGGGTTGGAAGGGGATCTTAAAGATCACCTACCTCCAGCCTCCCTGCCACAGACAGGAAATCTTCCTCTGCACCAGATTACTCAGAGCCTCATCCAAGCTGGCCTTCAGCACTCCCAGGGATAGGACATCACAATCTCTCTGGACATCTGGTTCTGGTGCCTCACCATCCCCACAGCAGAGACTTTTTTTTCTAATATCTAATTTAAACCTACCGTCCTTCAGCTTTAGGCCATTACCCTTTGTCCTATCAGTACATGCTCTTTTAAGGAGTTCCTCTCCAGTTCTCTTGTAGGCTCCCATTAGGTACTGGAAGATTGCTTCAAGATCTCCTTTGAAGCTTCTCCAAGCCGACCAGCCCCAGCTCTCTGAGCCTGTCTGCATAGGTGAGGTGCTCCAGCCCTGTTATCAACTTAGCTTGTTCTAACTGGCACACATCTTCCTGTGTGAGCTGGATGCAGCCCTCCAGGTGGGTCTCAGAAGGGCAGAGCAGAGGGGCAGAATCCCCTCCCTTGGCCTGCTGGCATTGATGATCTGGATGCTGCCCAGGGTATGGTTGCTTTCTGGGCCCCCCAGAGCATTTTACCAGGTCGTGTTGAGCTTTTTGTCCACTAGCATTACCTAGTCCTTTTCTCTGCGGCTTCACTCAATCCATTCTTCTCCACCTGTGTTTTTCTGTGGCATTGTCCCAACACAGGTGCAGGACTTTGCACTTGGCCTTGTTGAACATGAGGTTTACACAGGCCCACTTCAAGGCTGACAAGATCTCATGGATGGCATCCCTTCCCTCCAGTGTGTTGACAGAACTGCACACCTTGGAGGTGTTGGCAAACCTGCTGAGGTTGCCCTCAATCTCAGTGTCCATGTCTGGGGCTCTGTTGCAATTGCATTGTCATCAGTGGTGTAAGATATCTTAGGAAAGCTAAGGCTTGTCTCTGTTACACCCCAGCTGTAGAAGGGATAAATAATTGAAAGCTGTCATGAGGGCAAGACTTATGGCTTAGCCACAGAGCTGCTCTTCAGTACAGCAGCTAAACAGGTTTTGCAACAGGGCCTTTCTATGGGACTGCATGAGCGGGTGTTGCACAGCTGTGCCAGACCACGTTGCACACCTGCATGGGTGTCTCTGTGCCGTGCCGCATACTCTTGTCTCAATTTCAGCACCAGGGTTCAGTACAGCCTTGTAGAAAGCAGTACGAGTAGTAGCAAAGTCAGAGGAGGGTAGTCAGAGGTAGAGATCAAACCTTCAAGAGGAGACTCAGCTGCCTGAGCTGCTGCACCACAGCCACTGCAGAGTTAGAAATCTTTGTGTTCACCCAGTCACTAAAGGGAGCCAGGAGTAATGCTGTGCCATCAAGCATTGTGTTTGTTTTCTGCTGTACACTCAAGATTTCAGTTCTATAACTTTATATTTTGTCAGTATCCTTGCCAATGTCATCTTCCTTCGAGGTTCTTTGGAAAGACTTGCAAGAGGGTGGATACTTATAGTGTGCTTAGTGTTATTTTTAAATAGAAGAGAGAAACTGATGCTGTCTAGCTTTAAACTTTAATTAGCAAACACAATAAATACTACATCTTTAATTTTTTAAAAATGCTTTGTGAAGAATGGCGTATTATAACTGTGAGGTGCATATGGTCTGTGTGAATCTTAGCTCCCTGACAGCTGTGTGAGTTTTGGTTTTAACTGGATGTACTGCATTGCTGTCATCTCACAAAGCAGCAAACCCCAATTTTCTCTATGGAAAGTAATTAGTAAACCATTATCGTCTGGCATTGTGATATATTAGGTTCAGACTTAATTTGAAACTATTGGAAGACACTTTTAAGAATCCCACTAATTTAAGTTTAGAGGGCCATACTGATATTCATCCAATCTTCTTGCACCTCTCTAGATTTATTATCTATTGAGCAAAACTTTTCTGTTTATTTCTCAACTACAAACATAAAAACTAGAAGGACTACATAATCTTTCAACTTTTTTTCACTACTCAATTTCTCTGAATTATTTTTTGACAGCAACCAGAGAAACAAGAATAATTGCTTATAATAATTATGCCATCATTATTATTGTCAAATGAGAACCCCATTTAAAAAAAAATTATTTCAGCTATTGAGTCATACTTTTGCTCCCATGCATTCATTTCTAAGACCTACTTTTGTATATGTTTTCTGGAAATTTTGGTCAAAAATTATCAAAGTAATATTATTCAAATGCTTATTCACATAATTATTAGGTTTTAGGTTAACGTAATCTTTACTTATGTAAGGGACTAGTTATTTAAGCTGTTACCAGTTACTGCAGCATTAGGCCAGTAGGCCAGTAATTATTTATAACTTAAATCCGTTTATCCTGAAAAACCCTGAATAGGCCATCTGTCATGGTTTTCTGTTAGCAGAGGTCAGATCATAAGTCAGATCATAAGTAATGATCCCAGTTTCCACTAGAAGGGGGCGGTATGAAAAAGAGGTACTTGCAATAGTATATTTCAGTTAGTTTAGTGGTGAACAGCTATTTAATAGGCTTATTTAATCTTTATTAAAAAGGATTCCAAGTCTTCTACTTTGGTAAATCTGTCACAAGTTTTCATTACACATTTGGCTCTCCTGTCAACTCATTAGGTGGTATACCCTTGATGACAACAAAAATCTTCAAAATATTTAGCAGAATTTTCTTTATTTATAGTGCATACAACTCCAGTAAATGTTCTAAATATCTTCCAACAGAATGTCAAATTTCATCTTCTAACTAATTTGAATTCAGGTCTTTAGTTTTTAGAAGAAAATAGCGGCACCTCAGTTTACAGGGGTAACCCTAAATTTAGTACCAACTAGCTTTCAATGATATTTAATATCATTCATATTTAATGATATTGATTGGTCACAGAATACTTACAGATTCGTACTGGTGGATATAGCTATAATACTCACTAATCACTGAATGGTTGGGGTTGGAAGGGACCTTAAAGATCTTCTAGACCCAACCCAGCTGCCATGGGCAGGGACACTTTCCAGTAGACCAGATTGCTCAGAGCCGCCTTGAACGCTTCCAGGGATAGGGCATCTGCAGCTTATCTGGAAAACCTGTTCCAGTGCCTCACCACCCTCACAGTAAAAAATTCCTCTTAATGTCCAATTTAAACCTGCTCTTGTTCTGTATGAAGCTATTGCCCCGTGACCTGTAACTACATGTAGTTGTAATAAAGCCCACTCCATTTTTCTTGCAGGCTCCCTTCAGGTACCGGAAGGCTGCGATTAGGTCACCCTAACCAGGAGTAAATTTCTTACAAACACTGATTATTAAAACTAAGCATTAGCAACTTGCACCCAGAAACCAATTCAACAGTTATGTTTTATACAATTATATACTACAATATGAGGGCAAATGACATGCTAATGATGGCTACTCACCCTAAAAGAGATTCTGAAAACTATCTGAAGTGTGGTAAGAAAAAATTGAAGAGACCAGCAAAGATAAAGTAGCCGTGGCCTGTTCTGCCCTGAACTTCTTACAGATTGTGTTACAAAGAGCAATGATACCTAAGCAAGAGGATAAGCCCTTCTTCCCAGCAGTGATTACCATTGTCTAGTGTGGGTTCTACATGACTTACCTCTCACAGGAGCAGTATCTGAATTGCTCACGAGCAAGAGCTTTCTATGTTTAGGGTTGTCAGCATATGGTTTATGACTGCCCAGAACTTTGTATTTGACAGAAAACTTCTGTTAAAAACGCTTTTCTGACAAAGGGGAGATACTTCTGTGGGACCATGCAAGGTCTTACGCATATTTTGGTGTTGTATACTTCTGGTATTTCAATGGAATCTGATTTTCTCTTTGTTTTTAAAAGTTAACTTAAATTGAGTATCTGTCCTTCAATACAGTGGTGTTTAATTGTTAAATTATGTCTTTTGAGCATTTAAGCTTTATTGGGCTTTTAAAAAAACATTACTTCTGTCTTTGTCTTATTGTGTTTCAATAATGATCTCTGCCTGATTCAAAGTGGATTTGATTTTACAGCATAAATACACCCTTTTTCTTCTTCTGTAAATAAACCACATAAGAATGGGAAGAAACATGAAGAAATAACTTTTAGTTTTGTATAAGCAGAACAAAGTTTATTAAAGACTTTCTGTAATTTCTTATGCCCTGTACATTTGGATAATTGCATGCATAACTTCATGAGGTAGTTAATGCTTTAGCTTTGTGGATTTTTGCATTTGAACATTTTCTTCTATTTCTGTATCTTCCCTGAGGAGATTTCATCTGCCAAGTGCTGGATATGGTTTATCAGGTGTATTTACTAGTCATGTCTTCATTGTTGATTGAAGCTTTGATTTAAGCTGCTTGGCAGTCATGTATGGTTAAGTATATGCAAACTCACAAAGCAAAAATGTACTTTGTTCTTGTTCTCAACTCCATGTTCGTATCAAGGCTGTTGTCCTTTCTGCTTGGGAGACTGATGCATCTGGAATTTAGATGGAGAGATCCTGAGGGAGGGGTTAGGCACCCTTTCATTGCTCATCTTCAGCAGTAGCACATAGAGTTACATTGCTTTTTGAAGGTATAAGGAAAATTCAATAGAGATGTTTATCCTTGGGTGAGCAAAGCATTCCCTTGAAGAGTAGCTGGGATATTAACAGCAAGAACCTTTTAGAAAGCAAAGCCATATTTGAGGATGGAATAGAGGTTGCTTATGAAAATAGTTCAAAAACTTTATCAGCAAATACAGACATTTATACAGTATGTAAATGTATAAAAGTTGGGGTTTTTTAAAATGTTAAATCAGTTGCCATAGATATACATTTATCAACTTTTTATTCTTGAAGTCTTCACAACTGCAAAATGGCATAATTGGAATGCTAAAAATTTACCATAGGGAAAAAACTCTGTTGGTGGTTTTCTAAAGAGCCTTGAGTGATTTAAAATTGCTCTCTGCTTTACAAAAGAGATACTCTTCTTGTGGGGGAAAAAATCAAACGTGATTATGAAGGCAAACATACCCACAAATTTTAAATTGTTAGTAGCCCAAAAGACTATTCTTTGAAAACTTTTAGAGCTTTCTTGTCATGCTTTGGGAATAATAGTTATGGAGTGGTTAAACAAAGCAATATGAGGTCCAATAATTTTTGTACCAGTCATATTAAATTTATTTATTTTCAGTGATTGAATCGTTTGAATTAATAAGTGAAATTTGCATCCTTAGTTGTGACAAAAAAGAATCAAAGTCTTAAAGGACTAAGGACGACTTAAAATACATATTAGCAGTAAAAGAGAAAAGAACAAATAAAGGCTGGATTTAGTTGGAAATAATTTTTTGGTTGATTATGGTACAGGACCATCAAAGTAATTTCTGAAAATTGATTAGATAGTGTAGGTATTAATTTAAGAATATGCCATAGTTGACAGTTTGCAAACTTAAACCGTAAGTTCTAGAAAACTTGGTTATAATATAATGTCTAATACTCTAGAGAGGGGTTCTGATTCTGCAATGATGTTTTGAAAGAGCTACATAGCTAAGTTAAATGACAACTCTGTTTTTTCTTTACGGGTAGGGAAAGGCATTTAGATGTGCATACTTGGGTTTACTCTTCCAGTAGTGCCCTAGAAGCATTACTGGAAACAGTCATTAATAAACATGACATGTTTGAATTCACTCTTACATACACTTAATGCAGAGGTGTTTGATTGTGTATATCCAGTAGCTATACAAGAAAGCTAGTACCATTATAGTCTTGATTGATGCCATCATTCTAGATGTTAACTTAAGAATTTTTGGGCAGGTGTGCTTCTTTTTTGTTGGTCTCTGCATTGTTTTTAAAGAGGCTAGAACATTAGGTATTTTATTAGGTATTATACAGGTACTTTAGTTGGTTGCTGCAGGTATCTGTCAGGAAGATAAGATTCTCTAGCTTGATGGCCTTTCATGCTATTTTAATTCAAAGCTGGACTGAAAAAGTTAGTCCTCTGTTTGGAGGGGCAGAAGGTACTCAGCACTTCTGATGATACAGAATTTTACAGGTAATTATCACATTTGTATGTGGAAAGTAATTTTTTTCACCCTGACTTGAACCAGTAGTGAACCACCACAGCACTGAGATATTACTGTACTTTTACAGCTGTTGACACAATCAAATATATTCTAATATGAATTTATTTATTTTTTTAATATAGAAGTAATTTTTAAACCTGACATTGAGCTTCTTATTTGTAGAACGTTTTAGTGTTATTCATCATGCTATTATGCTGTGGCTATGCTGAATTGTCCCTGTGAAACACAGCAGGCTGGTTAGGAAAAGCCCATGACTGACTTGTGACACAGAAATAGCAGATGTCAGAGATTTCTATTGCATCCAGCTCATCAATTCACGGTTTTATTCAAATTAGAATAATTGATTAGAAGTCACAGCTTGGTAAGACTCAGACAAGAGATACATAATGAATAACATTCACTGTATTTATCTTAGCAGAGCTCAGCATTGAAGGCTATTTGTATTTCAGTATTCCTATAGCTCTGCTCCTGGAATATTTTGATGGTCTACCAAATCATGCAGCTGGGCAAATACCATCACTTTGATTGCTCTTGGGAATCTTTCAACACAGAGAACAAAACTTAGCTTAGATAAAGAACAGTGTGTTTTGTGTTCAATTTCCTGCTGTTCTGTGATAGCAGTTAGATTCTGGTAGGGACTGAAAAAGCATAGCCTTTGTTACCTGAATCTGATTATGCTCCTGAATTAGGCATATAAATTCTTTTCTCTTGCTAGATATGGGAACTTCTTTAAGAGATATGCTTTCATTTCATACAACTGGCTAATTTTTAATGCATCATCCTTAACTCCCTAACCCACCCCCCCTTTTTTTTTAGCATTGATATTGTACAAGATGAACAATAATTGTGTGTCCCTTTGCTTGGCTAAATTATAAGTAAAAATTTTCTCTCCTTAAAAATATGAATAAAGTAATTCTATTTTTTTAACAAATCTAGAGATGATGAATTAAGATTGTTTTTAGTAAATTTATTTGTGGTGGTTCTTCAGGTGTATGAGGAAGCGCAAAGTCCTCCTTTCAGTTATGATCTGGACAGTGGGAGTCATTTTGATTGCTCAGGGCAAAAAAAGAATTGCAAATCTTCCAAAGGGTTCTGCACACCAAGAAGACCAGAATAGGACTGTATCTATATTCAGATAATTTCTTGTCTTCACAGGTACAGGCAGTATAGAAAGGATTGATTGATCACTTACTAAGCATGATTTTGTATCTCATGATTTCAAGAGAACAAAAAATTGTAAAAATCAGTTAATCTGTTGTCTCACTCACCTAATCATCTCCAGTGCAATAAAGCTAAAGCTAATTTCCACTTATCCCTATCCATGAGGTTGTGTGGGGAATACAGCTTGGTGCATTTCATACTTTGAAAACTATATATGAATGGTTGAGTATGGAAATGGTAGAGCTGTTGTTATTCAGAAAGGGGTTGTAGTTTGTCGGACTCAGAGCCTGGAAAGATGAAATCTGCTGTAAATATATGCATAATTTGTGTTCTGCATGGAGATGTATTGCAGAAAAAATAAACTTAAGTTACAAGTGTGTAATATTCAGTGATGCTGCATAGTACCATGGGAGGCCTTTAGCATTATTGTATTTACTTTCCAGTTTTATTCAGTCTAATGGTACTCTTATTTAGAGTACTAGGCACTCAATCTGGTAGGTTAATCTTTGTTTATGATGTTTCATGATTCTACAGAATAACACATTTTAAATTACCATATGTTATAAACAACCAGATTAGAAATGGCTTCAGATGTTGAGAATAAAATTGCTCAAAGTTTTTTTTTAACAACTCTGGTTTTTTGTAATTAATTAGTAAAGTTTTGCACTGAATACCTCCATTGCCAGCTTCAGTTGGGAAAAATCCAGATTGTGAAATTTCAAACATAGTTATGAAGGTTTCTTATGCTTAATAGCATGCTTTACTAGTGCTGCATTTCCAGAATGTGGTAGTGTTATTTAAAAGGTATTTTGTTATTGTTACAAACTACAAAAAGTAAATTCAGAGGCAATTTGCAGTTGGCACATAGCATTTATTTCTGGTGTGCCTACATTAGTTTTTGCTATTTACCACACATCCTAGTGCAGCACTTCCAGATGAGCCAGGTATTCTGGAGTGTCTGGGCATGGGTATATACATGTTTGTGTGTTTTCACACTGTTTATTTGTACACAGTATCTACTACTGCTTTAGGGCTATTTCTACTTCTTTCAGGGAATATGGGGGTTTGTATCCAAATGTTATATAGTTTTTGGGATGGTGATAGTCTCAGAGATACTCTGTAAAAAAATCCCTTTAAGATAACACTTTTAAAATTAAAGTTACAACTTGAAGATTTAACATGGAGAGAAGGCACTGTATTTGCTGACACTAAAATAGTTTTAATGCATGTAAGGTGTGCTGAAAGTGCATGATTCTTTTCTAACCTTTATGGTTTAGCACTTTAGAATACTTTGGAAAAACATGTTCTTTTAAAAATATGTTTATAAGCTTGTTCAGATATAACTTAAGATCTGTTTTTAAAGGCATGCATCCACATGCACACAATGAATTCAAAGTGTCAATGTTTCAGGGAATCTAAATTATTTTCAGAATTTCAGAAATTGAGAAGGGATAAGTGGAAGGAGAAAATGTTGGGCTGGTGCCAAGCGATAGCTCGTAACCCTCACAGACTTCCAAACAGCACAAGAACACCCGAGGTCTCAGGTGATGCTTCACATAACTCTACTTTGGTGAGTGAAAAGTTGCATTTTGTGACAGTGGCATGCTCACATGAACTTGAGAGGTGTTAAATTTATTTTTTAAATTGTACTGTTTGCCATTGTTTGTATTTCCTCTGTGTGTAAAACCCTTTGATATAACATCTATTTACTCTTTCCGTTTGCTTTTTTTGTCTTTGATGTTATGCATGGTACATTCTGACTTGCATGCTGTGTCTATAAATCAGTATTGATGTTTTGTGAATGGTAAAGTCTTTAGGAAGGAGATGACTGAATACGGATCACTTACAATCTTTGTGATCTTAATCAGTGCAATGGCATTTGGTCCCTGATGAATACAGCTGGACATTATCTAAAGGCACCTCATTTGCTCATTGTTCCTGCCTGTAACAGGAGCAGTATCATGTGTCTAAACTTGTGTTAGACAGCTGGATTTTAAAATTATCTTATGTTAAACATGCTACTGTAAGAGATGGTTGAGTTTCTGCATGCAAAACTATTGATAGTAGATGTTCAGGCAATGTGAAGTTGACCGTTTACATGGTGGAGTTAAAATGTATCATATGAAACTGAATAAAGTTACTCATTGATAAGAATTTTAATCCCACAGTTTTTGTTCATTGAAGTAAAGCCACTTACATCAGTAGAGCTGGCCAGGTGAGTAAGAACTGGTACTTGTATGTAAAGGCTTCCAACTGCCCCGTCTCTAAGAGCAAAAATTTTCTACTTGTCTGCTTGTTTTAATTCAACTGACATTTTCAGGCTACAGCAAGACTGAATATTTGAAACATATCCAGTTTAATATGCCTGCTCCAATTTCATCAGTGAGTGTTAAATAGGCATTATATTTCCCTATCCTAAGAAACATGAGTGATCAGGAAATACTGCCCTACAGTTGTTGAAACGTGGACAGGATGACATCTAAACTAAAAGGTGAATCATTGTTCCTAACAACTGAGGAAATATGGTAGTTCAAATGAAGAGACAGTGGTCTGCTTGAAAGCTGTTGAAGTTCTGGTGAAATAAAGCCCCTACTTAATGTGGCAAAATTATCGTGTTCAGTGGTAAATTATATAGAGTATAAGTTTCTGCTACAGAAGGGAACACAAAAAGGCAGCATTAAAAGCTGCAAATTTTATAGTTTATTATATATATCCTAGAATATTGTTACAGCTCACTGTCATATAGAATCCTTTACTTTCAGAGAAATAAAAGGGAATTAAAAATCAGAGATTTGATGAAAAAAGAAGTCAAGTATATTATCTCCACATTTAATTACTATTGCTACTTTATTTTTAAATTTTATTTAATTGCTTTTAGTATTTATCTATT
Organism: Acrocephalus scirpaceus scirpaceus; assembly: GCA_910950805.1. Taxonomy (NCBI): domain Eukaryota; kingdom Metazoa; phylum Chordata; class Aves; order Passeriformes; family Sylviidae; genus Acrocephalus; species Acrocephalus scirpaceus. The sequence continues at coordinate 6,098,328 of OU383778.1, read as the reverse complement.
AATAGTAATAGGAGGTAGCTGTTAAGGAATTGGTATATGTGGAAATTTGCATATTTTAATTTCTGCTTGACTGCTATTCAACATTTAATTTGGTTTGATATTCATGAGATAAGCATTCCAATCTACCAGATGGGATTTAGAAATGATGAACTGGAAATACAGTTCAGAACTGGTGAATCCATAGACTTAGCATCTTTTAACCCTATTAATATTAAAACTTATTCAAAAATAATTTTGCATGTAGATTTCTGCTTAGTTGATGAAGTGTGTAAGAAAGGCAGAGAAATGAACTACTGGGGAAGATACGGTATGTCATTTTATATTGTGGTTGGCTGTAGAACAATAATCTTCACAACAGGAAATAAAACAACGTCTCTTGAGGCCTGCCAAGTTTTCCTTTTCATTTTCTTTGCTTCCCACTCTCTCAACCATGACTTTTTCTATCCCTCATATCTGAAGAAAATGATATTCAGTATAAGATTTTGCTGGCAATGTCTTTCCAATTTGCAGGATGTTGACTGAAAATCCTTGTTTCACTTGTGAACATTTTTAATCTGAAATTTTGTTTGAAATCAATTTTGATTTTGCTTAGTAGTCGTTGCCTTTTCAATATTGAAAATCTTCTGGCTGGTCTTGAGTGAAGATACAGAGTTTAGCACTGGAAACTGAAAAATAATGAAACGGCAGAAAATAAAGAATACAGCAAATTATTTGTTCTAAGTGTACAAAGCCACTTCTGATGAGCTATTCAAGCCCCTTCTTTCTGAATTTAACTTCATTTTTCAGTGCATTGCAGCTCCTCTGTGCATCTGATTCCCTTAGTATGGGTTTATTTGGTGAGTCTTCTGCCCCATGTGAGTCTGTATCATGAAGACACAGCTCTTTGCCTCCTTATTCTGTAGGTGACAAGTCTGGGTTTGGAAGGAAGCAAAGTGGAATGTAGATTGCATCTTTTTTTGACCCCTGCCATGTGCTTTTGTGTACACTTCTGATTCAACAAAATGTCTTCTTTATCTCAGAACTTCAGCTAAGGCACTAAAAAGTACTTTCCACTTAAAACTAAACTCCAAAGTGGGCATTTCACAATGCCACTTCTCTGAAGGAAAATGATCTGAAAATTGCAAACAACTCTGATTAACTTTTTACAGAATCGTAGAATACCAGGATGGAAGGTATCTCAAGAATTATCTGATGGTCCAGCCTTTCTTGGCATAAGCACCATATAGACTAGACGGCACAGTACCCTGTCCTGCTCAGTCTTAAAAATATCTAGTGTTGGGGAATCCAGCACCTTTCCTTCAGAAATTATTTCAATGGCTCTTTGTTCTCAGTGCAAAACATTTTCCTCTTGTGTCTGATCAGACTGTGCGCAGAGTGTGCCCAACTCGTACCCATTACTTCTTGTCTTTTCCTTGTAACTCCTTGTAAAAGGGAGTCTTCATCTTCTTTGTAGCTACCCTTGAAATGCTGGAACATGATGATAATGTCTCCCTTGAGCTTTCCTTTCTCAAGGCTGAACAAACCCAGTTCTCTCAGCCTTTCCTCATGTGGCAGGCTTCCCAGTCCATTTTTAAGGAAAGAAAAATTTTTCTCTGTGTGAAAAACAGAAGGAAGCTTGCAGAGCAGGAAGCAGGTTATGATCATTAAGAAATTGCTTTTTTCAAGCAAGTAAATGGAATGCTGAACAGCAGTGCAGGAAAAAATACAGAAGAATTTTTTCTTGATTTTTTTTCTCAATTTTCACGAGCATGTATTCATAGAGTTTAATAAAATCAGTTGCACTATTTCATTTTGTTTGATGTTAAGATGTTCTAGCTCCATCAAAATCAAATTCAGAACTCAACTAAGGATCCTTGGAAATATTTTCCCATTATTGTTGTCAACTTAATTATAATAATATCCCCAAGCTTTATCACCTTAGTCTACTTTATTTGAAGGTTAAATCCTTTGCATCAGTTTTAGGTTGCACTCTAGCTTCTTGGTTCTAAGCATACCTTGAAAGTTTTGAATCGTTCTGTCATCAAAGGAGGCGTAAGTTCTCAAAGATACTGTTTAATATTGCAGTTTATTGGATTGAGGGTTTGTATAGATAGTTTTAAGATTCATAGTGAGCAAGCCTTTTTTTAAATACTCAAAACAATTACATATAGTCAATTAACTTGGTGTAGTGGAACATAAAGATGGAATTAACTTTGCTTCTCTGGTAGCTAGAAATCATCTCTTTATCAAGCTAAATTTATTATCACTTCATTTCTGTAGACATTGCTTCTAAACTTTGAAGATTCATCATTTGTAATGTTCATCATACTTTGAGAGACCTGTAATACAACTTTCCCTTTTCATCATAGTTTCCATGTTCCCATGAGTATCTTAAAAGGTCTTTTGTATTCCTGCTCCATTTTGAACAAGAATGACCAGTTTTGCACAGTATTCCAGATCAAGCTTTTTGTTCCTAACAATTGTAACACTATTGTCTGTCCAGTAACACGTTTATCATACTGCATAGATTTAGAATCACTTTGTTGATACTTTTTTGTAGCTATTTTAGTTTTCAGACAAAACCACTAGACTATGTTGACTTTTACTACTGTTGATAAAGACTGTATCAATTCAAATTATTAATGCTCTTCTGTCCTTTTCTATTCACCAGGCAATATGCAAATTATTATCTTTTTCATTTTTCCCTTTCTCTGATACTCTCTAGAATGGAGGAAAGAATAGTAATGTTTCTTCCTTTACTTGAAAAGAATCTAGATCTTGAAAGCTCATAATTTTATGCAATAGTATTTGCGGAGTTTTTGTCCTCTGAAAAGGTAATAGATATAATTTAAAATAAGAAATTTAAAATTATTTCTTCCTTAATCAGTCTGTGCTGACAGTATCTATTTATACTGTGATTCTGTAAGCATATGTATATGTGATTAGTTCAAATGATTTTGATGGGAGTATGTAAATATGTATTAACATTGATAAAGCAATTTGCCTAGAAGCAGTTCTGTGTCTGTTTTTGCAGAGTGTCTAGTATTTCTCTAGGTCCTAATTCAAAACTTGAGCATTATTATAATCTGTGTTCCCAATTGTTACTTGCAGCCTCTTCTGCATAGGTCCTTAATTCAGTACATCATGTGAAGCACATGAAGCTAATGGCATAAGAGCGTGTACTTAGTGCTGAATTGTGGGCATTAGTATAAACCACTTTACCCCGTTGTATTCCCAAACAGAATTATAGGTGAATATATGTGGTAGTATAGTCAGGTGAGTAACTAGATTATTTGTGTTTCTATGTGCAAATTAAATGTAGAAGTCATGGCAAATGATCAGTTTAACTCTAAGGAAGGATTTATTTTTATGTGAGCAAATGATGGCATCTGCTTCTCCAAGAGAAAGTAAAATATGATTATGAATGATCTGTTTGACATAGGTAGATCCCATGTTACCCCATCTGATTTTTGACTGAGCAAGCTAATAGTAGTTGATGGTCATTCTGAAAAATAATTAAACAAATGAGCAAGAGTTTTGGGGGTTTTTTTGCCGTTCACCCTGACTGACAGCTCAGCCCCCCACACCTGATTTCTCACTCGATCAGTGGGATGGTGAAGAGAAGCAGAGGGGAAAGGTGAGAGAAACCATGGGTTGAGATAAAGACAGTTTAATAGGCAAGGCAAAAGCCACACATGAAAGCAAAGTAAGGAATTTATCTGCTGCTTCCCATGGGCAGTCAGGCGTTCAGCCATCTCCGGGAAGGCCAGGCTCCATCGTGTAACCATTACTTGGGAAGAAAAATGCCGCTCTGAATGTTTCTGCTTCCTCCTCCCCCTCCTTTCAGATTTATAGGCTGAGCATGACACCATTGAACATGATTTATCCCTTTGGTCAGTTGGGATCAGCCCTCCTGAGTATGTCCCCTCCAGTCTCCTCACTGGTGGGGTGGGGTGAGGAGCAGAAAAGTTCTTGATGTAAGCCTTGTTTAGCAAAACCCGAAACAACCCTGAGTTATTAACACTGTTTCCAGCAAAAAATTGAAAACATAGCCCCATGTGAGCTACATGATGAAATTTAACTCTATTCCAGCCAAAACCAGTACAGGTTTTCTTCCAGTGATGGTAAAGTGAGTAGCTGGGATTTAACTGTATGTTATGCTAACTATATGAGAGTTGTAATAGTGTAAGAATGATTTATCACTAGATGGTCTTTAAAGGTCCCATCTAACTCTAACCTTCTTTAAATCTGGGATCTTTATCTAAACATCTAAACTTAATTTCAGAACAAGAAATATTTCTTCATCTGAGTTTGAAGTGTTTGGCTACCTGATTTTCATCAAGATAATCTAATTCCTTGATGAAAATCCTGTAAAATAGGGTACATCTAGGTTTCCTTTTATACTGCAAGCCTTGAACTGTTAATCTGACAGGGAGTGATGGGATGTTTAAGATCTGTATTTTGTTATAAGAAAACCATGTCATTTAAAACTCAAAAAACTAAATGTGAGAAAAGAGTAATTATCTAAGAATATGGAGTTGGTTTCTTCTGAATTATCATCTTATTTGTATAACTATTAAGTAGATTTCATGAATGAGACTGCAGAACTAGCTAGGAAATCCACAATACCATAGCTACAAAAGTCTCTATAGACACCGGTTTTAAAAATATAGTAGTAATGTTAATGTAATAGCCAAACAATGTGTATCTGCGAGTAAAACTATGGAAGAGAGAGATTATACAGATGAAATGTAATTTTAAAAGATGCAGAACTGTTCACCAGTATAATAAACTACATGATTTCCCTAAGTATCTGTTCCTGTTAAAATTATGAGAACTGCTCCTACTGTAGGTGTTCCACATCCTTCTGCACAATACAGCATGTTGCCCAATGGAGCAATTGTTTTAACGATGTATTGCTTTACAATTTACAGGATCAGCCTAAGCTGTCAGTGACCTCAGAAGCCATGCCACCCCAGGCCAATCTTGTTGATTTCCCTTATATTTAAGGCCAATTAGCAGTTGTTACCTTGGTTACCATCACCTTCTACATTCTCGCCATAAATGTGTTAATAAGGATGTAAAGTTGTTAAAGAGTTCATTTGTATTCCTTTTCTATGCATGCATAAACAATTAGAGCATGGTAGATGTAGGCCAAACCTTTTGGGTAAGTCTCCTCCAGTGTCATTTAATTACTTTAAGAGTGAGAAAGATATGGTCAGGTTTTTACATATTTGACCAGTGATTTCAGTTAGACTTCCCCTATGGCAGGCTTAAAATGACAGTCCTCACTTAAAGAATTTTCATTTTGCTTTTTCTAACCAAAAATGGAGGCTAGATAGAAAATTAATAGTACTTAGAATTTGTATGCAAAAAAATAACTTAATTACTGGAGGAAAAAATAAAAGCTTATCTGAATTCTGGATTCAATAAGGCAATAAGGTTTTAATATTGCCATTATCATTATTAATATTATTATTAAACTGCCATATTTTATTTAGCTTTATAACTCAAATTATATTTCAGTTTTTTAGCTGTTAAGTTTTTGCATTTATTATCAGTGAAATTTGCAATAAAATATTTTTCTCTAGATAAAATTACTGTAAGAAGACATTGACATAAAATGTGTTAAATGTCTGTGTAACTGTTTGTATTCAACCCTTTATTTTCCCCAGAACATTTCATGCATCTTGTGTCTCACAGCAACATGTGCTCACAAGACTGATTCAAATCTATTTCATATAAATTATTCATAATTTGTTTCCTTTTTGTATAATTGAAACTCTCATTAATCTTTCACTTAGGGAAAAGGAGCATAATTTCAATGTAGAATTTAACACCTATTAATTATTTTTCATTTTGAAGACGAGAGCTATGTCTGACTACATTAGACTTGTTCACATAACTTTTGACTGAAAGTTCAATAAATTATTTTTCTAGCAATTTTTCATGTGTGAAAAAATACTATAGTTAGCCTAAAGTATGTAAAACTCCAGGTTATGTGATGTAGAGTTACAGATACTGAAACAAGAGGGAATTGCCAGATTTTTGTTAGTTTCCATCTGGCAAATGAGTTCTTGAAAATGAAAAAATCAGACAGGGCCAAGTAATTAACCTGTTTTTTATAAGGTGAAATGAGTTATTCTCATTCTAGCTCAGTGAAGCCTTCAGTTCCATCATTAACTGAACACGTACACCATAGTGGGGAAGTCAAATGATAGGAAGCATCGAAGAAATGTCTCTGCTCATTCATTTACTGCCAGAGTAACACCAGCAAGGAAAGCTATGAAAGCACATCATGTTAGGGGAAAAAAACGGAGAAAAGGTAGTGGTAGAAGATGATAATACAACTTCATCTTGTAAAAAATCTCAAGGTAATATTAAATGTTTAAGTTAAATTGCAAGTTTATTTATATTCCCATTTCTGAGGCTCCCTAATATTTGTATGGTATTTTGCTGTCCAATACTACTTGAATTACAAGATCCAGAAACAGTTTAAGGATAAGCTTTCTACTGTACTGACTACTGCAGTTTGTATAACTCAGTCCTGTAAACAGAAATATGTATGCATAATTTGTTTAAATAGTCTATACTGATACCATTTGTATGCTTGCAAATATGTCAATATGTGCATGTAAGTTTATGTAGTGTGTATATATATATGTATATATTTCAACTCTGCTAGTTTAAATTTTACTTAGTCATGCAAGTTTGTGCAGTTTCTGCAACAGGATTAATTCTCACTCTGAAGTGGTTTGGAAGTAATGATAACTGCAAAATATATCCCAAAATATATTCTTGAGAGGAAAATAGGGTTGTACGTGCAGACCTAGAAGCCATTTCATGCATTCATATCAGTGCATAAGTTTTGTTACAGACGGGTGGAAGAAGAAGAAAGTAGCAAAGCTACAGGGAGCTGATGCATCTCTCTAGATGCCTCCCTAATGTGTTTTTCAGCTTTGTTATCCTCAATAAAAGTCTTCCCAACGCCGCAATGTATTTGGTGTTGGCTTTGTGTCCTAGGAGGCTACGCAGTGCAGCACAACTCTGCAGCTGCGCTTCCGCTGCAATGCAGTGCCAAAGTGTCGTGGATCCATTTCAGCACACATTCAGCACTGTGTTCCACCCGGGCTGGGGGCTGGCTTTCCTGCAGATAATGAGCCTGCACAGATCAGGGCTGTCATGTGAGCGCCTAGCCTGGGTAGAGACAGCTTGAGTCCTCTTTGCAGCTCTCTGTCATTCTTCCTTTTATCTGATAGAGGCGTCTGTAGCACTGAAGATTAAGTAGGGCCTCTTGAAATCTGCAGCGTGTATGATTTCTCTTTTTATGCGATTTTGATGGAGAACTGAGGTGGAATAGGGTCTGGGGAGATATCAGACCTTCAAATAAAAGATAACCTTTATAAGCAGATTCTTCCAAAAATATGGTCTGGGTAGTCTCTGAAATCTAATGTCTCTGTTTTGTATTGGCATAGTCACTGAATACCTGCCATCGCTGCTGGAATTGTGGTGTTCCCTTTAAACAAAAAAAGGCAACAGAAAGTAGGGGAGCAGAAAAGGAATCATAATTACTGTGTAGGTTAAAACACTGACTTGTGTAGTATGTAACTTCCATGTAACTTTGTGAAAGTAATTTCTACTATATTATTTCAGCCTCATTAGTATGAACTAATGAACACTTGAAATGAAATTTCACTCAAAATAATAAGGTGCTTCAATCCTCTTTAGACAGAGGTGTTAGACTTATCTTGGTTGATAGTCGAAGGATTTAATAACTTTGGATAATTAATACAAGGAAGGAGGAGAAAATATAGCAGAAGATCTAGTTTTTCTTAAGATGAATCAACAGATAGGCTGCGGTTTAGTGTTTGTTCCACAGGAGGTGGAGGTAACTGCTTGAACCAGGCACCCTGCTGCAATTTCAGAGGTGTTCAAATATTTGTCTTAGAAATGCCAGCCCTGTCAATTTCATTAAAATGGGTACGTGGTCAAAGATGGCCCTGTGTGGATGCTGACCATAATCACTTGTGTTGACTCTGCTGACTGAGAAAGAAAACTGCTTGTGACCTTGTTAGGCTAATTACCTCTGGGGTTAATCTGTTATTCCCTCCCCCTGGCCCTTTCATAAAGTATGAGATGGGAGTAATAGGATAAGGTTAAGAAGGGGAAATTTAAACTGAAGGAGAAGAACATAATCTTGCCAATAACATGCCTTAGGCTGCTGTGTGATTTTGTGTTGGGGGTTACAGAAATCCCATGTCTGTGATCCTTGAAATTTGGAATGGAAATATTTGCTATGATAGTTTTGTTAGCTGATTTTCTGTGCCTGTAGGTTTTTTTCCTCCTTCTACAGGAAATGCACTCTAGCTTTTCTTGCCCTACTAATTCTTAAGGAAAAAATCAGTGGTATGAGAGGTACAACTTCTGTACTAGATCAGTTGACTATGATTTCTCTAATAACTAAACGTTGTTTAAATAGAAGTCTTTGGATTTCATCCTTTGTGAAGATCTATTTTTTCTGATAAAACGTCAGTTTTCTATTTCTGTGCTCAGTATTTCGATTTTTTTTCCCTTTTTCAGTCTGTACTGACACAATATTTACTTCTTAACCCCATAGGCTGCAGTTTAGGTGACTGAGGTATTGGTTTTTGTAAGGTATTTTAAATAGCCCACATTACAGTATGAAGAGAGAGCTACACCAACTGTAGCTTTCAGCATTTTTATCCCCAAATGTTAAAACACTAGTTCTCTTTCATGATAGATGGGGAGGAAAAAAGTGATTTTATTTTTTTTTTTTTTTACTTGTGACAGTTTTATCTTTTCTGTTGTTTTGGAGAAACAAAGTTTTATGATGCACAGCATAATCATTATCTAACAGAAAAAGATGAAAAGCATGATAAAACTTTAGTTCATAGATATATATAGAATTACAAAGAAGATGTCTTGTTTTCCTTTTTTTTTCTACTTATGAATAAATTACGCAGTTAAATTTTGAGAAGTGTTTCTTGTTCTTAGCTTTAATATAGTATTTATTTCATGTAAAAGAATCATGTTTCAAATTGCAGTGGGATATGCTCACGTGTGTATTCTGCACTTTTATTATTCAGGCTGTAAATGCCTCATTCTAGCAGTATGTAAATGTGATACTAAATGTGTTTCGAGTTTTATTGCAAAATTGGTGTACTGCAACTTTTTACTCTGCTGTGAGAGAGAAGAAAGGTTTTCATCCTACACATATGTTGGATGTTTTGCATTTAGCGTTACAGAAGCATTAGATTGTAAAAGACCTATAAGGTCATCGAATCCAACCATAAACCTAACACTTCCAAAATGGAAAGTTTCTCAAAACAACTAACTTTCCTGTCGGTTTGAGCTTTTCTTCTTCCTTAGTATTTATTGGGATATTAAATAGTAGTCCTGGAAACACTTTGGTTTTGTTTGTTTTAAGATTAGGATTGTAAACTGTATATGAAAACACCACATTACATTTCTTTTTTGAAAACATAGTTGGCTATAAAATATTTGAATTGAAAATGACAGATGATGTAATTTTTCTACGGATTTTTATTCCTCCCACAGAAATTAATTTGGTTGGTTATAGAAATTTTGCCTCCCTTTGTTTCCTGTGTTAAAGAAAGGGAAAAAAAAAAAAGGTCAAAAATGTGAAGGAACAAATACTGAGAGAAAAAAGTAAAATGGAAGGACATAGAAGATTGTATTAATTCTATGCAATCCCATTTTAATCATCCTGGATATGATTTGGCTCCTCACATTGTCTTGAGTCCCAGAAAAGAATCTGTTGTAGGGCTATCTTTACTGTATGTCAGTCAGTAATTGGCATTTTCAGTGTAGCCATTGGAAGAAATGTGGAAGGGAAATATGTAAATAAGTGGTAAAGGTGGTATATTGTGGGAGAAGAAGTGGTTGTAGATAAAGCTCATTTGCTGTACGGGCCATTAGTTTGAACTTGTGTTCTCCCTAGACAAAGAACCCTGCAAACAGATAACAAAAGAAAAACCCCCCAACCTGAAATACCTGCAGACTTGTTACTTTTTGTGTTTCATAGAGAAGCTCTTGAGTACAGGCTCTGACTTGTGTAAGTTTGAAGGCAGGCAGAATGAATGTATGTGTAGTGAAATTTATGGTAATGAAGTCACTGAGCAGAGGTGCATTGATGCTGCTCCATCTAATTACAAAGTCACAGTAAAGGAAGACAACGGCAGCAGTGCAGGTGCTTTTGAGAGCTCCCAAGGTGCTCTGTTGATAGTGGGGTGCATCAAAACTGTATATATATTATATATATTATTTACCTTTTTGATATAAAAAAAATTGAAATAATTTTTTTATTATGGAAACTTGTATTTATTGAATTGTGTTCAATGTTTGTTTTCTCTTGGTAATAATATTACAGAATGTGTTAATTGCGTCATGTAATCTTTGTAATCTATATTAATGCTTATGAAATGTTAATTACAGCTGATAAAAACAAAATGCAGAAAAATGAGCTATTCAATTAATCAATTAAAATTATAATTGCATGAATAATTACTAAATTGTCAAAACATCAATAATTATGTGCGTTGAACTACAGTAATATGGGATAGGTTGAGTATTTTATGTAGACTAAGTATGATTTCCCTTCAGTTTTGTTGCTGTTGTGGGTTAAGGCCATTTTATTTAGAACTGAGATTATAAAATGCTGAAGGTCTAATCTTGTGCTAATGTCCCAGTATTTTAAATGTCTAATGGTGCTCCCTAGCTGAAAATCCTGGTCTGTGGTCAGAAGGGGTGTTTTCAAATGTGTGAATATAAATTTTGGCTTTAAGTCATTGTTTTGGGATTTCAATAAAAATGGTCCTATTTTCAGGGAACCAGTAGAAATTACATGTTTAGAATATCTGAAGTGATGCATCTCACAGTTGATGTTATTGATATCAAGGTCCTACAGTGGAATTTTTTTGAAATAATGAGAGGGTGATTCAGACTAGAGTTTTTAATTTTTATTATTATTTTTATGTAAAGTAGAGAGAAGATTGAATGAGAAAGATAATGGAGGAAATGAGAAAGATAATGGAGGAAAAAAGGGAAAAAAATGAATACTGTATAAATACAGATGTCAACCCTACTTTGATAAGTATCTTGTACAACTCTGACTTCACTTGTTCTCAAAAGAAAGTTTTTTTTCTTCCAAATGCTTTATCACACCATATTCGCAATTCACCCTGGCTTCTGTAGTAAGCAATATCAATTAGCTGAATATTCACTGTGTTGACACTTCCAGCTAAGTGAAGTTTTAATGTTCTGTGGGTGCCTACCCTTTTGGCATGCAAGTATGTTTAAAATACAGTGTAAAAAAATTTTTGAGATACCTATCATTAATCTGTGTTTTTGAAGGTCTGTTCTAAGAAAATGGAGTTTTTATGTGCACCATCATTGACAGGAATCACAGTCATCTTGCTGTACTTTAGTCATTCATTTTTCCTGCTTGATCTTGAATGTTGATCATATTTCTTTTTCAAAACAGACATAGAGAATGTATGACATAATTAATGTAGATGTGGTTTTTTTCCCATGGATCCAAAAAGTGATTAAAATACAAAGAATTCTGCAAAGTGCAACATTAAAACTTTGCTTTAATGCTTTAAGTGACCTAAAAGCTTTTTGTTTAGTGTAGACAAAAAGTTTTCATGTAGTACATCTCCATTCATAGGGTTGAATCAAGAAATACTAACTACAGTATAGTCTTGAAAGTATGGTCTCTTCTTTAAAAGAAAAAAAATCATCTTTTTATATAAAGAGTTTTCTTAGTTCAGATATAAAACATTTTTCAGCTCAGTGTTTAGAGTTTGAAGAAGTTTAGAAGTTTTGAAGAATTTGCAAAGTGGTAGGTTTTTAACAGTGTGGGTTACAGTAACACGAGTTAATGCTTTGGTCAGTCGGTGCCTGACATGGAAAATGCACTGCTTATCAACTTCCCAGATGCATAAGATGTGCAATTACTGTGGCAATTCTGTATATTTATTCTCAATTCAAAGTGGTTAGTAAAGCAATTAGTTTCTTGCAAGTAAGGATAAATAATTGAAAGCAACTTAGTTTTGTACATGAGAAAATTCAATATGGTTTGGCTATCTATGAATTTATTTTTGGGAGGCAATTAGGCACATAAAGGCCAGTCAGAATGGGATCTGCGCATACCTACATATTCATGCATTCTGGAGTGACTAGCAAATTGTCTGCATTAAAAGTGTAGTTTGGAGCCAAGCATGTAATTTATTAAACAGCAACCAAAACAAATTCACTACAAGGAAAGAGCCTCTTTTGTTTTGTTGAATCTTTTATTTTTTGTCATCTAGAGATCACATGATTAGGAATTTTGTTTCTGGGTCATTGTCTGGGAGGTTGTGTGTTCTATTTTTCATTTTTTTAAATTGGATGGTACAGGTAAACTCCTTCTTTACCAAAATATTTATAAAAGTGGAAGAATATCTGAGAATTTTGTTTTGTTAGCTCATAGGGGATCAGACCAAGTTCACTAGTGACTTTTTCACATTTGAAACAATGAAGTAGGTTGAATGAGACCTGACCTGTATGCTTTCTTGTTCTAAATTGAGAGGTTACTAACCCAGTATATGATTTTTTCTGATTACAAGTTTTTATTTTGGCTTTAATACAGATTTCCTCCTACAGAGAAATAAGCTAAAAAGCATTTTGACATGCTTGCAGACTTGCAGCAATAGCTCTCTGGTAAAGTAAATATAATTTTTAACTTAATCTGTTAGAACCTTTCTTAAAAACCTAATGTATTTACTTAAATTAAATGAAGTATTAGATACAGTTTAAAACCAAAGGTAAATCAAGTAGACTCCATGGGATAAACTCCTATTTTGGCTGTATGTAAAATAATAAACAAAATGTGTTTCTTTTAATTCAATACTGCTAAAAACAAAGCAAGACAATTCTCCAGTGCAGCTTAGTAGCTTCTGGTTTTCCCTGCAGGTAGTAGAGTGTCTGCTTTGATTCACAGCATTTTATTTTTTCTCCGAATAACTTGAACAGCTTACCTACAAAACAACATCTGTGTTACCACAGACTTGTCAGTGCTGGTGTAGGCATCCCTGTTCAAACAAGCTGTGTGCTTCTTTTAGGGCTTTCTGCACTCTGCCACAGTCTCAGATTTAGTACTTAGACCCCTTGAATCTAAAAAATGATAAAAACAAAAACATGATGTAAGAAAACTGAGAATCAGTAATCTGTGGCACACAGGAATGATGTAGAGTTTTGCAGTTTCTGTTTTAGTTATTTCATAAATTTGCCTTGGTCTGATTGCAGACACCAAGAAATGTAACTGCTTCAAGTTACATTTTATTGGCTGAGTGTTTACATTATACTGTTAGCCATCTCAAGCTGCTTCAAGGACATTACTACTGCCAGTATTACTGTTGTTATTACTATTATAATTATTTACATGAAACAGGAAATCAGAACATTTGCATTATTTTTTCAATAATATTAAATTTATAAATACTTTGGGAAAGGGTATTTCCACATCAGACATGAGAATTAAATTACTGCTAAGTTTTCTGTGCCATGAGAAAGAATAAGAAGAGAAAATACATTGTACTGTTTTTTTCCTAAATGGGGTGTGTGAGGAGAATTATATATGGGATACTGCAAACCAAGGGGCTTACACGTTCACTTCTTTCCCCTTCAGACCCAATACTAAATGAAGCCCAAGATTCAAGACTAAGAAATGACAGCTTTTTAGATACATAATTTAGAAAGCTGAGAGTGAAAATTTAAAGTATTCCCATGCATTTGACCTGTAGGTTATCTTTAAAACAATATAAAAAAATTAGATTCAGCAGGATGTCTGTGAATAACATATCTGCTCAAGAAAGCTTATTAGTTTTCTCTAATAGCCTTCCAGTCACTGCCTCTGGATTTGGATGTCCTGAGATTGTTATATTAATGGAAACAGTGTAGTTGAAACTGCTTGATAATCCTCACAGAAAACCTATGCTGTCAAGAGAGATCCGTGATGAAACTTCTCACAATCATGAAGCTGTTTTTGACATTCATGCAAGTGCTTTTTTCTTGGAAACATAGATTTTTGTATTGTGTTCTGTAAAGCTCACCTTTTGAACAAAACCATGAATTTTGCTTTGTCTTTTAAGAAGTAAATTTATTTTTAATAGACGTTGAGTAATTGTTGAGTTCCTCTGCTTAGAAAAGTTTTTAAAAAAACTTAGTTCAAGTCCAGGTTTATTTTAAGTTTTCATAATTGTTCTAAGTTCTTCTTTCAAGTAGTAAAAACTAAAACCTTTCAAACATTTTGAACTTGAAAATCACATTCAGAATATGCTACATTCCCTTCCTGATTTCCCATTGCTCCCCATTCCATCTTTTCCCACCCAGTCTCAGGTGTGCACATCTGTCTTCCCCAGATCTGAAGGTCTTAGGAGGGAATTATTGTAGGGTTTGATTGTCAAATTTCAAAGCCTCAGTAATGGACAGCACAGATATCACTGGGGGGAGGGTGAAGGTTTTGAATGTAATTTTCTACTATTTTACCTTCCATTTTATCAACTGTGTATAATTTTTCAATATATTTCAAGTCCCAGATATGATGTTTTTAAGATGAACACATTTTTAAAGGAGTCTCAGTTTCAATCAAAGCTTAAATACGAAATATTAGAAATGTTTTTGTTCTGATTTGAAAAATCTTGTTTAATTTTCAGATTACAATAGATTTGGGCAAAACCAGTATACCTGAAAATCCAGTGTAGAAAGTTCAGTAATTAAAGATACGTGACTAATTTTGACAGAGTACCCAACTCCTTCTTACCTGAATACTCCTCTTGGCTGCAAGATGGTAATGATATTAATACTTGGTGAGCTAAGATGAGAAATCTAACCAAATGTTCATTTTAGTGCTGTCGAAGGGCATCTCTTTCAATGGATAAGGTACGTAAATATAATATAAAAAATACCAATACTCCTTAGCCATGTTTGGTTTAAAGTGTGTCTCTAAATACATGTGTACACGTGAACTGAGGGGTAAGAAAAGCTAAATATACTTGGACTTGCTGGAAGTACTTTTATCTTTTTTTTTTAAAGTTCCTTTTCCCTATTCTATTTATCTCACTCCATGCAGTAGCAATGAGCACATTAAAAAACAAAATTAACCTTTCATGCTGCCATGAGCTGTGATCTTGTCAGATCTTGTGGAATAAGCCAACCTGGGCCTAATCAGTATTTTAGAGATCTGCAAGGAGCAAAAATGTAGGTCTGCAAATCCTATATGAACTTAGGAGGAGTGCCCTCTATGCCTCTTTCGAAGGCCATATTAAAAAATTGCAAGAGTCCCTGAGGACTAGCATGTATTTGCTGTTTCTGTACAATTTTGAGGCTACTGTGTAAGTTTTTCAAAGGAAAAAATCATTGTCTCTTACTGATACTATCTCCAAAATTATGACTTCTACCCCTTGGACAGTCAAAATTAAAGAAATTAAACTCAGAGTCTTTGAAACACCTGGAGTTTTTTGTAAAGAATGTGAAATACCTTCAAGAGAATTTCAAGCAGATTGCTACTCCTAATTTCAGGTTTCCCTGCAGTGGATTCCCAAATAAAGAGAGCAGGATGAAATCTGTTCAGCAAATTACCAGGTGCTGGAAAATCCAGTTGAGTGGAGGAGTAGGGGTGGCATGAACTGCTCCATTTTGGCAGATCCCACTGTTCGCTGCAGCCTTGATGCTGTGCCTGGTCACTTCAGGAGTGAGAGGCAAGGACATGATGAGTAGTCAGAATGTTCAACTGGGGTTCTCACCCAGATGTTTGTGTTCACCCTTCATTTTCATAGATGTTGCCTTTGTGTCACTTCCACCATTCTCTGCAAGGGGGTAAAGAACAGAAGCTTTTCCTGGGGTGCTGACTTGATGGTTGAGGGATTTGAGGAAGGAGGTGGAAGTTCAGTGTAAATAAAAACTGCTGGCTTTTTTGTATGTGCATTTTTGTTGGTGTTTGTTTGTTTTTGGGTTTTTGTGGGGCTTTTATTATGCAAGTAGTGAATGTGTTTGGAGGATGATTTTGGATTAAAATTTAACCAAGACTTCTTGGAATGCTTAGGCAGAAAGATTCTTGGAATCAGGGCAGATACTCTGGAGGAGTAGTTTGTCCTTGATTATCATTTCTTGTAAACCTTTCTCTGAACACATGCAGGAAGAAGTTAAATTAATAATTTTGTTCCCAGGCTAGTTCTTGGTACTTAGGCAGTAGAGTTTCTCACATCAGACATAATCAAAGGTGAAACTAAAAGGCTCATGATTCTATTTGAAGACACATCTTCTATGATATGTTTGTACAAAAAGCATCACTAGAAGACTGATCCTGTCTTCTTGTATCTGTAAATTCAGCAGGGCTGAGTAATCATATATGGTTCAAAAGTAATTGATGTACCTCACATAACCTGATTTTGAGATACCTCAGCATTGTATATTGCTTACAGAGGACTAGATTCTTTAGCATTGCCTGGTACACTTAGCTAAAAGTAAAATAATTTATGCAAACTTTCTGTGATACCTATGCACTGTAACACTTGCTGGGAATTTAACCTCCCAAAGTCTGATCTAAATCTTAGTTTCATTTCAAAGTAGTTATTTTTATACCTTACATATTTACATGGGCTGTAGTCTTTTATTTGTCTTCATGATTTAGGCAAACAGGTGATTGATCATGCAAACATGGAAAAGGCTTTATATTCAAGGGCTTTACTGGAGTCACTTTACTGTCATTGAAAGCTTTCTCATTGGAAAATGATAATTAACATATTTGATGTGATTTTAATGTGATGAAAAGCTAAAAGGGAGGAGATCATGATGTGCAGCTGTGCAGGGAGAAAGGACTGAATGCAGGCTGGATGTGAAAGCAGCAGAGTATTGTCAGACTGCTTCTGAATTCAGGGCTGCAGGTGACCTGTTTAGTTTACATATTTTCAACTTAATTATTCCTTAGAGGCATGATTTTTTTTTTCTTATTTGCTAAACTTTCATAGGCAATTAATATAATATCACAGGGAAGATTTTTTCTGCGATTCTATGTCTTACATTGTTTTTTTTCTGCCTCTTCTTACTTGTGGAGTCTTTTAATTAGTATACTTGCACTTAAAAGCATATTTTTTATTTATACCTTCCATTAGTTGTGTGAATATTATTTTGGTGTCTTTTAACAGCAGCCTTAGAATATTTTAAAACTAAGGGTTTTAAGTGGGATAATAGCGATGAGATGCTTGGGTTGTGTCACTGAGTGTTCAAGCACTTTTGAAACATTCAATCTGTTTTTGAAATAGCTTGGGACTAGATGGATTAGGAGGAATGTTAAATGTGCTTTTTACTGTTTTCTGTCACACAGGCACTAGGATTTAGAAATGCAAATACTTAATTAAAAATGTTTTTAAATAATTTTATACTTATGTAATAATTTCTTGTTTTGTTGTATGTTTACTATGCTGAAGTGTGCTAGGCTTTCTAACTTCCAAGTTAAGATGTCGAGGTTCTTGTTAACCATAATACTACTTCTTTCAGGTATGCAGTAAGATATTAGATTATAAAAAACCTATTAATTCCACTAATTTAGTGAGCTAAAAAAAAAAAGACATTAAGTTCCTGATAGATTGCTGAATATGAACATATGCTGTGTTGTGTATGTTAAAATGTCAATACTGAATTATAAGTAATGCTACATCCAGCCATAAGATCAAATACTTGAAGTTAATGTAATACTTTAATGGTTTAAAAATAACACTCTAAATAAACTATTTGGATATACATAGCTTCTCTTTTCCACTACTCAAGTAGTTGAAAATAAGCCAAGATACAAATTTCACATTGCTTACATGTAGTGGGAAATTTGCAGTTCTCCCATGGCACCAGCAATATCATCTATCCCAAACTCCCAAGTTTATCCATGAAAATAAGAAGTAATTTTGCCATATTATATCCTGCTTTTAAAAGCTCAGTCAGCTCAGGAATTTAAGTACAGAGTGATTTAAGTACATTTTTGAAAAAGAAAATTATGGTTTTGCGTGAAGGTACACAGAGTTTTTTACAAAAAAAAGCTAGGAAAAGATAAAAAATCAATTTACGAGAGAAATAAAAATGAACTTTTAAAATTAATATTCTTTAGTAGCTCTAAGCATGCTTAGACGGTTCGATTATGAGTATGAGGGGTTAGAGTATGTTCAGGGTCACTATTTTTTTTTTTTTAAGCAAAAATTGACTTTAAAATATATCTCAGAGTTTCCAGGTGGTGTTCCAGCCTTCTGACAGTGGGCTGTCACAGGACTCTGTGAACACTGGTTCACTGGTATGAACACAGCATTCACCAGGAGCATGAGTGTATCTAATCTTACATTATTTTGTGTATTTCCGGTATTCCAATGGCTTTGTTACAATTTCGTGGCTGTCTAGCCGTGCCCACATTGCAGGGTTCAGTTTACTAATGAAATAAAAGAAACGAATGATAAACAATTCACATCATTCAAGCTGAGGCTTTACACTGAATGTGTAGATTTGCATTAAAGCTTTTGATGTAGTTACCCAATTGAATGGGAATTTTAGATACTATTTTCTGTATTGTAAATCAAGCCTGAATGAACCACTGGTGGCACCGTTGCATTTGGTTGATAAGATAAGCAGAATGCTGAGCATAGAGAGCAGATAATGCACTAATGGACAAACCTTGACGTGTCCTGCATTGCAATCTGCACCATAACAAGGCGGTATGTATCAGCAGAGCTAGTTCCAGTGCTGCAGATGTGTAACCAAGATTCTCTTAAAAAAGAAAAAAATACCAGCCTTTCTGTATCTCCTTCATCTAGGGAAGAATAAAATGGTTGTTTTTTTGGTTTTTTTTTTTTCAGTTTCTTACCTCGTCATATGCTGCAGTCATGGCAATCTCACATCAGCTGTGGGTATTGAAACATGACATTAGCTGAACTTATTTATTTGTCAGAGACTGTAGTTTTGGAATTCTGCTGGGTCAAAGGAGTGCTGTGACACATTGGCCATTGGACATGGTTTGATTTGGAAAGTCAAATTAACTTTGATGCTTATAACATTGCTCTGGTGTCATAAGTTAAGTGTGTTTCTGGTTTCATTTCTGGTTTAGGTTGGGGGCAATCAGAGTTCTAACAGAGTGGCAGATTTCAATTTTTTTTGAGTGCCCATCATTGAACCCAAATCAAATGAGGAAATCCAATGTTATATGCTATTAGCAGAGCTGAGTAGAATAAACAGAGGTGACAGTTTAGATATTCACCGGTTTCCAAAGGTACAGGATTTATGGTATAGCTTGCAACTTAGTATGTTTATATATCAATATACTTGTGAAATGCATGGTGTTACAAAGTCAAAGCAGATGTATTTTGGTGTTTGTATTGCTTATGAAATTTGAATATGAAGTGGTACAGACTTTGGAACAGTTTGTGTTTATAATTTCATGTCAACTGAGCTGACAGTTGTGGAGTCATCTGTGAAGTATAGAAGTGTAGAAGTATATGCAGGGGAAGAAGAAACTTTTCCCCATAAATAAAATACATCTTTTTTTATTAGTGAATGAATTTGCTCTAGTGAAGTCTCCTTTAGAGGGTTTTTGCTGCCTAGTTTCTCTGATAGGTTGAATTGAAAATTGTGCTTCTTCAAAGTATTGAAGTAATAGCAAGATGCAAAATTCACTACAAAAAATTGAGAGTCAATCTACTTGGTCATATTTACTCAAATGGTGGTATTTAAGAAAGAGCAGGCCAGAATTTGGTTTATTTTATACCTTTTAATAATAGCTGCTTAGAGTAAGGTTTAAATAATGGAATTAACTGTCACTTTCAAAAGAGGAGGGAATCAAGGATTCATAGAGTTATAAAATTTTAATGGAAAAACCTTGCAAGATGCAAATGTGTCATAGCTGGGGATAATGGTTGGCATAGAGAATATTTTGAATAAAAATGTTTATCTGTATAACAATAGTTTTGTTGGCAACTATTCTAAGGAAAACTTGACAAAATGCTTATTTGTTACAAATACTAGTAATTAGTTTTAAAATTTAACAGTAAATTGCTCTACAAGGCAATAAATACTTAGCTAGTTAATCAAGGTTCATTTGAGTGAATATTCACAAATACAGTTTTACTGGAGTGTTCAGTGTATGAAAGGCAGAATGAAAAGTCACAAATATGTTTGAGAAAGAAAAGGTAACAATGAATGGAAATAGCCTTTGAATGAACAAAGAGAAATGCCAGATTAGAGAAGCCCAAATCCTTTCTGTGGCTAATAAGGTCCTTGAGCAGTTTTGAAAACACTGAGGAGATACAGAGTCAAGGATTATGTGTTTGTTAATTATTTTGAAACTGGCTAACTAAAAAAAGGGATAAATTCTGTTGATACTAAGGGGTTATTCAATGCACAGGAAATAATAAATTGTAAAAGAGCTAACTATTAATCTCAGGTTTGATTTAGTACTAGATTTCCATCTTGAATACAGTATGTAATTTTGCATCATGTTCCTGAAGAATGCTCTTAGCAAAATACCTAGTGTTAAAAAATGTGTTTCTTGCTGAAAATTGAGCTTTTTTACGCAGTTAAAACAAAAACATGTACCTAAGCTTACAGTTGAAAATCGAGCTTCTGTGTTTGAAATAGGGGAAAGTAGAGCCAGGTTTTTGATATTCATGTTAGTCTCCACAACTGCCTTACCTATACTGTATTTTGCATGTTACAGCCACAAAATCTTTAATAAGTTGTCTTATTAAAACATGTAGTTTGAGGTCTGAGAGGTTGTATTTAAACAGTTGCTTGAGAGCAGAAGGCAGTAAAGTGCTTGTGCCATTTTGTGCTTCATATGAATTTCAAACCCAAAACTTGGGTAATTTTTGCGTTGGAGGCATTGCTCAGGCCATTCATTATTCTTACATATTGGCCAAGTTTGAAACAAAAATTTTTAGTTTGTTGATGTTAATAATTTGAAGTTTTTAAAAATCATATTTCTAGTGGAAAGCATATTGAGAAAGAATAATTTCCTACTAGGCAGAAATTTTGGTGAAAATGAATCACTCTCTCTAATGACAGCAACAAAACATTCTTTCCAAAATACAGTGTATATTTAGAGGTGACTTACTCCATCATGGAGTCCAGTCATGAGCTGTTACAATATTCATGTTATTCTTTGATTTCTTGTTAACAGTTACATTTTTTTCTCCTTTTACTGGGAATTTGTTCTTCTAACAATTGAGAATATTCTGTGTCCTGCCTAAATTTACTCTGTAGATATTTTAAACCAATTTATTTTGCGCATACTGTGGCTTATCTTAAATTCTCTCACCCCTAGTTACCTACTGCAACTATAGCTATATCAGCTGTCCCATTTTGGCCATAATTTTGGTAATCTAAACCAAACTCTTTAAGCCTTTCTAGGATTGTTGGCTTTCTCTAGTGATTACACTGCCTTTGTACCCTCAGTTCAGTTTCAATTAATCTTTTTAATGTTTCTGTCCTTGGACATGCTATTAGAGATGTGATCTCATCAATGCCTAGCACAATGATAACATTTCCCTGATAATTTTCAGAAAGGATTCGTATTTCTTTTAGTGTCAGTTAATAAAAGGCTTATAAAAAACCCAGTTATTAAAGAATTTGGATTAAAAATTGTTATATATGAAATATTGTGCTAAAGCAAATGTGTCGTGTAATAAGAATAAGCAATTACCATTTTAATCTTGAGAAGAAGGAATTGTTCAGGCAAGTAAAGAAGTAAAGTTTTCAGCCAGAAATTAGTTGCTTTCAAAGATACTGAAGCTGAAAGTTCAGGAAGGAGCTTCCATGAGCTTTACATGATACAAAAAACTTTTCATGATATAAAAAGTAAAAAAAATAGTACAAAGCTAGTTAGGTTTTTGTTTGTTTCTTTATTTTGCTTATCACTGCAAATACTGAAAATTAGATATGGCCATTTAAAATAGGTTTTATTTAATCCAAAATTAACACTTCCAGAAAAATGGTCAGTGTGCTGTTATGCAGGAGATTCTTCCCCAGGGTTAAAACCTATATTCTTTGAACCTGTGAGAACTGATAAATATGAGAGTAAATCACAGGAATGAGACCATGTAAATCAGTATTAAGGCCTAGACAAAAATTCTAGAACACTATACATTTGACCAGATATCAGAAATTCCGATTCAAAAAGATATAGATTATATCTTGAGGCTTGAGCCTAATCTTCAAGACCTGGATGAAAAAAAAAAAAAGAAATACAAAAAGAAGCAAAATTGGAAATAGCATTCAGCTCAATGAAAGATAAGCAAAGATCACTTGAGCAGCAAGGGAAGAGCATACACATACTGGATGTCATAGCAAACTGGTTTAGGAATGTTTAGGATGTCATAGCAAACTGGTTTATTATGACTTCCTCATAATGCAGGATTTTCTGGTATGATCTGATTAACAATGTCAAGATGCTACTCAGCTGGGGTAAGGGTGGAAACACTTAAAGTTCCAGAAAGGGCAAGTTGACTAATGAGCTGTAATTCAGTTCCCAGAAGAACAAGTTGTTAGGTACTGTATGGAGTGCATGATTTAATTTCATGGTTGGGCTGAATTGTCTTTTGTCAGTACCAAAATTCTTTGCTTTATGTGGAGTTAATCTTTTATTTCTTTCCCACAAATAAAGTTAAACTTAGGGGCAAGAGGCTGAAAAGACAATTAGTATTTGGCCATATTGTTGATATTTCCCTTTCTTTTCCCAAAGCCCCTGAGACTGTATATCCTTCCTTAAATGATTTCTCTGAAATCTCTTTCCATCTTAAGGGCTTCTGGGGCTATGAATTAAGTCTCTACCAATGGAGGTCTTCAGGACTAATAAAGATCAGCTTTTTCTTTTATTTGTATTTTATCTTATTCTTCTTTCTTGCTTGTTCGTTCAGTTCCTTCCAATTTTCTGTACAATATGGAGTGTAGTGTCTAATGAAATTTTATAGCACTAATCTACTCATCAGGGTTTTCCAAATAATTATTCTCTAGAGTCACAATCTGAAACATTCAGTGCATAACTCTTCTCTCCCTCCCCTTCATCCCTCTTTGCTGGCATCATATAAAATTATATTCCCACATGGCTATTTAGCATCTGGTTTCATTTATCAAAGTGTATCTGGAAATCTTTACTAAGTTCACCAAAGATCTTATTTAAAAAGAAGTATTTAAATAAACTTTTCTGAAACGTTTGCTAGATGAGTTAAGGAGATTAAGAAAGAAAGGAATTACTAGTATGCTATACACTAGTTTTCTCTATGACTTGTAAATGAGAATGAGAACTACTATTCTTGATTATCCTGGCCATTAACAAGGAACTTATTAAGTGGATACAGTTTCGGATGATGATTCTCCTTTCTTTTATGCAGAAGTGATGTCTAAATTCAGGTTAGTTCAGAGTTATACTGGAGTGTTCAGTAAAGTTTTTTCAAAGCATAATAGGGTGAAAAAACCTTGCTCACCTCCAACAACAAAAATTAATCTGTTCAGAATAGGATGAAACTAGGATTTTCTTGATTAGCTTAACTGTGTCACAGGAAGCTTAGAGCATAATGGAGAAGAAGGCATCAGATGGTTTATGGTAGCAAGAAAATAGTTTTTCATGGTGGCCAAGATGGATTTGTGATGATAAGACTAAGGGAAAGGCAACGAACCTTTGAGAGGGAATGACCTTTTTTGTTTAATTTTTTTAATTTGTCTACCTTAAGTAAAAAATATGTTGTATAGTGGAATTTGTGTACAGCAGTTGTTACAGCAGAACTTACAGATTACAATACATTTTAAGTGTATATTTAATAAATATGAGTCCTGTTGTAGTTAATTCATTGAAATGACTGAAAAATATTTTAATGACAGTTCTGTTTTGTGTTATTTTCATCGTTAAAAATATCATGAGCATTTATTGTATTTGTCATTATTTAGTCTCTATGCTTTTAAAAGTACCTAAGAGTAAAAAAGGAGAGTAAATTGATGTTAATTTACCAGAGTTGTTTTAGTTGCCAAATATACAAGCTTGTTGTCATGGAGATCAGTGCACAGCTCAGATGCCTGATTTGGTGCCGGTAAAGGGAGGAGCACCTTAGTGGATTAAAGGTAAATGTTTGACTCTATTAAATAGGTAAATAAACTACAGGTGTTAGAACACATTTATATTAGGATGCAGGGGAAGTTACTAATATCCCAATAGCTATTCTCAAATTCCAGTAAGTACTTCTAAAACACAGCTCTGCATTCACTGCCTCAATTCCATGCCACAGATTCTTAGCACCACAAAAGAACTTGTACCAATTGTAGCCCTTGGAGAAGAGCACTGTAAAACTGAACTGAGAAGCTAATGTAAATATGAACTCAAAGCTGCATCAATGAAGGCACTCAAGGAGCAGGAGTGCGTTGCAGAAGTGATTTGGAGTGGTGTAGAAGTATTTTTTCTTTTTATGTTTAAAGTGGAACAATAGATTCTTGGTACTGGCTGAACATCTCAGAGGCAGGATGGGAATTTATTCCTTGGATCTTTCACATCCTGCAGCTGATTTGGGCTCCTGGTGCTAATTTTTGTCATGACACAACTGAGGGACTGACAGCAAGGCCATGTTAAGTTTTCTTTACTGGAAGTATTCCCTAACATTTCTGCAATTAGGAGTGAAACTCACTTGCTCTCTCCTTACAGTGTGGAGATTCTTACTGAGCAGCTCAAATGTAGACTTGAGAAGGGAAGAAGATCAGCTGTGGTATTTGTGTTCCTTCCTTCCAGTTACCTGCAGAGGCCAGTTGTACCATGAGAACATATCATAGTCAGAGACTGATCCCAGGGAGATGGTGTTATCTGTTGTGTGAGGAGAGCTGGGACATTTACATGACTTCTCTCCCACATGGATCTCCTTACACAAAAAGCTGTTATTCTTTGCCTTATAGATCCTTTATATCATAGGGGCTTAATGTGTTTTACCTGTGTAGCACTTAATCTTCTGCTTTTTATCTGAGCCTTCTGAGCATATTTTAATCCAATTTCCCTGAAGCATAATTCAGGGAAGGAAGTGATCTCACTTCATGCTCACTGTGAGTAGTGCAGGCTGAGAGAATTTAATGGCTGAGACATTCAGATTCACAGGGCCTTTGATTGTCTTTTTGCAAATAATGGGAAGAGGAAGGGGCTTCCACTGTCCTGTCCAACTAGACCATGTGTGCATTAATGTTAAAAGAAATCATATCAGAGCTATTATTGGGGATTATATTTTCATCTTTTATCACTAGTAAAGTTTCTCCATGTAATCACAGTATGAGGTTATATTCATCATCCTGCTAATTGGCACCGTTTTCAGAAGTTCTGTCAGTTTGTCCTTATCTTTCCTCCTTAGTTTGTCTCTAGTATGATGAGTAAGCTGAGTTATGTGCTGTAGTGCTTGGATATATCACAGTTCAGTGGTTTTAGCACATCTATTTTCTTTGAATGCAAAAGGTTAATTTCATTTCAGTGTAGGTTCAATCTGGATACTGACCTTTACAACTGGAAAAACAGATAGAATCATAGTTTAATTAACCTTCCAACCAGGACACATATTTGAAGCATACTCAAGAAGCTGTATGTTTTAAATACTACTGGGAGTCATGTTGGAGTAGCGGATCATTGGTATCCAGAAATATTATCACTGTTCTGAATTTGGCAAAAGGAGAGGTTTATTACTGAAGGTGGTGAAGCACACAGCTGAGCTTAGAAAGAAGTAAGGCAAACTGAAAACAGAATCTCGAAATTACGTCTTCATACTTTGTCTTTATTGTGAAATAGGAACAGCAAAGAAGATGCTGAAACTGTCTGATTCCCTATTGACATTTTCTCTAACCTGTCCTCTTTTCCAGTTCATTGTAGTTTTCCATGGCCCTTCAAGTTAAAACACAAACATGTTTTTTGGCATTAGATTTTGTTGCTATTTTTAAAGAAACTCAACTCTGGAAGCAAGTAAAGAAAAACAAATATAGACTTAATCCCTTTGCTTTGTTTTCTGCTTGATCACTTGTAATTTCTTATCAGTTAAATACTTAATAAAAATTTCAGGACCTAAAATTGAATCCTTAATCCTTCCTCTGAGGCTCTTCTCTATAATAATTTTTTCTCTGGAATCTCACATTGTGAAAGCCTTGTTTTGCTTGTTTGTAATAATAATTGGCGATATTACTCTTCCTTTACAAGGATAAAAAGTTCATTTGGAGCGAAAGATGTTTTTTTGACCTAAAGGAGAATCACCTGAATCCATCTGCTATTTTATATTTGTATAAGCCAATGTTTTCCAGTGTTGAGAGGTGAGGTTTCCAAAAATCTGAACGATAGCATGTTGCTGAGGATGTTCTGTGAGCATCAGATTGCAAATTGTGGACCGCCACCTTAGGTGAATGAGCCAAATCTTCAATGGACGAGTCTCCATTTGACGCTGAGTAAGTCACCAGTTAAATACCTGCTTCAGATACAAGTGGTAAAATATTGTGTATTTTCTTAAAATGGTAAAACTGTGCTTGAACATAGACTGCTGGAAATCTGGAAATATACTGAAGATTGGAAACCTAGAGCATTTAGTACAGTGAGATCTATTGAAATGTGAGGAAGTATGGTATTTATCATTATTATTATTATATTTAGAAAATGACGCTGGAGATTTGGGTGTAATGTTGTTTCACTTTGTGTAATGACTAAGCAAGGCAGGATTCTTTGGTGAGAAAGCACAGAAAAGAATAGAATGAAATCACACATGCTTCATTATTGCCTGCAGTAATCGAAAAAATGAAGAGCGTTAGGTAGTAATTAAAATGTTCCATGAATAAGAGACTGGATAATTTCAATGGCGTTTTTAGCAGCTACAGTCCTGAAGACAAACGCACATAAATGCATAGAATATTGTGGGCAAATACTCAAGTCAATTACAGTGTCAGGATGTTACTCCCAACACATTAGTCTAAATTCTGTGCAGTAATTAACAAATATTAATAAAATAAATGTAGTCTATTCCATATTCTGGTAAGTAGTTATTTATACGCACCCTGGGAAAGTTTGAATTATTGTCTGTCCTAATTGTGCCAGGGACTTTTTTATTAGGCATGAAGGCCTGACTGGGAGGAATTAATAACTGCCTGCAAAGTCTCTGCATTACAGTTAATCAGATTTCTTGGCAGAGCCACTTCTTATATTTCGGTCTTATTTTTCTGTTCGTTCATTTGTCACATCTAGAATCAGAAATTATGCTCTCAACAGTAAAATCCTCTCTTGCTGGTGTAACATTTTGTCTACACCAGGACAGTGTCATTATTATCTATTTTACCCAACCTTCCTCCTCCTTAGCCCCTTGGTGTTTCTCTTTACATCTAAAAGATTACTGTTTATAACACAAAATCTGCTAAGAAGGAGTAATCAGTAAATGCTGTGCTGTACCTGCCCATCTCTCAACACATCTTTGTGTCTAAATGTAGGTCATGTCTGTCTGCAGAAACCTTCTCTCATGAATATGTATAACTTGCTTGGCAAGTTTGCTAACAACAGGTGCTTTCTGTGTTCCTCACTTCTTTTTACTTGCATTATTTTATGTGGAAAATAGAACCAACTTTCAGCCTTTTAATTAAGCATTAAGGTAGTTATAAAGGAAAAGAACAAAAAAAAAAATCTTTTGTGTAATAGTTTCCTTCCATCCCCTGACTGAATAAATGAATATATTGTATTAGTTAGGGCTTGTGATTTCTAAGAATAAGCCCAACTTAATCACAATTTCCACAGCATCCTTTCATTAATGAATATAATAAATATTTCAGAAAGCAGAGGGGGAAAAAAAAGTGCTGTCCTAAAATATCCTACAGGTCACTGAAACAAGGATCAAGCTTTAGAACAGGCTGTCTGGGGAAGTGTTTGAGTCACCATCCCTGGAGTTACTTAAAAGGGATGTGGGTGTGGTGCTTGTGGAGGTGGTTTAGTGGGAGATGTGGCACTGCTGGGTTAACAGTTGACTTGGTCAATTTAGAGGTCTTTTCAAACTTAAACAATTCTATGTTTCTGCATTTTATGAAGGATGCATTGAAGAAGATAGAGAAGGATGCATAGAAAGAAGATTTGAGTTAACTTCAGTGTAAGTTCTAAAGTGGCTGTAGAGACACATTTTAACTTGAAGCGTTCTTTTTTAAAGTTTTCTACAGCTTTTACTGTGAATACATCTTTCACTCCAGGAGCTTTCATATAGAGCTTTGCTGAAAATAATTGTATAGAAATTTTGTCACTCAGGCCCTAAAGTTTATATTGCAACATGAGTTGCAACATGAGTTGCAATGTTCACATTTATGTTAAAAATAACAAACTACGTAATAATTAAACTAATGATATTAAATGATAAGCCAAAATCTGTGTAATTATTTATTAACCTGATCTCACATGAAGATGAATTTAGAGATTGCCAGAAGAAACAGGAAAGCTGCTAATGATTATATCTGTGGAATCTGTGTACTTCTTGGATTCAACTGGCATAAAGTTTCCTCATGTTCTTACATTTTTTTATTTTCAGCTTGTGATTGTAAGGTTTCAGACATGCCAAGCCCATAGCACCAAAATTTACAGAGCCTGCTGGTACAAAATAAATTACTCAGCTGATAACATTTATGATTTTTTTGTCTTCATTCAGAATTGGAAGTCCTGGCCACCAATGTACAACATAAAGACATAAAACTTTATTAGATAGCAGATATGAAAGGGGTGATATTGAACATACATAACATAATCAAGTAATGATTTATAGCTCTATTGTAATTGAGGCACTTTGCGTATTTAATTTAACTTTTATCCTTTGATAAACACTTGGCTGTTAGAAAACTACTTCACCACCCAGAGGCTTTCATCCCTGGTACTAATTGATTCGAATCCAGGAGGTCACAAAAACACAGACAGCAAAGTGATCCCTGAATTCCAGCTTCTGAAATGCATTAGTTGGTCTTTTCGGTTAAAAAATCTGCGTATTTTCATGCTTAACAAAGTTAAATTGGAATTCATGCCAAACTATGAAATAAAACTAAATTATGTGGTATATGCACCACATCTACTTTCTTGTAAAGAACTGAAAACTCTTGGCTGAAATTTTTACTGACCACCAAGAGTGCTCTTGTGTTAGAGAACTGCAGAGACCAGATGTTTGGGAGCATTCAGACAAATGGAACAAACATTATCAGTTCAGCATGGCGATGAAAAGCCTTCTCTTCAGATTCACTGAATCTTACGGAAAAGTGAAGTTGCATCTTGTACTAGGAGGTTAGGAAAAGAAACACAGTGCTAGCTAGTGTATGTAGGAGACTGAAAGAACAGTTGGTTGGCTCAAAACAATTAGGTGGGAAGTGCCGTTTTCCATCAGAATGGTCTAAAGTTTGCAATAAAAAGTTGTTTTGAACCTCCTGAGAATTTTTTTGTTTCTCCTGTGCAATTCCCACAGTAAATCCAACTACTTCCCACTAAATCCACAGAGCAGACTGGGGTTTACAGTGTACTGAAGTACTGTCATGTTGTACAAGACAGAATGAAAAGACAGATCTTTATTGATTAAGGATGGAAATGCCTAAATACATCATCTGTAAATGATAGTAATGTGTAAATAATAGACCCATTTGATTTAAGAGTGCTACAGTGAAATTTATTGTGTTGCATTTTGGTTCATTCCAGAGAGAGACAAAATGATAGCTTAATGTCGAAGTGAGGAGGATTCTATTTCACTTCCCTTGTTCTATATGTCAAACCCATTTAAGAAGGGTAATATAGTGTGAAAATAAGTGATAATTAAAGAGTTGCTTTATTTCATATCTGAAACCAAGTTATGTACGGTGACATATCTTGGTTGACATGCAGTGACACTTTGCACCTGTCCAGAAGTAATAAATTTTGAGATGTACTGCTAGTCTTACATTAGAAAAACAGAATGACAAATTAAAGCCTACAGGCTGTTAATTGCATTTGTATTTTAGAGGGGGGAAAAAAAAAGGCAGCAGTGTTTTTCTTCATTTTCTATAGCTGAGAAATGTCAAGAAAAAGAAGTATAAAACATTTTCAGTTTCTCAAGGTAAGGTATCTTTATCAACCACACCCAACCACAAAATCCCTGTAGCAGGTTTCCATTAAATAAATGTAAATTAATTTGTTGGTGCAATCATGCAGGTTGTTTATAATTGCCAGGTAATTTAAAAATGAGCAAACAAGTAGCAGAAGGTGGTTTTGACATGAGGAAATTTATCTCAAATTCTATGGCTTACCTGTTTTAGCTAAAGGGTTTTGATTAACATAGTGAGATGGTGGAAATTAAACCAGGTGCAGTTAGACATTGATACAATAATAATTAAAAACTCCATGGCTTTGCTGAAGAGAAGTAACTTGGCAAATAGCAGTGGAAAAGAAAAACATTAATCAGATTTTTGGAGGCCAAGCTGTGTTTCTAAATGTGACAAGTAAATCTACAGAACTATGTGTCAGAGAAGTTGGAGCCTTGTGTTGAGTGCCAGAAAGTGCACAGTTCTCTGGTGAAAAACTTAACAGTGATGAATTCATGCAATTGCTCACCCTCCTTGCAGGTTTCTCTTTTGTGATTATGAGCAAACCTTTTAAAATGCCTATATGCATAGAGAAAACGTGTAAGAGAAGTGGAGAAAACTCTTTATATGGTTCCATATTTTGACAAAACGGGAAACATTTTCTCATGTATTCTTCATTCCATCTCTTCTCCCTTACATTTGCCTTTTTTAAAAAATTCATTTATTTTCATAGTATTTTCTTCAGTTGTAATGAATATTATCCCTCTGCATGTTTTATTTAGTACCCTTTGCAAATAGTATTCCATACATATTGATAATACCAGGGTATATCATTAGAGTACTGACTAGCAGTTTATTGATTTTTAAGTTATAGTCTTCTTTTCTTTTTGTCTGTGACTTTTTAATCAAAAAATTAATGGCAAGATCCACTTGTTCAGTGTCTGTCTTTGCAAATTCTAGTTTTTAGCTATGTGATCAGCTTTGGATAAAACAGGCATCCAAGGTATAATCTGAAGAGCACAGGCAGCTAATTTTACTAGATTTTTCATGCAGTGCTATGCTTAATGCATGGTGCTCACCACACAGTTCCTGAGTCAACAAGGGCAGATACCATTTTAGAGGTGTCTTTTTGCATACTAAGTATTTTAGAATGCCTAATCACAGAGAAAAACCTTGGGTTAGATGCTTGTGATTTTTCTTAAGATTAAAGTATTGTCAGCCAGCTGATGGATTCAGTGAGTGAAACTAGTGGTATATGAAAATTTGATGTCTATTTAAAGAATGAAAACAACCATGTTAAACTCTGGGGGGTTTAGAGTATTTTAACCTAGAAACTGGTTAGGATATTGTTGTCTGTAGTCTTTGATAGACTGTGTCATTTCTAAGTGAGCTGGGTGCTATAGGACAGGGGGTTTTTGAAAAGAGGAGTGCCACAAACTTCTGTCAGTAGGTTCAGTCTGATGTATTGCCCTAGACCGAGGAAGCAGAAAGATCCACTGTGACCAGGCTGTTGCCACTCAGCAGTGTACTGCTTATTGCCCAAGTCTATCCTTAGCAACACAGAGTTTCACCTCCTAGAGCCAAGTGGAGACATTTGTCAGATTGGGATGGCATTGTATTGAGTAATGCAAATACTGGTACTTCTTATTGGCACTTGTTTCTATGAGCAACCAAAATGTACCTGAATTATCAACACTGTTTCCAGCACAGTCCAAAACTCAGTCCCATACCAGCTCCTGTGAAGAAAATTATCCCAGCCAAAACCAGCACATACGTCATTCTCATTTGTAATAGGCACTACCAAAAATAATTTTCCAATAAAAGCCTCTGACTAGATTCTTACCTCATGATCAGTCAAGGGCAGCTACGTGACACACATTGTCTGTTAACTGATTTGTGTTGAACAAATTCCCAGCTTCGTGGTTATTTAATTTGTAATTTTGGCGAGGATTTCTGGGAACTTTTTATTTTTGCTACATACGGTAGAACAAATTAAAATCTGGCCCTTTTTCTGATCTGAGAAAGGGATTTCACATCAGGTGAGTATTTAGTATAGTGTTTTCTGACTATATTCTGTGCATGCCTATGCTTTGTTTCAAGGCTGATTCAATGCTGCGTTTTTCCTTTTATTTTGTAATGGTGCATTTGTTCCCATTTGAAGACAGCTTTGACCTTGTATATCTGTGCAACGTAGAGAAAGTAACTGAATGTTGTAACATGGAAGATATGCATGTAATTGCAGGTAAAAGCATCACTTTGAAAGCCTTAACAGGAAGCATGCTATTTACTCATCTTGGCCTGTGATGGAAAGTGCCCTGAGGCTCATTAAAGTGTAATTAGCATTTTCAACTCAAAAGGATGGTGGATCAGATTCTGATGTATTTATCATGCTTATTAGCAACTTACACTGAAAAAAATCCTGACACACTGAGGCTGATCTGGAGATAGGAGTCTAGCACACTAGAGATACCAGGGCAAGAAGCAGCCGTAAGTTACACAGCAATGTTTGTGCCTTGCAGTTGGTGGCATTGTAAATTTTTGTTTAGAGGATAAAATGCTGAAAAAGAAGATAACTTCCTAAAATGTTTAGCTCCAAACCTTATTACTGTGAAAGTACCAGTGTAAAATCTTTATAGTGTTGTGTGCTGAAAATCTGGCAACAGGGATTTCTTAGTTGCACAATAAGTGACCGGACCTATGACAAGTAAAGCACCTGCACATTGTTCTTAAGTTACCCAGTAGGCCATGAATACATGAACAGGTAGGGTCCTTGATCATTGCTATGTACTCTCCTACCCATATATAAATGTGGCAAATATACAACTTCTAAGGTAATTAAACTATTTTTAATGTCACACTGGAATATGTAGTCTGTTTCCACAGATGACAGTCAGAATGGCATTTCGAAATGCTTCAGCAGCCTCAGAACCCTTTTTGTGATAATTAGCTGGTTTTCCACAGTTGTGCTTTACAAGAGACCTTCAGTCTATTTAGAGTCATCTTCTTCTGCCTTTCCCCTAGTGATCTTGTAGGTATTTGACATTAATGTTGAACTTTGTAGTGAAGTTAAAATGTCTTAGAATAAGCGAATTATTTGTTTACAAAGGGAGATGGGTTTTCTTACATTTTGAAATATAGATTCGACTACCAATAGTTTTCTATTTGGTGATTTAGTGGTATGATTTGTTTATAAGAGGAATTATATGTCTGACTGTTGAATATTTGAAAGTATGAAAAAAATAGATAAAATATGTAGGAGCACAGACAATAATTGCATCAAAAATAAAATAAAACTGTCAGCTGATGATAGGCTTTTTTCTCAGTGCTATTTTAGAGCTTAAATCTGCTTTGACTTCCTTCCAGAACATGAATTCCTCACATCAGACCTGTTTAGGAATTGCCAGTTACTCTGAATTTGTTGGGATGTTATCACAAGCAACTGATTTCCCCCCTCTCCTTTCCCATGGAGAAAATTCTGTCCAGGTCCAAACTGGCCAAGAGGCAGGGTGTATGCTCTGTCAGTAGTAACATTGCCATCATCTTCTTGACATAAATAATTTTAAATAAACAGTACTATGCTTGTATTTGTTTTAAAAATGTAGACCCCAACACAAAAAACTGAAATAGTTTTTAAGTAATGCAGCAATAGCCACACCATGAGAGACTGCATTATCCTGGCTCTGGCTATTTGCAGTAGCAGAGAACTCGTAGACAGTAAATACATTTACACATCTATTCATACAAATAGATCAAGAGATAGTTATGCATTTTTAGATGTTTTATTTATATATGTGATACAGTATATACGAATAATACAAATGGTAATATTCTGTGTATTTTGTTGATACTTAATTTTATTAATAATTGCTGTTGTCTGTACTTCGTTTTTTAATTAAAGGTTGCATCTGTATCACAGTCTTTAATATTTGCAGTGAGTTTTTTTCCTGTCACTTGGCACTTCGAATCTAGCAGTTCTGTCATATTGAAAACATTCTGGGTTCCAGTAAAATTATGCATGATGCCCAGTAATTACAGTGTGTTTATGTCTTAGATAATTATGGGCATTGTTTAACAGTTAAAGCAAATGTTGCCTGGTTTGTGATTTTTTTCTTTCCATCTTCATGTTGAGATAGTGAAATAAGTGTATGTCGTCCGTACATCAACTTTAATAATGTCAGTTCCTGCTCTTTCAGCAATTGATGTTCCTACTTTAGATCATCTACATATGTGATAGCTCAGGCCATAAAGGGAAAGCAGTTTCTGTTCCTATTCAGAATTCTAGAAGTGAAAAGGTGCTGAGAGGAGGATCCTGTGCAGATCCAGTGAAGGGGTACTACGTGGAAAGGCACTTCAGGCAGGCAGAACTGTGTTTGTTTGGCCTGTGTTGTGCTTACATTTTGGAGGCATTTATTTTTGTGACATGTTGTGACATGACTTACAGATGGATATCTGTCATTACAGTCACGTGTGGAACTCCAAGGCTGAGGACTGTGTGCAGATGTGTGAAGCATCACTGGCACCACTGGGATGCAAAGATTAGAGTCCACAAAAAAAAAAATCTAAGACAGAATATTTTTTAAAAGGTTTTTTTTTTGGGGGGGGGGGGGTAGGTTGGTTGTATTTGTATGATAGAAGCTGTTGCTTAAGATTCTCCTGTGAACTGAGATATTCTGATTAATTCTTAATGCTTTTGTGCTCACTTCAGAGAGATGAAGTGCAATCCATTAGCAAGATGCTTGGGTCAGCCCAAGTGATCCTCAAAGCCAGAGCAAAACAAGGGGCAGCTAAGGAAAGAAACCAGACAAATGGATTAGTTTAAAATGTGCTGTGCTGCCCAGCAAGACTTAAAATCGTTAACCGTGCATATGAATATTTATATGTGAGCCAGAAAGCAACTAGCTAATTTCCTACTTTGCTCTTTATAATGAGAGCCTGAACTATTCACAGCAGTATTTTAGAAATTTGTTATTATTAACCTCATCCTCTGCCCAGTCACGGTTTTAGTCTCTTGCATTAAAAACAAAGATCTGTTTGTAAGCAGTGCAAGTCACATTTCCAAATTGAAAGAAAAAAAAAAAGCTGTATCCAAGTATTAGAAAGTTTAATGAGTTTAGATTTAATATGATCCCTGAAAATAATACCACTTCAAAAACCCAGTCTTGGGCTGACATTAAGTTTTGGGAGGTAGTTTACTATTGTAAAAAAAGAGATTTTGCACTTAATCTTTATTATTTTAATTACGAATTACATACAGAATATTTTTTTTTGTTATATGGTGGGACAGGTGCATGGAACATTCCTCCCAAAGCACTTCCATGAACATGTCATAATTTGAAATTTTGTTGTGTTATTTCTTCTTTGTCTTGCCCCTGGAATTTATAGTGAAGGCTGATTAACATTTTCAATTATATTCTTGTAAGTGATCATGGTAAAATCTAATTCTTAGGAAATTTACAAACAGACTGATTTTTCTTGATACTCAAGTAGAATAGTTCAAGGAACTTATTTTTCTGCCATCACATTTTAGAAAATATACCTGATGAGTGTTTGCAGGATGTAGCATGGGATAGAAGAGATGAGATATTGAAGGTACAGGACATATGGTAATAAGGAGAGGCATTTCAGTGTGGTTTTCATAAGACAACCCAAAAATTTTGTTGATCAGATGAAAATAGAGGTTAAGAATTTTATTGAGAGATTTCTCTGAGTATCTTGTTTTCATTTTGCTCAAGGGCCAGGACTGTGCATATGTGTAAATTTAGAAAACTTAGTCACGGAGATGAAAAATCCTCTTTATAGACATTAAATAATTCCTGCTGAGAAGTGTAATTCTAAAAGGTGAATGCTATTTTCTTTGAAATATTCTGATTTGAAGATAAAGGAAACTGAATCTGACTTCCTTGATGCACAAAAATATGTATAGATATTTGAATGTTTATGTCTTTGGTTAAATCCTTTGGTTATGCCTTTCCTCTACTCTACAGTGCAGTGGCCTCACCTCGAGTCCTGTGTGCAGTTTTGGGGACCACAGTATAAGAAAGATATTAAGGCGTTAAAGCGTGTTCAAAGGAGAGCCACAAGGATGGTGAAGGGCCTTGAGGAAAAGCCTTGTGAGGAGCAGCTGAGATCACTTGGTCTGTTCAGCCTGGTGGAGACTGAAGGGAGACCTCATTGCAGTTACAATTTCTTTGTGAGAGGGAGAGGAGGGGCAGGCACTGATCTCTTCTCTGTGGTGACAGTGACAGAACCCAAGGGAATGGCCTGAAGCTGTGTCAGGAGACTTTTAGATTCAGTATCAAAAAAGGGATTCTTCATCCAGAGGTTGATCAGGTACTGGAACAGCTCCTCAGGTAAATGGTCATAGCACCAGCCTGAGAGTTCAAGAAGCATTTGGACAATGCTGTCAGTCACATGTGTGACTTTTGGGATGTCCTGTGCCGGGCCAGGAGGTGGACTTGGTGATCCTTGTGGGTCCATTCCAACTGGGCACATTTTGTCTTTCATTGTTAACTTTTAAAATGTAAATTAGTATTGAATCTGTAAAAATCCCCCAAAACTTACTGTTAAGCAAGCTTTTAGGGAAAGCATTCTGCAATATAGTTCGTCTTCACTTAATTATAACAAAAAAATCAGTTATTCTTAACAATTCGAGTACTTTGTAAACATGAATCATTAAAACAGAAGCACGTAGACACTCTTTAAGGGCACATTTCAAAAGTGATTTTGCCACAACTTTTCTATTCTGTTCTTTTGTTGTATGAATAATCACACAAGTTGAATAGGAACTTCAGTGAAGAATTCTATATTTGATTTATGTACTATAATTTAGTGCAGCACTTTTTGTTCTATTTATATTGTTTTCAGGATAAATCACCATGAAATACCTGAACCTAGTAATGATGATTAAATTTATTTCTTAGTTTTTCCAAAACACTGTTGAGACAGCACTCTTTCTCTCAGTTTAGACAATTCAGTGTACGAGCAGTACTTTGTGGACTGTGGATGCTGTGAATTTTCAGCTGGAGAGTCAGAATCTTGTTGTAAGTGAAGGAGATAATGTGCCAGAGAGAAGAATGAATCATGTAAAAAGCCTGGAGAGCTGTTGTCAAGAAACAGATTTTGAAAATGAATCTTGAATGATGGATTGTTGAAAGAGAAGAAGTTAGAGTTCCAGGGTTCACTACACTGTCAGAATATACAATGTATTTTTTAGTCCAAGGGATGGACAATAAAGGCTGCATGCTTTTAGCAGGGAGTTTCTCAGCTGTGATCCCCGTTCATAATTTCTAACCACAAAATGGGAACTAATTTCATGGGTCCATAACTTCTATTATTTTGAGGTCAAAGCAGAGCTCCTCTGAATGATGTACCCAGAATATCCAAAGTGTATTTTCTATGGATATAAATGCAGACATTCAAAACTGTATATATTTAATGTCATTGAGAAAGAATAAGCAATTATGAATTTATTACCAAAGCTACAGTGGATAATATACTACAGAGATAATATTTGAATCACAGGATACTCAGGTCAGAAAGGATTATCTGCTCTACATCCCTGTTCAAAGTGGGTCCAGCCTCAAGGACAAAATGGAAAAAATAAATGCATAACTTGAAGGATTTATTTTTTCTAAATTGTTCATTAAAAAAAAAGTGACAAGGTGGTTAAATCCTGAGATATACTTTCTATGACAGAATAAAATGTAGAGTCCTGTGTGGTCAGGGAGCTCAGTAATGTTTGATTTTTATGACAAGTGTCCATTGTGCTACTTAGTGCTAGTGAAGACAAAGTAGAAGGAGAGATAGTTCAGGATATTTATATCTGCAGTACAAAAAATTATGGCACTGAGGGATGGAATAAAAACTTAAGCCACCTACAGTCTGGAGGAAGAAAGATACATAGGTATATGAAACAAGAAGTAGTTTTAAAACTATTTTTTCATATGGATGTGCTTACTGGGGTTGAGATCAAAGTGGCTTTTTAGTACAAAAATGACAAAAGTGGGGTTTTTTTCTTAATGTTTGCTGACAAATTGCCTAAACAAATTTCTTTTTGGTCATTTTTGCCACCAGAAAACTGCTCTGTGCCACAAAGTATTGGGGAAATACTCATTTCTAGACTAGACGTGCATTAATGGAGGAGGAAATTTAGCCTTTGGTAGCTGGCACCTTCTGTGTTTTTCTGTAATTTTACTGAATACAGGTTGAGGAGAGATGGGTCATAGTCAAGTTGAAAGCCTCTTGTTGACGTATGTGCATGTACATGTTTGCATGATGCACGAATTGCAAAGAAAGCTGCAGAAGCAAGAGCTCTGCTTAGGGTTTTAACACCCTGTTCCTCCAAGTAGGTTATCTAACAGGTAACACCCATGATGTCTAGGTCAACTCCCAGATAAAAATCAGTCTCGTTGACTTGAATTTTTCACTTGAGTGTCTGAACCTACATTCTCAAGTACTGAGAAAAATATTTTCATGATTCTCTTAAGATACATGCATTTACTAAGGGGATGAGCCCTGTTTCTGAAATATCTTACCTTTTCAGTGTAAATGAAGCTGAATCAATTGCCAGGGAAGCGTAAATACTGAACAAATTTCTGTACTCTCTGCTTTGGATTGCTAGAAGCAACCCCACAATGACCATGTGCTATAGAAATGTAGCTCTTGGACATACACTTTATTAATGCACTTCAACTTGGTGTTGGTTTGTGTGTGTGTGTTGTTTGCAAGAGTGAGAGGGGATGGAGGAGTTGATGTTAACCTGAACTGCATCTCTGCATGTTCACAATTTGTTTTTATCAGAACGTATCTTTCCAGGAAGTAATCCAGTAATGCTAATTTTCCTAGAGGATGAATTCTGCCTTTTTTTTTTTTTTTTTTTTTTTAAGCAGGAGTATGTTCAGTGTGACTGGGCAGTTTTTGTCATTGAACATTTGTTTTCATACATAAGTACCAGTTTTCATGAGAAGCTCTGGTGATTCCTTGATCTTTGACTCAAAATGGATTTTTCTTAAAAACTGCAAAATAAACTGACAGTAATTAAATGCTGGCATTAATTTCTTACAGAATTTTCAAAAACTTTTACTCATGTAATTCTCAAGACTACTGGGATGGTTTATTTCTAGAACTGTCTTCCGCTGTACAGTCAGTAGCCAAACTGAAGAAAAATAGAGGAAGAGAATCGTTGTGTAGTCAGATTCACAGAAAAGATCAGGTAAAATCCAAATGATATAACTTTTTTTCTTCTTTTCATTTTGTTTTCCAGAATGACAAATCCCCAGGGCGTTCCACAAGTCGATCAAGTAATATTTCAAAGGTATGAAATTATTTCCTTTTTCTATAATTTAAAGACAATTAGGTAATTAAATATAAAACAGTAGTTTAAGCCATTATATTGCTTATGTAATATTTTATTTATAAGAATCAGATTCTAAGGTTTTGCTGCTGAACATTATGGTTATCCTGTAAACTCCATCATAAATATACAAGTAGTCATTACTGTAAAATGTGTAATAATAATAAGCAAATAACACATGCACTTTTTTTCACCTGCTTTCCTCAGGTGTTTAATGTTACCTTAGCACTTTGGGTTAAGATAGAATTACTACTTGATTTTTCTCCTCCTGCCCTACCCAAATAATAACAGCTGTAATGCGCAAAGCTATGAATCTGTCTTCATTTCAGACTGAATTTTGAATTCCTTTTACAGGGATCTATGGTTCACTGAAGCCAGGACTTTACATTTAGATGCTTTTTGGTTTTTAGGAAACAGAAGGAAAACTTTAGGAAAGGCAAAATGTGATTTTTACTGAAGTTCTTCAGTTTTAACTCCCTTTTTTCTGTATTTTTGGTTCAGATGTGGCTGAAATTTATGCAAAAGAGCCAGGATATACAGGAGGTAAAAGATAAAAACTCCATATTTTATTTTAGTCCAGACCTAAACATCTGCCATGTATTATGTTGGGTTCTAAATATTTTGCATTTAGGGCAAGCACAGTATCTTCAAACCCCTTCCCAAAATATTTTTGTCTTTACCACTGTAAAACTTTTTTCTTCTCAGAGCATAAAACAAATCCCAGCTGTGATTTTAAGTTAACATACTAGTTCTATGTTAGGTTCTGCTCTCTTATGTTAAGAAGGGAAAAAGAAAGGCAAGAAAAAGATGTAGAATATATCCAGCCTGCTGTAGGATATGACTGAAACTCTTCTAGGCTTACTGTCTATCCTTACAAATTAACCCTAAACCAGGAGATATGGTTATATACATACAAACTTGATCACCAGGAATTTTATTAATTATTTTAATGATGAGTTTTAAATAAATGTCTCTAGCTGTAGTTACTGTAAATCTATTATGAATCGATATTATTTTTTCTGCTTTTTTAAAGACACATGCATGCATGGGTTGTACTGTGATAAAGCATAAATATATTCACTGACATAAGAAACATGCTGGTGACTAACATTTATTTTGAAGTGATTTCTGCAGAAATCGGTATAGTTGCTTATTAGAAAGTTATATTTGCTCTGGTTTTAGTTGCGAGCTAAAAAAACAGGTTTTCAATCATGCACCTAATCTTTTTCTGATGTATAGCATCATGCATTGTTTTGGATCAATTTTTCTGTGTGAAGCTACCTGCCAATGAAGTTTTCAAATGCTGAAGGACATCTGATGGAATTCCTTTCATTTGTTGTCTGACTTAAAATGCTTTTTTTATAAAACAGGTTTTTATATGTGTGTGCATACATAAAAAAGCAAAGACTTGACTTTGCAGGTTAATACTGCATGGCAGAAAGTGATAGTAAAAATACTCCACCTCAAAACAAGATTGAAAGCTTCTAGGCTAGATAAACCAGATGCCAAAGGCAAGAGCTGTGTTCTGTGCAGTGTCAGATCTTCCACACAATAAAAATCTCAATGAACAGAAATATTAGATAGTCTTTATGTAAAACTATAAATCAGTGTCATGAAAACATCTCACTGTTTTCATTTGCCTGTATATATAAGTTTAAAAGGGTCAAGTGGAATTATATTTTAATAGTTACCCTGTGTTGTGTATTTCACCCTTGTTTGGATGTAGAGCTCCTGCTCTAGAGCAGAGTAGATACCACTGGACTTTGTACCAACCTATTTGTGAAATGAAATACCGCATAGATTCTGTAAATACAGATTCATATTTCATAATGCTCTTAAATTGTTTATTTGGAGAGGACACTTGAGGTTTGCAGTGTATGCTGGGGCAATTTTGCATGCCAGGTACGTGAATTTAAAGTCTGAATTTTGTGGAATTACAGATTAAACTGAATTGTTGAACTCTGAATATGTCTTATTTAATTATAATGAGAAGGAATGGTTTTGATTTGTTGTTTTCCAGATACCAGTTAGTATATACCTATTCAATCTAGAGATTTTAAAATCAAACATTCCCAAGACAGGTGGATGTGTGTGTGTGGAAATCAACACCTCAATTTTACCATTCACTTTTGCTGGCTGTTGAGAGTGTAGAAGTTTAGCATCTTGCAAGGACTTTTCTTATTGCATGTAATTTTCTGGCAGGAATTTCAGTGGCAGACTATTTAAGGCAAATGAAAGAGCAAAACTTAAAATATTTGACTGACAACTGTGGCTCTCTTCAGTGAATAGCAGGCTGGGAATTCGTTCATTCACCTCAGACTTTTATTTATTTATATAACTGCCCTGGATCTCCAAAAGCAGCTGATTCTGTTAGTTTTCCAGTCAGAAAAGATTAGGAAAATGTATCAGTGTCTGGTTTTTGCTGCACTTCTGGTAATAACCTGGATTTTTCCTGGGCAATCGATAAATGAATCAACAATCTTTTTGCATTCTGCTCTGCTAGCACTCAATTAGATATGATTAATGATTTAATAATTAAATTATTAAGTCATATTTTGGACTGATCAGTATTTCACATTACCTTGTATTGACAAAGTGTAGCCCTAGTTAGTAGTTTTGGCTTTCAAAACCTATCTACATAAAGAAACCTATACACATAAAGAAAAATATAAAGTACTTGGAAAGGTGAGTTATGAACCAGCCTTGATGATTTTAAATTATTACTATTTTTTTAAGCATTAGGCTTTTTTTTCCACCTATTTACTATGTTGCTGGCAGCAGAAGGAACTTAATTAATCCTTTGTAAAAGATACTATTGTGCAGTGTTCTGGATTTCACAATTGAAATTATGCCATCTGCATGTGTTTAAAATCTAAGTAAATTAAAACCTTGTTCTTTACCTATTTGCCATTCCTCTGTTTTCTGTGCACTGTAACTTCTTTCATTAAAATTCTTATGGCTTCCTAAATATATGTATACTTTAAGAGGCAAGCTAGTCAGAGAAGGATCTGGTGGATTCATTGTTTTCTGTTGTGGTTAGCCAGTGGAACAAATCTTATGTCTGAATTACAGTCTGTAGACTTTATGCTCTATATGTGTTTCTGGGGCTGCTTGGTTATGTTAAAATGCTTTCTGGAAGAAATGTTTCTAAAACATTGTAATTTTCTTTCTCTATGTTAATTATGATTCAAGAGCTCATTAGAGAAGGATGCTGTCTCACCAGAAAGATCTGAAATTCTCTGATGGGAAGCTTGGGCTTATTTTTCAGTGCAGAGAAAATCAGGCTTGGAGCAAATTGCCTGAATTTTATTTTGCCTCAATTACTTCTCAAAAGCCTGGAGCAGGTGTTAGAACACTTTTTATTTACAAGTCTCTGAAACTTCCATCTAATAAAACTCTGTCGAGTTGTATCAGGAAATGAGATGCTTGTTATGGAATATTCTGTGTGATCATGTTCACATGTCTAATTTAGAATATGAATAACAATAGAGGAAAGAAAGAAGGAAATAATTGTTTTTACTGTATATTAGCAATTTCTCATTTCTTGTGTCGGATGGGGCTCTTAGTAAGATACAAATGAAAACCAAAAGGCACCAGGATGCCAAAGTAGTGCTAACAAAGTTCTAGATGAAAATTTATTGTTGCCAATGTATTGATTGTTGATTCGAACCACTCGTTTGTGACTCTGAAATAAATTTCAAATTCTGTGATAAGAATACAAATTTATCCTTTTGAATTATAAATTACCATTTAATCTCTTCCATTAAAGTGGAATAATCTTTCACATGGGTTTTGATATTCTCAAATATTTCATCCTCTCTCAGTATGAGGTGAATATATGAAGAGTCCTGTATGGCAGTTTGGGTGGTTCACGCAGCTTGAAGCAAAAGTCACTGTTACACTCTGTTTGTAATGGCCAAACATCACCACATCTTAGGCAGTGACACTAACAGAGAGCACATAATATCTCCTGATAGTTTTTTTGTGAAAAAAGCATAAAGGAACTGAAGTGTTGTTTTTAAAGAAGTTCTCACCATGGACTTTGTTTGCCAGAACCAGGATTGCAGCATTTCCAAGATAACTTGTTGCAAGGAATCCTAAAGACCAGTTGTATGACCCCTTGTGTTTTGCTACAGGCAACTACGATGCTACAGGTTGATCCATAGTTCTTACTGTTGCCAATTTCACACTAATTACAAGTGAAAGTTCTCTTCCAGATTGGTGGTTGCTTGTTTTGAAGGAACCACGTAGCTCCATCCCTTCCAAGTGTAGGTTCTAGATTACTGTAGTAAGCAACTGAGAGAAGACTTAGGGCTTTTTAAAAAGAAAACAAATCAAGAAAAAAGATAAGTCCTCGCTCTTGTAAGGCATAAAATGTCAGCCTTCATAAGTGCTTTTACAGTAGATAATACCATGTATACAAAACTGGCATTCAAATATGAGTATAAATGTTACATTAGTCATCAAATCATTCTTCTTGCTCATAAACAGGATCATTATTATGAAAGCTGAAGGCTAACCTAGCACTTAGCTCTCATTTACTGAAAACAACAATGCAAAGTAAACAAGTTAGTGAAAAATTTTCTTCATCAAAACAGAATTTGTTTTGAACGCAAAAAAGGCAGAAAACCAGAAACTAGAGCTAGATCTATTGCATAATAACTGTTTCTGTAATTTTTTAACTTCTAAATATGAATGTTTGATTTCTGTGTCTAGAGAATGCTTTGTGGTTTGTCCATACAATTTATTCTTTGTTTACAATAAGCTTACAAAAGGCATGACAGCAGAATTTACCTGAATCTGCCCAAAAATTGAATTTCTGAAAGAAATTGCATGGCAGTATATATGATGGTATTAAATACAAGGAGACAACCATCAGAAAATAATTCAGTTTCAGTTTACTCTTGTATACACTTGTTTTTTTGGATCTGTTATAAACTGGTGTTCTAATGAGTGGGAATACATTAAAATTGTGATTGTATGTATACAAGAATGCATACAATTTTACAGATTCTGGTTTATTCAATCACAGTTCTTACTAACTATTCTGAGTATACCTAAATGTGTCACATTGACGCATCCACATAAAACTGCATATATGTGTGGAATGTGCCACAATTTTTTTTTTATACAATCTCACTCAGTGTGTAATGCCTTTATATAATTTTAATTTCTGTTATCACAGAATTCAGTCCTATCCTGTGATAGCCAATATCATACAGACGCAGCTTTGATTTGTTTTCAGTAAATGGAGCATGCAAGTTATTACATATGTTTATTACTTAAAATTATTTTAATTATTTCCTTAATTATAAATAATAATTATGATCTGTAACATACCTGTTACGCATATAATTCCGGAAATCTTTGCATGGCATTTATTTTTTCATCATTGCACTCAGAAGCACAT
This sequence comes from Acrocephalus scirpaceus scirpaceus, assembly GCA_910950805.1. Classification (NCBI taxonomy): domain Eukaryota; kingdom Metazoa; phylum Chordata; class Aves; order Passeriformes; family Sylviidae; genus Acrocephalus; species Acrocephalus scirpaceus. Next base: position 6,053,485 of record OU383778.1, on the reverse strand, counting down.
TTCACGTATTTGTCCTAAAAACAAATTTAATTAAGCAACCTTTGTTTCTACAGTGGTAAAAAATTAAGGGGGGGTCATGCAGTTTTATGTTTACTGCACTTCATAAAAATATGGTATCTCCTGTTTTTTGCAATGATGCATTCTCAGGGTTTCACGTCTTTCAGTTTAGTCATTTCAATATTCTTACTACAACTCGTTTGCTCTGGCATATTTAGGCTTCTCTCTTCCCTTAGAGCTGGAATAAATAGACATCAAATACACACCAGAATGGAGCTGTTCAAATATAAGAATGACATCCTCACAGATGGAATTTTATCCAGTCTGTCTCCTGCACAGTCCACCAGACCAAAGGAAGAACATGGTGGGTGTGTGCACTCACACGCATATGCACTTGTGAGAGCATGGCAGGAATGTCATCTGAGTGAAAGCTGTTTGGGATATAGGAATGTTTTGAGGGTTTCAGTCTTGCAGATAGAGGGATATGTGAAAACAGATGCCCTCTTTGGAACAGAAATTCTAAATGGTTCTCTGAGTACTGCCTACCTTTAGAAATAAAATGCCACAAAATCCAGTAACAAAGAAAATATGGGGTTTGTGCTTCACCTTTCCTATAGGCTAAATTTCCATTTAGCTCCCTCCAGAGAGTCAAAAGCTGCTGATCTCATGGCTCTGCACCTTTTGTATAAAACCTGGCACATCCTTTGTTCCCATTGCTTACTTTTTTCCAAGAAGTATGAAACATTTTTATTAAGAAAGTGATAATAACTAGAAAGATGCATCCTTGAAGAGAATCATAAATGAAAAGTACTGTGTTGTTACAATACAAGGACTTTTGCATACTATAATGCATCTGATAATTCAAAGCTTAGCTAGCAGTACTTCTATGCCTATAGAAAAAAAGTGGTTTTTTTAGTTGAACATGTACCTTGAAAATAAAGATTAACATAGATTAATGAGGCAGGAGAAAAACAAGCCGATTGAATCTACAAGTTAAAGCTGTAATTACTCATTTGCATAATTTTGATAGTATAGATTTGATATAGTATATATTTGGTATAGCATAGTTTAGATTTGCCATTTGCAATTTTGATTTTAGATTTCAAACCACTTTATAAAACGATCATACTGACTTTCAAGGGTGCTGAATGATATTGTTTGGAAGAATCCTAATGATTTTTCTGCTCTTTCCTTGTGTATTACTTTTCCCTTTATTCCTTCTCTT